>BSBM01000281.1:0-2400000 GCA_027924585.1 Larix kaempferi | reverse complement strand
ACTTTTTTATCACTGGGTAGGAGCGTCTCATTTCACATTGCAAGAGAGACCTTGCTACAGAGTATGAGATGACAAACATTGGGTTGATGCACTATTATCTGGGGATGGAGGTTTGGCAGGATCCTAGTCATATTTTCCTGGGACAGGGAAAGTATGCAATTGATATTCTGAGGAGATTTCGGATGGAGGATTGCAGGCCGATGTCCACACCTATGATCACCAACTGGAAGCAGCTTCATGCTTCTGAGGGTAAGTTGGTGGATCCTATACTATACCATAATCTCACTGGTTCATTGATGTATCTATTCAAAACCAGGCCAAACTTATGTTTTGCGGTGAACACTCTTAGTCAGTTCATGGTGGAGCTTAGGAGTGTACACTGGACTGCCACAAAACATGTGTTGAGATACCTTGCAGGTATAGTGGACTATGGATTGGACTACATGGGTTCGGGTGGAGTCAGTTTGGTTGGTTTCACAGATTCAGACTGGGCAGGAAGTGTGAGGGATCGGAAGATCACTTCCGGGTGTTGTTTCAGTTTGGGCTCGGCAGCTGTGTCATGGTTCAGTCGGAAGCAAAAGTCCGTTGCTTTGAGTTCTGTTGAGGCTAAGTATATGGCAGTCAATCAGGCTACTTGTGAGGCACTGTGGATTCGTAAGTTGTTGGTAGATTTGTTTGATCAGGAGCTTAGACCTACGGTGATTTACTATGACAATCAGAGTTGCATCCAACTCTCTGAGAATCCAGTTTTCCATGACAGGTCCAAGCACATAGAGATCAGGTACCATTTCATCTGTGACTACGTACAGAGAGGAGTTGTGGAGTTGCAATACATTTCCACTGATGAGTAGGTAGCAGATATTTTGATGAAATATTTGGGGAGGGGCAAGTTTGTCTTCTTCAGAGACAAGTTGGGAGTGGTGCAGAACACCTTCCTCGGTAAGAGGGAGTGTTGATTTTTGTACCTAGGAAGTGTTTCCCTAGTGACTTTTTTCCTAAGTCACTTAAAGGGGGAAATAAAGTGACCCTTGCATTAAATGACTTGTGAAAAGCATTTAATGTGACTTTATAACTTAAAGTCATTTTTGGGAAAAATTTAAGTGAGTTAATTTAATTTTTATGAAATATTAAATGTGAGCATTTAATCTCATCCATCCATCTCGGCTAATCTTGGCCATTGGATTATATGGGCCCTCACTCACCTAGGGTTTTGTCAAAAAGGGAAAGGGAGGCAAAAGAATTCTCATTCTTGTGAAGAGAGTGAAGAGAAGGGAGCTAAGAGGAGAGAGCACAAAATTCAAGGCAACCATTTCTGCAAGGTTTTCAGAGGCACATAAATCGAGGCATCTTGTTAGCATTAAATGAGTGGCACAGATTTCAAGGTGAGCACAACAATTTGTATAGCATGATTCTAGGCTCTAGTTTCGAGGAATATTCTGAGCACAGATTTTGAGGAAAGTTATTGGCACATTTCTTGAGGCAGCAAGCATTTATTTTGGCATGAATTTTGAGGCCATACTGCTGCATTAAATACACAGTCCGTACAGCACGCAGTTCGAGGTAGTTATGGGCACAGTTTTCGAGGACTATTATTCAGAATTAATTGTTGTTCTGTATAGCAGTTTGAGCACATTTTTCTAGGTGATTGGGCACAGATATCGAGGGCAGAACTGAGCTATAATTTTTGGCACATATTTTGAGAAGGAGTTTGCACAGAAACCGAGACAGAATTTGCACAGAAATCGAAGCAGCCAGCTGGGTTATTTTTCTGGTTGAGATAAGTTGTATTCTTGACTGAAAATTATTGTCCTGAATTTTTTCTCAGAGGAAATAACAAAAATCTCTCTCTCTGTGATAGGGCTATTGGCCAAAAATCTAGTGTCTGAAATTTTACTATGTGTGCATTTATTTTATTTTCTGCTAAAATATTTGAGTTGCAGTAGTGTTTTAAATTGTCTGAAAATATTGTTAAAATTTCCACCCATCCAAAACTGGGTTGAACTTTTAAACTGAAAAATATTGACATTAAAACTAGCAAGCTGAAAAACTCAGAAAATATACATCCTTGATACTCTGCCTCTGTTGAAGATAAGGTAATGGTTGCCTGATTTTTGCTTGACCAGCAAATAGACCATGTTCCAATCATGAAAGCATATCCGGAATTCGACTTCCAATCAATGTTATCACCCTCCCAATCTAAATCAGTGAATCCAACCAAATCTAGATCGGAATCTACAGCATAGTGAGTGCCAAAATATCTAGTACCCTGCACATAGTGCAAGATTCTTTTGCCTACCTTCCAGTGAAGCTCATGGGGATGCTACATATACCTTTACACATCAATCACGGCATAAGAAATATCAGTCCTAGAGTGTTTCAAGTATAGAATACTACCAATCAACTGTCTGTATAGTGTAGAATCTACCAACAGTGTAGAATCACCATCTTCAAGACCGATTCCTGAGAGGAATGGGAATGGTGTCGCTTTACAATATTCCATATTAAACTTGTTTAGCAGGTCTGAAGCATATTTTGACTGATATATGGTGATCCCATCAAAATTTTGCGTGATCTCTAAGCCAAGAAATTGCTTCAACAATATTAAATCACTCATGTTGAATGCTAGATGTAGTGCGGTTTTTATATTGTCAATCGAAGAAAGAGTGCTTCCTGTAATCAAAAGGTGATCAACATAAAGGAAAATGATCAGACAATTACGTTCATGTTATTGTAGGTACACATTTGGATATTATTTTCATCTTGCAAAATTTTGTGGCAGAAGGAAGGAATCCATCTTTGCATACCAAGCTCTTGGGGCTTGTTTTAAACCAGACAATGATTTCTTCAGTCTGCACACTAATGTTGGATCTGATATGTAGCCTTTAGGATGCTTCATGTAAATATCTTCCTAGATATATCCATGAATAAATTCACTCTTCACATCCATGTGGTGCACTTCCCAGTGCTTAGATGCGGAAATTGCCAAAACTAGGCGGATAGAATCCATTTTTTCAATTGGTGCAATGGTTTTTGTGTAGTCCACACCATGAACTTGTGAGAAGCATTTTGCCACCAACCTAGCTTTGTATTTGCAGGTTGAGCCATCTACAGAAACCTTGGTTCAGTAGACCCATCTTCATTGAACTAATTTACTCCCAAGTGGAAGAGAAACTAGCTCTCATGTAGCATTTTTCTAAAGAGAATTGTACTCTTCATCCATGGCAGTTTTCCATCTCAGATCTCGGTGGGAATGATAGTATGATTTAGGATCTGAACCTATCATCAAAAAAAAATTCTCAGACAGTAATGGATCAGAATATGAAAGATCCATACCTTCTATTTGAAAGTTGCTCGAGTTCTTCTTGCATCGGCAGGATTTCCAATGTTAGAACCAACAGAATTGAGAGTCTTTTCTGCCCACTTTGGAAACTGAGGGGGATCATTTGGATCTGAATCTGAACCTAATATTTCATGTTCATTAATGTCTGATAAAATATGAGAAATATCAGAACACAAACTTTCATCATCTTGTAGTGTCCCTCCCATCCTACCAAGGCTATGGAGAGAACACTAATGATAATACTGGACATCTAGTCCCAAATCGTAGTAAACAAAGATTCATATAAACTGAAGATGGACATATGCAGATACATGAATATTTGAAACACAGCAGAATTAAGTTCTATTACACATCCATCATTCATTCAAGATGTTCATGTCATTCATCAATTGAAACAATACAGAATTAGCACACAAGAGTACTTATCTTGACACAAAGTAGTCCCTGAGCAACCAGCTATGCAACTGCAACGTTCCTCCCAACCATAGGCCAATTGCGCTTATCAATCTCTTGATGCAACTGCCACCCCCAAGCTAGGCATGATTTCTACAAGGAACCAGGGAACAGCAGACTCACACATAGCCAAACATACACCAAAATGAGCCAAGCCAATCTACAATTGGGTTTATCAGGCTGCTAGGAAATGGAAAGGAAGAATTGCTAAGCTAGTGGGCTCAAGCATAGAGCCAAGGATACCTCTACAAGATCTACCCAGCTTGGCACCCACAATGCCTACACACCCCACTCATGGAAGTATTCCCTTCACCAATACACAGTCCCTTAGGCCATACCTTCCATTATAGGGTGTCCAAGGTGTGCATAGAAGAGTAGCCAGCCCTCTTGATCTTCTTGAGAGGTCATTTTCCTCCACTAGGTTTATTAAGCCAATTCTGTCCACTACCACTCCAAATCTCTTGCTCACAGGTTCAAACCCAAACAGGGAATGCACATAACAGCAAAACCACAATTGTTGGGCATGAAGAAAAACGTTTCCTCAGTGGGATGTCCAAAATGGGGCTTCTACCAGTTTAGAAAAACATGGGAAAGCCCAAAAACGAAAATGGCAATTCGGGATTTAACCCTGGAGAGCAAAACCATTTTCAAAAAAACGCCTATGGGCATTTTGGGGCAAAAACGACCTCCATCACAGTCCCAAATCGTGGCCCTCCTCTCCCAGCTGTTGTACAATGCAAAAACAAGCTCCCAGGCATGGAAAATGGTGAAAAGCGTGATGGGGAAAGCCCAACTAGCTCAGACTGCGTGAGAGGGCAAATGCCCTGGGTGAAGAATGGCTTTGGGCACCATTTCGTGGGTGTTTTCTTACCCAAGAAGAAAAAATACGATTTTCCATATTGATGGCTTTCCCATACACGGAAATTGACTGGCATGCCTCTCCATTCCCAAGGAATTAACTGCCTCAACCAACTCTTGGAAGAATTAAATGATTGGGTGCATAACCCAAAATGGGTAGTTGGGATTTGTGGGTTTTCTCAATGAAATGGATTAACACCATTGGCTCATGGGTTTGAATAATCTCCCTCCCTATTCCTTATAAAAATCATGCTCCCATCTCTTTGTTGCATTGCATAGCTAGTTGTGGGTATTTCATTAAAATTTGTATTTACATTATGTCTTCATTTACATTGTGTTTATCTAGCACAAGAAACATAGGCATCTACTTTTAATTGTTGATACATAAAACGATAAATCAATGGCGGGGCCTTGGCCTTGAGCTCCTCACCATGATTAAATAACGATATTTACATCATTTACAATTTTAATGCCACAGGGTCAAAATCAGGATATTACATTCTTCTTCTGAATCTTCTTCTTGGAGAGGAGGCAATTTAGCAGTTTCTTCCTTGACTAGTTTTAGATTTTGAAGCGGTTCTTCAAATTTGACACTTCGCTCGATGAATATATTTTTGGATCTAATATCCATGAGTTTGTATCCTTTGTATTCTTCATCATATCCAATGAGGATGCACTCATTACTCTATGGTTCCAAATATTTTCTCTTCTCAATCAGAATTCTAGCCAATGCAGTGGAGCCAAAAACCCTGAGATTGGACACATCAGGCTTGTGGCCGGTGTAGGATTCGAAGGGAGTAGTACCTTTGATGGATGAGTGTAGAAATCTGTTTTGAATGTATGCAAAAAAATTCATGGCCTCATCCCAAATATTTGGAGCCAGGCCTTTCGACTCAAGCATACAAGTCGCCATCTCTTTCAATGCTCGGTTTTTCCTCTCCGCTACACCATTCTGCTGAAGTGTGTAGGGGACTGTGTGCTGGATTTGGATTCCATTTTCAGAAAAAAGTTACAGCAGCTCTGATTTGATATATTCTCCACCATTATCAGATCTAAGACCTTTAATCTTGCTCTCAATAGCAGTCTCAACAGAAGCCTTGAATTTTTTGAATTTTTCTAGCACTTCCAATTTGTTCTTGAGAAAGTAGACCCATGTGAACCTGGAGAAATCATCAATAAATGTCAGAACATACCTTGAGCCATTTATGGAGGTATTTGGTAGTGGAACGTTGATATCACTATGAATCAGCCCCAAAATATAAGAATCTCTGCTAGCTTTTCCTCGATCAAACTTGTGCTTAGGGTGCTTCCCAATGATGCAACCCTTGCATATCCCTTTCAAGGATTTGATGTTCGAAAGGACTTCAAACATGGAATTCTTTTGTATCAGATGCAAAAATTTATAATTTAGGTGTCCAAAACTCTCATGCCATAGCCTACTAACCTCATTTCCATGATTCAAAAGGGCACTTGGCTTTGAATGTGGCAAAAAGTGGGAAACTCATATGTTTTTGCAACATGATTTGTCTTTCCTACTGCAATGATCTTTTCGGTGGAAATATCAGAAATTTCAATATTATTAGGGCTCAGTACAACCTTCTTTGGTAAACCAGTGTGTGTCATTTGATACACAGAAAGCAGGTTCGAAGCTAGAGAAGGAACATAGAGAACATTTTGAAAATTGCCATGCTCTAAATGAATAGTACCTTTGCCTTTCGAAGAAATTTCTGAGTCATCTCCCATGTGGATGGAGATGCAGTTGTCGGATTCCAATGATGAGAAGGAGTCTTTGCTTGCAACCATGTGATTCAAAGCTCTTAAATCTATGAGAAGAGCTATAGAATTTGAAATGCTAGCCATGAATGCATGACCTCTTTCTGTATGATCATTGTTGTCCTTCTTCCTTGTGCCATCTAGAAGAGTAATGTTGTTTTTCTCCAAGAGAAGGGCCATCTGATCAATAGTTTCTTTCATGCATGATATTTCAGGATGAAATCCCCTACAACAATAAGAACACTTTGTCTTCTCTTTGCCCTTTTGTTTTTATTTTCTTGAACCAGAGGGCTCATCTGACTACTTGGTCTTCTCCTTTTGCTTCGGATGATCAAACTTGGCCTTCTCTTTATTTTTCTTTTGTTTACCATTCGTAGCTTTGGGTCCTCTAGCAAAAAGGGCTTGATCTTTGGAGGTTTTAATGGACCCCATTTGAACAAGCTTATCATGCTCTTTTGTTAAGGACTCAATGAAGGCATTGAAAGTAGGAATCTTCCAATTCGGAATGGTGAGTTTTCCCGAATTGAAAGTAGATACAAACACTAAATAATATTTTCCTAGATTCGTGAGAATAGAAAGAATCAACTGCTTATCTTCCTTCTCAACACCATATTGCTTCAACTGTAGTACCAAATTCTTAAACTTGGTGAAAAACTCATTGATGGTTTTGAAATTCTCAAGATTTAGGGAAATCAACTCATTCTCTAGATGATAGGCCCTGATATCATACTGCTTACCAAAAATCTTGGCAAGTTGTTCCCACACTTCTTTTAGAGTAGTCAATCCACTGAGATGGAAAAGAACATCCTTCAAAATATTGAGACAAAGAAAACCATAAGCTTCATCAAGCTTATTGAAGTACTTGGACTTCTCTACTACAGAATTTGGCTCCGGTTCTAGGCCCATGGTGACTCTGTAGAATCCCTTAGAGCGCAACACAATCTCAAAATCATCCTTCCACTCATGGTAGTTGAAAGGAGCGAAAATATTTTGTGAAGAAGAGTCCATTTCTACAATAGCGACTGCAATAGGAGGGAGTGAGAAACCTGCAATCACAATCAAACAAGAACCATTTAGGTCGACAACCTGCACTTTTCAAGTTGCATCACACCCGGCATAGACTATCAAGCAAGCTTGAAGAGTTGGATGCACAATATCCAGGAATTATGTGGAAAACTTTCGGCTTCTGGTGCAGAATTGGAAAAACATTTAGCCATAGCTGCAATTGTAGAAAACTACTACAATATTTTTGAGCAATAGCTGCTCAATATTCATATGACATCTCTGCAGAAGAGTTGTCTTGTCCCTACCATGAGCTCTGATACCATGTGAAATCTCAAGCACTATTGGTAGGCGATTTGATGAGGACGTGTCGCAGTACCGCCGACGTTGCGACACGTTGGATAAAGGCGCGAAAGGAGTATTTTGTACCAGAGTAGACCGCAGTTGGCGGGTTTTGGGTCACTTGGACCATGTATTTTGTAATATTGAGTCAAGTAGACCGCAGTTGGCGGGTTTTGGGTCACTTGGACCATGTATTTTTTAAATATGGATTCAATTGTACTGCGGTATGCGGGTTTTTGGGTCATTAGACCATGTCAGTTAGTCGATTGTCCATAAGTGTCAGTTAGGAAAGAGGACAAGTATTGTAATTGGAGGAAGCCTATAAATAGATGAGAATTGTAAGTGTTAGGGGAGAAGGGGATGGATAGAGGATAGAAAGAGAGCTGGATGCGGAGATTGACAGAGAGATAATGCAGGAGTTACGCAGAGATTTATGTACTGCCTTTGGTTTGTCACAGTAATATAAGGATGATGATTTGGTGCAATCTGTGTATAATGTTGCTCGATACTTATGTTATTGCCTTTTCTTAATGCCATTATCTGTTTTTGTCGTTGTGATGTGAATGCCGCAATAATATGTTATAGATATCTGATTTACTATAATGTTAAATGATGCGATTAAAGTGATATGCTATAACTTCATGATGAATATTTAGAATTGTTGTTGGTACCATACTGCCGCAACTCGCCTCCTCTCTCGGCCGAAACATGGTTCCATTTGCTCTTCCTGAACGCCTCGAGTGAGACCTCATCCGCTTTGCGGGTGTTGCTGGGTGGGCTCAAACCTGCCCGAGCCGGTGCCCAGGGAGACTGCGGTATGTGTCGACAGTTGGTGAACCCCTGTCGACTGTGAGGTCGCAATTTGGTCAACAAATGGTTCCATTGCCGGGACCGTGTGCAGAGTAGAAGTAGGTCATATTGTGGCACCCAACGAAGCTGGAGATACAACAATGGTTCGATCAGAAGTTGCAAGAGTTTGCTGAAGGAGAAAGTCGAAATACGCGACTGATGGTAGATCACTGGGTGGGAAGATATATTCACGACGGTCCACACGAATGGTTTTTCTGTGAATTCCCGATTATTCTGTACGAATGGTTGTCTAAGCTGACCTTCCAGAAGAGGAACTTCTAGGCTGGTGAGCCGATGGCTTGGACCCCGGAGTTGATTCAGGAGCTGCAGGAAGTCAATAATAAGGCATCGTGGGCTGTCGAAGTTTGGCTTGATAGCATCTTGGAGGGATACATCACTGAATTCATGGTTGACACGAAGAAATCCTATAGTGAAGCTGAAAGATACTTCTTTGATGGACCGAGGGGAAGGTTTCTGTTGTCTCTCAAACTATCGATTAAGATGCTAATCTATGAGAAAGGTATATTTAAGATGCACCTTGATCAGTAAGCAGCCTAGTGGGCAGAGGTCGTGGGTATCGCGACTGTCGGGGGGCGGTCGAAGGAATGGTAAAGGGGTAGATGGGTGCAGACCATGAGGAGACTGTGAGTGAAGCCGAGGAAGAAAGTGGCCTTATGAGGGGAGGAGCAAGGTTTCGACAGGAAAAGAGGCAGAGGATAGGAGAAGGTCTTGCTGCGATCGAACTGCAGGACTGTGAAGGAAGGTCACACAGGACGAAGCGACCTCACAGTCCTGACAGGGACAACCAGGCTACGCCCAGGATAGAGGCAGGACCAAACCCTGGCACAAACATACCCCACCCTCCACTCACTGACTCACAACCAGCAAGAAATACTACTTCGACATCGCCAAGATCGTCGATTCAGCAGAAGTTAATTGGTAGTAGTACAGCGACAGGAGCAAGGAAGCCCAAAATGGCGAGTGATGATGCAAAATTACCGTTGTTCCACGGGAGTGCTACAGACAATCCCGAATAGTATTGGTTTTTGTGTGAAGTAGTTTGGACCATGAAACAGGCCACTGATGATAATGTTAAGAAAGGGCAGTTGGCCATGACCTTGCGAGGTCGTGCATTAGATTGGTTCATGAAGTTTATTTTGGTTCCTACAAGAACACCGAAAAATTCCCTGGATGAGATTCGGGAAGGACTGATTGCTGAATTTAGACGGCCTAAGTCGGAGGCTCAATACATTACTGAACTAAAGGAAATTAAACAGTATCCCAATGAGACAGTATGGGATTTCGATCAGCGATTCAAGACATTGATGGCAAAGGTTAGTTTCGATATGAGCGTTGTCCAACATAAAGAATGGTTCATTGCGGCACTGTTACCCCACATTCGGTTGTTGTTGATGCAGCAAAACATTTCAACACCTAGCGAAGCTCTAGAGATCGCAATGCGATTAGAAGCATCACCGATTGGAGATAATGCAGCCGGGATGTCGCAGATACAGACACAGCTCGCCAACTTGACTACAGTTGCAAGATTTGAAGAAGAACAAGGAACAGCGTGATGAAGCATGGTGTACGCGATGTCAACAAGAGGGACATACGAAAGATGATTGCCATTTTCATAATTATTTGGTCTCCAGTGCGCCCAATCTTTGAATGCTGGAAATATGCCATGGTGTTGTGTTTGCCAAGTGTTTGGGCAAAGTCACGATAATTGCCCGTATATGCAGAAAATGGTCACAACCCCGCGAAATCTGTATTGCACCTTTTGTAAGTCGGTAGGACATGATGACAAGGATTGTCATGCATATGGGTTTCTACAGGAGAGAATGTGTGATGCATTCTATGTCAAAGATGATCAGCGCGGTGCACCGCTACAGCCACAGGTAGCTCAACCGATACCTCAACCACAGATGCAGTTTGTACCGCAACAGCAGCAACCACAGCAGTTCGCACCGTAATATACATCGATGAACCCCCCGCAGCCTCAGTACGTACAACAACCGTAGTATGTACCACAAGGGTAAGGGATGCCGCCAACACCCATGTAGAAGCAGTTTAACCAACCTCAGTATCAGCAGCAGGGAGGCTACCAAGGATGCTACAGGGGCGGACGCGGTGGCGGATTTGGTCGTGGAGGAGGAGGCCGAGGTGGTCGTGGACCTATTCAATGTTACCACTATGCGGTATGGGGGAATTATCAATGCGACTGCCCACTACTACAGAATCAGTGTACGTTTTGTTCTGGTAATGATCATACGATTGAGAATTGTCCACAATTGATTGCACGATGGCAGGCTGGGAACACTCCGCAGCTACCGAATCAGGACCAGCCACAGCAACCAGTCCAGAACCCAATACAGCAACCAATACAGAACCATCCCTCGCGAAAACTGCCACACGCCAATCAAAATATCAATCAACCAGGGAATTTGCATCAAAACCAGATGCAGGGTGCAAATATTGCGACCATTTCTGCAGAACCGCAACCACAAGATGCGTCGGTGACTGTTGTCACTCGTGGAGGCAAGACGACTGGGGAAGATGGTTCGCGACCACTGATTCAGTTGGCTGCTCAGAAGACGGTACCCTTCGACATTGATGTCGAGCGAGAGACATTCCTGGAGGCACGTCGCACTTTGGAGAAAGACCGCGGTAAGGCTATTGTTTGTGATATGCCGCCTGTCTTTGATGCTAAATCAAACGTTGATCGACCACCACCGAGGACATTACAGAAGTTCCTTGAAAGCTGTCTATCATTGGCACAAGACCTAGCTTCCCAGGTTGAGATTGAGGGATGGTTGCAACGATTCCCGAAAGGACGGCAGGAGTCAGCAGTAAACTCCTTACAGCGACGGAAGACTGGCAAGGAAATGCGAATGAATATTCAGATTGGTGATTATGAAGTTGACTCTGTGATTCTTAACCTTGGTTTGGATGTTAACATCTTAACCAAGCAGGCGTGGCAGAAGATGGGGAGTCCCCCATTGAGTTGGTCTCCTGTGCAGCTCCGGTTGGCTAACCATGCGAAGGTTACACCTATTGGGCGAGTTCTGCGGCTCATGATTGATATTGAGGGCATGAAGACTTATGCTGATTTTGATGTTATTGAAGTGGTTGAGGGAGGAATCTCTTATCCGGCGCTCTTGGGGATCGGATGGGCTAATGATAGTGGATCTGTAATCAACTTCAAGAAGCGCATGATGACCTTTGAGAATCGTGATTTCAGAGTCATAGCCCCATTGGATCCGGTTGAAGGACGCCGATATGTTGAACCTGTAAGAGCTGATGACACCGTTGGATGGGACTACGCATTCAACATTTCAAAAGATTATATTCATCCCACTGTCTATGGTGAGTTGGAGTGGCGCAGCAAGAGCTGTGCGTCTTTCGACTCTGATGATGCATTGGAACATTGGTAGAATCGCATGCATGAAGTATCAGTCCGGAAATGTGGTTTAGTTACGCAATCCTTGTGTCGTGTTGCGATAGAAACGATCACATTGCCTGTTTATGAGGGGTTTCCTGGCCTAAACACCTTTGTAGCAGAGTTTGAAGACTACATCCCAAAACCGCAGCGATTGTTGGCCTTGGAGGAAGCACTGAAGGCTCCTCCAGCATGATGGTGGGCAACACATAAGAAATTCATTAAAGATTGGTCATAGTGTCGAAGGTTGATGATGGTTCGGTTCGGTGATACCGAAGTTTATCACAATGGAAAGTATGATGGTCGGACTGATCCCAGTGATCATGTGATGGAGTGCCAATGATTATGGGTAGCGCGACCCAGAGATGAGTGGGTCCATGCTTTTGTCCATACTTTGGATGAGATACCACGCTCGTGGTACACTGCATCCAAGTTGCGCCGAGACATTACAACATGGGGGGAGTTGACGATCTGTTTCACTCATATGTTCACTTTTGCGGATGCCAACCCTGATGTCCATAACGCCCTGCAGCTCATCCGCGATGTGATATTTCAGGTTGTTCCGACGGCCTGCCCTGTTGACCCGCACACACATTGTCAGATGCAGTCTCTCATGAAGTGTTTCAACATCAGTGGAGGGCCAAAGGACTATGATTATCCCTGAAATGTTAACATTCCCGAATCTGAAGGAAGTCGTGATGTAGTCCCACCTGTTGCGCCAAGTAATCCGTTCAGTCAACCATTGCGGCTCCGTAAAACGAATATCAGCACTGAGGCTACTCCCAAGTTCGCTAATGTTGGGGATTATTGGGATGATGAGATGATGAGTAGGGTTACCGAGTTACTGCATGAGTTTCAGGATGTGTTTCCCATGAAATTTTCTGAAATGAAGGGAATCCTGGGTGATTTAGGAGAGATGAGGATTCCATTGAAACCAGATGCTAAGCCAGTCTGACAGCGACCTTATCGACTGAATCCATGACATAAAGAAAAGGTCAAGGCAGAACTTGATCGGATGTTGGATGCTGGTATTATCGAACCTGTAGAAGAATCCGAATGGATCAGTCCTATGGTGGTGCAGGACAAGAAAATGGGCGAAGTGCACATTTGTGTCGACTTGCGGAAGTTGAACGATGCCTGCTTGCATGACCCTTTTTCGACCCCGTTTACTGATGAAGTACTTGAAGGAGTGGGTGGCCAGGAGATGTACTCTTTCACTGATGGATTCTCTGGCTACCATCAAATTCACATTTCCAAGGAAGATCACCATAAGACAACTTTCATTATTGAATGGGGTTGCTTTCAATACACGGTCATGCCGTTTGGTTTGAAGAATGCACCTGCCATATTCTCCAGGGTCGTTGTTGCCACATTCAAAGATTTTATTCAGAAGTTTCTGCAGGTATATATGGATGATTGGACCGTTTGTGGATTGATTCGCGATCATCTGGCCAATCTGCAGTTAATGCTCAAGCGATGCTGATAGCACTAGATATCGCTGAACTTGAAGAAATGTATTTTTTGTGCTCCCTTTGGAATATTGTTGGGTCATATCGTGTGTAAGCAGGGATTGTTGGTTCATCCAGCCAAGATTGCGCTTATTTTGGGGTTGCAACCGTCGACCACTGTTAAGTAGTTGCGTGCCACCTTGGGTCATACGGGATATTACCGCAAGTTCATTAGGGGTTATGCTGCGATTACTACCCTTATGGAAAAGTTACTGAAGAAGGACGCGGCATTCCAGTGGAACCCAAAATGTCAGGATAGCTTCAAAACGCTCAAGGTGAAGATGGCGTGGGCACCGATTTTGGTTTTTCTGGACTGGAGTGAGGATTTCCATGTCCACATTGATGCCTCCTTGGTTGCATTAGGTGTTGTATTGGCTCAACCAGGAGAAGGCGACATTGATCATCCCATTGCGTTTTCCAGTCGGAACCTGTCTTCTGCAGAATGCAATTACACCACCACAGAATGCGAAGGACTGGCCATGGTTTACACGATGCAGAAATTCAAGCATTATTTGTTGGGTGGCCACTTTAAAATGTTCACTGATCATTCTGCATTGAAATACTTGGTCAATAAGCCTGTGTTGGGGAGGAAGATCTGTCGGTGGCTACTGTTGTTTCAGGAGTTTGATTTTGAGGTTGTTGTGAAGTCGGGGCGGTTGAATGCTGGACCAGATCATTTGTCACGGATTGATACAGGGGAGGAACCGACTAATATAGAAGATGGGTTGCCGGATGCCCAACTGTTTCACGTTTCCGCTGTTGATCAGTATTTTGATGACATCCTTCAGTTTCTAGTGACCGGCACCGTGCCCGATGACTTTACCACTACTCAGAAGAAGCAATTGGTCGTCAAGGCTGTTGACTTTCAACTGATCGCGGGAGAGTTGTATAAATTAGGTGTTGATGAGATATTGCGCAGATGTGTCTTGCTGCATGAGAAAGCGCAAATATTGGTTGAGGCACATGGTGGAGTGGCGGGAGGACATTATGGCAGTCGGGCGACTGCCCGGAAGGTATTGCATGCAGGACTTTGGTGGCCCACATTACATAATGATGCGACAGACTATGCCTGGTCTTGTGATGTTTGTCAGCGAATTGGCAAGCCGTCCATAAGAGATGAAATGTTGCTGCTACCTCAAGTGACACTGCAACCATTCGAAAAATGGGCTGTGGATTTTGTAGGACCGATCCATCCACTAGGGAAACGCACAGGTGCGCGGTATATTATCACAACGATAGAATACTTGACCCGATGGGCTAAGGCAGCACCTGTAGTTGATTTCTCTACCGCAACGGATGGTCAATTTTTGTTTGATCACATTATCACTCGATTCGGCTGCCTAAGATATTGCTGAGTGATCAAGGTAGCCACTTTCTGAATCGCACTATCAGCGCATTGACGGACGAATTGCAGATACAGCATAAGAAGAGTACACCCTATCACCCATAGGCGAATGGAACAGTGGAGGCGTTTAACAAGGTATTGGAGCACACATTGACAAAGGTGTGCAATGCGAACCGAGACGACTGGGATTTGAAGTTTCCAACGGTATTGTGGGCCTATCGCACCACCTGTAAAAGGCTGATTGGTCAGACACCTTTCAAGCTGGTATATGGGAAGGAAGCAATTATGCCTATGGAGTATATTGTTCCAAGTCTCCGAATTACGGCTTACAAGCATGGATGATGTTGCAGCATTAGATGAATGTCTAGCACAATTGATGGAGCTAGAAGAGGATCGATTTATTACTGGCTTTCACCAAGGGGTGGAGAAGGACCGTCAGAAGGTATGGCATGATCGCCACATTAAAAATAGGCAATTTCAACAAGGTGACTTGGTACTATTGTACGACAGCAAGTTTATGAAACATCCAGGGAAGTTGCAGATGCATTGGCTGGGTCCCTATCTCATCAATAGTATTACTTCGAGAGGAGCGGTTCAGTTGCACCGATTGGATGGGGGGATGCTCCCCAAGCTGGTAAATGGCCACAGGTTGAAGCCCTATCGCTCGGGCTTGGAGCAATGCAATGTCTAAGTAGCATTGGTAAAAAGCAACAAAAAAAAAATGATGATGATTGTTGCAGGTTGCTTGGTGGCAGATGGCGCACCAACGGAAGAGGGTATGCGCAAGCGGAAGAGGCTTGTGCCGCCATATTAGAGTAGTCAGAGACTCATGGCAGTATTGCGCTCAGGTTCGATGATGAATTTTGTACTACGGATTTAGGAGAGTATGGCGAAGTGGTGTGATTATTGGCCACCCTCTCTACACATGATTGCCCCTGACTGATTTGGCTAGGTTCACACATGACGACGGCATGTTTTGCATATAGCACGTTGGGCCGGTACAATCAGCACAATATGAGGATATTTCTCACACGTTGGCACGTAGGATCTTCAATGACAGTATGGTCACCCCCCCCTGTTGTGTCAGTTGATAGGATCACACACACAGATGAGAGGGAGTGGAACATCATTCCCACCGTCATGACCCGGGAATGGTCCAGCTATAAGTAGCCAAGGCAGCTGGTAATTGCTACAACGAAGTTTTTTTGATATAGCGCGGTTATGCCGGTTGATTAATTTGCAAGTTGAGTTGTGAGGAATTCCAAGGAGGCTATGGAAATGCTTCACTTTGTTTCCCGTGGCTGCACCCTAGGGACCCTGCAAGCCTGAACGACGAGTGTCCCTGAGTGCCTTGATATGGTGGGTGCACTTACCCTGTGTATTCCCGGGCCGGTTCCAGGGTGACTGCAGTATGCATCGACAGTGAGGTGGACCCCTGGCCGGTCCCACATGATTCAGTATGCAGTAGTTGTTCAAAGGGTTGTGCTATTTTTTATCAGAACGTTGGTTGGGGTGGGAACTCCCTGACTTTAGTAGAAGACGGGCGCTGGCGTGAAACAGATGTGCCAGAGTCTTCCGCCCCTCCCACACCTTGGTACTGTTCATCCTCTTTTCTTTTCAGTCTGCACTATTCCATGCAACTGGAGGATGAGTTCATGACGTACCTAACAATGAGTCGGGGGTTGCCTACTCTCGTGTAGGGCTTACAGAATTGGTAGCTGAGGATCTGTACAACCGAAGGAAGGAGACAACATTGTGTGATCCAGACAGCAAGAACAGATGCAGTTGACGTGGCTCGAGGGTGAGCCACAAGATTGTGTTGGGGTCCTGTTGGCAGGTGGTTTGATGAGGACGTGTCACGGTACCGCCGACGTTGTGACACGTTGGATAAAGGCGCGAAAGGAGTATTTTGTACCAGAGTAGACCGCAGTTGGCAGGTTTTGGGTCACTTGGACCATGTATTTTGTAATATTGAGTCAAGTAGACCGCAGTTGGCGGGTTTTGGGTCACTTGGACCATGTATTTTGTAAATATCGAGTCAATTGTACCACGGTATGCGGGTTTTTCATTAGACCAAGTCAGTTAGTCGATTGTCCATAAGTGTCGGTTAGGAAAGAGGACAAGTATTGTAATTAGCGGAATCCTATAAATAAATGATAATTGTAAGTGTTAGGGGAGAAGGGGATGGATAGAGGATAGAAAGAGAGCTGGATGCAGAGATTGACAGAGAGATAATGCAGGAGTTACGCAGAGATTTATGTACTCCCTTTGGTTTTTCACAGTAATATAAGGATGATGATTTGGTGTAATTTGTGTGTAATGTTGCTCAATACTTATGTTATTGACTTTTCTTAATGCCATTATTTGTTTCCGTCGCTCTGATGTGAATGCTGCAATAATATGTTATAGATATCTGATTTACTGTAATGTTAAATGCTACGATTAAAGTGATATGCTATAACTTCATGATGAATATTTAGAATTGTTGTTGGTACCATACTGCCGCAACTCGCCTCCTCCCTTAGCAGAAACATGGTTATGTCTGCTCTTCTTGGACGCCTCGGGTGAGACCTCATCCGCTCTACGGGTGTTGCTGGATAGGCTCAAACCTGCCCGGGCCGGTGCCTAGGGAGACTGCGGTATGTGTCGACAGTTGGTGAACCCCTATCAACTGTGAGATCGCGATTTGGTCGACAAGCACAGCAGATCTATGGAACAAACACAACAGTTACTAGATATGCCTGCAGCAAAATGTATGGAAACATTGTGCAAAAGGTTTGCAACAGTAAAATAATCTCATATATCCAGAAGATAGTTTACAATGTGTAACAATGGCTACAATAAGCCAAGCAATTCGAATTCCAAAAGGTGGTCATTCGAATTGGTGCATGAGAGTGGCTTAGTAGACAGTTAACACCACTCGGCACATCACTTAACCACTTAACTAATCAATAAGTGACTCTAACTGAATCTGAAACTGACTAACTGAATCTAACTCAATGCAGAACTCAATTGAATGCCAAAAAATAGGAGAGGGCTCATTATATATGTAGTTTAACTGAATAGTAGGTGAGAATAACACCAGATGAAGTCAAACAGTGTAGTAAGGCGCCCTAGTATGGCCAGTTGGCTGAATAAACTAGTAAACGATGTCAGTTGGACTAAGTAGTGCACATTAGTCATGCAAATCACCCCCTGAATGGTGGAGGAGGCTCAGATGATGGCCCAGTTGGATCCTAGAATGTGGGAGGAGGCTCAGATGATGGCCCAATTGGATCCTAGAATGTAGGAGGAGGCCCAGTTGACTGCAACTGTGATCTATTGATGATGTAAGCACATGATGGAGACAAAATACTTAGGATAAGTGGATAATTAAGTTGTAAGGCTCAAATAAATTATGTGTGGTTGGAAAATGCTCCAACACGGTAGATAAGAAACCACAGAGAGTGGTTGTTATCCATAGACTACTTCATATGGTGTCATTTTTGTAGCCTCATTATAAATGGTATTATACCACCATTCTGTCAAAGGTAACCTTTGTTCTCATTAGTATTTATTTTCAGATGCAAAATATTGCAAATAGGCTTCAAGACACATCTTGACTACTTATGTCTGACCATATTTTTGGGGATGATAAGATGTGCTCATTTGCAACTAGGTTCCCTGCATTTTAAATAGTTCTTGCCAAAATTTGTTGGTGAATGTGGGATCACGATCTGACACAATGGAGGTAGGCATGACATGAAGTTTGAAAATATGGTTTAGAAATATTTGGGCAACCATTGTCGGTGTAAATGGGTGTTGGAGAGCACAAATATGAACATATTTGGAAATTGAATCAACTACCACCATGATTATTGATTTGTTACCTATTTTTGGAGTACCAACAATAATATCCATGGAAATGTCGGTCCAAATAGTTGCTAGGATTGGAAATGGTTTCAATGCCCAAGGAGTCTTCACTCTCTCACCCTTGTTCCTTTGGAAATTGTCACAAATCACTACAAAAGTAAGGATAACCTTTTCCATTCCATCCCAAAAGAAGAAGCACCTAGCATGTGCATAAGTTTTATGAAAGCTTGAGTGACTAGCAAGAGGATATGAATGCAAATATGTTAATATTGTTTGCTTTAAACCAGAGATGGGTACCACAAAAAGGAGACCTTTATACTGCAATGTACCTTGTTTTCAAGTGTAATACAAGGTGGGTTGGGATCATCCTAGAGTCACTTGATGAGCTTAGATGCAATAGCATTGGTTAGCCATTTTTGTCTTGCTTCCTCTAACCATTCAAGTGTTGGAGAGGATAAGGAAAAGATGGATCCCTCTTCATTATGTTTCCTTGACAATGCATCTTCCACAATGATTATCTTTTCTCTTTTTGTTGATGATCTCATAATCACATCCAAGCATCTTGGTGATCCATTTATGTTGATCTAAGGATGACAACCTCTATTCCAAAAAACACTTCAAGTTGTGGTGATACATCTTGATCCGGAAGTGTCTCCCTATCAAATACAGATGCCATGTGTCAACTGCATGTAGGATGGCCATTGTTTCTTTCTCGTAGGTAGACTTACTTAAATTCTTACCACACAACCAATTTCTAGTTAATGCTAAGGGTCTTTTTTTTTTAATACTTCAACTAAACCTTTTTCTGGAAGCATCACATTCCAATACAATTTTTTTAGTAAAATGAAGCATGGCTAAGACTGGCATGGTGCACATGGCTTGCTTTAAAACTGATAATGCTTTTTCTACCGCTTCATTCTATGCAAATGCATTTTTCTGGAGCAGGGTTTTCAATGGGTCTATAATTTTACCATAGTTGTTCACAAACTCATTATAGTATCCCATACGACCTAAAATCCCATGTAATCTCTTCAAGGTTTTAGGGCAAAGCCATTCTTGCATTGTCACAATCATAATGGGGTTCACTCTCACCCCATCGTGTCCCACAATGTGACCTAAGTATTTGACCTCTGACATGACAAAATCACATCTGGAGCGTTTAATGAACAACTAATGGTCCCAAAGGAGTTGCAAGGCTTTATCAACAAGTTGTACATGGGCATCCCAAGTTTTATTGTAAATCAAGATGTCATTAAAGAAAACCAACACAAAATCATGAAGATATGGCCTCAAAATTGTTATGCAACAAATTCCCCAAGAGAGCATAAATAAATGAGAAATAATAATCCATGCCTTAATAATGAAGAAAAGATATTAATAGCAACCCTCTTCGAAGGGGAAACCTCCTTATACAATGTACTAAATGCACAAGACAAGACAAGATGATTCAAATGAAAAGGTCCCCTTGATATGTGTGTGTGTGTGTGTGTGTGAGTGTGTGAGAGAGAGAGAGAGAGAGAGACAAAGAGGTACAATTACCACTAATGGACTCAAGCCGACATCAATAATATAGAAATACTAATGCAAAGTGCCTAATTTATGGGAGAATGGGCCACAATTTAGGGCTTAACATGCCACTCCACTTCAGACAAGTGTTGTCCTCAACGCTTGATTAGTTGTGGATGATTTTGTATGAAGGACTCATCTTCCCATGTCGAATATTCTATTGGTAAATTCTTCCACTTGATGAGGTACTCAGTAATAGCCTGATTATCTAGGAGGATCTCCATCATCGATAAATACATAAGGTTTTCATCACCGTTGATTATGTTCTAACAACAAAGAGCTCGCAGGAAGATTTCCTACGCAATTTGAACGAGGTTAAATGGACTTCATACGCGAAAGATATTGCTTGTTGAATTTCGGACAAAAAGGGAAAGAATTGAAATTAAAAGAGGAAAATAATTAATTAATACTTAAGCTCTAAGCTTTTGTATTTTTCCTCTCAACTATAAAAAGGAAAACTAATGAAAAACTCATACGTAGTATTGTAGTTTCCTAGTCTCATGGAGACTTGAGATATTCGTGGAGAGTTGAGATCTCCATGGGGATATTGAAATTTTCTCTCATCTTATCCCTTGTGTTGTGCTTAGATCCTACATTATGAGATCTTGAGAGATATTTTCTCCTTGATATGATGGAGTAGCCTTTATCCATGTAAAGCTATAAAATCCCCTCCTGATGAGAGGGATGATAAGTTAGCTTTTGGTAAGCTTTGTGTTTGAATAGAATAAGCAAGGAGGTCTTGCTTGTAGAACACTTCATGTGAGAGCCTTGGGTCTTGACTATTATGAGGAGAAGTGAGGAGAAGGTTGCCCAAGATAGGATAATGAGCCACATGATGTGGAAACTCAGTCTTACATTTGTAAAGCAAAGCATATTTTGATGGAGAAATGAATGAAACTATTCGGCGATTGATCGAGCTCGAAGACGTAGCCAGGAGGAGTCTGGTGAACTTCGTTAACAATTTTAGTTTGAATGAATATTTATTTATATGTTGAATTGTTCATTTCAGTTCTTGAATTTGAGTAACTGAATTATTATTTCCAAATTTCATGTTAATTATGGGAATTTGAGAGTTAATGAAGTATCTGAAATTGGCTAATAAACTAAAGCGGTTTCTCTAATGCCCATTTTTCATATCAAGTTTGGTATCAAAGCATTTCCGATCCAGTTTCGGATTTATAACTGTTGTTGCACTGGTTTATTTTGCTTTCGTGTAGACACTTATCATAGATTTGTTATTGTTGCTACCTGCATAAGAGAGAGCCGCAACCTGTACGCATGATTAACGATCTGATATCCAGACTGAGGACATGCCATTGTTGAAGGTAACCAGCATCGGTCAAGCTAATATTCAGTAATGAGCCTTCCTGTGTGAGATGACTTGCAGGGTTCCTTCGGGAAACTTCAGAGAATGGATGTGCACATGTTGGCATAGGCCAAATAGATCATTCTCGCTGCCTTCACCATAAATTCCACTATTGAGAAGCCTGCATACGTAGATGTAGGAGAATATGATGGTGGTAATTTTTATACTGCAGCTACTGGAAACTAGAGATACCATCGCAAAATTCGATTCGCAAAGTCACCTTCCCAAGAATCTATGCGACAAATCAAAGGTTGCATGATGAATATGATTAAACTCCGGCTATAAAGGAGGTAACTCAATCTATATCGGCAACAAGCAAAAGAAATAAACGTAGCCACCAACAATCTAAGAACTACGGATTCAAATTGGGGTCATCTTTGGTTCAATTTTATCACAAACCTCAAATTCGATCCACACGGTCTACGCGAGAAAGCAAATCTGGTGCTTTTCGGATCAAGTAGAAAATTATTGGAAATTGAAGGTATACCACACTCAAATTCTCCTCATTCCCAACAGTTGAGATCTATGCACAGCAAAAATACTTCTCTTTAATTATTAGGTATTCGTGAAGGGTGTTTTTGTGTCTACGTGCACCTCCATGATTTGAGCATGTATATCAATGACGATAGCAAATAAAGCTTCTGCATAAGGGATCTCTAAACTTGCAGTGGCGGCCATAGATTCAAGCTGGAAAAGAACACAAAGCTTCCTCTTGTGTTTTGACACCCTTGTACTATATTTGTGTCATGTGCCCAAAATCCTGGTGGAGGCATGAAGTTGAACCAGTCCTGTGCGTGGATGCAACCGACACATTTATGGACCTGATGGAGGCCGATGTCACTATTTAGAAGCCATTGTTCGGTAAAAATCATTTCCGATCTATATCTACACAAGAACCTTGTTCAAATTCTGGGCGTGGATGCATTTTGTTCTGAGTTAAAAATATTAATTTATGGGTTGTCATTCTTGGATCTGAATCGTTGTGTCGAAGGCGTATCTCCATTTTCATTTTGGAGGTGACAGAGAAGTAGTGCGATCTCGTCTAGTTGAACGGATGTAGAAGTCTGCTTTGGAAGCCACCCACTAAGAGATGAGATTTTTTTTAAAGTGAAAAACCAGTGAAGATTCCTCATATCCTGTGAGGTGGATCTATCGTGTACTTATCTGTGCATGAGGCATTGTGTTTTTGTGTTTACTTGCAGTCACCTGCTCTATCAGATCCACTCGGTTGTGAAATGGTAGTGCTATTGAAAAATATGGAAGGGATCTATTCATGTATTACGGCGCAGGCCTATTTCGAGCTTGCGACCCATCCTTTAAGTTACAGTGGTTCCACCAACGCCATGAGAACCACGAGGTTCATTTTGTGCACAGGTCGAGCACATTGGAGAGGCTTAGAGCTTACGTTCTCTATGCAAAATGCACAGCACCGCCAAGTTTCAAAGGCATAGAGTGGAATCACAGACGCAGGCTTCTAAACTGGCCAATTGATTAATCCTAGCATCGAAAGTTAAACCAAGGTAATTCATTTTTTGTGTTGTGCATTAGTTCATAAATCGCTCCAGGCGCTATTTTTGATATGCCATTGTTTAAAATATTTAGGGGTTTCGTTTTATATGCTCTGTAAAACATCTGTTTTATGCCAACGCCTTTTTTAATAAGTTGCCCAATGCTAGTAATACACTTGGTAAATCCTCGAGATTGGATATATCCACAGGTATGATGAAATCCGATATCAAACCATGTATTCAAACTGTTAATGTTGCACCTTATTGTAAAAGGGATATTTATATTACCACTTCTAAAGTTTTAGGAAATGAGAGGTATAAACATTTATTCATAATCCCTTCTTTTTGCACCATTATAGAATTATTGTAAATGGCTTATTTTATCCAATCTTAAAGAGTGAAAGCAATTTTTATGCCTAAGCCTGGTTGAAAATTCTAACTGGGTGCATTTTAGTCGGAGCCCGACACCCCTCCATTTGTCTTGTCCACAAGTTTTCCAAAGGGTTTTGTTGACATTGAGTTAGTCTCTTCCATTTGTTAGAGTTTGGAAAGTGCAAGTGTATTGGTTTCAGAGCACAACAATGAGAAAAGCTTTGAAACAAGTGTGGTTTCAAGAACTCGAAGAGATCAACCAGAGCATTCAGGAGGAAAATTTCGAGTTGAGAAGAAGACTACAGTTTGTCGAAGATGAGAACCAAGAGCTCCAATACCAGTTGTCATGCCTTGGAGAATTCCTTATGGGGATTATCTAAGAGTTGCAACTTGAGTTGCAAGACAAGGATGAGATGTTGGCAAAGCTTCAAGACAATGACGAAGAGTCTACCATGCAAAAGAGACAAACTTCTAACAAAGATGCAGAAACCATGACTGAGGTATACACTGCAAGTAATTTGTCATGTTCATCATGTCCTCTTTGTTAGAAAATGGGATCCCATAACAATAGTATAAAATAAGATGCAGAAATAAAACACATAAACACAATACAATAAAGACACCAATATACATGCTTCACCCAATATGGGCTATGTCCATAGAGAAATTTCCAGTCCTTTTATTGTACCGTCCAACAAATGAAGGGATACAACTTGCAGCACATCTGCTCCAACTTTCTCTTCACTCTCTCAAAGTCTCTCTTATACAATCATAGATATCTTTACAATACTACAATACATAGACATATTACAATGCCTTCCTATTAAAGAGGTATTAACATGGAAAAATACCATGGGATACCCAATACCATGGGCCCATAAATTACCCATTATTGACCAAGTCATGAATATGAAATTACAACATTTTACAAGGCAATAAAAATTTCTTTCAGGGGTTTCTCCCCCAGACCCCCCAGATGGATAATCCCCCCCCCCGTTGGGATGGGTGTACATTCCACCAACACAACATATAAAACTGGGGTACAAACACGGTTAAACAACAATATCTATCGATCGGGCATACCGGGCTCCACAACCAACAATCTCCCACTTGGAGACTGGTCACAGCAACTCCACCGCTACTGCATTTGTTGGAATATGCTCCAAACCTTGGACCTAGAAAATTCCTCATCTTTACCTTCATTCTTGAAGGCCAGCTGAAACCAATCAGGAACTCAGTTTCTCTCTGGTTACTACCTTTGTCAACATGTCTGTAGGATTCTGGCTAGTATGTATCTTTTCCAACTTCAACAGTTCATCTTCCATAACATATCATATGAAATGGTACTTGAACTGTATATGTTTAGTCTTAGAATGGAAGGTTGATTTCTTTTCAAGATGAATGGAACTCTGGATGTCACTATACAAACTTCTATTCTCCTGCTTCTTACCCAATTCCTCCATGAACCTCTGTAGCCAAATCATCTATTTACTAGCCTCTGTAGCAGCAACATGCTTTGCTTCCGTTGTTGAAAGTGCAACAACATTTTTTAGTTTTGAAATCCAACTTATTGTTGTTCCACCTGCAGTTAAAACATACCTTGTGGTGCTCCTCCTACTATCTTTATCACTTGTCATATCTGCATCAACATTTCCTTGTAGAACAGTTTTTGAACCTCCAAAACGTAATGCATGATTAGTAGTACCTCTCAAATACCTGAGAAACCACTTTACTACCTTCCAATGCTCTTTACCTGGATTGTTCATATACCTGCTCACAACTCACACTACATGTGCAATATCTGGTCTCGTGCACGCTATGGCATACATTAAGCTGCCAATTGTTGATGAATAGGGAACCTTGGACATGTATTATATTTCCTCTTGTGTCTTGGAACACATCTCCTTACTTATTTTGAAATGGTTGGCCAAATGTCTACTCATTGGTTTTCCATCCTGCATTCTAAACCTCTCCAACACCTTTTCTATGTACTCACCCTGAGACAATGTCAATTTGCAATTTTTCATATCTATTGTTATTCTCATACCAAGAATTTGCTTTGCAGCACCCAATTCCTTCATCGCAAATGAATTAGCTAATTTTCTTTTGAGCACATTTATATCATGCATGTTAGACCCTGCAACAAGCATGCCATCCAGATACAATAATAATATAATATATCGTCCATTATCTAGCTTCTTAAAATAAACATTGTGGTCAGAATGACATCTACTATAACCTTGTTCTATCATTAACATGTCAAATTTTAAATACCACTGCCTTGGAGCTTACTTCAGGCCATACAAGCTCTTCTTCAACCTGCATACTAAATTCTCCTTCCCTTTGACCTCATACCCCTGTGGATGCTACATATAAATCTCTTCCTCCATATCCCCATGGAGAAAGGTTGTTTTTACATATAACTATTCAAGATACAAATATTCTACCGCCACTAGAGTTAAAATAGTTCTAATTGAAGTCATTTTAACAATGGGAGAAAATATTTCATCAAAATCTATACCTTTCTTTTGTGCAAACCCCTTTACAACAAGTCTAATCTTATACTGCTTCTTTCCTCCATCGTCTTCCTTCAACCTGTAAACCATTTTATTCTACAATGCTCTTTTACCTGGAGGAAACTGAACCATATCCCAAGTCTAGTTTCGTACCAATGAGTCCATCTCCTCATTCATGCCTTGCTCCCACTTCTTTCTAGTGTTCACCTGCATTGCTTCTTCATAACATTTTGGTTCACCAAAATCAATCATTAGTAAATAATACATTCAAGGAGAGTAACATTCAAGGGGTCTACTTGACCTGGTATATCTTCTAACACTTGCAGGAGTTTGAGGTACATGTTGTTATTCTTGATTTTCTAGCACCTTTGGTTCATTTTCTTTTATTTCATCAAGCACTGTGTACTCTGTGTTTTCCTTTTCATGTTTCTTTCCCTACAACTGATCTTTATACATGACATTTTCATTGAATACCACATCTCTACTCCTAATGATTTTGTTATTTTCATAATCTCATAAGTGATAACCAAAATCATCAACCCTGTATCCAATAAGGATACATGTCATGGATTTATCCTCAAGCTTTGTTCTATTTTTTTATCAATATGGACAAATGCTACACAACCAAAAGTTCTCAGAAATGAGTAGTTTACATTTTTCCTGTCCATGCCTCCTCTAAAGTCCCACCATCCAAAGCACTTGAAGGCCCTATGTTTATTAAGTAAACAACAATATCTACAGCATCTTCCCAAAACTATAAGGGAAACTCTGCATGCAATCGTATACACCTTGCATGCTCCATGATTGTTCTGTTCATCCTTTCTAACACACCATTTTCTTGTGGTGTTTCTGGAACAGTACTCTCTCTATGAATCCCATGGTATGAACAGTAACTATCAAACTCCTTGCTGTAATATTCATCTCCATTATCAAATATGAGACACTTTAACATTTTTCTTGTCTCATTCTCAACCAAATTTTTCCATTCCTTAAAAGTAGCAAAAACATCATATTTTTGTCTAATGCAATAAACCCAAGTTTTTCTAGTTGCATCATCAATAAAAGTAACATAATAATGACAACCACCAAGAGGTTGTACCTGATATAGTCCCCAAGCATCTATATGCACAAGCTCTAACTTCTCACTCTTATTTTGCTTCCCAACCCTAAGAAATCTGACTCTCTTTTGTTTTCCATAAACACAGTTCTCACAGAATTCCAAACTTACCTACTTCAGAACTGGTAGCAACTTCCTTGAGTGGAGAATATGCATCCCCTTCTCAATCATGTGTCCAAGCCTATGATGCCACAATGTTGTATCCGTTCTTATGGAATCCGTTGAGATAGAACAGTCACTATTATGAGGACATAAATACAACATACCTATCATGTCTCCTTTTATTATCATTGTCGATCCTTTAGTGATTTTCCACCATGTTTCTCCAAACTTAGATAAACAGGAACCATATACCAACTGCCATGTTGAGATTAGATTTATTTTCATAGTAGGAATATGCCTTACATCTTGTAGCATCCATTCACCTCCATTCTTTAACTTTATCTGTACCTTACCCATTCCAACAATTTTACATGGTTCATCATCACCCAATAAAATATTTCCAGAATCACCTTGAACATAATCATAAAGAAATTTCTTATGGGGTGTAGCATGACATGAATCCCATGAATCTACTACCTAGTAATCATTAGTATTAGCTCATGCAAGAATCAAAGCATCTTGTAACACATCATCTGCTACATTTGCTTCCTAAGTAGTCTCTTGTTGTCCATCTCCTTTCTTCTTTAGATATCTGTAGTCTTGCTGTAGATGTCATTTCTTTCCACAGTTCCAACACTCTATATTTCCCAGTCTGGAATTGAATCTACCCTTCCTAGACTTCCCAATATTACCTGGGCCCTTTCCTCTCTCCCTTTGTATTCCCCTACTCTCCATGGTCAACGCATTACTTGATGTCTCACCTGTGATTTTCCTTCGCATTTCCTCGCTAAGAATAACACGAACAACATCATCAAATTTCAGAGTGTTTGAACCAAAGACAGAGTTGCTTACATCCATGACCAAGTCATTCCAGCTTTCTAGCAATGAGCACAAGATCATAAGATCCCTAACCTCATCTTCAAAGTTCACTTTTACAGAACTTAGCTAATTAATAATCATATTAAATTCATTTAAATGGTCAGCAAGAGACCCACCTTTTGACATCTTCATATTAAATAAATGCTTCATTAGAAATACCTTATTGGAGGCCGAGGATTTTTCATACAGCTTATCCAATGCACTCATCAAACCCTCTGTTGTCTTTTCTTTTGAAATATTGAAAGCCATCGATGAAGCTAGGCACAGTCGTATTGTTCCGGGTGCCTTTTTGTCAAGAACCTCCCATTCTTCGTCCTTCACAGCCACCGGCTATTTTGATTTTCTTCCCAACAGTAGGAATATATCCTTCTGATATATATAGTCCTCCATTTGCATCTTCCATAAATGGTAGTTTTGGGCATTAAATTTTTTTACCCTAAACTTTCCTTCTTCCGCCATTGCTCCCACTCAAACCAAGAACCCTTCTTTCGTGCAATTTTATGCACCAAATATGCCTTTGGCTCTGATACCAATTGTTAGAAAACAAGATCGCAAAACAATAGCATAAAATAAGATGCAGAAATAAAAGACATAAACACAATATAAGAAAGACACCAATATATGTGGTTCACCCAATATGGGCGATTCCCAAGGAGAAATTGCTTGTGATTTTACGATATCATCCAACAAATTAAGGGATACAACCCACAACACATCCACTGCAACTTCCTCTTCACTCTCTCACAGTCTCTCTTACACAATCATAGAGATATTTAGAATACTACAACACACACTTGTATTACAATGCCTTCCTTTTAAAGAGGTATTACTATGGGAAAATACCATGGGCCCATAACTTACCCATTATTGACCAATTCATGACTATGAAATTACAACATTTTACAAGGCAATAAAAAATTCTTTCAGGCGTTGCCCTTGGACCCCTGTGGAGGGCATAACCCCCCCCATTGGGATTAGTGTACAGTCCACCTGCATAACATATAAGACTGGGGTACAAACATGGCTGAACAACAAGATATTTGAATAAGGGAGATCAGGCTCCACAACCAACACTCTTTCACCCCATCAAGATGTAGACGCTTCTTTTGGTGCATTTGAGAAGCATACAAAAGGCATTGGTTTTAAACTGTTAACCAAGATGAGTTATAATGGAAAGGGCCTTGGAATTGATGGCTAAGGAATAACTAATCCGATAGAAGTGGAAGAAATACCTCAATATGAAGGAATAGGGTATGGAGAATGTTTCAAAGCAGTTGAAGCAAGAGATGCTTCAAGTGAAGAACTTGACCATTATCGAAACCACTTAATCAGAATGATGACACAACACCATCTCATGGCAGTGACAATGAATCCAAGACATATCCAAAGAGAGATGAACATTCCAGAGAAGGAATGAAGACAGATTATCCTCATTGGCTTTACACCAAGGACAGCGATAAAAGGTATAACAAGCATGATTATTCCAATGTGTTCTTTGATTATAAGAAGAATGGCTATGATACACATAATTTATGGTATGCATATCCATGCACTTTTTTTGGATTGAATAACCATTGTGTAGCCAAATGTTGGAAAAGAAAGTACCTATACATAAAGGTCATGTCAACCAAGAAGGGGACACAATATAAAGACCCTCCTCGTCGTCATAACAGGGAGAGTGGCAAGAAGAATTATTACACTCATTTCAGTATGAGTGGACATTGGGTGGAGAAGTGTTGGAAGCTTCATCTACAGCTTCATCCAAAGTAGACACAGAAAGTTATGCAAGCACTTGCAAATCATTGGAGAAAAGTCGTGTGAGAACCCATAAGGACAGAGGTAACTAATGAAATATTTGATCAAGCACTAGTAGTCGAAGAAGCAGTTCATGAAGAAGATAAACTAAAGAAGGGAAATCCTTTAGCATGGTTTGCACAGAAATGGGTAGCTTATTTACAAAGTTGATTGCTTTAAATGTTGTAAATTTTACATGCTGCAAAGTTTGTAAATAACTTGTTGTGTATGAGACCCCAAGAAGAGTAAATTGTAAAAGTGATGGTTGTTATAACATCACTTATATACAACAAAGTGTTTCTATGCCTTTGTTGATTCGCAAAGAATGATGTATGTAGAATATTGTGGGTCCAAAAGTCTCTTTTTATGGGGAGGTTTGATCCAAGAGGATCTCCATTGTCGATAAATACATAAGGTTTCCATCATTGCTGAATATTTTCGAACAAGAAAGAGGCCGCATGGAGCTTTCCGATGCAATTTGAACGAGGTCGAATGGACTTCATATACGAAAGATATTGCTTGTTGAATTTCTGGACAAAAAGGGAAAAAATTTGAAATTAAAAGAGGAAAATGATTCATTAATACTTAATCTCTAATATTTTCTATTTTTTCTCTCAAATATAAAAAGGAAAACTAATGAAGAAGTCATACGTAGTCTTCTAGTTTCCTAGTCTCATGTAGACCTGATATATTCATGGAGAGTTGAGATCTCCATGGGAATATTGAGATTTTCTCTCATCTCATCCCTTGAGTTGTGCTTAGATCCTACATTATGGTATCTTGAGGGACATTTTCTCCTTGATATGATGGAATATCTTTTATCGATGTAAAGCTATAAAATCCCCTCATGAGGAGAGGGATGGTAAGTTGACTTTTGGTAAGCTTTTTGTTTCGAGAGAATAAGCAAGAAGGTATTGTTTGTCCCACTTCACGTGAGAGCCTTAGGTCCTGACTATTATGAGGAGAAGGTTGCCCAATATCAGAGAATGAGCCACATGATGTAGAAACTCAGTCCTTACATTTGTAAAGCAAAGCATATCTTGATGGAGAAATTAATGAAACAGTTCGACGATTGATCAAGCCCGGAGCTGTGTCGGAGATGTAGCCAAGAGGTATGGAGAACTCTGTTAACCATTTTCATTTGCATATTTATTTATCTGTTGAATTGTTCATTTCAATTCTTGAATTTGAGTATGTGAATTATTATTGCCAAATTTCATGTTAATTATGGGAATTTGAGAGTTCATGAAGTATATGAAATTGGCTAATAAACTAAAGCAATTTTTCTAATGCTCGTTTTTCGAATCATCCTATTTCGTGGTTGTTTGGTCTGTGTTTCAATGATTTGTTCAAGTTCCAATATGACTTTTCCTTCCTCATCAAGCTCTGGAAAGATAGTTTGAATTGGGATCTTGTCTCCTATTACCTTCTTTAGGCAAGATAGATGGAAAACTAGGTGTACCCTTAAAGATGAAGGGGGCTCCAATTTGTAAGCCATACTACCAATCTTCTAGAAAACTTTATAAGGACCAGTACTTGGGTGCTAATTTATTTTCCTTGTTTAGTTACTTGAGTGACATCTGTTTGTAAGGTTGTAGCCTCAAAAATACCCAATCCCTTGTTGGAATATTCACCAATACTGAGAGGGGGGAGTGAATCAGTATTGGGCACTTTTTACCATTAAACTTTAAAATCAAATGTAAATATTAACCATTAACAATAACATTCATTATCACATAAGCCATACATAGTACACAAAATATTTTACGTGGAAACTCAAATGGGAGAAAACCACACAATTTTTTTGTTATATAATATAAAGATTACATTCAATTGATTTACCAAATCCAACTCAAAGGAGGATACAACCCCCTAATTTATTAGCTCCAACTGAAAGGAGGCTACAACACCTTGTTTTTACCATAGGCTCCAACCTATAGTGAGGACTCCAATCCTCAGTGATCTCCAACTCACTAGATTTACTAGCATGAATTGGAAGGAGGATACAACCCATTGTCCTTGCCCCGTCCTGCCAGCCTGATATGAATAAGAGAATCAAACTGTCACCGTCATTGTATCAATCAACTTGTACCTGTATCATTGTCTCTGTCAACCTATACCTGTATCAATGTCTTGTCAACCTGTATCACTGTCTCTATCAACTTGTAAATGTATCATTGTCCCTATCACTATATCATTGTCTCTGTCACTGTCTCTGTGTCAACATGTATCATACCTCAAATCTATCTTTCCAATAATGCCCAAAAAAAATCCATAGATATCATTTGCATCTTCAAACTTTTACATCATAGACATTTCCAAACCCTATGATATTCCAATATAATCACCATGCTCTATTCCAATATAATCACCATAACATATCTGTGCAAAATCACCAAATAAAAGGCTCTAACACATACTCAAGATCCATACCATTTTCAAGACAACAATATGGACCCTATTCCATGAAAGTCATGACCATCACAAGGGACACCCATGTATAAGAACCATACCTTTTTGAATATGAAGAAATAATAAATAAATACTTCACCAAAATAAAATCTAGATCATGGCATCACATATCCCTTACAAGAATATTTCCAACAAGCCAAGAAGTTCGTGATTCTAATACTGTATGAGAAAGTTGTGTCAATTTTATCAATCTTCACCAAAGAACAAAAGATGATCCCAAAACTTTACACACTAGCTCCTCCACAAAAGTTTTCACTTTCTCCTTAGATTTGTGCGAGAGAGAGAGAGAGAGAGAGAGAGAGAGAGAGAGAGAGATGAATTGATGAGAAAATGAGAAGTCTCTCCTCCTATTTATACCCTCCAAGATTCCTTTAACTTGCTTTAGGGCCTACATTCCACTTATCCCTAAATTTAGGATCTCCATATTTTAAGGGATACTTCAATGGGTCCATACCCCACTTCAAGGATTCATCATGGATCGTTAACATTCCTTCATGATCACTTCATATATTCATCAAAGGGGCTTTGGGGCTTCTCCTCATCACACTTAATGGACGGGTCATTATTCCTTTCGGGGTTTCTTTCCTCCTTATGTGGACCCATCCTTACTTTTTGGGTTGTGTGGACCCATCATCAATACTTTGGTGGATTCTTCATACTTCATACTAATATTGATTTGGACCAAATTTAGGGGCTCTTTAGGTCCTTCTTCATCATGGGTCATGTGACCCCAACATCATGGTCATGTGGACCCAACACCATTATTCTAGGGTTTTCTTTTCCTTTCTCACCAACATTGCTTAGGGGCAACCTTAAGGACTTCTTTAGGGGTTTTCCCCATATGTGTACAACCCAAATTGTCTTCCCATGAGGGCCATGTTTAAATCTACACCATAAGGGGACCGATATGGATTTATATACACTAGGACTTTGACATCAATGAAAATCGTATTCAACAATATCCCCGATGGAAACCAACATAATTCCCCTAGGACCATGCTCCTCGTGATATTTCTCTCCCCCTTTGTCATCAATGGTAAAGGGTAATCTCCCTGATAATATTTCTTCTCTTTGGGGTTTCTCCCCCTGAAATCATGCTTCTTTGATAGCACTTAGTAGCATTTAACCTTTCTTTTCTATCTTCTTATTCTTATCTTCCTTGTTATTTTCCTTCGAGCTTTTCTACATGGTTCCAATCCTCTTTCCTTTTGCTTCATCTAGGATGTATATGTTATTAGATCTTATTGTAGATTCTGCAACTAGTCTTCATAAATCTTCTTCTTTGATTTTACATTTTTGGGAATCAAATGTGAGATTGTATCCCTGATCACACATTTTCCTGACACTAAGGAGATTATGATTTAAATCTTCAACTAGAAAAAAACATTTGTTGATTTTATATTTTCCCTCTCAAGATTCACCACACCTCTCCCAATTATATTTATAAAGGAGTCATTTCCAAAAGCAACGCTACCACTATTTCCTTTCTTTAAGCTAATGAATTTGTTATAATCCTCAGTCATGTGTGTTGAGCACTCATTTTCTATTTACAACTCATTTTATTTATCCTCAGCAAGCAAAGCTAGTCCACAATATTCCTTGCTTGAATTATTTGTATTTTCCCATATTGTAGTTGGTTCCTCTTTCCTTATGATGGGAGCATCTTCTTTCGCATTTCCGCAATCACGTGCCTTGTGACTAAGATTATTGCATTTGTAGCATACAATGTTTTGGTCCATCAATGGATCAAATGTATTGTAATTTATGTTACCAATCTCATCGTCATTTCCAGATCTACTTTTCACATGATTGTCTTTTGGATACCCATAATTATTTATGCTTCTAATATAGTTATTCTTGCATAGACATTACAATGAATTGCTTTGTGTCCAAAGTTTCGATAAGCATAACAATGACCAAGAAAAATATTTGCATATCTGTTAGAAAAGGACCGTCTTTATGTTTTGACTTTCCCGAACTCAAATCTTCTGTTCCAACTAGAAGTTTCATGTTCCTATTGTTCTTCAATTCCCTTTGGTTTGCTAGTTTCACTTCTCAGAGAATGTTAAGATCCTAATGGACGGCCTTCACTAACACCTCGGGGTTTTGGTGTAACGGTTTGTATCATTTGGTATCAGAGCCTCCACCCAGGTTCAAGTCACAGAGCGGGTGGCAACGTCGGCATTGCAGTGTTCGCCCGAGGCTCGTACGGCGCAAAGGGGACACCACCGTATGAGCGCACATCTAGCCTAGAGTCTGGACTGTGGAGTGTGGTGGGATGTTAAGATCCTAATGGACGGCCTTCACTAACACCTCGGGGTTTTGGTGTAACGGTTTGTATCATTTGGTATCAGAGCCTCCACCCAGGTTCAAGTCACAAAGCGGGTGGCAACATCGGCATTGCAGTGTTCGCCCGAGGCCCGTATGGCGCAAAGGGGACACCATTGTACGGGCGCACATCCATCCCAGATTCTGGACTGTGGAGCGTGGTGGGATGTTAAGATCCTAATGGACGGCCTTCACTAACACCTCGTGGTTTTGGTGTAACGGTTTGTATCAGAGAATTGGCATTGTTTCCTTCATCTTCCCTTGGTGGCTTTGTGTTTGTATAACCAAGCCCTGTTTTACCAACAGGGGATCTTTGTTTGATGAGAATTTCATCCTAATTTTCAGTACTCCTTTCAAATCTTATGTTGCCATTCACCTTTGCAACTATCAACATTAGCTCCTTTCTTGCGTGATCCAATTCAACTTTCAGTTCGTAATAATCTTTTATAGTATTCTTGGCTTCATATATCTGTTCCTTTCAACTAACAATTGTCCTTTCTCTCTCTTTAAGCTCATGACCATTTTCTTCACATTTTTCCAGTTTGCTTTTTATCATCATTATTTCTTCCTCGGTATTCTTCATTTTTTCTTTGAGATTTGCCTCATCATCAGTTTCTGCATCATCTTCAATTTCCCAAAAAGTCTTAATTTTTTCATTAATGCATTCTTCTTCAAAGTCACTTTCAGAAATTTTATGATCATCATTATGGGTTTCTTGAGTTATGAAAAGAACTTCCCTTGCACCCATTTCTTTTCCATCACTATCATTTGAGGAATTGTCATCCTCTTTGGAGTAAGGATTTTTTTTTTTGTAGAAACTTTTCTTTTCTTCAAAATGACATTTCTTAGCATAATGTCCTACTCTATCGCAATTGAAACATTTAAATGGTAACTTACCTTTCTATTTCGTGGTTCCTCTCTTGATATTTTTGACAAAATTTGCCTCTTCTTCATCAAATTCATCATTTGATCTTTCTTCTACCCTGTGTCCTTGGTTCCTTGTCTTCTTTGAGACTTTAAAAGATGCCTCTCTTCTTGTTGGTTGTTCATCTTCTGCATATGTTCGCATCTCATATGTTGTGAGGGTCCCAAATAGTTCGTCCATTGTTAATTTTGTCAAATCCTTGGATTCTTTTATGGCAGAGACCTTGGGATCATATCTCAAGGGAAGCGATCTCAGCACTTTCTGTATGATCATGTATTCTTCGACTTCTTATCCTAATCCTCTGATGGAGTTGGCAACTTCATGTACTCTGAGTAAAATATTTGCAATATTTTCACTTTCTTTCATTTTCAGATTCTCGAACATTGTTCTATATCATTGGATCTTGACTTGCTTGACTTTGTCATCTCCTTCATAAAGATTCTGAAGTTTGTCTCGGATTTCTTTAGCTGAGTTGCAATGCATCACCTTGTCCTGAACAGTTTGTGATAGTCCATTCATGAGATGGTGTGAAGCTTTATAATTACAGCTACATAATTTTTTTCTCCTCAATATCTATTGGAAGAGTTTCTGGATTTTTGTATCCATTAACAACATAGAGATATCCATCCACCCCTACTAGACAACAATAATTTTTTCATTCTAATACTCCATAATGCATAATATTATTTCCATCAAATATCAGAATACCACTTGAAGAGAATCCTTCTTGTCGATCCATATATGTCCACAATCTTCCTTCTAGTGGTTAAACTATTTTGAAGGTAACCCGCTCTAACACCAATTGTTAGAATAATCACCAATATTGAGAGGCAGGTGAATCAGTATTAAGTGCTTTTTACCATTTTAAACTTTTATATCAGATTTAAACATTAACCATTAACAATAAAATTCATTATCACATAAGCCATACATAGTACACAAGATATTTTACATAGAAACCCAAATAGGAGAAAACCACATAATGCTTTTCTTATATAATATAAATATTACATTCAATTGATTTACCAGCTCCAGCTGGAAGGAGACTACAACCGCCTAGTTTATAAGCTCCAACTAAAAGGAGGCTACAACCCCCTGGTTTTACCACAGGCTCCAACTTGTAGTGAGGACTCCAATCCTTAGTGAGCTCCAACTCACTAGATTTACCAACATCAACTGGAAGGGCTACAACCTGTTTTCCTTTCCTCATCCTACCACCCTGGTATGAATAAGAGAATCAACCGATCATTGTCATTATATATGTTAACTTGTACATGTATCATTGTCTCTGTCAACATGTACATGTATCATTGTCTTGTCAACTTGTATCATTGTCTCTATCATCCTGTACCTGTATCACTATCCCTGTCACTGTATCATTGTCTATGTCACTGTCTCTATGTCAACCTGTATCATGCCTCAAATCTATCTTTCTAAGAATTCCCCAAAACAATCATCCATAGATTTCATTTGCATCTTCAATTGTTTACATCATAGACATTTCCAAACCCTAGTATATTCCAAGATAATCACCATGATCTATGCCAAGATCATCGCCATAATCTCCATAACATATCTATTCAAAATCATCAATGAAAAGGATCTAGCACATACTCAAGGTCCATACCATTTTCAATACAACAAGATGGACCCTAGTCCATGAGAGACATGAGCATCACAAGGGATACCCATGTACAAGAACCATACATTTTCCAAGATGAAGAAACAAGAAAAAACTACTTCACCAAAATAAACTCTATATCATGTCATCACATAGCCCTTACAACAAGCTTTCTAATGAGCCAAGAAGTTCACGATTTCGATATCGTATGAGAAAGATATGGCAATTTTATCAATATTCACCAAAGAACAAAAGATGATCCCAAAACTTTTCACACTGGAACCTCCACAAAAGTTCGCACTTTATCCTTATATTTGCACAATAGAAAGAGATCAATTGATGATAAAATGAGAATTCTCTCCTCTTATTTATACCCTCCAATATCCCTTTAACTTGCTTTACGGCCTTCATTCCACTTATCCCTAAATTTAGGATCTCCATATTTTAAGGGGTACTTCAATGGGTCAATACCCCACTTCAAGGATTAATCATGGAACGTTACCGTGTCTTCATGATCACTTCATATGGAATTTTAGGGGCTTTGAGGCTTCTCCTCATCATACTTAGTGGGAAAATCATTATTCCTTTCAAGGTTTCTTTCCTCTTTCTATGGACCCATCCTTACTTTTGGGGTTATGTGGACCCATCATCAATGCTTTGGGGGATACTTCATACTTCACACCAATATTTATTTGGACCAAATTTAGTGGCTCTTTAGGGCCTTCTTCATCAAGGGTCATGTGACCCCAACATCATGGTTATGTGGACCCAACACCATTATTCTAGGGGTTTCTTCACCTTTCTTACCAACATTGCTTAAGGGAAATCCTAGGGACTTCTTTAGGGGTTTTCCCCATATGTGTACAACCCAAAGCATCTTCCCATGAGGGCCATGCTTAAAACTATGCCATAAGGGGACTGATTTGGAGTTATATACACTAGGAATTTGACATCACTGACAACCTTCTTCAACATCCCCTTCTTCAAAACTCCTTTCACTGCGTTGTTGATCTGCTTATTGTTTCATCCTATTTATTTATATAACTAGGTTGTCCTTCAATATATGGAGAACTTCTTGTTGGTGGTCGAGGTGATCTTCCACATATTCAACTATAGATTTTCCATTCAATGGATATATGATAGGTGGAAGTTGGTACCCATAAAGTGCCATAAAAGGGGAAATTTTCTATGATGTATGGAAGGAAGTATTATACCACCATTCTACCAAAGATAACCATTTCACCCACTGTCTTTGTTTATCATATGCAAAGCAGCGAAGATATCCTTCCAACATTTGTTCACTATCTTCGTTTTCCCATCAGATTGAGAATGAATTGTGAACCAACTAGGTACCAAAACAAGAAAATAATTCAGTCCAAAATTTTCCAGTGAAAATTGGATCTCTATCACTTACAATAATCTTTGGGTTTCCATGTAACTTTTGAACTGTTTCCATGAATGTTTTAGCTATTTTACTTCTATGAAAAGGGTGAGAGAGTGCACAAAACTTTGTGCATACTCGGTGAGTCTATCAACAACCACCATAATAACATTATTCCCTTCTTACTTGGGTAGACTTGTGATCAAATCCATTGAGACTTCCTCCCAGCGTTGACAGTGTATGTCTAATGGTTGTAAAATACATGGGGTCTTAATTTTTTCAACCTTATTTTTTTGGCAAACCAAACATTCTTCCATGAACCCTTGAACATCAGATTTAAGACCTTCCCCAAAAAAATCCTTCTTAACCCTATGGTATGTTTTTAGGAATCCTGAGTGCCCTCCCATATGAGAGGTGTGTAATTCCAAAAGGACCTTTTGTTTGAGTTGGGAGTTCTTACATATATATAATAAATGCTTATACCATATTGAATCATTTCTCCACATAAAAGTATCTGATACACTAGGATATTTTTGTAGCTTTTGAATGAGCATCTACATTGATAGGTCATTCTTCCATTCTCCCCTTGCTTCTACTATCCAATCGGGTTGTATAATAGAAATAGCACAAAGTAATGGCTCAACATCCTCATTTTTTTCTTGAGAGTGCATCTACCACCATATTATGTTTCCCTTTTTTACATATGATTTCAAAGTCATATCCCAACATCTTGGTTACCCATTTTTGTTGCTCTTATGAATATAGTCTCTATTCCAAGAAGTATTTAAGACTATCATGATATTTTTGACCTTGAAGTGTTTACCTATTAGGTAAGGACACCATTTCTTAAGTTCATGTAATATTTCCATCATTTCATTCTCATAAATGGGTTTGTGTAAGTTATTTTTGTTGATTGGTTAGATTTCAAAAGACCAGGGCCTTCCTTCTTGCATTAGAATAGCACCAATGCCATTTCCTAAGGCATCAAATTCCACAATAAAGGTTTTTTGTGAATTCATGTGTGGTCAAGACAAGGGCTTTGCACATTGCCTCTTTAAGTTGTTCAATAGCTTGAGTTTCCTTTAGAGTCCAAGAGAATGAATCCTTCTTCAATAATTTTGTCATAGGTGTTGCTATTCTTCCATAGTTCCGAAAAAACATGCGGTGGTACCTTGTCAAACAAATGAATCCTCTAAGATTATTCAAGGTTTTGGGAATCAACCAATCCATCATGGCTTTAATTTTGTTAAGATCTACCTTGATACCTTCATGAGATACAATATGACCCAAATACTCTACCCCCTTTACCCCAATGAAACATTTGGTAGGTTTTGCATATAGTTGTTTCTCCTTTAGTAGTTGTAGCACCCTGCGAACATGTTGAACATGTTCTTCCCAAGACTTGCTATAGATTAGTATACCATCAAAAAATACTAACACAAATTTTCAGGCATGACCTGAAATTCAAAATGACCTTCATGAGTTTTCAATATTATTTTTGGCATGTCTTCTTTATTCATTCTAAAATGATGATACCCTAAACGAAGATCCTACTTTATGAAGTAAACTGCTCCATGTAGTTCATCTAACAATTCATCAATGACATGAATGGGAAACTTATCTTAATGGTGATCTTGTTGAGCTCTCTATAATATGGACACATATGCCATGGGCCCTTCTTCTTGTGTACCATTACCACTGATGCAGAGTAAGAAATTTGGCTAGGCCTAATTATGCCACCCTCTAACATTTCTTCAACCATACGCTCAATTTAGCTCTTCTGGACATAGGGGTATCTGTAAGGTCTAATGTTAGGAGGAACACTTCCTAGAATCAAGTGAATAACATGATCACGATCTTGAGTAGATGGAATACCTTTTGGAATATCTTCAAATACCTTGGAATGCTTATCAATGACCCTATGGTGATCTAGGGGAATAGGAGGCTTAGATGTTTGAACCTCTAGTGAGCATAATTGTGCAATTACACCCTAATGTCCCTTTTTCAACAATTTTTTCATTCCATTAGAGCTTATCACCTTGCTTGGTTTCCCTATGATACCCCTTAACTCAAATTCTTTTCCTTCCTAAGAAAATTTCCTGAAAAGTTCTTAAAAATTAAAAGCCACTATTCCCAATGATTGTAACCATTGAACCCCTAAGACAACATCAGCACCACCCATTGTGATAGCAATCATTGTACATATTCCCCCATAGTAATATTGATATTATGGAATTTTCCTAAGCAATTGATAGTTCCTCCATCTGCAATAAATACTTGAAACTATAGTGTTGCATATATAAAGCAATTAAGAACTTTGGCTAATTTACAGTGAATGAAATTATGAGTACTTACCAGAATCAATAAACACCGCTACCTTTTTTTCTTTTTGATATATCCTTTGATCTTGAGACTTTGAGGAGTGCTAATTGTAGCCAATGCATGACAAGATATGATGGGAGTAATCTCTTCTATTTCTTTAGCTTGAGATAGATCTCGTTCTTTTACTCCTTCCCCTTCAAAATCTATGTAGAATAATTTCTTCTAACAACACTTATGTCCCTTACTATACTTGTTGTCACAATTAAAGCATAGACCTTTTGCTCTTTTTTCATCCATTTATTGAGGTGTCAACCTTGTAGTTTGAGGTGGATTAGAAGAAGGAACATTATTCTCTCTATAGGTGTTAGAGGTGGTCCTTTTAGTAGCCATTGCCATGTTTTTACTTTCAACCATCCTTTCCAAAATGAAATCCTTCTCTAAGGATGTTGGTTTGAAGAGACACACCTTATGTTGAATGTTATTTTTCACGGTTCCAATATAGAGATCCAACCATTTATCATCTGGTATGCCCTCCAATCTAAGACTCAACTTTTGAAGTTGTTGATATGCTCGATTACTGGACCCTTTTGCCTTAGATTTATCAGCTATGTAAAGAAGGAATTGCTCTTAACATCATCATCATATGATATCAATTTTTCTTTAAAAATGGACCAAGAGATAGTCAATTCTTACTAGCTCACTCGGTTAAGGTGTGGGTCTCATCAGCAAGGCGACCCGAGTTCAATTCCCCTTAAGGGTAACTTAGTTGGGAGGCGACACCCAAAAACCCATTCAATTTGAGGTTGGTGTGGTCCAGGCCGGGTGCGATCCTCGGGTGATTTTGACAGCTTAGATGCCCCTGGGTCATGGTTTCTCAGGCCACTCCCACAAGTTAGGGAGATTCAAGCAAAAAAAAATGGACCAAGAGATAATGGAATTATTTTTGTGTTCACAAATCCATTGGTACCACACAAACTACCTAGGTTCTAAATATAAAGATGCAATAGTTACCTTTTGTAGATTTGGAACTTAGTGTATATCAGAGAATTGCTCCATCTGGAATATCCATGTTATGTGGTCCTTGCCATCAAACTTCCTCATGTAAATATTAGGGAGTTGGATACCCTTTTGGGAACATCCCTAATTACTTCCATTATTAGAATCAAATCCTCTTGTTGTATGTTTATTAATGGAAGGTTTCTCAACATGGACATTATCTTTCTCTTCCTGAGTACCCTGGGACACATCATCACATTTAGGGAGATTTTCCTTTAGATTTTGTATGAGCTTAGAAATCCTTTCCATGTTTTCCTACATATTATTATCCATATGTCCCATCATCTTACTCTCCATATGTCCCATTATTTCCTCCATCTTATTCTCTAAATTAACTAAATCAATCATTCTCACAATCCATTTAATTAGATATTCCAACTTGGACACCTGAAAATATAGGTCTTCACTTTCATCGTAGGTCATGGATAAATCCTATGGTGGTTTTGTTGGAGTGTGAATTTTTCCACTACCTTTTGGTTCCACATGAAACAATAAAAACACATATATACAATATTTATCACACCTTTGAGAGAACCCAAAACAGATCCTTCTACTAAAAGCTATTCAAATTTAAAATAGCGTACCTTTTTCAAACCCTGAATTGGAGACCGATTTGCTAGACGAACTTCCAACTGAGGTAAATCTGAAATTTTGGCCCTTATGAGCCTAAACAAATTTGCTGCAGTATCCTAATATTTCTTCTCTTCAATGCCATAGGTATGACCTAATTCTGATGTGCCAATAAAAATTTATCACAATGTTCCCAACACTTATTATTTATGGCCCTTTTAGAAGAGAGAAAGTGTACATCCTACTGCATGTTCAATTTTTTAGATATGATTCTGAAATTTATGCCACAGATACGCTGGTCCATCTTCTTTATAATTAAATAGGTATTACTCAATTTAGATCTCGCATTCTTTAGATATAACAATTTTTCCAAGGACACCTTTTTTAGACTAGTTTTTGGGATAGTCAAAAACCCTAACTTCCACAGAGTATAAATTAAAAAGTGTAGCGAACCAAGAGCTGAAATGTTTACCACAATTACATCAATCTGTCCTCTAAATCCCTTCCAACTTTCATTGTCTTAAACTGTGTAGAAAAAAAATATAGCGAAAATTCCAAGATGAATAGTTTTGGAAGCGTCCAAGCTCTGATAGCAAATGTTATGTGACAAATTCCCCAAGAGAGCATAACTAGACAAGAAAGAGTAATCCACGCCTTAATAATGAAGAAAAGAGATGAATAGCATCTTCAAGTGGGAAACCTCCTTATACAATGTATGAAATACACAAGACAAGACAAGATGATTCAAATGAAAAGGTATCCTTGATATATATAAGAAACAAAGAAGTACAATTACCACTAATGGACTCAAGTCGACATCAATAATATAACAATACTAATATAAAGCACCCAATTTAGGTGGGAATGGGCCACAATTCAAGGCTTAACACAAATTTTATTCATGAGGCTTTGAAAGGTAGAAGGGGTATTACAAAGCCCAAAGGGTGTTTCCAAAAACTCATAATGGCCTTCGTGTCACGTCCCCTCCCATCAATCTGTTGCAATGGAGGGAACATGACCAAACATACAAGGCTCATTTGACAATCTCAAACACATTCAAAATGCTAAGAAATGCATGGATAAATAAAACTTGTGCATACATATTCATACTCAGCAAGCACAGCGGAATTAAACACTATATATGCACAGAGTTTCATCATGCATTCAGCATATAAACATCAGTCATTAATTAAGACATTGCAGAACATAGAATTAACACAACTGAAATAATAAACACAACGGAATAACCATAATAACATACACACAGAAGGAGATGCATAAACCTATTTCTTCCAGGCAGGATAATGAAACAATCACATAATAAACAATCCCATTCTCATGATATGCATAGGCAGCATGCCAACTAACTTAAGATAATCATTTCATCCAAGTAATATGAATAATTAAACATACAGAACAAAACACAGAAGGATCATACTTTAACCACATAGAACACTTATCTTTATGACGAAGTTGTCCAAACAACTGGCTATGGGAGAGCAACGTTCCACCCAACCATAGGTCTATGTCCAACCTGTATTCTTTCAGCCGAGAGACCACCCCCGAGCTGGGTTGTGTATCCACTAAGGAGGAACTAGATGGGCTTACTCACAGCCATGGTTTCACTCAAACAGTCATGCTAAGCCAACACACAGTTGGGTTTATCAAGCATGCAATAAGCAAAGAAGGAGGATGCTAAGCCAATGAGCTCAACCCCAGAACTACAAACATCTCCAGCTAAATTCAAGCAATCCAATCCTCTGTTCAGACATCCACACTTGGATTTCTCACAATTCTGTCATCAAGTAACTCAATTCCGTCACTGGTTTTCTGGGCTATAAAAAATAGGTTTTCCAATGGATTTTGAGGTATCTAATACTCTCAATTTCACCGCAAGGCTCATATCTATGGCTCCCCCATCGGATTTCACTATCAAATACCAATTATGGGCGTTTATGGCTCTTCAAAATGTGGGTTCTTGCAAAGTTGCGATTTCTAGTTTTTCTCACTGTTGGGCATTCGTTATGGCTGAAAACTGAAGCTGGGATCTTCCACAATGGAATGGGAATGAGTAAAAACCCATTCCCATGAGGTAGAGTGACTTGCGGTACAAGAAAAACAGAGCCCATACCTGCCATATGAATTTCTGGGCTTCCCATGCTCCATTGAAGCCATGGAATGAATTCTTCAACAACTTCCTTACAACAGAATTAAATGTCAGCAAGGAAAGTCAAATGGGTTCTCACAATGACATTTGGCAGCATATGGTTCATCCCCACAACCCCTCACCACTCCCTAGTGGATACACATTGCCCCTTCTCATTAGTTTCTTCCATAGCCAGCTTTGGTATTTTATTGCATGATGTTTATTTACATCATTTTTACAATGTTCCATGGCTTCATAGCACATGGGTAACATAATATCAAATGTTTTCCGTTTAAATAAAATTCGAGCATCCACTAGCGGGGCCTTGGCCTTGAGCTCCTCGCTATGAATACATACATCACATGTGTACAATATTTACATTAAAAGCTAACATATCCTAAGGGTCAAAATGGGGTATTAAAATCCCCTCCCCCTTAGAATAACACCGTCCTCGGTGTTCCAATGCTTAGGAATACATATACAATTTACAAGTCCAAAATTTTCAAAAAATTTGCAGATCTGCCCTACATTCTATCCTTAACTTTGAACCCTCTAAAACAAGTACTTTGGCTTCCACAAACTGCTCTTGCTGGCTTTGATCTTCCAGCTCCACAGGTGGGCATTGCTCCACGGCAATCCCTTCCCTTTATTTACCTTCTAGTTGATCTACAAGTCTGGAATTTTCGTGGATGCCATCTCTTTTTCTTTTTTTTTTGCTATCCTGGAAACTATTTGAGGAAGATTTTCAGTCAAATCAAACATATTTTGGCCTACTACCATGATCAATGCACACAGCAGCCCACTCTTTGCTCGCTAGTACCACTATTTTTGTAACAGCTACAATCAATTAAATTCCACTGATCACCTGTGGAATACATCATTGCAATTTCTGTTAGGCCAAGCATAATATAAACATTAAAATCAATCAATTAATTGTCCAATTGACATGGGTAGTCCATGCTTTATCCCTGAGACTTTCATACTTTTCATGCTTTCCCAACAGGCACATGAGCTCATTCATGTCCATTCTTTTACAGGGAATTAATTACCTTAGCATTCCCAATTTATTTCAAGCAAATAAACACACTCTACTTTCAGCCATACATGCATTCAACAATTTTCTGTTTTTATAAATGCATCAATAAAAAGGAAAGAGAGAGCAGTAAGAGTCTTCTCCTCTTAATCTTATTCCATTCTGGAACCCACACCACCACTGTGGTTTTCATGCTCCTAGCCTCTTTCACTTCAACGTGAATGCTTGACTTGCCCTTCTTGGCTATGACACTTAGTGTCTATGGTCTATTTCAGACCTCTCAACCATGGAGTTTCTCCACATGGTTTGTCTACAACTCTTGGCTACTAGGACCCACACAGTCCCACTAGCACCATCTTTCATTACTGCTCATGCGGAGCTCTTTAGGACGGTTACATGTCCACATGCATCTCTGGGATGCCTTCATACTCCTTACTCCCAACAATACCTACACTCAAACATTGAATTAATTCACATGTTTAGTTTATTGTCATAGGATTTATCTCTAAACAAGAGTTTAGGAAATCATAACCAAATCATATACACATGTATATTCATAAACAAGAAGCTGCAAGATAACCAAATACTTATCTGTATTGTGCGTTTCCTCTCTGGTCCACAGGGTCCTGCTTTGCTTTGCAAGCCTTGGGATCGCCTATGGACTTGGATGTTTGGCCATCGCGCAGGCTACTCCACAACATCAAATAATATTGGATGTTCGGCCAACACGCAGGCTGCTCCACAATATCAAATAGTCTTGGATGTTCAGCCAACACGCAAGCTGCTCCACAATATCAAATAGTCTTGGATGATTGGCCAGCACGCAGGCTACTCCACAACATCAAATAGTTAATGCTCAACCAGTCACTCTCTGGATTTACCTAGCAATTTATAGTTATTTCAGGGTCCTTGCTTCCTATATTATGCATTTCCAACCAAGAAACAACAGTGTATCAGCTTAACTATTAGAAGACTTATACCTGAAATCTTTATTATTCCAAACAAGAAATAAATGGAAATGAATACTTATATGTATTATGTGTTTCCTCTCTGGTCCATAGGGTCCTGCTTTTCTTTACAAGCCTTGGGATCCTCCTGCGGACTGGGATGTTTGGCCAGCACGTAGGCTGCTCCAAAACATCAAATAATTAATGCCCAACTAGTACACCTTCACGTCGACTGGATTTACCAAGCATTTGGTGGTGGCCAACCAGTCCCATACCTGGTTGGCCCTCTCCATTGCTGAGCCAGCACATCCATCTGGTTCATCGACCAATGGAAGGAAACTATGCCACCGACCATTATAGGTCAAGGCTCTACTACTCTGCCATAGGCTTGCATCAGCCTTTCACATGTGTCACAACCCCTCAATGCGCATAACAATTCTTCACCCACACAAGGATGGCACTCCTTCTCTTGTGCAAACCGGCGGTTCCCTTTAGGAACTCTTTAGGTGACTTTCTTGACTGCAGGCTAGCATGGCCCCACAATACCCACTCATAATGCACAAAGGTTACCACTTCTCATATATTCCTTTTGAGTACCCTTTCTTTACTTTGTCGTTTATCATGCAATCACCAAATTGCATCTGTGTAAGCTGATAGCACAAGAAGGATAAGCAACTCATCAGTATTGCTGCTCTAAAACTGTAAACACATTTCATAACATTCACTATCCAACATTGAAACATCAAGAATGCGTCCATTCCCTTAGGGTGTAGTCAATATTGACAATCCTATCATAACCCAACATCAGAAAAGTGTGCACCCCTTTCTGATGTGAGCCATGTAGGCCCTACTCATACTCAAGCAATCTGCCATAATGGAAATAAAATCAAAACATGCTCTTCATATTGAATCTAACAATTAGACATGCACATATATATATATATATATATATATATATATATATATATATATATATATATATATATATATATATCAGTCAGGGTTTACAGAACACTTATCCATTTGCAAATGTAGTCTTTCTTGATTAATGAGGAATGGGGTCTCCCTTCTCTAAGTTGACAGTCCCTCGGTTTATCGTCCCGACTCCTTTTGATGTTACATAACCCTCATATGTCTTACTGACATAATCTTTACCATCTCACTCATATTGTTTTCCAATCATGCAGTGCAGATAGGACATTATCAAAATGTCCAATGGCGTTTCACCCGAAACCCATTTCCAAAGGATGGGGTCCTTCCCATCTAGTTTGGATTCTGCAGGCCATCACACTTGGTCTTCCTGCAATGTGTCATCCTAGAACACTTATCAAATAGCTAAACAGTCGGCAACATTTAACAATAACTTCAAATATGATTGTTTCATAACTAATCAATGGCATTAATAACTAAATTCAAACATGAATTTACAATTCTGTCCTCCTACAGAAATGGATTGGTTTAACTATGAGGCCATCCTCATATTGTTTGGCTCTCGTAAGTGGTATTACTCTTTCCATTATGGTTTTACACTTGATACCATACATGAACATCCACCCACAACACGTCCTCCTGACACAATTTTATATAAGCCAAACAATCATTAGCAATTATTAGCAAAATCTCAAATCTGAAATTTGTAAATCTGTTTTCCTACATAAATTAGATTTGCAACCATGAGATTATTCTCATGAATTTAAACCATAAAATTTTCAGATTTGTTTCATGCATAATTTACAACCATGAGAACCCTCTCATAACCTATGGCTTATGCACATGGTAGATCCTGGTCTTCCCTATGGACTTATCCTCATTGCCATACGCAAGACTTTCCTACCTGAAATCTGAACTTCAATCAGCCAAATTCGTTATGAGTATCTATGCATATAATCTTTTCATTGCTACAACAGTCACTGAAGTGATCTCAGAATTATAACACTAAATAATTCAAACACCCTCAGTTGTTAACATTTGAAATGCAATGAAATATATATATATGCATCATTATCATAATAAAATTGCAAGACATGGGTACACTGCCCATGCAATTTAAATAAACTGTAAATACTCATTACTTCACAGCCATATTCTTTTTATGTAACTCTGTCCTTCCAATAGAGCACTCTGGTAGCCCATCAACATGTCTACCTTCTTTATGCAATCATTTTCCCGCATTCACAGCAGCTCATGAAATGGTCTCAATATTAACAATGGTTCACCATTTCATCGATTATCTAATTGCATTGAAACATATATATCACAACCATGCATTCTCACAATGCATCTCAACATGTGCACCCGCACATATGCATGCACATTTACAACATTTACATAATATTTTGATGTGAATTCACTTAATGCATAACCCCTCAATACAACCTTGCATTAATCCATGAATACTATGCATTCCAACATATTATGGCCCAACCATGGCTGTCTCATATGGCATGTACTACCACAACATGACTGTAAGTCTTTACTTTCTTTGGTTGTTAAACTCACAACCAATATACACAAATGGCATGTTGTAATTTTTCATATGAATGCATTGAGGTTTCTAAGAAACTTATAGGGCATAAGTCTCCTTGCCTTTACTTACCCGCACCTCACCATACTCGGTAGGTTGACATTCACATTCAGGCAATCAATACCACATGCAAACCAAATCAACATAGTTTAAACATAGTTGAATGGATCTCACCCAATCCTCTTTCAACATTTATGCAATCTAACCACAAATAACCATTACCTGCATGGCTATCATTAACATTGCTTGATGTTACCTGATCAGTTGGCCTCTTACCAAGGCTACACAGTCATTTTTCCAACCTCATGATCACATATTTGTTGCACTATCCTTTCCTCATAAGGTGGTTGTTCATATGCAACAACATCATCCACATCCTTAGCCATGCTTCGATTTCTTTGGTCCTACAATCAATGCGAACACAACTAATTATTAGAAACCACCATAGGGATCTTAAGTGGCTCATTGCATATGTAAAACCTCTCTATTTTACCAATATGCAGTATCATATGTGTACACAAACATCTTCTCATGCACTGTGCAATGTTTCTTAATATGCCAACCAATGCATATTCATGCCACTCATCTAATCTCTTGCATTTTCAGGATTCTCATGCCATAATTTTATGTACATAAAGCTTATAAAATACAATTAGCAAAACAGGGGTTAAGGAATTCTCCATTTCCAATCCCTCATCTTTGCATGGAATTCCTCTTCCACATCATAGTTGGTATGATTTCATGGCTTCTAGCAACACACAAGGAATCATTAGCTATGATTTTATCACTAATCATCAATTCAGTACATATACTTATGCATAATATTCCAACTTGCTACTTTCCAAGCATGCAATACTAGAAATTGCCCATATTGACAACAATTTGTCAAAACAGTCATTGACAATTTTATGCCCTGCATAACTATGAGGTATGATAACCTCCTTCGAATTCTAGTTATGCACCATTGTTCCCTGCTAGATCATCTTTCCAATGCCTATCCACGCGCTCCATTCTGACTTCGGGTGTGGAAGTTACATTGCTTCAAAAATGACAGTTTTCACTAAAATTCTGCACTTTCACACAGTTGCAAGTTGTCCTGAATTGCCAACTTCAGCCACCTGTGGAAGCGAATCTAGAAAGATTCAGCAAAACATTTCTACCGGGAGAAGTTATTCCATATAACAAGGAATACTCAGCAACTTGCGGATCTCTGTTCCGATGCACCATTCATCTTTTATGAATTTATGGGTTTGACTACTTTTCATTTTTAACTCCCTTGCAACCTGTGCAACTACTGCGCAACATGTGCACAACCCATGCGCAACCTGTGCAAATCCTATGCAACTCATGCGCAACCTGTGCAACTCCTGTGCAACCTTTGCACAACCTGTGCAACTCCTGCACAACCTGTGCAACTCTTGCGCAACCTATGCAACTCCTGCGCAACCTGTGCAACTCCTGCGCAATTTGTGCAACTCCGCAATTCCAACTGCACAACCTGTGCAACTCCGAAATTCCAACCACACAACCTATGCAACTCCACAATTCCAACTGCACAACCTGTGAAACTTCGCAATTCCAACTGCACAACCTGTGCAACTCTACAATTCAAACTGCACAACCTGTGCAACTTTTGCGGAATTCGAAACTGCGGAATTGTGGAAACACCTCTTCCGCTCCTGCAAACTCGCAGGGCTCATATCTCCCTCGTCCCTTAACCAAATAAGGCAAGTATGGTACCATTGGAAATCTCTTAGCGAGATCTATGCAATGGTGTGATGGTTTCACTCAAACAGTCATGTTAAGCCAACACACAGTTGGGTTTATCAAACATGCAATAAACAAAGAAGGAGGATGCTAAGCCAGTGAGCTCAACCCCAGAGCTACAGACATCTCTAGCTAAATTCAAGAAATCCAATCCTTTGTTCAAACATCCACACTTGGATTTCTCACAATTCTGTCATCAAGTAACTCAATTCCATCACTGGTTTTCTGGGCTATAAAAACTAGGTTTTCCAATGGATTGTGGGGTATCAATCACTCTCAATTTCGCCCCAAGGCTCAAATCTATGGATCCCCCATTGGATTTCACTGTCAAATACCAATTATGGGCGTTTATGGCTCTTCAAAACGTGGGTTGTTGCAATTTTTGGTTTTTCTCACTGCTGGGCATTCGTAATGGCTGAAAACTGAAGCTGGGATCTTCCACAATGAAATGGGAATGAGGAAAAACCCATTCCCATGAGGTAGAGTGACTTGTGGTACAAGAAAAACAGAGCCCATACCTGCCATACGAATTTTTGGGCTGCCCATGCTCCATTGAAGCCATGGAATGAATTCTTCAACAACTTCCTTACAACAGAATTAAATGTCAGCAAGGAAAGTCAAATGGGTTCTCACAATGACATTTGGCAGCATATGGTTCATCCCCACAACCGCTCACCACTCCCTAGTGGATACACATTGCCCCTTCTCATTAATTACTTCCATAGCCAGCTTTGGTATTTTATTGCATGATGTTTATTTACATCATTTTTACAATGTTCCATGGCTTCATAGCACATGGGTAACATAATATCAAATGATTGCCTTTTAAATAAAATTCGAGCATCCACTAGCGGGGCCTTGGCCTTGAGCTCCTCGCTATGAATACATACATCACATGTGTACAATATTTACATTAAAAGCTAATATATCCTAAGGGTCAAAATGGGGTATTACACTTCGTGTGTGCAAAAAGTTGTCTTCAGGAGATTGAACTCTTTCATCTTGATTTAGTGGTATCCCGAATGAAGGTTGACTTTGGGAAAAAAATTGGCACCGTGGAGTTCATCCAGAAGATCAACAATGACTAGGATAGGAAACTTATCTTTGATGGTCAACTTATTAAGGGAATGAAAATAAAGACATGTATGCCAAGTGCCTTCTTTTTTTAAAACCATGACCACTAAGGATGAATATGGGCTAGTTTTGGGACGAACTACTCCTGCCTCTAGTAGAACCTAATAATCTTTTCAATTTCATCATTTTGTGCAAATGGGTGCTTATAGGTCATACATTTGGTGGTTGACTGTCTGGAATCAAGGGAATACCATGACCATGCTCACCTTTAGATGTGGGTAAACCCTTAGGTGTCTCAAATACCTATTGATGTTTGTCTAAAACCCTGTGAAAGTTGGGTTGGATTTTTGGTGTAGTGCTATCCAAAGCCTAGATGGAATGGAAATGAGCAATAATTCCATAGTGGTCTTTCTTCAATAATTTTTCCATCTGATGAGAACTTATGATTTCAAGGGAGCCTACTTGAATCCCTTTGAGGATGTGAGTATGAGAGTCATAAATAAAACTCAAGTATATTTCCTTGAAGTCCATGGTAACTGGCCCCAATGCACATAACAATTCTGCCCCTAAAACTGTATCACAACCACCGATATTTATGGATAAAATATGAGTTTTCATATGATAGCCACCCAATTGGAGTCTCACATTTTCCAAGCACCCCCCACATTTCATCATCCCACCATTGGCTATCATGATTTGAAATCCAGGCACCGGGTGGAAATAATAGTGGAATTATTCAACCACTTGTTGTTAAATAAAGTTTTGGGTGTTGTCAGTATCAACCAAAACTACCACTTTTGGTGCTTGATGTAACCCAGAAGTTTCAAGTTTTGTGGACCTAAAATACCGATAAAGTATGAAGAGAGATGAGTGGCTTTACATGATGAACTTCAGGATCCATTTCTTCTTACATGGGAGGATTTTGATGAACATCCTCAAACTTGGGGTTATCTTCCATAATGATGTCATCGAAATGGATAGGAGTGGTCACATCAATTTGAAATAACTTCGGTTCTTTACATTTATGACCTAGAGCATACTTTTCATCACAATTATAACAAAGTCCCCATCTTTGTTAGTCTACTATTTCTATTAAAGACAACCTTTGTGCTTTTAAGGGAGGAGAACGAATTGTGCTTTAGGAACTAACCTATGTAGGGTGTGAGCAAGAAATGAAAGAGGGTTTTTTGGTTTCTACATTGATCATTGTTTATGCTTCTTAAGTCCTCTAATATGCCTCTAAACAGTTAGCAAGATGTCCCATTTTGACTTGTGGTTGAATTGCCTACTTGAGGCCACTAATGAAACATTCTCTATAAAAAGAATATGTTAATTATTTGTATGGATGGCTAATTGCTTAATGGCTGAGATAAAGTCTACAATTGAACCTATTTGATGTAACTTGGCAAGTCGCACCAAATAATGGGTATCCTACTCGTAACGGTCATGGAGATATTTGACAAATAAACTTCAGATTATGAGGCACCCATAGGTATTTTTATGCCACTCCCACAATTTCCATCTTTCTAGATACAAATAAAAACCCCCACCCTAAGTTTCATCATATCATCAATAATTCCAAGAAGGGAAAAGTAGTGTTCCATCTAGGTGACCCATCTCGCAATTTCCATCTTTCTAAATACAAATACAAGACCCCCCACCCTAAGTTTTATCATATCATCAGTAATCCAATGAAAGGAAAAGTAGTGTTCCATTTGGGTGATCCATACTGATGGGTTAGAACCATCAAGCTTGTTCAAGTCTTCTTTAGAAAATCAATTCTAGGTGTTGTTATCCATGGAGTGTGGGTTATGGTTGTGAGGACCCGAAGGGGCTTGCTGGTGGCTAAATAGTCCTGAGTGAGATGTTCCTTCTTGGCGTGGCTCGCTATGTTATGTATTCCAAGGGACTTATTCTGACATTCCATGAGTTTTCATCCGATCGAGGGAGCCATTTATCCTTTCCATATTACAATCTAACTTATCATCCAACATTTTATCTAGGTTGCATACTTCCTCCTGAAATTGTTGCATCTTTTTCATATATCGATCATCATTATCCTCGATTTTTGCCTAAAGAGAGTCATGTATTGTTCTTCCAAGGCATCAAACCTTGAGTAATTAGAGTGCATGTTCATGTTGTATAGGGTCTTGAAAGGTGGTCTATAGGGAGGAGTATCATCCACCATGAGATTGTTAGATGACAGTAAGGTTTACAGGGTCCTAAAGATGAGAGACTGTTAGGTGTTATAGCTCTCTGATAAACATGCAAGGTCCAACAATAATACTTGACCCAATATCTAAGGGAACTAACTAAGGAGGCTTGACCATATTCTTATCCATACTACTAAGTACCCAGGTACTAGAGAGTGATCTCCCCGAGTGTTTTTCTCAGTGTTCTATAACAACAAGATGCTCGATCAGTTTTATCTAAATTTGGTTCCAACTATACCTAGGGGAATTTTGATATACCCATGGGTACGTGAGAGTCAAATTCCATATATAGGTTTTTTTAATGCATTACTATTCTAAGGGCTACCAACAAAGGTTACAAGGATGTCTAACAATGTGACTTAGTACCACTTGTGTTTTTTTGTTTGTATGCTTCCCTAACCGTAAGTTTACCCACTAAACGACAGATCTCTATGTCATTTAAAGATGTCAATAAATACCTCTAAAAAGTTAAAAATTGATCTCGCTAACCTAGAAAGAGTTGTACAATTACCAAAAAATATCTTACTTGTCGAGGTAGGGTTTGAAGCCAAGATTTTGAAATAAGCATAATTCCTTGTAAAACCCTAGTTTAGAGACGATCTTGAAGCTTCCGTAACTCTGAATTCCCATAGCTCTGAATTTGAAATTTTGTTCTATAGTATCTTTATATGTTCTCTACAATTCCACAAGTTTTACAAAATTATAATGTGCCAAGGAAAATTTAGGGTAATTTTCCCAAATCTTGTAGATTTTGGACTTCTCATAAGAGCAAACTTGTACAACCTACCACTTGTAAATATTTCTGATCTAAATATGAAATTTGGAAAAGAAACACTCCTCTCTCTCTTCTTTCAAATAGAACTAATGGCACTTAATTTTGATGTTTCCAACTCCATATATAACAATTCTACACAAAACACCTATTTAGGGCTAGTTTTTGGGATAGTCACAAACCCTAACTTACATAAGGCTATTTTCGGAATGTATAGCGACCTAGAACTTGAAATTTTAACCCATGCTACTTCCTTATGTTCTTGATGTAATATGAGAATCCCAACACTAAAACTTCACTAAAAAAAATTCTAAGCGAAAATTCCAAGATGTCTCATATGAATGAGCCAAACCTTTTGAATTAGTGACAAACCTGAACTTTCAAAGAGTGTATCTTTGAAATTCTAGCAACTGAGATGTTGAAATTTTGACATGAGCTAATTTTGTATGTCCTTTTTGCAGCCTAGAAATTTCAAACATTGAAACTTCGTAGAAAAAAAATGGAGCAAAAATGCCAAGATGACTCGTTTTGTAAGAGCCAAACCCTAGTTTTAAAAATTCTTCATTTTTGGCCAAAGAAAGAGATCTGATACCACTTGTAATATAATTAAACCCAAAAATTCAAGAAAATTTTGAAAACACAAAAGATAATAGATAGAACTAGAAAAACATCTCTTGTATGAAAGTTATTCAAAATAGAGAGTTACGTTCACTTGCCTCTTCAAGGGGGTAACCTCCAAGAGAAAAGCTCCAAATATAGTAGCAATTCTTGACTAAACATTGCATAGATTACTACTCTATATATAGATTCAATAAGCAAATCCCTAACTACTTGTGGTCCTGCTATTAATGAGGATCAACCACCTAGGGGCATTTATTCAATAAAGAGGGCCCATTTTCATTAATTCATTACCACTAACTATCTAATCAAACCTTATAGCCTTATACATTGATAAAGTAGGGGGTTAGGGTAGGACCCTAATTTTTGAATGGCTATAAGGCCTATGTTCTCTATGTCGTTCTAAGTTCAAACTTCTCTACAACATTCATAATGGTTGGTGAGATGGCTTATTCTCTATTGCAACCTACACATAAGCAACCACCAATTAACAATGCAATAATAATCAAGGCTTTGTAATCACTCTATCACCAAGCAATATGTCTTTGGTGCAACTCCTTAACACATTCATATCCACTAAACTATATCTATCAAGGTGATCAACTACTTCAACCTTAAATCCAAACCAATAGTAAGCACAATCTATTGTTCTAGCAAGGAGGAAGAATGTACTTCAAGTCGGACTTTAACTAAAGTTTTAATACATGCAATGGTCCTCTCGATATATAATTATATATTCTCAAGTAAAGTAGTGTTAGGGATGAAGCTCGGACTTGTAAATGGCATAAGGTTTATAATTCCTTCACAATGGAATGATGTGTCTCATTCAATGCCCATGCTTCCAAGTTTCCTTTGCAAGCAATCATACTCCAATACAACTTACACACCATTCGTTAATTGAACAAAAATGAGATGGCACATAGTTATCACATGCATGGAATGGAAATTATTTAATTCTTATATAAACTGGTTTTAAATGACATTAGAGTGGAAATCATTCTACTAAGTGCCAATGCTTTAGACCATGAGTCTCTACAAATGCTTGATGCACTAAATGTCGAAACGTTAAGAGAGGAGTAATTAAAAAATTCAATTTTTAGTTTGGTAGCACAATCTGCCACTCAATTTAATACCAAACAACTTCAATGAACACCCAACCATCCTCACACAATTTCAAAGAGGTGAAACACAACATCCTAGGTTGCATATGACCTACGCACATACTCAACCCCCTCCTGGAACCTATGTATGGCCTCACAAGGTTGAACTAACCTACATGCAACTTCCCGGGAGTGATCAAACACAATATAAAGCTCACTATAATAGATCTAAAGCGTACAACCTCATAGAATTGTAATATCCCGCATGCAAATTGGTTTCAGGATACCAATGATCTCCCAATCCTAAATTTGTTTCTCTTTAGGAAAGAAATTAGAAACCCAACTAATTTATTACAACAATCAATTTATGGTAGCCTTAGATCTTCATCCTCAAATAAAAATGAACAATTGAGAATTGTTAGGGTCTTACCCTAACCCCCTTACTTTAACAATGTGTAATGTTATAAGGCCCATTAGAGTGGATAGTAACTTGATGAAAAAGGGACCTTTTTATTAAATAAAGGCCCCTAGGTGGCTCACCCTCATTAATATTGGGACCACAAGTAGTTAGGAATTTGGTTATTGAAGCACTATATATAGAGTAGTAAGATATGTAATGTTTAGTCAACTAGAATTGTCGTTGTATTTGGAGCTTTGCTTTTGGAGATTGCACCCTTGAAGAGGCAAGTGAACATAGTTATCTATTTTATCTATTATTTCTTGTATTTTTCTACTTTTTCTCTAAATTTCTAGGTTTAAGCATATTACAAGTGATATTAGAGCTCTTTCTTGGGCTAAAAAAGGGAAGAATTGGTAAAACTAGGGTTTGACTCTTTCAAATGAGTCATCTTGCCATTTTTGCTCCAAATATTTTTTTGTCTGTGTCATTTCAGGATTTGAAATTTGTAGGGAACAACAAAGACATACAGAGGTGACCTATTTTCAATTTCATCTTCTAGGTCACTATAGTTTTGGAGATATACTCAGTCAAAGTTAAGGGAATATTTCCTAGTGATTGGCTCTTTCAAACTAGTCATCTTAACATTTTTGCTCCAATTTATTTCTATGAAGTTTCAAGGTCTGAAATTTGTAGGGTACAAAAGGACATAGGGAAGCAACTTGTGTCCATTTTTTATCTTTTGGGTCGCTACACTTTCGGAGATGCACTCTATCGAAGTTATGCAATTTGAATGGCCCAAAAACTAGCCTTAAACAAGTGTTCTAGATAAAATTGTTATATTTGAAGTTTTAAAAATCCGAATTGTGTGCCACCATATGTATTGGAAAGAATACAAACCAAAGTACTTTTGGTAACAATTTCATATTTGGAACTGAAAAATTGGATGTGTGGGAGGTCATACAAGTTCACCCTTTCGAGAAGGCCAAAATTGAAGAGTCTTCGGAAAATTACCCTAATTTTTACTTGGCACATCAGAATTCAATCAAACATGTGGTGTTACTAAGTAGACATATCAAATACTGAAGAACAAAACTTTAGACTCAAAGGTGTAGAAATTTCAAAGTTATAGAAGCCTTCAAATCATCTCCAAATCAGGGTTTACAAGGAGTTGTGCTTATTTCTAAATTTTGGCTTCAAACCCTACCTTGAAAAGTAAATTATTTCCAATAATTGTAGAGCTCTTTCTAGGGTTATCAAGCTCTTTTTTTTTTAGAGACATGTTCCAATGTCTTTAAATAACATAGAGATCTATCATTCAGTGGATAAAACCGCGGTTAGGGGAGCATACATGTAGAAAATACAAGGGTACTTAACCCGCCTTGTTGTGTACCCTTGTAACCTCCGTTAGTATACCCCTACGAGTAGTAACGCGTTAGATAGCACTTGTATACAAACTTTCACTTCCACCTACCCTCGGGTATATCGAAAGTCCCATTTGTGTACCTAAAACCATCCTTAGCTAAACTAATCGACCGTGTTGTTACTATAGTACACCGAGAAGAACACTCAGGGATATCACTCTCTAGTACATGGGTAGTCAAGTAATATGGCAAGGGGAATGGTCTAGCCTCCTTAGCTAGTGCCCTGAGATATTGGTCCAAGTACTATTGTTGGATTGCGCATGTATATCAAAGATCTATAGCACCTAACACTCCCTCATCTTTAGGACCCTATAAACCGTACTCTCCTCCAACCATCCCATTATGTATGGTCCTCCTCCTTATATACCACCTTGCAAGACCCTATAAAACATGAATACTCGCTCTAACATCACGAAAATTGATGCGCTAGATGAACAATCCAAGAATATTTAGGCCAAAATCCAGGAAAATGATGTGGAAATATTCATAAACTTTAGGAGGAAGGAATCAACTTGGGGATTGGGAAACTTTGGGAACAAGTAAGAATCCTAGAACAAAATTTGGATCATAAATTGTATCAGAAGTTGGCAGCTATATATGGAATACTAGCTAGAATATCACATCATGAAGAAATCCCTGGGAATATACAGTAGAGAAAACCACACCAAGAAGAAACATCTCACTCGGGACTATTTAGCCATCAACAAAACTCTCCAAATCCTCACATCCATAAACCACTCTCCATGGATAATAACACCTTAAATCATTTTCCTTAAGTGGACTTGAACAAATTCGATAGTTCTAACTCATTAGGATGGGTCACCCAAATGGATCATTACTTTGACCTTCATGGAATTACTAATGGCATGCTCAAACTTAAGTTGAGGGTCTTGTATCTAGATACAAAATGATGGCAATGGTGGGAGTGGCATAAAAAGGCCTATGAGAAATCCACCACTTGGAGTCTATTTTTTAGATCTCTCCATGCTTGTTGTGAGAAAGATGCTCACTATTTAAGGCGGCTTACCAAGTTACACCATACAGGCTCAGTCGCAAACTTTATCTCATCCTTCAAGCAATTAGTCATCCATATAGAGAACTTAACATATTCTTTCTCTAAATAGTTTTTCATTAATGGCCTCAAGGAGTAAATTAAAGCACAAGTCAAAATGCAACATCCTGTTACCTAGTTGGAGGCATTACTGAGGGTTCTAGAAGCAAAGACAATGATCAATGTACAAACCAACAAAGCCTCTTTTATTCCCCGCTCATGCCCTACATAGGTCAATTCCTCAAGAACAACTCCTTCTCCTCTCTTGAAAGTACAAAGGTTGTCTCCATTAGAAGTGGCAAACTAACAAAGACAAGGACTATGTTATAATCGTGATGAAAAGTGTGATCCAGGTCATAAATGTAAAGAAAAAAAGTTATTTCAAACTAATGTGAGAACTCCTACCCATTTTGAATACATAATTATGGAAGATACCCCTAAGTTTGAGGCTACTGATCAAAATACTCCCATGCAAGAAGAAGTGGAACCTGAATTCCATCAAGAAGAACCAGTTATCTATCTTCATGCTTTATCTAGTATTTCAACCCTGCAAACCTTGAAACCTATGGGTTACATCAAGCATTGCAAAGTGGTAGTCTTGGTTGATAGTGGCAACACCCACAACTTTATTCACAAGAAATTGGCTAAAGAACTCCATTTTTATGTCCACTCAGTGCCCAACTTTCAAATTATGATAGCTAATGGTGGTATGATAAAATGTGGGGTGCGTTGTGAAAATGTGAAACTCCAATTAGGTGATTATCATCTCAAAACTCATATGTTGGCCATAGATATGGGTGGTTGTGATATATTTTTAGGGGTATCATAGCTACACCCATTGGAGCCAATTATAATGGACTTTACGGAATTATGCTTGAGCTTTACTCAAGACTCTCATACTCACACACCCAGAGGAATCTAGGCAAGCTCCCCTTAAATAATAAGTTCTCATTGAATGGAAATAATATTAAAGAAAGGCCACTATAGAATTATTTCTCACTTTTATGCAATCCAGGCTCTAGATAGCATCACACCAAAAATCCATCCAAACTTGAAGAGGGTTTTGGACAAACATCAACAGGTCTTTGAGACACCAAAGGGTTTACCTCCATATAGAGGAGAGCATGATCATAGTATTCCCTTGATTATGGGAAGTCAACTACCAAATGTATGGTTGTATAGGCACCCATTTCCAAAAAAGAAAGAAATTGAAAAGATCATTCGGGAGCTACTAGAGGTAGGAGTTATTCGTCCCAACACTAACCCATATTCATCCCTGTGGCTAGGGTTTTACCCCTAGCTTGTGCAAATGAGCACCTACTAAGGAGAATGGACTCCTTAGTAGCAGTTCAGTAAATGTAAATAATTAAGCTAAAACAGAGATATAAACTACTTCTAAAACATGCATGAAACATAAACAACAAATTGAACTAATGGTTTTTTGTATTGATATTACCTCCAATGTGGAGGTTGATGAAGCTCCTTACAATGTCCAAGAGGGTTGCTCCAAGCTCCAATGTGCTCCTTCTCTTTCTCCAATGGTGGGAATGGGCCAAAAGTGGCTCTCAAGGTGAAAGTAGTTCAATGGTGAACTAGGGTTTCGAGAGAGATTTTGGCAGAGTAAGGGTGCTTGTGATTGTGGATATGGAATAAGGGATCTCCATCACCTATTTATAGTTTTTTGGTGGTGGAGTGCTGACCCATGGTTTTGGGAAACACATGGTTTTGTGCAGCTGTATAGGGTTTTTTCCTCCTTTTCCTCATTATTTTATATTTTTTATTCCCTTTTTAGGGGATTTTTGCTATTTTTGAGGAATTTTGGATATTTTTGGAGGAAAAAGGGGTTTTTTAGCCTTTTTTAGGCTATTTTGAGGGTTTTGTGGCCTTTTGGAGGCTTTTTAATGGGATTTTTTGAGATTTTAAGGGAAATATAGTAGGAAAATGGACAAATGAGCCATATAATGTGGTAGATGAGGTAGTGAACACTTTTTGGGTGTTAACAGATTGCCCCCTGATGTGCGAGGGCAGGAGCTCATCGTATGGCCGATGGACATCATAAGTCATGAATGGTTTTCCTGGGGAGTGGAGAGAAGAGAAGAAACAAACTGAAGCCCGGAACAACGATCCCGAACAACTGCAAGAACGAAAAGTACATAACCTCAATAATGGATGAGGAATCATCTGATCATATGGACGAGGCGGGCATTCCCATGCTCGTATCAGGATATAACATAACAATAACAATGGGGTCCAAAAAATGGGGACCTGAAATATACATGACCTCAAAAACTGAATGAGGAATAATCTCAATATATGGACGAGGCGGGCATACCCATGCTCGTATCAAGATACATAAACAGAACTGTGAGGCCCGAAAAGGGGGACCTGTAAGATACATAGAGAACCACTGTGTACATCATAAGGGTCCAGAGGGGACATAAATCTGGGACATACTGCTGGGCTGACCATGTCTGTGCTGAAGAGCTGATACACTGGAACAATCAACAGTGCTACTGAATGTGGTACCAAAGGAACTAATGAGCTGCTGGATCAGAGTGACAAGGGGTACACTCGCAATGGTACACTGAACTGGAACTGATCTGGGACTGAAACTGGGTACTCAAGGAAGCATGTAACTGGATGGCTTCCGAATACAAACGCCAACGCATCCCGGACATCCACGGGAACATATAACTGGTCGTTCCGAAGTGACTCACCAATGTGCTAGAGTCGGGGGAAATCCGGGGTCTTCGACACATAATGTAACGGATATAACCCTACGCGATTCTCGACGATGCGATCAAGGTGCTGAAGTCGAGCATGTGAGAAACAACCACTCGGAGAGGCAATGATGACTCCTCTCAGAATGGTCTGTAGGCACTTACCACAGATGGTGATAAGTCCAAGGCGTAGGGACCTCTGGGCCTATCCTCTGGAATAGAGGGGTTGTCGTCGACAGAGGGAGACCTGCAACTATCAAGGCAATGATGTTTCCTTGACAGAAGCGCGAGGTGGAGAACCGAAATGTGATAGTACTGATGGCAGGACTGACCAAACTGTGGGGGGACAACTGGGCAAGTAGAGTGTGTGGACTCAAACTTCCTTTGTTCAGAGTATGATAATGGGAATGATCTGGCAGCATATGAAATGGACTGAGGGGAAATAGATCATAGTTGTAGTGGATCGGGGAGGGTGACTGGTCTAAGGGAGACTCTAGCTGATATAAAATGGCAGGAGACTGCAGAATACTCTGAACAAAGGCGACCTGATTGGGGGTGCTGCCAAGATGATCGATCATAGTGCCAGGAGGCACGGGAGGAGACTTCTTCATGGGTTAATGAACTAGAAGAAGTGTGTGTAAAATGGTACTGTCGTGTGGATTTTACGAGCCCAGGACAGTTCATGCTCGTGGTTGCTTTCAATTTTAAGGAGTCTGAAAGCGATAAGAAGACTCGGAAATGATGGAATGGTACTGTCGTGTGGATTTTACGAGCCCAGGACAGTGCATGCTCGTGGTTGCTTTCAATTTTAGAGAGTCTGAAAGCAAGTAAGAAGACTCCAGGGGGTTGCTTTTTCGTAGATTTAGTCTCCAAGGCCCAAAGAAGCATAAAAGGATGCAATGAAGAACTCTTCTAGCCGGTGTGACTAGAGTATTCCTTTTTCGTAATTAGTCTACCAGGTCCGGAAAAGGGTTAAACTTATACCAGATAGACGCCCTTTCAGGTACTTTAACGAGCATGAAAGGAAGCAAGATTGCTCGGCGATCTTTTCATTCTTTTAGGAGTCAGAAAAGAGCTTAACGGAAACTCCCTAAGTGCCTTTTTCGTAAAGGACTTGTCCGGCCCGAAAAAGGGATAAAACTATACCGAACAAAAGGAATGGCCAGGCAAGGAGGAAGTGTTCAATCAAGGATCAGTAATGATGATCAAGAACGAGGGTAGTGGGGAACACTGGTGGGCCTCCTTGCGGGGTAGTTGAAATGGTGGAAAAATAACGAAACATTTGCAGTATGACAGGAGTGGAGGGCTCATGTAAAAGTGTGGAACAATCCGATGGCGGCCGATGTGGCACGCAAACCGAGGCAGCAAGGTGTTTGGGACACAATGTTAAAATTGTACCAAGTGAGAGTGAGAAATGATCTCAAGCATCATCACGAGCTCGGAAAAATGAATCCGGCGATATAAAGGGTGTCAAAAACGGGTAACGGCCGATGTGGCACGCACACCGAGGCGACGAGGGCGTTTTGGAAAAAATACCCGAAAAATATGGGGGTGAGAGCGAGAAATGATCTCAAGCATCATCACGAGCTCGGAAAAATGAATCCGGCGATATAAAACATGTGAAAAATGGAGAATGGCTGATGTGGCACGCAAACCAAGGCGACTAGTGGCGTCTGAAAAATGGGCAAAAAATTATGGGTAAAAAATAATGCAACGAGGTGACCATCATGACGGTCTCGACGTGCTGATTCCAATGGTAGAAAAAAATGTGTAAAACAAAAAGGAATCAAACTGTACAAGGCGGACCAATGGGGCCGCGAGTTATTTAAGGATAAAAGCGTTTAAGGTACAACCCGTTACGCGGGTTGCGCAAAGGATGGCCTTCGGAGTCGGCGAGGATGTATGCCCCCTTGCCTAGGCAGGTCTGCACGATGTAAGGGCCTTGCCACATGGATTCAAACTTCCCTTTGCCAGTTTTGTCGTGGGCTTGGTCATAGGCGAGGACGAGGTCCCCTTCATGGAAAGTTCGAGGGTGAACATGTTTGTCGTAACCGGCTTTGGAGCGGTTCTTGGCAGCTTCGATGGTCTGAAGAGTAGCCCGACGGTCTTCATCGGCTTGTTCGAGTGTCAGCAAACGCTGCTCGAGGGGTGAAGTGTCAGGGAGAAGCTCAACGGTGATCTGTAAGGCAGGAATCTGACATTCGATGGGGAGGACAGACTCTACACCATGAACTAGATGAAATGGTGTAAAACTAGTGGCGGTCTTGGTGGAAGTACGGTAAGCCCATAAGGCAGGGAACAGCATGTGGTGCCAATTGGACTTATGCTTGTCAACCGTTCGTTGGAGTATGGTTTTGAGAATTTTATTAATGGCCTCTACTTGACCGTTCCCTTGGGGGTAGTAAGCAGAGGAAAATTGGTGTTCAAATTTGAGGAGGGTGGATAAATCACGCCAGACGGCATCTTCGAAGTGAGAACCATGGTCAGAGACTAACTGCTTAGGAACCCCGAATCGAGCGATGACATGGTTGAAAAAGAAGCGGGCAGCAGTGTCGGCGGTACAATTGAAGGTAGGCATGGCTTCCGCCCATTTGGTGAAGTAATCAGCAGCGACAATAATATATTTGTGGCCGTTGGCAGACTGGGGTCTACATTCCATGAAGTCTATGGCCCACTTACAAAAGGGACCAACGGTGACAACTAGGTGTAACGGAGCAGGAGGTGTCCGAGCCTTGGGGGTAAAAAGTTGGCAATTATGGCAGTGTTTGACCGCAGTGATGCAGTCGGTGAAAAGTGTGGGCCAGAAGTATCCGGCGCGGACGACCTTTTGGGCAGTGGCCATCCCTGAGAAATGGCCGCCGCAGGCACCGCTATGACAGTCATTAAGGACGTGTTCAGCTTCCTCGTGTGTAAAGCAACGACGAAGAATTGTGTCAACCCCGCGCCGGTAAAGGACATCGCCTAAGAGGAGATACCGAGAGGCCTGGTGACGGATGCGACGGCGTCCATTACGGGTAACTTTGGGTCTGAACTTCTGCGTGCGCAGGTATAACAAGATATCACCATACCATGGGTCATCGGACGAGATAGTGAACAGGTGATTGTCGGGTAACTCATCGGAGATTTGTTTGGCCGGGAGAAGGGAGGGGAGATCAGTAATGAGCTGGGCAAGCACGAGGGCTTTAGTGCTCTTAGGTGTTTTGAAGGTAAGGTCATATTCCTGGAGGATAATGACCCATTTAGCAACACGACCTTGCAGGAGCCTCCGGTTTAGAAGATATACCATGGGGTTAGGGTCGGCGACGACTATGGTATGACTCATTAAGATATAGTGTCGCAACTTTTGGACGGAAAAGACCACTGCTAGGGCAAGTCTCTCCTCATATGGGTAACGTAGGGTTGGACCAGACAAGGTCTGGCTGACGTAGTAAATGACATGCTCCTGGTGAGAAGTGTCTTCTTGAACCAAGACTCCGGACACAGCATGATCGGATGCCGAGACGTAGAGGATGAAGTCCTGGGAGAAATCCAGAGGGGAAATCAGTGGGGCTTGGGTAAGATCTTTCTTGAGGGCTTCGAATGCAGCTTCTGCTTTCTCATCCCAGACGAAGGGTATGTGGGTACGGAGCAGGCGCAAGAAACCGTGAACGGTAGTGGCGTAATCAGGAACGAAACGTCGAAGGAAGTTGGATCGCCCCTGCAAACTTTGGAGTTGCCTGAGCGTGCGAGGAGAGGGAAGGTCTAAGATGGCTTGGACTTTTAGAGGGTCAACAGTAATTCCTTTCTGGGAAACAATGAAACCCAACAATCGGCCTGCCGGAACGCAAAAGACACACTTGTGTGGGTTCAAGCGGACTTGGTATTTGCGACAACGCAGAAAAACTTGTCGAAGGTCGTTAAGGTGGTCTGATCGTTTCCGGGAACGAGCTGTAAGGTCATCAAGGTAGACTAACAGGATATGGACCAAGTCATGAAAGTAATAGGTCATGGCCCGCTGGAAAGTGGCACCAGCATTTTTGAGGCCAAAAGGCATGACGCGATAGGCAAAGGTGCCCCATGGGGTAGTAAAGGCAGTTTTGTACTGGTCTTCCTTACGGATCTGAATCTGGTTGTATCCGGAAAAACCATCCATGAAGGAGAGGACTTCATGCCCCGCACACGCATCGATGAGCTGGTCAATAAATGGCGTGGGGAAATTGTCTTTGGGACAAGCGCGGTTTAAATCGCGAAAGTCAATGCATACTCGAATGGTGCCTTGTTTTTTGTTAACGGGAACGGGGTTTGAAACCCAGGTGGTATAGGCAATAGGATAAATGAACCCTGCCTTGCGCAGCTTCTCAATCTCGGCTTTAACAGCTGGGAGGTTTGAGGGATGAATGGGTCGCTGCTTCTGACGGACAGGGGGTACATCAGGCCATGTGTCAATGTGGTGTTCGATAATGGCGGGGTCAAGACCAGGCATTTCGATATAGGACCAGGCAAAGACATCACGGAATTCTCGGAAGAGTTTTCTGTACTCCTCAATCTCTTGTTCACTGCAGGAGGCTCCTAAGGCAATGCATTCATTGACGCCAGGGGGGTCAGAGATATCTATGTGGATGACGGGTGAGATATTAGCCATGTTACCCTCCTCGAAGGCGTCAGGAGCAGGAATAGGGTCCTTGAACCAGTCGACCTTGGTGGGGAGGAAGTCTTTGGACTCAACCGTGAATTGGGTAGCTGTGCTAGAGGAGGATTCTTCTGGGATGAAATAGGAACGGTGGTGCATATCATCCCAGGGATAATCCGGGGCGGTAAGGGCCTCAAGAATCTCCTCATCAATACGGAAAGTTTGCGTCGTCAAATCGGTTGACGAAGGAGTAGTGGTGGAAGAGATCATATAAATGGTGTTAACCTCTCCTGAAGGTGAAGAGCCTGGGGGGTAGATCTCCTCAATGGTAGGCGGTGCCGTCTCAAGATCCAGATTGTTCATCTCATAGAGAGCTGCTCTGTAATCCGGGAGATCGGGACAATGATGGGAGTAATGCCCGTAAACACCGCATATGGCACAGGAGTGGTTAGTGCGTAGGGACTTGTCTTTAGGCTTGGGAGTGGGGTTTAGTTCGACAGTTGGGATGTTGGGGTCATCGTCGAGCATCTGCATGTGCTTCTGCAATGCTGGTAACTGTGGGAATTGGTGTGTCGCATGGCCTAACTCGTCGCACAACGAGCATTTGGGGGGAGCACGAAATACTGGGGGGTTCTTGACTGTCTTGGGAGGTGGTACAGCAGTGTAAGGTTGGGGACCTCTGCCCCCAGTGGGTTTGGGAGTAGGAGGAGGAGTCGTGGCGGACGAAGGGGTAGAGACACCGGGAGGTGGCTGAGTGGTAGTAGCCATGGGTTGCACCGGTTGGAGGATGACGTCTGGTGTCAGCGGGCGAACGGGAGGTGAAAGATACCATACGGGTAATCCCAAAGTTAACCCAGGGAGGCTAAGGGTAGCCATGACCGGGGCGCTTACTACTCCCGATGGAGGGACTAGGAAGGGGATCGTATGGATAGGTGTAACACCAATGTGGCTAGGTACCAATGGTGGTTTAGGCAACAAGGGTGGTTGATTGTTAGGTGGTTGGTTGTCGTGGGACAAGGTACATAAGTCAGACACTTCGGGCGTAGATGACGGGGGAGGAATGGATTGAAAGGTGGAGGTCATCGGCGCGTCTGAGTAGACTCCAGGCCCCGTCGAAGAAATAAACGAGGTGGTGGCACGAGAAACAGGTTGTTCAACCATGGGGAGAACATTTTCAGGTGCCGCGGGAGCACTGGGATCATAGTAGGTGAACTGGCCAACCTTAACCACGCGTCCCTCATGGGGGAACATCATGGTGCGAAAGACAGAGGAAGCGACCGCCCGCATAGCATACATGTAGCTGCGACCGAGTAAGAGGTTGTAATCAAGCTGGGCATTGATGACCTCGATATCGATGAGGACGGTTTTACCACCTAACTGGACAGGGACATTGGCTAGGAGACCTTGGGGCTGAGCCGAACGTCCGTCGTAGGTGCGTAACGCAGTGGTGGACTGCTGGAGTGTAGGGGATCCCAACTTCTGCCATACGAATGTAGACATAACGCATGTGGAGGCACCCTCATCGATGATGCATCGATGGATGACAAGATTCCGAACGGAAACAGAAACTTGGAATGCTAAGGAAGAAGGCAGGCGTGGCTCGGATTGGTCCAAATCAAATGCCATTAAATTCGAATCAGTTGGGTCAATCCCCCCAATGGCGGAGTGTAAAGTCTTGCGCTGGGAAGGGCAGTTCTTCAAGACCTCTAACGCAGACATGGCTGCGGGAGATTGGGCTAGGTCGTCTACAATGTTGTAGTTTGACGCAGCGCGCGCATTGGGATTGTTGTTGATACGGCGAAGTGGGAAACGAGCTGCTTTGGAAGTGCCATCGACCAGCGGGGGAGGGATACGTAACGCTTGATCAGTGGGATGAGCATTAGCGGTTTTATCAGCGGGAAGGGCTTCAAAGGTGGAGCCATATTGGTTCCGACGGGTCTGTAGGTTGACATCATTGGAAGACATCATCAACAAGTGATGGGTACCTGAGTCAAACAGGGGTTGATCAGGAGTGGCGTATGTGATCTGTTGTTGTTGGGGTTGCGTGTTAGCTTGAGGGGCCAACGGCTGAGTGTTCACCACGCCTTGGGTTGGTAAGGGGTTTTGCAGCACCAAAGGTTGCTGTTGAGGTTGTGGGGGGTTGGGCGGTGCTTGAGGAGCCGCATGCCCTTGGCGATGGGCATCATCAACCCAAAGTTGTCGAGCTCGCTCCAAATGTGGGCAAGTATGTGTGTAGTGGCCATAGACCCCGTAGATAGAACAAGGATGGTTTGTTCTCAAATTAGGGTTTTTAGCCTGCTTGGGCGGGCGATCAGGGTTTTGGTTAGCGGTGGCCGCATTGTTGTTGTCGGGGGGATTAGCCGGTTGACCAGCTTGGTCTGCAGGTTGGTTGTTCCCACGATTACGGCCTTTGCCGCGGTTCTATTGGCCCTGGTTGCGTTGGTTGTTCTGGTTCTGCTGCAGATTTTGTTGGACGTAGACTTGCCCTTGAGCAGCAGGTGGGTTTTGAGGTTGTGCAGGAGCGGGAGCAGGCTGCGGTGGATGGTATGTAGGTGGAGGCTGCGCAGGTGCAGCACCTTGAGGAGGTTGCTGATATGTCTGCGGAGCAGGTTGTGGATTTGCCGCAGGGGCTGCCTGTGGCGGGTAATAAGCTGGTTGGGCCTGTGAAGGCGCAGGAGCTGGGGCAGCTTGCTGATAGTAGTAAGGCTGAGGTGCGACTAGGGGGGCATAAGCAGGGGGTGCATGCCTGAAGCACTGAGGTGGACAGCTGGGTCCATGAGAATGATGGTGATGTGTCATGGGAGCATATGAGTTGGTGGCCCCAGACTGTGAGGTGGCCCGCGAAAGGTCGGGGCCCGGGTAGGACGTGCTATGGAAAAGGGTTGAGGATGCGAAGAAACACGACCGATGATGCCGTATGCGGCGTGGGATGCCCCCGGCGCATCGTGATGGGAGGACTCGCCGCGAGGGGCGTCAGGTATAATGGTATAGAGGTAACCCGACTGGGCGTAAATGAGGTCGAACTGTTGGGCCTTAAGGATGGCCTCTTCTTCAGACTGGGGTCTTTCTGAAGCTACATCCTTAGCAATAACAGGGAGAAGGGATTTGAGGAACCAATCTAGGAAGATACGGTCGTCTAATTTAATATTGCATAAGCTACGGCGTCGACGCCATTCATGGATGTGGTCCGTGATATGGGTAGCCGTGTTTTGTCTGCAGGATAGGAGGATCTCAACGCCCGCGTCATAGCGGACAGGCAACTGGAAGAACTGCAGGAAGGTCGAGGCAAGGGAAGCAAAGGTGGCATGGGTCCCATGAGGTTGCTCGATATACCATTTGGCTGCAGAGCCAGTGAAGGTGCGCTGTAAGAGACGGAGGCGAACAGAGTCATCCACTATGGAGTTAGAGGAACACCATAGGTGGAAAGACATGATATGGTTTTGTGGGTCCTCACCTGCCTTACCCTCGAACTTAGGGATGTCAGAGGGGAGCTTGGTGGGCATATGAGGCCACGTAAGGTCGTGTCGAATAGGGTCGTTGGTCAATCTGGCCAGGTCAGGTAGGTTGAGGCTAGCCATGAACGGCAAACTGGAAGAAGGATGTGACACAGTAGTGGGTTGGACCAAGTTGGGGCCAATGCCCCCAAGTGGAGGGACAGGATTTGGGATGGTGCCCCCAAGTGGGGGAACTAAGGTGGTGGAGGATGGTCCAGCACCACCATGGGTAGTGTGAGCCACCGATGTAGTGGTGGTATGTAAGCCAGCTACGGGAATAGGAATGGTAACCGGGATGGTGGATGTGGCCCCCATCGAGGGCATTCCTAGAGCAGGTGTGGTAACTGGTGTAGTGGTGGATGTGCCACCAATGGTCCCTATAGCGAAAGGAGTGGAAGTCGCGCCAGCCATGGGGCTGGTAGGGGCAGTGTAAATAGGGTTCTCAGACTCTTCGTCAGAATCAGAGATAAAGTAAGGAGCGTTAATATCTGGTGACGGAGCCCTATGTCGCTGACGAGTGGAGTCATGTGAGAAGGCTCTAGATCTGTGATGAGTGGTATCAACGGATGATGATCGGAATCTATGACGGGTGGTGTCAAGAGAACCGTGTTGTGGGGGCTCGCCCCTGAGGCACCGAGAATGTCTCGGGGACTCAATGGTGACGGATGGTGTCAAATCTCTGTGGGTTGAGGTGAGTAGAAAAACAGCTCAAAAAGGCCTAATGCAACCGAGTGTGCAGAAGGAGAGCTAAAAAACAAGGCACTCAGGCCAACAACCAACTCAAAACACCCACTGCAACAGCTGTGCTACAATAGGTGGAGTATCAACAAAGATGGTCAGAATACCAACAAGCAGCAGGTTTCCTAAAAAGAAAAAATGGTGGACTCACTAGACCAAAGGGAGGTAAAGGAGCATGCAAACACCTAACTAAAAGTATTCTGACTCAACTAAACATATCCTCTGCAAGGTGATGAAATCCAAGTCAGACAATATGAGTAGGAAAGCCAAGTGGCTATGATATCCCCCTACCGACAGGGACACCGGGTAGTCAATCCTAGAAGAATGGCAACTAAGATACCCCGTTCATGACACGTCCAGAAAGGTGAATCTGCCGTTTAGTCCGTTTACCGCAATACCCCTATACAGGGATATCCCGCGAACCGCGAAAGGTAGCCCTTCGGTTACTGAATGGAGTGCGGTATTCCACTCAGGCCTCCGGAACCAGTCTCCCGACTTCAACCCTCCTAAGGGAGAGGCCCTCTGATAAACTGGTCGTGACCGTGCCAAAAAGTACTAGGGGATTTTGGTTCCCTATTTGGACAACAACTATGTCTCAAGTGAAAGTAACCGAGGGGTGTTATTGGAAGCCTATCCCCCCGATCCTACCTAACTACAATGATTCTTTTGTGTTCCCCAAGTGGGGTTAGAATGTTGGTTTAGTTAGGTACTTTTTAAGGCTCACTTGATTTATGTGACAGAGTGTGTGCTTGTGAGGTTATGAACCCAAAATAGAAGTGCCACAAGGGGGGCAACTTCTAACTATCAATAATGCTGGAATTGAAACTTTAACTTGCAAAATTTTCTGAATTAAAAAATACTGAAATTTTTAAAAGATTCTGTAAAGGGAACAGAAATTATGTTGCAGAAAGGCTGTAAGGAAGTGGGACTGCAGGTAGGACAAGGGGCTGTTCAGATGCAGAAAATATTGCAGCAAAAAGGGGCTGGGCTCAAAACAAGAAAAATGCAGAAATCAGACCGCGGGTCTGTGGCGAAGCAAAACAGGCAGACCGCGGGTTTGAGGGAAACAGACGCGGTCAAGTCGCGGCTTTCGGGCCAACAGATGCAGTCGGGACACAGGAAATAGGGAAAAAGACGTAGTCGGGTCGCAGCAAAAAAGGCTAACAGACGCAGTCGGGACGCGGGAAAGAGGCTGAAAGCCACAGTCGGGACGCAGGAAAATGGCCGACAGGCGCAGTCAGATCGCAGCAAACAGGCTGATTAGCCGCGGCCGGATAGCAGGTAACAAACTTGAATCCACCGACAGGGCGTCGAAAACCGTCTGAGAGCCGCGGTCGGGTCGCAGGTAAAGGCCTGAAAGACGCGGTTGGGACGCGACTGCAGAGGGAAAAAGCGCGGTGTGCGTCGGCCGAAAGGGACAGCCGAAAAGAAAAAAAAATTTAAAACGAAACCAGAAATTCAAAATCTAGGGGAGTCACCAAAACTGTGGCTAGGGTTTTACCCCTAGCTTGTGCAAATGAGCACCTACTAAGGAGAATGGACTCCTTAGTAGCAGTTCAGTAAATGTAAATAATTAAGCTAAAACAGAGATATAAACTACTTCTAAAACATGCATGAAACATAAACAACAAATTGAACTAATGGTTTTTTGTATTGATATTACCTCCAATGTGGAGGTTGATGAAGCTCCTTGCAATGTCCAAGAGGGTTGCTCCAAGCTCCAATGTGCTCCTTCTCTTTCTCCAATGGTGGGAATGGGCCAAAAGTGGCTCTCAAGGTGAAAGTAGTTCAATGGTGAACTAGGGTTTCGAGAGAGATTTTGGCAGAGTAAGGGTGCTTGTGATTGTGGATATGGAATAAGGGATCTCCATCACCTATTTATAGTTTTTTGGTGGTGGAGTGCTGACCCATGGTTTTGGGAAACACATGGTTTTGTGCAGCTGTATAGGGTTTTTTCCTCCTTTTCCTCATTATTTTATATTTTTTATTCCCTTTTTAGGGGATTTTTGCTATTTTTGAGGAATTTTGGATATTTTTGGAGGAAAAAGGGGTTTTTTAGCCTTTTTTAGGCTATTTTGAGGGTTTTGTGGCCTTTTGGAGGCATTTTAGGCCTTTTGGAGGCTTTTTAATGGGAGTTTTTGAGATTTTAAGGGAAATATAGTAGGAAAATGGACAAATGAGCCATATAATGTGGTAGATCAGGTAGTGAACACTTTTTGGGTGTTAACAATCCCAGTGGTCATGTTTTTAAAGAAAGAACGCGCTTGGAACATGTGTCTTGATTTTCGTGCCCTCAATAAGTTGACCATCAAAGATAAATTTCCCATCCTAGTCATTGATGATCTTTTGGATGAGCTGCATGGGGCCATATTTTTCACCAAACTCGACCTTCGTTCAGGATGTCAATAAATTAGGATGAAATATATTGATATTCCAAAGACAACTTTCCAAACACATGAAGTCCATTATGAGTTTTTGGTAATTCCTTTTGGATTTTATAATGCTCCCTCTACTTTTCAGAGCATCATGAATAAAATTTTGAGGCCATATCTTTGTGATTTTGTGTTGGTTTTATTTTATGACATTTTGATTTACAATCAAACTTGGGATACCCATGTACAACATGTTGATAAAGCCTTGCAACTCCTTCGGGACCATCAGTTGTTCATCAAACGCTCCAAATGTGCTTTTGGGGTCTCAGAGGTTGAATACTTGGGTCACATGTTACACAAGATGGGGTGATATTGGACCCCAAGAAGATTATGGCAATATAATATTGGCCTATCCCTAAAACCTCGAAGAGATTACACATGTTTTTAGGATTTACATGCTACTATAGGAAGTTTTTTAAGAACTGTGGTAAAATTGCAGCCCCGTTGACAACCTTGCTCAAGAAAAATGTCTTTGCATGGAACAAAGTAGTAGAACAATCATTCTCGATTTTAAAGAAAGCCACGTGCAAACACCGGTCTTAGTTTTGCTTAATTTTACTAATACTTTTGTATTGGAATTCGATGCCTCCAGAAAAGGAAATCAATTGTGTGATAGGGATTTGGGCAAGTCTACCTATGATAAAGAAATGATGGTCATCCTACCTGTAGTTGACACATGGCGGTTGTATCTCATAGGGAAGTGCTTCCATATCAAGATGGACCACCACAATCAAAAGTATTTTTTTGAGCAATGATTTCCATCCCCAGAGCAGCATAAATGGGTCACAAAAATGCTTGTATATGATTATGATATCATATACAAAAAGGGAAAAAGACAATGTTATGGCAGATGCATTGTCAAGGAAACATGAAGAAGAGGGATCACTCTTTGCTTTATCCTCTCCATTACCTAAATGGTTAGAGGAAGCATGATAAGAATGGATAACCCGTGTTACTACACCTCAGCTCATAAAGCGCCTTTAGGAGGATCCCAACCCTCCCCAAGGTTACACTTGGTAGAAAGATACACTGCAATATACAGGTCACGTGTTCCTAGTACCTATTTCTCCTTTAAAACAAAAAATATTAACAGAATTGCATTCATCTCCTCTCGTAGGTCACTCGAGATTTCCTAAAACTTATGCACGTGTTAGGAACTCCTTCTTTTGGGAAGGCATGAAAAAATATATACTTACTTTTGTAGCATAATGTGACACTTGTCAAAGGAACAAGGGTGAGACAGTAAAGACTCCTAGGGAATTACAACCATTGCCAATCCCAACCACTTTTTGGATTGACATTTCCATGGATTTTATTGTGGGTCTTCCAAAAGCAAGTAACAAATTATTCATCATGGTGGTAGTTGATCAACTTTCTAAATATGCTCATTTTTGTGCTCTCCGGCACCCATTTACCCCAACAACGATTACCCAAAATGTTTTAGACCATATTTTCAAACTCCAAGGCATGTCTATCTCCATTGTGTTAGGTCATAATTCCATGTTCACCAACAAATTTTGGCAAGAGCTATTTAGACCCTAGGGAAACCAGTTGCAAATGAGCACCTGTGACACAAGTCAGGTCGATCAGACCCTCTTGCTTAACAACAACACAAGTGCTCACACACACTAGATGTGAACTAAATTCCAGAAGTTGGATTCTATTAAACTGAATCAAATTACAATGTGCAAATACAAAATAAATCTATGAAACTGGTCGGCCTTAGCTTGTTACAATATACAGAACTATAAATCTGTCTCTAAGTGTGTTTTCAGTTGTGTGTGATCTTCTCCCTCTCCTATTTCTCTGTTGAACGATGAGCTATGGATCGGATCCCGTGTTTTGTGCCTTCGCACTGCTCTTATACTCGGTTGTTTCTCTTCTCGAGGTTACTCCGTTCCCCGAGACACTCTACCTCTCTGTCTGTTGAATCCTCTAGATCCTGCAGACCTATAGTTTTCAGCACCCTCTGGATGTGATGCACAACCTCTGACTATGGTGACATCTATCATTATCCCAACCACATTCATAACTACTCATAACTTCCTCAACAACCTCCAACGGCTGCTAAGTACTCTGCCTTGAATTCTGCACAACTTTGATTCTGTTACAGTTTTCGACCCATCTCTTATCTCGACCATACTACACTTTGTCATCCCTCAACCTTTCTTTTCTTGTCGGATTCACTTCCCTTCCATGGTTGTCGTTCCTCCCCATCCTCCACGCTTGTATTTCTCTACAACCTATCGGTGTCGTCGTTCGACCACATGTCATCCTTCGACGCATTTGCTGCCTCCTGTCGTTTATCGAAGTTAAACTTGTCGACTCTTGACCTCTTACTCCTGTCGACCACACATCAACAGCTTCTGTTCAACTGCCTAGCTTCGACAGCCAGTATTCCTTCGCACCAGTGGTCATCGGCAATCCCCCTAGTCAACTTCTCATGTCAATCAACTTCGACTGTTTTTCCTAGGCCCCGATGCTCCTACATCAAACTCCTTAGGTGAAAAAGAACTCGACTACTCCATAAATCTCCTATACTCTTCTTTGGAAATCCATGTCACCTCCTGCAACTCATCATCCTTCCATCGAACTATGTATTCTTTGTTTTGCAAACTACGCGTATGCCTAACTTTGCATTCCTCTAACACTTCGGCGATTTCTTCTTTGTCATGTCGACCTAGAATCTGCATTGTCCAGTCGATGTTCGACGCTTCCGCATTGTTGCTGGTTGAACCTTTTTCAAACTTGTACATATCTGAGACATTGAACGTAGGTGATATGCTCAAGTCCTTCGGCAGCTCCAACACATAAGCGTCGTCTGAAATCTTCTTCAAGATCTTACATGGTCCAATCTTCTTTAGCTTTAGCTTGTTATACGTTCCTGTCGGAAATATCTCCTTCCACAAGTGTGCATAGACTAAGTCTCCTTTATTGAACGATCGTAGCCTCTTCTTCCTGTCGGCTCTCAACTTGTATGTCGCATTGCTCTTTTCAATGTGCTTTCGCACATCTTCATGCACTTCTTTCATATGCTCTGCGAATGTTTCTGCATCCACACTCTTTCTGATTTATGTCGGTATCTCGACCAAATCTACCACTCCATGTGGGATTCATCCTTGAACAATCTGGAATGGGCTCATAGCTGTCGATCGATTCACAAAATTATTGTACACGAACTTTTCTTGTTCCAACACGTTCTCCCACTACTTGGGTCTTTCGGTCATCAAACATCTCAAAAGGTTTCCCAAACTTTTGTTCACCACCTCGGTCTGTCCATTTGTCTATGGATGATATGTCGAGCTAAACTACAACTTCATGTCCGGTTTCTTCCATAGGGTTCTCCAGAAATGACCCATAAACTTGGTATCCCTATCCGACGTTATACTCTTCGGCAACCCATGCAATCCGATTATCTCCGTGAAGAATAGTACAGCAATGATTTTTGTGTCACTTGTCTTCTGAAACAGAATAAAGTGTGCCATCTTTGAAAATTTGTCGACTACAACAAATATTGAGTCGTTACCTTGCTGCATCTTCAAAAATCCTAGCACAAAATCCATGCTCAGGTGCTCCCATGGGGTATTTGGCACTGGTAATGGTGCATACAACCTCGTATTCTGACTTCTTCCTTTGCCCAACTGGCAAGTTCGACACTGTCGTACCCACTTACCGACATCTATCGTCATTCCTGGCCAATAATACTTTTCTTTGACCAACGCCTTGGTCTTGTCGATGCCAAAATGACCTGTTAATCCTCCACTATACAGCTCTCGGATTAGGTTCTCTCTTACGGATCCTCTAGGAATACACAATTGTTGTCCCTTGAATAGGTATCCCTCTTGGATAAAATAATCCAAGTATGGCGTTCTATCGACACTCCATGGTTCGTGACTCGCCTTCCATGCCTTCGCAAAATCCTCGTCGGTCTCATATTTTGTCTTCACCGACTCTATTCTAGTTGCCTCAACTGTCATCGTGTTCAGCAATGCAACCCTTCAACTCAGCGCGTCGGCAACCTTGTTCGACTTGCCTGACTTATGTCGCAACATTAAGGCATATCCCTGCAGGAACACAACCCACTTCATCTGTCGTTGATTCAATTTCGAATGAGTGTTCAAGTACCTCAGTGCTTGGTTATATGTGTACAACACAAATTCATTCTTCCACTTCTTCAATGCTTGGACAATCGCATAGAACTCTTGGTCGTATACCGAATATTTTCACTTTGCATCATCCAACTTCTCGCTGAAGAATGCAATTGGTCGGCCCTCCTGGCCAACACTACTCCAATTGCCATTCCACTCGCGTCGCAATCGAATTGGAAAACTTTGTCAAAATTTAGGAGCGCTAACACTGGGCTCTCAGTCACCTTTTCCTTCAACTTGTCGAAATATTTATGGGCAGCTTCTGTCCACTTGAACTCCCCTTTCCTCATGCACTCTCTCAAAGGTGCACATATATGTTACACCTAAAATCTACCCATCATGAGATTCAGTGTATACACCCCTGAAGATATCTTGACTGAGTAATTAACCTGGGAGGATTTGTACCTAGTTGTACCAGGTTTTGAGAGGTCGTCGTAGGTTGCACTCATGCAACATGCGATGTCGCATCTTGCTTCATTGTAGGGTGCGACGAAGTCAATTAATGGGAAAAAATAGCTTCTTCGAGGTTCTTCTCGAAACTTGATGACTTGGGGACTTATCCTTGACCTCTAGGGGAGTTTGTACTCGATTCCTAACACCTTGGGAGGATCCCCTATCTCTCTCCTACCATATCTCAACCTATCCTATCCATACCCTATCCACTTAGTCCTATATAAGAGAAGCTCTACCCCTCTCCAAAGGGAGGAATTCTATGGTGTCTACATGCTGGTGAAATCACTCTTGAGAAATCTCTACTCATCCTTGAGAGACTCAAGCTTCCTTAGGAGGAAATGGAAAATGGCTTTGTTCGAGAAGGGCTGCAGCATTAAGCCTCGGTTGTAGTTCTATATCTCTGCTATCTACTTCCCTATTTTTACAGTAATACAAATGCTTTCCACCAATATTGTTCATGTGTGTAATGATATTGAGTAGTTTACCTGCTTAACTATTCACTTAGATCTCTTATTGTATAGATGCCCTTTACTTGTTTCTCTTGTTTCTTGTCTTGACAGGTCTTGCAGCTTGGATCTGACGACCGTGAGACGTGGAACAGCATTCAGGAGAAAGGATAGCGAAGTGAAAGGTAAGAAATCTAGTACTCGATCCTTAAGTAGATCTAGGAAATGCATTCGTATCCTGTTTCATTTGTTCTAGACTCGCATTGAGCTAGGGAGATCCGACTCGCGTCCACTCGAGTGGATTGTCCGATAAAAAATTCTGGCAACCATACTGTGGATTTACATGTCTGATTCTGTAATTGCCTAAGAGTCATTTTTAGTTGATTGCTTGACACAAGCCTTCTATTTTTCATTTGCTCCATGAGTTGATTTTACTATCAGATCTTCATATTGAAGACTCTGATCTGCTTCCTCTGAGTTCATACAACTCATTTTCAGACCATTCCATAGTTCAGTGCTTGGAGATCTGATTCATTTTTAGACTTAGATCTCGCCCGTCGCACCTGGTTAGTGGAAACAGAGCGACATTGTGTCATTCATGGCCTCTGTTCTTTACCTATTAGTCACTCATCGCACCCCTTTCATTGGTAAACTGCGATGTCGTCGCACTTCCCGCATTGGTGAACTGCGACATCACACTGTGTACAAGCACAGAGTGCGTCGATTTGTCAAAATTTGGCATGCAGGCATCCCCTCTCCATTTGCCAATTCTGAACTTTGGTTTGTTGTATGAACTCCCTCTGCGCTGCAAGATTCAGCCAGAGATCCCACCTTTGATTTGTGTGTCGAGTGTTTGGCTTGTTTGGATTGATTCTGGGTTCTGTCTTGGACAAGTTTGAAGACAGGTAGTGGTGGATACTCTTGTCTCCTCCATGTTAAATTTTGAGCATTAATTCACAATACTCTAGGATCTTTACTGAGAGAATAACATGTACAGTATATCAATGCATAACAATCATATCAAGCATGTCAAGCATCGCAAGAATCAAAAGCATGAGAGATAAGAGACACAGTGTTTCCGTGGGGAAAACCCTAAGGTGAAAAACCACACAACTTCTTCAGAGATAGAGAGAGAAATGGCTCAACCAAAGTACAACCAAAATACACTGAGATAGCCTCCTAGTAGCATATGATCCTCCTCCTCACTAATGCGCCACTTTCTGAGTGAGAAAAGTATGAGTTTTCAAGTGATCCGAATAGAGATCTCCCGCTCCCTATTTATACTTAACCTGTTTTCCCAATATACTTATGGGGCCGACTTGTCTAGTTAGGTACATCAATTACATATTACATAAAATAGGGCCGACCCCACACATGGTGGTCTAATAACCCATCAGCAAGTTCACACACTTGCGACACTTGTCAATACACATGACGACACTTCCTTATATAGGAATAACAAATCTTTTATAAGGGTACAATAAATATATATGAAATGCATTCCGAAGTTACATATACATCAACACTCCCTCTTAACTAGGAAGGTATTTCTCCACACAGTTCTGCTAGACAAGTCTTCTTCTCGGGATCATCGTCATCATCGTTGTCACTGTTGCTTCTATCTCAACCAATCTCTGACTCTACTCGTCATAGGAAGTTCTACAGAGCCAGTCCTTTTTCATACTGGATGTAGGCCCACCACCTGCAGGTCTTTGTCATCACTGGCCATACTGTGGAATCCTCAAGACTTATTACGTGCGTCACAAAACCTTGCAAGAGCATCCCAGGACTTATTACGGGCACACAACCCAACCTATCGGATCTCCCAGGGAGCTATTACATGTGACCCTACCACAAAATCTCGAAAGAGAATCCCAGGAATGATTACGAGCACACAGCTCAACCTATCGGATCTCCCAGGGCGCTATATATGTGGTCACAACAAAACCTTGCAAGAGCATCCCAAGACTTATTACGAGAACACATCCCAACCTATCGGATCTCCCAGGGCGATATTACATGTGGTCATGGAAAAACCTTGCAAGAGCATCCTAGGACTTATTACGAGCACACAGCTCAACCTATTGGATCTCCCAGGGCACTATTATATGCACTCTGCCTCAACTGTACTCATTGCTACGCAGGACTGCTTCCTGCTGAACCAAGAGATCACACTTGATCCCATACTGAAGCAACATCCAGATGTGCTCTTCCTATATGCAGCACTGCCAGCCCAATATGAATCAACATAACCCTGCAAGTTAAATTTTTTATTCGCTTCATACTTGAGCCCATAATCCATTGTACCCTTCAGGTACCTCAGAACATGCTTTACAGCAACCAGGTGAACACTCCTCGGATCTGTCAAGAACTAGCTCAATGTGTTCACCGCAAAGCAAATATCTAGTCTCGTGTTCGTCAGGTACATCAAGGACCCAATCATCTGACGATACATAGAGACATCAACCGACTCAGATGAAGCATCACATAGAATCTCTGCTTCAGATTCGATGCCATAGGTGTGGCCATGGCCTTGCAATCCATCATCCTAAATCTCTTCAGGATATCTACTGTGTAGTTCACTTGACCAAGGAAGATCCCACCTGCACTCCGCCACACCTCCATACCTAGGAAATAATGCATCATTCCCAAATCTTTCATATCGAACTTGCCAGCAAGCTTCCTCTTAGTATCTGCAATCAATCTGTCATCTCCTGTTACAAATAAGTCATCCACATACAGGAGTAGAACCACAGGATTCCCTTCCTCAACCTTGTAGTAAAGGTTGGAATCCGCTTTACTCTTGGTAAAGCCCAAACTAGATAGGAAACTGTCCATCCTACCATACCAAGTTCTGGGAGCTTGCTTCAAGCCATACAAGGCTTTCTTCAATCTGCACACATATGACTCCCTGTCATGTATTTCGAAACTGAGTGGCTGCTCCACATATACTTCCTCTTCAACTACACCATTCAGGAAAGCAGTCTTGACATCCATCTGGTGTATTTTCCATTTCATTACTGTAGCCAGGGAAAGTACTGTTCTGATGGAATTATACCTGGCTACAGGTGCAAAATTTTCTTCATAATCTATTCCCTCCTTTTGAGAGAAGCCACGAGCTACGAATCTTGCCTTGTATTTCTCTACACTGCCATCTGTAGCATGCTTGATTTTTTAGATCCATTTGGAAGTCACAACAGACTTCTCTTTAGGTCTTGGGACAACATCCCAAACATCATTATTCATTATTGATTGGTATTCCTCAACCATGGCATCCTTCCATTCTTTCTTTTCCGCTGCTTCTTCATAACTGGAAGGTTCTTTGTTCATAATGTCACAGAGTAAAGCAACATAGCCGGTATGTGATCCGGTTCTCTTCTTTGCTCTGTGTTCTTCTTCTGGAATGCCAAATCTTTCTGCATCTTGAATGAGCTCTCTAGCCCATGCAGGTTTCCTCTTGTGAGATTTATCCTCACGGGGTGGATCTACAGGTTCTTTCCAATCTTCAAACTCACAAACAACTTCTGGAATTGCTTCAGTCATGGTAGTGTCTTGAAATCTAGTTTCCTTAGGTTCTTCATAAACTTCGATATGTGCCTTCCTTGATTTGATGAATGCTGAGTTTTCATCAAATGTTACATCCCTACTTACATCAATATTCTTGAACCCTGGAAAATATATTCTGTAAGCCTTCGAGATTTCACTGTAACCCACAAAAATACCCTTCTTTCCTGAAGGATCTAGTTTGGTCCTCTTTTCCTTTGGGACATGGGTGTATACTGGACAACCAAATATTCTGAGATGGATGACTTCAGGTTTCTTACCCGAAAAGGCCTCTTCTGGTGTCTTGTTTTCCAATATCTTGTGGGGTGTTCTGGTCTGCACATATACAGTTGTTCTAGCTGCTTCTACCCATAGATGCATAGGTAGATCCTGGTCATGCAACATTGCCCTTGCTGCTTCCATAATTGTTTTGTTCTTCCTTTATGCAACTCCATTGTGTTGAGGATTATAAGGAGTAGTCAACTCCCTCTTAATCCCTGAATCACTGCAAAGCTTCTTGAAGTCACCTGAGGTGAATTCTCCACCATTGTCAGATCTGAATGTTTTAATCTTCTTGTCAGTTTGATTCTCCATCAAGGTTTTGAATTCCTTGAACTTATCAAACACCTCATCTTTGTTCTTCAAGAAGAATGCCCAAGTATTCCTGGAGAATTCATCCATAAATGAGACATAGTAAACATACCAACTCAGAGAACTGGATGACATAGGACCACATACATCTGAGTGGATGATTTCCAGGATACCTTTTGCCTTGCTTTCACTGCTTGGGAAAGCCTTTTTATTGTTCTTTCCTTTTGCACATCCTTTGCAAACACCTTCATGTTTGGTTGATTTCAGGAAGACCCTCTATAGCCTTGCTTGCAATTGGAAGTGCCCTATAATGCATATGAGAAAGTATTCTATGCCAAAGTTCACTTGGCTCCATGGATTCATGCACCATAGCATGTTCAGGTTGTCCTTTCAATTTATACAAACCTCCCTCTTTCTCTCCAATCACTACTGCATCATCTATGGTCTTTCCCTTTGGCCACATTAGGACTTGTCCATCCACAAATGCAACCCTCATACCTTTTTCATCCAATGCAGAGATGGAGAGTAAGTTCTTCTTGAGCCCAGGTACATAAAGGACTTCTTTCATCTTCAAATATTTTCCAGAATCTAGGTTGTAGGAGGCTTCACCACTTCCTTTGATTGGGTATTGATAATCATCCCCAAGTTTCACCTTATGGGGTGATTCATGTTCAGATAGATTTACAAAATATTCCTTAAACCCAGTCATGTGTTTGGAAGCCCCACTGTCAATTAACCAATCATTACAACCATGGGAGATAGTACCTGTGAGAGCAGAGATTAGAACATACTCTTCTTCACTTGATGAGTCATCATCACTATCATCACTTTCTTCCCTAGCCTTCTTGTTTGGAGGTTCATCATCTTCGGCAACATGAGCATGGAACTTTCTTTTGTTTCCCCTCTTCTTCTTGCTGGATTTGATGTTATCCCTTTTGTTCTTGGGACATTCTGAAGCAAAGTGACCCTTCTCATTTCATGTGAAACATCTTATATCCTTCTTATTCTTTTGTTGGTAGTGATAGGATCTCTTGTGGTGAGAGTGCTCCTTCTTGGGCTTGCTTCTTTTGGTGTGGGTTGTGAGAGCTTGATCTTCACCTCCCATCTTTTCTTCACGAGCTACAAGCTTAGCTTCTTCTTGAGAGCATTCCTCCCACAGTTTACTGAAAGAGATCAATTTATTTCTTGCACAGATTCCTTGAATAAATGAGTCCCGTGACCTAGGAAGGCCATTCAGATTAGTCATAACAACTTCACCATTATCCACTACTTCATCCACAGCTTCAAGTTGTTCCTTGATCTAAGAGACCTTGGAGAAGTAAGATTGAATGGTTTCTCCATTCAACATCTTGACCCCTTTCAATTGATTCCGTAGAGTCATCTTCCGATTTATGTTCTTCCCTTCAAATAACTTGTTCAAAGAGTCAAACATCTCCTTGGGTGTCTTTAGAGAAGACACATGGGGTATGAGATGGTCTTTGATGGAATCAGCAATGATTCTCTTTGCCTTGACCAAGTTCTTCTTATGCAATACCTTAGCCTCTTCATCCTCTGGGATAGGGATGTCTTCTTTTATTTATGAGTCCAACTCATTCTCTTCCAAGATTAACCCAATCCTATACTTCCAAGCTTGGAAGTTATCATCCCCTTCAAGCGTATCCTCAAGCTTGGTGTGGTGAGACATCTTAAAGAGTACTTCAAATGGAAGTAGAAAAGATTTAGGTCTTACCACTTGAAATGCTGAAAACTGGATCTGTTCCCAGATTAGGGTTTGTCGGAGAAACCTAAAAAAACAAAATGTGAATTTCAACTTTCTGAAATGATAGAAAGATGCGCTTGATGAGCTGATCAACCTGGTTTATTCAGAATTTGAGATCAGCAAAGCTTTACCCTTCAGATTTTCCTTTTTGTCCTCCCGGGTTCACTAGGGAGAGCCCTAAATTAGGGTTTGAGTTTCCCAGAGATTTACCCAGCCAAAAATCTCGATCCAAAGCTCTCAACTTTGATTTTGGCAAGGAGCTTCCAACTATGTCTTCAGATTTCAGAAATTCCTATTTTTGTGGAAACCCTAATTTTTAGGGCCAAATCTAAAAATGCTCAGAATTGAATTATGATTGGACAGATAGATTCTACTTGATGAGTAGAGTCAATCTACTATACTGCTTTTCCAAAATCTGTGGAGAGAAACCCAATAAACAAGAAACTCAAGTTTTCGTCACTGCAAAATGTCTTCTTCTCAGGTTAGCTCTGATACCATGTTAAATTTTGAGCATTAATTCACAATACTCTAGGATCTTTACTGAGAGAATAACATGTACAATATATCAATGCATAACAATCATATCAATCATGTCAAGCATCACAAGAATCAAAAGCATGAGAGACAAGAGACATGTGAAAAACCCCACAACTTCCTCAGAGATAGAGAGAGCAATGGCTCAACCAAAGTACAACCAAAATACACTGAGATAGTCTCTTATTAGCAGATGATCCTCCTCTGCACTAATGTGCCACTTTCTGAGTGAGAGAAGTATGAGTTTCCGAGTGATCCGAATAGAGATCTCTTGATCTCTATTTATACTTAACCTGTTTGCCCAATATCCTTATGGGGCCGACCTATCTAGTTAGGTACATCAATTACATATTACATAAAATAGGGCTGACCCCACACATGGCGGTCTAATAACCCATTGGCAAGTTCACACACTTGCGACACTTGTCAATACACATGACGACACTTCCTTATAGATGAATAACACATCTCTTATAAGGGTACAATAAATATATATGAAATACATAGATGAAATACATTCCGAAGTTACATATACATCAACACTCCACCTTCATCCGCCCACCCTTGCATTCCCTTCCTTCATTTCCTGATCTGATCATTACATTAGGTCATCTTCCAGACCTCGTTTACATTTGTTTTTTGAGCTTTGCTTGCTTGGTTTGCTTGCTACTGCTTGATTTTGAGTTAAGTGTGTCTTTCAACTTGATTGAGTGCTTGTCTTTTCTTGAGTTTTCTAAGTGCGCCGAGTGTTGCAAGTAGTGTTTTCTTTTCGTTCATTTAGATCTGAAAGATCAATTTTTATCCAGTTTATTCTTTGATGCATCTATCGAAAAGTTAAAAAGTGCTTCTTTCCCATCATTTCTTGAGTGTTTTTGAAAGAAAAACGTTCTTGCATTGGAATGTTTCGTTTACCAATCTTTTGGAAAATTGAATGAATGTATGATCATTCGTGTTTTTCTTGAAATATGAATCACTCATCCTCTTGAAAGACTCAAGCTACACTTCCAATTTTGCAAAAGTATTTCCATGCTAGGGAAAGATAAGTGCATTTTTTATTTTTCATTGCTTTTAGGCCATTGAAAGTGAAATAGAAAAGCTTGCAAACTCCATCTTAGAATTCTCTCTTTTCATTGCCTATTGTCGTTTTGCTTTGAAAAGAAAAAGAAAAGGGAAAATGTTGCAATTTGGATAGTAGTGTTGTATTTTTTGTGTTTCGTTGAAAAAGGAAAAGAATACTTTCATAGTCAAATTTGTTTGAATTGGGATTGCGTTGCATTGTGTTGTTTTGGAAATCTCGTCGGAAAGAAAAAGATTTCTCCTTCCCATAGCTAGAATTCATTGAAAGAAAAGAATATTTCGTGCATGTAGCTAGGACTTGCATTATGCTTCTGATTATGTACTCACCTCATGCATTCACCTAACCGTCCAAGATAAAATTAACGGTGGAACTAGATAAAAATTTTAGCAACTTGTGTGTAAGTTAGAGACATGTTCCAGCATCATTAAGTGTGGCAGCTGTCGTTATTTACTAGCACTGTATCCCGGGGGTATCGTAGTCTTCCATGTACTTATCGGTATATCGAGCTCCTTCACGTACCCACCGACTACCATAATCCATACTTGGCGTATATCGAAGCGTGTAGCACGTACTCGGTAGTATATCGGAAGGTCTCTTGTCGAACGGTTGTGCATTAGACAGCGCCACTACGGATTTGAGCTCCCACGTACCTTGCATATATTAGGAGACACCACTAGGATTCCTGAAACCAACCGAGTTAACCATTTGGCCGTCTTTGCAAAGCAATACACCGAGAACAGCACTCAGTGAGATTAGCATGCACGTACTGTCCAAGTAATCGAGTATGCAGGCAAGGGTATGGTCCCAATCCTCCTTGTCGTGTCATATTGTTGGACCCTGTAGTATATCACGGTTTGCGATGCCTTGATAATCCCGTGAGGTTCCAGACTTTTGAATCCACCCTGTCACATAAGTCTGCTTGTTGCCTTAGTTTGAGTAGGTTTTTGTGGACTACTTTTCTTTTTAGCTTACCCTTAGGAGAAACGTTGTTTCAGCCACTCTGGCTGACTTTCCTGACGCTCTGGAGGATTTTCCCTGGAGAAGATCCCGTAGGATCTTAAACTTATCACCCGAATATCCCCTTAATCCGGAGGTTATTTCAAGGGTAAGAATGGATCAGTGTAACACGGTCGTAGTTACTGAAGTGAAAAACCCCACCCTCAATGTTGGAGGACTTTTGTTTCCACAAACTCCTCTGGATTCACCTGCCTCTCATCCCCTGCAGGATGAAGGAGCACAAATCTCCACTTCACAAGACCTTTCTCCCATCATCCCAGGAGAATCTGGATCGTTGGAATGGATAAACCGACCCCAGGATGACCCTACAGCAGTTGTTGGTCCTTCAGCAGCTTATTGGACACCTTCTACTGGTCAGCCAGTGGCTCATTTTTCCATCGCATCACCAACCAACTGGATCACTCCACAGTTCTCTAGACCTTCCTACATGCCCAACCCCACCGAATTCTTTGCACCTATTCAAGAACTCTTGGATCGGTTACGTATTAAGGGAAATGAACTTCGAAGACAAAGCCTCGAGCAAAGACCCAGCTATAGAGATACCTCAATTCATCCGATATCTTCTGGATCACCGGAACAATCTTCCCACCACACGACCATTAATGAGATTGGTCAACCTTCGCAAGAGTCCAATCCTGCATCTCAAATGAACCAATCGGTGGAAGGACAACAGTCTAACACACCTGTTACTACCATGATTACTTTGCCAGTTCCTCCTCCGTCTCAAAATTCAAGGGGAGGATATTCCATTCCCATGGATTATCTCATTGGTAACGTTATTACTACGGTAGCTAATCAACAACCTACATTGGTTCAACCTTTGAATAGTGGTCAGCCTGTTGTGGCTGTAAGTTTTAAACCTTAACAGTGAAGTACAAACTTATATTGATTCTTTAGCATTAATAGAAAATACACAATGGCACACACATAACATAGAGATTTTCACCTGGAAACTCTTAACCGGGAAAAAACCAGCAAAACTTGGAGCCGCACTGCTCCTTTTCATTATATGTTTATTCAACCATTTACAATACAATATATGGTATTCTGCAACATCTAAAACCATAATTCGTTTACCTGAAATTAGGTTACAACCCTAATCCCTTTTACCGGGATTAGATAGAGTACAATGGGTCGAAATCCCGAAAAAGCAAAAAACAACCCAAACAAATTTTGCGCTCCGTGCGGACTCCGGGGGCCTAACGGTCCGAAACGAAGGGGGTGGGCCCTGTCGGGCTACCACACCCTCTATCCCCCCCCTACACGCAGCCACCATGTGAAGAGATATAACATTCCCAATAATGGCTGGGGGGAAACCCCCATTTCCTAACCAGAACGTAGGCGGTGGAATCCCCAACGGACCTTCCGTCGGAACTTCCCAACCCTCTAGACCATCCACCATGGGATTATCTCATGTTGGGGGGCCATCCAATGTAACCCTGCCCTCATGGAGTCAAGTGTATCTAGGTTCCATTAACCCTGTGGCAGGCCAATCTAATCCTAGAAACACACCATACGGGATACCTTATCCCGGGAATCCATACACTCTATGGGGGTAACAACCTGTGTTGCAACACGGACCCCAACCAACTATCCCTCAAGTACCACCACCCCCGATCGGTCCTCCCCCACCTCCTGCTTGAGGCGACAGGCCCCCACCTAACTCTGGTGGAGGCCCCCCTCATTTTACCAACAATATCCCTCACCCTTCCAGCGGTGGTTGGAATGATCCACCACCCCCTCCAAGAGGAGGTGACGAGGGACCACCCTATTATGGTGGAGGAGGACATTTCCCTTCGGGTGGTGGAGGTGGTCCACCACCCCCTCCAGGAGGAGGTGGTGGAGGGCCTGATTACTATGGTGGCGGTGGTGGTAGTGGAGACCCTAATCCTTCCAACGGCGGAGGTGGTGGGGGCCCCCATCCTTCTGGCGACAAAGGTGGTCCACCACCCCCTCCAGGCGGAGGCGATGGTGGGCCTCCTTATTACGGTTATGGACCCCCACCTCCTCCCTTTGGTGGCAGCGGACCTCCACCTCCTCCAGGTGGTGGAGGCGGACCCCTACCTTATTGGAATGGACCACCTTATGGTGGCGGACATCCTTACGATCCGGGTGGCACACCCCTCTACGGCCAGGTTCCTCCTGGTACACCTTATGGTCATACTGGTCCTTGCACACCTTATCCATATTATCAATAATACGTGCAACCTAATCCACAACTGCCCTTTTTGGATACCTTGGACCTACTTGATCTATCTCGTTTAACCAACGACCCCATTTACCATGAAACTAATTGGCCACCTATTCCAGTGAAACTTCCATCTGATATCCCAAAATTTGACGGCAAGCCGGGTGAAGATCCCAAAAACCACGTGATGACTTACCATTTATGGTGTTCATCTAATTCCTTAATGGATGACTCGATTCGTCTTAGATTGTTTCAAAGGACTCTCACCGGTTCGGCTGCCAAGTGGTACATTGAGTTGCCACCCCACTCTTTTCCTGATTTTGTCTCTCTCACCATGAACTTTTTGACTCATTTCCAGCTGCCTATACTGTATGAAACTGGTACCGAGCTTTTAACCTCGCTCCGTCCGAATACCGCTACTCATATTTCTGATCACATCCATGAGTGGCGGAGGAGACGTCGTCTCATTAAACCTCCCATTCCAGATCAAATCCTAGCAGACTGGTTTACGAAGTCACTCATCCCTGTCATAGCAAGAGATGTTGCCATGCGAGGTGTTGTCACCAAAGAACAAGCCATTGCGAGTGCCCATGTACTAGACCTAGTCTACACTCAATCTGGCACTTTGTTTGATATTATTCCTAACGCACCCCGTGATGCTAACGATCCTGCAAAACCACTTAAGGGACCCCAAGTCGATGGCATCATCATATCCCTCCACACCCAGCCTCCTCATCAAACTATTGGTTCTTCGAACCCCCAGGATTCGTCCCCATTACCGACACAGGCTAGTCTCAGCACCACCAAGTCATCCGCTCCTGCTGCTACTGAAGTAGTGAATTCGATCTCATCAGCTTCACCTCAGAAGTTAGGCAGTAAGAAGAAAAACAAGGGAAAACCTAAGAAATCTTCTACCCAGCAGGAACAAAAGAGCACTCCTGACGACGCCAAAAAGAAACGGAAGCTAAAATATCCTTGCTTACTGTGTGGAGATGATCACTTCTCTAAGGAGTGTCCCCATAGAGACGAAGTCCAAAAGTTTCTTAGGGGTAAACCCACTCCCTCAATCCTCAACGATTTGTTTCCCGCTCAAAACCAGCAGATGATTGCTCAACCTCCCCCAGCCCAGAGGGAATCATCCAATACCGCGCATGTTCTCATGGTGCGAAATGAGATGATCAATTTGAACACCCACTCGCGATCGTACGACACAGTCCCTCCGAAGGAACCTGTTGGGAGCAATGTTGAAAAAGCTTCCAACTCCTTACCTGATGTCACTGTACCATTAACTTTTCTCACCATTGAGAATCCATCCTTCGATTCGATATTACGACCTCCCAAAGGCACGATTAGAAAAGTTGTTTTTACTCCTAATGCTCGGGCAGCACAGAATTACAATATCGTAGAAGACTTGGCACAAGCCCCTTGTGCCATGTCCACGCTGGAAGTCTTGCATAATTGTCCCAATCAACGCAAAACTCTCCTTGCAGTTGACCCTGATTCTTCAAATACCATCATGTTTTGACTTGACCATTTCAAGCCGAGGCTTTCCCATCATCTCGCATTTCAAGTAGCTGCAAACCTCACCGGGAAAATTGTCCATCGTACCCTTCTGGACGAAGGTGCCTCTACGTCTGTCATGTCAATCACCTATTGGAGAGCCATCGGCTCTCCTGAATTGAATCGTTCTCCCACCATGTTGAAAGCATTCGACGGGCGTGGCTTTCAACCTCATGGGCTCTTACAAGCTCTCGTAGTCGAGCTAGGCGGTGAGACCGTGACCATCAATGTGGAAGTGGTCTCCACCCCAATAGACTATAATCTCTTTCTTGGTCGCAATTGGTTTTATGCCATGCAGGCGGTAGCCTCTTCAGTCTTCCACATGGTGCAATTCCCCTACCAAGGATGAATTGTTACCATCGACCAATTAGATTTTTGCACGCCAGACACTACTACTCATCCTGGTGACCATGTTCCTTCCATTGGCAAAACGTCAAAACAGTATGAGAGTATAGGGGTTGTCCTTTTGAAAGATTCATCTCTCATGGGCGTTTTTCCCATTTCGGACCCCCTAATCATGTTGCCTCGGTGAACATGATCTCCGTGGAGATTTCGTCTCACTCTACTGATGCTTGGCTTGTACTGGATGAAGCCACAACACACCTGATTGGAGACGCAATGCCTCTTTCACCCGCTGAACGTATTTACGAGGCTATCCAATCAGCACTGGAGGACCATCTAACCATGGCCTCCCTATCTTGTTCTCTACAACGGGCATCATCCCTACCCGACCTCTTACTTCAGACTTTTCATTTAGATGAGTCCATCATGGAAGTTATGAATGATGATGATGGCCCGTGGATGACCTTCACCATAGGTCCTCTTTTCTTCCACCATTGGAGTACATAGAGAACAACATTCACACCATCTTTTTCCTGGATATCTACCCGTTCCCTCAATCTCCCATACTTACATGTCTTTCAAACACTGAGGGTAACTTGGCCAACATTGAGCCTACCACCCTGGTAGACATCTCGGTAAAACCTGGTGTAGTGGAACACATTCGCATAGGCCGGAAGTGTTCCCCTAAAGAAATAGCTATGGGCACGGCCTTATTCAAGCATTTTCGGGACATATTCGCTTGGTCATATGAGGATATGCCTGGGATAGACCCCACGATTGTTTCTCACGAAATAAAAACCTATCCCGAGATCAAACCTATACGTCAAAAGTTGCGATCGGTACACCCCCGGAAGACTGTAGGGATCAAGGCAGAGATTGAAAAACTCTTAAAGGCTGGTTTCATTTATCCTGTCCCGTTGACGGATTGGGTCTCAAACGTCATCCCTGTGAGCAAGAAGCAGGGCACCATTCGCGTCTACGTCGATTATCGGGACCTGAACAAGGCTTGTCCGAAGGACAACTACCCGACCCCCGTTCATTGACCAAATTATCGACAATTGTGTCGGAAGCGTCATCTTTTCATTGATGGATGATCAACCCAGCTGACCAACATAAGACGGCTTTGATCTGTCCTTGGGGGATGTTTGCATATCGCAAACTCCCGTTTGGCCTTAAAAATGTTGGTGCCACGTTCCAACGAGTCAGGTCGTATGCCTTCCATGATATTAAGGACTTTGTAAAACCCTACCTGGACGATCTCCCTGCTCATTCAAAGAAACGTGAGTTCCACATGGATCATCTGACGGCCATTTTCCTCAGATGCAGAAGGTACAACATCCGTCTGAATCCTCACAAGTGTATCTTTTGCGTTGAATCCAGACGCCTCTTAGGATTTATAGTCTCGAAGGATGGGATCCGCATTGATCCCTTAAAGGTGGAGGCCATTGTCAACCTCCCACCTCCCAACACTGTGTAAAAACTTCAAAGTCTCCAAGGGAAGGCAACTTATTCAAGACATTTTGTTTGTAATTTCGTAGAAAAGACTAAAGGGTACATGAGGTTGCTTAATAAGGACGTCCCATTCATTTGGGATGATCAAGCTCAAAAATCTTTCGACAACATCAAACATGCCATCACGGATGCCCTCGTAATCCAACCGTCGAATTATTTCCAAGATTACATCTTATATCTCGCTGCTTCTACTACCACTATCGCCATGGTTTTGGTACAGGAGGACCAAAATGCCCAGGAACATGTAATATACTATGCAAGTAAGGGTCTCACTGACACTGAAACTAGATATTCACATGTCGAAAAACTTGCTTTCGCGGTGATCATCGCCGTCCAAAAGTTTCGACACTACATCTTGCTCCGCACCACCACCATCATTGCAGACTCGAACCCCATGTACCACGTACTGACATGTCAGGTGCTTTGGGGGAAAGTATTCATGCTGGATCGTGATACTACAAGAATTCAATCTTCTTTTCGAGAAAGCCAAGTCCAAAAAGTCCTTAGTATTTGTTGAGTTGATTTGTGACTTTCCCCGTGCCGATGAAGAAGTTGAGCACAATGACTCCTTTCCGGATGATTCACTGTTTCTCATCAGTACAACCAATCTGTGGTATGGAGATTTTCTTTATATCTTCAAACCCAATGCTTCAACCCTCAACTCTCTCACGATGACCGTTGTCGAATTCGTCACGATGCAAAATATTATCTGATCATCAGTGATACTTTGTACCGCCGTGGCATTGATTCCATTCTTCGACGTTGTCTAACTCACGACGAGGCTGAACGTGTTCTGAATGACTGTCACGCTGGGGCGTGTGGCGGTCACCTCTCTGGGACGGCTACAGCCCAGAAGATTTTGCGTGCAGGATATTAGTGGCCTACTATCTTCAAAGATTCTATTAAGGCCGTGAAAATATGTCCTCCATGCCAACACTTCCATACGAAGAAGCGCACCTATCCCGCCCCGTTACACTTGGTTATTGTCGTAGGCCACTTTGCAAAATGGGGCATCGATTTTATGCATTGTAAGCCTACCTCAGTCGGGGGGCATAGTTACATCATCGTAGCTATGGATTACTTCACAAAGTGGGCCGAGGCAATGCCTACATACCAAAATGACGGTAGAACTGCCGCACTCTTCATGTTCAATCATGTAATAGCGTGGTTTGGAGTTCCTCATGCTATAGTTACCGATCACAGTTCTCACTTTCAGAACCATATGGTTGATGAACTGAGCAATAGATTGGGTTTTTGACATGAAAAATCAACACCTTACTACCCGCAATCCAATGGACACGTCGAGGCGATTAACAAGGTCTTGAAAACTATGGTCCAACGGATGGTAGGTACGCACAAGTCCAACTGGCATAATATGCTCTTTTCAGCATTATGGGCCTATAGAACCTCCGTTAAAACCACCACAGGTTTCACTCCTTTCCAACTGGTGTATGGATTGGAATTTGTCCTGCCTATAGAGTGCAAAATTTTGTCTTTGCAACTCGATGTCAAACTTCTTCCTAACACTACAGCCGAGGAAGAACGTTTCCTGTACTTAGCAAAACTTGACGAGTCTCGTCGAGATGCTTATCTTGCTAATGAAGCACACAAGAAACGTATCAAAGCTCAATACGACAAGTCAGTTGAACCCTGTATCTTTAACGAGGGTGACCTGGTCCTCACATACGACCAGAAGCATGACAAACTAGGAGCAGGAAAGTTCAAGTCCATGTGGCACGGACCTTACATCGTCCAACGTGTTTTGGAAAAGGGAGCTTACAAGCTCGAAGATTATGACAGAATATCTTTGGGTGAACCCCGTAATGGGCTTTACCTGAAGAGGTACTATGCCTGACCCTCTCATGCATAGATTTCCTTTTATATATTGTACATGGCGTGCTTGTGTGTTTTTGTGTGGTGTGACGCACTTGTTTTTCAAGTGTCTTGAGATCTTGTTTTTGCTTCTCATACCATGTTCTGTCTGCGTGTACAGATGGCAACGTGTTATGGATTCACGGACTGCGCCTGCCGGCATACCCGTAACCTTGCCTCGGTAGCCTGGGTACTGTATTCCCCAACAGGTGAGCTCATCAGTTCAGGAGAAAGCTGCCTTCGATTCGCAACCAATAATGCTACAGAATACCTGTCGGTAGTTGGAACCTTAACCGACGCAATTTCCTTGGGTATGAACCACATTATCATCCACATGGATTCGCAACCAATAGTGTCGCAAAGTACCTGTCGGTAGTTGGAACCTTAATCGACGCAATTTCCTTGGGTATGAACCACATTGTCATCCACATGGATTCTCAATTGGTGGTTTCCCATCTTAACCGGGTTTACGCTATCCGTGATCCTACCCTACTCCATCTCTTTAGACGGGTTCGTCTCTTGGAAAGATCGTTTGAAACCATTCAATACCTGCACATTCCACAAGAGTTAAACACAATCGTTGACTCAATGGCCAACTTCATTCTACATTGGTACATCACACACACATGATACTCATAACATGTAAAAACATTCACAACATGTAAATAATGCACTGTATAGAAGCAAGCATATAAACAAGATCACATCATTAAGAAAATTTTGAAACACATAATGTATAAATCGTTAGACTACCTGTATATATATATATATAATCTCAAAAAGGTAGTGCTGATACAAAAATCTGAAGCCCTATAGCTTTCAGTAAGTCTCGACAAAATCTGAAGCTTCGCAACTTTCAGTAGTACAAAATCTGAGGCCTCTAAGCTCTCAATACGCACACAATGACAACATGTGGCCTATCTTCTGGCCCGTACAACCCTAGGTGGTCTAGCATCCCTAACTGGATGAGTCTGGAAACAATCCACTGCTCTCGCAACCTTGCGAAGCAATGCGTTGAAGCGCGCAATCGCTCCAACCGTGTGCACCTGCATGGGTCGTGGCACCTCATCTACTGTTGGCTCAAGAACAGCCAGTGTCAAGCCACTCAGGTTGGCGTAGACTCTGTCCATATCTGCGATGGAAGCATGCACAGCTGGATCCACCATCGCTCCCTCTCCTCTCTTTCTCCTAGCCAGAAGAGAGGTCCCCACTAGTCATATAGGCCCCACATCTGCACACACATGTTGTTCACCTGTCAGCACTATATAAAAAAAAATCATAAATTCACAAAACTTAAAAAGTTCAAGGGTCATTTGTTCTTACCGAGGTCTCCCCATGTTGCTCCCTCAGGCAGCGGTAAGTCTAGGTCATCCGTGAAGTCGGTGCCACTATATGGAAAGTCCTCCACCATCAGTAACTGGCCTGTCGGCCAAGTGAAGAACTCAAGAGGGAATCCGATGATAGGAACTCCACCATGTCGAGCCATCACATCGGTCCACCTGGCCATGTGTGGATCTCTAAGGTCCCTATCCTCTAGTGGTACTTAAGGACGCAAAAGGGGAACCCGTTCCAACAAGAACGAGATCACTATAGAACCATAGCCGAACTGCTTGAGCTCTCCCCACCGACACTTTGTCAGCTGAGCTCGCACGTTTGTGAGGACCCCCTCGCACCAGTTGAAGATCTTTGGAGACAAACAGTCCTCCGCATAAAGCATCTGTGCTCTGGTGGCTAGGTGAGGAGCTTGGCTCCCCGCCATCCTTGTAATGGTAAATAAAATGGCCCGTAATGGGAGCTCCCATACATCCTTAATGCAAATCTTCCCGCTAGATGCATGGGCGTTGGGAACACAATGCTGTCGGATCAGATCTTCCATGGTTCAATCACTCCCATGTGATCCAGTGAGTGTCACATTGTCCCCCCTTCGGGACAAACCAGTCAGAAAATAGATGTCTTCCACATCTATGTGAAGCTCATGCTCACCAACCATGAAGTACTGCTGGGCCGCATCCCAACATTGGAGCATGTGGATCAGTAGTGGAAGTTGGGATCTCATCCCCTGAATGCGGAAAAACTTGAGAAGCCCACAGTTTCTCAAAGCTTCCACACAATGTGGATCATTTGTAGCTTGTTCATCATCTAATTCATGTTCCCTTTCCCACCATTCCAAAACCATTTTGGATGCTTGGAACCTATCAACTGGAAGTTTTTAACAATGTTAGGACTTGCTTCACCCACTGGAATTCCTTCTTTTGAGTGTTGTTTGAGTTTGGGGATGGACATCGCCATCGTCGCACCCCGTTTTTGCAAACAGAGCGATGTCATCGCAGTCCATGTATTTTCCATTTGTGACAACTTTGTCTCGTCGCAGTTCCCGAAAAGGCCAACTGAGACGAGCCGAGGGTGCAATGGTCCTTCCCAAATCAAGCCAAAACCCCAAAAAAATGACTGAAAATCAAAATTGTAAAACACTACGATTTTGCTAGCTGAAGTTTAGGGTTACCTATTCCTGACGGCAGGTGAAGAATCAACAAGTGAAGATCTAGCAGCAAATGGCACTATTCCTCCCAAATTTGGCAAATAGAACAATGGTGACTATATTTGGTTTTTATTTCTATTTATAGAACAAAATGGAATATTCCTTTTTCAAATATTTGATGCTGTTATACTATTTGCTATAGTTTGGATCAGTTTTATTATATTTGAACGTTCGGTTGACTATTTAACCTAGTTTTCGAGTGTGCAGGAGTTGTGAAGTGCCTTTCTTATCCATTTTCATATTGGAACGGTCATCTCAGGTATGAACACCCCTTGTGAGTTTTTTTAGATTGCAATTAATGAGCTTACTCTTTGTTCTTTCTCGTGCTCTTGAAACTATGAGAATACGTTACCAAGTTACGATTTATCACTTTTTCGAGCTCGTTAAAATCCTACGGAAAAGTAACCCCCCAAAGTCTATCTTTAAGCTCTTTTCAGGCTCTCAAAATACGAAAAGATTGCCAAGCAAACTTGTCGCGTTCACGCTTGTAAAAGAATTTGAATGGTCGTCTTCCTGGTGATAGTTTACCCCTTTTTCAGACCAAGGGGCACTAGTTACAAAAAAGGCATACTCCAGCCAATCATGACTGGAAGAGTTCTCTCCCGCGTTGTTTTACCCTTTTTCGAGCGATGAGGCTAACTTTACGAAAAAGGACCGTTGGAGTCTTCTTTAGATCTTTTCAGACTCTTTAAACATGAAATGATGACCGATTTTACCTTCTATGCACTCGTTAAACTCTTACATTGAAGGGCCCACCATGGGACGAACCCCTCCTATCCCAGGTTCAAAAAATATTTGGGATTGGACTCATCTATGAGATGAGCTATACCGAGCATCTGGTTACCCTCATCAAGCTCGTAAAAAACACATGAGGCACTCATTGTTCATGATGGGGAAAAAGGAAAGCTTTTGTGTTACATACCTTGTTAAGTGGTAGTATGTAGTCGTTCTTGAACATGGCACTCATCTGCATTTGCATACAGCACTTGGGTCATCCGTTTGTCCTCGAGTTCCACTTATTTCCTGAGTCTTGTTACTCCTTTAAATCATTCAAAGAAAGCTTCCATCATCAGTCGCCTTAGGAATTCATGTCGCACTCGTCATGTCAATACTACCATGTCATGCCATGCCCATGTTCAAGAATATGTCCATCATTTATCATCTACAGTCAGTACACCCGCCACCATGTCGATCTCCTCTGAGTCAGTCTTGCATGTTACTGTACCATCCAATCTACTCTATACATTTTTGTCGTGTTTCGTGTCGATTGATGGGGGATTCATCATGGCCCTCCTTCGACGAATTCATCCTTGTCGACTTCAACTCATCATCCGAGGATTGAACCTAGAAACCAATCAAGTACCTTAGCCCTGCATGCCTCAATGGCAGGTTACCTCGCTTTCAACATGAGTTTACATCATTGACTCTTGATTGAAATATTTCATCTTGCGTTCGACTTCAACTCATTTGTTCGTGCTTGATGATATGTACTGTGGTACCTTGGGAATCATTGACATCAATGGTGATCTCCCTCGCACTTGTTAACGGTTTACATCAATGGTCGGTAATCAAGTGGTTTCTACCATGTTCGACATCAAGACATTGTAATCACATGGATAGATTCGTATCATTGCGGGTTTAGCTTGAAGACCCTGGGAAGTCATGTTTTACCCAAGTTGCGATGGATTTTGTATTGAGTTATATCACATGGATCCACATTTGTATTGGTCACGGCTGTGTTCTCATCTCATCATGGATCTACGCTTGTATCTAGTAGCCATGATTGTGTTCAGTTGATCATTACTACCATGGATCTACATTGTATTGGTCGAAAACCATGTTGTACTTCATATGAGATTGTCAGTTCAGAGTCAGTTGTACTGCAGCAATGTCCTTCATCCGATGGGTCTATTGCCATTTCTTCTATCAAAGTACTTCACCTGTCTATCATCAACAGCTTCATGCTTTGGGGGGCATTCTGTTACACCTAAAATCTACCCATCATGAGATTCAGTGTATACACCCCTGAAGATATCTTGACTGAGTAATTAACCTGGGAGGATCTGTACCCAGTTGTACCAGGTTTTGAGAGGTCATCCCAGGTTGCACTCATGCAACATGCGACGTCACAGCTTACTTCATTGCAGGGTGCGACGAAGTCAGTTAATGGGAAAAAATAGCTTCTTTGAGGTTCTTCTCGAAACTTGCTGACTTGGGGACTTATCCCTGACCTCTAGGGGAGTTGGTACTCGATTCCTAACACCTTGGGAGGATTCCCTATCTCTCTCCTACCATATCTCAACCTATCCTATCCATACCCTATCCACTTAGTCCTATATAAGAGAAGCTCTACCCCTCTCCAAAGGGAGGAAGTCTATGGTGTCTACATGCTGGTGAAATCACTCTTGAGAAATCTCTACTCATCCTTGAGAGACTCAAGCTTCCTTAGGAGGAAATGGTAAATGGCTTTGTTGGAGAAGGACTGCAGCATTAAGCCTCGGTTGTAGTTCTATATATCTGCTATGTACTTCCCTATTTTTACAATAATACAAATGCTTTCCACCAATATTGTTCATGTGTGTAATGATATTGAGTAGTTTACCTGCTTAACTGTTCACTTAGATCTCTTATTGTATAGATTCCCTTTACTTGTTTCTCTTGTTTCTTTTCTTGACAGGCCTTGTAGCTTGGATCTGACGACAGTGAGACGTGGAGCAGCATTTAGGAGAAAGGATAGCGAAGTAAAAGGTAAGACATCTAATACTTGATCCTTAAGTAGATCTAGGAAATGCATTTGTAGCCTGTTTCATTTGTTCTAGACTCGCATTGAGCTAGGGATATTCAGCTCGCGTCCACTCGAGTGGATTGTCTGATAAACAATACGACTGGATCATCTGATGAACTTCCTATAGAAACTAGTAAGTCCATGGAAACATCGCACTCCTGTCATGCTTGTCGGTTCTGGCCAATCCAATATTGCCTTCACCTTTTCTGGGTCCAGCACCAACCCTTTACTCGAGATTACAAATCCCAAGTACACCAGTTCTTCCTTTATGAAGAAACACTTTTGCAGGTTCACCATCATCTTTTCTTCCTGCAACTTCTGCAATACTTGTCGAATGTGCTCCAAGTGTTTGACCTTGGTTCAACTAAATATCAAAATGTTGTCTAGATACACTACGATGAACTTTCCCAAGAATGGATTCAATACTTCATTCATCAACTGCATGAATGTACTCGGTGCATTTGTCAATCTGAATGGCACGACTAACCACTCATACAGCCTGTCCTTCGTCTTGAATGTTGTCTTCCATTCATCTCCTTCTCTGACCCTGATCTGGTGATAACCACTCTTCAGGTCGATCTTCGTGAAGTATCTCGCCCCACTCAAGCAATCCATATAGTCATCCATTCTCAGCAAAGGAAACCGGTACTTTATCATGATCTTGTTGATAACTCTGGAGTCTATACACACCCTCCATTCTCCACCCTTCTTTGGTGCTAGTACTGCTGGTACCCGCACATGGGATCAGACTCTCTCTAATCAATCCTCTGTCCAACAACTACTGAACTTGTCGATTGAGTTCCTGACCCTCTTTTAGATTCATTCTATGTGGTGCCTTGTTTGGAAAACTCGATCCCGGAATCAAGTAGATCTGATGGGATATGCTTCTTTTCGGTGGCAATCTCGTTGGTGCTTCGTCGGCTACTATGCTCTTGAACTCGTCAAGCATCTCTTCGACCGGAATTCTCTCCATTATCAACCTCTCAACACATGGTCCTTTAGGAATGATGGTGAAACATCCTGACTGTTTCTCCTCCTCTGCGAGGAATTCCTTGGTTGAGCACATCAGCACTCGCTTCTCCCAATAGTTTCTCTCGCCCTGCTTGCAGTTGGCTTGGTCCTCCTGCTTCATTTTTAGCATCCTCCACGTGCCATTTTTCCACACTGTGACTGTGTTGGCTCGACCATCATAGATCATCTTCTGATCATATTTCCATGGTCTCCCTAACAACAGATGACATGGGTCCATTGGGATTACGTTGCACAATATGCTGTCTTCAAGCTTTCCCACCTTGAAGTTAATCAGGAACTGTCTAGTTACCTTGACATAATGTCCTTTCTACAACCATGATATCTTGTACATATTTGGGTGTTCCTGACATCTCAAACCCAACTTGTCGATGACCTCCGTCGACATAAGCTTCTCAGTACTGCCACCATCGACTATGGTCTTGCAATACATGTCGCCAATCAGCACTCTAGTTCGAAAGATAGCCTTTCATTGTGCCGGATCTTTCTCATTGCGTCGGTCATCTTGAATCAACATTCTCCTGGCCGTCATAGTTTGACCTCGTCCTCTAACCTCTTCGCCAATGTCGGATGTCGATTATGTCCTCTCGTCGACTTGCTCATCTCTTCGACGTCTAGGCTTCTACTCATCTACCACGTGTAGATTCTCTAGGCATTCATAGGACTTGTGCCCCACACCATGACACTTATAATAGACTACAATTGGTCTGTCAACGTTCAACCATACGCACCTTGACCGCGATTCTCTCGACCATCCCGTCGGTTTCCTTACATTTTCTCTCTGGTCACTGTCCCTTCCGCACGTCGGTTATCTTCGACGGCTTCTCTCCTGATTCCGCTACCTTGGCCTTTCGCGGAAACAGTATTCGTACCTCGACCAATCATCCTACCTCTGGTGGATGCGGCTTTCCTTGACAATTTCTCTTCTGCCTTCATAGCTAGTTGATAGGCTTCACTGACCGCTATGAACCTTGACAGGCTCAACTCGTCTTGTATGGCATACTTCCATCCATTTACATATCTCACGATAGCTTCTTCGCCTTCGTCGGTTTGACCCGACAGAATCAAAAAATGTGTAGAACTCTTTCGTGTATTCTTTCACGGTCATCTCTTTTTGTCAAAAATTTTACAACTTACTGAACAAGGAAATCACATAGTCGCTAGGCAAGAACTTCCCCTTAAGCTTGGCAACCATCCTATCCCAAGACTTGATTTTCTCCTCGCCTTTCTTGACTGTGTTAGCCTATACATTGTCCCACCACAATGAGGCGTGACCCTTCAACCTCAGACATGTAGTCTTAACCCGTTTAGGATCCTCTATCTACTCTATGTCGAAGTATTTATCCATCTCTTTGAACCAGTCTATCAAGTCTTCTAAGTCCAGACTTCCTTAGTAGGTAGGTACATCCATCTTTGTTCTACCCCTCATCTCTGACAGTAGCTTGATCAGTTTGTCTTCTGGTTCTTCTTCAGCTTCTTCACGTGCTTCCACTTCCTCGACTTCCTCGTCATTGTGGTCTAACGCATCAGGAATACAACCACACCTTTGGCTCTCTTTGATCGTTGCGACTTCACTCTTAAAGCTTCGCATTATTCACATGCACTCGTCGAACATTTCACGATCAACTATGACTGTTGCGCCACACGCTCTTCGTCCTATACCTCGGACATTAATGCCTCTTTGAGCCATCTTTCAACCTCAGTTGAAATCTTCCCTCGTCCAATCGCAACCGGAATTCTCCATTGTGCACTTGACTCTGCCCAACCTCAGCTGGAGTTGTTCATGCACATGCAGGCTCTTCCCGCTCTGATACCACTGACGCAAGTCAAGTCGTTCGGACCCTCTTACTTAACAACAACACAAGTGCTCACACAGACTGGATGTGAACTGAATTCCAGAAGCTGGATTCTATTAAATTGAATCAAATTACATTGTGCAAATACAAAGTAAATCTATGAAACTGGTCATCCTTAGCCTGTTACAATATACAAAACTATAAATCTGTCTCTAAGTGTGTTTTCAGTTGTGTGCGATCTTCTCCCTCTCCTAGTTCTCTACTAAACGATGAGATATGGATTGGATCCCCTGTTCTATTCCTTCACACTGCTCTTCTACTCTACTGCTGCTCTTCCCGAGGTCACTTCGTTCCCCGAGACACTCTACCTCTCTCTCCGTCGAATCCTCCAGATCCTGCAGACCTATAGTTTTCAACGCCCTCTGGTCGTTCTGCACAATCTCTGCCTGTGGTGACATCTGTCATGATCCCAACCACCTTCATAACTGCTCATAACTTCCTCAACAACCCAATGGCTGCTAAGTACTATGCCTTGAATTCTGCACAACTCTAACTCTGTGACAATTGTCGGCCCATCTCCTGTCTCAACCATACTGCACTTCGTCATCCCTCGACCTTGCTTGTCTTGTCGGCTTCACTTCCCTTCTACGGTTTCTAGTCCGCCCCGTTCTCCACGCTTAGCTTCCGTCGCAACCTATCGGTGTCGTCATTCGACCACATGTCGTCCCTCGACACCTTCGCTTCCTCTTGTCAACTCTCGACCTCTTACTCCTGTCGACTGCATATCGACAGCTTCTGCTTGAATTCCTGGCTTCGACATCCAGTCTTCCTTCACACCAGTGGTCATCGTCAATCCCCCTGGTCGACTTCTCCTGTCAATCAACTTCGACTGTTTTTCCTAGGCTTTGATGCTCCTACATTAACCTCTTGTCATCCTCAAACATATGGCCATATTAAATTAGTTAACTTGTGTCTTGAAATCTATTTGAGATGATGTGTATCCAAAAAGCAACACCAGTGGGCATAGTGGTTACCTTTGGGAGAATGGTGGTATAATACCAATTATCATGAGGCTACAAAAATGACATCATATGAAGTAGTCTATGGCCAACAACTACCCTTTGTGGTTTCTTATCTACCAAGTACTTCCAAAGTACATGCAATCGATAGTCTACTTCATCGTGAAGACACTCTTTGCACACATGAGGGAAATTTGGCAATGGCTCAAAATCACATGAAGCAATAAGCTAATCAACACCACTCAAAGTGTTCATTTGTAGAAGGCGACCAGGTGTTCCTTCGCCTCTAACCTTATAAGCATACCTATCTCAAAGTGAAAGGCCATCATAAGCTTGCATAAAAATTTTATGGCCCATATCATATTGTTCAACTCATTGGTCAAGTGGTCTAGAAATTAGCATTCCCAGCACACTCCAGGATCCAGCCAGTATTTCATGTGTCATGTTTGAAGAAGGTAGTGGGTCAAAATTGTCAAGTTCAAACTACATTACCAGACCTAAATGAAGAAGGCTCCATTTGGCTCCAACCAAAATTAGTTTGGACATTGGGGAGTGGCAACTATGTCAATACAATGTCTATGAAGTTTTCATTCAATGGAAGGATACCTCACCAAAATATGCTACTTGGGAATCATCAACCATTTTGCAGCAATTTCCCAATCTCCAGCATTGAGGACAATGTTGCTTTTGAAATGGGAGGGCATGTTAGAGTCCTACCCTAACCCCCCTACATTATCAATGTACAAGGCAATAAGGCCCATTAGATAGTTAGTGGATAGTAACTTAATGAAAAGTGGGCTTATTTATTAAATAAAGGCCCCTAGGTGGTTGACCATCATTAATAGTGGGACCACAAGTAGTTAGGACTTTGGCTATTGAAGCACTATCTAGAGAGTATAATAAGATATGTAATGTTTAGTCAAGAATTTCCATTGTATTTGGAGCTTTAGTCTTGGAGGTTTCCCCTTGAAAAGGAAAGTGCACGTAGCTATCTATTTTATCTATTATCTCTTGTAATTTTTTTATCTTTTCTCTAAATTTCTCAGTTTAAACATATTACAAGAACAGAGAGTTGTTGGTATTCCTTAGTTATTAAGGAGAGTGAAACTATGAAGGAAAATCTATAGAGATACAACAAATAATGGATTCACACACCATTAGAAAAAATCCAAGCAACAATTAAATATAGAGCATCATAACTCTCATATATAAATTAACATAGCGTTTACATAACACAAAGAAAAATTCATCACATGAGAACACAAGATTTACCTTGAAAACCCAAATGGGAAAACCAACTTTGAATGGTTGCTTAGTTTTCATTTCAGCAATCTCTAGCTATAATGTAGCTCATCAATTACTTAGTCTGCAAAATCCCTTTGAGTGAAGTTATGAGAAGATATACGAGAGCATGGGGATAATGGGAAAGCCAAAACGCTAACCTTTCATTTCCCATTCCTTGGTTTTCTCTCCTATTTTCATTTGTCTTCATCATTTAATTCTTTTATTTTCAACTCTTTTCTTTTATTTAATTTTCTTTTATTTCTTAACCATCCTCACATCATTTTATAGAGATGAAACACAACATCCAAGGCTGCGTACGACCTATATGGCCTACATGCAACCTCAATCTCCTCCTAAAAATTGTGTATGGCCTCACGGGGATGAAATGACCTTTCTGCAACTTCGAAGGAGTGATCAAACACATCGTACGAACTCACTGGGATATGTCTAAAGCATATGGCCTCACATAAATTCAATCTTTAGTTTGCAAATTATTTTTGGAATGCCAACAATCTCATGATCTAAAATTTGTTTCTCATTAGGAAGGAAATTAGAAACCCAACTAATTGATTGCAATAGTCAATTAATGGAAGCCTTATGTCTTCATACTCATAGAAAAATTAATAGTGAAAAATAGAGAGCTATTGGTAGTCCTCAATTACTAAGGAGAATAGAACTATGAAGGAAATCCCTAGAGCTACATAAGATAATGGATTCACACGCCATTAAAATAAACCTAGGAAAAAAATAAATATAGAGAAGCTTCCAAAACTCTCATACATTAATTAACATATGATTTAAACAACATAGAGAGAAAAATCATCACACAAGAACACAGTATTTACCCTGGAAACCCAAATGAGAAAACCAGCTTCAAATGGTTGCTCGATTTTCATTTTGGCAATCTCTAGTTACAATGCAACTGATCACTTTTTGTGCTTCCTCACCTCATAGCCAGCAAAATCCCTTTGAGAGTCAAGTTACAAGAAGATATACGAGAGCATAGGGTTAATGGGTAAGCCAAGGGACTAACCTTTCATTCCCCGTTCCTTAGTTTTCTCTCTTATTTTCATTTTGCTTCTTCATTTAAATCTTTTATTTTCGTCTCTTTTATTTTATTAAGATTTGTTTTATTTATTCCAATGTCTTTTATTTTTTATCCAACCTTAATTAATTGTCAAATCACACTTGTAGGTACTGAATCTAATAACCATTCACTTGTTTGGATCCATTTTAGATCACTTCCCATCCTTATTTATAGCCTTGTGAACCCAACCCTAATCACACCATTTAATGTGCCTTATTTAATGACTTGATCACCTTACAATGTTAATAGTACACAACTACACCTAACACACACAAGGTTGTCCTCATTAATGTTATAGGCCTTATTACATCAAGATCCATCTTAAACCCGAATCTATCAAGCACCAAGAGGGATCCAATTTCTTGAGGTTTAAAATTTTTTATCTTAAATTTTGTACATGTCTAGAAAAAAATTACACCTCAAGTAATTTGATCCCTCTTGGTGCTTGATAGATCTGGGTTTAAGATTGATTTATGCTGGTTTATTTTTTTATTTTTTTTTATGGACATGGATTTTTTTAATTATATGAGTCGACGTGATTTGTTTTTTAATTACTTTTTATATTTGGTAACATTACATAATGTTACACTTCTCAAGGACCTTTTTTTTGTTGTTGTTGTTGCCCTCGCTGCTGCCGCACGCCCTGCTTAGGGTTTTCAAGCTAGGGATCTAGCTGCTCAGGCCGCCACCCTCATGGTCGCGCCTGGGGGAGGGGATCCCTCTCCCTCTCCTCCTCTGTCCACTGAAGAAGCCTTCCGAAGGCTCATCGTGCCATCCGGGAAGAAACCAGTGGCCCCTTCCATTCCGAAATTTGTCAAGAAGCTGGAAGCCATTCCCGAAATTGCTCTGTCAGAAGAACAACCTATCAAAATTGCTCTGGCATTAGCTGAACGTGGGTTGGTTGGCTAGTTCATGGGGCTCTAGCCCTCAACCAGAACCATAGATGATTGGATTCAAAGGAACTGGAGACCGTAATTAAAGAACAGTGTGGCCTGCTACCCTGTAGGCAGAGGCTTTTTCATTTTTGAGTTTATCTCGAAGGAGGATCACGATCTCATCTTCAGGAGCGGTCCGTACTTCATGGGGACCCAAGGTCTGTATCTCAATAGATGGTCCCCAGATTTTGACCCTTCTGTTGACGTACCTAAGGAGGTTCCAGTATGGGTGAGGTTTCCAAACCTTCCGGTTCACTGTTGGAACATTCAATCTCTTGAAAAAGTGGGAAACGCGCTGGGTCGATTCATTGACAAAGCAGAGAATAAAGGTCAACACACCTGTGCGAGGATTTGTGTCGAAGTAGATCTCGAAGCTGGGCTACCGGAAGTCGTCAAGTTAACAATAGGTTCCTGGCAACACTTCCAAAAGCTGGATTATGAACAACTCCCTTTCAAGTGCCGTCACTACCATGAACATGGCCATTTCCAAAGAAACTGCCCCAAAAATCAACCTCCGGAAGAAGGAGAAGGTTGGAAAAAGGTTAAAAAGAGCAAGGAAGCCACCAAATATCAAGAAAATAAATCTACAGGGAACATGCAGAAGCCGGATCAGCCTTCAAGCTCCAAAAATACCCCATAGGAGGCATCGAAAAAGGCTCCTATCGTGATCCCTTCCACTGAAGAATCTCAGGAGGCCAGCATCCCAATGGAAGAAGGGTCGGGGACCGTCAGTATTATGGAAGTAGTCCCTGAGAAACCCTCTATCGAAGAAGGCGCAGAAACCCAGCACGTGGAACCTCTGGAACCAGGAGAAATCCCTTATGTCGATGCATTAGAGCCATCTGGGAAAGGACCTGAGATCTCATTACAAGCTAAAGAATCTGAGGAAGACCCTTCTCTGCTAGAAACGGATCCTGGAGGAGACTCGGATGATGGAGCCACATAATCTAGTAGCTTGCATGCTACCCCCGATCAAAAACCCAAGAGGGCAAAAATCAAAGAAAAAAAAGAGAGAGGAGATATCGTATCGGGACATTCTTCAAGGATACCAGAAAACTTTAAAAGGTATGATGAATACCAGATCCAAGCAAGGCCAGGCCTCCAAAGGGGACAACCCCACCTCCCACAATAATTAATGCGATACATCTCATGGAATTGCAGAGGTTTAGGCTCCGCTTTAAAAGAAGAAGCAATGAAAGACATCGTGAGAATTCATAAGCCTGATATCCCTCTCATCCAGGAGACGAAGATGGAGGACACCGTTCTCCTCCAAGCAGGGAAATTTTTTTGGAAAAAAGGCCCAGGGAAAGCCGTCATCTCCAGAGGTGCTTCTGGAGGGATCGCTACCTTCTGTGACGCCACAGTATATGAGTTAGTTTCAGAAGAAAGTTCCATGCATTGGATTTTCACTAAGCTCATCCACAAAGCCACCAGCCATCAAGTAAGTTTATTCAATTTATATGTTCCTGTTCAGTTTTGCAGCATCCAGAAAATTTAATTATTGCAGGAGATCTGAATGTAACCCTCACTTCTGGTGAGAAAAAAGGGGGTTCCCCAGTCAGAGACGCCTCCCTGGAATGGGTTGAAGACATCATCCTGGGCTGGGATCTAGTTGACGTCAAGCCTTCCAGCGGAAATTTTACCTGGTCTAATAAAAGGTTAGGGCCTGGCCACATTGCAGCCCGCCTGGATAGATTCCTCGTTCAGTCCTCCTTCCTCACCATTGGCCTCTTAGCCTCTTCCAAAATTCTTCCCAACTGCACCTCCGAACACAAGCCTATTCTTCTTGACCTTTCTCTGGAAAAATATCTTGGCCCCATCCCTTTTAGATTTATCCCATTGTGGATTTAGCAAGACGGTTTTTAATAGGTTGTATCTGAGTCGTGGAACAATCAGATAAACGGGAATCCTTCCTATGTTTGGGAAGAAAAACTAAAGAGGCTAAAGCATGACTTGAAATCTTGGGCAAAGCAAACAATCTCTCCCATCTCTAGAAGGAAAAAGGTGCAAGCAGACCTAGAGATCCACCAGATTGAAATGGAAATTGCTCCAATTTCTGAGAGTCCTTTTCAAAAGGAAGGTGAGCTTCAGAAAGCATTCTTTAGAGCCTGCAGAGTAGAGGAGGAATAATGGAGGCAGAAGTCCAGAATCCTTTGGTTGTCAAGTGGAGACAAAAACACTAATTACTTTCATAAGAAAGCCGAAGCGAGAAAGAATTTCAAAGCGGTAAATGAAATCAATCATCAAGGAGTTTTGCTTAAAGATTTTGAGGCCATAAAGCAAGCAGCCTTCTCTACCTTTAAAGATCTTTTCACCGACCCTGTTGAGGATCTGCTTGACCCTTCGGCCCACCCTTTTGACCTCATCCCTCCTTTGATCAAAGATGACGATAATAGCCTTCTAACCACGCATATTTCCATGAAAGAACTCAAGACCGCCTTGTCTCTTATGAAGCCTGACAGTGCCCCTGGCCCTGATGGCTTTACAGCCAGATTTTTCTCAAGCTGCTGGCCAATAATCAAATTTGATCTCTTGAGGATGATCAGGAACTTGCAAAATTTCAACAAGTTGGGAGGAAGTACCAATTCCTCTTTTCTTGCTTTGATCCCTAAAGAGAAAGGAGCCTCCCAATTCTATAGATTCCAACCTATCTCCCTGTGCAACATGGGGTACAAGCTGATAACAAAGATCATAGATACAAGGCTCAAGAAAATCCTCCCCGAGTTCATCCCTGAAAATCAAGGTGGATTCATAAAAGGTCGGAAGATCCTCAACAACATCCTTCTAGTCCAAGAAGCAATACACTCAAGCTACCACCGCAAAGAAAAGGGCATGGTCATAAAGCTCGACTTAGCCAATGCTTTTGATAGGGTAAGGCATGACTTTCTGTTCATTGTCATGGAGAAGTTTGGTCTCTCTAAACCCTTCATAAGCTAGGTTAAAGGCTGTGTTAGCTCTCCTTGGATTGCCCCCTTGGTCAATGGGCGCTCTACTAGCTTCTTTCAAGCCACAAAAGGTCTTAGACAAGGCTGCCCCCTGTCCCCTCTGTTGTACACCATTCAAGCTTCTGTCCTGAGCTTTCAGCTAAATTTTTGTCAACAAATCCATACCCTTCCAGGTCTCTGAATGGCGAACAATGTAAGGGATATTAATCATGTGCAATTTGCAGACGATACACTACTATTGGGAGGAGCAAGCGTCCTTTCAGTCGACCACTTTAAGCAGGAATTGCAAACCTATAAACAAGTCTCTGGAAGAAAAATTAATTTTTAGAAAAGCAAAATTTTCAGCTGGAATTGTTCTTTCAGGGAGCTGGGAGAAATAGCCAGAACTCTTGATATGGAAGGATCACAAGATTGGGATGCCTTCACTTATCTTGGAGTTCCTATCTGCAAAGCGGACTCTAATTCATTAAAGTGGTCCCCTATACTGGACAAACTCAAAGCCAAAATACAAAGCTAGGGGGCAAACTGGTTAAACATAGCAGGTAAGACTATTCTTCTAAAATCTGTTCTGAACAACATTCCCATTTACCAATCTTCCATTTTGCTAGCTCCACGTTCGGTCATAGGCAAGATAGAAAGTCTCCTGAAGAAATTTATTTGGGAAGGAGGGAAAGGAAATGATAAAAAACTTCATCTTGTTATTTGGGGAAAAATTCAGAAATCCTTCAACGAAGGGGGTCTTCAAGTGAGAAGCATAGCCACGCAAAATCTAGCCATGGGATCCAAGTTACTCTGGCAATTAGTTTCCGGAAAGAAAAGCTGGAGCAAAGAAGTGCTTCGTAAAAAATACTTCCCTGGAATTAGGCTTCGTTGTCTTGACACCCAGCCACCGCTTAGAACAGGCTCCCCTGTCTATTTGATGTGTCTAAAGGCCCTCGACCACTTCAAATCCAAGCTTTATTGGATCCCAGGGAATGACAAGCAGATAAGATTGTGGGAGGCCTCCATTCTGGGAGAGGCTCCCCTGGGGCAAAATAAGGACCTAGAAAATATTAAACTCTGGCTTTTGGGGAGAGGAGTGCATACTCTTTAGGAACTTTCATCTTGGGCCGATGATTGCTGGGTCGGATGGGATTTAGGTGTCTACCCTCCCCGTCTAGAAGAGGAAGCCATGCTTTTAGTGCAACTCCTTCAAGGAAAATCCCCTCTCAAAAGGTCGTCCCGAGACAGAAGAGGATGGGGGTGTAAATCAGGAAGCTACACAGTAGCTGAAGGATATCGATCCCTACAGGCAATTCTGTTCGTGGATCCTAACCCTGCTGTGTGGAATTTCATTTGGGCTAAGGCATTCATCCCAAAAATTGACATGTTTTGCTGGACAGTTGCTCACAAAAGCATCCTTTCCAGTGATAATCTGAAAAGACAAGGTATGGAGGGCCCTTCTCATTGTCCTCTGTGCAAAAATGATGAAGAGACCGCCGATCATTTGCTGCTCGTGTGCCCCTTCTCGAAAGAAGTCTAGAGGGACGCTCTAGCTCTGAACTCTGGAATAATGATCCCTGAATCCACTCATGAATTGTTCTCCTTGTGGGCAGGCCTTTCCCCCTTCCTGCTATCCAAAAAAGCCTTGCTTCACGCATCCTGGATGTGGCTTCCGAAATTGGTTTGTTGGAAACTTTGGTTGGAGAGGAACAACCAGATATTTAGAGAGGAAGATTGCCTACCCTCCAAGGTAGCCCTCAAAAATAGAGCTCTTCTCGGTGAAGCTCTGGACTACAAAACCTCTCTCAGGAATACCACTCAGCTTGATTCTGAAGAATTCCTTTGGCTCCATGCTCTGGTCCCAAATGCTCAGCAAAGACCCCTAGCTTCTATACCTAGCCTTGCCAGTTGGGAGATCTGGTTGGAGGAGCTTGAGTTCTTAAAGTGGAGATCCACCTTGAATTAATTTGGCTTATTCTTTGATGGTGCCTCCAAAGGCAACCCAGGCCAAGCCGGGGGAGGAGGGGTGATCTTATCCCCATAAGTCTCCATCGTTTGCTCCTATTCCTGGGGCCTAGGTGTAGAAACCAACAACATAGTTGAATCTCTTGCGTTGTGGCAAGGACTATCCCAGGCACTATCTAAAAGAATCACCTCTATTTCGGTCTTTGGAGACTCAAGGATGTTGATGTATATGTAACTTCGAAATGTATTTCATATATATTTATTGTACCCTTATAAGAGATGTGTTATTCCTCTATAAGGAAGTGTCGTCATGTGTATTGACAAGTGTCGCAAGTGTGTGTACTTGGCGAAGGGTTATTAGACCGCCATGTGTGGGGTCAACCTTGAAATATATATTATATGGTTGATATATCTAGCTAGACAAGTCGGCCCCATAAGGTCACTGGGCAAACAAACTAATATAAATAGAGGTCGAGAGATCTCTATTTGGATCACTCGGAAACTCATACTTCTCTCACTCAGAAATTGGCGCACTAGTGAGGAGGAGGATCATCTACTATTAGGAGACTATCTCGGTGTATTTTGGTTGTACTTTGGTTGAGCCATTGCTCTCTCTATCTTTGAGGAAGTTGTGGGGTTTTTCACCTTAGGGTTTTCCCCACGGAAACTCTGTGTCTCTTGTCTCTCTTGCTTTTGATTGTTGTGATGCTTGACATGCTTGATATGATTGTTATGCATTGATATACTGTACATGTTATTCTCTCAGTAAAGATCCTAGAGTATTGTGAATTAATGCTCAAATTTTAACATGGTATCAGAGCTAACCTGAGAAGAAGACATTTTGCAGTGATGGAAACTTGAGTTTCTTGTTTATTGGGTTTCTCTCCACAAATTTTGGAAACGCAATATAGTAGATTGACTCTACTCATCAAGGAGAATCTATCTATCCAATCAGAATTCAATTCTGAGCATTTTTAGATTTGGCCCTAAAAATTAGGGTTTCCACAAAATTAGGAATTTCTGAAATCTGAAGACATAGCTGGAAGCTCCTTGCAAAAATCAAAGTTTAGAGCTTTGGATCGAGATTTTTGGCTGGGTAGATCTCCGGGAAACTCAAACCCTAATTCAGGGCTCTCCCTAGTGAACCCGGGAGGACAAAAAGGAAAATCTGAAGGGTAAAGCTTTGCTGATCTCAAATTCTGAATACACCAAGCTGATCAGCTCATCAAGGCACATCTTTCTATCCTTTCAGAAAGTTGAAATTCACATTATGAATTTTTAGGGTTTTTTCGACAAACCCTAATCCGGGACCAGATCCAGTTTTCATCATTTCAAGTGGTAAGACATAAATCTTTTCTATTTCCATTTGAATTACTCTTTAATATGTCTCACCACAACAAGCTTGAGGATAAGCTTGAAGGGGATGATAACTTCCGAGCTTGGAAGTATAGGATTGGGTTAATCCTGGAAGAGAATGAGTTCGACTCATACATAAAAGAAGACATCCCTATCCCAGAGGATGAAGAGGCTAAGGTATTGCATAAGAAGAACTTGGTCAAGTCAAAGAGAATCATTGTTGATTCCATCAAAGACCATCTAATACCCCATGTGTCTTCTCTAAAGACACCCAAGGAGATGTTTGACTCTTTGACCAAGTTATTTGAAGGGAAGAACATAAATCGGAAGATGACTCTATGGAATCAATTGAAAGGGGTCAAGATGTTGATTGGAGAAACCATTCAATATTACTTCTCCAAGGTCTCTCAGATCAAGGAACAACTTGAAGCAATGGATGAAGTAGTGGATAATGGTGAAGTTGTTATGACCACTCTGAATGGCCTTCCTAGGTCATGGGACTCTTTTATTCAAGGAATCTGTGCAAGAAAGAAATTGATCTCTTTCAGTAAACTTTGGGAGGAATGCTCTCAAGAAGAAGCTAGGCTTGTAGCTCGTGAAGAAAAGATGGGAGGTGAAGATCAAGCTCTCGCAGCCCACGCCAAAAGAAGCAAGCCCAAGAAGGAGCACTCTCACCACAACAGATCCTATCACAACCAACAAAAGAATAAGAAGGATATAAGATGTTTCACATGCAATGAGAAGGGTCACTTTGCTTCAGAATGTCCGAAGAACAAAAGGGATAACATCAACTCCAGCAAGAAGAAGAAGGGCAACAAAAGAAAGTTCCATGCTCATGCTGTCGAAGATGATGAACCTCCAAAGAAGAAGGCTAGGGCAGAAAGTGATGATAGTGATGATGACTCATCAAGTGAAGAAGAGTTTGTTCTAATCTCTGCTCTCACAGGTACTATCTCCCATGGTTGTAATGATTGGTTAATTGACAGTGGGGCTTCCAAACACATGACTGGGTTTAAGGAATCTTTTGTAAACCTATCTGAACATGAATCACCCCATAAGGTGAAACTTGGGGACGATTATCAATACCCAATCAAAGGAAGTGGTGAAGCCTCCTACAACCTAGATTCTGGAAAATATTTGAAGATGAAAGAAGTCCTTTGTAATGTCCCTTGTTAGGAATTTTATTAAAATTGCAATTTTCCACTTTTTTCCTTGGTTCGACCTTGGACTAGTTTCGATCTCTAGGTCCCAAATTTGCCCCAAATGATCCCAAATCTTCTGAGAAGGTATATGAATGATATTAGAACATAAATATGTGTTTCAGGGATGCCTTTGTACCTTTAAAACACTTCTGCAAATACTCTTTCAATTCTGGTCAATGTAGGTAACTTTACTAGTGATTTCCCTTTGACTAGTATTGGTCTCTAGGTCTCAAATTGACTCCAAATGCCTTCAAATCTTCAAGGAAGGTTTATGAATGATATTAGGAATTGAATATGATTTTCAGGGATAACATATGGCCACCAAAAGACCTCTGCAAACTCTCTTAATATTCTGGACCAAGTATGCAATTTTACTAGTAATTTGGGGTTCAAATCCCCTTGAGGTAAGTACTGAAAATGGCTTCCCAAATGCCTCCAAACCCACTCAAATTTATGAACAGAGGTATGTAATGTGTTAATTATGTTATTAAGGTCTCATATGCACCATTAATTGTTTATTACAACTGTTCTCACCCTCTCCCATTCAACTGCAAAAATCCCCAATTCGACCCTTGGGGAAATGGCACTATTTCACCTCCCAATACAACTAAACTGAGTAAAAATGCTTCAAATGCTCAAGTACAGTACATGAAACTTGTAGAAGATATCCATGGAAGTATATTGATCACAAATATATCAGAGAATCATCCATTCATTCGAAATCATCATCAATACATTGGTTCACAACAAGGTAGTGGGGAAATGGCATTGTTCTTCCATTAAAAATGAGATTTATACATTTCTACTTGGAATTTCGACCTGAAACTTTCTGGAGATGAAGAACAGAGTATTTAATTCATATTACAAAAGAAATGGGGCATTAAAAGCTCCCCCAAAGAGTACAATAGCTCACCAAAAACGCCCTCCCTCAAGGATCAAGAATATGCCATCAAAACTGGAAATGGTTGAAGGAGCGAGCTGCAATAGAAGAAACCATGAGATTCCCTGTAGCTTACACCTGCAAATAAAGACTCCATTAAATCTCCAAATGAAAGGTCTGAATGGCCTTTCCAATTGCCAACTTGGATGGGAATCTTTCACCCTCGAAATTGGCTAAGGCAAGAAACTAGTCATCCACTAGCTCTCCCTCTTCACAAATGCAATTGCAAATTATACAAATGATCAAAAGCTGGTTTCATTCTTTGTTATTGACATTTATAAACTTCTAATGTCCTCCATGGGTCGAATTCCTTCCAAGAGACTCATGCCAACTCAAGTTGGGAAGAGATTCCAAAGAACGCCACTTGTACAACAATTCCTAGTCTCCCACTTCCACCAAATCACATGTGGAAGCATCTTAGCTGCCCTAACACCCTTGAGCGCCCTCTTGGAGTCTATTTTTAGCCCTGACATGTCATATATGTCATATGTCAGCCTTCAGGTCTGATTTGTGTCATAGGTGTCATAGCATCTTCATCATTGTTGTCATAGAGCTAGGGAATCTAGCCCAAGTGTCTCACTAGCTCCAATTTGCCTCTTCCTCTTCCATGGGAGTTACTCTTCCTCTATATTTCGACCTTGGATGAGTAATGCAATGAATAATACCTTTTGGACTCCCCCAAGTATGTTACCATTCACCTTGAATTCGAATTGGTGAGAGAATGATGCCAAGTGTAGTGGGGAAATCTAGCCATATGTGGGTCCCACTTCCTCCATGTGTCTTCATGATGAAATGCCACTTTGATTTTCACTTGTATATATTTATTTATCTCCTTTATTAAATATTTATGCCATTCTAATGTTCAAACATCATTTATTATCCCCATTATGCCAAATCCCAAAGCTTACACCCCAAACCTAGGAAACTAGTAATTTTCCTCCTTGGCAATTATTTGACCTTTAGCATCAATTTGACAAACTCTAATGAATAGGGCCAATGTGATTAGGCCATTTTGACCCAATACCAAATTTGGGACATGACAAATCCTCCCTTCCCAATATTGCTTGTCCTCAAGCAATTTTAAACATGGGTGTTGAAGAACCTGCTTTCTGTATAATTCTTGAAGTTGCCATTGAATTGCCCAACCTTGAGTCTTTGAGTTTCCATGAAGATTTTAGAGAGGAACCACCATGCTTGCTGCTGCACTACTCTGATAAAAATCACTTTATTAAGTGGGGAAATCCATATCCCATACTGCTTGTTTCCCCAAAAAATTTGAAACCAATGAGATAAAAATTATTCCAGGGTCCCATTGCTTGTATTGCACCCCAATAATTAAGAGTGCTCTCCAACCCACACCATTAGTTAAGAGGATTCCTGGATCCCATTTTCTTGTATGCATCCTTCCAAACATCATGAGTACCAAATATATATCATCAAAGTACATAACAACATAATGAAAATGTACATCAAGGATATGCTTAATCAAAGAGTCATGAAGGTGCTTATACCTCCAAGCAAGTAGACCACCATTTTCCAAGTGCATACAAGCTTCAAGTGACCAATCAAATCTGCTCCAATGACATAGGTGAGGATCCCATGTCCTATAATGCTGCTCCAAAAGGATGTGATATGCATCAAAATATTCAACCATGTATTCTTTCATCCAAGAAGTGAATGAAGAATCTCCACTAAAATCTGAACCAAATAATGAGCAGAAAAAACAAGGAGACTTCAAATGACTCAAAGAAGTCTCATCCATACATCCATGAATGTGAGAATCATAAAGATGTAACAAAGTATGTGGCTGCCAACAAAAATGTTCTCCCATCATAAATCTATTCACCCAAGTGTTGGATGAAGTTCCTCTAACATAAAATGAACCCAGTGTTGAGCAAGAAAAACCATGAGTCTTCAAGTGACTCAAATCCATATCATAGGTACATCCATGTAGATGTGAATCATCATAAAGTGACAAATGATGCTGCTGCAAATGTGAATAAGAATGTGCTCCAACCATGTCATCATAAAAGTTAAATCTAGGAGTTCCATGCTCCTCATGTGGCACCATCAAAAAGAACCCTTTCACCCATACTTCATTGAGACTAATGTTGCAAAACATGGAATTGTAGGAAGTAGGAGAATGAACTAACTCACCCAAATGATCAAAAAGTGCAGAAGTTTCATCATGGGAAGGATCCATATGGGTAGTATCATGAAGCTCCTTCAAAAGTGTGAACTCTTTGTCATAGTTTGGTTCCAATGTAGAGGAATCATGCTCTTCTTTAAAAATTGCATAACCTTCATCAAGAGGCAATTCAAATTCCTCTTCCACCACATCAAGTGTTTGGATCTCTTCAAGTTCATCTTCAAACACATCAAGAACATTCAAATTTTCACATTTCTCATGATCCACCATGTCATGAGAATCCTCCAAACAATCTACCATTTGACAATCTGAAACATTGGAGGAAAAACAAGTATCTTGCAACTTTTCAAGAAGTTGCTCATTTTGAATTGTGAGCTTATGAATATCCTCATTATTCTTCAAGTATGCATCATGTAACAATTCATTAAGCTCAAACAAATGGTTTCTATCAAAAAGCAAAGACATGAAATTACCTTTGATGTGGCACATTGCTCTTTGAATCTTCTCCATGTCTTCAAGGAAGGATGTTTCCTCCAATGAAGTAGCTCTCCAACAAGAATTTGACACCAATGCTTGAGTGTCATGGAGAATGCTGAGGGACTCTTGGATCTTCTTTTCATTCATCTTTAAGGACCCTTCAAGAAAATGAGGCTCTTGCAAATGAACCTCCTCATCTTCTTCATTTTTTCTTGGACCAACTTCATGAAGCTCAAGTGGTGATGGGGAAGTTGATCTTGGTTCTTCTTCAACTGCTGCAAGGTCTTCATTATCATGCTTAATGGAACTTGGGCTTGCAGCAACATTTTCAAAAGTGATCTCTATGTCACCAACATAGAGATGTGAGCACCCATCAATAGGTACTCCTTCATAGTTTAAGCATCCATCAGTAGATGCTCTTTGGTTCATGTCTAAGCTAGAAGGTGTCTCGAAATGATCTTCCATATTTTCAATAGAATATTCTTCACTATCTTGTGATGTCTCTTCCTTTTGCTCCTTCAAGCAAGCTGTTGCATTTTGCCCCTTGGTTTCCTTAAAATCAATAATTTTTTCCACAAGTTCGATACAAAACAATTCGAATCCTTCCTTAATTTGCTTGGTCATATCTTCAAATATTGTTTTCATAATTTTTATATGCTCCTCACCATCATATGAGGCTCCCTTTTCATCCCTAGTCATAGTTCCCTCAAAAAATTTGCTCTTCTTCTCCTACTTTTTTTTTTTCCTCTTCAACAAAAGCACTTTTGGTTTCAATATATAATGGTGGTACCTAAATTCTTTTCCTCATAGATATTATACCACATCAGGTGCCAAGATCATGCTCTGATACCACTGTAATGTCCCTTGTTAGGAATTTTATTAAAATTGCAATTTTCCACTTTTTTCCTTGGTTCGACCTTGGACTAGTTTCGATCTCTAGGTCCCAAATTTGCCCCAAATGATCCCAAATCTTCTGAGAAGGTATATGAATGATATTAGAACATAAATATGTGTTTCAGGGATGCCTTTGTACCTTTAAAACACTTCTGCAAATACTCTTTCAATTCTGGTCAATGTAGGTAACTTTACTAGTGATTTCCCTTTGACTAGTATTGGTCTCTAGGTCTCAAATTGACTCCAAATGCCTTCAAATCTTCAAGGAAGGTTTATGAATGATATTAGGAATTGAATATGATGTTCAGGGATAACATATGGCCACCAAAAGACCTCTGCAAACTCTCTTAATATTCTGGACCAAGTATGCAATTTTACTAGTAATTTGGGGTTCAAATCCCCTTGAGGTAAGTACTGAAAATGGCTTCCCAAATGCCTCCAAACCCACTCAAATTTATGAACAGAGGTATGTAATGTGTTAAGTATGTTATTAAGGTCTCATATGCACCATTAATGGTTTATTACAACTGTTCTCACCCTCTCCCATTCAACTGCAAAAATCCCCAATTCGACCCTTGGGGAAATGGCACTATTTCACCTCCCAATACAACTAAACTGAGTAAAAATGCTTCAAATGCTCAAGTACAGTACATGAAACTTGTAGAAGACATCCATGGAAGTATATTGATCACAAATATATCATAGAATCATCCATTCATTCGAAATCATCATCAATACATTGGTTCACAACAAGGTAGTGGGGAAATGGCATTGTTCTTCCATTAAAAATGAGATTTATACATTTCTACTTGGAATTTCGACCTGAAACTTTCTGGAGATGAAGAAAAGAGTATTTAATTCATATTACAAAAGAAATGGGGCATTAAAATCTCCCCCAAAGAGTACAATAGTTCACCAAAAACGCCCTCCTTCAAGGATCAAGAATATGCCATCAAAACTGGAAATGGTTGAAGGAGCGAGCTGCAATAGAAGAAACCATGAGATTCCCTGTAGCTTACACCTGCAAATAAAGACTCCATTAAAGCTCCAAATGAAAGGTCTGAATGGCCTTTCCAATTGCCAACTTGGATGGGAATCTTTCACCCTCGAAATTGGCTAAGGCAAGAAACTAGTCATCCACTAGCTCTCCCTCTTCACAAATGCAATTGCAAATTATAAAAATGATCAAAAGCTGGTTTCATTCTTTGTTATTGACATTTATAAACTTCTAATGTCCTCCATGGGTCGAATTCCTTCCAAGAGACTCATGCCAACTCAAGTTGGGAAGAGATTCCAAAGAACGCCACTTGTACAACAATTCCTAGTCTCCCACTTCCACCAAATCACATGTGGAAGCATCTTAGCTGCCCTAACACCCTTGAGCGCCCTCTTGGAGTCTATTTTTAGCCCTGACATGTCATATATGTCATATGTCAGCCTTCAGGTCTGATTTGTGTCATAGGTGTCATAGCATCTTCATCATTGTTGTCATAGAGCTAGGGAATCTAGCCCAAGTGTCTCACTAGCTCCAATTTGCCTCTTCCTCTTCCATGGGAGTTACTCTTCCTCTATATTTCGACCTTGGATGAGTAATGCAATGAATAATACCTTTTGGACTCCCCCAAGTATGTTACCATTCACCTTGAATTCGAATTGGTGAGAGAATGATGCCAAGTGTAGTGGGGAAATCTAGCCATATGTGGGTCCCACTTCCTCCATGTGTCTTCATGATGAAATGCCACTTTGATTTTCACTTGTATATATTTATTTATCTCCTTTATTAAATATTTATGCCATTCTAATGTTCAAACATCATTTATTATCCCCATTATGCCAAATCCCAAAGCTCCCACCCCAAACCTAGGAAACTAGTAATTTTCCTCCTTGGCAATTATTTGACCTTTAGCATCAATTTGACAAACTCTAATGAATAGGGCCAATGTGATTAGGCCATTTTGACCCAATACCAAATTTGGGACATGACATCCTTTATGTACCTGGGATCAAAAAGAACTTACTCTCCATCTCTGCATTGGATGCAAAAGGTATGAGGGTGGAATTTGTGGATGGCCAAGTCCTAATGTGGCCAAAGGAAAAGACCATAGAAGATGTAGCAGTGATTGGAGAGCAAGAGGGAGGTTTGTATAAATTGAAAGGACAACCTCAACATGCCATGGTGCATGAATCCATGGAGCCAAGTGAACTTTGGCATAGAAGACTTGCTCATATGCACTATAGGGCACTTCCAATTGCAAGCAAGGCTATAGAGGGTCTTCCTGAAATCAAGACCAAACATGAAGGTGTTTGCAAAGGATGTGCAAAAGGTAAGAACATTAAGAAGGCTTTCCCAAGCAGTGAAAGCAAGGCAAAAGGTATCCTGGAAATCATCCACTTAGATGTATGTGGTCCTATGTCATCCAGTTCTCTGAGTGGGTATGTTTACTATGTCTCATTTATTGATGAATTCTCCAGGAAGACTTGGGTATACTTCTTGAAGAAAAAAGATGAGGTGTTTGATAAGTTCAAGGAATTCAAAACCTTGATGGAGAATCAAACTGACAAGAAGATCAAAACATTCAGATCCGACAATGGTGGAGAATTCACCTCAGGTGACTTCAAGCAACTTTGCAGTGATTCAGGGATTAAGAGGGAGTTGACTGCTCCTTATAATCCTCAACAAAATGGAGTTGCAGAAAGGAAGAACATAACAATCATGGAAGCAGCAAGGGCAATGTTGCATGACCAGGATCTACCTATGCATCTATGGGCAGAAGCAGCTAGAACAGCTGTATATGTGCAAAACAGAACACCCCACAAGATATTAGACAACAAGACACTAGAAGAGGTATTTTCTGGTAAGAAACCTGAAGTCAGCCATCTCAGAATATTTGGTTGTCCAGTATACACTCATGTCCCAAAGGAAAAGAGGACCAAACTAGATCCTTCAGGAAAGAAGGGTATCTTTGTGGGTTACAGTGAAAGCTCGAAGGCTTACAGAATATACTTTCCAGGGTTCAAGAAGATTGATATAAGTAGGGATGTAACATTTGATGAAAACTCAACATTCATCAAATCAAAGAAGGCGCCTATCGAAGTTTATGAAGAACCTAAGGAAACTAGATTTCAAGACACTACCATGACTGAAGCAATTCCAGAAGTTGTTCGTGAGTTTGAAGATCCGCAAGAACCTGTACATCCACCCCGTGAGGATAACTCTCACAAGAGGAAACCTGCATGGGCTAGAGAGCTCATTCAAGATGCAGAAAGATTTGGCATTCCATAAGAAGAACACAGAGCAAAGAAGAGAACCAGATCACATACCAGCTATGTTGCTTTACTCTGTGACATTATGAACAAAGAACCTTCCAGTTATGAAGAAGCAACGGAAAAGAAAGAATGGAAGGATGCCATGGTTGAGGAATACCAATCAATAATGAAGAATGATGTTTGGGATGTTGTCCCAAGACCTAAAGAGAAGTCTGTTGTGACTTCCAAATGGATCTACAAAATCAAGCATGCTGCAGATGGCAGTGTAGAGAAATACAAGGCAAGATTCGTAGCTCGTGGCTTCTCTCAAAAGGAGGGAATAGATTATGAATGTCATGTACCCACCTGCCGACCACTGCAAGGCAAGGAACATACTACCAATCGATGGGGCTTTTAATCAAAATTCAGCACACTCATTTCTTTGTAGGAATAAAATATGAATGTGCAGATGTAACACAAGAAAATTATGCACAACGGAATTAAAACAACATTCACACACTCTTCATATGCATTCAACATATCAATAATTGGTCATTAATTAAACATTGCAGGAGTAAATAAATAGACAGAAACACTTATCTTCATTGCAATTGTCCCAAGCAACTAGCTATGTCGCTGCAACGTTCCACCCAACCATAGGCTCTTCGACAGCTTATACTGAGTCCATCCGAAGGCCACCCCCGAGCTGGGCATGATTCTCACAAGGAAAAAGGGGACATTCACGCTCACACACAGTCCATTAACCGATTCATTTTAGCCAAGCCAGTCCAACTGGGTTTATCAGGCTAAAATTGAACCCTGGAGGCTTACACTCAAGCTCAAGCCATGGATACCCATACCCAACACACTCTTCATTCACACAGTGAGCACAAACAGGGGCAGGGATACACATTTTAGACAATGGGAATTACAATAAGATGGCCATGGGTTTTCCCAAAAACGTTCCCAACAAAAACGGATTGTGGGATGGGGAAAACAACCCCCCCGGGAGGAAAAACGATTTCTTCCCCAATATCTCAGCCTTCAACAGCCCAAAACGGTCTCTATTGAACCCCCATTCGTTTCCCCCTCTTCCCCACTGGTATCCAACATAGAAAAACGCCCTTCTCTGCTGGGGAAAATGAAGAAAACGTTTGCCCACATGCCTGGAAAACACCCCGGTAGTTCTAAACTCGTGAGGGAGGAAGAATGGTCATGGATAATGGCTGGAAGAGCAATTTCGTGGCTCTCTTCTTGCCCAAGGAGACCAACACGATTTTCCATGCAGGGTGGCTTGCCCATACCCGAATTTGGACAGCCATACCTCTCCCTTCCCAAGGCATTAACTACCCCAACCAACTCTTGGGAGAAATCAATGGTTTGGTACAAAAGTCAACATGGGTAGTTGAGGGTTTGATGGGTTCCCTCTTGACACTTGGCTTGACTCTATTGGCTCAAGGGTTTGAATGTTTTCCCTCCCAATTCCTTGTGAAATCATGCCCCCATCTCTTTGTTGCATTGCATAGCTAGTTGTGGGTATTTTTATTAAAATGCATATTACATGATATTTGAATTTCCAATGTGCATTGCTAGCACGCAACCCATATGCATCACTAAATCGATGGCGGGGCCTTGGCCTTGAGCTCCTCACCATGATTTCATAACACTATTACATCGTTTATAGTGTTAATGCCATGGAGCCAAACTGGGGACATTACATTCCCCTCCCTTTGGAATAACACCGTCCTCGGTGTTTCAACACTTCGGAAATAAATACCCACTTTACATATGTTCAAAATTCACAAAATGTGGTAGGTTTGTCCTGTAATTCACCCTCTACTTGGGTCTTTCAGGACTAAGTCCTTTGGTCTTTACAAACTGCTCTTGCTGGCTAGGACCTTCTAGCTCTGCATGAGGACATCGTTTCAAAACAATTCCTTCTTTTCCTTTTCCTTCCAACTGGTCCACGAACCTGGGGAATTTACGGTTGCTACCCCCTTGATATTCTCTTGTTGGGCAGTCACGGAGGCAATGATTCCCTCCACATCCCCAACATTTCATCGGCGGCTTTACCTTTTCCCGATCCATTTCCTTTGACTCTTCCCACCAGGGACGTTTCTTAATCGGACGATTGGATGAATGCTTCTTCATTGACCCACTTTCCTTTCCCTTGATGATTGCTTCCAGAATGCTTTTTACCTCTTTTTGCAGACGAATAGAGTCCTGCAAAGCCTCATGGTTTCTCTCATTCTGTTGCCTCTGTAGCTTGAGCATCTCCCCAAGATTCTCTTGGGTCCTGGCAATTGTTTGAAGAAGACTTTCAGCCAACTCTAATAGCCCTCGGTCTGCTGCCATGGTCAATGGGCACAACTGAACACACCTTGCTTACTAGCAACACTTTCCTGTGACGGCTGCAACCAATTGTTTCACTTTCTTACCTGTGAAATTCATCATGGGAATTCTTTGTTAGGACAAGCATAGCATAAACATTAAGATTAGTCAATTATTTTCCTAATTGACATGGAATGTCCATGCTTTATTCATGGGACTTCCATACTTTTCATGCTTTCCCAACATACACACGAACTCATTCATGTTCATCTTTTCACAGAAAATTTACTACTTCAGCATTCACAATTCATCTCAAGCAATTACACACAATCTATTTTCGGCCATGATATGCACTCAACAATCTTTTGTTTTATAAATGCATCAATCAAAAGGAAAGAGAAGAGTAGGGGTTTCTCCCTCTTAGTCTTGTTCTATTATGGAGCTACCCCATCGCTGTGGTTTCATGCTCCTTAGTCTCCTTCATTTCAATGTGAATGCTTTGACTTTCCTATCTTGGCTATGACACTTAGTGTCTAAGGTCTGCATATGGATTTTCAGCTAGGGCACCCTTCCCATTATTGCCTACAGAACCTTGGGTTGCTAGGATCCACTTGTATCCACTAGCACCATCTTTCATTACTGCTCATACTGAGCTTTTTAGGACGGTCACATGTCCACATGCATCTTTAGGATGCCTTCATAGTCCTTGCTTCCAGCAATACCTACATTCAAACATTGAATTAATTCACATGTTTAGTTCATTTTCATAGGGTTTTTCTCTAAATAAGAGTTTAGGAATTCATAACCAAATCATATACACACGTATATAAGCAAGAAGCTGCAAGGTAACAAAATACTTATCTGTATTGGATGTCTTCACTTTATTCCACGGGATCCTTCTCTGCTTTACGAGCCTTGGATTTCCCGTGAACACAATAACGAATGTTGGGCCAGCCCGTCGGCTACTCCACAATCATTCGAATAGGCAATTTCCGGCCAGTACACCGACTGGGTTTATCAATCATTTCCTTTAGCAATATGCTAGGCCAGTGCTCCGACTGGTTTTATCAATCGTTTAAGGGGTGTTGGGCCAGCGTACACGCTGCTTTACCCTATCAAGTAGTTAATGCCCAACTAGTCACTCTCTGGACTTATCAAGAACTTTTTAGCGTTCAACCAGCTACTCCTTGGATTTCTTAATAATTTATATCGCCCACTCATTTACTCTCTGGATTTACCAGCAATTTATATCGCCCCCCTCATTTACTTTTTGGATTTACCAACAATTTATAGTCTTTCAGGGTCTTACCTTCCTGCAACGACCAAGGTTTCCAACAAAGAAACAATAGTGTATCAGCTTAGTTGTTATAAGATTTACACCTGTAATCTTCATTATTCCAAACAATACATAAATGAAAACGAATACTTATCTGTAGTGTGCGTTTCCCCTCTGGTCCACAGGATCCTGCTTCACTTTGCAAGCCTTGGGATCGCCTATGGACTTGGATATAGTTAATGCTTAACTAGTAAGCCTCCCCATCGGCTGGATTTACCAAGCATTTGGTGGTGCCCAACCAGTCCCAAACCTGGTTGGCCCTCTCCAGTGCCGAGCCAGCACATTCGTCTGGGTCATCGACCAATGGAAGGAAACTGCGCCACCGACCATTATAGGTCAAGGCTCTACTATGGAGCCATAGGTATCTCAGGGTTTTCAGTCAGTCTTCAGCGCCCGCCCTCCCACTGCTGTCCCAATAGAGATTTCAGGGTTTTCAGTCAGTCATCGGCGCCCGCCCTCCCACTGCTGACCCAATAGGCATTTCAGGGTTTTCACTCAGTCATCGGCGCCCGCACTCCCACTGCTGACCCAATAGAGATTTTATGCCTTTACCAATGTCACCACACCTTCTTGCACTGTAACCCTTCACACACATCAACTCTTGGTTTATACAAGGACGCCACTCCTTCTCTTGTGCAAATCGGTGGTTCCTTTTAGGAACTTTATAGGTGACTTTCTTGACTGCAGGTTAACATGACCCCTACTCACACAAGGATGATACCTTCTCTTATTACACAGCTCTTCGGGCCCTTCCATCCCTTCTGGTAATATTTCACGTGAGCATAGAAAGGTTTCCAATTCCCATACAGTCTCCTTGCGTACCCTTCTTCACCTTGCCCTTTAATGTGCAGTATCAATCTGCATCTGTGTAGGCTGACAACACAAGAAGGATAAGCAAGCTCATCAGTATTGCTGTTCAATTCTTAACCACATTCCATATCATTCACTACCAAGTATTGAAACACCAGGAATGCGTCCATTCCCTTAGGGTGTAGTCAATATTGAAAACCCTATCATGACCCAGCACCAGAAAAGGTGTGCACCCCCTTTCCGATGTGCGCCATGTAGGCCCTAATCATACTCAAGCATTCTGCAATGATATAAATAAGATAGAGCATGCTATGCGTATTAACCCTAATAATTTAGACATGCATGTTCTTGTCTAGGGTTACATAATACTCATTCATTTTGCAGATGTGTCTCACATGCCTCCTGGACATAGCTTTACCATCTCACTTTCATGGTTTACCGACATGCGGTTTGGATGAGACATTATCAATGGCGTTTCACCCGAAACCCACTTCCAAAGCATGGGATCCTTCCCATCTAGTTTGGCTTCTGCAGGTCATCACACATGGTATTCCTGCAATGTGTCATCCTGGCACACTTCATCAAATAGCCAAACAGTCAGCAACATTTCGCAATAAGCTTCAAATATGATTGTTTCATAATCAATCAATAACATTAATAATTAAATTCAACATGAGTTTTACAATTCTGCCTCCTACAAAAATTGATTTGTTTAGCAATGAGGCTATCCTCATATTGTTTGGCTCCTGTAAGTGACACCACTCTGCCCATTATGGTCTTATGCCCGCTGCCATACATGAGCATCCACTTACAGCATGTCCTCCTGACACATTTCATATAAGCCAAACAGTCATTAGCAATTATCCGAAACATTTACAAATTTGATATTTACAACTGTTCTTACTAACATAGCTTAGAGCTCTCAACCATAGGATTCCTTCTCATAAGCTCTAGATCAAACTTCACAGTCATATCATTCATACAATGCATCACAAGATTTATAAACTCTCTCAATGCACATCCACTCAATGCTTCCTTGCATTGTTTCATGAGTACTATACATTCAAGCATATTATGATCGAAACATGACTATCTCATATAACTTGCATTACCATAATCAGGACCACTAGTCCTCACTTGCTTTGGTTATTAAGCACTTAACCAACGTACACATGGCCGGATATAAATTCATATGAATGCATTGAGATTTCTAAACAGTCATAGGGTGTAGGGATCATTTCCTTCACTTATCCACACATCACCAAGCTTGGTAGGTTAACAGTCCCAATCGGTATTCAATATCACATGCAAACTAACTCAACATAGTTCGAACTTAGTTGAAGAGATCTTACCAAATCCTCTTTCAACATTCATGCACTTTGGCACCAATAATCATTACCTGCATGGTTACCATTAACCTCGTCTGATGTTACCTGATCAATTGGACTCTTACCAAGGCTGCTCAGTCTCTTTGCTAACTTCATGATCATAGATTTGTTGCACCATCATTTCTGCATAAGGTTGTTGGCTTCATGCAACAACATCCTCGGCACATTTAGCCATGCTCTTTGTTATCTTTGGTCCTACAACCAATACCAACATCAATAGCGATTGTCAATCACAATATTCTCCATTAATGGTTCATTGCATAAACAGACTCCATTATTCTACCAATATGCAATATCTCATTTATGCACAAGCATTTCCATATGTACTATGCAATTTTGTTAAGATGCCATCTAGTGCATATACATCTATGTAATCTCTTACATTTTTTTTAACATATTTATGCCATATGATAGTTTCATAATTATAAGTATGATAACAAATAGGGGTGTAAGGAATTCTTCCCTTTTCGGTCCCTCATCGTAACATGGAATTCCTCTTCCATATCATGCAATTGTAGAATTTGCCCATATTGACAACAAAATTTGTTTGTCAAAACAGCCGCTGGCACTCTTCTGCACTAAATATCTATGATACATGCAGACCTCATTCAAACTCTGGTCATGTATCATTGCTCCCTGCTGGACAAGCTTTCCAATGCCTGTCTTCATGCTTTATTCCAACACCGGGTGTGGAAACTGCATCTTTTCAAAAATGACAACTTTCACTCCAATTCTGCACATTTTACACAGTTGCATTTTGGTCCAGAATGCCAACTTTAGCCACCTGTGGAAGAAAATCTATGAGGAATCACAAAAACTTTTCTATCGGGCGGAGTTATCCCATATAACAAGGAACACTCAGCAATTCACGGATTTCAATTCCGATGCACCATTTATCTCCTATGCATTTCTGGGTTTGACTACTTCTCACTTTTCACATTTTTCCAAAATTTCAAGTTTTGGGCCAAAAATGGCTATCTCCCAAACGGTGCATTTTTGAAAAATCTTCATGTAACGGAAACTGTCCGTCTTAATGAGAATATGAAATGTCTAGTTCAGTAAAAATTTTGATTCCCATATCTGGAGTCACTTTTACTACCCACAATCTTTTCAAAATCCCAAAAAAGTGGCCCGGAACAGTGCTTTTTGGCCTTCTTGATCACCCCGCCTCCACATCCTTTGGAGTTTGGCTCAAAGATTCTGAACTTAACATTGTGCCTGCTTCATGACCGCGCCTGATCAATTTCAGCTCAAACCGACCTTTCGTCAAGCCTCGGGACTCTGTCCTTCAAAAGTCACTATTATCCATTTTCTGTCAAATCGGAGTGTAATGGGCCCGGGGTCTTCACTGGTTCTTCCATGGCCTCCGAGCCCCACAGGAATTATCCCATTCCGAGCCCCGATGCTCCCCCTATCCAAAAAATGAGTTTTTGTCACCCTTTTTTTTTTTTTTTGCTTGCCTGCCGCCACTGTGGGGCGGTTCACTGAATGCTCCCGCAATTGCGGTCCAGTTGGCTATATCCTTCCGCAGTTGCGGGCCAGTTGGCTGTATCCTTCCGCAGTTTCGGGCCGGTTGGCCGTAGCCTTCCGCAGTTTCGGGCCGGTTGGCTGTAGCCTTCCGCAGCTTCGGGTCTGTTGGCTGTAGCCTTCCGCAATTGCGGAACGGTTGGCCGAATGCTTCCGCAATTGCGGAACGACTCGGCGAAGTCTTCCGCAATTGCGGAACGATTCGCCGAAATCTTCCGCAGTTGCGGAACGATTCGCGGAATCCTTCCGCAATTTCGGAAGAGATTTCCTTCTGAAATTTCGGAAGAGAATTCCTTCCGAAATTTTCCTTTCGACGCTGAACACTTAGAATTTTTTTCTGCTTTTTCGGAGCGATTCTCCGAATTTTTCTGCGTTGCAGAACAACTCGCGGAATCCTTCCGCAAATTTCGGAAGAGAATTCCTTCCGCAATTTCGGAAGGGAATTCCTTCCGCAAATTTCGGGGCGACTTCCCGAACTCTTCCGCGTTGCGGAAAAACTCGCAGAATGCTTCCGCAGTTTCGGAGCAATTCGCCGAATGCTTCCGCAGTTTCGGAAGACATTCGGGAATTCCTTCCGAAACAGTCTTAACAAAAAAATTTCGAAAACACTTAAACAATTTTCAAAAACACTTAAAACATTGCAATTGGATTTGGCCCATAGAGGCCCAATGCTGCAACCAGCAGCTCTGATACCAAATGTCATTTACCCACCTGCCGACCACTACAAGGCAAGGAACATACTACCAATCGATGGGGCTTTTAATCAAAATTCAGCCCACTCATTTCTTTGTAGGAATAAAATATGAATGTGCAGATGTAACACAAGAAAATTATGCACAATGGAATTAAAACAACATTCACACACTCTTCATATGCATTCAACATATCAATAATCGGTCATTAATTAAACATTGCAGGAGTAAATAAATAGACAGAAACACTTATCTTCATTGCAATTGTCCCAAGCAACTAGCTATGTTGCTGCAACGTTCCACCCAGCCATAGGCTCTTCGACAGCTTATACTGAGTCCATCCGAAGGCCACCCCTGAGCTGGGCATGATTCTCACAAGGAAAAAGGGGACATTCACGCTCACACACAGTCCATTAACTGATTCATTTTAGCCAAGCCAGTCCAACTGGGTTTATCAGGCTACAATTGAACCCTGGAGGCTTACACTCAAGCTCAAGCCATGGATACCCATACCCAACACACTCTTCATTCAAACAGGGGCAGGGATACACATTTTAGACAATGGGAATTACAATAAGATGGCCATGGGTTTTCCCAAAAACGTTCCCAACAAAAACGGATTGTGGGATGGGGCAAACAACCCCCCCGGGAGGAAAAATGATTTCTTCCCCAATATCTCAGCCTTCAACAGCCCAAAACGGTCTCTATTGAACCCCCATTCATTTCCCCCTCTTCCCCACTGGTATCCAACATAGAAAAACGCCCTTCTCTGCTGGGGAAAATGAAGAAAACGTTTGCCCACATGCCTGGAAAACGCCCCGGTAGTTCTAAACTCGTGAGGGAGGAAGAATGGTCATGGATAATGGCTGGAAGAGCAACTTCGTGGCTCTCTTCTTGCCCAAGGAGACCAACACGATTTTCCATGCAGGGTGGCTTGCCCATACCCGAATTTGGACAGCCATACCTCTCCCTTCCCAAGGCATTAACTACCCCAACCAACTCTTGGGAGAAATCAATGGTTTGGTACAAAAGTCAACATGGGTAGTTGAGGGTTTGATGGGTTCCCTCTTGACACTTGGCTTGACTCTATTGGCTCAAGGGTTTGAATGTTTTCCCTCCCAATTCCTTGTGAAATCATGCCCCCATCTCTTTGTTGCATTGCATAGCTAGTTGTGGGTATTTTTATTAAAATGCATATTACATGATATTTGAATTTCCAATGTGCATTGCTAGCACGCAACCCATATGCATCACTAAATCGATGGCAGGGCCTTGGCCTTGAGCTCCTCACCATGATTTCATAACACTATTACATCGTTTATAGTGTTAATGCCATGGGGCCAAACTGGGGACATTACAATGAAGAAACTTTTGCACCTGTTGCCAGGTATACTTCCATCAGAACAGTACTTGCCCTGGCTGCAGCAATGAAATGGAAAATACACCAAATGGATGTCAAGACTACTTTCCTGAATGGTGTAGTTGAAGAGGAAGTATATGTGGAGCAGCCACTCAGTTTTGAAATACATGACAGGGAGTCATATGTGTGCAGATTGAAGAAAGCCTTGTATGGCTTGAAGCAAGCTCCCAGAACTTGGTATGGTAGGATGGTCAGTTTCTTATCTAGTTTGGTCTTTACCAAGAGTAAAGCGGATTCCAACCTTTACTACAAGGTTGAGGAAAGGAATCCTGTGATTCTACTCATGTATGTGGATGACTTATTTGTAACAGGAGATGACAGATTGATTGCAGATACTAAGAGGAAGCTTGCTGCCGAGTTCGATATGAAAGATTTGGGAATGATGCATTATTTCCTAGGTATGGAGGTGTGGCAAAGTGTAGGTGGGATCTTCCTTGGTCAAGGGAAGTACACAGTAGATATCCTGAAGAGATTCGGGATGATGGATTGCAAGGCCATGGCCACACCTATGGCATTGAATCTGAAGCTTCTATGTGATGCTTCATCTAAGTCGGTTGATGTCTCTATGTATTGTCAGATGATTGGATCCTTGATGTACCTGACGAACATGAGACCAGATATTTGCTTTGCGGTGAAAACATTGAGCCAGTTCCTGACGGATCCGAGGAGTGTTCACCTGGTTGTTGTAAAGCATGTTCTGAGGTACCTGAAGGGTACAGTGGATTATGGACTCAAGTATGAAGCGAATCAAAAGTTTAACCTGTAGGGTTATGTTGATTCAGATTGGGTTGGCAGTGCTGCAGATAGGAAGAGCACATCTGGATGTTGCTTCAGTATGGGATCAGGTGTGATCTCTTGGGTCAGCAGAAAGCAGTCCTGCGTAGCACTGAGTACAACTGAGGCAGAGTATGTTGCAGCTTGTTCAGCTAGTTGTGAGGCAGTATGGCTTCGGAAGCTACTATCTGAGTTATTTGATCTCCTGTTGGATGCTATTGGTATCTTTTGTGATAACCAGAGTTGTGTGAAGTTGTCCAAGAACCCAATGTTTCATGACAGGTCGAAACACATAGAGATCAAATATCACTATATCAGGGATATGGTGCAGAGAGGAGCTGTGAAGCTCCTATACATTGCGACGGACGAGTAGATTGTAGATGTACTGACGAAGCCACTAGCCAGGGTGAAGTTCGAGTACTTCAGGGAGAGGCTTGGTGTTCTTCAGATTGATGACACTTCAAGGAAGAAGTGATGGACACATTTGCAGAAGCCATTCCAAGCATGTTGGAAGGAGGATCCTTCACATGGCTATGGATGTAAGCATTGGATGATGAGCATTAGGACGATGCTCCAATTACTGCTCTGTATATGCATCAAGAGGATGTTGGATATGATCAGTTGGATCATTTATATGTATATGTATGTACGCATCATGTTGGATGCTGGATATGATCAGTTGGATCATTTAGATGTATATGTATGTAAGCATCATGTTGGATGCTGGATATGATCAGTTGGATCATTTATATGTATAGTATGTATGCATCATGTTAGATGCTGGATATGATCAGTAGGATCATTTGTATATGTTTTCTATATGCATCATGTTGGATGCTTGGACCATGTATCTGTATATGTATCAGGTGGATATTGTGTATGATCAGGTAGATCATGTATGTTGATATGTATCAGGTATGACCAGGTGGATCATGTTTTTGTATTTGTATCAGGTGGATACATTGTATGATCAGGTGGATCATGTATGATGATATGTATCAGGTAGATACTTGGTATGCATCAAGTAGATGCATTATATGATCAAGATGATCATGGATGACGAGCTTCATGATGTTGCTCCAGATGACATGCAGCAGGATGTTGCAGTGATGATGCTCAGGATGATCATGTATACATCAGGATGATGTATGGTGAGTATCAGGATGATACTCTGTGGCTGTGGATCAGGTTGTGCAGATGAGCATATAATTTGGCCCTGGGAGATTTGCAGATAGTCTTTCGAGGTTTTGCCTATGGCATGTAATCTGGCCCTGGGATATCTAACAAATGCTCTTTCGAGGTTTTGCTCTGGGAGGACATATAATTTGGCCTGGGAGATCTACAGATAGTCTTGCAAGGTTTTGCCTATGGAATATAATTTATCCCTGGGATATCTGGCAGATGCTCTTTCGAGGTTTTGTCCTATGGCATATAATTCGGCCCTGGGAGATCCAATAGGTTGAGCTGTGTGCTCATAATAAGTCCTGGAATGCTCTTGCAAGGTTTTTCCATGACCACATGTAATATCACCCTGGGAGATCCGATAGGTTGGGATGTGGTCCCATAATTAGTCCTGGGATGCTCTTGCAAGTGGTGACCACATATAACAGTGCCCTGGGAGATCCGATAGGTTGAGCTGTGTGCTCATAATAAGTCTCGGGATGCTCTTGCAAGGTTTTTCCATGACCACATGTAATATCGCCCTGGGAGATCAGATAGGTTGGGATGTGTTCCCGTAATAAGTCCTAGGATGCTCTTGCAAGGTTTTGTGGTGACCACATATAATAGTGCCCTGGGAGATCCGATAGGTTGAGCTGTGTGCTCGTAATCAGTCCTGGGATTCTCTTTCGAGGTTTTGTGGTAGGGTCACATGTAATAGCTCCCTGGGAGATCTAATAGGTTGGGTTGTGTGCCCGTAATAAGTCCTGGGATGCTCTTGCAAGGTTTTGTGATGCACGTAATAAGTCCTGAGGATTCCATAGTATGGCCAGAGATGACGAAGACCTACAGGTGGTGGGCCTACATCCAGTATGAAAAAGGACTAGCTCTGTAGAACTTCCTATGACGAGTAGAGTCAGAGATTGGTTGAGATAGCAGCAGTAGTGACGATGATGATGACAATGATCCCGAGAAGAAGACTTGTCTAGCAGAACTGTGTCAAGAAATACCTTCCTAGTTAAGAGGGAGTGTTGATGTATATGTAACTTCGGAATGTATTTCATCTATGTATTTCATATATATTTATTGTACGCTTATAAGAGATGTGTTATTCCTCTATAAGGAAGTGTCGTCATGTGTATTGACAAGTGTCGCAAGTGTGTGTACTTGGCGAAGGGTTATTAGACCACCATGTATGGGGTCGGCCCTAAAATATATATTATATGGTTGATATACCTAGCTAGACAAGTCGGCCCCATAAGGTCACTGGGCAAATAGACTAGTATAAATAGAGATCGGGAGATCTCTATTTGGATCACTTAGAAACTCAGAAACTCATACTTCTCTCACTTAGAAAGTGGCGCACTAGTGAGGAGGAGGATCATCTGCTACTAGGAGACTATCTCAGTGTATTTTGGTTGTACTTTGGTTGAGCCATTACTCTCTCTATCTCTAAGGAATTTGTGGGGTTTTTCACCTTAGGGTTTTCCCCACGGAAACTCTGTGTCTCTTGTCTCTCTTGCTTTTGATTCTTGTGATGCTTGATATGACTGTTATGCATTGATATATTGTACATGTTATTCTCTCGGTAAAGATCCTAGAGTATTGTGAATTAATGCTCAAATTTTAACAGAGGATTCTAATTCAAGCTTTGACTTCGAAAAGAAGCCCGTCCGAGCTAAAAATGGCGTTGCTCTTCAAGAAGATCTTGATGCTGTGGTCTAGATTACATTCCATCCGGTTCTTTCATGTCCTACATGGACTGAACGCCCTTGCTAATCTGGAAGCAAACCAAGGATCCCTCCTGAGCAGGAGTACGTTATCTGTAGATGGATTTGAAAGTCCTTGCACTATCCCGTGAATACTGTTGGTCCGTAAATTCTCCCTGCAAGTCCAAATCCACCAAAATCGATCCTTAGTACCTTTGCTTCCTGTCATCAGGTATCTCTAAGTGTAAGACTCTGAAGCAATCTAGGCCCTCTGATCTTCTGGCCCGTGACCTCTCCTACCGGCATTCTTTCTATTTATCCAGAACGTTTCGACTCTCTACTCAAGAAGATTGCAAGGACTCATCCATTCCTCAAGTTTCGACTCTCTCAAGCTTCTTCAGGAATCCATGGCTTTCTTGGGCTCAAGTTCGGCTCCAGGCCCCTCCTACGAAGAACATCTTGCTGATCTTCAGCAAGCAATGGATAGGCTCAAGCTGCATTCAGGGGAGCAAGACAAGCTGTTGCAGTCAACCATTGAATCAGGAGAGAAGAGCTGGGATTTTCTTAACAAAGACCTTCAGAAACTTCGAGAGGACTATTCGGCTTCAACAGATGGCCTGGACAAATTCAAAGATGATGTGTATGCCCAATTCAAGGATGTCGCCAATGCTAATGGTGACTTCGGCAACCGGATATGCTCCCTGGAATCGGCAATTAAGAAACTTATGGCAAAGCTCGACATCAAATAAACTTCGCCATGCCTCTTACCAAGCTCTCAGGAATAAGGCCAGGTTGTATCTCTGTTCTCCTTTTCACGTAGTAGGATATGAGGAGCTGTGTCCCCATAAGTCTCTAGTTTTTGTATTTCATTTCTGTAGGTGTTCTTTGTTTTCCTTTAAGCCAAGAAATCTTAATACCGTTGGAAGATCTTGGACTCTGATTCTTCAGAAGTCAAAGAATTTTGTCCACCCAAGATGGTGTGTCAGTGTGTTAAAGTGCCCGGTAACTGATTTACCGGCTTTCAATTAATCTACCCCTAAGTTAGGGTCTAAAAAAAACATTACATAATGTTACGTTATGTTACGTGACAACATATCCCCCATACTAGGTTGTAGACCACCTCACTACTCTCGATGCAATTAGAAGGTACATAGCATGTTTCCCTCCTTCAAAAAGCTTTTCCCTTAAAGCTTGCCATTGAAAAATCGCATATGCACATACATAAGCTTAAAGATATATTATCAAGTCACAGCTAAGAGTTGAAACCGAGGTGAGATACTAACTTAGACTCAACAACAGCATTACACAACAGATTGAAAGAAAACACAAGAAAGTTACCAAGGGGTGTGCAATCGTATCCCATAAGTGTCAAGAATGGAGAACTTGAAACATGGTATCGATCTATAACTTGAGGTCCTTCATTCCTTGATTCATCAAGGATTCACATGTCCTTAATTTGTTCATTTGCATTACGTGCATGCCTCATAAAACATATATATGGTTGAATGGCATGCATGAATTGGATGACATGGCTAGACTAGGCAAGTGGAAACAATGATTGTAAAATAATGTCCCCTACTTCAAACATTTCTAGTAATTCACTTGAAAATGAAGACTTCTTACTGGTTGTACAAAGAACCAAGGCTTTCCTCTTCTCTTTGTTATCTCTTAAATTTGATATAGGATTGTCATTATATTAAAATCTTAATTAAGCTCTTGTTCAATGCTCAAAATGTATGTTTTCAAAATAAGGCTCCTTGCACCAATAACTATTAGCGCTCCAATTGGAATGGGACAACTTTTAAATGTTACTTGGTGGGCATCCTAAGATCGAAGAGTTTCTCTTCCTCTCAACTGTCTAGTGTATATGTTTTGTCTCTTATATAAACGATTTAAATGAAGCCATGACTTTGTAATTAAAGGCACAAGGGGTGGTTGTTTTACACCATCAAAATTAGCCTCTTTTATCCCATAATTAAATGTTTGAAATGCTTCTCTTAACTTGAAGAGTATATTGTAGTAGTCCATAACATAGTGGTCCACCGAATGTTTCTTGAATTCCATCTTCATGCACTTGTAAAATCATTGTTTACATATGATCCAATAATCTTTTTTATCATTGGAAATGAACACATAGGGGAGTCGTGATCAGGCCGGACACTGAACAGAGAGTCATGGTTCTTTTCGGCCCTCCTGGTCGTTGGTCGTAGGCCCTCCTAGCCGCTCTTTCACCCCTATTCGTTGGCCTTGCTATCAGAGCAAACCACGATCCATCCTTGAAGGGATCCCTCCTGGATCTCCTTCTCTCATTACCTCTCTAACTGTCTACTGTCCTTCACACAGGAATTTCTCCCTATGCCTCCAATGGCTTTGGGAACAGATTTCCCTCCCTCCGACCTGACTAATTTCTTGAAGCTTTTGGTTGCTCATGCAAAGAATCTTATTTCCTCCTCCCAATAGAAGTTCGTGAAGAAGCTCAATGAGATCCCAATAGTAGCACTACCGGTCGATCTACCTCGCAAGACAGCCCTCAACCTGTCAGAGCGAGGGTTGATCAGCCAGTTCACAGGCCTTTGGCCTTCCCTGAAATCTACCGAAAATGGGGTGCACAAAAATTGGAGACCCCTGATCACAGAAGATGTTAAATCCTTCTTTATGGGCAAAGGATACTTTGCATTCGTTTTCGAAAGAAAACAGAACGACGAGCTCATCTTCAGAAACGGACCCTACTTTATGGGACCACAAGGACTTTACATGAGCAAATGGACTCTAAACTTTGATCCTTCCCTCGACATCCCCTCTACTGTCCCTGTTTGGGTGAGACTCCCTCGTCTACCCCTACACTGCTGGAATTTTGAATCTCTAGAAGCTATTAGAAATGCCTTGGGTAAATACATCGATAAAGAAAATCAGAAATATCAATACTCATGTGTGAGAATCTACGTCGAAGTAGATGTGGAACACGGCCTCCCGGAAGCAACAAACCTTACCGTTGCAGATTGGTCCCATATTCAAGAACTTTATTATGAACAAATCCCATTCAAATGCAGATTCTGCCATGAATACGACCAATTCGCTCGATCATGCAAAAAGAATCCTGTAGATCCAGAATCAGATGGAAAAAAAGAATAATGGATGACCATTCAAAAAAATATCAAATCGGGAACGAAATCCCACTCAAAAATTATAAATATAAAGAAAGCAGATCATCAACCCTAAGATCCGAAGGCCTCGAACAACAGGAACAGTTTCAAATCCCTAGAAACAACAGAGATACAGGACATCCCTGAGGTCGAAGAAGAAGGATAAATACGAGAACAACAAGACTCTCAAGACACTCCCCTTGCCCCCAAAGATATGAATATTTCCCTGCCTCAAAACACCCCTAGTCCCAACAAATCTATCTTGATCAAAGATGCTCCCTCCTATGCTGATCAAATCACTAAAGTGAGACCTCCCAACTCCCCTTCCTCCACGAAAGAACCCTTTGATAAATCTTCCAAAAAGCTAGGTCAAAAATCAACCAAAGATCTGAGGGAAGAAGAAGTTGAGCGTGAGAAAGTCTAAGGATCCCAAGCCACAATAGATATGGTCTTCAGCAGAAATACTAGAGCCAGAATAGCAGGAAAGAAATTTGAAGACCTAGCAGGAGGAACTCCCTCCTCCATCTACAATCCTAAATGATGAAGCCAGTCTCTAGGAATTGCAGAGGTTTAGGCAACCCTAGCAAGCTTGAAGCAGTAAAATATCTCCAAAGAATTGATATGCCTGATCTCCTATTACTCCAAGAGACCAAACTCGACAATAATGCAGTCTTAGCTATTGGAAAAGAAAAATGGAATAAAAACATTGGTTACGCAGTCAGCGCTAGAGGAGCTTCTAGCGGCCTAGCAACCTTATGGTCTTCCGAAAATTTCCATCTCCACAGCTCCTTCTCTACGCAACACTGGATTTACACAAAGCTCACTCATATACAAAGCAACAAGCATATTGCTCTCTTCAACATGTACGTACCCAATCTTTACTCTGAGAAAAATGACTGCTGGAATCTACTTGAAGATTTTTTGGATGCATACACTCCTCAGTATATCATTCTTGCCAGCGATATAAACATTACCCTCTCCAATTCTGAAAAAAAGGGTGGTATCATTGGAAAAGACTTCTTCAAACCTCAGGTTGAAGCCCTTCTCCATGCTTGGGACCTCATCGACATCAAACCCAAAAAAGGTAAATATACCTGGTCCAACAAGCGTATTGGAAAAGGAAACATCATGGACAGACTGGACAGATTCCTCGTCCATAGCAGCCTCATGTCTGACACCCAAACCATCTCCTCCAACATTTTGGCTAATCTAGCCTTTGATCATAAACCCATCCAACTCCGCTTTCAAGACAATGAGGATCTTGGCCCAATCCCCTTCAGGTTCATCCCCCCAATGGCTTGACCACGCCAATTTCTGGAACATTCTGAAAAACACGTGGAGAATCCCCATCTTAGGATCCCCCTGTTATGTTTGGGAATAGAAACTCAAAAACACCAAAAACGATCTCAAAATTTGGGCCAAATCTAACTATCCAGCTCCTTCAAATCCCATAAAAACTGCTGTGGGCGCTCTAGAAGATATTCAATTCGCCATGGGAGATCATCCCGTCGAAGCAACCACGCTACAAGAAGAAGTCACACCGCAATCCAACATCTACCACGCTTTTCAAACTGAAGAGGAAAATTGGAGGCCGAAGTCGTGGAGCACCTGGCTAAAAGCTGGTGACAAGAACACCACTTACTTTCATAATCAATTCAAGGTCAGACACTCCTCCAATTATATCATTGAATTCAAACTTGAGAACGACACGACTGTCAATGGGAACACGAGCATCAAAAACGCAGTCCACAGTCATTTCTCCAAGCTATTCGCAGAAGAGGACAATGCTGATGGAGATGACGAGCATATACTCCTGGAGCACATCCCTAAAAGCATCACGTTGGAGGATAACTTCAACATTCACAAACCTTTTACCGAACAGGAAGTGTTCAACACAATCCACTCCTTTGAATCTGACAAAGCACCAGGCCCTGACGGCTACTCGGTGCATTTTTACAAAGCATGCTGGAAGTACATCAAGAAATAATTCATGAGAATGATAAGGAACTTTCACTCAAAGGAAAAAATTGGTCATTGCACAAACTCCACGTTCCTATATCTCATCCCAAAAGAAACTAACCCCAGCTCCTTCATCAGATTCAGACTGATTTCATTATGCAACTCCTCTTACAAAATCATCTCCAAGATGTTAGCAACTCAACTGAAGCCTTTACTCAACAAAATTATTTATGACAATCAAGGTGGCTTCCTGGAAGGAAGGCAAATACTTGACAATGTCATCCTTGTACAAGAAGCAATCCATTCCAGCAAATCCCGAAAGTAAAAAGGTATGTTAATCAAGCTTGATATGGCCAATGCATTTGACCAATTCAAGCATTCTTTCCTCTTTAAAATTATGAAATGCTTTGGTTTTGAGGAAACATTCATCAGCTAGATCTAAGCCTGCATAAGCAAGCCCTGAATCGCTCCCTTCATTAATGGTCGCCCCACTGATTTTTTCCAAGCCACGTGTGGCATTAGACAAGGTTGCCCCTTATCCTTCTTCCTGTACATTATCCTTACAGACTCACTCAGTCGAAAACTGAATCATGAAATGATTTTGGGCTCCCTACCTGGCCTCCACTTAACCCCTGATTCGCATCCCCTCAATCATACCCCTTTCACCGACGATTCTTTTTTATTGGGTGGTGCCTCCTTCATCATTGCCCGACAATTCAAGCGCAACCTAAAGTGGTACTGCAATGCTTCCGGAGGCAAGATCAACTTGCATAAAAGTGTTGTCTACTGCTGGAATCTAAACAACAACATTGCAGCCAAAATTAGCAGAATTCTTGGCATCAAAGTACACAACCACTAGGACAAATTCACTTACCTTGGCCTCCCAATCACATAAGATCTCTCAAAATATGGAAATTGGGACGATACAATAAACAAAATAAAAAGCATAATTAGAAGATTGGGAGGGCATTGGCTCGACAAAGCTGGAAAACTGACCTTAGTAAACTACGTCATCTCTGCTCTACCTATCTATCAATTCTCCATCCTCCTAGCTCCAAAAGGAGTTTCAGAACATATAAGTAAATTATTGAGAGATTTTCTTTGGTTTGGCGGAAAAAACAATGAAAACAAAATCCACTTAGTGAAGTGGCAGACCATCAAGAAGCCAAAATCCTCAGGAGGCCTTCAAATTCGTGATCCATTCCAAGCAAACTTGGCACTGGGCGGCAAGCTTCTCTGGCAAATCCTGCACAATAAATGCCATCAAGTCAGTCAAGTGCTCAGAAAGAAATATTTACACGGGAACAGTCTAAGATGTCTGGACCAAAAGCCAATATCCAAAGTCTCCAGCATGTGGACATTATGTAAGGCAGCTTGGGAGTTCTTTTCAAAAGGCCTCTACTGGGTACCTAGCAATGGCAGTAAAATAGACATTTTCATGGATAAGAACATGGACAACGAAGCACTTCAAAGCACCAATGAATGACATAATATCGTTGCTTAGCTCAACCAACATGGGATCACAACTCTAAAATATTTTAATGCCTGGGACATTCATGGCAACTGGCAAAGTTGGAAAAATGCAGTCATCCCTCCACATCTTGAGTCTGCCAAAAACACTCTCATCAACAATATAAAAGGATGCTCCCCCATACACTTGCTATCCAAAGATGAACAGGGTTGGGGCCATATAGGTTCCTACACCTCTATACTCGATTACAAAGCTCTTCAAACTCAAGATGATGATATAAAAGATATTTGGAAACTTTAATGGGATCCTTTTGTCCTCCCCAAAATCAATTTCTTTACCTGGACTTTAATCCACTACAAAGTGCTCACCGGCGACAGCCTAATTAAGAGACGATTCCACGGGCCTTTTTGGTATCCTCTCTGTCGCAGCAATTTTGAAACACTTAACCATCTCTTTCTAGATTTTCATTATACCAAACTTGTCTGGAAACATATGCTCCTTGATCTCAATATTACCATGCCTCCCTTCACCTCCACCACCCAACTCTTTAAGGATTGGAAATTTACTTATCCTTCTCCCCTCACCAAAAAGAAAATATGGCACCATATTTGGATATCCATTCCCAAGTACACCTGCTGGAAAATATGAATCGCAAGAAACAATGTGATCTTTCATGAAAAACACTTCACTCGAATGCAGAACGTCAACCAAGCCAAAGCTTTACTGATCGAATGCCTCAACACCTCCAAATACAAGCCAGATGCAACTCTTAGCATGAAATAAATGAAATGGATTGGAGTCACCTTACCTAGTCTGAGTAAAATTCTCCAATCGCGACACCTTCCAGCATGGCAAATCATACTAACTAACTCTGACTTCCAAAATTGGAGAAATAACCAAGCTATGGATAGTTTACACTTCGACAGTGCCTCCAAGATAATGTCAGCGTAGCAGGAGCTAGAGGAGTCTTGTGGCTAAGTGGAGGAACGATGAGATTGAATTATAGATGGGGTTTGGGAATTTTCTCAAATAATATAGCAGAAGCCTTAGCCTTGTTGAAAGGCTGCCAGATTTCCAAAGAGCATAAGATCGACAATTTACAAGTGTTCGGAGACTCTATAATAATCATCAGAGCCATCAATTTAAATAATAACCTCAACAACCTCGCTCTAAATTGAACCATCCAGCGTATACAGTGAATTGCGAGTACATTTGCACAGTTCAAGGATTTCCACATCATAAGAAGTTTAAACAATGAAGCGGATACAGAAGCAAACGTTGGCACCAGTCTCAGCCAAGGGATACTTAGACTTTTCAGCAATGACAGTGAATCTCATCAAATTCCATGATCCTGATTCATATTATTTGGACCAGAGCACTTGATTTTCATAAAGACAATCCTGTCTTTATCCCCATCGTCCCCAGCATATGAGAATCCCTCCCTCCACGCATTCATTCCACATTTCATAAAATGAGTGATCTCTAAGTCTCATATAGCGATCTACTGCCACTGATCATTGCAGAGCCGCGGTTTCCTGATCTAGGCCTCTGTTTCTCTCTCATTTTGAATTTGTTAAGTTCTGTAATCCACTTATTGTCTCAGCGTCTGCCCTCAGCTAATAAGCGATCTCATTCTCCTCATGTTTTCAGCTCACTAGAACTACGATTCTGCCCTGTCATTCAGCTCATTTGAGACAACGTTCATGATTGCCAATTTGGCTATCATGTTGAATCCCTGTCACTGACAACTTTTACAGTCACACATTTAGTTGTTGTTGATATTACTCATTGTATCATTTCGATTTGGCTCATAGCCATGGCTTTTTTTATTTTTTAATACACATATTCGTTTTAGTTTAAAAAAATAATCTTTTTTATCATCCATGTACAATGATGTGATGTGAATTCTGTAGTGACCCTTAACCTTTAGACTTGAATAAAAAACAAGGTATTCAAATAATATAAATGGATAAATGCATATAGAAGGGACAAATGAGACATTTTATGTGAATTATACCCTTGTATTAATGATTATTAGAAGAAAGAATGCAATTCTAACTTGCCTGTTAAGGTAATTCGACCTCTCACTGAACAAAGCTCCATTTACAACAATACTCAACAAAATTATTCCATAGCCTTATAACCATATAAATAGATTCTTAATAAAAACCTAACTACTTGTAATCCTGTCATTAATGAACAACAACTACGTAGTGAACAACAACTACATAGAGGGCCTTAGTTGATAAAGAGGACCTTTTTACATTAAATAACTATCCACTTAATCTTTATGTGCCTTATTTCAAAGAAGATGTTCACATACATTAATTGACTAATTCCTAAGTACCCTAAAGTATGGAGGTTAGGGTAGGACCCTAACATACCCCCCCCCTTCAAACGTAACATTGCCCTTAAGGTGGAGGTGTGGAAATTGTTTTGAAACACTATTGGTTCCCACGTGACATATTTTGGATGCATATCTTTCCACTAGATTAATACTTCTTGAACTGTGAGCTAGCACAAATAACACTCTAAGTAGCCAATATTGCTTCTTGTTCGAGCCAAATGGACCCTTATTTGTCAAGTTCCGGCAAGCTATTTTTTGCCTTGCAATTCAATCTTGCTACTTTCTTCATGCAAGACACGCGAAAGGCTTGATGTATCTTGGAGTGGGTTGGAAGAGCTAGTTTGTAATCAAATTGGTTAATGCATTGGATAATCTTATAGGGTCCATTGAACTTTGGTGCTATTTTTTGTGGATTTTATCTTTGAGGGATGTTTGTTTATAAGGTTGAAGGTGGAGAAACACTTGATCCCCTTCTACAAAGAACACTCCTGGTGATGTTGGTTAGCTTGTTACTTCATTATATTTTGAGCCAAAACCAAATTGTCCTTAAGTGTGTGGAGAATGGCTTCTCTGGTGTGAAGCATGCAATCCACTTCATGAAGGTGCTTGATAAATAGAAAGCCACTAACAATGAATTTTGGCCATAAACAACTTTATGTGGTGTCATTTTGGTAGCACCATTGTAAGTGGTATTGTATCACCATTTTGCAAGGGGTAGCCATTGTACCCATTGGTGCACCTTTTTGAATCAGAGGATTATAAAAATATTCATAAGCACTTATTGGTCGCTTATGTTTGACCATCAGTTAGGGGATGATACATGGTGCTCATTTTCAATTGGGTACCCTGAAGTTTAAGTATTTCCTACCAAATTTGTTGGTGAATGTGGGATCCCTATCCAACACAATGGAAGTGGGCATGCCATGTAAATTAAAAATATGATCCATGAAGACTTGGGTAACTATGGAAGGAACAAATGGGTGAAATAAGGCACAAAAAGAGCATATTTGGAAAGGTAGTCAACTACCATCATGATGATTGATTTCTTACTAAATTTTGAAAGTCCCATTATAAAATCCATGGAGATGTAAGTCCAAATAGTTGTTGGGATTGTTAATGGTTGCAATGCCCCATGAGTTTTTATCATCTCACTCTTTCATGTGCCACTACAAAATCATCGATGTTTGTTTTCATGCTTTCCAAAAAGAAGGAGTGCTTAGCTCATTCATACATTTTATTAAAGTCAAAGTGACCCACAGTAGGTGATGAACTCTTCTAGAACCATTTGTTTTAAGGCATATTTTTTTCACAAGAACAATGCACCCTTTATAATTCAAGGTATCTTGCTACCATGTCTAGCCTTTAAAAGGGTTGGTATCTTCTTGAATCCTTGGGAAGAGTTGAACCATGATGTCATTTTCCAACCATTCTTGATGGACTTCAACAAACCAACCGAAATGGTTAAAGATAAGGCAAAGAGGGACCATTCCTCCTCATATTACCTCAATAAATTATCAAACACCATATTTCCTCTACATCTCTTGTATATGATCTCATAATCACAACCAAGCATCTTAGTGACCCACTTATGCTACTCTGGTGAAGATAAATTTTGTGTTAAAAAATACTTCGGGCTATGATGATGGCTCTTGATCTACAAACACTTCTTGAGGAGATATGGGAACCAAGTCTCAACTACATGAATGATGCCCATTGTATCTTCCGAATAGGTGATTTTCCCAAATTGTGATTACACGACTGCTTACTAGTGAATGTCAAGGATTCCCTTCACACTATACCGAGACCTTTGCTTGATGAATCACATTCCAAGACAAAATTTTGAGTGAAATAAAGCACTCTTAAGACTAAAGTAGCGCACATGTCATATTTTAAAGTTAAGAAGGCCTCCTTGGTGGCTTCACTCCATACAAAGTCATTATTTTTTAGTAGGGTTTTTAAGGGAGCAACATTTTTTTTCCATAAATGTCCACAAACTTCTTGTAATAGCTCATAAGTCCTAAAAACCCATGTAATCTCTTCAAGGTCTTGGGGTGGGACCAATATTTCATAGCCTCAAATTTCTTGGGATCTACTCGCACATCGTGTTAACTACCAATGTCACCTAAGTATTCAACCTTTAAAGCCCCAAGAGCACAATTGGAACGTTTAAGGAAAAACTTGTGGCCCTATGGAAGTTGCAAATCTTTATTGATATGCACTATATGGGATTCCCATTTTTTTTGTAGATAAATATATCATTAAATAATACCAGCACAAAATTGCATAATAAGGGTTAAAAAAAACTTTTTATGGGGCTCTAAGAGGTGGATGAATCATTGCAAGGTCCAAAGGGAATCACAAAAAAATCATAATGACCTTCATGTGTGTAGAAATCTATCTTAGGGATGTCCACCTCCTTCATCCGTATTTGGTGGTATCTTAAATGAAGGTCCAATTTAATGAAAAACTATCAATTACTGAATGCGAAGTTTGTCCTTGATGGCCAACTGATTGAGATCCCAAAAATTAGGACACATGCACCGATGTCTTCTTTTTTTAATGCCACAACCACAAGTGATGAGTAAAGGTTAGTATTGGGATGTATTACTCCAACCCTAAATAATTTCTAATGATCTTTTCTATTTCATTCTTCTAATATGCAAAGGGGTACCTATAAGGGCACACATTAGCCGATGGTTGACTACCTATAACTAGGGTGATACCACAGTCATGCTCACTACATGAAGGTGGTAAGCCATGAGGTGTTTCAAATACCTATTGATGTTTAATCAAGACTAGCAACAAATCAGGTTGAATCTCCTATGGGGGGTTTTCCACCACTTATATGGCCTTGAACTGGGAGATAATGCCTAAGTGTCTTTTCTTCAATAAGTTCTCCATACGATGAGAGTCAATAATTTCAAGGGAAGCATATTTAATACCCTTGAGGGTGTGTTTATGCCCTTCCTTACTAAAGCTCATATACGAGTCCTTGAAATCCATGGTGATGGGTCACAAAGCGCATAACCATTATACACCGAGAACTACGTCACAACAAACCATTTCAATAAAAAACATGTGAGTTTCGAGATGATGCTCTCCCCTTTGAAGTTTCACATTTTCACATCAACCTCAACATTTCATCATACCATCAATGACTATCATAATTTGAAAATTATGTATGGTATGGACATAACAATGGGTTTCTTTGGCCATTCTCTTATGAATAAAATTGTGGGTATTGTCACTATTAATCAAAACAATTACCTTGCGGTTCTTGATGTAACTAATCAACTTTAGATTATGGGGCGCAAAATAGTTGGATAAGGCATGGAGAGAAACTTGGGGTTCATCACAAGGATCTCTTGAGGAGGAGGGATCGTGTCTTCAAATCCTAGTTCAAGAGTTTCTTCAACGAGGATGTCTTTTAAGCGGGAATGGGGTTAATACATCCAATTGGAATAATTTATGTTCTTTACGTTTGTGCCCTTTGAAATACCACTCATTACAATTATAACAAAGTTTAAGACGTTGGTGTGTTTCCATATATTCTAGGGACAAATTTTGATTCTAAAGAGTTGAGAGATGGAGGGGTTGGTGGTGGCTGAAGGAGGGCAAGTGCGAGAAGTGAATGAGGTTCTTTTGGTTTGTGCATCTATAACCATATCAGGTTCTTTATCTCTCTCACAAAATTCCAACCAAGTAGTTGGGAATTGCATTATGACTTCTAGTTTCCACCTTGATACCACTAATGAAACATTACTTAAAAATGAAATAGTGATGTCTTGTTCAAAACGAGCATAGATGGCCTTCACAAAATGGCTCCATGCAATGTATCTTGCATAGGATTTCTTATGTCATTGCCACCATTGCCAATGTTCTAGGTACAAATATAAAATCCCCACTTTGAGTTTCATTAAATCATCAATAATTCGACAATGAGAGAAAAAAGTGGTCCACTTGGGTAAAGCCCACTTTTTTTATATTCTAGTTGGAGTATTACTTCTTACTAAGTATTACTATGCTAACAAACTTATGAAATTCCTTTTATACTCAAAGATGCAGTAATTTTGTTGTTATATTATAGAGCATAAGGTTTCTAAGGTTATCAGGACAAATGATTGTTAAGTGTTATAACTCTCTGATATACCAAAGGGTTTCCATCAATAACACTTAGCTAAATCTTTCACATCACCAACTAAGGGGTGTAGGCCATACCCTTAGCCATATTACCTAATTCCTGGTATGCAAGAGGGATCTCTCCTAGTGTTGTTCTTGGTGTACTACGACAATAGGACAATAACATATATATGTAAGGTTGGTTTTAGGTGTGCGTGGAAGGATTTCAATATACTCAAGGGTACATGGAAGATGATTTCATATACATGCGTTGTTTGAAGCGCTACTACTCAAAGGGGTACCAACAGAGGTTACAAGGGTGTCCAACAAGGTGATACCACTTGTATTTTTTGTGTCTACTCTTCCCCAAATGCATATTTACCTACCGAATGGAAAATATCTATGTTATTTAAAAATGTCAAAACACATCTCTTGTGTAAAATAAAATATACTAAAATCTAAATACATGATGGCTCGGGAAAGAGATCCGATACCACTTGTAGTGATCTATAACCATTAAAATTGGATCACAAACAAGGTATTCAAATAATATAAATGAAAAAAATAGATACAAGGGACAATGAGATGAAATATGTGAAATATACCCTTGTATTAATGATTATCAAAAGAAAGAAAGAATGTTCACTTACCTCTTAAGAAAGGGCGACCTATCACTGACAAAGATCTAATTACAACAATACTAAACAAAAACATTCAATAGCCTTCTAGCTCTATAAATAGATTATGAATCGCAAAATCCTAACTACTTGTAGTTCCATCATTAATGAGTACCAACTACTTAGTGGGCCCTAATTAATAAAGTGAGTCATTTTACATTAAATAACTATCCACAACTATCTAATGAGTCTTATTCAAAGATGATGGCCGTATACATTAATTGACAGGCTCCTAATTATCCTAAAGTAGGGAGGTGAGGGTAGGACCCTAACAAATTTGATCATGTGTAGGAATGTGATGCAAAGAAAATAATTGTTTCAATTGATTAACACATTGTTGGACATCGGTGTTGTCAAATTTCTACCTCAAGCTTAGGAAAGTTCTCATAGGGATGTAATTTCTAATGGTCTAGTTTAGAAACCCGAACCTTCTCTCCATATGATGTTGTCACCTTGTGATACAATCATGTTTCAAATCCATGGTTAGTACTTAATTTTATCCAAAAAAGAAATAAAAAACTAATGCATATGCACACATTAAAAGTGTCTCCAACCTCCTCAACATAAAGGATGTTTATTAATTTGTAAAAATAAAAGGTATCCATCCTATTAAGACTTACAAACTATTTTCCTTTACTCTCAATCATGCAAAAAAAAAAAAAAAACTTAAAATAATTAATATTCAATATTTTTCAATTTAACCATTTTCAAAATGACCATAATTATAATATCAATAAAATCAAATTCAATATTTTCAATTTGACAATTTTGAATTTAGTCATAACCACAACATCAATATCTTTAATAGAATCGCAACATTACTAACCTCTTTTCTTTTTCCCTAATCTTTTCCATGAAAATGATAACAAGACCAAGGCCTTTTTACAAAAAGAACTATACACAAATAAACTCCTTGAAAACTCTTTTACAATGGTTTCCACTTTGTTTTAAGTACCTTCTACAATATATGCCCTTAAGTTACTCTTAAATATCCTTTCTAGAAGCCCACATTAATAATTGTTAAGAAATAATTGAAAGTAAGATGCTTTCGATGCTTTGTATTTAAACATCTTAAGGATTTGAGGGCTTTCATATCACACATACACCTACCCTTAACTAACATAAGGTTGATTTCATTAATGTTAGAAGTCTCATTACATTATTAGGCTGCTACACAACATACCGGACCAAATCAAGGTGGGCAGACTGTAATATCAATTTATGTGAGTACAATATCAATAATGGAAAAGACTCACATGCACATGAATAAACAAAACCAAATATGTAAGTGAAAGAGAATTGCATAAATGTACCTGTGTTGTACATTTATTTATTTACTTATTTCTCTATATAAGAGTATAAAATGGTTAGAAGAGTCAAGAAAGAAGAATAAGTGTCTAATAAAACCCAATAAAATGTGTAAATGATTTTAAATCAATTTACTAAAAAAATGAATTAAAGTACAAAGTGTACTAATATACAAAATAGAGAAAGTACATTTATAATATATTTTTACTATATTAAGTTTTACAAAGTAAAATGTTGATAGAAGAAAATAACATATGGAGAATAACTAAGTGATGTCAATGTTTTTAAGATAGTTCTTGGTGTTTGGAAAAGTTAATCATTTGATGCTTTTGAAAAAATATGGCATCTCATTTATAAAAAAGAGATGGACATGACAATACCATATAATATGATCTTTAATCTATTTTCATAAAATGTATGTATTAGGGTGTAAGTCTTCTTTCAAGGATGTAAGATAGACGTCCTCAACAACGACACCAAACAAAACTGAGTGAGAACTTAAGGTTGGAAATTCTACACTTAGTTTCTCCACTAAGAGCCCTCTTTATATGCCAATTCAATAACAAACACTTATGACGTTCTCAACTCACAATTCCTTTTGAATATTATCAATTGTTTATATTTCAATATATAAAACATATTTACAATATCTCTATCATTACACCCATTAACATTCAACATCCATTGTAGTGATAAAGAAATATCGATCAACCACCCCTGAAATAATTGCTAAAGAGAAAAATAAAAATAAAAAACAAAAAACAATATGTGAGAAAGAAGAGGTAGTTTGTCCCATGTCAAAATGAAAGTTGTTACAATCAACAATCCAGTAGATGAAACAAGGTTGCCAAGGCATGATCCACACAAAAGAGAAAATGAGTTTGATGTAAACTCAATTAAGTATGTATTGCATTTCAAAGTGAAAAAGGAAGAGGTTACATAGTGAAATTACGAGGTTGCCAAGGCATGATCCACACAAAAGAGAAAATGAGTTTGATGTAAACTCAATCAAGCACATATTACATTTCAAAGTGAAAAGGGAAGATGTTACATAGTAAAGTTATGAAAACACTATAATGTTTGATTATATATCTAATATTAGTGTAACCATAGGTACTTGGCACACAACCTCTCATTTGCCAAGAAGTGCCCACCTCCACCCCAAGCTCCCACACCCAACCACCTCTGCCCTACAATGATGTGCATTAGCCCATGCCAAGGCATGTAGCGTCCTTGGATGTCTCTTAATGTTTAATGCATTTAATTCTTATTGTGTACACCAAGTTCTAGAGTATGCAGGCACACCTCAACACCCTGCAAACACCCATTTGAAAAGCTTGTGAACACACACTTTAACAATTTGCACATGCACAACTTAGTGGCATGCATGCACCCAAAATGCTAACAATCTTTGGAACTATTACAACTACAAAACAACATACAATACATCAAAACACAAACATCTTTTCATAAACAAATAAGAAAACATCTTTTCATTTTTCTCACTTTTGTTTCACATGGTAGTGTATAAAAAAAATCTTAAGTAATATAAACATTGTTTCCATATGAATTGTTTTGTGTTTTTTGTTAATACTTTTGCATCCATAATTTAATTCGTACCATTTATGAAATTATTTTATTATTATTTATATACTGAAATTATATTAATATCTCCATACTCACACCATTTTTTTTACCTTTTAATATATATATATATATATAAAAGATGCCTTAGAGAAGATGAAGAAATCCGTAATAAATAGTAATAAATTAGGGAACAAGACAAGCCAAAGACTAAATATCCTATATGAATCTTTTAAAGTATTTTTTTAGCGGAAAAATCACCTTCTTGTTATTCCGAGGGAATCAAGGAAAGCTTGAAATACAATCATTACAATAGGTCTCAACAAGAGCATCATGTCACTTACAAGAATTGAACCTGGGTAGGGAGGGCAACAACTTTCCTCCCAACCACCCAAGCTACAACCAATGGACATGAACCTTTTAAAGTTGTTAAATGCATATTCTAGTTTTTTTATTGGAACTATCGAATATAAAAAATGGGGAAAGAAATTGAATATATGTAAGTGAAGTCGTGTAAATGTTAGATGATTTCTATTTTTATGGTTATCTTTTCTAAATAATAAAAACAATTTAATTGGACAAAAATTAATATATTCAATTTTAATGATGATAATATGAAAAAATTCCAAATTATCTAACATTTAAAGTACTTTTGATGATGTTGATGGTTAACGTCTAGTGAGACCAACTTTGGTCTATCGAACCTTAAGAGAAAGGAAACAAATTATTTGGTTTCCTGTAAAATATTATTCCGATGCTCAAATAGCTTAAAAATAAGCGCTCATAGGTCACCAAGATTTTCACAAGTTAGAAGATTAGGAAGGTATGCATTGGAGCAAAGATTGTGGAGTTGCAATCTAATGTGGGTGTATGTAGGGTATTCTAAGAGGAAGTGACTTTCGTCCTCAATGCTCATGGTCTCAAAGAGGTGGCAAATCCTTTATGCCCATAGTGTTTTAGGAATTGTCCAACTCCATGTTTCACTATGAAGTTGATAAGAGTTCGTTCTTTTTTCGGTTATATTAATTTTCTTTTTCAAACTAGTTAAAACAAAGATATACTTTTGATTTTCTAAACTAAGGTGAATGACCTCCTTATAATATCTTAACTTTCTTTTACCCTCTAACTCTTTCATATCCCATTTTTTTTTCCTAGGAAAAAAAGCGTAATTTCATTTCACCTTGAGAGTACGAAATTACATTTGTCATCATCACTCTTAAAGAGTGGAATATAGAGATTTTTTAATAAACTTTCTGCATCTGTCTGTAATAAACTATGACGTTCTCACCACGTGAGCATTAACATCTGTTACAAAAATAAACTTGATAACTGAGTTCATGGCTTAAATATCTTTTACAAAAAAGGAGTTCATTCCTGTACATAACATTAGGTTATAAATAACAGCATAATACCAAAATTGTTCAAAGCAACCATCCAGATAAACTGATCATCATTCTATGAACGACCTGTGGAAATACTCCCTACCCACCCCATCTTCATATTCTATAACTTTCCATAAACCAACCCCCAGCAACAACCCTTCTTTCAAGGCCTTGTCCGCCTTTGTGTTGTTTTCACGGAAAATATGCCTGCAATTAAATGTTTCAAAAGTGTGTGAGACATTCTGAATTTGTTCCAAAACAGCCACAATCCTCCGATTGTTACACTGAAAAGAGACAGACACCCACTTGATCACATTCAAAGAGTCCCCAAAAACAGTAATGTTCCTGACTGTACGTTCCAAAGCAAAGGAGATAAGTAGTTTTAGACTGAGAATCTCTGCCCAGTTGTGGGTCCCCCTCCCAAAACCAAACGACATCACAAAGAAATGAACAGGAGACAAGTATAGGAGAGCCCCTCCCCCACAAAGATCATTCTGGCAAGCCCCATCAAAGAATCCCTAAGGCTGTGAGCGATCAATATCCACTGTTTGAATACATCTGGCTAATGAGGTAGGTTTGAGACGTTTGTAGGCTAGAAAAATCCCACAACTGTTTATAGCCAATAGAGCAGGGATACCAACAATGTCTGAAAACATACATTTATTCCGGGAGAGACATATTCCCTAGATTACAATAAGAGGAAGAGCTCTAAAAGAAGAAAAAACAGGATTCTGAGACCACCGTCTCCAAGCATCTTCCATAGAATTCCCTGTCCAATGGAAAATAACTTTAAGGATTCTAGAGACAATACTCCAAACCTCTGTAATATAGCTACATTGAAGAAATAAGTGCAGCACATTCTCCTCATCCTGATTACACAGGTAGCATTTGCTTGGCCCATGAAGGCTTCTCCACTGCAAAAGGTCCCACGTCGAAACCCTATTGGCCAGAGCACACCACATGAATAACCTTACCTTGTGTGGGCACTGGAGTTTCCATAAATTTTTCCACCACCATACCTGTTCTCTAACCAAGAAGTTCTCGCTAATCCATTGATATCCTCGTTTTGGTGTATAGTTACCTGAGGGATCCCCATCCCAAACAAGAGTGTCTTCTTGTTCATTCAAGTATATCTGATCCCTGTTGAGATCCCTCAGATACTGCCTTAGTTCCTCCTCCAACTCACCCCCCAATCCAAAAGAATCAGCCCTCCTCCAAACAAGGCTCCCATTCAAACGGTCTCCAGATCTGTTAGTTGATTGAGAAAATAATACTCTCTCTGACCCAACGCCTCAATCAATTCGGCTGACAACAAATGTTGAGCTTCATAACCCACCCAAGGATCACAACCTATCCTCACCCTCTGACCATTACCTACATCCCAAACCAAATTATGTTCAATAACATGAAAGGATGATACAATAGCTTTCTAGATGCAAGAGCCACCTTTATGAGATTTGTGTGGGGACCGAATCCATGATTCAACAGAGTCCGGCTCAACATATTTATGGACCATAACCCTTGCCCAGAAACCCCCAGACTTTATTAAACGCCAACCACACTTCTCAGCCAATGCTTTGGAAAAATGAAAGATGTTTTTGAGTCCCCAACCACCCAATGCTTTTGGTACAACTATGCGATCCCATTTGACCCAAGGAGTAGCATGTGCATCCTCCTTGCCATTCCAGAGAAATCTGAAGCAAATTTTTCTCGCTGAATCCAAAATGCCCCTAGGAATCCATGCCAATGACATCCAGTAAACTGGGATAGCTTCCAACACAAACTTAACCAGAACTAATCTTCCCGCTCTTGAAAGCCACCCGAAGCTCCAACTTTTTAATCGTTTTTCAGTTTTTCCAGCAACCAGACCCAATCCTATTTCTAATAGTCATTAGGCTTCAAGTTGAATCCCAGATACTTTAACCCTTCCGAAAGGGTAAGTAGAGTGAAGGGAAATAGGTCAGTATAAGTATGTAGTTCCTCCTCTCTTAATAAGGAAACGGTAAGAGAAGATTTCCCAACATTTATTTCCATCCTTGTGGCTAAAGAGAAAAGGTCTAATAATTCCTTGAGTTTAAGAGCATCCCTACTAGAGCCCGAACAAAATATCAGTATATCATCCACAAAAAGCAGATGAGAGAGGGATACTCCCGATGCTACCTTGATACCTTCAAAATGACCTGAACGTCTAGCTTCCTTAATAGCCCGACTAAGACTTTCAGCCACCAGCAAAAATAACAGGGGGGATAATGGGCACCCTTGGCATAGGCCCCGGCCAGAATGAAAGAAAGGAGTCGTCGCTCCATTCATTAAAACAGAGAAAGAAACAGAAGAGATGCAACTCATGATCCAGCGAATGAAGCCTATCTCAAAACCCAAATGAGTAAGCATAAGACGGATATATAACCAACTAACCTTGTCATAAGTTTTTGAGAGATCAATTTTAAGTACTGCTCCTTTCAATTTTATGGTTTTAATGCTATGAAATCCCTCCTGTGCAATCCCAATAGCTTCATGGATCTGACAACCTTCAAGAAACCCAAACTGTTCCTCAGAGATATGAGCTGATAAAATAGGTTTGAGTCTGCGAGCAATAACTTTGGTAACTATCTTATACACACAGTTGCAGAGAGATATAGGTCTGAAATCATTCAGATTAGAAGGAGTATCCACTTTAGGAATAAGGGCAATGAAAGTGGAATTAGTGCTGGATGGTATCCTACCTTCCTTCCTAGTATCTTCAACTAGTTGTTATAGATCCTCTCCAATAATGTCAAAAAGAGCTAGAAAAAATTCAATGGTCCATCCATTCGGCCCCGGACTCTTATCCTTCTGAAAGCTATTCAAAACTTCTTTTAATTCATCTACCGTAATGGAATCCATCAGCTTCCTGTTGTCTTCATACTCAACAAACCGAGGGAATAGCTGAGCTACCCTTATGACCTCCTCAATGTTCACTCTGTCATTGGCTTTGAAAAGATTATGAAAATGATTAACCCCGACTCCAGCCAACCCCTCAAAAGTAGCATGAGAATTACCTTCTGAATCTTCAAGGTTCCAAATGGTGTTAGCTGATCTCCTGCCTTTTGCATAGGCATGAAAAAATTTCGAGTTTTCATCCCCACTTTCCAGCCAGATGGCCCCGCTCTTCAGTCTCCATGTCTCTTCATTCTGCAATAATAACCTATTCCGCTGATCCTCCAAATGAACTAGATAATCCTTCGAAACCCGAGAACAATATCCACCTCCAAACCCTCCAGAAATGGAAGATATTTCATCCTTGATAATCTTAAGAGTCCTTTCATCCCTTTTTCTCTTATCAACCGACCAATTTTTTATTGGGTCCTTAAGAATTTTGATATTCTCAGCAAAATGAAATGTTGCAGAATGTATCAGCCCAGGTTGGAAAGGGATCTAGTACTGATGGAATAGCTCCACAAAGGTAGGATCCTGTAGCCAGATCTTGTTAAATTTTAAGGGAGCAGGAGGCTTGACAGGTCCGGCCTTCATCTCCAGGAAGATAGTTTCATGATCAGAGCATCCTCCAGACCCAATCCATTGCCTGACATAGAAAAAATACTACATTATCTTCTCAGAAAGCAAAAAATGATCCAATCTCTTCGCCACCCTATCCAAACCCACCCTCTTATTCCTCCAAGAAGGTTTTAAACACACAGGATCAACATCAACCCAATTTCCTTCAGTGAATTTCCTGAGAAAAAAGTTTGTGAGGGGATCAACATGAGCATGAGGCCCCCAAACCTCAGCTTGTCCCAGAGAAAAGTTGGGATCCCCCCCAGGATCACAGAATCCCCCTTGATCATTTCCCTTGCCAACAAAGAATTCCAAAAAGGTTCTCGATCACAATAAGGTCCATAAAAGTTTGCTATTGTGAATTCTTTATCAAAATCCAGAGATCTACAAGACATCCCTAAAATCGAATTCATTCCCCCGAGGGAGGAAACACAGACCTTAGCTTCTTTCCACCCAATCACTAATCCACCAAATCGACCCCTTGCATCAGAGGCCTCAAAACACCAACTCGGGAACCATGATTTTAACCTTCCAATAGCTTCATCACCTCCACACATAGTTTCTTGTAACAATAACACATCAGGATGTTCTAGATCCAACATCCGCCGCAGAGCTGGTCTTTTTGAGGGACCAACAAGACCCTTACAATTATAAGACATAACCTTCATCGGAACCCTTCCTTGTGGGCATTCACTACTCTAAGTGCCCTTTCAATTGAAAGTTGTTTTCCATTCCTAAGGTCCGAGCAAGCTCGAGTCTTAGCATGCGAAATGAAAGACCTTCGGCCTCTAATCTTGGACAATATAGGGTTTTCTTTCCCAATCCCCCCAGCACAAGGTTCGTTCATTGAACGGAGGAAATATCCAGACTCAAAGGAGCCCGTAGGGGAGGAGGGCTCTGGAGCAACTTGTTGGAGAACCGGGGAGTCAACAGGATATTTCTCAGGGGGGCAATCCAATAATAGGGTTTCAACAGTAGGGGATGAAACAGGAGAACACGTAGGAGCAGAGAGTGTAGCCATCAGATGAGAGGAAATATGTAAATTTTTAAACCCATCCACCCAATCAAAACCCGGAAATGATAAGTTCTTAATAAAGAAATTGAAGGAAGGGTTAGAGTAGGGAGCAGAAGATGTACCAGCTGCCAAATCCGGTGATCTATGAATAGTTTGCTGAAGACCCTCCAGAGCAGTGACCACAGGAGGAATGTGATCGATCTCTGCTCGGACCTCGACAGATGCAGATTCTGGCACTAATCCATCCTCCCCCAAAATACCATCTTCCTCCAAAGTAACGGAAGGCACCACCAAATGATTATTCTCATGTTGACCCAAAGCGTCATCTTCCATATCCACACTTGCCACCTTCTCCACCATCCTACGCTTCAAAGAGTTTCCAAACTTCATTCGGACCGGCAAAGTGCAATCAATAGCCGGATGGCCATACTCATGACAACGTCTACAACGAAACGACACATTTTCGTAATCAAGAGTTTGGGCAAAAGTATATGGCCCCCATTTCAGATCCATACAGTCAAACAACCCTTCCTGAACATTAATATTTACCAGAATTCTCGCCACCTTTTGAATCGATGTTGCCACAAAGGAGAAATCCGCTTCCAGATAGGTTCCCAGCAAATTACCTATCCTCCGGAAATGTTCCTCAGCCCAATAGTGTAATGGGAGCCTAGGTAGATGAACCTAGAGCGGGATGGTGTCCATCTGTTCACGGCTTGCATCAAATAATGGGTTCCATGGCTTAAGCAGGAGAGGCACTTTGAGGATCGGCCAGTTCATACTTAATGCCCACAGAGCATGTATGTCCGAAGAGAAATGAAAGGCGAACCAACCCCCAGAAAGGGCCACCACACGAGGAACATACCCACAGTGGCCAAACTAGGCCCCAGATGCCCATTGTATGACCGACTTGTGGCTCACCGACCTACCATAAACCCTACCTACCAACATAGATTTAACCATGCCGACAATCTGTTGAAAACCAATATCTTCCCCTAATGCATAGTTCGGAGCCTTACCGGAGTTTTTGATCCATTTCCTCCTAGCCTTTGCTCGTGTACAAGATGGAATCAACCTCGTAGTATCCTCTACACCAACAAATTCCTTCTATACTGAATCCACTGACGGACTAGAGAAACCCCGTTGTTTCGCAGTTCCCAAGTTAGCAGCAACAAAACCCCCTGAAGAAGAATAATGGGAAATCCCTTCCTCCTTATCGAACCTCACCAATGATTCAACACTGTAACCTCGCCCAGAAGATTCAATGAACGAACCACCTGATGAATTGAGAAACTCCTGGATATTTCCGAACTTCGAGCTCAGTGCATCAGATGAAAAAGTAGGAGTGTTGAAGCCTTTGACACCCCAAATGTTGTCTCTTCTCTCCTCCTGCACAAAAACCTCGTCTGAACCATACCAATGCGGAGACGGCACAGATTTCGCCACCACCGGCGAGATTACAGAATCCAGAGTAGGGTTTAGTCCCAGAATGGGAAAATAGTCCGACGGCCGGCAACTTCCATCTCCAAAGACCCCAAAGCTCCCGTCGCCTGAGTATTCCTTGAAAACGCCAGGTGGCGATCACCAAATGTCCTGATGCCGCAAACTTTCACTCCCGTAGTCCACCTCGTCTAGTGGATCCATGCTAGGTAAAACCAAGAACCTTCCCGAGGGATGATTAGGGCAAAGCTTTACAGTAATAAAAAATAACCCACATATTAATACAAAACCTCAAACAACTATGAAAAGATAAAACCGTCTCGATAACCGTGTAACCCATCTGACAGGGATGACAACATCACTACTGCCTGCAGATGGCTACACAGAAGACCCCTCCATCTCATCAAGCCCTAGCCGCCATCAGTGTCTGCCATCTTTTGCACTCTTTCATATCCCATATAGTTAACATTTTTTTACAATTTATTTTATTTATTAAAATCAAAATAAAAACTATATCTAACATTAAAATACTTTTATATAATTAACATTTTCTTTACCATTTCTTTTATTTATTAAAATCATTTTTTAAAATTTTTAAACCGATAACTTACCTTCATTTCAAAGCAAAGTGGAAGAGGAATTTAAAGGCCACCTTCAAGTTGAAGGTGGAAGTACACGTGGTACTCAAATATTTCCAAATAAAATTTAATGATATCTTATATGTAAAAGGTACTATCATACTTGAAAATACCTTTGTGTTTTCATCTGAAAATGACTACCTAAATATGTAAAAACAGTGAAAGCGATGTCATATGTGCTCCATGATGGGCCTACATATAGGAGCATCATTGTAATAATTCTTACATCTATTTGGTGAGAATAATATGTATAATTAGAGACTTTAAAACGAGTAAAATCTCAAGAAATTGGATACTTGAAGCAAGAAGTATAGTTGAATTGTCTTCATCTAATCTAGTTCTCTATGTCAAATGTTAATTGACTTATTTGACTTCTAGACAAAATAGCCAATGAAAGTGTCATTCTAACTTCTCATGACATGTGTTGGAGTTATCTTCCTAATAGTTCTCTCAAAACCAATTACCAAAATTTCATTTCCTATGACAAGGGAGCCAGAAGTGGCAATTGAATGTTTAAATTTCTCAATGGACGAACCAAAACCAAGAGGCACCCATTATAGTCCCATTAGATGAAGATGATAATTGACCTTTTTTCAATATTTTTTGGTTTTTTTGGTTTATAGTTAATCTTATTTTCAATCTCTATAATATATTTTGGAATGTCAAACTTTTCAAAATATTTGTTAATACTAGTCAAACTACCTAAACAGTGACTTTATTGTATTGTTGTTGGTCTAGTTTCCCCATGGTAAGCCAACAATAATATATTGTTGTTGGTCTAGTTTCCCATGGTAAGCCAAAAATAATATATTGTGTACAATTTTTTAAAAAAAATATGTTCTCTCTTTAAGTTAATTTCTATGAAATATGTGTTATATAAATAAAAAATGTTAATGATTATATTGTTAATAATTATTTTATATATATTCGGGTAATGTGAGTATTTTTTCTCATTTTAAGGATGGTATCTAGGGTAAATTAGATTTTTCAGGGTTTAAGCCAAATCAACATTTTGACAACAATTTATTTATGAAGAGTAAACATGTTTAAATTCGGGTGGGGGAAACAACTTTTCCTCCTAGTGATAACAAATCATATATATATGTGTGTGTGTGGCTTAAGCCAAATCAACATCTAGACAACAATTTGTTTATGAAGAGTAAACATGTTTAAATTCAGGAGGGGGAAACAACTTTTCCTCCTAGTGATAACAAATCACACACACACACACACATATACACAAGTTTGGACGATTAAGAACATGTGTTTCCTCTTAGGAGGTTATAGGTTCAAATTCAGAGGGGAGTAGGGTATGCACATCTCTGTAGACTTTAACAATTACATTGTTGCGCAGAGATGGGTCACTTGTCTGGTATATCTTATTTTGCCATCCTTTGATTGTACATACTTTACCACCATGGGGAGTATGGAGTCCCTAACCTCCTAAGTATGTTTATTACATGATGAATTCATTCCTTATACAAGTTAGAGAAGTTCCCTAAGCTAATGAGGTCGAATGCCACTTCATCAAACCAATTCAAGTCATTCATGGAGGAATTTCCATGCCATGCTCAACCATGGAGGCACGAAAATACAACATTTTTGCGTTCTGCTCAACTTCTAGGGCGCGAAAATTACAACTATTTCGCGCCTTGCTCAGTGTTTGGGGCGCAAAAATTTGGGTGAGTGAGATTTGCCTTGGATATGGGGATTCCCTATCTCGGGGATTTCATCATACCTTCAAATATCAATTTGGTTTTCCTTGTAAAGTAAGTTGGGAGTTATGAGATCCTTGTTATCCTACTTAGATCCACATCTTCCTCTCTTGATCCATCTTCTTCTCCATGATGGTTGAGCTCCTTCACCCTATATCAAGACCATTGCTCTTTGTTTTTGGCTATTAGACATATAAAGACTAAGTCTGAACTATAGCTGCAGATCTACTTATGAAGAAGTCCTTATGTTCTCAAGATTCTCAAAGATGGCTTGTTCAAAGGCGTAGGAGGAGATGTTGTTGAAATGATCTGAGGTATAATGCTGCATTGTATTACTTCCTCTTTGGCTTTCTAATATAATCTTGGCCTATTCTCCCAAATTGTATGTTTCACATTGAAATATTTCAATTTGTACTTGTTTAAATATAAAGATTTAGCCTAACATGTTTGTGTAGGAAAGTAGATCCTCTTCTCTTATTTATCTACAAGTTCTCTTACTTTAATCATTAAGCAAAGAGTTGGATCAACAAGGACAAGTGAAGATAATTGTCTTGATCAAGGTAGGACATCTACCTCTATCTTCTTTCTTACTATGAATGTTGGTATGAGTATGTTAAATCTTGGAGAATATGATCCCATTTGTTTTATTTATGTCTTGGATTTAGTTTAAGGGAGCCACATTATCATCCAAAAGATTTTCGTTTTATCCATAGGAAGAAAAATCTTATCACTTTATCCCACAAACAAAAGGGTCTCATGCCTAAATTGATGTTTGGTTTGGCTATAACCTTATATATATATATATTTATTTATTTATTTATTTATTATAAGATAATTAATTTTCAAAATAAATTTTATGGATGTAAATTTGAATTTTCAAACATTAATAACTTGTAACATGTGTTTTGTTGTTTTAGCTTGATTGTGTTACAAGAGTATCCAACTCTTTAAATATGTTAGTGGACTATGGAGTGCTCTTTTTTTCATTTTTGTTATTATATATTTTTACAATTAAGGGTTGAAGGAGATTTTAACATTTTTTATTATTATATATTTCTACAATTAGGGGTTGAAGGAGATTTTAACATTATTTGATTTGTTCCTTAAGGGGTTGGTTTATATTTGTATGGATGATTCATGCTTTTTTTTTACTTACAAAATCACAATCATGCAAAGATACTTGTTGTATTGAGCAAGATTCATATATATATATATATATATATATATATATATATATATATATAAAAGTAACATTTTCAAGGCTTTCACAGACTTGTTGTATTGAGCAAGATTCATATATATATATATATATATAACATTTTCAAGGCTTTCACAAGGTCATTATCTATAGCAACATGCTTATTATTGGTTCAACATTGATTCCCTTTGTTAGGAGGATGTCCCACTCTACCACTTTTTAGATCTATAATCCTTAGCTTTCATATATGTTTGTAGTGGAAATCAATGTTTTCATAGTTCAATTTGCGTCCAACTTTGATTCTACACGTGCAAAACAATTTTGTCAAGAAGCATTTTACTCAAGTATAGAAAATGCATAGCTTGTCACGAGTTGTGTGTGACATCTAATTTATTCATGGAATCAGGGTGATAAACTCATATAGGTTACCATTGATTATTGAAAATATTAGGTTTGGCAATCAACTAAGTCATCTCATCCAGTATATCAAGTCATCCTCCCCGGTAGTAATCAAGTCATATATAGTAGTTATTAGTCACAAAGGTTAGGTTTAACCATAAATGCTTATAAGTTGAGGTTCAATTGGCGGTTAGGACCAATATGCCCTCCAGGGGCCAAACATCTCTTGTGGAACTTGGGTACAATGCCATGTGGCAAGAACTCAGACATACCATGCTCCTCGGCGTTAAGTGGCAATAACTTGAAACCAAAAATCAAGGTGTTTGTTCCTTCCCCTATGGAGTTGGAAGAGAGCTTAACACACCTATTTGACTCATTGGGTGGGGGGCCTCCATTGGGAAAGAGCTCAATGCACCTATTTGACTAGGTTTATATGCTCAAGGTTGTTACATAATAAAAAAACAAGAAAAAATGAAAAAGGAAAGAACAATCCATAGTTGTAACTACTTAATAATATGGAGTAAATATTTGAAGATACACAAATATCTTAGCGAGACCACCTCATCTTGAGTAGTGAAAGAAGATCACTATGTTAAGGGAAATGAGCTTGATAATGTTTGCATGGAGGTTGGCTCGCGATGCCTACAAAGCAAATAGTAGGTGCATTAATTAGGGAACACCACTTTTTTTTTCATGGGAAAAAAAAGCGTAATTTCATTTCATCAGAGGCGAACAAAATTACATTTTGTATATGCACATCAAGTGTGCATTCCGGAACCAGTTCTAAGACTGTGACTGTAAACGTGTAGAAAATCCTCATCGAGAGCTCTATTATAGAGCATACAAAAATTTCACATACCAAACTGTTATGACCAAGATACAACCGGCTCCCCGAGCCCCATATGTTCTCAAGAGTTTACTAAAATGATACAAAAAAAGATAGTCAAGCTGCCAACCGCTTCATAAGTAAACAAAAAGATCAACATAACCATTTTCAGAGTGTTGCTCCTTCAATAAAGGGACGGTGGTAGTACTCCAGTACTGACCCATCCCATAATTCCTTTATCTTCCACAACCCCAACGCCAATTGCAGGCCCTCCTTAGAGGCCGCCTCCGCCTCCTTGTTCTCCCTAAAAACATGCCGGCAAGAAAAGGTGTCAAATGAGTGTTGCAACTCTTTGATGTCCAGTAGAATGTTAGCTAATCCAATGTTTCTGCATTGTTGAATTCCTTTAGTCTAGTTTATGACATTCATAGAATCACCAAAAAGATAGAGGTTTTGACATCCTTTTTCAACCGCAAAGATTAATAGAAGTTTTAGGCTCATCAATTGAGTAAAATTGTTACCACCTTCACCCAACCCCAAGTACAGTATGAAGTAGTGAGTAGTAGTGAGGTATAGTATAGCCCCTCCCCCACACCCATTGTTTTGAGCTGCCCCATCAAAGCACCCCCAGGGTACCGACTTATCAATTTCCACATCTAGAATCTCCTGTTGTTTAGAAACTCTGATGTGCTGGGGAAAACCTGTTAAAATACTGCATATTGGTGTTGCAGAAACCGCCGGTGTACAAATCTTCTCTGAAAAAATAAGATTGTTGCGGGCCAACCAAATGCCCCAGCAGACCAATAATGACAAAGCTTTTAAAGCTTTATAGAGTTCTATCGAGTTCCATGAAGCCCATGCCCACCCCACCGAGTTCCCAGTCCAAATACAATTGGTACCAGATAATTTAGAGCACTCAACGCATACCTCAGTCGTGTATGGACACTGTAAAAAAAGATGTGTGACATTTTCCCCCGCCGCTTTACTGGGAACACCACTTATAATAACACCAACAAAGTGGTATCTAGGATTACTTGCAATGCTAGGGTTCTTTTAGGTGACATGGTGGCGTGGTCATTACCTTGCCATTTGCTCTAATAGAGTGGTTGTTAACCTTCACACAAATATTGTTGCAGTGATAGAGTTGAAGGTAAAAGTATACACAATTGGGAATGTGCTTCAAAGTTTTCAAGAAGACAAGAGGCTCAATAATATTATCTTCACATCTATGTTAGTTCTATGCAAACACGAGTTGAATCTTTTAAATTTTAGTGCTTTGCAAACACAGAGGAATAAACATTTTTATTAGTTAGATAGATCCCTAGAGATCTATAGTTTTTCATAGTCCTAGAACCCAATCTAATAAGCATTTCTTTCGAAGGAAAACACTGCAGGGAAACCCAAGGGAGGTTTCCCCACATATGAATGGCATATCTAGTAAACTTGTTGGTGTAGACCAGTGCACATCACCTGAAGGGATATGAACTAGGCACCTGATGCAATGGAACTAGTTAAATGCCCAACAACATTGGTGACAACTGGTTGAACTGACATCTTGTCCCACCCTTAAGCACTTAAGTGAAAGTGAGATTGTTGATATCCTGCCAACAACAAGTGGTCCATGATGGGAAAACATGTAATGAGTGGGATTTGAACCTCAAAGGAGAGGGTAACAACTTCTTCTCTTAACCACCCATGTTATACCCATTGACATAAATGTTTGGAAACATCTCGTCCCACCCTTAAGCACTAAGTGAGGGTGAGATCATTGATACCTTATCGACCCCAATTGCCCCACAAGGGACAAACATGTCATAAGCATAATTTTAACTTGGGTGGGGAGGATAATGGTTTCTCCTCTTAACCACCCCAGCTAGACCCAACTGACAAATGTTTGGAAACATCTAATCCCACCCTCAAGCACTTAAGCAAGAGTGAGATTGATGGTACCTAACCAACCCCATTCAACGCACTAGGAGCAAACATGTCACAAGTGAGATTTGAAGCTGGGTGTGAGGATAACACATTTTCCTTCTTAACCACTCAAGCTAGACCCAACTAATTTGATTATGATAAACATATATGATTCATCCTGTCCCTTTTTGTCACAGAACTGCAATTTTTTTGGCCAAAGGAGAGTCAAAACTCTTAAAACATTTCACTTTGATTCTAAGGAAGAGTTAAGATAAAATTATATTAAAATCATTTTAGATCCATCTCATCCCTCTCAATGCTTGATAGAGCCAAATTTAAGATGGTATATACCTATAGATTTGATTTTATAAAATTTTAAATTCTTGAGTTGAAGTGTGCCACACAAGCATTATAGAAGTTACACTACACATCTCACCACCTTAGGCTACAGATACATCTCTTAATGCAATCAACATTGGATTGATTGTTGCGCCGAAGAGGCGCATTCTACAGCCCAGTAGGGGATGTGTAACTCTTTCTGTGCTCATCTTGGAGCTGACACCTGCCATTTTTAAAAATAATAAAATATTATAAAAAATAACATGTTGGCTCAAATTAGATTTAAAATATTTAAAGTGACATATATATAAAACTAAACAAATTAGATAAATAAAAATGATTCCTCAACATTTTCACTCTAAAAAGGGTTTGCACCTTGAGATATTTGATCCCTTTCGGTGCTTGTTAGATCCCCTTTTAAGATGAATCTATGCTAGTGGTAACATTACGTTGTTGGTACCATGCTAGATGCCTTTGTATGATGTTTTGGTCAAGGATCGATAGGGACTTTGTTATGAGTTCCATTCCCCTGTGACATGCCTTTAGTTCTTACACAATGGTCCATTGTGATAAAGGAACAAGTACCTCCCCTTGAGTGAAATTTCATATTAAGTGTATCTTTCAATGTCTCGACCTTCACTAACCTAAAGTTTATAGTTTATAGTGATAACCAACTAAATTTAAACTTGAGTCTCGCCTAAATAATCTTGAATAATTATCGATTCTCCTAAATCTATAAAAAATTAATAAAAAATATACATACTTTACAAACACGTCATTTTGAGTTATCCTCAATTATATGAAACCTCCCTTTGAAGTTTTGGTTAAGAATCCTTATCCAATGTATTACTAGTTTCGAGTAAACTCCCATCAAATATGTTACTAACTACGAGTAAACTCCCACCAACTAGACCACAACACAAAGAGGGACCCACAAAGCCTCCCACTTTTTCTCGGAAGCTGAACAAATCCAAGGCAAACACCCACCGACCTTCCCCACCACGATCGATGGCCGGAAACGCGGACATCGACACCAAATGTCCCCACCACCGTCCGATCATCTCGGAGCAGGGGACGCGTTAAAGTTTCCATTATCGATGTAAAAGATAAAAACACGATTACCGAGAACGGAGAACAAAAAATCAGCAGGTCGGATAAAGAGAAAGCCAAGGCATGTATAACGTACGGAAAACGACACGTCATCACCCATGCCCTTCCCATGACAAGCCGCCGTACCCCGCCACGTGTCCGTGCCGCCTGCCCGGATCTGCCCGGTATGCCCGACCTGCCCGGGCTGAATTAGCAGGTTGCCGTCGTCTATACTCCGCATTTTCCATCTCCCTCAGCTCGTTGAAAACCTAAGAGAAAGGAGAAGATAAAACATTGTGAATAGGTCGCCGAATCCACCGCCAAATCGGCTATTTCTCCCTGGATCTGTCCTCGAGTCATCGTGCAGATCAATTCAAGCCGTTTTTCGAAGCTCGCCGTTGAAAATTTGGCCGATTTTGGGGATTTAATCAAACCCTACCCGCGTAGCAGAGTTTCAGAGACGATGTACTGTGTTTGCGTCCTCGGCACGGCAGAAAATATTAAGAACCGAGGATTTTGAAGAAATTTACCGTCGACCATATTTCGAAGCTTTAGCACGGATTTTTGCAAGAGAAATCTCAGAAATCTTGCCTGAACGGCATATTTTTGAGGCCCGTGAAGAAATTTGAGACCCGATCAGGTTTTGAAAGCTTCCCCGCTGTTTTTCCCGTCAGGAAACCTTAATAATCTCGAACTTACGCGGCTCGTTTTGGGATTACCGTAGAAATTTGTGTGCACGTCGTAGTTTCTGAACCATTTGTGAAATTTCACGAGAATCGGTGTGATCTAGCAGTTGCAGCGAAGAATGGACGCTATGAGGCCGGGAAACGGAACGAAAACTTAAGAAGGTTAATGGAAAAAAATAAATAATTGCTGTTCCTTTAAAGGAGAAAATTGGCAAAGATGCTAGGCTATGCATGGGCGACAGAGTGAAGAGCGACAACGGCAGCGGCACATGTTGCCTGTCCCTGGTCACGGTACAGTTGGCGATTCTTCCAGTATCAAGTTTTTTTCTAAGGTATTCGTATGCTCTTTACTTGTGATCTAATCGGTCTCTCTTTGTATTTAAGCCATGTTTGAATTGAAATGAAATAAATCAAACCCATAAAATAGGTTTCAGGGGCCGCGTCTTCAATAATAAGATCAGTTTTACTGTTCCGAAATGAAGGTCATGCGTTGTTATGCTGGAGTTTCCCTTATATTATTTTCTTCATAGGTTTTAGATCACGTATCCCAGTGCGCCCCCTTGTATTTTCCCCTCTATATTTATTTTTGTTAGTTTTCAGAAGGAGCTTGCCTTGAAAACCTAATCTGTTCCGTCAGTTTATACCGGCGAATTTTTCTGTGTTTCGGGAAGACAGATTTTCGCGTATCAAAGTAGAATCTCAACGATTCAGAATTTAATATCTTCTAGTCCGCAAGGCTGTGTGGTCTACTGGTAACCCAAGTTCAAATTCCGGCAGATAGGCTCTGGTAGAAAAATTGCCTCCAAGACCGGTTGAAAGTCCTGGCGACCTTGAGTCCCAAAGATGCAGCGCTTTAAATCTGAAGCGGCTCTTTTTGAAGGCAGGTTCCAAATATCTCCGTCTAGAAAATAATATGTTATAATGGATTTATCGGGTGGTTCAGGGGGATTTATATGCAGGCTGATTGTTTGGTGGATTGTGCCGGGTTATTGGCCAGCAACGAGACATGTTGTGGGTGGAGGCATTTCTCTGAGCGCCTAATGGGTCGAAAGGATTGACAGAATAGGAATAAATCAACAGGATGATAAATTTGCTAATGGGTGGGTATAGGAGGGCGAGAAAATGGCCTAATATGTCAGCTAGAAATTGAGAGTTGAAGATGAAAGACGATTTGTGTTACAAATTCTGTGTCAATGAATGCCTGGTATTACCTATAGGAATAAATCAACAGGATGATAAATTTGCTAATGGGTGGGAATAGGAGGGCGAGAAAATGGCCTAATATGTCAGCTAGAAATTGAGAGTTAAAGATGAAAGACGATTTGTGTTACAAATTCCGTGTCAATGGATGCCTGGTATTACCTATAAGCAAGTTGACTCTTGATTGCTGTCAACTGCCGAAATTGTATGGAAGTTCTGGTTTATCTGATTTACGTGAACTTTGTTTTTGTAGAGACATACATATGACCTGCCAGTCTGCCTCTTTTTTCCTGCGGTGCTTTGGTAGTTCATCATATTTTGGGTTTCTTCGCTCACCAGATTAATTCAAATTTCCATTTCTGGGAGTTGTCGACATACTTCTTAGAGTATTGCCTTATGCAATAGGTTATCTGTTTTACTCCCGATGTATGAGGTGAGTTTCAGACTCCATGTTTCTAGACGGGGTTCTGTTGCGTTTTGATGGTAGCCTCTGATAATATTTCTTGTGGTGCTATCAGGAATGCCTGATTACATGTTTGTGCGACTTAAATGCTTTAAAGTTATTAACGACTACTGTGGAGCTTTGGAAGTATTCAGAGCGTCTGCTTTGAAAAGGTTTTAATACAAAATTCTGAAACACCGATTTGCTTGTATACTGCCTTTGGTGAGCGACATTACACAAATAGCAGAAAGATAAGAGACAATTATTTTTTATTAATGTCCTACAAATGACCAAAAGGGCAATAGGGCTAGAAGTGTACATCCAGTGTAGGTACAGTGTGGGAGCGTGAAAGCATCTCCTAGATCAATACTGAAAGTGAGAAAAGATAAGGAACTATGGTTGAAGCAATGATGAAATATGTGGGACCCCTGGAAACTTGTGCATCAGTCCACAGACCTACAAGCAAATCCAATTAAGGTTTTCTATATGATTATCTGAGGAAGCGATTCCTTAGTAGATATTTATTTTACTGTTGATGAGCTTGGTAGATGATCAGTCATCACGGATGGTAGATTCAGAGTTTGATACATAGGTTAGAACTTGTTTTGTATAATTTTGGATTGTCTTATCTGTAAAAACCTGCAGTTTGCCTTCTTTACTGGGAAAACTAAGTAAACAGAAAGATTGGGTAATATTTATCAGTGTTGTAGTTTCTCTTCATTCATATTATCGTATATTATTGGAAATTGCAATTTAACTGACACTCGTGATGTGGACAATTAAATATCTTTCTGTGTAATGATATCTCCAAATGTAATTTGAAATGTTGAATTAATTTTGTGGTGCTATCAGGATTGCCTGATTACATTTTGTGCGACATAACTGCTTTAAAGTGATTCAAGACTACTGTGGAGCTTTGGAAGTATTCAGAGGGTCTACTTTGAAAAGGTTTTAATACAAAATTCTGAAACACCGATTTGCTTGTGTACTGCATTTGGTGAGCGACATTTCACAAATAGCAGGTAGATAAGATACGAGAATTTTTTATTAATGTCCTACAAATGACCAAAAGGTCAATGGGACTAGAAGTGTACATCCAGTTTAGGTACAATGTGGGAGTGCGAAAGCATCTCCTAGATCAATACTGATAGTGAAAAAAGATAAAGAACTATGTGTGAAGTACAGATGAAATATGTGGGAATCCTGGGAACTTGTGAATCAGTCCACAGACCTACAAGCAAATCCAATTAAATTTTTCTACCTTATTATCTGAGGAAGCAACTCTTTAGTAGATAGTTTTTAATTGTTGATGAACTTGGTAGATGATCAGCTATCAGGGATGGTAGATTCAAAGTTTGATACGTAGGTTGGAACTTGTTTTGTATAATTTTGGATTTTCTTGTCTGTAAAAACCTCCAGTTTCCCTTCTTTACTGGGAAAACTAAGAAAACAGAAAGATTGAGTAATATTTATCAGTCTTGTAGTTTCTCTTCATTCTCATATTATTCCAAAATGCAATTTAACTGACACTTGTGATGTGGACAGTTAAATATCTTTCTGTGTAATGATATCTCCAAATGTAATTTGAAATGTTGAATTAATTTTGTGGCATGACAGTTTTTCTTTGATGCTTAGGATTTTAGATTTTATTTTCTATAATATTTTGAAATGATGCATGAAAAGAGTTCTGAAATTATTTGAATTTCCAGGATGGCCGTAAAATCAGTATCGGAGATTGTGCACTCTTTCAGGCTGGTAATGCACCGCCTTTCATTGGGATTATTCGTTGCTTGACTTCAGATAAAGAGGGTCACGTGAAGCTAAGTGTCAACTGGCTTTATCGACAAGCTGACGTTAGGCTAGGCAAAGGGATTTTGCTTGATGCTGCCCCGAATGAGGTCTTCTATTCATTTCACAAAGATGAGATATCAGCTGCCTCATTGCTTCATCCATGTAAAGTTGCATTTCTCAGGAAAGGCATTGAACTTCCTTCAGGCATATCTTCATTTGTGTGTAGGAGAGTTTATGACACTACAAACAGGTGTTTATGGTGGTTAACTGATCAAGACTATACTGATGTAAGTTTTCCCATACCATACCTGGTTAAATGCTGGAAATAGGTCACTTGTTTGGTTTTTTCTATTTGTAGATTTGAATGTCATGCTGGGTATGCTAAATGCATGTTTGAAGGGGTGTTTATTTTGAAGGAGTATTTTTGTCCTCAAGGACTTAAGAATCAGCCTTTGATTAGCCTCTGATAGTCGAAGTGCAAATGTGTCTATGATGGAGTGTAAAGTATAGAACACTTCCAAAAGTTATTTGGACTCACAAGGATTAAGGTTTCACAAAGAAGATTTACACTGATGATTATTTTTGATATTTCACGTTAGTGAGTAGAGATTTTCGACTGGCATCATATCTATTTATGCTAGGTCTTTGGTTCTTAAAGAAATCAGATACTTGGGTATTGTAAAAATTCTGCTTTACTAGTTAAACATATCTTGCAGATATTGGATACTCCTAGTTGCTTTTTTCTTTCCCTCCAAATTGAATTCCAGAACGTCCTCTAGTTACCCACCATTTCCAGTTTGATATATTGCTGTTTGGTGCTAATTTCCAGTTTCAAAGTAGTCCAGACTATATAGTGAGTTATTTTTGTTTCTCTGCATGGATATACAAAGTTAGATTAAAGTTCTAAATGGATTTTTGGTGAAAACAACGTGCCCAAATCCCATTTTTCTTGTTGAGTTCTCAGAACGGGAAGTGGATTCTATTTTGTCGATTGGAGTCCTGTCCAGGCCGACTTTTGTGATTCACTAAAGTTATATGACTGTTTCATGGTCGGATTTAGATAAAGAGATATAGGGGGAGTCGGAACTTTTGGGAATGATTGGTTCCTTGTTACTATTTCGTAAGATGACTTGTTTATGTAAAAAATTCATCTGATTAGCAAATAATTAGTTATAGAATTTCAGTGATATGAGTATTTGTTAAAATTCCCAAGCAGTAAGTTATAAAATTCACTCATGCACTTCAAAGTTTGGAACTGATTTAATCTTGGTCTTAATGATCAAAGTATTTTGTCTGATCTCAGAGTAGTTCTTTCAATTCATCAGTTAGGCCATGCTGACTGTTTCTATTTGGTTGGCTGTATTTTTTTGAAGATGTACTTCCGAGGCCTATCTCTTCTAAATATTGTTTGCTTTTGTCATGGCAGGAACACCAAGAAGAAGTAAATAAGCTATTGGATAAGACGAGACACGAAATGCATGCAGCAGTGCAGTCAGGAGGGCCCTCCCCTAAAGATTTGAATGGCCCAGCAACAACTTTAAAAACTAGTTCAGATAGCACACAGAATACTTCATTTCCTTCTCAAGTTAAGGGGAAGAAAAGGGAGCGTGCTGATCAGAATACAGATCCTCTTAAACGAGAGCGTTTTTCAAAGTCAGATGGCAGTGATACAGGGCATTTCAAACAAGAGTGCATTATGAGGCCTGAAGAAGTTGCCAGAATCACTAACAAAGATGGATGCCTCATCAACTCAGAAGCTGTTGGGCAGCTTGTGCATCTAATGCAGCTGGAGAGAAGCGATGATGGTAAGAAAGGAATTGATTTGGCTTTGTGGCGTACATCCCTTGTAGGTGTGATTGCAACCACCGATCAAGATGACTGTCTCAGTCAATTTGTGCAGCTCAGGGGCTTGCCCATTTTGGATGATTGGCTTCAAGAAGCCCACAAAGGAAAGACTGGAGATGCAGGCAGTCCAAAGGAGGGTGACAAAGTTGTTGAAGAACTGCTGTTAATGTTGCTGCGCGCTCTTGATAGACTACCTGTAGATCTTGATGCTCTGAAGACTTGTAATGTTGGGAAATCTGTAAACCACTTGAAAAATCACAAGAACCAGGAGATTCAAAGGAAGGCTAGGATCTTAGTTGATACATGGAAGAAACGTGTCGATGCAGAAATGAAGAACAATGACACAAAGTCTGGATCAAGCCAGGGAGCATCTTTGCCCTGTAAGCAGGCTACTGGCGAAGTTGCTTATACTCATGGTGGCAGGCGTTCCGGATCTGCTGAAGCTGTGAAAAACTCAACACCATTAAACTCTACTGCAAAAACAGTCTCAAACAGATCAGGCCAGACAGATATTCTATCAAGATCAACATCTGTCCCCTCAGGTTCTGGCAAGGTTTCTACATTGCTCTCCTCAACCATTAGCACCAAGGATTCTCATTGTAAGTTGACCATGTCGAGTGGCACAAACGAGTTTCCGGTGACTTCAATTAAGGAAGAGAAAAGTAGCAGTTCCAGTCAATCACAGAATAACAGTCAGTCCTGGTCGAGTGAGCCTGGAAAGGCTGCAGGTTCAGTTTGGAAAGAGGATGCTAGGAGCTCTACAGCAGGTTCTATGAGTGCTAAAGGCTCAAGTTCGGGATCACGCCACAGGAAATCAAGTAATGGAGCTTTGGGATCTGGTAAATCAGGATGCCAGAAAGAGGCCAGTGGAGGGAAGCTAATATGGAGTAAAAGTGCAACGTGTGAAAAGGCATCACAATCGTGTCACACATCTGACAAGGCAATAGATAATTCCCGTGGGGATAATACAAACAGTCCCAGACTGATAGTTAAACTTCCCAACGCTGGACGCACTCCAGCTCCATGTCCCAGTAGTGGGACAGTAGAGGACATTGTCATCCCAGCAAGTAGAGGATCTTCTCCCATTATCTCCGATAAACATGATGCAAGTGATGCAAGAACAAAAGTGAAGATTGATGTTTCTCATGCTAATAGTGTCCCAGAGGTTAATACTGAATCATGGCAGAGCAATGAGGTTAAAGATGGTTTCACAGAAGGGGATGATGGAGATAGATCATCTGCTGCCATTCCAAATGAAGAGCGTAGCAGAATTGGTGAAGAAATTGAGAAAACATCGGAAATATCTAAAATGGCTCCATCATCAGAGTCTGGCAAGGAGAATGATCCATCAAAGGGTCTGATTGAAGTAGAAACTGTTAAGACAAGTGAGCGAGTTGGCTTTGCAATTGTTTCAAAGAAGAGCTGCTCACAACTTTCTAATGCAACTGTAGGTGATATGGATGATGGGGGTATGAAGCTACTGGTAAATCTGGCAGCCACTGAAAATTCCAAGGACAGGCAAGTGCCTGTTGTTGTCAGTGAAAGATGTTCCTCAGCAGCAGGAGAGGGTAGCCTGGATGAGTCTACAATAAGGTGCTCTGTTGATAAAATCCATTCTAATCCTAGTGATCATGCAGATGACAGAAGTACCATTTGCATAAAGGAAGCGAAGGACCTTACTGTTGCCAGGGAGAGTCCAGATGTTTCCAGCTATGACTTGTTGAATAAGATTCAGAAAATTGGAATGCCTGTTCCTCAGAAAGGCATGCCTGACATCCCCAAGGCTTTAGAGCACCCTACTAGTGAGGATTCAGAGGATTTAAACTCTTCTTTAGATGGCATTGGCAAGGTTCCTGTCTGTCCACGCATGCCCCCTGAACATAAATTTGCTGGAAAGAGGAAAGGCATTTCCTCCAATCAAGAGGTGGAGCACTGTACAGAACATAGCTCTGTTCCAGTTGGGAAACTAGGTGAAGCAGTGAAAGAGATGGTTTCTGATGCACTAACGGAAATGGCTTGTGTTTCTGGAAAGAGGACAGAGGATGGGTTACATGCATCCAAGATGAGTAAACATGATGGTGAACAAGAAGCTCAAACAGATGTGTTTGCTGGTGAAGTTAGATTGGACAGAGATATTAAAGATAATAGTGCAGATGATCAATTGATAGTCATGGAGCATTGTGCAGGTGCAGGGACCCCTGATAAAACAGTGGTGGCTGCTTCCCCGGCGTTGAAAGAAGTTGAGCAAGAGGTGGCTGTAGATAGCAAATCCGTTCTGAACATGGCTTCCTTTAATGATACTAGCAATAAAAGCTCAGCCTATAACCTCAGAAATGACCAAGTAAGAGATAGTGACCTACAAGATGACCTACAAGATGGTAAGCAACTGCAAAATTCTGTGAAGGTTGAAGACAGGCAGCAAGACATGGGTGTTGATAATCATCATCTTCTTAGCACAAAGAGCATTGCATACTTGGATGATAGTCAAAAAACTGTCACCGAAAAAAGAGAAGACATGGAGGTAGAAAAAACTGCAGGAGCTGCAGATGAAGAAGAAATAAATCAGACAAGTCAAGTTCAAGTTGGCATCTTCAAGAAAATTGCAGACATACAGACAGGACCAGATTCAGGTAAGTGTGAAAGTGAAAGATGTGATTGTAAGGAGGAGTGTTTACCTTCCAGTCATCCTGCCTGTCCAGCAATTTCTGATGCAGAAGCAGAAAAGAAGCAGATTGCAGACTCTACAATACACAAAGGGCATGCAGGTATAGTGGATGCTGATGACAAGACTATAACAGAGATATTGGTGGATACCACGGGTGTTGTTGGAGCCAGTGACACAAGTGTTAAACTTGATTTTGACTTAAATGAAGGTTTTCCTATGGAAGACACAAATCAAGATGATGCAGCAGCTTCTGCTCTGTCTATGGTTATTTCTAGTGCTTCAGATACCCTTATATCAAAATCCAGTGGGTTAGCAACGCCAATTGCAGTGGCCGCTAAAGCAAAAGGGCCTTTGATACCTCCGGCCAGTCCTTTGCGGGTCACAGGTGAGCTAGGCTGGAAAGGATCTGCAGCAACAAGTGCTTTTCGGCCTGCCGAACCTCGAAGAACTCCTGAGAGGCAACATGTCACTTCTGAAGGTCTGCCCTTGGATGCTGCAATCAGTGCAATTGCCGGTACAAGTGGCAATCAAAGTCGTCTCCATTTAGATATTGATCTTAATGTGCCAGATGAAGGTATAGTAGAAGACGGTTTGATGACTTGTTCTTCCTCTCAAATTTCCGCACGAGTGACAAGTTCAGAGCTTGCCACTGTAAGTGGTCATGATTTTGTGCTTTTGACAAGGGAACTGTCTGCTCCTAGTGGGTCTGCTAGTGCTGGAAAGCTAGATTTGGATTTGAATCGTGTTGAGGAGTGTGAGGATACTGGACCAGTTAATACTGAAGTTTTAGGTTCTTCATTAAATTTTTTTGCAAATGGTTTTTCTAATGGGGAGTCACAAGTGCCAAGGGGTTTTGATTTGAATGATGGACCTTCTCTAGAAGATGCAGTGGTTGAACCTGGTCCCTGGAATTCCAATGTCAAGACCAAAGGGAACTCTTGTCTCCCATCATCTGGCTGGAGAATGAATGGGGATGTGTCGAACTTAACATCATGGTTGGCTCCAGGAACTTCTTATCCAGGTCTTTCTATTCACCCATATCCTTCTGATGTAACTGAACGGTCTTACCCAGCTGTTGCTCCAGGTGCAACACCGCATGTTTTGACTTCAGCATCTGGACCTACATACAATTGTGATCCATATAGAGGGACAGTACTTACGTCAGCTCCTGCTGTTGCATACCCAAATACACAACCTGCATTCCCATATGGTGGACTTTCTTTTGGTTCAAATTTTTCAATGACTTCCACATCCTTCTCAGGAGGGCCAGCTTCTTCGTATGGAGATTCCTTAGGAACATCATGTTTTTCTGCAGTTCCCTCACAACTTGTTACTTCAGGGGCAGTTTCGTCTCCAGGTGTAAGGCCCTATATGATGGGTCTCACTGATGTTTCTGGCATGGAAGGCACTCGCAAATGGCCAAGACCAATTCTTGATTTAAATGCAGGTCCTGGAACAGTTGATTTAGAAGTTAGAGATTCTAAGCAATTTGCCATTGCTGACAGTTGGGTTTCACCAGATGGTCAGACAAGATCCTTTAACCAGACAATAGCCTCAGCAGTACTGCCATCGAAGAGAAAAGAACCTGAAGGAGGCTGGGATTCCCATTCTATTGGATTCGTCCAGTCTCCATGGCAATAACCTTTTTCTCATTTTTTAAGCTGTCCTATGGAGGAACTTGCCACAATTTCAGATTATCATTGGTTAATTTTCACATGGCTGTGGTTTGTAAGGGATCAGAATTTCCCACATCATTACATCTCGTGCAGAGAATATAATGTGACCAATTGTTGTATGGCAGTTGCTTCACGATCTAAAGCACCCTGCTTCTGTTCTCTACATACAGTTGCTTCACGATCTAAAGCATCCTACTTCTGATCTCTACATGTCCTTCTGAGTTGTATCAAATTCCAAGGTATCAAAATTTGGAAGTATTTTATGGAGTCTTATTCATGGCTGCTGCTCTTACTAGAGTAAGTCAGAATGTTAAGATTTAGGCTCAATGTATTTTCTGTAAATTTCATATCAAAATCTCTTTTACTGGAAGGACTGTTGTGTTTTTCTTTCTAGTCCACATCTAGAGTTATTGTTCATAGGTATGTCCCCATTGAAAATCCTATGACCTAAATGGAAATAACATATGCGATCACTATATGTGATCCTGTGGGTTCAGGGTGTCCATTATTGGCATCTCGCCTCTTTGCAATTGCAAGTTTGATCTATTGATATCTTCATTTACATCTCTAGACAAGAATAATAACCTAAACAATTCTGAAACTCTCGTAAGGAATGTAAGTGCAAAATATTTTGCATGTTTTTAGTTTAGTAAGATTGTGTTTTTGAAGCATGGGACCCTGCCAGGCCCCTTTTGATTATGCCATTTTGATTAAACTAAAAGATGAACTGAGATTGTGTATATTGACAAAGTTTGAGGTTTTCAAGTACAGGACCTTGTCAGACAATTTCATTCAGGGCCTGGACACATTCTTTCCAGCAATGACGTCTTTCATGCTAGCAGTCTTCCTGCTGTTAGACAATTTAATAGTGAGTTTCTGGTGTGATAATTAATTAGCTGTATACTGTAGTTCAAAACTCCTAGTTGTTGGCAAGTTTAACTCTGTTTAGTTATTTGCTTGAAGTCTAGTTATTTTTTGATAGATTTTGAAAAGCCTTAGTGCCTATTGTGCTAGGTTTGATTTCAATTAACGTGCTTTACAAACAATAGTAAATTTTTCTTTAAAGGGAAAAGATTGTGTTTTTCAACTAACAATCTTCAGTGAAAAAGGCATATAATTGTGCTTTTGTTATTCAGTAGGATCAAATCTATCATGAGGTCTTCTAAAAGATGCTTTATCCTGTGTAGTTTGCTCGGAATCGAAGCATAGTTTACATCCAGACTGTGAAGACCACAAAGAATAGATTTCATTGGTGCAATATCGCAGTTGCCTATGTGTTCTTGTCTGATATTCTCCAATAGCTTTTGGCTCAAGGACAAGGTCCTATCACTACGTTACCTTTCACAGGGTACCATTTAATATTCTCAATCATGCCTGTTGTGTTTTCCTGTCTCCATACATTTCTCTTGTTTATGTTATATGATTTACTGTTTTGGTACAAGTTCCTTGAATATCCTTACTTCGGACAATTTGGAAAACAAGAGGTGAGTTAAATGGAGAAGAACGGGGAGGGGATGGATTGCCTTTTGGAACAATGTTTCATTTCCGGAAAACAGAGTTAATAAAATATATAATTTTCTATGTTTTTGCGGATTTATCTTGTGGGGGTGACATTCTTGGAAGGAGTTAAAGAGAGCGATTTATCTCATTAAAAAATTTCAACGACATTGCTTAATTTCTATGAAATGTATTTATATTTTGATTCCTGATTACAACACACTATATCTATAGAATGCAAATCATATTTTGATAATTATGAGAAAAAATGTTTACAAGGTACATGATCTACATGTTAGAGGAGAATGTTCAGCTAGTTTAGAGAGGAAAACTGTTCTGCTGAGATATATGGCTTTCTCAAAAGTGTGATACTGCTAAACAGGTATCGAAAAGAGTACACTAGATTGATACGAAGGAGAATATTAGAGAAGCTTGGTATGGTGTAGATACGAGTGCATTAAAATTCGTGGCTTTCATAGTAAGATACACCAATCGACCTCTATAGATGAAGGGTATGTAACAAGCCATCATTGCTGCTAATATCTTGCAGTCCTTTTGCAAGCAACACAACTTTGCCACTTTGCAATATCCACAGGAATTACATTTTTATATGTAAAAACGTTGTCTCATAGGGTAACTAATTATAAGCTTTTTGAAATTTGGAAGCCCTATTATATTTAATCTTGTGATGTCAAGAGACTACTAACATCAATATAAAAAGAAAGAAAAGCTCACATGATCTTGTAGAAGATGTTTTGTTAAGCTCCTATATACAGTGCACCAAGGAAGTGCTTCCCAGTGGAGGTATGGCTCACTAAGGTTGGAAGGGTGACATTTTTGAGTCTGTTTGTGTACTCGTAGCGATCTGGGTAAATGTTTTGATCAATTAGTGCACCAATTCGCCAAATGCCAATTCAATATTATTTACGAGGAGCACAACTCTGGAAGTACAAGAAGTTTTTGCATTATTATGACAGATTATAGCCAGTGGAGGTATGGCTCACTAAAGTTGGAAGGGTGACATTTTTTAGTTTTTTTTGTTTGTGTAGTCGCAGCAATATTGTTACATGTGATCAGTTAGTGTACCAATTTGCTAAATGCCAATACAATATTATTTATGAGCAACACTTTGGAACTACAAGGAGTGTTGCATTATGGCAGAGATTATATAGAATACTATGAATTGAGATATTGTATTGTGTGTTAAATGATTGATCATGATTGATATTTATACTATTTCGCTAGTGATTATGCAGGTCCAAGCATTTGTGCTGACGCGCTCCAAAACATTACAGTAACCAGGACATTTGGGTTAGGAACATTACGCATACTAATGCAGCCTCCAGCACTAGGGTAACCAGAACATTCGGATTAGGAACATCACAAATTGTTGCAACCCCGGACATCTGGGTTGGGAACATTAAATATCCACGACACGTATGTTGAGATTGGGGCTGGGAACATTGGAATCACCAAATGATATGGTGTCTGCTTAAAGACTAGATTTCATCTAAGGATTGAACACAAGTTCAATGAATATTTGAAGTAACGACACGTTTCGTAGTGAAGGATACGAGGAAAAAATGCATTAGGGTTGGGAAGCAATACTGGACCACCCTAAAATTGAAGGTCGGCTCTGGTACGACGCGACCATACCAGCAAATGCAATTGGTTCCCACCCGGAACACGCAATTGGTGCCCACCCGGAACACCACTTGATCTTGGCTACCAATTGCATTAAATGACACGTTTAAATTGAGCTTTGGCGTGCCTTCTCCTGATTTTCTTTGAGATGTGACCATTAACGATTTCAGACACCTATTGTGGATCACCAAAGGTACTGGTATTTCAACCAGGTGGGGAGGAGTGGGGTGGTTGGCAGCTGGTAGTGGGGCGTTAACTCACCAAAGGTACTAGCATTTCACAGATTCATCGAACTCTCTTTTCCATTGCTTGAACATTACTCTTGTTGCAGTATGCTCCTTGCTTTTGCTCTCTTTGAGCCATTTCTGGCTTGGTCTTTCTGCTATAATCTTCTGCTGTGGAGTATAGCATAAATCTATTTTAACCTGGGATCTATTAAAGTATCAAGAGGGATAAAAGCATCGAAGTTCGAGGTCCAAAACTTGATCCTCTTGCACCCCAAGTAACTATTTAATAAACATTGAGATTGATCCTCTTGCACCCCAAGTAACTATTTAATAAACATTGAGATTTGTACTTGCCCTCTTTTCACTTATGCACCGATAATATATTCAAAGTTAATATGGCTTGTGCTCTACTTTATTTATAGTTCGTTCCAATATGGTAAGATATAACTAATATGGTATTATTTTGTTCTTAAGATTTGAGGCCCGTGGGGTAGCTCAAGTTGTTCTGGAACATTACTACACTTGTTGCAGTATGCTCCTTGCTTTTGCTTTCTTTGAGCTATTTCTGCTTTGGTCTTTCTGCTATAATCTTCTGCTGTGGAGTATAGCATAAATTTATTTTAACCTGGGATCTATTAAAGTATCAAGAGGGATAAAAGCATCGAAGTTCGAGGTGCAAAACTTGATTCTCTTGCATCCCAAGTAACTATTTAATAAACATTGAGATTTGTAATTGTCCTCTTTTTACTTATGCACAGATAAAATATTCAAAGTTAATATGGCTTGTGCTCTACTTTATTTATAGTTCGTTCCAATATGGTAAAGATATAATCAATATGGCATTATTTTGTTGTTAACATTGAGGCCCGTGGGGTAGCTCAAGTGGCTCTGTGGAAGTTGTGAAATTGGTTGTGAATAGCAGGTCATGTGTTCGATTCTCCCCGACTTCCATTGTGCGCTATGAGTCGGGAATTGTGGTTTGCACCTAGGGTTATAGTGGTAGCGAGATTGGATTCTTGGACCCCGTGACACGCGAGTACCAGCTCAACCTCTATTGCCAATTCCCCTTGTCAGAAAAAAAAAAGAAAAAAACATTGAAATTTGTACTTGCCCGTTTTTCCTTGTGCACTGATAAAATATAGTAAAGATATAACTATGGTATTATTTTGTTTACATTTTTGTTAATGTACTTTTATTGAGTGTTACACCAATTTTCTTGGTTGGACACATGGGATGTGGGAACTATGCATCACAGGGTACGTGTTGAGATAGCTACAAATTTTAGGAAACGTTATAGGGGACATTGCTCAAATTATTAAAAATAAAAAAATTAAATACATGGAGCACAAATCTAAATGTAAATTCGGGTAGTGGGAACTATGCATCACTGGGTACGTGTTGAGATAACTACAAATTTTAGGAAACGTAATAGGGGACATTGCTCAAATTATTAAAAAAAAAATAAATAAATACATGGAACACAAATCTAAATGTAAATTCGGGTCGTTGTAGAGAGTTTTGTATGGAGTGTAACTAGGTTTTAGAGAGTACATGCTATATTCTTTTGTTTTTTTCTTTCCATTTTTGTTTTTTTCTTTCCATGGCATGTCTACCTAGGATGGAAGCATTGAGAGGTACTCTCATGCCTTTCTTTGGGAAGGGAGCATTGAGAAGTGCTCTCATTTGCAGGGTACTTGTCTGCATCCTTTTTTCATGGGGATATGTTCATGTGCATTTCTTGGTGTCTCCCTAGAATGGAAGCATTGAGAGGTACTCTTCATTTTCAGGGTACTTGTGAACATCCCCTTTTTTATTGGGATGTCTTCAGTTATCAAATTTGAAGGGAAATTTAAATAATTGTACTTCAATTGACAAATATAAATTAACTAAACTCTTCCTCTCCAAAAAAGCAAAAAACAAATATTGCTCATCCAAATTTTTACAATCCTAAACAATTGAGCACTCCTTAATATCTACATGATAAATGGTATCTTTTCAATAAAATCGAATTTTAACACATTAATTTGACATATATGTAACATTAATTTTACAGTTCATTAAAATAACAACTATTTTGTTGTATTTTTCTGGGTTAGACCACTCTTCATTATATTTTAAAATTATTTAGACTATGCAATAACCATATTTGGGCATCTTCATGATCTTATGCATAGTGCAAGACGTTGTAACTAGATATAGTCTTAAAATAAAACTAGAACCATGAGAAAATTACTTACTGTTAACTATGTACAAAAAGAAGCCACTAAGCAAAACGAGGTATAATAAACCTACAACCAAAATATACATATAAAACCAACCAAAACTGTAATTCAAATCGGAGAGAGGGCAACCATCCAAGCTTGAGAGATGTAAGAATGATGGACACTAGGCGCCTAAGAAAAAATAACACATAGCTCAAAAAAACATTAAAAAAAAATCCTCCATACCAAGCTAGTTAGCAATGCTAGCATCATAGGGGCTCGGGCATCAAATTTCGTTGTTCGACATTTGTCGCGACAACATACATGTATGGGATGGAGGGGAAATGGAATCAAGCCTAAGTCAACTGGAGCCTTGCGACTCATTGCATGTTTGAGTCTTGACAATCTACCTTTTAAATTGAACCATAACAACAAAAGAAGTTTGTTAATGGCTCGATTTGCGAAAATTCTAGATACATGAGTAATTAAGAGCTCGAGGCCCTAAAATTTGATGTGTTTTTTACCAATCCACGATTCGTTGAATTCATAGTCACTGGCATGAAATTTAAGTTATTTAATGAAAAAATTAATGTATCTACCTATATGTCGAAACTGTTTTCCATGTTGATGCGAGCCACTGCCCTCCTTATGGTCTTACCAAAATGCATGAGAATGAGGAAGAAGACTTAAAATTATGGACTTCACCATCAAATAAGCATTACAATCACATTAGTAAGGAGTGATAAGAAGATCACAACAATCCAATGTGTCAAATCTCAGATGATAGTGCCAATTAAAGACTTATATGGTAAATTTAATATAAGACTTACTTATAGGTCTCTTACTCTTTGCGTCTTGACACATTTGATAATTTATGGTTGTCTTTGCGCCTTGACCCAATTGATATTATAAGGTGAGGATGTCCATGCATAATAATCCTTAGTTATGACTATGCGATGAGGATTTAAATGGAAGAGGATGTAAAGACATGTAATTTTTATATGTATTTTGGTGGCAAGTGTTGAAGAGAAACGTGGTGAAAAACCACATATGTTTGGAAGGATGAAGGGATATTACATGATCATGATCATGCCACCCATCAAATTGAAGACAATTCCTGAGCCAACAATTGTTTTTTTAAATTTTATTAATAACCATTGTGGTACTTTGGTCCAAATGTTTTTTTTTCTAACTCATTGTTTCTCCATATTGTGTGCCTAGTGCCACCTCTCTATATCAATGCATAAATCAACCTCTTCTTGGTTTTTGGTTCTAGATGCATGCCATTATTTGTAGTTGCATGCCATTGAGTGTTGTTTAGAGTTTTCGTGAGTCCGTGACATTCATGCAATAAATGAAGTCTTGTAGAGGAGGACTCATCAAAGCGGCAATTTGAATTTCATTTTGACGAAAAACGAGTGGACATTGGTATCCAGGTTCACATAGGCAGTAGGAACAATGTTTCAACCTTGTTTTGGGCCTAGTAGTAGTTCTCTATTGTTATAGCCATAGTCATTGACACATTGTCACACCTTAGATCTCAACCCGAAGTGACTCGGGATCCAGAGTCAAATCCCAGTGGCTAGTACCTCATTGTCGTCATTCATAACTCGTCACTTTGCAAAGCTAAGCAGTGAGTGCATGACATGAGTGAGTGAATGATTATAATTTATGATATTTTCAATATTTTGAAGTTGAATTTTATAGCATAGGAATTTCAACATAGAAATTGAAATTTATATGGATGGGTATTTTGAAATGTTGCCCTTCTTTTGAAGTGCTGATATAAATTATGTCCTTCCTATTGGAAGGGTAAAATTCAGATTTTAAATATTTTTTGAAGGGCAATTTTAACTTTACATTTCTAGGAAGGGCTAGAACCCTTTGGAAAGGTCGGGAAGGGTTCAAATTTAAATGCTGGATGCCTCCCTTTGGGAAGGGAGCATTGAGAAGTGCTCTTCGTTTGCAGGGTACTTGTTTGCATCCTTTTTTCATATGGATATTTCCATATGCATCCTTTTGTGCCCCCTCAAAAAGGGTATTTGGGAAATGTCCCCACCAGGTATCCATGTCTTGGGAGCATGCTCCTCATCCTTGGAAATACATCTCTTATCTAACCTCTTCTCCCGATGAGTCAGAAGATAAGAAGTTAGCAACCTACTTGGCTTGGATAGAGGCGAAAAAAGAAGTGAAGCAGTGTAATATGATGAGAACAGGAACTCAAGCCTCTGTTATAATGAAACAAATAGAGGAAATGGATGAAGGTTCTGCCAAGGAAATCATGAAAGAAGCATTTGCTTGCTATCTTCTCAAAGACATCTTAGAGACAAATCTGGACTAGGATACAATCCTCCTTCTCGACGAGAAATAGAAACTTAAAAGTTTCTAAAGAATGAAGCTAAAGAGAGTAAAAGATTCCAAAGGCCAAAACAGAAGACCTCAATACATCCGTGCAACATTTGTGTGATTTTTTTGGGTACGTTAGGTTAATTAAAAAAAATCCTTGGAAATACATCCGTGTAACATTGTGTGATTTTCTTTTGTTACGTTAGTGTAATTAGGAAATAGTTATGTTCCACACATGTATCTATATATGGACATCTTCCATGTAGAAACATCTTATTTCTCTTGGGGCAAAAATGCAGTTATAGATTCTATATTCGGCAACCTAAGGTTTTCATTTATACATGCGGTCCGAGTTTGTTGACTAAATTGCATTCAATTCAGCGTTTATTTTTATGTTTTTATTCTAAATCTCTTGCTCACTGGTTTGTGGGGTTCAGCTACATTTGTGACGTTTGGTCCTCGTTTCAGCTGCGGGATGCAGGGAATGCTTGCCATGTACTAAATTAACCACGCTCTAATTTTATAGTGCGTGCACCATAAATATTGCTGTCCGAAATTCGGTTCTCAATATTTGGGTTTTTCTGCAGTTAGAATTTGCAAGAACTTTCTCTATTTTTGTAGGTTTATAATCCCTGCACTACGTTCATAATGCAAACTGGATAGATGTTGTATTGGTAAAAACATTGTTGGTTATTGTATTTGTTTTTCAAGTAATTATCTCAGGGCAAATTTTTGGGCATTTCTCTTCATTTCGAAGATGGTACATGGTAAATCATAAATTCTTCACAGCATAAGGAAAGTCAATATTAACGCTTGAAGCCATTTACAACAATACAGTCATTATGAGTTAACCATGTTACTTGTAGGAATAGAACGTGGGTAGAGAGGAAAACACTTAATTCCACAACCACTTAAACTAAACTCAATTTACTATTTGCAAATTCTTATATGTAAAAAAATAGTTTAACAGTAAAATTTTATCTAGAAAAAAGAATTCACATATACAATTAGTTTAATCATGTTTTAGTACACTGAATTTGTTGAACTAATTTTATAAACATTTTCACTGTTAGTTTGCCATATATATTTTTCATGATTCGAGTAGGTCTACTTTTAAGTAAATGTTTGAATTAATATATTGTGTAACTCTGATGGATGGTAATGATGAGTCAGCCAATTACTCTCATCTGCAGCTTTTCTCAAGGATTTGTTGTAGATCATCTCTGGGACTATACTTGATCCCATGGGCATCCTTCTAACTTCAGGGACTAATCTGATAAATACATCAGATCCTTGTAGGTCTTTGTCCAATACCTCTGCAAGTCTTAGTTCCCACCTTGGCTCCATACTTGAATAGAATTTTCCCATGTCATATTATCCTAGATACTATAGGTTTTGTGTGCTCCATCTACCCATGCTAAGATTATCATGTTGACCTGTGGGTTATGGGGCCACTTGCTCCCGCTCGCTTGATAAAAAATAATGTCATAATTATGTGATAGGTATTCTCAATCTTCAGTCCAAGAAACTCAATTGAATCCTGATAAAGCCTCAATTTCTTTGCAGATAAAACTAGACCATTATCATGAACTGTCTTCAAAAAGACTTTTAAATGTTTCTGATGTTCTTCTAAAGTCTTAGAGAAGATGAGAATGTCATCGATATATACAATTAACCAGTCCATAAATGGTTTGAATATGTCCTCCATTATCTTTTGAAATTGTGATGGCGCATTCTTGAGGCCAAAGGGCATCACATTCCATTCATAGTGTCCATGAGGCACTACAAATGCAATTTTGAATTGATTTGCAGGATCGACTTCTACTTGCCAAAAACCACTCTTTAGATCAAACTTTGAAAACACTCTGCATCCTGCAATCCTTTTAATTAAGTCAGCTTTGTTAGGTATTGGATACCTATTCCAATCTAGGACATCATTCAGAGGCTTATAATTAATCACCATTCTTGGGGCTTGCCTTACCTGCTCTGAATGCTTATTTACATAGAATCCATAACAACTCCAGGGATTGTTAGATGGAACAATGAGGCATTTTTCTAGCAATTCTCTGATTTCTTTTCTGCAATAATCCTGCATCTCCTTAGACATCGAAACTGCATTAGAATGTCTAGGAGTACCTTTGAATTCTGGCTTGAGTGGCAATTTTATCATATGCCTATTTCTATGTCTGAATGCATTAGGAAATCAACATAGACAAGCTTCTTGAATTCCTTTTCTGTGTCTTCCTTCACCTTTTGCCACTTACTAGATTTCAATTGTTCTTCTATTCTTCAGGTTTTCATCTATCATTTTATTTCATTCAACTGTAATTCCTTTGCTGCCAACTTATCTTTATACATGAGCAAAGGTTGGGTTCTGATATTATGAATCATGTCAGACTCCTTTGGAACATATATTAAGGATAAGAAAACATGTGCATCTAAGGGATTTATAGTCATGAAAATTCCCGGTTTGCCTTGATATGTACACACTTCATGAGGTTCTACAGATTTCAAGAAGGGAGTTCCTAATATACAAGCATTATACATTTTCACGAGGTAGAAGCTCACGTCTAATCTATACTAGTTTAAGCAAATGGTTGCATGAGGAACTTCAAACTTTATATTGGAATCATAGCCTACTGAATGGATTATTCTGGAGGTAATATGCCAATATTTAGCAAGGATTTTGTCCATGTCTAACATATTTACATCAGAACCAATATCAATTATGACAGGGAAATGGAAAAATCATCCTTTAATTTTTATATCCATAGAGACTGTGTATCTCTGGTGTATAATGTAGTTGATATGAAAGGCATGGAAATCAGAAGGATTCTTATGGACAGATGCGATCTTTTGATATTGTGGAGGATCTGTATCTTCATCTGTTTCTCTGCATTACTGCTTGCTTCTTCATTCTCTGAAGTGCTTGCCACTGTTGAAGAATTTGGCTCCTTTTCATTTTCTAACTTTTCCACTCGAGATTTCAACTCCTTTATTTCTTTCTTCAGAATATTTTGTTCTTTTGCTAGTTCTTGCAAGGATACTTGCCTTTTTGTTTCATTTTCCAAAAGTGGTGTTGTGTTTCTTTCATAAGATGGAAGAGCAAAAGCAAACATGTTTCAATTAGGAGAAACTTGGGGAAGATCTTCATGTCTTGATAACTTTTGCTGCTCTTACTTCTAATGGATGAGGATTTAGATTTTTCTTTCACTTTCTGTTTCTTTAGAAAAGCACTAGCAAATGCTTCTGTGATGATTTCCTTGGCAGAACCTTCATCCATTTCCTCTATTTGTTTCATTATAACAAAGGATTGAGTTCTTATTCTCATCATATTACACTGCTTCACTTCTTTTTTCGCCTCTATCCAAGCCAATTAGGTTGCTAACTTCTCATCTTGTGACTCATCAGGAGAAGAGGTTAGAGATTCATCTTCTAAGGAGCAATGGAAATCATCTTTGTTATTACATTGGCAAGTATGAACAACTTTGGTTGTTTGCACTAAATCAAAATCCGTGCTACTGTCAGTTTCTTCAGCAAAGAGAAGATCTTCACTGTCAGAGTCTATGCAATACAATTCATCAGATAATGATCCTATAGCATATGCATCTCCATAGGACCTAGACTCTGGGCATCTATTTTCTTTATGGCCTTTGTTCCCACATAGTGCACATTTATATCTTTTCAACAAATCTTCATGGGTAGGCTTCTGTTTTGGATTTAAACTAGAGGTTTGGCTAGGATTTGGATTAGGACACCTATTTGCATAGTGTCCTTGCTTGCCGCATTTGTAGCATGAGATTTTGGGAGCGTACTTCCATCTGGACTTATTCCCAAACTCATTCTTCATCTTCTGATATTGAAAATTGGATTTTCAATCTCTACTTTGGTACCATTTGCCATATCTCTTGTTTTTCTCAAAGGTCTTCATTTTATTTCTTTTGTAATCTTTGTACCTTTCTGGATATCTATGTTTCAAGAATTTCAATTTCTTTCTTTTCTTTTTATACCTTTCTTCTTGATTTTGGAATTCTTTCTTATGCCTTTTTTCCCTTGGATATCCAGGTTCAGGCATACCAAACTGAGAGAAGATTCCTCCTGTTCCTGGCAGGAAGTCTCTTGTTGCCTTTGCAACAATTTTTTTTTGGTGCATATATCTGCTATACAACTATGAACAATATCATGGAATTATCCCCATGAATAATCTTCTATGGTATCAATATTCAATGCACTAGTAAAGAATTTCTGAAAGTTTATAGGAAGTGCAGATATGTATTTTTCTTTGCAGACCTCTTTATCACTATCCTGGACATCCTGGCATCTAACCACCCAATCTCTATGGAGTTGTTCATAGTCTCAGAGACTTATGCATTTCATGTTTAAGAGTAGTTGAGTGTTTTTGGCCCTATGGTTTTCTGGTGTTCCTCCCCAATATCTTAGAATCTCAGCAGTTAGATTCCCTATGAGGTTTGGCTCATCTTTTCCATCTACTTCAAGATTGTATGCTTCCCAAGCATTCCATTTCTCATTAGTTATGGATCTTCCCACCATTTTTGTAGTGCTCTAGTGAATACTGCAACAATCATCTTGTAGGCACTTGCGACATCTTTGCCATTTGCTAAATATTCTCTGTAGGCCACATACATCCTGTGAATCATTTGTTCGATCTGTTGAGTGTTGGCTCCATTCACATTCCATTCATATAGCAGGTCAGTAGACCATGACATCTGGCTAATGTTCATCCCATCATCCATGTATGGTGCAGGAGGTCTTACCATATGGTTATGGATTCTTTCATAGGCTCTATCAAAGGATGCATTCACAGTTGGAGGTTCAAAATTGATTGGTTGGGACAACTGAGGCATTTGGATGGCCATTATTCTGGGATTTGCTTCAAGGTCAAAAGAAATCTAAGCTTTGGGGATCCTTTTATGGTGTTGTTCTGGTGGAAGAAGCAGAGGGAAAGAATCTCGGCTTCTGAAAGCATAGGGTAATTTATTTGGGTCTATTTTTTCCTCCTTATGTTTCCACAACTTCCCAATCTTCTTATGGGATTTTTCTGTTAAGGTGTGTACTTGTTGCACTTCTACTAGGACATGAGTAAGTGCTCTTCCAATGTCACTATCATGGGTTTTTATCTGATCTCTGAGGGAGTTCTCTGGATTCTCATACCCATTAACATCTATCTTAACAGAATTCAAAACCTCAAAAGAGAGTTCTTGTTCATGGCCAATTTTTATGATGCTCTCTTAAGTTTCTTGATGATAGAGCTTCATCAAGCTCTTGAGATACTCACTTTGTATGTATCCCTTCATGTATTTGCAGTGCTAGTCCTTTCAGGGTTGCACTATTCCAATTGAGTTGCTGGTGCAATTCTTTTCTATCTCCCTTAGTTTCTATAAAGGGTGCAACAACTACAGGTTCTTCTTTTTCTTCTTTTCTTCTTAGAAGGATAGGTTAAAGGGGGGAAATAAGTGACCGTGTAAGCGCTGTTAAGATTCAATATGCTAAGACAAAAAATATTAGCATTGCATTTCATTTCACAACAATAGCATATACATGATCACTGAAGAAACAACAAGCACAACATAAATACAAGAGACACAGATTTATTCTGGGAAACCCTCATGGGGTAGAAAACCCAGCAAAGCTTCCTCAATATAGATGACCAGCAAATACAAAGATGCAAACCAAAGACATGAGCTCCTCCTCCTCCACAACAGACCTCTCACACAAGTGCGCCACTCACAAGTGAATGAATGAGTGAGATAAGTGAGGAACATCCTCCTCTACTTATACTTGTTCCCCGACTGACTTTTACACGAGCTAGGTCGGCCCCAAATTAATTACTGGGTTAAACACCCCACTACAACTTACTGGGCTGACCCCTCTAGGGTGGTCTAATAACCCTTTAACCCACATAACACATACAGGGCCGACCCCCACTAGGGAAGTCTAATAACCCAAGTTACCACAATCTGACGGAGGAATAAACATCTCCGGATATACAATAAGATCTTCACGGAGGAATGAAACATCTCCGGAATAATAAAGTACAAATATAATATTCTTTGAAGTTACAATATTTCAACACTCCCCCTTAACGAGAAGGATATTATAACAACATCTACAAGAGCAAGGAGTCATCTATAAATCATCAGTAACTCAAGCAGTTACTGGAACATCAACATCTTCAGTACTGAGTCTTTATCTTCTGCAGCACTCGAACAACTACAACAACATCAACATTTCGATCCTCACGATCATCATCATCGTCATCACACGATTATCAGCATCGTCATCACACGATCATCAGCATTGTCATCTAGATCATCACGATCAGCAACATCGTCATCTAGATCATCACGATCAGCAGCATCGTCATCTAGATCAACACAATCAGCAACATCGTCATCTAGATCATCACGATCAACAACATCGTCATCTAGATCATCAGTATTAGTATCCACACCAATACAAGTATACACATCATCAATACAAGTATCCTCATCAATACAAGTATACATATCATCAATACAAGTATCCTCATCAATACAAGTATACATACAAGTATCCTCATCAATACATATCCTCATCAACACATATCATCAATACAAGTATCAATACATCAATACAAGTATCCTCATCAATACAAGTATCCTCATCAGTCAAGTATACACAATAGCAACATACCTTGCAACACACATGATCTATTTAAGACACCTCATCATGTCTAGGGACGATGCAGTCCACTCGTCAACTTAGACAAAGTCTAAGGACCACTTCTTGGAGACATACGTCTACGGATCATTTAAGACACCTCATCATGCCTAGGGATGATGCAATCCTCTCATCAACTTAGACAAAGTCTAAGAACCACTTCTCGGAGACATACGTCTATGGATCATTTAAGACACTTCATCATGCCTAGGGATGATGCAATCCTCTTGTCAACTTAGACAAAGTCTAAGGACCACTTCTCAGAGACATATGTCTACGGATCATTTAAGACACCTCATCATGCCTAGGGATGATGCAATCCTCTCGTCAACTTAGAAAAAGTCTAAGGACCACTTCTTGGAGACATACGTCTACAGATCATTTAAGACACCTCATCATGCCTAGGGATGATGCAATCTTCTCGTCAACTTAGACAAATTCTAAGGACCACTTTTCGGAGACATACGTCTATGGATCAATTCAAGGGACCGAAGTCCAGGGACGATACAATCCCAACCTGTCCACTAAGGACTTCATTCTCGAAGACATAGGTCTACGGATCAATTCAAGGGACCGAAGTCCAGGGACGATACAATCCCCACCTGTCCACTAAGGACTTCATTCTCAAAGACATAGGTCTACGGATCAATTCAAGGGACCAAAGTTCGGGGATGATACAATCCCCACCTGTCCACTAAGGACTTCATTCTCGAAGACATATGTCTACGGATCAATTCAAGGGACCGAAGTCCGGGGACGATACAATCCCCACCTATCCACTAAGGACTTCATTCTCAAAGACATAGGTCTACGGATCAATTCAAGGGACCGAAGTCCGGGGACGATACAATCCCCACCTGTCCACTAAGAACTTCATTCTCGAAGACATATGTCTACGAATCAATTTAGAAAATGTGTTCAAGGATGATGCAATCCCTCTTCTTTCTCGGAGACATATGTCTACGGATCCGTTTAGAACATGTGTTCAAGGATGATGCAATCCCCTCGTCAACTTAGAACTTGTCTAAGGACCATCCACCAACCTCTCTGTCGGCATCACCAATATAGATATCCACATCATCGACCTCACTGTTGATGCAGGCAATCTTATCATAAGTGACCACATCACTCCCCCTTTTGAGTAGGGTCCTTCTGAACTACATCAAACTTGTCTCAGAAGTACTCAAACTTTTCTTGAGGTAGAGGTTTGGTTAGTACATTGGTAACTTGTTCACTTGAGGTAGAGGTTTGGTTAGTACATTGGTAACTTGTTCACTTGAGGTAGAGGTTTGGTTAGTACATTGGTAACTTGTTCATCAGTGCCTACAAATTCGATCTTTATAATTCCTTTTTGCACCATATCTCGTATATAGAAATATCATATCTCCATGTGTTTTGACTTATCATGGAACACTGGATTCTATGCCATCTTGATGCAACTCTGTTTGTCACATAGGATCATAGTTGGGTCTATCTCTAAGTCAAACAATCCTTAAGCCATACCGCTTCACAACTAGTAGAGCAAGCAGCCATATATTCCGCTTGTGCTGAGAGCCACACTAGACTACTTCCTGCTAAACCACAATAACATCCTCTCGATGTGCTCTTACTTCCTGCTCAATCAACCTCTATGTAGACATATAATCTGAAGTCATGATCTCCAAGAACCAAAGTCTAACGTACCCTCATCACATGCTTTGTAGCTACCAGGTGAACACATCTAGTTTCCACTGACTCAAGGTGTTCACAGCAAGGCATATATTTGGCCTGGTATTCGTCATATACATCAATGAACCAATACTTTGTTTGCATAGAGTCACATCCACTAACTCTGATGAGTCATCAACTAACAACTTCAAGTCGGAACCCGTGAGAGTGGCCATGGTTGTACATTCGAACATATCAATTCTTCTCAATATTTTCACAGCATACTTTCCCTGGTTGAGAAAGATTCCTTCTGATCCTTTTCATACTTCCATCCCTAGGAGGTAATGCATCAATCCGAGATCATTCGAACTATGTGGTGAGTTCCTTCTTGTATCCATGTCATCTGTATATAGAAACCATATTCAACCTTGTAGCAAAGGTTGAGATCCACATCACCCATGGTGATCATTAAGCTCATCAAATGACTATCGATCCTAGGTACCTGAACAGAGCTTTCTTCAAATGAATCCTTGATTCACACTTCTTCTTCAATTACATCATTAAGATAATAGTCTTATCTAGTCACTTGGAGCAAACATCTCGTCATGATCCTCTTCCTCTTTCTAAGAGAATCTTCTAGCCACGAGCCTTCTATATTATGTTTGATTTGTAAATCTTCTTGTTTGAACATCCATCACTTGTTTGGTGTTCATCATTCTTCATGATCTTTCCTACAAATCAAAATTAAGTGCATGATTAGTAATACTTCATAATCATCAAATCATGTTGATATGATAACCTATTATGCGTACATATATGCTTTACATAGTTATGCTACTATCTTGACCAATACTTTGGCACAACACTTTTCCATATCCTATATACATATAGTGGCTATCTAGATGCCTTCCATCTCTACCAGAGCATACTATCGAGAGTGTGCACAGCTCTTAGCGTGTCAGCAAAGAGGTTTCATTCTAGACAAGCAACAATGGAATGTTTGTCCAACTTACCAATCATATGCAACTTAGTAGTATACTGTTCAATGCTATATGAATGCTTACACTTAGCTTGATATATTCTAGGAATACAAATATGCATACAACTATTATGAGCAATATCATAGACTATTCAGTAATTCAAATAACAATTCAAAATACTTATCTTTTATGTTTGTGTGGTTGCCTCCCGCTTGATCTTCTATATGTCTTTTGAACTTCTATTCATTCTGTACCACTGTCCATGCTCAAGTGTGCATTAGTGTCATCCTCATGATCTCATACACGCGTCCCGCTTGATCTTCTATATGTCTTTTGAACTTCTATTCATTCTGTACCACTGTCCATGCTCAAGTGTGCATTAGTGTCATCCTCATGATCTCATACACAAACATACATTCATTAGTATAATCTCAATATTATCAAAACATTATAATTCTAAATAATATTGAATATGTATGGTCATGATCATTCAATACATGGGTATACTAAGATCCTAGCACAAAGTAGGATTCTAACTTGACATAAGAAAACATACCTGTATTAGTATACCTGCTTAGTTATGTCCAACATACCTAAACAATGTCTTTTTTGTTCTCTTAATGATTTAGAGATCCTGTGCTAGAACCTGCATATCTCATAGGTTAAGCATAGTAGAACAAAGTCATACATACCTCGTAAGTAGAACTTCTATGTGATCAAAGATTATGAATGAGTCTTTGGCTTCATGTCATCATGGTCATGGAACTTGATTTGTCTTTCGTGATGTACCTGTATCTTGTTAGCAGACAACATCAACCTCATACAACACCACAATGCATTAGTATAATCATATAACCCTAATCAATGAATGTCTTTTATCATTCACATGCATTCATACTTTTACTGGGGTGATAAGACAATTCTAACATTAATCAAGATTGTACTGACCTAAATAATATGAAGACAAACATATTATGAACTTAATCAAGAATCAGATTTCAAGACATACCCGTATCTCCTTAAGTCATACCTGTCGAGATTTCTTGTAGTCTTCTTATGTAAGGCCTTAGCCTCAACTCCCCCTAAAAATGGATCTGGAGCTCGATTAGGGTTTGTTAGAGAAACCCAAAAAATTCAATCTTTGACTTTCACACTTTTGAATGGATGGATAGATGTGTCTTGCTGAGCTGATCAAACTTGCATACTTCAATCTCCAAAATTTGACCCCTCAAAATTGCCTTTGAAACTTCTGGATCTTCTGGACAGGATCCCGAACTAGGGTTTGATGGATGCCACCCTTCTTCCCAATCAAAAGGTTTGATCCATAGCTCTAAAGTTTTAATTTTTTGAGGAGCTTCCAGCCGTGGTCACAGACTTCAGAAATTCCAACTTTTGTAGAAGCCCTAATTTTCACCTTTCCGATCAAAATCCCGAACTAGGGTTTGATCAAGCCCGCTCTTCTGACCAACCAAAATTTTTGATCTTGGTCTCTAAATTTCTATTTTGATGAGGAGTATTCAGCCATGGACTCTGATTACAGAAATTTCAACTTTCTCCGAAACCCTAAATTCCGGAAGCCATGAATGAAGGTGCTCAAAAATAATTCTGTTTTGACAGAAATATGTACCTGATTGTTTCTGTTGTAACTCCGAACTTTTCGATCCACAGGGTCTGAAATTTTTTTCTCTGGTAGCTTGACCTGTTATATTTCCATCCCGATAGGTCTGACCTAAATTGGATTCTCTGAGAGAGAGTTATGCCAAGTGTCGCAACGTGACCTGTTTATGGGATAAAACAAGAGAGTGAACTTGTACGGTGTGCCACATGTCACTGGTTCAACTTCGGCCTCTGAAAACGTTTCTTGAGATAGTACAGTCTATGTAATACCTGTAAATTTTTACGAAATTTCATTTGGAGCTTCCTAGCCCAAGTTATGACATTTTTTCCAAGGTCACCTAATTATGACTGAGATCTGGAAGAAACAGAAACCCTAACTTGTACTGATCATAACTCACAAAGTACAACGAATCTGAGGGTGTCCTTTGGACACAAGGTACATGGGGATGTTATCTATGACCTGTAAATTTTTCAGATCCTGAACCTTTGCCAAAATGGATTTATAGCGAAAGTTCCACAATGACTGGTTTTTTCTATACAAAACCCTAACCTTCAAATTGTCGCAAGTGAAGCAAGTGTCGTAAGTGCCATACATTGCCTTCCTTTAGGTTAGCTCTGATACCATGTTAAGATTCAATATGCTAAGACATAAAACATCAGCATTGCATTTCATTTCACAACAATAGCATATATAGGATCACTGAAGAAACAACAAGCACAACATAAATACAAGAGACACAAATTTATCCTGGGAAACCCTCATGGGGTAGAAAACCCAGCAAAGCTTCCTCAATATAGATGACCAGCAAATAAAAAGATGCAAATCAAAGACATGAGCTCCTCCTCCTCCACAACATACCTCTCTCACACAAGTGTGCCACTCACAAGTGAATGAATGAGTCTCACAAGTGAATGAATGCGTGAGATAAGTGAGGAACATCCTCCTCTACTTATACTTGTTCCCCCACTGACTTTTACACAAGCTAGGTCGGCCCCAACTTAATTACTCGGTTAAACACCCCACTACAACTGACTGGGCCGACCCCTCTAGGCTGGTCTAATAACCCTTTGACCCACATAACACATACAGGGCTGACCCCCACTAGGGAAGTCTAATAACCCAAGTTACCACACGGAGGAATAAACATCTCTGGATATACAATAAGATCTTCACAGAGGAATGAAACATCTCCGGATATACAATAATATCTTCATAGAGGAATGAAACATCTCCGAAATAATAAAGTACAAATATAATATTCTTTGAAGTTACAATATTTCAACAAGTGCCAGTCCTTTCAGGGTTGCACTATTCCAATTGAGTTGCTGGTGCAATTCTTTTCTATCTCCCTTAGTTTCTATAAAGGGTGCAACAACTACAGGTTCTTATTTTTCTTATTCTCTTCTTAGAAGGATAGGTTTCAAAGGGGGGAAATAAGTGACTGTGTAAGTTTCTCCACCTTTGACTAACTCCCACTTATGGCCTTCTGGAGGCTTCTGTGAGGACTCAGGCTGTTCTTCTAAGGCATTTACTTGCAGGCTCTCTAAAGAGGATTCCAATTTCTTTATTCTGTACCATTCATAGAATGATATCCTTTTATTTCCTTCTGTCATATGGCCTTTCCATTGTTTTGCTAACTCTGTCTTCTGTTTCATGGAATGGGATTCTCTAAATTCTATAGAATCTTCATGTGTGAAGAAATCCCAATTTATCATATTTTTTATGAAATCATCCTTCAGATCATAAGGAGCATATCCTTGATATCTATCCAAAAATATCTCGATCTCTTTTAGAGTGGGTTGATAGATACCTTCTGAAAAGGTAGTTAACAGTCTGGAAGATGGTAATGAGGTCTTTTGTTTTAGCCTTTGGAATCTTTTACTCTCTCTAGCTTCATTCTTTAGAAACTTTTGAGTTTCTATTTCTTGTCGAGAAGGAGGATTGTATCCTAGTGCAGATTTGTCTCTAGGATGTCTTTAGGAAGATAGCATGTTGTCTATCTTCTGAGTTTGTTTCTTCCAGCTTTTTGGAAAATCAATGCTTTTGATCATATTACATTGGGGAAATTGTACATCATCTGGGGCTTTGCAACTATCATAAGTAGATGCTGAATCACATGCTGGATGTTGACAGAGTCTGGATTTTCCTGGTAGATTTGAGGAAGGATTCAGGGGCTTTACTAGATTGAAAGAAGAAAGCAAAAAAGGTTTTGTGGAAGGTTTGGTGAATCCACCACATTGGTTGAGTTTACTCTGATCAATAGGAGGGGAAATTAAAGAATGACATGAGGGACATTGAAGAGAGGAGGTAACACCTCTGTCGAACCAATTATGTACATCTGTATGAAGGCAAGCATAAGAGGTGTTTGCTGGCTGATCACGAGAAGGGATAAGGTCAACCTGATTATTAGAAGTGATAGATCTGCGAAGAGGTAAAAATTTCTGAGCAAGAGAGTTGAGAGATTGATATTTGAAATACCAATCATTTGGGAGACCGACATCTCCATAAGAAACTCTAGAACTTTCGACATTAGAAATACTTGTTGTGATGCAGTCTTTAAGAATAGGCTGTTTTAGTTTGGGGTGTGTAATATTAGATAGCATGAAGGTGGTTTGGATGATAACTGATAAATATTCTGATTCATCCACCATCTGAAGGCCTTGAACCCCAATCAACATTTTCCAAGCATCCTTAAGATGCGGATCTGCTAAACCCATAGCATAATCATGAATGATAATTCCATATTGTGTTCCTGCTTGCAAGTTTCCCGTGATAGTTACTATTCTGGCATGGTCATAAGAAAGATGTCTTGTATCGAAGAGTTCTACTATACATGGAGTATTTATTCCTTTGCGGAAAAGAGGAGCTAATCCAATTCGGATTCTGCCAAAATGAATATAGCTATATCTTAAGCTTCTAACATACTCTGCAAAAATTTTCAATTCATCTCCAAAAAACATATTTATAGCAACTATTTGAGTAGTTGGACCAGATATCTTTATTTTTACTTCTACTTCTTTTAATACAAATTTCTTTTTGAAGATTGCAACTAAATATTTTTCATAGATTTCTGAACTGTCAAGCCTTGAAGGATTCCAAGGTTGCGGATCTTCTATTTCATTACTTTCATAACATCTAATGCTAATTTCAGACAATCTTCTTTTATTTACTGAAGAAAATGATCTATTGACGCAATTAAGTGCCATTCTGATAAACAAAGCTAAATTTATCCTTTGCACAAGGTATGGGGACCTTTTATGTTTCAATAATCAACATAGCTGAATATCTACTCCAAGGCTTCTTGGGTACACCCGCATATGCAAACTAGACAAGTCTAGGCTCTGATACCATTTCTAAGGACCACACAAAACAACTATGATGCGGAAGAATTTCTGTTACATACCTGTCAACTGGTTTCTTATCTGTCGCCCATGCAAACACTAATAGTCCTTCATGCCTGAAACACACCTCTCCACGACCATTTGCCTTCACAAGGATTTTAAGCCATCGACACTGCACCCAACTTTAGTTGCCTTTGGACAATTACTCGGGAACCATGGGGTATTAATTGTATAACAGATATCTCAATCAATAGATACACTGACATCTTGCTTTAGATTATGGATGACAGCTGGTTCTAGGGCAGTCAGATTGATTCCGAATGTCTGCCACCATTCTTCCATCCAATCAGGGTCAAATATTGGAGAATCTTCAAAGATTTGAGTTTGTTGAAGGCCGAATTTTAGCAAAGTATAATAGGTCCTTGTCTCATTATCTTTTCAGAGAAATTCCCACCACAATTTTTTATACTTTTCATAGGTGAGTGGTTGATGGGAATCTTAGGCTGACATCATGATTTGGCCATGCTTTCAGAGATCTCATTCGATTGATGCAATAGTATTGATGATCGAGCTGTAGTCTTGGCTGCCAGGATGAAACTTCGGACCATATCAGACTTAAATCATGGTAATGATGAGTCAACCAATTACTCACATTTGCAGCGTTTCTCAAGGATTTGTTGTAGATCATCTCTAGGACTATACTTGATCCCATGGGCATCCTTCTAACTTCAGGGACTAATCTAATAAATAAATTAGATCCTTGTAGGTCTTCGTCCAATACCTCTGTATGTCTTAGTTCCCACCTTGGCTTCCATACTTGAATATAATTTCCCATGTCATATTATCCCATATACTTGTAGGTCTTCATCCAATACCTCCAATACCTCTGTATGTCTTAGTTCCCACCTTGTCTTCCATACTTGAATATAATTTGTCCACGTCATATTATCTTACCCATGTCATATTATCACAGATACTGTAGGTTTTGTGTGCTCCATCTACCCATGCTGAGATTAACATGTTGACATGTGGGTTATGGGCCCACTTGCTCCCGCTCGCTTGATTGCTTTTCATTCTCGCTTGGTAATTTTTCAGGCTCGTTTGTTTTTGCTTCTAGAAATATGTCTTGTAAATTTTCTACACTATTTTTATTATAATACTACACCAATTGGTTGAATAGTGTGATAATAGAAAAATGACTCCGGTAAATATTTTGCACTTTTTTATTATTTCTTTCCACGATAATGTGTTTATTTTCTTATATGGGTTGCTCGTTCTTAATTTTTATTTATATGAGCAGGGCTTTTCAAATCATGGGCCAATTTCAAGGTGCGGGGACTCGTAATCATTCAATAAATTGCATATTTATATTAAGAAAAAAGAGGATTCCTTTTGCTTGTATCGACTTCCATAATTTAGGCATTCTGAATTATCAAAATATAGTTGACCTAACAGATTGCGGTTGATCACTATTTTGTATAATAATATGTTTTTTTTTTCAATATAGAATATAATCTTTTGTATATGTATTTTGTATTTGTATTTTACGATATTTAAGTTTTTCATTATGTTTGATTTTGTTCTATATTTTTTTTAGCAATATGTTACTATAGAGATAACATTTCATTACACATCATTTGAGCTAAATTTAATTGACAATTCATATTCTTTTGCCATATCTAGGTGGAACTACATTTAAACTTTATTAATATCATTGTTATCTCATAAGTTTAATTGACAATCCATATTCCTTTGCCATATCTAGGTGGAACTACATTTAAACTTTATTAATATCATTGTTATACATATTGAGAGATCAATTGAAATAGTGAGCAATAATTACTCTGTTTTATTGTATGTTGTATTGTATTCAACCGTGTATATATTGAAAATGGGATGTGGGAGCATTGCACATTGGATAGTATATCTCTTCAACTATATACTCATTATATGTTGCAATATGAAATGCATAATGATTACAATTTTAGTTAGTGTCATATTTGGACATTTTCAAGTGTGTTAAGAAAGGGTTTTATATGGTCTTAAGATTGCATTCTTGGTTGATGTTTTCTTTTTTTCATCTTCTAACCTATCTTAATTTTTATTAAAGAGCTCTTTACTCATTCCTACTTACTAATATAAGCTAACTAATTTCTTAAGAGGAAGATATAAATGTTAATACCACCTTAATTATAAGATAGAATTACTAACCCAAGAATCTAAACTAAGAAACTAAGAGCCTATGGTCCTGGGTTGTTATGTGAGGGTATGGTCTTGAGTTGTGGGCTTACCTATGCACCAAGGAGTTCTAAAAGGGACTTCCCTAATCCCTAAATAATCTAAGCTAACCTAAGACCTAATATCTTATCTTTCTTCTCAAGTGTTTCCAGGTGTTTTGGTCCTAATGAAGCCCAATGGAGATTTTGTCTACGAAACGTTGTTGTCGTCTCCATCTCCGGTCTTTCTCCGTCTCGGGTGTTGTTGTCTCCGTCTCCAGTCTTTCTCCGGAAAAAAGATGTAAATTTTGAAAATGAAACATAATTATGGTTAGTGTTCAAATTCATATGTATTTTTATTTTTATTTTTTTTTGTTCTCGCTGGATTATGAATATGTCAGGATACCAATGCATATCTAGTATGGGGGAGATGTTGTCACGTAAGGTAATGTAACGTTACATTAACAAAAATGAAAAGTAATTAAAAAAATTCATGTTGGCTCATAAAATAAAAAATGATGAAAAGTAATTAAAAAATCTATGTCGACCTATAAAATAAAAAATTAAAACTTAAACCTGGATCTATCAAGAAGAGAGGGATCACATTTTTTGAGTTTAAAATTAAAAAAAAATTACACCTCAAGAAATTGGATTCCTCTTGGTGTTTGATAGATCTAGGTTTAAGATGGATCTATTCTGGTCTACGCTAAGTATTACAATGGCTATAACAACATTGCTGTAGCTTTTGAAAATGCATGTAGCATGATTAGGGCTACCAATGCATATATTTATCTGCAAACACCATTGAAACATTGTTTAGATGATTGAAATCAAATCATTTTAGAAGAGGAGTATTAATGTGGACCCGAATCCCAATATAGGGAAGATGTTATTGTTTAAGATATTCCACAAGGTATAACAACAAAACTATCGACAATTTAGAGTGAGGGTGGATGCTATTACAACATAAGTCAGATTTGCATTTTGAATCTAGCTTATAGGTTGACAAAATGTTATGTAGGAAATGGCTTGTAATTAAAATTTCTCACACGCGGGGATTATTCACAACAAATTCCCTCCCCCACACTCTTAGAAAAATAATATTGAATCCCAATATAAGGATATGCCCCAATGATAAAATAACATGTATTATCACATAGATCAAAATTACAAGCCCAAAACACCCCACAAGGTAGGGCACAATATTGGAGTGAGGGAGGATACTAACACAAACCCAAATAAGATAACATGTACCATCACATGAATAACATTCACAAGTAAAAAACGTCCCACAAGGTAGGACATAATATCAAAATGAGGGAGAATACTACCACATTAACCCATGGAATTGCACCTCAAACCAAACATTTGGATTCACAAAAGGGTGTGGATAGTGAATTGTAAATTCTTTGTAATATGCACTTTTTAGTTAGATGATATCATGGCACCCGTGCGAGTAAAGAATAAGCAAATCATATGAAGATGTGGGGAATCTCTCTTTGGAAGCCACTTGGTGTGTTGTGAACATTTTTGGGAGTGATCAATTAATGACCGTTATTGATTCTTACTTTTTCTTGCCGTATTTGAATTGATTTTATTGTTGTAGAAGAAGTCAAAGATAATCTTAGTCGTCAAAATTGAGGATTTTTAACTCCATTGTTTTTGATAATGTTGAGGTCATGTGGTGATGGAAATGAGTCTAAGGCTGCCCAAAGTGACGTGTAAATGAGATAATGCTCATGATAACATGAATGAACAAAGTTTTTCTATTAGGAATGCCAATACGTGTACAAGGAGATGGTTACAGAAATGAACATAATTACATTATATATGGAATCGTCCCAACCACAACATGCATCAAACATATATGTTCATTGATTTTTTTCTTTGTATAGAGTTTAATTATTGTATGGAGTATTAATTTTCAATTGTTTTTTAATTGTAGAAAAAAAAATCATTCAACATATAAGATGGAACGACAATGTATAAAACAAATGATTGCAAAGTTTGTGAGTACTTAATACATTTTCCTTAAGATTTCATATTCATTGTGATGAACATATTTTAACTGATTTACAGTCATCCACAGATGTTTTTTAACATGTCTTAACGTTCAAAGAAGAAAAATCCATACATTTGATTGACATTGCATATGTGTTTGGGTATATATTGGGGTATCAAGGGTTGATTAAACTATTTGTTAGTAGCTTTGTTTTACTTCTCTTATTTTATATTAATGGAACAAGAAGTAATCGTTAATTATATCTTTTCTTTTTCATGCTGTATAGAACTTGCAAGAAAAATTGTATGGTCTAGAGTTGACAAAAGAAATCTTGAAAGATGACATGAACAATGATTTTTAAAGGATGTATATTGTTTATGAAGCAATTGTTATTATGGTACACTTTTTGATTTACACAATCATGTATACTATACTATAAATATAAATATATTAATTACACTATTAAATGAGGCATGCAAGTACTTGAACAATGAAAGTGGTTTGAGCAATGAATGATGATCATCAAAATTGAATGTTACAAATTGTATATTTTGGAATGCTTGTCTATGAAAATTAGACATGTTGAATGTGGACATATTGTGTCAAATGAATGATGACATCACTATAACTATAGCAATTATATATTGACATGTCGAATATCATGGGCTTTTATGTTATCCCATTTTGTATAACAATGTGTTTTATTCGTATATAATAAAATAAGTTTATTAGTCTATTGCATTGTTGATTAAATATATGGATGATTTACATTATTATAATGAACACGTGTACTTAATTGTTGTGTTTAAATGGTAGAAAATAAATTAATGCAATGATTATATTCAATCACAAATAAAATATAGAATCAATATTACTATACAAATATTTGGTTTTCTCATGATTAATGAACATTTCGTTAAAAAATTCAAGATTGAAACATATCATTGCATTGTATTCATTTGAACTCAATGGTGCGGTTCATAGCTTTTTTTTTCCTCGAAAAAAAATTGTAATTTATTTCTCAAAAAGAGTACAAAATTACATATTCAGATATATGCATATAGAATATATTCAGTCTATATATGGCTTCAACTTGCACAAGGATTTCAATATATATGAGCAGATCTGTCTATGATTCGTGACCAAATCCTTTCGAAAAACTGTTTGTATTTATAAGAACAGCAGATATCCATTGTGAAGTTGACTGTTATATGAGTTGCACTTTGGAAGTAAATTGTTATGATATTACTGCACAAAACTATGGAATATCATCCCTTCTTCAAGCAAAAAATTTGGTAGTAGTCACTCTGTGGTGTGGTTCATACCTACTTCCACAACAAGACATTTAAATAAGTATTATGCATTGGTAGGAGAAAAATGTGATAATAGCACCAGTGCTCCTAATGACAATAAAAATACTGCTTCCTTCAATGATTCTATCACTGCTATCATTATTGGTATTATTATCATTAAAAGAACTTACAGTGTACAAGGTAATACACACACTCATGCTTTTACATATGTAATATACATTGGTGTGTAATAAATATTCTTAAAGCCTTGGCGTGTATCAAGATGAGCACGCTGATTCTTTTGATTATAGAATATGCACCGAGGCTTTGAGAATATGTTGTATGCATGGATGCATATCAATTAGTAGTGCATTAGTACATTTAATATATAATCGACACACCGATGTGCCATATTGATATAAGTGCATTGATAAAAAACCCTCAACTAGAACATTTGGTCACCTAGAGTTTTAGTTGTAGTGGAGTTTTAGAACCTTCACAAAAACATCCACTTGAAGGATTTTTCTTGTAGTGGATTATTGGCCTTGAACCTAATCCTCTAACATAACATTGCAATTCTTCTCCATTTTTAAAATACTACCCCATAGCTTTCATTTATGGGCAAAATTGGAGTTCCATTAATGAACTAATTCCAATGCAAACGCTACTCATTCAAATCCCAAATGTTTGATAGAGACCTTTGGGAGGTTTGCAAAGTACTCAATATTAATGAGATGAGGGTTTGAATTTGCACAAGTACTTGAGCAAGGAATATTGGTCAAAATGCACCGCTAAGATAATTATTCTCCACTTTCATAGGGTTGCATGGATATCGCGGGATTTTCTATGTGGCTCATGTAATTAAATGAAAGGCTAGTCATGTTATTGCAGGAATAACCAATTTTATAGTTGATTTAACTCAATAGGGTGTTTAAGTAGCCACGAGATAGTATGATTATGTTGTATCATTATGAAATGGTCATGCCGATGGATATTATCATAAGTACCGCTTAGTGAAATTGAGGCAATAAAAGTCACCCTCTTATGCATGGAGTAATGAATAACTTCTATAATTGAAAATACATCATCGTTTCTTTCCCACATGTTTGTGTCTTCAAATTGAAAAGAGAACTAAGAAGAAATGACTACCCATGGAGGAGTGATGAAACCACACAACAATCACAAATATAATTAATATGATCTCATATACAAATGAGGTAGACATTCCCATGCTTATGTAGTTGGAAAAGTACATTACAATTAAAGAAATGGACACTTGGTGCTAGATCTAAACATCACAATTTGTCCTTATGAATATAACTTCAATTATTAATAAATGGTGTTGTTAACTAAAGATCCTTCTGTGGAAATATAGGCACCAAGGCAGACACAAAAAATAACAACATAGCACTGCCCATTAGGAGGGGCCCAAGAACACATAAAGAGTCACTTGAAACTAAGAGCTTGAATAACTATATATGCCTAGGGGTTTATGACTAACAACTGAAACACTACAACCACCATATTGTATGACTCCTTGAATTGATAATGAGCAAACATTGAACATTGGGGAGCCCACCAATTTAGAGAGCAATGATGCCTTTCTTTCCTTGGTCCAAGGTCAACCATTAGTGATAGAAATGGGGACCAAGGTATTTAAAACCTCTTTACACACTCCTAGAATAAAATGACTTGATGTGAATGGAGTGAGTATGTGAAAGTGATGGATGAGAGGGCCCCTCAAAATAATAGGGATCAAGTAACCAACTGCAATGGACTAGGAATTTGACAAGGACTCACAAGATTTGGCCAATGAGTATGATTCTTAAGAGTTCCCTTCAACGAGCATAAATGACAATTGATGTGGGAAACAATGATAACTAGTTTGGCATTATTAATATGAAATGATGTCGAGTTATAAAAAAGAGTGTAGTGAATACTTATGCAAAATAGGGATTGAGGACCATGTGAACATTGATATATTAAGGGAATGAATAGGGTCATGGGTCAATGCTATGAGATTTAATAGGTGGTGAAGGAAAATATGGGGAATCACAATGATAGATACTGGGATGTGGGAGATGTAGACAACTAAAATCAAAATAGACATGCAGTGCAGATGTTTTCACGAAGGGTGACATGAACTTTTGCCATGTGAAGAGATGTTATTGGATGATGAAATATGACAAATATTGATGTTTGCCTCATTTTATTTTTTTGAATTTTTATGGATGTTTTTATGTTTTTTTTGTTATGAAAGAATAAAAGAATATGGATACATTACAAACGAGGAGACAGGTGCCCAAAATATGTGACCAAGCAACTCTGCCTTACATGTGTGGTGACAGATAGAGGTGAATAAGTGTGGGCCTTCTTGCTGGGATGATGAATGACAACTCAAAATACAAATGGTCTACAAGTCATGTATGAGGTGAGAGGCTAGTGGGAGAATTTGAATCGTTGGGAGTCTAAGGGTATGGGTCAACATAATGATGAGAATGAAGTTGTTAATTTTATCCAAAGATCACTACTCCCTCTGGATAGTCCTGAGATCTCAAGCGGATTGAGTCTCTATAAATCAATAATGATAAAGACTTAAGAATCAAATGCTATATATCTCTTAACACTTAAATACTGAAATACTCAATCAATCACACAACACTGGATTTACCCTAGAAACCCCAAATGGGGAAAACCAACTATATGTGGGGCTTTCTTCTATCTCGATCCCAGAGAAATATAAGAATAAATCAAGTACATACAATGTTACCTCATAATGGAAACCAAACCTGATAGGGTCAAAACCCTAGATTTGCATGCAACACATGATGCATGAACAGAGGAATTGTGCCCTAATCTGTCAGCTAGATCTGGATCTATCTACAGGTGACTTTGACTGTACTGCCTCTCCTACTGCACTGCTCTGATCTGTTCTGCTTTGGAAGAAGTCCAACTGCTCAACTAGTGATGCACCCTTCCTTTGAATGGAAAAGTGTGCCCTCCCTCTAGATGTCAAATGCTTGTACAAAATTAGATCTCAACAGATATGAGCTCAGATCATCACAAACCTTCCTCAAGCACTGAGGCAAGGACACTCTGAAAGTCTCAGCTGCTCAATCGGTTGATCAGATCCAAAATGAGCTCTTCTCTCCTCTGGTAATGCGCCCCTCTCCCTCTATGGAAGACGTCCTCCTCAATCTCTGCAGAAACCACTCTGATGAATTGTCTCAGTCCACATAACTGGGGGCCAAATGCCTCTGGACAAGTGGTGTCTAATCCAGCTTAGATCACACCACTCTCCCTCCCGCAGAATCTCCTCTCTCTCTCTCAGAAAGTTTCCATGCATGCACTAATGCTCCCTCCTCACTCTTGATTGATCTCTCTCAGATAAGTCAACTGAGCTGCCTCACCTGGGGACCTCCTGCCACTATATATAATCTCATCGATCAATTAGGTTTACCAAAAACCTAATATCGGTGCATGCAAAAAGTCACTTTTGCATGCATATTTTAATTACTCACTGTACATGCAAATCTCCTGCATGCATGAGGAAAAACACCCTGGAAGTTCTGCATGCATCCACCAATGGATTCATGGCACTAAGTAGACTGTATCTCACCTTCTACTCCACATTGATTCCTATACTGCTAATGTACCTCCATGCAAGGCATCTGAATCATGGAGGACATCCCGAGATACAATAAACTCTAACACTCCCTCTTATCGAGGGAAGTCCAACCAATGATGCCTAGAACTAACAAGTCCCCTGCTGCTGACACTGGCCCAACTGTCCTGCCTATCAATGCTATCCTATGACCTATGGTACCTTGATATATCTCCATCAAGGTGGCTCTAGAAGAAGACCCCTGATAAACCACTGACTCTGTCACTAAACTCTGATTCAGACTCCCTTTGAATCTCTGCTGTAACCAATCCTGAAGATTGCTATCAAGTGGATCCATTGGTCTGTAAGTGGACTCCCTCTGTCTCTGAGCTGAATCAGCTCTCTCCTGAGCTAATTCCATCTCAAACATCTCATACCAACTTAGTCTATGACCGGTTCTTGTATTAGCATAATGCTCATCCATCTGATTTGAGTCCAAGGGATCAATCCCCTATGTCTCATCATCATGATGAACATCTCGCTCATCCATCAGATAACCCAAGTCACTCCTTTGATCCTCATCATCACGAGGATCATCTCACTCACCCATCAGCTAAATGGACTCACTCCTCCTAGCATCATCTCTACTGTGAGCATCTCTCTCTCTATCCCACTATGACTCTGAAGAATATGCACTCAACCAACCTGATGTGCCAGATGTGGGCTGTCCCCAAATCAAGTACTCACCATCGATCCCATGACCCATCAAGACTGGATCAACTCCCACTGGATAGGTAAATGTCAGATCCCTCTGGAACACCACTGAGTAACCAGCAACCCCCAAAGCTGCCACTTAGAGTATACTCCCTCCCAGTCTTGGAATGAACAACACTCATGATACCTCCAGGAGATATCCAAGGTCAAGTAGAAAACAAACTCTACCCACTCTCGTGACCAAGTGATTAGTCCCATGCACATCTCGAATCATATGCATAGGTGTGTGCTCAAGGACGAGGAATGCATATTGCATCTCGGTCATGTGACTGCTCTGCATGCATTCAACCCTCCATCTCCAATCAACCTGGATATCTGGCTGATTGCTATCATGCCCTGACTAAAATGAGGATAATGAGAGATCCCTCTCAAACCAAGAGGTAAACTCATCCACCTCCTCTGCTACTGCCAACTGCTCATCCTTTGCATGTTTACCTTTCTTCTTATGTAGACATTGTCCGCATAGTCTCCATACTCATTGCTGGAAAAGCACTTGATCTTTCTCAGATCCTTCTTCTGTTTGAATCGTTGTTTCCCTTTTGCTGCAAGTGCCACATCCTCCTCCTAGGGAATGGAGGAAGCTGATCCCTGAATATAACCTCTTTGGATATCCTCTTAGGTGAAATCGTCCCACAGACGATCTCACTTGGGAAGATTCTCTCTAGCAATGATGGACTGGAAAAATACTTCCCATGGCATGGTCAGGCCATTCAGGGCTCGTCGAACCAACTCGCTATCCTCAATATTCTCACCCATAACTCCCAACTCATCCCTTACTTGAGTAATCTTAGTGAGGTATGTAGACATGCTCTCATCCTTTCCCATTTTATGCTTGTCAATTTATCTTTGAGAACCATCTTCTTGTTGGCGTTGGAACTCTGGTACAAATTGGTCAATGCATCCCACATCTCATATACATTGTCTTTGGTTGAGACATGTGGAATGACATGGTCCTTGATAGCATCAAGAAGGATCCTATGAGCTCTTATGTTATTTTTCTCATATGCTGCTTTGGCAGTTGCATCTGATGGAACTGTGACTGGATTTGTGGCTGTGCTCTCCGCAACATCCCACAGTTCGCTCTCTTTCACCAAGAGCACAATCTGTGCCCTCCATGCACTGTAGTTGGAGGCCCCATCCAACCTGTCCTCCACTCTCAAGCTAGTGGCCATAATATATGCACTGAAAAATACACAAAGTGATACAAGAACCTCTATTGATCACAGATCTGGCCTCCTCTCGCACAGATTTGATAGATCTATCTCAGATCTATCCACCTAGGTCACAAATCTAATAGATCTGACCTCTATACCAACAGATATGGTTACCCTCTCCATATCTGAGTATGATTGATCTCCCTAACCATTACCAGGGCTCTGATACCATGTTAATTTTATCCAGAGATCACTACTCCCTCTGGATAGCCCTGAGATCTCAAGTGGTTTGAGTCTCTATAAATCAATAATGATAAAGACTTAAGAATCAAATGCTATAGATCTCTTAACAATTAAATTCTTAAATACTCAATCCATCACACAACACTGGATTTACCTTGGAAACTCCAAACGGGGAAAACCAACTATCTGTGGGGCTTTCTTCTATCTCGAGCCCAGAGCAATATAAGAAGAAAGCAAGTACATACAATGTTACCTCAGAATGGTAACCAAACTTGACAGGGTCAAAACCCTAGATCTGCATGGAACAATTGATGCATGCACAGAGGGATTGTGCCCTAATATGTCAACTAGATCTGGATCTGTCTACAGGTGAATCTAACTGTACTGCCTCTCCTACTGCACTGCTTTGATCTACTCTACTCCGGAAGAAGGCCAATTGCTCAACTGGTGAATGCACCCTTCCTTTGCATGGAAAAGTGTGCCCTCCCTCTGGATGTCAAATGCTCGTATGGAATCAGATCTCAACAGATCTGAGCTCTGATCGTCACAGACCTTCCTCAAGCACTGAGGCAAGGACACTTTGAAAGTCTCAGCTTCTCAATCGATCGATCAGATCCAAAATGAGCTCTTCTCTCCTCTAGTAATGTGCCCCTCTCCCTCTCTGGAAGACGTCCTCCTCAATCTCTGCAGAAACCACTATGATGAACTATCTTAGTCCACAAAACTGGGCACCAAGTGCCTCTGGACAAGTGGTGTCTGATCTAGCTCAGATCACACCACTCTCCCTCCTGCAGAAGTTCCTCTCTCTCTCTCTCAGAAAGTCACCCTTCATGCACTAATGCTCCCTCCTCACTCTTGATTGATCTCTCTTAGATAATTCAATTGAGTTGCCTCACCTGGGGACCTCCTGCCTCTATATATAATATCATCGATCAATTAGGTTTACCAAAAACCTAATATCGATGCATGCAAAAAGTCACTTTTGCATGCATCTTTTAATTACTCACCGTACATGCAAATCTCATGCATGCATGAGGCAAACTTACCCCAGAAGGTCTGCATGCATCCACCAATGGATTCATGCCACTGAGTAGAGTGTATCTCACCCTCTACTCCACACTGATGCCTATACTGCTGATGTACTGTAATGTCCCCAGTTTGACCCCATGGCATTAAATTGTAAATGATGTAATATTGTTATAAAATCGTGGTGAGGAGCTCAAGGCCAAGGCCCCGCCATCGATTTAGTGATGCATATGGTTTACGTGCTAGCCAGGCACATTGAAATTCTAAATATGCATTTTAATAAATACCCACAACTAGCTATGCAATGCAACAAGAGATGGGGGCGTGATTTTACAAGGAATTGGGAGGGAAAACATTCAAACCCTTGAGCCACTCAAGTCAAGCCAAGTGTCAATGAGAGAACCCATCAAACCCTCAACTACCCATGTTGACTTTTGTACCCAATCATTGATTTCTCCCAAGAGTTGGTTGAGTTAGTTAATGTCTTGGAGAATGGGAGGTATGGCTGTCCAAATTCGAGTATGGGAAAGCCACCCTGCATGGGAAATCGTGTTTTGCTTCTTGGGAAAGAAAAGAGCCATGAAATTCTCCCCCAAGCCATTATTCACCATGGCCTTGCTCTCTCACGCAGCTCTAGCTGCCTGGGCATTTTCCTCCCTGGGTTTTCTGTGTTCCCCTTCATCTTTTAGCTGGGAAGGGGCATTTTTGTGTTGATTACCAGTGGGGAAGAGAACAAAATGTTTTTGGGTCTTCCTGGAGGTCGTTTGGGCCATCGGAAAGGATCATAACTAGTGGGAGAAATCAGTTTTTCTCCCTGGGGGTTGAATTCGAAATTCCACAGTTCGTTTGGGTGAACCACGAGTTGGAAAAGCCAATGTGTCCCTGTGTTGTGAGTACCTATGTTGTAAATGTGTTAGGGTATGGGTAATGGGTAATCCATTGTTTTGGCTTGAGCTTGAGAGTAAGCATCTAGGGTTCAAATGTAGCCTGATAAACCCAGCTATGGACTGGCTTGGCTCAAATGAAATGCTGAATTGGCTGTGTATGAGCTGAATGTCCCCTTCCCTTACAAGAATCATGCCCAGCTTGGGGGTGGCCTTTGGACGGACTCAGTAAATGCTATCGAAGAGCCTATGGTTGGGTGGAACATTGCAGCGACATAGCTAGTTGCTTGGGACAATTGCACAATGAAGATAAGTGTTTTCTGTCTATGTATTTACTTCTACAATGCATTAATTTGATGACTATTTTGATATGCTAGATGGGCATGAATTGTGTATGGATTAGTTTCAATTCCGCTGTGCATATTTCCTGACTTGTATCTGCACACCAATGTTTTTTTTTATTCATATGATTCTAATGACTGGGATGAGTTTTATGAAGAGCCCCATATATTGTTATCATCTTCTCTCTCTTATTGGGTCAACAGGTGGGTACATTACATTTTGGTATCAGAGCTGCTGGTTGCAGCATTGGGCCTTTATGGGCTACCTATCATAGTTGCCGAGGTAAGTATGCTTCCTGCTCAACACTGATAGTTAAGAAAAATTTCAAAAATTTCAAATTTTCAAAATTTTTCTAAGTGTCTATGAGTTTCTGCCAAAAATTGAGCCGATGAATCTCGGCGAGTTCGTCCGCAACGGCGGAGAAACTTAGCGAGTTGGTCCGCAATGGCAGAAGAACTCGACGAGTTGCGCCGACGAAGTTGCGAGATGCGAGTGAAAAAGAAGAAAAAGTTTCAAAAATTGTTCTAAGTATTTTTGAAAATTTTGTCTAAGTCTGTATCGAAAGGAACTTGTGAGTTTTCGCCGCAATGATGGAAGGACTCGGGGAGTTGGCCCGCAATGACGGAAGAACTCGGCAAGTTCGTCCGCAATGGAAGAAGAGATCGGCGAGTTGCTTCGCAACGGATTGCCCATAAATTTTAAGTTCGGCGAAAAAGCTGGAAAAATTTCGGAAGGAAAAGATGAGTTGGAAGAACTCAGGGAGTTGCCCCACAACGGAGGAAGGACTCGCCGAGTTGGTCCGAAAAAAACTTTCTAAGTGTTTTCGGCATCAAAGAGGAAATTTCGGGAGAACTTGGCGAGTTGCTCCGAAACGGCGGGAGAACTTGGCGAGTTGCTCTGCAACGGCAGAAGAACTCGGCCAGTTGGTCCACAATGGCGGAAGGACTCGGCGAGTTGGTCCAAAAATTTTCAAAATTTTTCTAAGTGTTTATGGCGGAGAAAATTTCGAAAGAGATTGGCGAGTTTCCGCTGCAACATCGGAAGGAATTGATGAGTTCATCCGCAACGTCGGAAGAGATGGGTGAGTTTCTCTGCAACGTAGGAAGGAATTCGGAAAGTTGGTCCGCAACGGATCGGAAGGAAAAACCGAGTTTTCAATCGGAAGAACTCGGCGAGTTGGCCCGAAATAGGTCGGAAGAACTCGCTGAGTTGCTCCGAAACAGGTCGGAAGAACTCGCTGAGTTGCTCCGAAATAGAGAATTTCAGCTGTTTTTCAGAGAGATTTTTTAGGCGCCGAAAGTAGAAAAATGCCATGAAACTTATGCGTCAGATTGCGTGAAATGGAAAGATTTAAAAAAAAAAAACGAGGGCGCTGCCTTCGACCCGCCCTGTAGTGGCGTAGGGAAGCCACAAGGGGGAAAGCCCCTTTGATCCCCATTGTCTCCGGGAGACAGTCGTTGAAAGTGTGAAGTGCATTCTCTATGCTTGGGATGAGAAGCAGGGATTGCATAAAGGGTTGTGGAATTCTCAGCAAGAGTAATGGGTTGTAATATCCATTATAAAGGATGAAAGGGAAATTCCTCACCTTAAACTATTTATGTTTATAGCATAATAATTGCATATAGAAGGAATGAATATTATACACATATGTATATGTTGAATTGCTAATTCATGAGAAGATCATAGCTAATGATTGCTTGTATGCTTGGTAGGGAAGCCAAGAAAAGGATCAGCTATGATGTGGAGTAGGAACACCATCTCATGATGAGGAATTGGAAAGGAAGAATTCCTTAACTCCTCCATTTCTATTATATTTATATTTCCTGAGTTTTCTATACTGAAAATTATGGCATAGGGATGCTGGAAATGCAAAAGGATAGATAGATGAAGTGAATATGTACTAGATGGCATATTGCATAGTGCATGTGAAAATGTTTTTTGCATGTATATGATATTGCATATTAGTAAAATAGTGAGGTTTTACATATGCAATGAGCCACTTAAGATAATTATTGTGGTTGCTAATAATTAGTCATGTTCACATTGGTTGTAGGACCAAAGACAATCGAAGCATGGCTAAGGATGTGGATGATGATTGTTGCATACAACCTTATGAAGAGAGGATGGTGCAACAAATCCATGATCATGATGTTGGCAAAAGGACGGAGTAGCCTTGGTAAGAGGCCAACTGATCAGGTAACGTCTAGTGATGTTAATGACAACCATTCAGGTAATGGTTATTTATGCTTAGTTGCATGAATGTTGAAAGAGGATTTGGTAAGATCCCTTCAACTATGTTTAAACTATGTTGATTTGGTTTGCATGTGGTATTGAGTGCCTGAATGTGAATGTCAACCTACCAAGTATGGTGAGGTATGGGGTAGTAAGGGAAAGGAACCCTCTACCATATGACTGTTTTAAATACTAGAATGCATTCATAGGGGATTATATCATGCCATTTGTGTATGTTGGCTGTGAGTTAAGAAACCAAAGCAAGTGAGGACTTATGGTCCTATCATGGTAGTGCATGCTATGTGGGGAAGACATGGTTAGGCCATAATATGTTTGAAGGCATAATATTCATGAATTAATGCAAGGTTGCATTAAGGGGATGTGCATTAAAAACATTTTGTACAATCTTGTGGTTATGCATGAAATGGTGATCTATTTAATGAGCTGCTATGAATGCAGGAGAATGATTGAATATAGAAGGTAGACATGTTGATGGGCTACCAAGAGTGCTATGTTGGAAGGACAGAATTGCATGAAATGTGAAGTAATGAGTATTTACTGTTTATCTAAATTGCATGGATAGTGTGACTGTGTCTTGCAATTTTTAATGCATATATAGAGATGTATATATTTCATTGCATTTAAAATGTTAACAGCTGAAAGTGTTTGAATTATTGATCGTTATAATTCTGAGATCACTTTAGTGACTGTTGTTGCAATGAAGAGAGTATATGCATACATACTCACAACGTGTTTGGCTGATTGAAATTTCCGTTTTCAGGTAGAAAGGCCTTGCGTATGGCAATGAGGATAAGTCCATAGTAATGACCAGGATCTACCATGTGCAGAAGCCAAAGGTTATGAGAAGGTTCTCATGGTTGTAATTTATGCATGAAACAAATCTGAAAATTGTTTGGTTTAAGTTTATGAGAATAGTCTCATAGTTGCAAATCTAATTTATGTAGGAAAACAGATTTACAAATTTCAGATTTGAGAATTTGCTTATAATTGCTAATGACTGTTTGGCTTATATAGAATTGTGTTAGGAGGACATGTTGTATGTGGATGTTCAGGTATGGTAGCAAGGGTGAAACCATAATGGACAGAGTGGTACCACTTATGAGAGCCAAACAATATGAGGATAGCCTCATTGCTGAGCAAATCAATTTCTGTACGAGACAGAATTGTAAATTCATGTTGAATTTAATTATTAATGCCATTAATTGGTTATGAAGCAATCAGATTTGAAGCTTATTGCTAAATGTTGCTGACTGTTTGGCTATTTGATAAGTGTGCCAGGATGACACATTGCAGGAAGACCATGTGTGATGGCCTGTAGAAGCCAAACCAGATGGGAAGGATCCCATGCTTTGGAAATGGGTTTTGGGTGAAACACCATTGATAATGTCTCAGCTAAACCGCATGTCGGTAAACCATGAAAGTGAGATGGTAAAGTTATGCCCAGAAGGCATGTGAGACACATCTGCAAAATGAATGAGTATTCTGTGACCCTAGACAAGAACATGCATGTCTAAATTATTAGGGTTAATATGCAGAGCATGATCTAACTTATTTATATCATTGCAGAATGCTTGAGTATGATTAGGGCCTACATGGCGCACATCGGAAAGGGGGTGCACACCTTTTCTGGTGATGGGTCATGAAAGGGTTTTCAATATTGACTACACCCTAAGGGAATGGACGCATTACTGGTGTTTCAATACTTGATAGTGAATGATATGGATGATGGTTACACAAATTGAATAGCAATACTGATGAGCTTGCTTATCCTTCTTGTGTTGTCAGCCTTCACAGATGCAGATTGATACTACACATTAAGAGGCAAAGTGAAGAAGGGTACGCAAAAGGACTATACAGGAATTGGTAACCTTTTTATGCTCACATGACATATCACTAGAAGGGATGGACAGGCCCGAAGAGCTGTGTAATAAGAAGAGTTATCATCCTTGTGTGAGTGGGGTCATGCTAACTTGCAGTCCAGAAAGTCACCTATAAAGTTCCTAAAAGGAACCACTGATTTTCACAAGAGAAGGAGTGGCGTCCTTGTATGAATGAAGAGTTGGTGTGTGTGAAAGGTTATGGTGCAAGAAGGTGTGGTGACATTGGTAAAGGCATAAAATATCTACTGGGACAACAGTGGGAGGGCGGGCGCCGAAGACTGACTGAAAACCCTGAGATTCCTATGGCTCCATAGTAGAGCCTTGACCTATAATGGTCAGGTGGCGCAGTTTCCTTCCATTGGTCGATGACCTAGATGAATGTGCTGGCTCGACAATGGAGAGGGCCAACCAGGTATGGGACTGGTTGGGCACCACCAAATGCTTGGTAAATCCAGTCGGCGTGAAGGTGTACTGGTGAAGCATTAACTACATCCAAGTCCATAGGCGATCCCAAGGCTTGCAAAGCGAAGCAAGATCCTGTGGACCAGAGGGGAAACACACAATACAGATAAGTATTCGTTTTCATTTACGTCTTGTTTGGAATAATGAATATTTCAGGTATAAGTCTTATGACAACCAAGCTAATACACTGTTGTTTCTTTGTTGGAAACCTTGGCCATTACAGGAAGTAAGGACCCTGAAAGAGCCACAAACGCTTGGTAAGCCAGAGAGTAACTGGTTGTGCACTATGAAATTCTTGATAAAACCAGAGAGTAAATGGTTGTGCACTATAAATTCCTTGGTAGAACTAGAGAGTAACTGGTCGGGCACTATAAAATTACTGGTAAATCGAGAGATTAAATGAGTAGGCGATATGAAATTTTGATAAATCCAGAGAGTAATTGGTTGGGCATTCACTACTTAATATTGTGAAACAACGTGTATGCTATCCCAATACCCCTTAAACAATTGATAAAACCAGTCAGCGTACTGGCCTGGCATTGCCTATTCGAATGATTGTGGAGTAGCCTGCGTGTTGTCCCAACATTCATTATTGCATCCACGGGAAATCCAAGGCTTGTAAAGCAAAGAAGGATCCTGTGGGATAAAGTGAAGACATCTAATGCAGATATGTATTTGGTTATCTTGCATCTTCTTGCTTATTTAATATGAATATACGTGTGTATATGATTTGATTATGATTTCTTAAACTCTTGTTTAGAGGTAACTCTATGAAGATACACTAAACATGTGAATTGATTCAATGTTTGAGTGTAGGTATGGTTGGAAGCAAGGACTATGAAAGCATTTGGAGGATGCAGGTGGACATGTGACTGTCCTAAAGAGCTCAGTATGAGCAGTAATGAAAGATGGTGCTAGTGGAACTGTGTGGGTCCTAGAAGCCGAAGGTTCTGTAAGCAACAATGGGGAAGGGTTCCCTAGTTGAAAGGCATTAGACAGACCTTAGACACTAAAGTGTCATAGCCAAGAAAGGGCAAGTCAAGCATTCACATTGAAGTGAAATAGGCTAAGGAGCATAGAACCACAAGTGATGGTGTGGCTCCAGATTGGAACAAGCCTAAGAGGGGGAAACTCTTACTCTTCTCTTTCCTTATGACTGATGCATCTTAGAAACAAAATATTGTTGAGTGCATGTCATAAATGAAAACAAATTGTGTTTAATTGCTTGAAATGAATTGTGAATGCTGAAATAGTTATTTTCCTGTGAAAGGATGAACATGAATGAGTTCATGTGTATGTTAGGAAAGCATGAAATATGTGGAAGTCTCATGAGTAAAGCATGGACGTTCCAAGTCAATTGGGAAAATAATTGACTAATTTTAATATTGTGTTATGCTTGTCCTAACAGGAATTGCCATGATGAGTCTCACAGGAGAGACATTGAAAGCTATTTGTTTTAGCTGGAAATCTTCCTCAATTAGTTATCAGGACAACAAGGAAGATGAAATCCATGAAATTCCAGACTTGTAAATCAGTTGGAAGATAAACAAACGGAAGGGATTGCCGTGGAGCGATGCCCACCTGTAGAACTGGAAGATCAAGCTAGCAAGAGCACCCAGACAGGATGAAACGTAGGACAGACCTACCACCATTTGTGAATTCTGAGGCATGTGTAAAGTGGGTATTTATACCTAAGTGTTGGAACACCGAGGATGGTGTTATTCCAAGGGGAGGGGAATGTAATGTCCCCAGTTTGACCCCATGGCATTAAATTGAAATGATGTAATATTGTTATAAAATCGTGGTGAGGAGCTCAAGGCCAAGGCCCCGCCATCGATTTAGTGATGCATATGGTTTACGTGCTAGCCAGGCACATTGAAATTGTAAATATGCATTTTAATAAATACCCACAACTAGCTATGCAATGCAACAAGAGATGGGGGCATGATTTTACAAGGAATTGGGAGGAAAAACATTCAAACCCTTGAGCCACTCAAGTCAAGCCAAGTGTCAATGAGAGAACCCATCAAACCCTCAACTACCCATGTTGACTTTTGTACCCAATCATTGATTTCTCCCAAGAGTTGGTTGAGGTAGTTAATGCCTTGGAGAATGGGAGGTATGGCTGTCCAAATTCGAGTATGGGCAAGCCACCCTGCATGGGAAATCATGTTTTTCTTCTTGGGAAAGAAAAGAGCCATGAAATTCTCCCCCAAGCCAGTATTCACCATGGCCTTGCTCTCACGCATCTCTAGCTGCTTGGGCGTTTTCCTCCCTGGGTTTTTTGTGTTCCCCTTCATCTTTTAGCTGGGAAGGGGCGTTTTTGTGTTGATTACCAGTGGGGAAGAGAACATAATGTTTTTGGGTCTTCCTGGAGGTCGTTTGGGCCATTGGAAAGGATCATAACTAGTGGGAGAAATCGGTTTTGCTCCCTGGGGGTTGAATTCGAAATTCCACAGTTCGTTTGGGTGAACCACGAGTTGGGAAATCCAATGTGGTCCCTGTGTTGTGAGTACCTCTGTTGTAAATGTGTTAGGGTATGGGTAATGGGTAATCCATTGTTTTGGCTTGAGCTTGAGAGTAAGCATCCAGGGTTCAAATGTAGCCTGATAAACCCAGCTATGGACTGGCTTGGCTCAAATGAAATGCTGAATTGGTCGTGTATGAGATGAATGTCCCCTTCCCTTGTAAGAATCATGCCCAGTTCGGGGGTGGCCTTTGGACGGACTCAATATATGCCATCGAAGAGCCTACGGTTGGGTGGAATGTTGCAGCGACATAGCTAGTTGCTTGGGACAATTGCACAATGAAGATAAGTGTTTTCTGTCTATGTATTTACTTCTGCAATGCATTAATTTGATGACTGTTTTGATATGCTAGATGGGCATGAATTGTGTATGGATTAGTTTCAATTCTGCTGTGCATATTGCCTGATTTGTATCTGCACACCAATGTTTTTTTTTATTCATATGATTCTAATGACTGGGCTGAGTTTTATGAAGAGCCCCACATATTGTTATCATCTTCCCTCTCTTATTGGGTCAGCAGGTGGGTACATTACATGTACCTCCATGCAAGACATCTGAATCACGGAGGACATCCCGAAATACCATAAATTCTAACAAAAGTATGAGGATTTTTCTCTTAAATGTAGACCATAAAAAATCTTGATCATAAGAGGAAAAAGTGGCATGGGTGCTGCCATGCAATGTGGTGCTAAATCCAATTCGGTCCATGATGGTGGAGTGCTACCAACAAGAAACAACTAAATGATTTTAAATTGGGTGAAGTTATTTGTTGAGCCTATAGGAGGAGGACATAGAGATATATTATGTGGGGTCCAATAATGAAAAATGTAGCATTCGTGGAGGAATTACGATGTCTAAATGTTGGTTTGATGAATTATACTTGAAGGGGTGTCGAGTGACCTTGAATGCAACTGGCAAAAGAAATGGATTCCTAACGAAAAACATGCACACATGAAACATAAAAATGGTGTAAAAGTACTTGTGTATACAAACCCAATGGTGCAAATGATGTAAAAAATGGAGCTCATGAGATTCCATACCTACTTGAGAAACTTGGTGTGGAAAATGGCCTCTAGGTGAATTGGAGTTTCCAATATGTATTTGGGGTTTTGTTGCATTGGTGAGAAAAACCCCTCGATTTATCTAGGTTGTAAACTAAATAATAGACAATTGAAATTGTGGGACAAGAACAAGAGAGTATTACAACATCAAACAAACAACAATTATATTACACATTTAACCATGAGATTGCCATTCAAACTACAAAAAATGGAGTGAAACAACAATACTCATATATTAGTCCAATGCAAAAGATTGAAATATGTAATATCACCTGATAAGAGTGAATGGATGCAGGTGGGATCCAACACTATAGTTGGGATGGGTCATTTTCGTTCTTGAAATCTCTCTCTAACTATGGTGAATGAAGAAATCTTTGTGCATTGAGGAAAGAACACAAACAAACTCAAAGACAATGAATGGTAGAGATGAGTGAGAGAGATGATTGGTCTCCAAAATCATTCCTTCAACATAACCTTCAAATTATTTCCCCTTTTTAAAATGCTACCCCATGGATTTCATTTATATGCAAAATTGGTGCTCCAATGATGAACTAGTTCTAATGTGAATGCTTCTAATAATTCAAATGGGATCCTAAATGCTTGATAGAGACCCATGGGTGGAAAAAGTACTTAGCATTAATGAGATGAGATCTCAAAATATTTGAATACACCAATCTAGAGCCACCCAAGCTAGGTCTATTGGTCAATAATGCATTGCAGGGATAGTTTCTTTCTCCTTTATTAGGGTCATGCGAGTATCAAAGGATTTCCCATGTAACTCACATGATTAAATGAAAGGTCACACTATTGCATAAATAACCAAATTTTATAGTTTATTTAGCGTAGTAGGGTGTTTAAGTAGCCATGAGGTAACATGATTATGCTTTATTATTGTTAATTGGTGAATCTTTTGGATATAATCACTCAAGTGTATCTTGAGAGAAAAATTGAGGTGATAACATCCTCTTAGGATTTTTAGCCTTGGATTTTTTTTTTCCTGTTACATGAACAATTGATTGCACCGAGTGAAACGAGGTGCTCTACAGCCCAGTATGGGGGAGATGTTCTAACGTGTATGTAGCGTTACATCTAATAAAACATAAAAAATAATTTTTTTAATTAAAAAATAATTAAAAAAATTCATGTCGGCTCATAAAATAAAAAATTATGGAAAGTATTTAAAAAAAATCCATGTTGGTTCATAAAATAAAATATTATGAAAAGTAATTAAAAAATAGATGTTCGTTTATAAAATAAAAACTTAAAACTTAAACCCGGATCTATAAATCAAAAGAGATCAAATTTCTTGAGTTTAAATTTAAAGAAAGAAATACACCTCAAGAATTGGATCCCTCTCGGTGCTTGATAGATACCGATTTAAGATGAATCTATGCTAGTTTAATGTATGCAAATGGATTCCTTCAACTTGCTAACTCATTAACCAAATTGCAAAATTAGAGTCATAAAAGGGTTAACCACAATGTTTCATGTCAAACCAATATTCAAAGCATGTTTATAGTCACCATGAATCACATTTAAGTCTTATTCCTTAAGGATGGTAACCAAACATAGACATGCAAATCACAAGGATTGAACTCCATGTGTCAAATATAAATGAATGCATGTTGGAAGGATACAAATAAATTGGCAGAGAACCGCATTCAAGGAAAGCATAGAACTATGTTAAACATGCTAGCAACCTAATCTTCATGTAAATGAAAATAAAAAAGTAGAAAGTAAAATGCATAATATGAACGGAATCCTATAAGAAAGTAATCATCAAACAAATCAACAAAAGACCACAAAGTAGAAGTTGAAAACAATAATAAATGAAAGTATTAAAGAAAACTACTATATACAAGCTAATTACCTCAAGGGGAAATTGGCAAAAGTACACTAAGAAATTTTTGAAGTAAAAAAACTCAAAATTATAGCAAGAAAATCACTCTACGAAATCAACTATAATGCAACTTACCAAAAGTGAGCAAATAAAAAGACAATAAAAACCTAATAAAATTAAATTGATCTACTCCTACCCTAACTACATTAGCACATAAAAAATCCTATTGAATCTCAGTGATAATGTAACCATAGAAAAATATTGCTATCTCCAAGAATTTCAAAGTGTTGTGTAGGTATGTGGGACTGATATACCGCGAAATGCATAATTGAAAAGATTGAAACATTGCAGACTTCAATGAAGGCAAGAATGATGAGATGCTTATCATTTCATGAAGGCATTAAAGAAATTAAGGATTCCATCCAATGCTCAATGATATCATAAGATCCCCTATCATAATATTCAAACATAGGAATAGAGTTTGAACATAATCTTGTGTCGTTGTCATATTTTCTTAGTAGCTTTGCATCACTAATTACTACGACAACATCTTTATCCAAGTTATCCTTTACTCTTTTTTTTTTCCTTGGTAACTTGTTTGGGATAAAGTATCACTCTCTCCACTGGATTTTATTGTTCTTTTATTGTACTGCAATCTTCATTAAAGAACAAGAAAGGGGTATCTTTTAAAATCAAATCTTTGATTAGAGATTCAATAAGCTTATGCTTATGATTTTCTTGGGAATAAGAATTGTCAATGAGAAACATGTCACTATTTACAACCTTATCTCCTTCTTCTTTATCTTATTCATCAAACCTTGGATTATATATGGGGGGTGTATTGCAAGACATCATCACTATAGATAGATCAAATTCCTTGGAAGAATCATAAAGCATAATGGGGAAAATTTTGATATCATATGACATGTTAGTGGCTCAGATAGGCAAGTCCAATGATTACATTTGTAACCCTTCTTCTCTATACAATAAAATTCATAAGAGTGCATTCCATAACCTTCATCTTTTGATTGAATGAGAGGTTCATATTCTAAAACACATTCCATTGATACGTTATACTTATTATGTTCAGGGCTTTGTACAAGACTATATTGCAAACAAGTGCTTTCTATAATGTCTACCCCATATTGTGATAACACTTCATCAATTACATATTATACCTCATTTTATTTTAAGGTTGGTGATTTGGTTTTGCATAAATGTAAGGATGAGAGATCCACTTGCACAAACACTCTTGAATTTATTGGATTTCCTAACACGCTCATAGTGAATTTTTCATTTCTTTCATGTAGAGAACATGCAAGTAACATTCACACATTTCTTGCTCAAAAGGCCTATGCCTTTCGCGAAACTTATAACATATATGTAGAAACATCACACTAAAATAGTTAATAGATTCATGTGTTTCTTCATGAATCTCATCCAATTCATGATACAGTGCCTTCAATTGATCATATTATCATGAGCAACTTTGAACAATTCCTTGAATTTTTTCCATCCATGAGTGACAAACACTCATGGGTTTCTAGATTATTATCTCTTGGCACTCTGTGCATTTCCGGGATGAGAGAGGTGTTCCATTGGATATGGAGCACTGGTTTTAGTTGGAAACACTTTATGTTTCACTTGAAAAGGTTTTCGTTTGCCTAAGATATGACCATTTTATCAGATCCAGAGGTATATTGTTTACATTCACAAAAAGTTAAAAAAATCTATCTCACATTGTTTCATATTCCACTTTTTTGTTTCAATCCTAGTTTGTCCTCTTTTCAGTTAGCATATGCTCTTTTCCATGTGTTTTTTTTTGTGCACCTATGTGTAAACTCAGTAAATTAGAAACATAACGAAAATGGTTTTCTTGACTACGAATTCTCTTTGTTTCGCGCCTTGTGTGAACTCAGTAAACCAAAAATAGTGAGAAAAATTGCATTTTCCAAGTAATCTAACCATGGCCTAACCCCAAATTTGAGAAGTTTTCGTTTCAAAAGTTTATTTTTTGTTTGTGGCTATGTAAAAATGTCTTGTAGACCAAAAGCAAGGTTCTTTTGGTGGCCTATTCTATTCAGAGTTCCTTAATGGCATATTTAGACACTTTTACATAGCCATACACAAACAATAACCTCAAAAACATATTTAGACACTTTAACACAACCACACACAAACAAAAAACGAAAATTTGAAATTGAAACCTCTCAAATTTCAGGTTAGACCTTGGTTAGATTACCTAGAAAATGCAAGTTTTCTCATTGTTTTTGGTTTACCAAGTTCACAAAAGGCACAAGATGAAGAGCATATGCTTTCAAGAAAACAATTTCTGATTTGTTTATGATTTACCAAGTTCACACTAAGTGCACGACAAAGAGTACATGCAGAACAAAAAGAGGGAAAACTGGGAATAAATATAGAAAATAGAAATATGAAACAATGTGAAATAGATTTAAAAAGATCTGCAAATGTAAACAATATACATTCGGATTTAATAAAATGCCTGTATCTTGAGAAAATGAAAAGCTTTTTGAGTGAAATGAAAAGCATTTCCAACTAAAAGCATCACTTTGGATGAAATGGAACACCTCTCTCAACCCATAAATAACTTAATAAAAATCCTTTGATGCATGTAGTGACACAGGTTCAACATCTAGATCAACATTGGGAGAGGGTCTTCATAAGTGCTCTAATACCACGTTTGACTAAAATAACATATTTCCACACAGTTCAAACACCTTAAGCAACCACTCACACAAACATATTATAGATCGAAATATCAATGTTTTACGTGGTTATTACCCTCAGAGAGGGAAACTATCCATGACCCCATCCAAATAACTACTTGAGGCAATATATTAATGCAAAGGAAAATACTTTACATATGAGTTTCTCAAATTGAATCAAACAAGTGATCTTCCATGTTCTTTAAATAGAGATCATGGACTAATCAGGGGCTAAGACATAGATCAATAGCCATTAATATTGGGGATAAAATGAATTGTTAGATCACTTTATGTTTAGAACATATCATGACTGTCGGATTACATAAGTACAAATGCATACTAAAGAAACACACTTTACCTAAAGACACATTAGACCAAGTTTATCTTAACTAACTCCTAAGTGTTTAAATATATTAGCATCCCTCCTTAATAACAACTTGGGATAGGATTGAAATATTTACAAAGGTGATATAATAGGAGAAGGAAGGAGGCAGTAGAGCCTACCCCCCAAAAGACAAAGGATTGAACTCCTAACATAGGTAGAAGTTTAGAAAACTTCGCTTTTGTAAGAGACTTTGTGAAGATGTCTGCAACTTGATAATTCGTAGGGAAAAAGAGCATTTCAAGAACATGATCCCGAGTAAGCTTTCATGTGACAATGCAAGGAAACCCCCTTCTAGTGGAGGTTTTTGCAGAACTGCTCCAAAAAATGTCTCATTTATCCATTTATAGTGGAGGTGGGCGACCAAAGGTTAACATACGTTTTTTTATTATCAATTCTCTTAAATTATCATATCGCATTGGTGTATTACAAAACTATATGCACTGATTCTCTAAATAACCAAATGCATCGATATCAAAATACCCCATTTTATTGTCTAAAAAAATGTATACTTTTATTTTGTATTAAAAAACTAATCGGTGTTTCACAAGCATATAAACGCCCCGGTGAATTATTCTTATGTACGACTTCCCCAATGCATCTGAATACATAAAGCATCTACTTGTGATAAAAAAATTATTAATAAAAAATCAGCTTTTATTTTAAAAAAATTAAAAAAGGACCCCGATGTGCTCTCGTTTACAAAACACCTTAGGAAATATATTTATAGTCTGCGCCGGTTAAAAACAACTATTTTTTATCACATTTTTAACAATTTAATATACATAAAGCACCAACTTATGATAAAATATTTAATAATTAAAAGTCAATTGAAAACAATTAAAAATATGATTTGGTGCACACACACATATATATATATATATATTCCTCAGAAAAAAAAAAGTTGTAATTTTATTAATGAATATAAAATTACCTTTGCAGATATGTGCATAACATATATTTCCACAAATAGAAATCTTCCATCTAGTGGATAGTAGTAAAAAAACATGATCTTAAAATCTATATCTATCATCATCTGTTAAAGTCTGAATATTATGGGAGCTGTAATATATCCTTTAGCTGCTGATATGCTCAGAGAAAATCCCTTCCATAGATGCTGTTGAATAACCATACTACCTGGGATAGATTGTGCCAGTTTTCATTAACCATCAAAAAAGAGGAACTCGATAAACCTTGATCATTGTCAAAAATTCATGTTCATCCATTATGTCTCTACTACCTGTTGCTATTTCCCCCTTCATCGTTGAAAGGGCGATGATAGACTTTATAAGAACGATCCTGTATCATTTCATTTATCTGAATCTGTCCTTTACCCAATTGAAGACCTTCTTTAGATAAGGAGTCCGCTTCTTGGTTACGCTCCCTGCACACATGTTTGCAAGAAATGTAGTTAAAATTACATGCAATTTCCTGAATCTCCGCCAGAATAGGGCTCAAATGAAGATTTGCGCATCTTTGAATTTTGTTGAACCAATTGATAGCCAACATAGAATCACCAAAAATTTGTAAACTTTGACATCCTTTTTTTAGTGCAATTAGCATAAGTGTTTTGAGAGAAAGGACTTCAACATAGTTGTTTAAACTACATCCAAATCCCATGGAAATTTTGAAGCAATGGTTTTCTATTTCGTTAATGAATGCCCCACCTCCGTAGAGGGAGCCAACTTGTTGGGAAGCTCCGTCGAAGTAGGCCCAATGGATGTCCTTATCTATAGTTTCCTCTCTAAAGGTTTTGATCGATGGTGCTTATTTAACTTGAGGAAAGTAGGAGAGAATGTTTAAGCTAATTGAGGTTGTTCCCTTTGGAACCGAGGGTTTGTCTTTGAAATTATGAGCGTTGTGGGAAATCCACACCCCCAAGTTTATAATACGAGGAATAGCTTTGTATATGTCATTAATTGAGTTCGCTCTCCACTATTGTAGGGCTTGCTCGACAGAGGATCCCTCCCAAGTGAAGTTTCGGGCTACATGAATTGAGCAGTCCTTCCAAACCTGTTTGGTATATGGGCAACTTATGAAGAGGTGTTCATCTGATACTGCATTGCTTTTGCATAGGGAGAACCAGTTTGGACCTTCAAAGCATCTATTTTGGAGATTGTCCCATGTAGGGATTTTGTTTTCCAGGGTGCACCACATCAATAGCCTTGCTTTAGGTGGGCACTTTAATTTCTAGACATGCTTCCACCACCAAATAACCTTCCGGTTGTTAGCTTCTGTACTGATCTATGTGTATCCCTTTTTTGGGGTGTATTTTACTGAGGGGTCAAGGATCCAGATAAGTTCATCTTCCTGATCATAGATCCTTATATGGCCATATTTGAGTCCTTCCAGGTAAATATTACAACAATTGGCCTCCTCATTTCTTAGTTCAAGATCCTCGAAGGAAATCCATCCTTGTTTTCAAAGGGTGGTTGCTTGTGGCTTGAATACCTGATTTAGGGTGTAGATTCCTTTGTTATGTAAGATGTCCAACAAGTGTGGAGGAAGGGAGTGATGACCTTTGCATCTTGACCAAGGGTCTTTCCCAATTCTCACATTTGAACCATTTCCAATCTGCCATGCAAGCTCTGATACCAAGTGCTGAAATATTGTAACTTCTAAGAATATTATATTTGTACTTTATTATTCCGGAGATGTTTCATTCCTCCGTGAAGACCTTAAGATGTTTTATTCCTCCGTGGAGAATGTGGTAACTTGGGTTATTATAATTCCCTAGTGGGGGTCGGCCCTAAATGATTCATGTGGGTTAAAGGGTTATTAGACAACCCTAGTGGGGTCGGCCCTGTCACATTATGTTAAGTGGTTAAGTTGGGGCCGACCTAGTTAATATAAAAGACAAGTTGGAGTTGTGTATAAATAGAGGAGGTGTGCTCCTCATTTAACACACATTCACTCACTTGTGATTAGCACATAGGTGAGAGAGAGATCTGCTATGGAGGAGAATGAGATCATGTTTGGGGATTACATATTTGTATTTTCTGGTCATCTATATTGAGGAAGCTTTGCTGGGTTTTCTACCTCATGAGGGTTTCCTAGGATAAATCTGTGTCTCTTGTGTTTATGCTGTGCTTTTTGTTCTTTCAGTGATCCTATATATGATATTGTTGTGAAATGGAATGTAATGCTGATATTTTATGTCTTAGCATATTGAATCTTAACATGGTATCAGAGCTAGCCTGAAGGAAGGTAATGTATGGCACTTACGACACTTGCTTCACTTGCGACAATTTGAAGGTTAGGGTTTTATATAGAAAAAACCCGTCATCGTAGTACTTTTTCTATAAATCCATTTTGGTGAAGGTTCAGGATCTGAAACCTTTAAAAGTCGTAGATAACACCCCCCTGTACCTTGTTTCCAAAGGAAAACCTCAGATTCGTTGTACTTTGTGAGTTATGATTAGTACAAGTTAGGGTTTTTGCCTCTTCCAGATCTTAGTCATAAACAGGTGATCTAGCCAAAAAGGTCACAACTTGGGATAGGAAGCTCCAAATGAAATTTAGTAAAAGGTGACAGGTAGATCACGGAATGTAGTGTCTTAGGTAAGGTTTTAAGAGGCCGAAGTTGAACCAGTGACACGTGGAACGCTGTACAAGTTCACTCTCCTATTTTATCCCATAAACAGGTCACGTTGCGACACTTGGAATAAATCTCTCTCAGAGAATCCAATTGAGGTCAGACCTATGGGGTTGGAAACATGATAGGTCCGGCTACCACAGGCCGAAGTTTCAGACCCTGAAGATCTGAATTTTCAGAGATGCACCAGAAACAATACGGCACATTTGAAATGACTAAACGGAGGAAATCTAAGATGAGGAGGAAGAAGCTCTCACTTAGGGTTTTCAGTTCTTAGGTTTGGAAGGACTTGATACAATGTTGGAGACACCTGATACAACATTGGAAACTTTGATAATGGATTTGGAATCCATTCATATTGATCCTCCATCAAAATTTTGTGGGAGGAAGGAGATTGAAGATTAGGGTTTCCAAGAAACCCTAGCAAAATTGGGAGACTCATAGAGCAGCGATGAAGAAGGTTTAAATGGCGCTGATATCCTATCATCCTAGCACCATGGAAATACATAAGATATTTGCAGGTGATCTACCTTGGATGGTTATGGTTTTACCCTTATAGAGAAGACTACTCGACATGTATGACTTGAGAAGACACAAGTATGTTTTGAAATATGATTATTGATTAAGTTCATAATATGTTTGTCTTCATGCTATTGAGGTTAGTACAATTATGATTGTTTGAAAATGATTGTATGTGAAGTGATAGAAGACATTAATTGATTAGGTGTATGACACTTATGATTGTACTAATGCACCTGTGGTGTTGTGTGAGGATGATGTTGTCTGCTAACAAGATACAGGTACATCAAGAAAGACAAATCAAGTTCTATGACCATGATGACATGGAGACAAAGACTCATCCATAGTCTTTGACCACATAGAAGCTCTACTTATGAGGTATGTATGACTTTGTTATACTATGCTTAACCTATGAGATATGCAGGTTCTAGCACAAGGACTCTAAATCATTGAAGAGAACAAAGAAGATATTGTTTGGGTATGCTAAGACATAACCAAGCTTGATAATCCAGGTATGTTTTCCTACATCATGTTAGAATCTTGCTTTGTTAGGATCTTAGGTAAGTATACCTATGTATGAAATGATCATGACCATACATACTTAAGATTATTTAGAATCATAATTTTTTGATAGGATTGAGACTATACTAATGAATGTATGATTATGTATGAGATCATGAGGATGACACTAGTATGCATAGTGGTCCAGGATGGATAAGAAGTTCAAAGACATATAGAGATCAAGTAGGGGGCAACCATAAAAGATAAGTATTTGAGTTGTTATTTGAATCTCTAAAATAGTAAATGATATTGCTTGTAATAATTGTATGCATATTTGTATTCCTAGAATATGTCACGTTGAGTGTAAGCATTCATATAACATTGAACAGTATACTACTAATATGCATATGATTGGTAAGTTGGACAAACATTCCATTGTTGCTTGTATAGAATGAAACCTCTTTGCTGACATGCTGAGAGTTGTGCACACTCTTGATAGTATGTTCTGGTAGAGATGGAAGGCATCTAGATAGTCACTGTATGCATACAGGATATGGAAAAGTGTTGTGCCAAAGTATTGGTCAAGATAGTTGCATAAATATGTGAATCATATCTGTATGCATAATAGGTTATCATGTCAACATGATTTGATGATTGTGAAGTATTAATAATCATGTAATTAACTTTGATGTGTAGGAAAGACGATGAAGGATGATGAACTCCTGTTCCAAAGAACAAGTGATGGATGTTCAACAAGAAGACTTACAAATCAAACATACTATAGAAGGCTCATTGCTAGAAGATTCTCTTAGAAAGAGAAAGAGGATCATGACGAGATGTTTGCTAGATAAGACCATTCTCTTAATGGTGTAATTGAAGAAGAAGTGTGAATCAAGAAAACTCCCAGAATTCAATTGAAGAAAGCTCTGTACGGGTACCCAGGATCGATAGTCATTTGATGAGCTTAATGATCACCATGGGTGATGCAGATTTCAACCTTTGCTACAAGGTTGAAGATGGTGTCTATATACAGATGAAATTATTCTCTTAGATGGATGCAAGAAGGAACTCACCATAGAGTTCAAATGATCTTGAGGTTCATATCAGTAGAACCATCTAATAGGAGATGGCACTGATAGATATGCAGAAGATCACTCAATGTAGAGTTAGTGGATGATCTCTTTCTAACAGGAAATGAGAAATAGATCATGGAAAGAAACAAGAAGATGGCTACAGAATTTGAGATGAAAGATCTCAGATTGATTAATTCCTAGGTCTGGAAGTATAGCAAGGCCCAAAAGGAATCTTTCTCAACCAGGGAAAGATTTGATATGTTGGAATGTACAACCATGGCCACTCTCATGAGTTCCGACTTGAAGTTGTTAGCTGATGACTCATCAGAGTTAGTGGATGTAACTCTGTACAAACAGATTATTGGGTCACTGATGTATCTAATGAATACCAGGACAAATATATGCTTTGCTGTGAACACCTTGTGTCAGTATCTAGTGGAACCTATGCATGTTCACCTCATAGCTGCAAAGCATGTGATGAGGTACCTAAAGGGTACAATAGAATTTGGTCTATGTTATCTTGGAGATCATGACTTCAAATTGTATGGTTACAAAGATGCTGATTGGGCAAGAAGTGTATCAGACAAGAAGAGCACATTGGGTGGATGTTATTGTCTGGGATCTGCCATGATCTCGTGGTTTAACAGGAAGCAATATAGTGTGGCTCTCAGTTGATAGTTTTAAACCTTAACAGTGCAGTAAAAACTCATACAGACTCTTAACCATTAATAGAAAAATACACAATGGCACATGCATAACACATAGATTTTCACCTACAAACCCTTAACCGGGAAAAAACCAACAAAACTTAGAGCCGCACAACTCTTTTCATTATATGTTTTCTTAACCATTTACAATACAATATATAGTATTCGCAGCATCTAAAACCCTAATTCGTTTACCCGAAATTAGGTTACACGAAATTAGGGGATCGTGGTGTACACGCACCCACCATGTGAAGAGATATAACACACCCAACATCAGCACAACTGAAGCGGAATATATAGTTGCTTGCTCTGCTAGTTGTGAAGTGGTATGGCTTTGGAATTTGTTATCAGGATTGTTTGACTTAGAGATGGAATCCACTGTGATCCTGTGTGACAACCAGTGTTGTATCAAGATGACAGAGAATCCAATGTTCCATGATAAGTCAAAACACATAGAGATTTGATATTTCTATATATGGGATATGGTGCAGAAAGGAGCTACAAAGCTCGAGTATGTGAGCATTGATGAACAAGTTGCTGATGTATTGACCAAACCTCTGTCTCAAGTAAAGTTTGAGTATTTCTGAGACAAGCTTGATGTAGTTCAGAAGGACCCTCCTCAAAAGGGGGACCCTCCTCGAAAGGGGAAGTGATATGGTCGATGATGATATTTGGATATTGGTATCATTGAGGATACTTGTATCGATGATGAGGATACTGTATCGATGGTGTGGGTACTGTATTGATGAGGATACTGTATTGATGAGGTTACTGTATCATTGATGTGGATACTTTATTGATGAGGATACTGTATCGTTGATGTGGATACTGTATTGATGTAGATACTTGTATCGATGATGAGGTTACCTGTTCTGACGATGAGGTCGATGATGAGGTCGATGCATGGTCCTTAAACTTTGTCTAAGTGGACAAGGAGGGATTGTATCATCCCCTGACTTAGGTCCCTAAATAGATCTGTAGACATATGTCTCCGAGAAGTGGTCCCTAGTGGACGAGAGGGATTGTATCATCCCCAGACTTTGGTCCCTGAATAGATCCGTAGACATATGTCTTCGAGAAGTGGTCCCTAGTGGACGAGAGGGGATTGTATCATCCCTGGACTTTGGTCCCTGAATAGATCCATAGAAATATGTATCCGAGAAGTGGCCCCTAATGGACGAGAGGGATTGTATCATCCCTGGACTTCGGTCCCTGAATAGATCCGTAGATAGATGTCTCCGAGAAGTGGTCCCTACTGGACAAGAGGGATTGTATCATCCCCAGACTTCGGTCCCTGAATTGATCCGTAGACATATGTCTCTGAGAAGTGGTCCCCAGTGGACAAGAGGAATTGTATCATCCCCAGACTTTGGTCCCTGAATTGATCCGTAGACTCTTCTCTTCGAGAAAGATGTTGGTGAATGATGTAATGTGCGCTCCTGTACTGCTCAACAGTGGGTGATCATTCACGAAACCTGTAATGATGTAATGTCCACTCCTGTATTAGCAGGTGATCATTCACAGGATGTAAATCCTAGATTTGATCTAGGTCACACCCTAGTTGAAATAGTGCTGGCTCTGTGGTTGACTGGAATGATGTAATGTGCACTCCTGGACTGCTCAGTGTAGCAGTAGGTGATCATTCGTAGGTCCTGTAATGATGTAATGTTCGCTCTTGGACTGCTCAATGCAGCAGCAGGTGATCATTCACAGGTGGTATAATCCTAGATTTAATCTAGGTCACATCCAGTATGAAAAAGGACTGGCACTGTGGTCGGGATTGAATCGTCCCTAGACATGAGAGGTGTCTTAAAGTGAGAAGGATTGATCATCCTGTAAGTAGATCAGGACTGCATCGTCCCTGAACGTTTGGTTCAAAATGTACGTGATAGGACTGCATCGTCCCTGAACGGTTGGTTCAAAATGCATGTGATAGGATTGTGTCATCCTTGGAATTATGTCCTAAAGTGAGCGGGATTGATCATCCTATAATTGGATCATGTGTATTGGAGAGTATGCTGCTATGACGATGCTGTTGATCATGATGGTCTAGATGACGATGCTGCTGATCGTGATGGTCTAGATGACGATGCTGTTGATCGTGATGGTCTAGATGATGATGCTGCTGATCGTCATGGTCTAGATGACGATGTTGCTGATCGTGATGATCTAGATGACAATGCTGTTGATCGTGATGATCTAGATGACGATGATGTTGATCAATAGATCCAGACGATGAGGCTGTTGATCGAGAGATCTAGATGATGATGTTGATCCTGATGCTGTAGCTAATCGAGTGCTGCAGAAGATGAAGACTCAATACTGACGATGTTGATGTTCCAATAACTGTTTGAGCTACTAATGATGATGTATGAAGAAAGCTTCCAATGATTTATAGATGTATCATGTATGATGTTGATGACTTCTTGCTCCTGCTAATGTTGTTATAATATCCTTCTCATTAAGGGGGAGTGTTCAAATATTGTAACTTCTAAGAATATTATATTTGTACTTTATTATTCCGGAGATGTTTCATTCCTCTGTGAAGACCTTATTGTATATCCATAGATGTTTTATTCCTCCGTGGAGAATGTGGTAACTTGGGTTATTAGACTTCCCTAGTGGGGGTCGGCCCTGAATGAGTCATGTGGGTTAAAGGGTTATTAGACCACCCTAGTGGGGTCGGCCCTGTCACATTATGTTAAGTGGTTAAGTTGGGGCTGACCTAGTTAATATAAAAGACAAGTCGGAGTTGTGTATAAATAGAGGAGGTGTGCTCCTCATTTAACATACATTCACTCACTTGTGATTAGCACATAGGTGAGAGAGAGATATGCTATGGAGGAGAAGGAGATCATGTTTGGGGATTACATCTTTGTATTTGCTGGTCATCTATATTGAGGAAGCTTTGCTGGGTTTTCTACCCCATGAGGGTTTCCCAGGATAAATCTGTGTCTCTTGTGTTTATGCTGTGCTTGTTGTTCTTTCAGTGATCCTGTATATGATATTGTTGTGAAATGGAATGTAATGCTGATATTTTCTGTCTTAGAATATTGAATATTAACAGTTATGGGCTACATGAATTGAGTAGTCCTTCCAAACTTGTTTGGTATATGGGCAACTTATGAAGAGGTGTTCATCTGATACTGCATTGCTTTTGCAGAGGGAGAACCAGTTTGGACCTTCAAAGCATCTATTTTGGAGATTGTCCCACGTAGGGATTTTGTTTTCCAAGGTGCGCCACATCAATAGACTTGCTTTAGGTGGGCACTTTAATTTCTAGACATGCTTCCACCACCAAATAACCTTCCGGTTGTTAGCTTCTGTACTAATCTATGTGTATCCCTTTTTTGGGGTTTATTTTACTGAGGGGTCAAGGATCCATATAATTTCATATTCCTGATCACAGATCCTTATATGGCCATATTTGAATCCTTCCAGGTAAATATTCCATCAACTGGCCTCCTCATTTCTTAGTTCCAGATCCTCTAAGGAAATCCATCCTTGTTTCCAAAGGGTGGTTGCTTGTGGCTTGAATACCTGATTTAGGGTGTAGATTCCCTTGTTATGTAAGATGTCCAAAAAGTGTGGAGGAAGGGAGTGACAAACTCTGCAACCTAACCAAGGGTCTTTCCCGATTCTCACATTTGAGCCATTTCCAATCCGCCATGCAAGCCCTTTTTCTATTAAGTCAAAATATTTAAGGGTGGCATTCCACACAACCGAGACATTGTTCTTTCTTTTATTAGGAGATCTGACCCAATCAATGATAGTCATTGGATGTATATATTTTTGTTCCACAGTCCGGGTCCACAAAGAATTGGTACTTAGTATCCTCCATCCACATTTTGCTACTAGAGATTTTGAGAACCGATGTATATTTTTTAATCCCCATCCTCCCAGATATTTGGGGTTGTTTAGTATTTCCCATCTAACCCAATGCATCACATGTTGGTCAGTATGACTATTCCAAAGAAATATGACACATAATATTCCGACCATTTCCAAAACGCCTTTTGGAATCCAGGCTAGTGCCATCCAATAGACTGGAATAGATTCAAGTATAGATTTGATTAAAACCAGTCTTCCAGCCCTCGATAACCATTTGTATGACCATATGTGAAGTATTTTCTCGAGTTTTGATACTAACCACATCTAGTCCTTCTTTTGGTAGTTATTTGGCTTAAGGTGGACACCCAGATACTTCAATCCCTCATCCAGATTGCTGCTTTGAAAGGCAAAATGTGCCTTATAAGACTGGATATCCTCATCTTCCATATTAAAACATTACATGGTATATTTTTGAGGGTTAATATCCATTCTAGTGGCTTCACAAAAGATTTTCAAAACTATAGCAAGGGATTATACATCTCTTCTGGACCCATCACAGAAAATCAGGATGTCATCAACAAACAGTAGATGTGTGATAGAGATGGTGTTTGAGATTTTTACCCCTATGAAGTTTCTCATCCTTTTGGCCTCTTTGAATGCCCTACTAAGTCCTTCACCAACAAGCAGGAATAACATAGGGGAGAGGGGGAATCCTTGACGAATTCCCCTCTTAGCTTTGAAGAATGGTGAAGCCAAGCCTTTTATGAGAACATCAAAGGAGACTGAAGTAATGCAATTCATAACCCAAGTAATCAAAGGAACTTAAAAACCTAAATGAGTTAGTAGGAGGCGTATGTAGATCCAATTTACCTTGTCAAAGGATTTTGACAGGTTAATTTTGATGACCACTCCTTTATCCTTCTTGCTTCTGATACTGTGGAGGACCTCTTGAGCCACTCCAATGGCCTCTTGAATCTGTCTTCCATCCAAAAACCCAAACTGTTCTTCAGAAATGTGTTTGGATAGAATGGATTTGATCCTTCTAGTAATGATTTTTGCAATGATTTTACATATGCCATTTGCTAGAGAGATAGGTATGAATTCGTCGAAAGAGCTTGGATTTTCCACCTTAGGGATTAAAGCAATAAAGGTTGAGTTGAAAGAGTTAAGGATTCTTCCATATTGTTAGGATTCTTCCACCATTTTCATCAAATCGTCTCCCAAAATGTCAAAGGATTCCAAGAAGAACTCGACTGGCCACCTGTCTACTACGGGGCTTTTGTGTCTTTGGAATGAGTTAAGGACTTCCAACAGTTCTTCTTGAGTGATTTCTCCAATGAGCTCCCTTTTGTCTTCCTCATCAACAAATATTGGGAAGGCTTGGGATATCCTTAGCACTTCTAGGATGGAAGCGTGTTCTGGAGCCTTGAAAATATTTGTGTAGTGATGTTTTTCTAGGTTGGATAGTCCGTCAAAAATTTTAACCTCCCAGACTGTTGAGGATTTCATTCCCCACATGGTGTTTCTGATCTTGTGTCCATTGGTAGCTGCATGAATTTTTTTTGTATTCTCATCTCCACTATTGAACCAGATTTCATGACTCTTAAGCCTCCAAACTTCCTCTTGTTCCGCAAGAAGCTTTATCTTGTTCTTCTCAAGTTGTTAGAGAAATATATTTGAGTCTCTAGTCTCAAATCCACCCTTTTCAGAGTCATATAGAGTTTGGATTATTTCTTCTATATTCTTTAGTGCATGCTCATCTCTAATCCGCTTTTCATGAACCCACAAGATCATAGCTTACTTTAGGGATTTCATATTTTGATCAAAGTGAACTACAATAGGTTTGTTATCCTCTGGATTAGGGTGTTGCCATACACTTCCTATATTATTCTTAAATTCCCCATCCTTTATCCAGCTAGAGTTGAAATTGAAGGGCATTGGGGGATTTTCTCTTTCATTGCTGATTTACACTAGGATGGGGAAGTGATCCAAATCCCCTCCTAACCCAACCCACTGTCGAACCATTTGACACCTGTTCGGGATACCAGAACTGATGAGGAACCTATATAATATTTTGGTGATAAAATTCTCCCCGCTCCTCCTATTATTCCAAGTGGGATTCATATCGATAGGAATAATTTCTATCAACCCCATGCACTCAATCTGGTGTTGGAAGTAGGAATCCATAGGATCCAGGACTTCCTTTTTCCCACAAATTTTAGAGACACCTATTGTAAAATTTAGGTTTCCACCCATAATGAGGTTGGGGTTTTGTATGAATGATTTTGCGCATAGTGAGTCCCAGAAGTATTTCCTTTCCCCATAATCCCCATAGCAATTTACCACTAGGAATTTCATGTTGCTGCCAATAATTTGAACATCAATTCCCATAACCGAATCCCATCCCCAAAAATTATGCACTTTGATAATAGAGAGTTTCTAGGTAATAGCTTGACCTCTTGATATTCCTCTAGCATTTAGGGCTTGAAAGTCCCATCCTTTGAAGAGATTCTTTAGACTGTTCTCTATCCTCTCACCTTCTCCTAGGGTTTCCTGGATAAGTACGAGATCTGGAGAGTTGGCTTGGACCAACCTCCTTAGTGACATTTTTTTGGAGGGTTTCTCCAAACCCATGCAGTTGAAGGAGATAATATTCATTATAGAACCCCTACTGTGGCTCCCGCTGCTCTAAGTGCCATTTTGATTGAGGATTTTTTTCCAGCTGCTACCTCCATCATGTCATGTTCCCGAGATTTGTGAATAATAGGTTTTCTACATCTCCCCTTCCCACCAACAATGGTGTGACGGTTCATGCCCAAAACCCTTCCTCGGTAGAGTTCCCATTAGTCTTAGGCCGAAAGTCGTATCTGTATTTTGATGAGGTGGGGTTCAAGGATGGTGAAGAGGTCTCCCTAGACCTTCTGGGACTTTGGGAATGGTTTGATCTTTGGTCAGAGTTTGGGTGGGGGAGCTATGGGGTTTAATTGTAAGGAAGCAATCGAGTGTGTGATGGAAGAAGTATCAACATAGAGTACACCATATAATTCTTGTGTGTTTCTAAGCGTACTTGTGGAGGAAAAAGCCTGAAGGTGTAGGGGATCCTCGATCGTTTCCGGGTCCAATCCTTCCCTTTCTTGAAGCAATGGTTTATTCCCATGGTCTGCTGCATTTCTCCCTCCTACTTCATGGCTTGGATTGTTTCTTCCAGCCGTCATATCAAGCCTATGACCTGGGTCTCCAATGATCTTTCTGCCATATTTTTGGCCCTGGGAGTCCCTCCCACATTCTCTTTTTGAAGGAGTGACTTGAGCCTCTATTGCCACTTCTTGATTTGAATGGGAGATGGCATGAATAGGAAAAATGGCCATATGCATGACACCGTCTACATATGAAAGGGACTCCCTCATAATCTAGGGATTGGATAATTGTGAATTGCCCTATTCTATTTCGATGTCTTCCTTGAGTCCAACCTTGGTGTCCAGTTTATCTAATATTCGAGCTACACTCATTTCACCCGTTTCTTCAAAATATTTATCCATCTCTAAGAACTCCCCGAGCTGATTTCCAATTCCTGTAAGAATATAGGACGACCAAAATTCTAGAGGGAGTCTAGGCAACCTCACCCAAATGGGTGCAATGTCTAGCCTGTCTTGACTAGCGTCAAAGAGAGGAGTCCATGGATTTAGGGAAATTGGTGAAGAACATATACACTAGGAGTGAGAGAGAATCCATTTTGGGTCTTCTGGCTTCTATAGAATAAATGCGATCCATCCTTTGGCCAGACATAATATTTTTGTGATGTATCCCAATCTTTCTCCCCAATTTTCGTTCGCCCAGTGCATGAGGGTTTTGACAGCATACTTCTTGCCGCGGATGCGTCTAGTTAAGGCTATTCGACCATGCTGACCACTTTGAAGAGGGCTATTCCTTCACATGCCAAAAATTTGTTCGCTCTACCATCATTCTTTAGTATTCGCTGCTTCTTATTTTTTGCAACTTCGCCATCCCTTGGATTACTGGATTCATGAGATATTCCCCCCAGGCTGTGTTCCTTCTAGCCTCTAGCTCCGCCCTTTGGAGATTGTTTGCACAAGGGGTTCTATCGTCACCTTTGGAGGAGTTTGGGTTAATAGCTAAATGACTTGGGCTGTTAATGAAGAAAGTGTCTGGATCTATGTTTCCTGATCCCAGATTCTGATAGAAATGATTGTTTTCTTCCCCAGGAAGAAGACCAAAATCTGCATCACCACTGGCCAGGACCTGTCACCATAGAGTTTCAAATTGGTTTTCTCCCTATAGGAAAGCCCCAAAATCCCCATCCTCGAGCCGAACCTTGGATACATGGGGAAAATCCAAGCCGCGGTATGTGTCCATCTAGAGCTATGGAGGCTCCATGTGTTCCGCTTGCAGCTCTTCCTAGTAGTGGTCTAGGTTTGAGACCAAATCCATTATTCCTGCAGACTTGTCTCTTTCACTGAATGTTTGGGAAGCCCTATTTGCATCGACTTTTTACCCGGACACAACTATTTTTCCGATGGAAACATTCCAGATGTCGACATCTTTGTATAGATAGAAGGATTAGTCAACTAGGTCTTTGTTGTCCATAGTTGACTATCCATATTAACCCTAATCCTGCAGCTTTACTCCACCTAATTTATCATAGCCACAGTCCCCCCGAAAGACACAATGCCTCAAGTAGACATTTCTTGATATTGTTTCATATCCGATTTTAGTTATCCTACACACACACACACACACATGACACACCAGATGTGCAAATTGGATTGAGGTGCATGAATTTTTTTTTTCCTTTTTTAACCCTTAATGATGTAATTTTATCATAAAACTGATGTTATCGGATTCAAGGAGATTGCTTTGTTTCTATGGTTTATCTCTTTTCATGAAGATAAAAAATATCTTGGGTCTGTCATAAACCTATGTTGGAGTGAGATATTTGTATAATGAATATTGTACAAGGAAAATGACAAGCAATTCAGGAATAGAAATTGAGAAGTTTAATGATTAGGGATTCGAGTTATGAAAGCTGAAGATGGAATATATTATTGTAGGAAAAGATCAATGGATTGCTATGGATCCAAGTATAAATCCTGCTAATATGTCAAAATTAGATTGGGGAATGCAAGAGAGAAAAGTGAGAAGCATGATTTGACTCTACCTTTTAGATTCAGTGTCATTGAACATCTCTAGAGAAGACGATGCAAAGAAAATATAGGACAAGCTGGGGAATTTGTATTAGTCAAGTTCCTTAGTAAACAAATGATTTTTGTTGTATTATATTAGGAGGGAGGATAGTGACACTGTGGAAAATAATTTAATTGCCTTTAATACTATGGTAAGTTAAGTGGTTTCTATTGATATTAACATGGAGGAAGAAGATAACCACATTACCTTGCTATGTTTTTTTCTAGACTCTTGGGATAATCTAGTTGCAGCAATTGGTAGTGCCATTAATGAATCCAAGCTAAAGTTTGAGGAAGTAGTTGCATCCTTGTTATGCGAGGAAATGAGGAGAAAATCCATTGAGGGTATGACCAAGGATGTTTTATCTATGATAGTTTTTTCCCAAGCGAGGAAAAATAGGTACTATGGGGGCGATACAAGTTTAGAGGTAGATATAAATCTCCATGAAAATTTGAAAAGAAATGTTGGAAATGCGGTAAAGATGGGAATTGTAGGAAAAATTGCAGATCTAAGAGTGTTGGTAAGGTAAGGGATTTAATGATGCCCCTTCCACATAAACAAAATCCTCTGCAGAAGAAGGAGGTGATGTTTATGTGGAATATATAGGTGCACATGATGTAGTCATGATGTATGGTTGATCGACTTAGGTGATTCATTTCATATGAATCCTCACAGGGAGTGGATTTTTTAATATGAAAAGTACAATGGAGGTGATGTTTTCCTCGTAGATGAATCGATAACAAAATCATAGAGCGTGGAAGGGTCAAGATGCTACTAAAAAATGGAAGGATTAAAACTCTTCCTGGGTTTTTTCACATTCCAGATTTGGCCATAAACCTTATATTTGTAAGTAATATGGGTGATGCAAGTGTGCATACTGTATTTTAAAATGATACATGCAAGATTATTTGAGGAAAAATAGTTTTTTTGTAGAGAGTTCAGATTGGAACTTTGTACAAGATTCTGGGAAGTACTTTTAATGATGTGTGTAATAGTTTTCTTGTTCCTAAGTATATAAATGAAGAAGATGAGACCCCTACTGTCCCTATAGACTAGAAAATGTATTGCATCACATACTGGGACATATTGGAGAGAAGGGTTTTCCATCATTACATGGTAAAGGTATGGTAGACGGTATGTTTGATTGCTCATTAAATTTTGATTAAATTTAACATTACACATATGGTAAACATAATCGGTCGAGATTACCATCTGGTGCTACAAGAGCAAAATGAATCTTGGAGTTAATATCGAGTGACGTGTTTATGTTCCATCACTAGGTAAATCTTTGTATTATGTTTCATTCATTGATGATTTCTTGAGGAACATATGGGTCTATCTCCTACATAAGAAATATCAAGTTTTTGAGAAATTTAAAGAGCTTAAAGCTCTTGTAGAAAATCAGGTAGAGAAGAAAATGAAGGTGTCTAGGAAAAATAATGGTGGAGAGTTCTACAGAAACGAGTTTTAGGAATTCAATAAGAAGTGTAGAATAATAATTAGGAAAAATAATACTCCATACAAACCTTGACATAATGGATTTGTAGAAAGGATGAACATGACACTAATGGAGAAGGAAAGGAGCATGCTTAGTAGTGCAAAGTTATCACATGAATTTTAGGTAGAGGAAGTGGATAACACTTGTTACTCGGTACATTGACCACCTACATCATCAATGGTTGACAAAACTTCACATGAGGCATGGACTGGTAAATAACCATCGCTTAAATATATTATAGGTTTTGGTTGTGATGCTTATGTGCATGTTCTAAAGGAAAATAATAATAAGTTGGATAATAAAGCAGAAAAATATATTGGTTCTAAAGAATGCGTAAAAGATTATAGACTTTGGAACCCAATAAATAGACTATTTATAGTCGGGATGTTGTATTTACAGAGGTTAAATCTTCTTATAAACAAGAAGTTCAACCAAAGGAATAAGAACCAAAGACAACAATGTTTGATTCAGAAGGTGAAGAATCTAACTCAATAGAATAGGATGGACCAAAAGAGGAAGAACCTCGACTTCTAGCCTTGAGGAGATCTATTCGTGAAATAAGGAAACCAAAAAGCTATATCGCACCCGATTTTCTCTCTAATTTTTCTCTATATATTATTAATGATGATCCTAGATCTGTTATGGATGTAGTGGACTAAGAGGATAGTAAAATTTGGAAGAAGGAAATGGTTCAAGAAATGGATGCCTTGGATTAAAAAACACTTGGAATCTAGTTGAGTTTCCGGCTAGAAGAAAACATATTGGTAGAAAATGGGTGTATAAGGAGAATTTGAATGTAGAAGGTAAGGTGGAGAAGTACAAATATGACCCAGTAGCTAAGAGATATTCCCACATGGAGGGAATTGATTTTGGTGATGTTTTTTCTCATGTTGCTAAATAAAATTCTATTAGATTTATTTTTTCTATTGTTACTGCTTTTGATATTGACGTAGAGAAGTTGAATGTGAAGACAACATTTCTACATGGTGATTTGGAAGAATAAATCTACATGAAACGACCAAAGGGTTTTGCAGTGACTGGAAAAAAGGACCTAGTTTGCAAGCTAAAGAATTCAGTATATGGATTAAAACAATCACCAAGGATGCGATATCAAAAATTTGATAGTTATATATTGGGAATTGGATTCTCAAGAATAAAAGTTGATGTGACTATGTGTATTTCAAGCAGGTTGCTGATCATTTTATTTATGTGGTCTTGTATGTTGATGATATGTTGTTGATTGGAAACAATAAGGAAATCATCAAGGAAATCATCAAGGAAATCATTTTCTTCTAATTTTGATATGAAATATATTGGTGCTGGAAATTTTATTTTGGGCATGGTAATTAAAATAGACCGTGATATGAATTTAACACTTGATTTGCAATTGAATGATAATGGAAAATTACCTTAAAGTGATTAATAAAGTTTAATAAATGTGATGAGTCCATGATATAGGTATTTCATAGACTCCCTTATGCCATACATAAGCGAAGAAATGATCAGAAAGGACCCCTTTCTATAGGGGAGAATGCACTTTGATTGTTAATTAAGAAAAGTAATTTAGTAATGATCTTTTCTTATGTTTTAGCATGTTTATTTACTAATCATGTGAATAAATCCATGTGTGGACAGAGCGTAGGTGAATTGAAAGAATAACAATGCCGAGCTCCAGATTGAAGATCGCAAGAGATGCAATGATCTTATTTTCTCCTAATTTGTAGGAAAGAATCTTGTTCTCCAGGATCGTGATTTTCAATGTAAAACTAGGGTAGAAGTTTGTAATAAATAGAGATACCTGAGTAGCAGGGTCTCTCTCTCGTACATTTTTGAAAAAAATATTTGGTGTATTTTCTAGCACAGATACTCAGTTTACGATTTCTACAATTATGATGTAACTTATGAATTTATAATGAAGAACCAACGTTATTCTAAATATGTGAGTTCATAAGTTTATTCTCCTCCTGTGATGCACATTGGGGAGGGCCCACTCAGTGCGTAGCTCGGGATTTCTGTCTCTTTATTTTCATATATTTCATGCATTCTGTCATTCATTTCAAATATATGTATGTGTAGGTTAAGTTTAATGTTTATTCGATAGTCAGATTCAATGTTGTGCACAAAATGTCTTTCTTATGTAGTTCGTTAATATTGCGTCTGTAGTTCCAATACATTGCATTTGCAGTCCTGTAACCCCCATCCGTAAACTGCAATTCCCAGATTTATATTTCTATTATTTTATATTCGACCAGATTCGATCCATGCTTTTGAATGATGATTTCATGTTCTGAAGATCTCTAGTTCGATTAGGCTTGATTCACATGCTCTATGGAAAGATATAATTTGGATTTTGTAGCTCAACATTTATTTCTTTCTTAGATATAATTTCCTGCTTTCTTAGATATAATTTCCAGCTTTCTTAGATAGAGTTTCCTGCTTTCCTAGATTTAGTTTTTCTGCTTTCATAGATTAAAAGTTTCCTTCTTTCCTAGGTTTAGTTTCTCTGCTTTCATAGATTAAAAGTTTCTTGCTTTCCTAGATTTAGTTTCTCTGCTTTCATAGATTAAAAGTTTCTTGCTTTCCTAGATTAGTTTCCTGCTTCATGTTTTCTTAGATTAAGTTTCATATTTTTATTTCTCAATTGATTGTGATAAACCTCTAGATTACTCCATCCTTATTAGAACAACTCTCCAAACAATTCTTAAGACACAACCAAACACTGAACAACAAAGATCCGCTCAACATAGTGCACATATAGTGCTTACCACCTCTAAAGTTTTTACGTCCCTTGGTTGATAATTAAAGTGAACTTCTTAAACGAATGCCTATAAAAAGGTAAACATTTCCGAAGCCCACCAAAATGCTTGAAAGACTGAATTGAAGAGATGAACACCAAAAATAAATATAAAAGACACAAGTTGATAACAGAGTTCATCCATCTTGGGTTACATCTTCGGGTCAACTTTCAATGAGCAACAGACCCATTAAAATGATGTGAAATACACTTCAAATGCTTATTACATCCAATGTTGTAATGTCCCCATTTTGACCCCCTTTGCATTTAAATCGTAAATGATGTAAATATTGTAATTTAATCAAGGTGAGGAGCTCAAGGCCAAGGCCCCATCATTGATTTAGTGTTTTATGTATCAACAATTAAAAATAGATGCCTATGGTTCTTGTGCTAGATAGGCACAATGTAAATTAAGACATCATGTAAATATGAATTTTAATGAAAACACCCACAACTGGCTATGCAATGCAACAAAGAGATGGGGGCATGATTCTACAAGGAATAGGGAGGGAAATTATTCAAACCCTTGAGCCAATGGTGTTAATCCATGTGTCAATAAGCAAACCCATGAACCACCAACTACCCATTTTGGGTTATGCACCCAATCATTTTAATTCTTCCAAGAGTTGGTTGAGGCAGTTAATGCCTTGGGAATGAAGAGGTATGGCAACCAATTTCGTGCATGGGCAAGCCATCATCCTGGGAATTCGTACTTTTGCTTCTTGGGTAAGAAAACACCCACGAAATGGTGCCCAAAGACATTCTGAACCTATAGTTTTTCCTCTCTCACGCAGTATGAACTACTGGGTCTTTCCCCATCACATTTTCACCCCTTTTCATGCATTTTCCATGCATGGGAGCTCATTTTTGCATTGTACAGCAGCTGGGAGTGAAGGACCACGATTTGGGACTGTGATGGAGGTCGTTTTTGCCCCAAAATGCCCATGGATGTTTTTTCTGAAAATGATTTCTGCTCTCCAGGGTTGTTCCCCAATTGCCATTTCGTTTTGGGCTTTCCCACGTTTTTCTGAATTGGTAGAAACCCTCTCTTTGGGCATCCCACTGAAGAAACGTTTTTATCATGCCCAATAAGTGTGGTTCTGCTGTTATGTGCATCCCGGTTTTGATTTGAACCTGTGAGCAAGAAACTTGGAGTGGTAGTGGACAGAATTGGCTTGATAGACCTAGTGGAGGGAGTAACCTCTCAAGAAGATCAAGAGGGTTGGCTACTCTTCTATGCACACCTTAGACACTCTAGATTGGAAGGTATGGCCTGAGGGACTGTGCATTGGTGAAGGGAATACTTCCTTGAGTGGGGTGTGTAGGCATTGTGGGTGCCAAGCTAGATAGATCTTGTAGAGGTATCCTTGGCTCTGTGCTTGAGCTCACTAGATTAGCAATTCTTCCTTTCCATTTCCTAGCAGCCCGATAAACCCAATTGTAGATTGGCTTGGCTCATCTTGGTGTATGCTTGGCTATGTGTGAGTCTACTGTTCCTTGGTTCCTTGTAGAAATCATGCCTAGCTCGGGGGTGGCAGTTGTATCAAGAGGCTGATAAGCACAACTGGCCTATGGTTGGGTGGAACGTTGCAGATGCATAGCTGGTTGCTTGGGACTACTTTGCTATAAGATAAGTATTCTCTTGTGTTAACTTTGCAATTATTTACTTGATGAATATCTTGAATGTATGATGGATGTGTAATTGATATTACTTCCGTTGTGTTTTTCTTATAATTATACATTTCCATATGTCTTTTATATTATGTGAATGCTTATTTTAATAAGTTCATGGGGCTAGATGCCCGGTTTAGCATCACGATCCTCTCCATCTAACTGGTATGATGGGAGGGGACGTTACAAATGTGGTCTCCAACATGCAACAAATTTGTCTTACAGTCTGCTAGGAAGGCTGTAGTAGCATTGGGAAAAAATTCCCCCACTCTTCCTGCTTGCAAAAAGGACAAAAAATGCTTTAAATATCCCAAATAGAGTTATGGATAGACCTTTAAGTAGCAGCGCCTGTGCACATCTTGCAACGAACAATGCTCTGGTGTAGTGGTAAAGCGCTCGAAAAAATATTTTTTGTTTGAATTACAAGTAACCGCCTATGGCATGATGGTAAAGGATTTGGTCTAGGCGTGGGCAAGTTAGGGGTTCAAATCCATCGACCACCCTTTTCGCTCATTACATGATCCATACAACTTTAAATAACAGTTCGTTTCATAGGCTTAATGGGGAACATGGATGGCATGCTGGTTGGGAATGGTGTTTGTTACCCATAGGTTAGGGGTTTGATTCACACCACGTAGGTTATGGGATAGATTTGTCCCAACTCCCTTTTTTTGGGGTCGACACGTGGCTACCGTTGATTGGTCCATGTGTTATCCACATACTGTCACTACCGCCATGTGTAATCCAATTTTTCCACCATGTCACTTGACTGTATTGCCAGGTCATGTGTTATATCTATACCGCCAACTGTCTGCCATGTGTTAAGTATGTACTGCCAACTGTCATGTCCATAGTGATGCCACGTCAACATCCGTACAGACATGTGTCAGTCCCTAGTGATGCCACGTGTCACACCTACACATCTTTTTTCCTGTTTGGATAAAACTTCAACATACCATAACTTTCTCATACAACATCCGTTTGACCATGTTCATGTTGCGTTGAAAATCTCTCGAAGAGCTCTTTGACAGGGAGAAATTTTCATCTGCATTTGAGACCATCAACTTTGATCGGTTTTGGGGATCCTCCTGGATCAAATCAGGCCAATGGAATAATATGTTTGCGTTAGAGGAAATATGTTGAGACGATATTGTAGAGGTTTAATATACATGAATGTAATCCGGAAAAGGTCCCTATTCTTGTAGGTGAAAAGTTATCTATAGATAAGAGCCTAAAGACTCAATAAGAGGTAGAATACATGTCATGTGCTCCCTATGTTAGTGTTGTTGGAATATGATGTATGCTATGGTCTATACTAGACAACTAGACGTTGTTTGGAGTGGGATTTTTGAGCAGGTATACATCAAAACTAGGGAAGGAAAAATGGACAATAATGAAGAGGATCTTTAGATATTTGCTTGGCACTAAGAATTATTCAATTTGATACCAAGGATGGATGAGATAGATATATAATTTTTTGTTGATGCATACTAGGATGAAGATCTTGATTGTAGAAGATCTAGAAGTGGTTTTGTTTTTAACTTATTGGTGGAGAAATCAGTTGGATGAGTGAGGGGCTGGGTGTAGTTGCATTGTCAACTACATAAGAAGAATACATGGTAGGAACTAATCGAAGTAAGTAATCCATATGGTTGCAAATATTTTTTTCATGTATTGGATTTGTTCACATAGTAGTGGGAATAGGTTATGATAGTTCAAGTGCAATTTTTTTGGCAAAGAACCTTGCTTACCATTTTGAGACAAAGCATATTGATGCATATTGATGTTCAATATCATTTTGCTAAACAAATGGTTCACTAGAACAAAGTAATGTTTGAGAATGTTGATACCTTGAATAATGTTGTAGATTTAATGACGAAGTCTATTAGTGCTAAACAATGCTCTTAGTGTAGAGAATTAATGGGCATTGTTTCCCTTAGCAATTGATTTCATGAATGCTTTCCATTTGACCCCCTGTTTCAAAGAATACAACAAGTGGGAGAATGTTGGACATGTGTTGTACTCTTTGTATGTTCCTAGAGCAAGGGGGATCCAATGGGGTTGATTAAACCCCTTGGGTAGGTTGGAATGAGGGGGTCTAGAACCCCCAAAATCAAATTTTTGGTTCCGTTTTTTTGTGTGTTTGACCTTTTTTCGTCCCATGGTTTTACAAACCATTGTAAACTAATTCTACTTAAGGAATTGGATTTGTAATCTAATCTTGGTTAATGGATTAGGATTTTGGATTCTATAATATTTTATTGAAAATAAAAAATAAAATACAATGATATAGAGGGTGGAGAAGCTCTTAGGAATGTTGGTTTTCTCGGTTTTGGGATTCCTGGGCAAATCTAAAATATAATTCTTGTGTTTTAGATTTGTTTGGTATTTATTTTCTTATAAAAAAATTTCATCTAGTATCAGAGTGAGGTTATTTTCTTTAGTGGGACACCATTGTTGCTAGGGTTAAGCTCATATTGTGAAGATAAATGGTATCTTGGGTTTATGATAAACCTATGTTGGAGTGGCAGTTTTGCACAATGAATCTCGTGCAAGGAAAATGATGAGCAGTTCGAGAATAGAAATCAAGAAGTTTAATGACCATAGCTTCGAGATATGGAAGTTGAATATGAAATATCTTCTTGTACATAGAGAGTAGTTGATTGTTGTGATACTACGAATTGCTACAACCTGATTATCCCAAGAGTATGGAAAATAACATATCAATGTAATGCACGTATCTTATTCTTTCATCTTAATATCAACAAAAACCAGTTGAATTACCAAAGTATTAAAGGCATTTATATGACCTACCACAGTGTCGCTATCCTCCATCCTAATATGATATAGCTTCATTCAAAGCCTTAACTTGTTTACCAAGGAATTTGATTGATACAAATTCCCCAACTTATCCCATAGTTTCTTTGCACTGCCTTCCCCAATGGATTTCAATAACACTGAATCTAAGAGCTAGAGTCGATTCATCCTTCTCACTTTTCACTCTAGTTTTTCCTAATCTTTTTCCGACATAATAGTGGGATTTGTATGTGGATCCACTCAATCCACATTAAAGTCTGAGGATGTCGTTGCATCCCTATTATCAGAGAAAAAGAGGAGAAAATCCTTTGAGGGTGTGACCAAGGATGTTTTATTTGTGATAGTTTGTTCCCAAGAGAGGAAAAATAGGTCTTCTGGGGGCATATATAAGTCTAGAGGTAGATCTAAATATCTAGGAAAATTTGAAAAGAAATGTTGGAAATGTGGTAAAGATGGGAACTTTAAGAAAAATTGCAGATCTAAGAATGTTGATAAAGGTAAGGTATTTGATGATGCCCCTTCCACAAAAACAAAAATATATGTAGAATATGGAAATGGTTTACTTGGCATCTACAAGTGCACATAAAATTGTGATGCATGGTTGATCGAATTAAGAACTTCATTTCATATGACTCCTCATAGGAAGTGGTTTTTTGAATATGAAAAGTACAATGGATATGATGTTTTCCTTGGATATGACTTGACAACCAAAATTATAGAAGGTGGAAGGGTCAAGCTGTTGCTCAAAGATGGAAGGATTAAAACTCTTCCCATCGTTTTTCACATTCTAGATTTGGCTAGAAACCTTATATTTATAAGTAAGATGGGTGATGTGAGTGTGCATGCTATATTTGAAAAGGAAACATGAAATATTTTTCGAGGATCAATGGTGTTGATGCAGGAAGTTTGAATTGGAACTTTGTACAAGCTGTTGGGAAGTACTTTTAGCAATGGGTGTAATAGTTTTGTTGTTCTCGAGGGAAGTACTTTTAGCTATGGGTGTAATAGTTTTGTTTTTCTTGAGGATAGAAATGAGAAGAAAGGACCCCTATTGTCCTTGTAGGTAAGACATTGCTATGACATCAAATACTAGGACACATTGGAGAGAAGGGCCTTCAATCATTACATGGTAAAGGTCGAGTAGAAGGTATGGTTGATTTCTCATTAGATTTCAATTAAAGTGAATGTTGCACATATGGTAAACATACTTAAGTGAGATTCTCATCTGGTGCTACAAGAGCAAAAGGAATCTTGGATTTAATATAGAGTGGTGTGTTTGGACGTGTTCCCGTTCCATCATTAGGTAAATATGTATATTATGTTTCATTCATTGATGATTTCTTGAGGAACATAGGGGTCTATTTCCTTTATAAGAAATATCAAGTTTTCGATAAATTTAAAGAGTTTAAAGAACTTTTAGAAAACTAGGAAGAGATGAAAATAAATGTGATGATGACAAATAATAGTGGAGAGTTCTTCATAAATGAGTTTGAGGAATTATGTAAGAAGTGTGGAATAGTAAGGCAAAAGACTACTCCATACACACCTCAACATAATGGAGTTGTAGAAAGAATGAACATGATGTTGATGGAGAAGAAATGAGTATGATTAGTGGTGTAGGGTTATCAAGGGAATTCTAGGGATAGGTAGTGGTTACAACATGTTTCTTGTAAATTGATCACTTATGTCAGCACTAGTTGATAAACTCCACATGAGGCATGGGTTTTTAAACAACCCTTTATTAAACATCTCAGAGTTTTTGGTTGTGATTCTTATGTGCAAGTTTCAAAGGAAAATAGGAGTAAGTTGGATAGTCAAGAAGAAAACTGTATCTTTATTGGTTATAAAGATGGTATAAAAGCTTATAAAATTTGGAACCCAATAACTAAGAAGATTTTTTATAGTCAGGATATTGTATTTAGAGAGGTTAAAGTTTCTCCTAAATAGGAATCCAAACCAAAGGAAGAACCAAAGACAATATATTTTGAGTTTGAGTATGAAGAATATGAATCAACAGAAGGAGATGAGCCAGAAAGTGAAGAACCTCAAGTTCCAACCTTGAGGAGATTTGTTCATGAAAGATAGATTGAAACCAAATAGGTATATCCCAACTAATTTCCACTCTAATTTTTCGCTATCTATTAATTATGATGATCCTAGATCTATTAGGGAGACAATGTTATCAAATGATAGTAAACTTTGGAAGAAGCCAATTGGTAAAGAAATGGATGCCTTGGATAAAAATAGGACTCGAGATCTAGTTGAGTTGTCGGATTCAAGAAAAGATACTGGTAACAAATGGGTGTTTAAGAATATGTTGAATGTAAAAGGTAAGGTGGAGAAGTAAAAATATCACCTAGTATCTAAGGGATATTCCCAAGTGGAGGGAGTTTATTTGGGTGAGATTTTTTCCCTTGTTGCTAAATTAACTTCTATTAGATTTATTTTGTCTATTTTTTTGCTTTTGATCTTGAAGTAGAGAAGATGGATGCAAGCATAAAATTTTTGCATGGTGATTTGGAAGAAGAAATATACATTGAACAACCATAGGGTTTTTCAATGAAGGGAAATAAGGAGATGGTTTGCAAGCTAAAGAAGTCCATATGTGCATTAAAACAACCATCAAGAACGTGGTATCAAAATTTTGATACTTATATATCGGGACTTGGTTTCTTAAGAAGCAAAGTTGATCACTATGTGTATTCCAAGTAGGTTGGTGATCATTTTATTTATGTGGTATTTTATGTTGATGATATGTTGTTGATTGGAAACATCAAAGAAATCACGGAGGATGTCAAATCCCTGTTGTCTTCTAAGTTTGATATGAAATATATTGGTGCTGAAAAATTTATTTTGGGCATGGAAATTAAAAGGGATCATGCCAATAGAGAATATCGTTGAGTCAGAGGAAATATGCTGAGACGATATTGCAGAGGTTTAGTATACAAGAATGTAAACCGGTAAATGTCTTTATTCTTGTATCTACAAAGTTATCTGCAAATCAATGTTCAAAGACTCAAGAAGAGGTAGAATACATGTCACATGTTCCCTATGCTAGTGTTGTTTGGAGTCTGATGTATGATATGTTTTTATTCTAAAATAGACATTTCCCATGCAATGGAAATTTTGAGGAGGTATATGTCAAAACTAGGGAAGGAACATTAGGAAACAATAAAGAGGGTCTTAAGGTATTTTTGTGGCACCTTAGATTATGCATTTTTATACCATGGAAGGACAAGACCTAACATGGATATATATATACAAGGTATTTTTTATGTAGACTGGGTTGGAGATCTCGAATGCAAAAGATATACACGTGGTTATGTTTTTAACTTATTTGGTGGAGGAATCAGATTGATGAGTAAAAGGCACGATGTAGTTGCATTGTCAATTACATAAGCATAATACATGGTAACCACTCATGGAGGTAAGGAATCCATATGGTTGCAAAGATTGTGTTGATCATGTATTGGATTTGTTTAGAAAATAATGAGAATAGGTTGTGATAGTTCAAGTGCATTTTTTCTGGAAAAGGATCCTGCTTATCATTCCAAGACAAAGCATATTGATGTTCAATACCATTTTATTAGAGACATGGTAGAAAAAAAAAGTATTGATGGAGAAGGTTCCAGATTCATTGACAAAGTCTATAAGTACTAAAAATTTCTCTTAGATTAGATAATTAATGGGAAATGTTTCCCTTAACAACTGATGTCATGAATGCTTCCCCTTTGACCACCTGTATCAAAGAGTACAACAAGTGAGATAATGTTGGAAATGTGTTATAATCTTTGTAGGTTCCCAAAGCAAGGGGGATCTGGGTAGTTGATCTGAACTCTTTGCTAGGGGGGCACTAGGGACCAACGCCCATGAAAGGAAAAATTTTAGTCAAAGTTTGGTCTATTTTGACCTATTTCTACCCATGGTTTTATGGCCCATTGTAAACTATTTTTTGTTAAAAAATGGGGGTTGTAATAATAATAATAATAATCTATTTTTAAGGTCACAACCAAGACATACACCAATTTGTTGTATGAGACCCCCTTGTTTGTGGGACAAGGGACCCCTCAATGCAACAATGTAACTTCTAAATTCTACAGAGGTGTACATACCCTACCCCCTGTGGATTTGAACCTATGACCTCCAAGGCGGAAACACATGTTCTTGACCATTAGGCCCACTCTCATGGTTAATGGATTAGGGTTTTGGATTCTATAATATTGTATTGTAAATAGAAAAGAAAATACAATGAGATAGAGAGTGTAGATACTTTTAGGAATGTTGGATTTCCCAGTGTTGGGTTTCCAGGGTAATCTTTGTGTAATGTGTGTATGAGCCATTGTTAATTCTCGTGTTTTGGATTTTATTTTGTATTTATTTTCTTACACATGTTAATCAAACTTGTTTAGTAATCAACCTTTGAATTGAAAGATGGTGCTACAAGTAGCTCAATTTGTAGGTTTTAAAGAACGCAATTAACAAAAAACAATGTTTGGAGGGGGCGATTCCTATAATCGACCTCCCCAAAATTTAGTTTAAAATATATTATTATTATTATTATTATTAAAAAATGAAAAAAAGAAAACATATAAAAGACAAGTATATGGGGGTGGGGGTATTCATAGGTGGGGGGCGATTCAAGGAATAACCACCCCCCTTTCATATATTTAAACTTATAACGATATGGAAGGGGACATGATTCTGGGGGGGGTATGATTCTTATACTTGCCTCCCCCCACTCCCGTTAGAATAAAGGGAGTGCTACTAGTAGCACAAATTTTCACTTTAGGGGTTGATTTTAAGGCTTTTGTTTGAAATCGCACCAATTGTCAAGGACACAATTTCAAACAAGTTATCATTTTAACCCCAAAGAAAAAGGGGGTGATATAGGATCACCATGTTTTGATTCAGGGGTTGATTTTGAGGCTTTTGTTTTTAACTTTACAAGGAATTAAGCTCGTAGTAGAAAAAAGTTGTATTTTCACCTCAAAAAAAAAGTCTACTACTGGTAGCACCAATTTTTGATTCAGAGGTAAAAAAAACTAATAAATGCAACCTCTAAACAAATGAGATCTCTAGAAAATTCTCGTCAAGTTGGTAACTATGTTAAAATGACCATCAACATATGAAACTACAAGAAGGGGCTTAAAAATTAAGTAGAATACTATAGAGTTACAAAGGACGACAATACAAAATTTGTAGAATATACTCTAGAAATTCAGGATGATATGAACATAGTGTAGAGGAATTCTACAAAAGACTACATGTTTTTCAAATCCAATATCGTGAAGTAATCACCTTTCTCCATAGGCTGTAGGAATGGCAAAGAACGCTAGAGGGGTGGTAGAGGTGTTTTAATATTGTTAAAGTGTGGCAATTTTTTTTTATTGATGCTCCATAAGACCTCCTAAGGTAAAGAGAAAGAAAAATCATCAGAAATAACAAGAGACTAGACTACTATAAGGACACCAATGAATGTTTTAAAGCAAACACCTAGGAGTTCTTATCTGAAGTGGATCTAAGCAAGTGTCAAGTGATTGCAAGACTCAATACTTGCAAGTGTAATTTAACAATTAAAAAAGGTTAGATAAAACATAAAGGACAATGCAAGTGTAAAAGTTAAATGAAACAAAAGAGAGGAAAGATAATGAATTAAATAAAATAAAGAAATTAAAATAACAAACAGTGGAATGGGAACTGAAAGGTCATTCTCTTGGCCTTTCCATTACCCCCCAACTCTCCTATAACTTCTTGTAACTTGACTCTCAAAGGAATTTTTGGCTATTGTCTACCGGAAGAGAAGATTATGCAAAGATATCCATAAGCTACATTGTAACCAGAGATTGTCAAACAGAGAATTGAGCAACCATTCAAAATTGGTTTTATTGTTTGCATTTCCAAGATAAAATCTCTGTGTTTATGTTGTGTTTGATTTTAATTTTGTTCAAGTTTTGTGTGTGATTTATGCTTCTCTCATTTATGCATAATGTGTTGTTTGTAGTGTGTTAATGGTGGAAATGAGGAAATAAAAATTATATTCCTGTTAGTTTTTCTCATAATTTGTTTCGCATTATCCATTGAAGAACGCCAACAAATCCAAATCTACCACCAATGGTTTTTCTCGGAGATTGAATATTTATGGTTGTCATTAAGCAACCATTGCAATTTAATAGCTAGGTTTCTAAATCGTTTTACAAGAAAGAATACAACTATAGGGGTGAGACACTTGGAATGACAACTCCTTGCTTGAATAAAACCATTGGTGGTAGGTAAACCCCCATCAACAATTGCAACACCCCTTAATTGAATTTGCATAGAAAAATATAAGTTGGGGCCTTGGGTGTTCTTATGTTGGTTGTGTGAAACCGTATGGGCCATACATGACATTGTAGGCTTCCTATCTCATCATTGTTTAATGTACGTTGTGGCTATGTGTTGTATGCTCTCTGCTAGGCATTGGTATATGAATTATATAGTGGAAATGGATGCCATCCTTTTCATTTGAAGATTGGTGAATTCAATTTTGAGCTGCAACAAAAATTCCCTTTCATTCCTCATTCGTTCATACATTGGCATATGTGATTTGATGTGAGTTGGCATGTTTGTCCTCTAATATGTTTGGTTGGTGTGGAGCTTGTATTATTCCCATTTCTAAAGAAACCAATTCATATAGTTATCAATTAGTTGCCTTATCATATGAGAAACAATGAAACTCTCTCATTTATTTTATAAGTGACTATCTCACACATGTATTCATTAGTTTCCACCGTATTTATGCTTTAAACAATTTCCAATACATAAATGGTCTTCACCAATTGACATTTCATATATTCTGAATAACTAACAACCCATATATATTCGTTATTGAATTGGAATTTGTAGCATTTGAGTGCATACAACCACCAAATAATAAATTATTTCCTTGGAGGTTGATGCTAATTGACATTTGAATTGGAATTTTGATTCCCACTTGAAGCTTGAAGGTGGTGTCCCTTTAAAGTCGGTGAATGGCCATTGAGTGGAGTAACATTTGCATCCAAGCCACATAAAAATGCTATCTGAAAACACATGTAGTTTAGTGTTGAATTTGGAATTGGACATTGATTTCCATTGACAGAAATGGTCTTCACCAATTGACATTTCATATATGCTTTCAATAGTTGACAACACACATATATTCGTTGTTGAATTGGACTTTGTAGAATTTGAGTGTATACAACCACGAATTGATAAATTGTTTCCTTGTAGGTTTATGCTAATTGATATTTGAATTGAAATTTTGATGCCCACATGAATCTTGATGGTGGTGTCCCTTCAAAGCCAATGAATGGGCATTGAGTGGAGTAACAATTCCATCCAAGCCACATAGAAGAGCTATCCGAAAACAAATATGTTTTAGTGTTGAAGTTGGAATTGGACATCCCTTTCCATAGCTTCCAAAAAAGGTATGGTAACCCAAACTTGAACATAGAAAAATAAGCCTAATTCATTTCAAAGTTAATATAGAACATAGGTATCAAAATCAATGCCAAAGACAAAGTTCAATGATAGAGTATTCACAAAGTCTTGGTTCTTATTAACATGGTTACTATTGTGCTGTTAGCGATTGTTGTGTGCAGGCTACACCAAAGACCATGCCATACTCTAATCACGAATAGTGTTTCTAGGTAGTTTACACTCAAAACGATAAAAGACAGGAATATAGATCTTTGTACAAGACCGAGAAGAAAGGATATATTTAAATACCACATAGAATCTGTGTTGGTGAAGTGAGTGGGCTATAAGCACTCACTTACAAACCTTATGGTATCAAAGTTGTTGAATCCTTGACTATGACACATATGTGTTATACCTCAAATTGTCACATTCTGTACCATTGAGAGTCTTCATGTCATATCACCATGAGAAATATGATGTTTGTGCCTCTTAAGGGTGTTAGCACCCTTTGTTATAATGTTGGTCCCTTCCCTAGTCACACTTGGAAGCAAATCCAACAACTTAGGGGTTGAAAACCACTTGACCTAACCCACTTATGGGCCTCCTGGAGATATTTTAGCGCCCTACTAGTAGTACAGAGCACGGACAATTTCTTATTTTCGCGTTTTGCATGCCTATGGGGGTGCGTAAATTACAACATTTTCACATTTTGCTCAGTTATGGGGGTGCGAAAATCCCTGAATAACCATTATCCCTAGATTTTGGATCTTGGATTTCGAGCAGATTTTCATGGGATGAGGTCCCCCTTCGAATCCCATCTCACATTCCCTCCTTGGCATGGTTTAGATCCTTGATCCACATCTTCCTCACTTAGATCCATAATATCCTCTTAGTGGCTGGCCTCCCAAAGCCTACTTAAAGAGAGCCATCCATGAGCTATGGGGGGGTGATCTTGGAAGCACTAAACTTATGATCCTATGAGTCTTGAAAGGGTGATATTGAAGAGCTTGGAAGGAGGTGCTGCTACTTTGGACATCAAGCTATAACATTGTAATCAGCTTCTTTTGGATTTCTTATCATTAATATAACTTAGCCTATTCCTCTCATTTTCATGTCTTTAATGATGAATGCATGAAATTGTCTATGTTTTTATAGTTATATATTTGTTTATACATATATTGATTTGGAGAAGGTGTTGTATTTCCTGTGTGAATAGGTTCATAAGTACATGATCAAAGGATGGAGCTTGAGCAACTTAGGAGCAACGAGGACAACCATCAAAGTTAGGTACGCCATCTACTTGCTTGGTCTTTCCATAGCTTGTTAGCTGATGTGTGAGCAAGATATAGGAGGACTATAGTGTCTATTTGTTTCCTTTATGTCATGGATTAAGTGTCAAGGGGATTATTTATGTCCATGAGAGTGTCTACCTATCCGTATGAAGAATTCTCTACCACAGAAATTAGCGACTTCATTGGGGAAATTTTTTCCTAGTTTCACCTTTGATTGCTTGTTTGGATCATAAAACCTCTTTTAAGTGTTGGTTCCCATCACCTTATATCCTCTTTAGTCATCATTAAGGACTATCTTGAACCTAACACTTCATCCCTGTCGGATCTAGGCATTAATTTTCATTTTTTACATCTACAGGAAAATTTTCACTTCCCCCAAACACCTTACAGAGTGAAAATTCCATATTTCGCACCCCCATAGTGTCCTAGAGAATGAAAATTTCAAAATTTTCACTACCCTACAGTTTTCCAGGGCACGGAAATATCATATTTTCGCTTTGTGTTGGTCTGTGTAGGGGCGAAAATCCTTTGTTTTTGTTTTTTTGGGAGCTTTTGCTAGGGTTTTCCTTGGTCTATTGGTTCAAGGATATTTTCCTGACCTCTTGTTGTCTGTTAGGAGCTGTAAGTGCTCTTGTATCCACAGTTTGAGTGCATGGTTGTTTATATTTTTAGGATTTTTTTGCACTAGACTTGATTAAAATAAACATGAAATTTGAAAAACAAATCGTATCCTACAGTCGTTTTGACCCATATTAAGGTTTTAAGATAATTTTTGGTTTGGTGTGATTGGATTGTTTTAAGAGACTTGAAAAGTCTGGGATATCCATGTCTTCTTGAGCCTCTTTTCCTTGGGTTGTGCATCTTGTTTCCCTTACATGCTGAGCTATCTAATGATTGTTAGAAAATATTGATTCTTTGTGTCCACTTTAGTTCAAAGAAAAGCTTTATTTTGTCCCTCTTTTGGTAGATTCACAAATTGGAAAGCATACACATTATTCTTGCTTTAATTTGATCATTTGACATTCTTGGTCTTACACTCATAAGAAGAAGAAAGGCCTTGTTTCAGATTTGTGTGCATTTGAGTTAGACAAGATTATTGAGTGTTTTTCTTTGTCTTTCATTTGATTGGAAACGTTTGTGGAATCTTTCTTTCCATAGCTTAGATGTGTCTTTTTCGAGTGTAAAGAGATAGGAAACAGATTATAATTATTGCATTTGGTGTTCGTAAAAAGATATATTTTATCGCTTCAGGTTAGTTTTGGGTATATCTTTTACTTCTTTCTATCATTTTGAAAAAGAGTTAAAACTGCATTTGCATAGGGTTGTGAATTTGGGAAGAAAACATATCTCTCTCTCTTTCTTAATTAGGACTTCATAGAAATGAAGACTTGCATTTTCATATAGATCATATTTGCATCTTGTTTAAATTCCAAGTCTTCACTTCATGGATTCACTTAACCGCATAAGATAAAATCAAGCGCTAGTTTAAGTTAAATTTTTTTAGAAACTTGTGTGTTAGGTTAGAGACGTGTTCCGATGTCTTTAAGCATGGCAGCTATCGTTATGTGCCTGCACTGCATCTCGGGGGCTTGTAGTTCTTCCACGTACCAACCGTTATATCGAACGACCTTTCACGTACCCTGGGTATATAGAAAGGTAATTCACGTACTCGGTAGTAATCGGAAGGCTCCTGTCGTACAGTTATGCATTAGACAACACCACTATGGATTTGCGCTCCCACGTACCTTTAGTATATTAGGAGACTCTCTTAGGATTCATGGAACCATCTGAGCAAACCTTTCGACCGTGTTGTTGTCGCAATACACCGAGAACAACGTTCGGGGAGATTACTACGCACGTATTGTTAGGTAGTCGGGTTATATGGCCAAGGGTACAGTCCCAATCCTCCTTGGTTAGTGCTCTGAAAAATTGGGCCGAGTATAACTATTGGACCCTATAGTATATCGCGAGTTGTGACAGCTTGACACACCCGTAAGAATACAACTTTTACATCTCTCCTATTCACAAGCTTGCTTGTTGCTTTTAGTTCGAGTAGCATTTCTTATGCGTGATAATTAGAAGGACTTAGAGAGTTTAGATATGGCAACCTATTCTGGGACTACCAATCAAGAGGCCCTTTTTCAAGGGGTACCTTTTGTCTTTCCTCTAGTTGGAGATATTGGTCCTCCCTTTATTGCCACTTTAAATCTTCTTGGATTAACCATAGGATTACCGGTATGGTTATTCAATACGGTGATTCTGGCTGTACCCAATGTTTCAAATGTTAACTCTCGACCACGAGAGTGTTAATCCCAAAATGATCCTTCCCCTTCTTCGTTGGATGCATCTTCTTCCATTTCTTCTTCCTCGCCTGATCAAAGTAGTAGTGTTAGTAATCACGAGGATAAGAGGAAGAAGACAAGGAAGGTTAAGAAGAAGAAGGATAAGCAAGAGACCAAGCATCAACCAGTTGCCTCTAATGGCACTCATTCTATTCGAACACCTCATAGAACCAAGTTCCCTTGCAAGCTTTGCAAGGGTGATCACCTTCTCAAGGATTGTCCCGGTATTTCCAAGGTATTAGAAGAGTGGTCTAAATCCTCCAAACCACCTGTATCATTAGCCTCTGGACATCATAATAATGATACCCCATCAACTAGTGACTCTATGGTTAAGGGTTGGAAAGGTAAAATCAAGAATCCTTGTTTGTTATGCAAGGGAATTAACCTTACTTATCTTTTTCCACACATGGATGAAGCTTCACAATTGTTAGAAGACATTACTGTAGCTCAGAAACACTTTCCAACTGAATGTCGTAAGTTTTCCCTTGACCCCCCATTGGTTGATGAAGTGGTCGATCCAGCCCCATCCTCGGTTGATCCCACTCTTTCTTCAAAGAGTGAAGTTGAAGTAGTCAAGTCGATATCACTTCCACTCGATCCCACTCTTTTATTGGAGAATTCCCAGACTGAAGTAGTCACCATGATAAAATCTTCATCACATTCTACTCTTCCGGTTGAGAGTGAATTGGAAACCGCTGATGTTTTCCTAGTAAGTTCAGATTGTTCTAGACAAGGGGAAATCTTGTCCATTCCCACAAGACCCCCTCCAAGCATTGAGGTCATTTCCTTTGATTGGAATGAATAAAATCTCATCTTCCTTCGAGTGTTCCTTTCCAGATATCTGTAGGAGTTTCCAATAAGGAAATATTTCACACTATAATTGATGAGGGAGCTTCTGTTAGTATTTTATCCTCAACTGCTTGGAAATCTATAGGTTCCCCTCATCATGTGCCAGTCACTTACCGGATATTGGTTTTTAATAGAAGGCCTACTGGACCTTTAGGGATCCTTCCTTAGTTACCTATTACCTTAGGAGGGAAAACTGTCTGTATTTTTGTTATGGTAGTCCAAGGTCCCTTAGATTTTAATATTCTCCTTGGACATGATTATGTCTATGTTATGAAAGTTGTAGTGTCCACGCTCTTTCGAGTGATGTATTTTACCTATGATGGGAGGATCGTGACCATTGATCAACTTTCCTTTGTGACACTGAATCATTGTATGAATGCCAGCCACCAAACTTCCCTGAATGTTCCTCATGTCTTAGTGGTTCCTCCCCCATCGTCATCCGTGTCTCTCGGCTCTGGACATCACACCAGATTTGAGTTATTAGCGAACCCGTGACTTCTTCCCATCATGGAATAAGCTTAGAGGGACATGTTTCTAACCTCTGGACATCATGCTAGAGTTAAGACCACTAGCTTCTTATGATGGTGGAAAACTACCAACCTTTGGACATCATGTTGGTATGAACCAATCTCAAGCATAGTTTAATTTTGGTTTTAAGCTTGTGTAAAAATGAAACCAACCATCATCTCGAGCATAGTTTTATTTTGTTTTAAGCTCGCTACGAAATAAAATGGCCTATCATGAGCATAATTCCCTTTCTGTGTCCAACTCATTAAAAAATGAAATAGACCATTACGAGCATAGTTTTATTATGTTTTAAGCTCGTTAAAGAATTAAATGGGATATTTTGAGCATAGTTTTATTTCGTTTTAAGCTCGTTAAAAAATGAAATGGGATGCTTAGAGCATAGTTTTATTCCGTTTTAAGCTCGTTAAAAAATAAAAAAATGGGCTCCTTCGAGCATATTTTTATCCTGTTTTAATCTCGTTAAAAAATTAAATAGGCTACTTCGAGCATAGTTTTACTCTGTTTTAAGCTCGTTAAAAAATGAAACAGATGACCATGAGCATAGTTCTATTCCTGTGTCAAGCTCATTAAAAAATGAAAGAACACCCTACAAGCAAAGTTCATTTCCTATGTAAAGCTCATTAAAAAATGAAACAAATGCCCTCCCTTTAAGTTCAGTCTTTTACAATGTTTAGGACTTGAACCTTCATTTCATCTGCCTGCGTCACTTAATCCTCATTCTTCCTATCCCTCTGGTGAACCTTTTCCTATTAGTAACTAGGAATTTAATTGGGTGAAGAAGGAGAGTAGGCAGACAAAACGAAGCTTGGGGGGCATGTCTCCAACATTCAGGCATCATACTAGAGGTTAGACATCAACTTCTTATGCTGGAGGAAAACTTTCCAACCTCTAGAATTCATGTTGGGAAGTAACCCATCAATGGACCTCATTCCGAGTATAGTTTAGTTTCAACTTCAAGCTCTCTAAAAAATGAAACCATCGTCTCGAGCATAGCTCATTTTTTGTTGCAAGCTCATTAAAAAATGAAGCAGATACCATGAGCATTCTTCTAACCTTTATTTGAGCTCGTTAAAAATAGTAAGAGGTGTCGAGCTTACTTTTCACTTTTTCGTGCTCTAGTTACAAACATGAAAAGTGGTTTGAGATTACTTTTTCCTTTTTCGTGCTCTGGATCCAAACATGAAAAAGATTCTGAGTGCTTTTGATACCATTGTCGTGCTTGTTAAAAATTAAGAAAAAAGGTGTGTCTAACGAGTATAGGTTTATCACTTTATCCGGCCTCGCTAGACTATTTACGAAAAAGGACCTGTGCCGAGTTTACTTTTCCTTTGTCGTACTCGATCACCAACCATGAAAAAGTTGTACATGGAGTCCTCTTTAAGCTCTTTTAAGACTCCTAAAATAGGAAAATATTTTCGAGCGAACTTGTTTCTTTTACACTCGTAAAAGGATTTGAAAGGACGTCTATCCGGTGGTAGTTTATCCCTTTTTCGGGCTGTTTATACTATTTACGAAAAAGGAACACTCTAGTCAATCATGATTAGAAGATTTCTCTCTCACATTGTTTTATCCATTTTTTTGTTGAAGAGACTGCCTTTTACGAAAAAAGGCCTTTTTGGAGTCTTCTTTGGATTATTTCAGACTCTCTAAACATGAAAAGTCATCAAATTTTCCTTCCCTGGACTCGTAAAATCAAGCATCGAAGGACCCTTTTGGGACCGAACCCCTCCTTTCTCAGGTTCGTAAAACATGTGAGATTGGAGTCGTCTGAAGGATGAGATGTATCGAGCATCTTTTATCCTCCTCAAGCTCATTAAAAAACAAAGAGGTACTCATCACACAAATTGGGGGTTGGGGAGGAATAAGTTGAGTTTGTTTTAGAAAGCTTTATGGCAGCTTGTGTCTCCCTTGAACATGGCACCTGTTTGCGTTTTGTCATACAGTTGGTTAATCTGCTTGTATCTAAGTCATGCCAATTCTATGAGTCATCCTGCTCCTTCAATTCACCTGAAGAATGCCTCAGTCATCGTTGCATTGTGTCTTGGTATCTTCCTCATTGAGTCAATGCTGCGAAGTCATTGTTGTCGTGCCATTCAATGTTCAATGGAAGTTTATCTTAGTCTACCTCTGCATATCATCAGCCTTCATATCCTTGTGTCAGTCCATACTCATATATTTCATTACTTCACATCACTTTCCTATGTCGGTTTCGTATCGTTGATGTGGGATTCATCATGGCCCTCCTTCGACGAGTTTATTCCTATCGAATTCAACTCATCATCTAGGAATTATACTTGGGAACCACCTTAGTACCTTGGTACCTGCATGCCTCAATGGTAGGTTTCCTCATATTCGACAGCAGGTTTTCATCATTGACCTCTAATCGAATGATCTTGCGGATTTTCTACGTCAACTCATCTATTCGCATTTCGTAAAGATGTACTATGATAACTTGGGAGTCATTGTCATCATTGGTGATTACCCTCACACTTGTTAACAATTCACATCATTGATCGGTAATCAAGTGGTTTCTACCATGTTCGACTTCAACACCTTGTAATCACATGGTTATATTCGTATCAATTTGGGATCGAGTAGAAGACCCTGGATGGTTCTGAATTCTATTTAGCACATACAAGTTGCGATGGTGATTTGTTGAGTAGGTTCCCACATGGAAATTATGTTGGTGACCTCATTGATGTACTATCACATAGATCCACTCTTGTATTGGTCATGGCTATGTCATTGTCTTATCATGGATCTACGCTTGTAGTATAGTAGCCATGATTTGTCTTCAGTCATTGTTAAGTCAGTACTATCATGGATCTGCGATGTATTGGTCGACAACCATGCTTTGAGTCAGTTGTTCCGAGCATGGGTATGCCAGCCTCGAGGTCGTTAGAAATATTGTTGGTATTTTCTTGCAGCTCTTCTCTAGTTCTCCTTCATATATCCTTGCAGACTTATTATTGGTAAAGTATTTCGGCCATCAGATTTCTTCTGAACTCACACTTTAGGGGGCATCTGTTATACCTCAAATTGTCACATTCTGTACCATTGAGAGTCTTCATGTCATATCACCATGAGAAACATAATTTTTGTGCCTCTTAAGGGTGTTAGGACCCTTTTTTATTATGTTGGTCCCTTCCCTAGTCACACTTGGAAGCAAATCTAACAACTTAGGGGTCGAAAACCACTTGACCTAACCCACTTATGGGCCTCCTGGAGATATTTTAGCACCCTACTAGTAGTACAGAGCGCGAAAATTCCTTATTTTCGCGTTTTGAATGCCTACGGGGGCGTGAAAATTACAACATTTTTGTGTTTTTCTCAGTTACGGGGGCGCGAAAATCCCTGAATAGCCATTATCCCTAGATTTTGGATCTTGGATACCAAGGATATTTTCATGGGATGAGGTCCCCCTTCGAATCCCATATCACATTCCCTCCTTGGCATGGTTTAGATCCTTGATCCACATCTTCCTCACTTAGATCCATAATCTCTTCTTAGTGACTGGCCTCCCAAATCCTACTTAAAGAGAGCCATCCATGAGCTATGGGGGGGTGATCTTGGAAGCACTAAACTTATGATGCTATGAGTCTTGCAAGGGTGATGTTGGAGAGATTGGAAGGAGGTGCTACTACTTTGGACATCAAGGTATAACATTGTAATCAACTTCTTTTGGATTTCTTATCATTAATATAACTTAGCCTATTCCTCTCATTTTCATGTCTTTAATGATGAATGCATGAAATTGTCTATGTTTTTATAGTTAGATCTTTGTTTATACATATATTGATTTGGAGAAGGTGTTGTCTTTCCTTTGTGAACATGTTCATAAGTCCATGATCAAAGGCTGGAGCTGGAGCAACTTAGGAGCGATGATGACAACCATCAAAGTAAGGTACGCCATCTACTTGCTTTGTCTTTCCATAGGTTGTTAGTTGATGTGTGAGCAAGATCGAGGAGGACTATAGTGTCTATTTGTTTCCTTTCTGTCATGGATTAAGTGTCTAGGGGCTTAGTTATGTCCATGAGAGAGTCTACCTATCCGTAGGAATAATTCTCTACCACGATATGCCATATATTTGAATACAACACAAAATCAACATGGGTAAACTAAAAAGAGAAATCTTGGAATACATGCCAACCATCAACGCTCAAATTCAAGAATAAGCACTTGAAGGAAAAGGTCCAGATGTATGACTAGAGGATGGCAGAGTTGGAAAAGAAAATTGAGACCTCTACTAAATTGCTTCCATATCTAAAGAACATATTTGATGAACATAAAGACACCCTCATCGTTGTCATGGAATATTAGGATAATCACAGAGTTAAACTTGTGCAATTGGGAGAGAAGGTCAAACAAATGGATAACTACCAAGAATATATGCTCACTTAGATGATGACTTACTGATTGAAGCAAGATTTGGAAAAAAAAGGAATAAGTATTGCAAAATATACAAGTAATTGTTCAATAGATCTAGGAAACAAGGCCACCTTCCATTGTCATTACTGAATCCAACACCATGATGGAGAAAATTTTGGTAAGCTCACCTTCTTACATTTATCAAGAAAATTTTGGTGAATTTGAAAATCATACTAGATGAATTGGTTCAAATTTTTTAAGGTAGATGGGATACAATGGACAAGGGATAGGCAATAGAAGTCAAGGAATCCTAAGCCTCATTGCATTTAAAATGAGGGTCAAGCATGAAAGCCTAGGTTTCAAATACATAAATGAAAAGGCCATGAATAATAATATCACTTTCATGAAGGAAATATACATCGCATAGTTGAACTACTCATATGAATAAAGAGAAATATAAAAGGAAGAGGGGATCACACTCCAATTCCTTCATTCTTGTGGAAGATTTTAGAAGAGTAGAAGTGAGGAAAGTGCAAAGACTTAGCCTGCACTAGCATTTAGAAGAATCAACACGTAGAGCAGTTGGGGAAATAAGAATAAGGAAAAGAGGTATGCATGACATCCATCAGTTGTCATTTTTGCAAGTAAAAAGGCTGTAGCATTTCCAGTTGTTGGTACTCAAAGGCATGTGCATTATGTGTAAAGAAAGGAAATTGTGTGGAATCTTGTTAGGAGAATCAAGCTACATGCCACAAGATGGATTGCTTTCATCGGAGGAATGGTAAAAAGACTTCCCCAAACCAACATAAAACTTAGATGCACCTAGAGAAGGAAGGATGTCAAGTATTCCATGTAACATCAATAAAGTTTTCCACCATTGTAAGTTATGTGGACATGGGAAGAAAAGTGTTGGAGAATTCATCTAGAGATTCACCCTAGCAATAGTGAAACCAAGAGAAGGGTGTGGAGAGCGAATCCTAAAGGATATGAAGAGCTCTCTACCTTGGAAACACAAGGATAAAAAGGTGTCCACAAATGTACAACAACACAAGATATCAACCTCAATATCAAATAAAGTAGTTGTTCAGTGGAAATAGGAGAAAGAAGAGAAGGATATCAAGCATGGTTTGATGTTTTATTTATTGCATATTTTTGAAGAATAAATGATTAGTAGATAATTGTTTCCATGTTGGGAAGCAATTGATCCTAGATGGAGAATGCATACCACACATCTATCATGTGTTTGCTGCATGACGACATTGATTGATGGGATATCACTTTTGAATGAGTGTTGCATACATTCAACAATGAACAAGAGAAGATTATAATTCAACTTGGCTTCATTGAATACTGATATGGATCATCCCCAAGTTTGAGAATGCAAGAGACTTGCACATTGAAGATGGGACTGAATTTTGATTGAAGAGTTCAAATATGGAGAGTGCTAAGATCTTAGATTTAGTGAACAAATTTATGCAATATGGGAACAAGTGAGCCAAGAACTAGAACTAGAGCCATATCCAGAAAAGATCCATGATATAGATCTAGTGCTAGATTCAAATTTGTAGCAAGGAGATAGAGTTACATCCATGTTCCAGATAAGCATATAGAAGGGACATTGATCCAGGTTGGTTTCCTCTAAGTTTTTTGGAGATAAAAAACCCCAAAGTCAATGAGGATTTGTGCTTTGAAATGGATCCAAAAAAGTGAATGGTTGTAAGAATCAGTACCTATAGTGTAATTTGACAATTAATGAAGGTTAGATAAAACATAAAGGACAATGCAAATGTAAAAGTTAAATGAGACAAAAGAGAAGAAAAACAATGAATTAAGTGAAATACAGAAATGAAAATAGGATATAGTGGAATGGGAATTGAAAGGCCAATATTTTGGACTTCCCATTATGCTTAATATCTCCTAACTTATTATAACTTGATTCTCAAAGGGATTTTTGGCTTTTGGTTGGTCAAAGAGAAGAGTATGCATAGAGATCCATGATTTGCATTATAACTAGAGATTGTTAAATAAAGAATTCAGAAACCATTCGAAGTTGGTTTTCCCATTTGGGTTTCCAGGGTAAAATCTCTATTTTTATGGTGTGTTTGATATTAATGTTGTGCAGTTTTTGTGTGTGAATTATGCTACGCTCATTTATGTGTAATGTGTTGTTCTTAATGTGTTAAAGGTGGAAATGAGCAAGTGCAAATTATATTCATGTTATTTTTACTTATAATTTCTTTCTCCATTATCCATTAAAGTATCAAAACATATCTTAATTTACCACCGTTGATTTTAGTCTAAGATTGAAGAGTTATGGTTGCCAATAAGTGAACACTAAAATTTAATAGCCAAGTTTCTAAATCTGTTTGTAAGAAAGAATACACACTCCATGGGTGAGACCACTGGAATGTTAATTCTTTGCTTGAAGAAAACCATTGGCTATATGCAACCCTCCCAGAAAATGTAATGCACCTAGAGGTCCATACATAATATTCCTTAATCAAATTTGCATAACACAGATCAATTGGAGTCATGGGTGTGCCTAAATTGCTTGTATGTGGCCATGCATGCCATACATGACATTATAGGTCATCTCTCTCATCATTGATGAGAGTACACTATTGTTGTGCGTTGAAAAATCTCTGTTGGGAATTGGTATGTGAGTTAGACAATGGAAATATATGGCATATTTTTAATTTAAACATTGGCGAATACAAGTTTTGAAGTGCAACATGAATTCCCTTGAATTATTCTTTCCTCCAATCATTGGCATATGTGAATTGATGCTATTTGGAATTCTATCCTCCAATATGTTTGGATGGTATGTGTTAGAGCATAATAACCCTTTCCATAGATTTAGTCTCACATCTAGGGACTTAGGTCATGGCCTCATGAGTCTATAGGTCCAAATTGCATCCAATTTGTCCTTCTGAGTCACCTTGGAGCTTCCTCCTAAGATCATAGGATCCTATAATGTTATTATAGGCCATTTCCACTAATAGAGCTCATGGACATCTATTTATAGCTTCTTGGAGCACATTCCTTTATTTGGGGATTATTTCCTTGATTTTAGGATAGCTTTAGTGCAGTTTGAGTTAGGAAGTAGTTCATGAGGCTACACCCCACTATTCAAGGTCCTATCTGACCCTAATAACTACTTTAAGTCACTAGTGCATTAGTTGAGCCTTTTTAGGAATTCACACCTCATCCATGTGCCTTCATTCAGTTGCACCTAGTTTTTAGGAATCCAAGTCCACTTAGGGACCACTCAGGGTGGTTATGGGCTAGTTAACTCCCATCAGAGAGTTTGCATGGCTAACAAAGGGCATTCTGAATCTAGTTAATCCTAGATATAATCTCATGCACTAGATGACCAATTTGAATTTCCTCCTAAAACCTAATTTGAATTGCCTATATGTAATCTCTTGCTACATAATTTTTTTTCACAATGTAATATAACAGTTTCACATGTTATTGATATATTTCTTTTGTGTAACGATTAATGTTTAGAAAATTTATGGCATGAATTTGTTAGATTGATGATATCTTGTGCAATATTTCTCTCATGCTTAGTATATAGATATACATGCTCAAATTCTATATGGTATCAAATATGTAGGGGTGCTAAACAAGTTGGTATACTAGTTTTTACAGGGATCAAGCTACATTGCAAGTTGAAGAAGCGCATTTGCAGCCATCAATAAGCACATTTTCAGCCATGGATCTATATCCTCAATATATTCTAACCCGTTCAACTATTTTTAATGGAAATAAAGAGTATTGATTCTCTTGAGGATGAAGGGGCTCTACCTGATCACAATGGACATTGAGGTAGAACCAAATTCAGCAGTGGAGAAGTCCAAATACTTAAACATGATGGATGAATCATTCATGATGATTTTCTATTCAGTTTCTGTAGACCTAATCTACCACATAAAACCCAAGAAGACTCCAAAAGAATTATGGACCATGCTTCCCACCCTCTTCAGAACACAAGATGAAATGAGGGACCATCAATTGGAGGTAGAAGTAATGAATTTGAGACCAAGTGAATTCGAATCCATACAAGAATTTTGCACAATGTTCAATAACGTTATATTATATATCAATATGTGTAATATCAAGAAAGATGACACACAAATGGTCCTCTCAATTCTCTCTAAATTGAGTCTGGATTATAGTGCGTTTGTTTCCTCCTTTCATTCTACTAGATTGGCTATTGGATCCTGCTACAAAATGACTACTTTGGATGTATTTTATGCCCCAATCCTTCAAGAGAAAGATAGTCTCTCACAAATGGGACTAAAAAATACCTCAAAAGTGCATGCACTTGCATCCAATGAGAGGAAGAAAGGCACAAGCAAGAAAAACCCCCCCTAGAAGGGAAAAAAAGGTACAAAAACCAAGGATTTCTCTTGAAGAGTTCGACTTTCATGATGGAAATACAAAATAGGAAAATCCATGGTGTTCTTAAAGAATAAAATTGAAGGTACAAAAAGTGTTTTTGTTAGAACATTTTTCCACCTATGTACATTAATCATTTATTAATGATGATTAATTAGCCCAAGTGATTAATGATTACATCCCTAAGTTGATTAGATTGGTAAATTGTCAAACTGTCTTGAACTAGTTAGCAAATGTGAACAAATGCTGAGTCAAACCAGCTAATTGGAGCGCTCCCCAGGGCAATTAATGCACTCAGCATGCCTAGAGCGCCCTCCTCAGGTCAATTAATGCACTCAACATGCTTCTCTTCTACCTAGGGCGCACTTGCTCAGTTTGTGGACAATCTTGCCAACTTTGTCATAATTTTGGCCAATTTTAGCTACCAAACCTCTATCCAACCAGTTTCTTCACATGTGTGAGGTCACATGGGCCTGTCCAGTCATTCCCAGCATTCACACTGCAGATTCGAACCAGTTTGGGATGGTTTGGGATATTTTGGTCAACCTAGGGGGGTTTGAGCTTTTTCTAAGCTAGATCAGTGTGAACACTCCAGATGGATTCGAATTCTTCCAGATTTGTATATATGAGTGTTCTTAACCTATGTTAAGGTTGGACAGTTAATAATATTGACATTATTCACCATTTCATGTGTATTGTTCTTCATTCATTTAAATTTTTATGCCATTCTTGCAAATGTTGTGCAATCTTTCACCAGTGAGGAATCCACAGTAGCTAGATTCAGCTGTCCTTGAGATTTTACATGGTATCAGAGCTCTTGGAGCTAGAATTCGAACCAGCAAGACTGTTGTAGTGGATTGCCAGAAGCAGTGGAGAAACCACATAATTCCTGAGGCCATTGCCTTGAGCTTACTGGAGAAATCTAGTGGCTCCTCTCAGGTGTGATTCTCTCCCGAATGCACCCACTATCCATACAGGGTTCGAATATGTTAGTATAGATCCCTCCTGAGTGATTTGAGAGTTGTTTGCAGGTACTGAAGATCAGCATTGTTAGCAAGTACGAATTGCAGCAGAGGAAAATGGAGCCATCTCACCCAAACGTGCTCACACCCTTCAACTATTTCGATTGGAAGGCAGAAATGGTGATTTTGCTGAGATCTAAGGGTCTCTACAGAATCACGATGGGCACTGAGGTGGATCCAAACTCAGCTGTGGAGAAATCCAAGTTTTTTAACAGAATGGATGAGGCATTTGGCCTCCTTTGTCTCAGCATTTCGAGAGACCTCCTGTTTCATGTAGAAAGTCTAGCAACTCCAAATGAAGTGTGGCTCAAGCTTGAGACACTGTTTGGAAAGACTGATGAGATGAGAGGCCACCAGCTCGAAAATGAGCTTGTCTCACTGAGCCCAGGGAATTTCGATTCCATCCAGGACTTCTTCACCAAGTTCAAGAACTTGGTCTTGCAGATCAGACAATGTGGCATAGAGAAGAAAGAAGAACAGTTGGTGTTGTCCATTCTCTCCAAATTGGGTTCTGAATACTCAGTTTTTGTGTCTTCCTTCAACTCCACAAGGCTCACAGTTAGAGGTTGGAAGATGCCATCTTTGGCTGACTTCATGGAGATGCTAACTCAAGAGCAAGACAAGCTGGTCTTGATGGGCTCCATCAAGCAAAAAGATCAAGTTCTTGCAGCTGGAGATTCGAAATGTGGAAGAGGCAAGCAAAAACCCAAGGGGTCGAAACCTCAAGAGAAGAAGAGGAAGGATGAGAGGCCCAAATCCTCTGAGGGGGTTTCGAATCCTGTCAAGAACAAGGGAAAGAAGGCTGAGAAGACAAAATGTAGCTACTGTCAAAGAGGTTTTCATCCAGAGAGCTCATGCATGAAGAAAACCATAGACACCATGACCCATCTCCTACAGAAAAATAATATTCCTCTTCCTGAAAGTTCCAAGAAGAAGGAGTGCGTTTCTGAAGACAAGGAGAGCTGTCATGCTTTGGTGGCTAGTTCATCTCATTCCCCTTTGTTCATCATTGATTCAGGTGCCTCAAGGCACATGGCTTCCTCAAGAGACTCGTTTTCTGAACTTGCTCCCTACAGTGGCCTCTCAATTCGAATGGGAGATGACTCAGAAATCCCTGCTCATGGCATTGGGAAAATCTCTATGGAGAATGGCTTCTTCTCCAATGTGCTGTATGTGCCAAATATTGCAGCAAACTTGCTCTCTGTATATCAAATGACACATACTGGAGCAGCAAAGAAGGTGGTCTTCACTCAGGATGATGTGGAGATATCAGAAGTTTCCACCGGGAAAATTGTTGCAAAGGGCGTTGCAGACCATGACATGAAGATGTACAAGTTCTCCCACTTCCTCGAATTCTCTTCACCAAGTGTGCTTCTGTCACATGGGAATGAGACCAGCAAGCTATGGCATCAAAGGTATGGGCACCTAAACTACAGATATCTTCAAGTTTTAAGCAAAGAAAAGATGGTAGAAGGGCTGCCACAAATTAGTTTTTCAAGTGGAACATGCAAGGGTTGCATGATTGGGAAGCATCCTGAAAAGAAGTATGACAAAGGGAAGGCAAGGAGGGCTGATCAACCTCTTGGGATAGTGCATTCTGATCTGATAGGGCCACTCCCCACTCCCTCCTATGGCTGCAGCAAATATGTGCTCACCTTCATCGATGACTACTCAAGGTACTGCTGGTTATTTTTCCTTAAGCAAAAATCTGAAGTCTTTGAATGTTTCAAAATTTTTAAGAGCATGGTTGAGAACTTCAGTGGGAAGGCCATGAAGGTTTTGAGGACTGATAATGGCAGAGAGTATGTCAATAACAATTTGCAGCAGCTCTGTCAAGAGCATGGCATTCAGATGCAACACTCAGTGCCCTACACACCTCAGCAAAATGGTGTTGCAGAGCGCAAAAATAGAGCACTGAAAGAGATGGCAACTTGCATGTTGCAAGCAAGGGATTTGTCTCCTAAATTATGGGATGAAGCTATGAATTGTGCAGCATATGTTCAGAACAGAGCACCACACAAAGCATTGCAAGGAATCACTCCATTTGAAGCTTGGATGGGCCACAAACCAAATGTCTCACATTTCAGAATTTTTGGCTCAAGGGCTTGGGCCAGAATTCCACCGGAGAAGAGAAAGGCATTGCAGCCCCAAAGCAAGGAGTCAATCATGGTTGGGTATGCAGAGGATTCCAAGGGCTACAAGCTCTTTGATCCATCCACTCACAAAACCTTCATTTAAAGAAGTGTCAAATTCGAAGAGGAAGAATTCTTGCAAGCTAGTGAACAAGGTGATGGGGAATGCTCATTCCCTCGTCTTGATGATGAAGTAAGTAGTGATTCATTCTCTGATATTTCTGATTCTGATATTGCTGAAGATGATGTTGATATGGATTCTGAACATATCCCCCCTTCAAGGCCCAAGTGGGCAGAGAAAACAATTCAAAGTGCCGGAGAGCTTGTGGGAGATCCCCAAGATGCTAGGAAAACTAGATCTCAATTTCACAATTCCTTTGCATATAATAATTCTGATCTGAGTGAGGAATGTTATTTGATGGTTGTATCTGATCCAATGTCATATTCAGAAGCATGTACAGACCCAAGGTGGCAATCAGCCATGCAAGAGGAGATGAACTCACTCCATGAGAACAAAACTTGGGATTTGGTCCCTCTTCCTCCCAAGAGGAAACTAGTGCAATGCAAGTGGATTTATAGAACCAAAATTGGATCTGATTGCTCTGATATGAAGTATAAGGCCAGGTTGGTGGCTAAGGGTTACTCTCAGGTCCAAGGAGTGGACTATACAGAGACATTTGCACCGGTGGCAAAGATGGACTCCATAAGACTAGTTTTGGCCATTGGGGCTTCCAAGCGATGGGAGATTCATCACATGGATGTAAAAAGTGCCTTTCTTCATGGGGATCTGAATGAGGAGATATATATGCAGCAGCCTGAAGGTTTTATTTCTGATCATACACTTGTTTGCAGGTTGAATAAGTCACTCTATGGGCTCAAGCAAGCTCCTAGAGCATGGTATGCAAAAATGGACAATTTTCTGCTATCTTTGGGGTTTGAGAGGTGTAAGTCTGATCCAAATGTGTATATGCAGCATGTTAGTGATCTGATATTGATTATTGTACTGTATGTTGATGATATTTTGATCACTGGTAGCTGCACCAAAGAACTTGACTCAGTTAAGAGAGCATTGCACAGTGCATTCTCCATGACCGATCTAGGATTGCTAAAACAATTTCTGGGTTTGGAGATTGATCAATCTGTGAATGGAATTTCTGTATGTCAGTCAAGGTATGCTTCAGATTTGCTGCAGAAATTTAAGATGGCTGAATGTAAGTCTGCAAAATTTCCATTTCTTTCAGGAGTTAAGCTTACAGAATGGGGTTCTTCACCACTAGTTGACAGTTCGTTGTATAGGCAACTTGTTGGAAGCTTGCTATATCTTACTCATTCTAGACCAGATTTGTCATATGCTGTTGGGGCTGTTGCAAGGCACATGCAAGAGCCTCATGAGATCCATTGGAAGGTAGCCAAGAGGATCCTTCATTATGTTCAGGGTACTAAGTCTTTTGGTATCCATTATGCTGCTGGTTCATCCCTTGAACTAGTAGGATTTACAGATTCTGATTGGGCCGGTGATTGTATTGATCGGAAGTCAACTTCCGGTTATGTCTTTATGCTTGCACATGGACCTATATGCTGGTCAAGCAAGAAACAAAGCACTATTTCCTTATCTTCAGCTGAGGCCGAGTACAGGGGAGCAGTTAATGCAGCCACACAATGTGTTTGGTTGCAAGGTATCCTTGCAGAGTTCGGGATTGTCTTTGATTCACCCACTATTCTTTGGTGTGATAATCAAAGTACAATCAAGATTTCTACCGATCCAGTACAGAGACAGAGGACCAAGCACATAGAGATACACATGCATTACATTCGGGGTTTGGTGCATGACCGGACCATAGCATTGCAGTATTGCCCATCCAGTGAGCAAACTGCTGATATCTTCACCAAGTGTTTTACCGAGAAGACCTTCACTCACCTTAGATCTTTGCTTGGGGTGAGTGATGCATGGTGATGATTGGTGTATTTTGATATATGCCACATGTCCATTTTAGAGGGGAGGTTTTATTTCCCATGTGGTTTTCCTCCTTACCTTGGTTACATGGACAAATAAATTTTATGATGTAAAAGGTGACTTGAGCCTAGTTGCCAAGGCCTTAATTTTTGATATTTCACTAAGTCTAGCTTAAGGGGGGGTGTTAGAACATTTTTCCACCTATGTACATTAATCATTTATTAATGATGATTAATTAGCCCAAGTGATTAATGATTACATCCCTAAGTTGATTAGATTGGTAAATTGTCAAACTGTCTTGAACTAGTTAGCAAATGTGAACAAATGCTGAGTCAAACCAGCTAATTGGAGCGCTCCCCAGGGAAATTAATGCACTCAGCATGCCTAGAGCACCCTCCTCAGGTCAATTAATGCACTCAGCATGCTTCTCTTCTACCTAGGGCGCACTTGCTCAGTTTGTGGACAATCTTGCCAACTTTGTCATAATTTTGGCCAATTTTAGCTACCAAACCTCTATCCAACCAGTTTCTTCACATGTGTGAGGTCACATGGGCCTGTCCAGTCATTCCCAGCATTCACACTGCAGATTCGAACCAGTTTGGGATGGTTTGGGATATTTTGGTCAACCTAGGGGGGTTTGAGCTTTTTCTAAGCTAGATCAGTGTGAACACTCCAGATGGATTCGAATTCTTCCAGATTTGTATATATGAGTGTTCTTAACCTATGTTAAGGTTGGACAGTTAATAATATTGACATTATTCACCATTTCATGTGTATTGTTCTTCATTCATTTAAATTTTTATGCCATTCTTGCAAATGTTGTGCAATCTTTCACCAGTGAGGAATCCACAGTAGCTAGATTCAGCTGTGCTTGAGATTTTACAGTTTTGAAGAAAAGGAAGAGGAGGAGTGTAACAAGCAGGTTTCCACACCAAAGAATTCTAGTTACATGTATGCGCTTACAATAGTTTCTACTCAATCCATCCTTAATTCAAAAGCTTCCAAACGTATGGCCTGTGAGGACATATTAACATGAAAATATACTTTCACAAACCCTACCACTATGGGATATGCACTAGTTCTGATCAACCACTCAGCTACAGAACATCCTTTCACAGGCCCAAAAGAAGAGGTGATCAACAATTTTTTACTATGCATTAGAGAACTTGTTTAAGATTAAGGTCCTAAAGGTAATGCATTAGTGCAAAAACATCACATATAAGGTATAAATTGTCCCAAATCAAGTTCTCATTAAAGAATACCTCCATAATGTCTCTTCATACCCAGGATCAACAACTTTTGCTCCTACAATCACTATTACATAAAGATCAAAATTTGACGGACATTCGTAAGATTTTCGATATAATGCCAATGGTTATCTGATGAAAACAACATCCAACAATTGTTGGTATAATTTAAAAAGATATCCGACAATTCAATATCGTCGGATATACAACATAATTGACGTCGGATAACCGACACATTTATGCATTTTCTTAAAGGGGTTATTTTGACTATTTTAAGTGGTGATCATCGGATATTCAACACATATCCATCAAATATCCAATGAACATATCTTCTTTTGTCGTCGGCTATCTGATGACTATGCGTTGGATATCCGATGAACATTTCCTATTTTTTCATCGTCTATTCGATGATTGTTCACTGGATAGTCGACAAACAATCCTTGTTTGGTCGTCGTCTATCTGACGAATTTTCGTCGGATCTCCAATGAACATTTTCTATTTGATCGTCGCCTATCCGATGACTATTCGCAGGATATCCAATGAAAATCCATTATTGATTCGCCGGCTAACCAATGCCAATTCTTCGGATATCTGATGAATACCCTTTATTACTTCGTCGGCTAAGCAATGACAGTTCGTCGGACTAGCAATGGCAGTTCGTCGGATTCCCGATGAACATATTCAGATATAAGGCAAAAATTTTCAATGCATATCCAATGACAATGCTATAGTTCCGACACTTATATGTGTCGGATATCCGACTATTAATTGTCATGAAAAAAAATATGCAATTCTCGAAAAATAACCCTATTCTCTCTTTGCAAGTATATTCCCTTTCATATTGTTGAAACAAACAAACTACTAAAGAAAACATATTAAACATATATAATAGAGTGGGGGTGCTAGATTCTTTCCCTTTGATGGGCTTCTTGCACCTGACCCTTCTTTACAACTTTTTCTTCTAGAGCCTTGCCCTTCTACACCTTGAAATCATTAGCTAAAAAAAACACTGCATTTTTCTAGTACCGGTTTGGGGGAGATTAGGGGGTTCCAAGAGGTGGGTCTAGGAGGAATTGCTTGCAGGAGAAGGGTCTGCAATGTGCATGTGAAGCAGGATTTATCACTCTATTTGGGATGCCCATATGAGCCACTATATGTTCCACTAATTGCTTCATCGAATATATTTTAACAGAGTGTTACCCCCATATTACATGGGTTTCATTTAGGTTTTCATGAGGTTTATTGGGGTCTCGAGTGTCTTGGCAAAATCCTAGCAGCAATAATCTCATCATATGGAGGTTTTTTGGTTGATCTAGGCTAAACCAGCACTCTGGGAGGATATGTCCACCAAAAAAATAGTTGCAACTCACTGGAAGGTTTGAATTATCCATTCAAAAGTGTTGATTCAGTACATTGCTGATAGGTTTAAACAAGATCTGCTCATAGGATAGTCCAAGTGATGTCATAGTAAAATAAGAGGAGCCAGATTTTCCATGCACAAATTTTCCTCTTGTCTTAAAGAGTGGATACATTCACAAATTGGTGGCAAGACAAGATGCATATCTATCAATGATATATCTCTCAGACATATCAGGTGGAGCTGAATTATTTGAGCTAGCTACAAGGTTCATCTATGAATTCAACTTTGAAATCGACACAACAAATGTTGCAATGTTGTGTTGTGCTGCTAAGTATCTGGAAATGACGAATGATTATTCAAATGCAGATTTAGTAGTTCAGACTACGAGTTACATCAATGAAGCTACTCCGAGAAACCTTTCTAGTGCAGTGGCAGTATTACACTCATGAAAATTTTCTTATAATAGCAGAAGATATTAAAATTGTGAGCAAGTGCATAGATGTTGTTGCATCGAAAACCTGATATTCACCTTGGTGCACTTGATAGGATGAGTAAGGAGAGTGAGAGTTCTTTAAAATTACTTTAAGATTTGGTATTACCCCATCCAAGGAATAAGTCCTTATATAAACCAAGGCAATATTGAATGATATATTTCTCTCTTAACCATGCACTAGTATGATCACCAAAACGTGGCCATAGGTAACCCTAGAAGAGGTATAGGACTATTTCCTCATACTATTGTCCAATCCGCCAATTGTACTACTAATGCTCATGCCATGATTGTCCCTGTTTGTTTATTGTAGGATGCCACATAGAATTATCTATGCCTAAAGGTGTACTTCCTATCTACTACCATAAGAACTAGTTGAGGGTTCTATTTGTAGAGTAATTTTCCCTTGTATAAGCTCATAAAATCATGCCCTAATACTGTTGTTATTACAATTTGAATATTTCCATGACACACATGTAATTTCCTATTGATAGATGAAAAGTATGAAGGGGTTAAGGGATTGTTTCCATCTACTAGATATAATCCCTACAAGTTGCAACAAAGGTAACCATAGTTATCCATATGATTGATGTTACAAGGATGCTATAGCAAAAAATGTTAGGGATTCTCAAATACAGTCATGAAACCACCACTTTATTTGCCATATTCTTTTCCAACCACAAAATTAGGTAACACTCCTTGATATGGTAATATAGTATAAGGAATTTGAGTCCCTTAACTAGAAAACTATCTCATCTTCACCATTGTCTATTCACTTCCATATACATAGGAAAAATTAATCTCATATAACCATGATGCTTCTCTATGCAAGGATATATACCAGAAGTCTTAATACTGGCTCGGTTCATGCCCAGATTCAAATATTGTTAGCCTCTTCCTCAAAGAGCCCTGAAAGGTACCCAAACGAGCCTTGGCATGTTGCAATATACCAAGTTCTGTTATGATTCCCTGACTACTTAAGGTTTTAGTCTACTTCTACAAGCTGTCAAGGTTCTTCTCAAAGATACCCCCTATCCATACTAACAAACCTAGCTTTTTTCAAAGTTAAAAAATTCCATCATTTTATGTGGTAACAGTGAGGCATTGTTTGAATCATTTTTCTTCATGCAGATCCAAGACTATTTCCAATTCATATACATGCAAGAAGAAAATTTGTTACATGTGTTTTTATCTACATCTAGTTGTAGGTTGCAAACTTGAGGTTTTCCTTAATTGGATATATTTCCCAAGTGTCTATTCATTGTTTACAAAATACAAAAATACTCTAGAGACACCAATTAAGTATGGAACTAGATGTTTACATCAATGGGTGAATTACTTAACTTTAAATGGGTGCCACAAGAAAATCCCTTGAAAGTGGGACATTATTAACACAAAGTCCGGCCTAGTCATGTGCCTAGTCATAATGAGTTTTGAAGAGAATTTCATAGAGGCATTGAATTTTCATGAGAGTGATAAATTAGAAATCAAATCCTTGATATTTATAAGAAAACAAATAATTCCATTACTTCACATGGAAACAAAACAAATAGAAGATCAAGTGTCAACAACTCTCAAATGGAGGGAAAGTCTCAATCAAATAGTGAAGCCACTCCATGTAGTAGTGCCTCAAATAAAGGATACATGTCATAGAAGAAAGGAAATAACTGGTGAATATGATAAAAATTATGTTTTTAGTGCCATTATCTCTCTTATGGTAGAGATGATTTAACACTAGACACTTGCCCATTTATTAACAATAAGTGCATGGGGAGAACTATTGTTTCTACTAATTGACTAGGGTTGACTTGTTATTTTCATAGTATTAGGACCAACCTAAGTCTTATGAGGGTAAACAATAGAAATATGAAGCGGTGAGGCATTCTTTGACTCATTCTTCTTCATGCAGATCCAAGACTATTTGCAATTCATATACAAGAAATAAGAAAATTTGTTACATGTGCTCTTGTCTACATCTAGCAGTAGGTTATATCCCAAAGAGTCTTGGGTTATATCCGTTGAGGGATAGAGAATAAGGAGCAAGATAGTACCTTGGATCTCCCCAAAGAAGCATTGGGTTGAGCTCAACTTTGATGGAATCACTCAAGATATATATATATATTCACCAAGGGAGCGAGAATAAGGATCAAGAGAGTACCTTGGATCCCCCAAAGAAGCACTAGGTTGAGCTCAACTTTGATAAAGGATCTCGATAAAATCCTTGCAGAGTAGAAGCAAAAGTATGCATGCAAACCCTAGATCAACCGTGCCAAAACGGAGCTCAAAGTGCCATAAAGAAATCACTCTCAACAAAGGATAGACTAGTTCTTATAGCCTCTTAAAGACCTCCTAGAAGGTCCTTCTAAGTGATGTTAGGGTTTCCCTTAAAATTAGGTTAGGCATGACTTCATCACTTTATAAGTCAAATCAAAGTGGTAAGTAACCAACTTAAGGAGGGCGCATAGCTAAAATAAGGGTCAACAAAAAATCTAACCACAAGAGGGATAACCACAAGTCAACACGCATAGAGGGATAACCACACACATAACATAACAAGTGGTCTAACCACACAGTTAACATAACAAAATTCAACATAAAATAACAAAACAAGTGGTATAACCACAAACATAACATAACAAGGGGGACAACCACAAATTCAACATAACATAACAAGTGGGATAACCACAAATTCAACATAACATAACAAGACTCTCTCTCAAAGATATGTTGTCCACATATGTCTCATGCAACAACTAAAAGTTTATCATCAATGTATAGGAAGGGTTCAACCTGGAAGATGTGATCCTCTCATCCTAATTTAGGTATCAGGGTTCAACCTGGAAGATGTGATCCTCTCATCCTCATTTATAAAAAACATACTCAGTAACTCAAGCAATGTTAATTCAAACAAAAAATCAACCAATTACTTAATGCAATGTTCAAGAAAATATGATCTCTACACATCAATGAATTCTAACTATGTATGAGAATGTAACAACTTTTCTAAGGATAACACCCATGCATAGACATATATTAACATTCATTCATTCAATCATCCATTCAATCATTCATTCAATCATTCATTCATAGACACAAAATACTTTATCTCAATAACCTCTATCATAAAAAGTATGTTCACAGAAAATGTTTACAAGTACAATCATTTATTTTCTCGATTTCTTTTTTCTGTTGCAGTATGAAATTTGCAAGAATATTGGATTTTCCTTCTTCCCCTTCAACTGTTGTGGTATCTGTATGTCTCACTAACCACCTGGTCGTATGTCAAGGATACTGCAAGGGGGGCGGGGCAACAACTGCAATAAGAAAGAAATGTCAAACTGGCATTTTTAGTTATTATTATTACAAGTGTTTTGTAAATAAAAAGAGCAGTGGAGTGTTATTTACCTACTTCAATAGTGGAGGCAATCTTAGTAGTTTCGAATGTGGAAATATGTTCCTCATCTTGTCTGGGCTCATCCACTACATGCTCTACAGTTGAAAGAAGAAAGGTTATAATTCATACACCATTCGCAATTAAATATTTTTAATTGTAATACATACTACACAAATTTTTTAACACATGAAATACCTCTAGTATCAAGTTGAGCACCACTTTCAAGTGGCACTCCACTGTCACTGAGCTCATTTGTTGATCCAGTACTTGGGGCATTTGTATCTAGATTGCTTGCATGGTTAAATGAAACAAACACATTAATTTATGGCCAAAAATAGAAACCAATATTAGATTGTACAAATAATAAATTATAAATCCTCTTTGTTGCTTTCATTTACATGAGCATCAGGTTGGGTGCTGGAAGGCTGCGTTTTCCCAAATCTTCTCCAATGTTCAACTAAGGATTTATAGCCATGGTAGTAAGCATGCCTGAGGTTTTCCTCCATAGGAGCCTCTTTGAATTCTGCACCCTGCAATTGCATAAGGGCATGAATCTTTCTTCTTCTCTGATATTAAATTAAAAATGCTAACAATTTATAATTTGGATGCAAATTATTTTATTTTACACTTACAAATCATGCAACCACTTTCGAGAAACCACCCGGGCCAAGGTTATGTTTCCCATGTTTATCTATATTAGCCTTGGTGGCTTTGGATGTATCTAGGATCCTATATTCAAAATATTCAAATACTTAGTTAGTTATCGCAATGATGATAAAGCATCTTAAATACATTATTAAAAGTGCCCTTCTTGGTTTGGGTGGTGTCTTACCTTCTTTTCAAAGCGCCTTTTCTTGTGCATCATGCATGAGGGCCTTCCACTCCATCTTTGGTATCGATGGAGGGCACTCATAGTTAGGGTCGTTTTTCAGATGAACCCTATATTGGTGATGAAGATATCTTAAATACAAGCCTGCCTTTGCAACAACTCCAACTTTGTTGAAGGTACCGTCACGGAACATGTTAGAAAAACAGGATCGCAGAGCAATAACAATAAACAGAAATGCAAATATAATCGCACATACACATTACAAGAGAGACACAGATATATCGTGGTTCACCCAACTTGGGCTACGTCCACACTGAATTTGCCAGTCCTTATTATTATTACCGTCCAGCAAGTCGAAGGGATACAACCTGCAGCACAACCGCTGCACTTCCTCTTCTCTGTTTCACAGTCTCTCTCCCGATCTCAAAGATATTTACAATGCATAAAACCTAATACATCAACAACCCTAGCCGTATTACAATGTCTTTATTTTATAAGGGAAATACAATGGGAAAATACCACGGGATACCCAAAACCATGGGCCCACAAAACAGCTGGCGAAAACAGCACCAAAAGTTTCTTCGGGGGCGTTGCCCCCGAACCCCCATTTCTCGAGGGCGCTGCCCCCGAACCCCTGCCGGGGGACCATTGGCCCCCGGACCCCCCAGCCAGGGGGGATGGTCCTCCCTAGAACCCCGTGGGGGGGTGATGCCCCCCCGCTGGGGTGAGTGTACAGTCCACCTACATATCATATAGAACTGGGGTACAAACACGGCTGATACAATATCATCTATGAGACTAGAAGATCTGGCTCCACAACCAACAGAACAGGCTAACCAACTTGTTCATAAATTCATCCTTTAATTTGGAACTTTGGAAATTCCACCTTGTTCGTATGGTGGGCCCAAAGATATCGAAGGTGAGGTCATTCATGGGTCCATAAAATACATCATTTCCTGGAAAACGATATTATCATTAGTTTGAAATAATTCCTAATTATATGTAAATTTAAATTAGATTATACATAATATTGAAAATACTTCTTAAATACCTGTAAGCTTATTATTTTTCATGGGGATGAGGTTATCGTCTACCAAAAAAGAAATATTTAATGTTCCTGTGCTAGTAACATGGTAGCTCCAGGAAAGCTTCCTTCACAATCTGCCATGGCATCATGCTCTGCATCCACTACATCGTGTGTAGATCCTGGTGTGTGTTGTTTAGGATGGGGTGTACTACTAGTGGCATCACCACTATGGAGTGTTGCAGTCGGAGTGACTGGCGTGCCACTCGCATACGAAGCAACGACGTTGGTACCAGTGTTGACCCCACTAGTCCTCATACCATAAGGATCACCCTGCGCCTCCTAAAAAACCTATAAAACAAAGAATTTTGTTATAAAGGATAGTATAATTATAATCATGAATAATTAAATAAATAATTGGGATAATTGAATATGTTTCTTACCTCAAGCTCACGAATCTCACGCGTCAGGGTATCCATTCTATCTCTTATCTCTTGTGTCTTTGGAAGAGTCAATAATAAAGAAGTGAATTCCCTCTTTTTTTATTAAAAGCTTCTTTACTGTGTGCACCAAGTCGGATGACAAAAACATTTCTTCTTCACTAGTCACTTCCTCAATAGCATCTGTGGACTTCTCTGATGCTATTTCCTTCCCCTTGTTGCCCTGTTGATCAACATGGAAGCATACATAATAATGCAAATAATGCATCCACCATTTCACACAAATTGGTTATGAGAATTTGAAATGAACAAGAATCTATGCATTTTGTCAATTATTACTTTTTCTCATTATATTTGTATAAAAAATCAAACAAAAACATAATATTCAGATTAAGTCCAAATACAAACAACTTTGGATCTATAATGAATGAAAGTCACATTAACTATGTCTCAACTATAACAAAACTAGTGTTTTTCAAGAACCATGAATTATTCAGACATTGAGTTTACAGACATAACGCATGGCAACATATTACAGTAAATGTTAAATATAAAATACAAGAGTCATTGCTTATAGGTTGGTTAAAATAGTATACGTACCGTCGTATATATTTGATTCAAATTGTAGTCAATCAACAACTCTTTTCCCTGCAGCTATTGATTTTATTTCACATACGACTACACAGTTTCCTTCACACCCCTCAAGTATGCAATTCGGTTGCTTATTTGTTGTTGTGGGTCATGTACTGTTTATAAACCCTGCAATATTCCCCGTTGCTTTTGGCCTTTCGTCAATATACATTGATTCTCCTTTATTCTAATCCTTGTCTTTTAGTTGTATATAATTTGCAGCTACGCCATATCTTCTCATAATTTTTGTATATTGGACTAGGTGTATCAAATTTGTGTAGTTGTAGCAGGGTCTGACATACTCCATCAATTCAATTAATCCGCCATAGTGGACCTTTATTCCAACCATGGAAAATAGCCCCAAACCATGTAATGACGATGGAGCAATGCGGTATATCCTTCCGTCGACATAAAAATCAGTGTTGACTTGAGGAAGATCCCTGGGTACCCATCGTTTCACTAGATGTTTGTACCTCAAGGGCACCTCGATGTATCCCATGCTCTCATCACCATAAGAACATGACCCGCCTTTATCAAGAAAAAATATGAATCGTCTATTGAATTTTCTTCTTATCTTTTCACCTCTAGTTGATCTCCGCTTATTAGACATACTAGATGTCCCAATTTCCTCTATTCTACCTGAACTTCCCTCGCTCGACGAGGATAGATCTGACAATATGTTTGGTTTTACATCCTATAACACTCCATCGAGTGAGAGAAAGAGTTAGCGAGTGTCATAACGTCGGTTGTGACGAAACATCTTTAGGAAACCACAAGAACATAATTGAAGATATAATTGAACATCATAAATGTTAAATTTTGAGCATTAATTCACAATACTCTAGGATCTTCACTGAGAGAATAACATGTACAGTATAACAATCACAATAAGCATCACAAGCATCACAAGAATCAAAAGCATGAGAGACAAGAGACACAGAGTTTCCGTGGGGAAAACCCTAAGGTGAAAAAACCCACAACTTTCTTAGAGATAGAGAGAGCAATGGATCAACCAAAGTACAACCAAAATACACTGAGATAGTCTCCTAGTAGCAGATGATCCTCCTCCTCACTAGTGCACCACTTTCTGAGTGAGAGAGAGATAACTTTCCGAATGATCTAAATAGAGATCACCTGATCTCTATTTATGCTAACCTGTTTTCCTAGTGACCTTATGGGGCTGACTTGTCTAGCTAGGTACATCCACATTATAATATATATATTTCAGGGCCGACCCCACAAATGGTGGTCTAATAACCCATCGGCAAGTACACACACTTGCGACACTTGTCAATCCACATGACGACACTTCCTTATAGAGGAATAACACATCTCTAATAAGGGTACAATAAATATATATGAAATACATAGATGAAATACATTCCGAAGTTACATATACATCAACAATAAAATCCTTTGGCACAATCCTAGGAAGCAAATTTATGCAAAGGATGCAATGGATGATCTATCCAATATCCTCTAAGACCCTAACATAAAATTGGTGTGACATGAACCTTAGCAACATTAACCATATGATCATATTCTTCCTTGGAACATTGGGAGTTGAAATAATCTAACCAATCCTTGGGAACAAGCTTAGCTTTGTGGAAGAATTAGGAACCACCAAATAATGAAAGAACATTATCGATCCTTTGCACTTTTGAAAATGAATGTAAAGAAACTTCATTGAATCAAATAAATATAAACCTTATTCTTAATCATTGGCACCCATAGAGATTCAAACCATGGAATCAAATTTGATATGTGAGGCTCTGACACAAAAAAAACATACACAATCAAATCCTTTTGTGTCAGTCCATGTCTCTCTTCATTAAAAATTCAGTAGGGAAAGATAACTTGAGAGAACCCATTTTAAGAAAATAATGCTTGATGTCCTTGGATTTAAATCCTTGAAAACTTGAATCCCCTACATTTGTTTCCTCCTCCATTGCTTCTCTTTAGGACTTGATATTAACTTTGGGAGTATTATATTAGAAGGGTATTTGTATAGATTAGAAGAGATGCATTTGTATGGAAAATTTGGCTAATACCAACTATATGTGTCAAGTTGGAAGAAATTAATCACGGGGAACCTCTAGGATGTACTTGTATCATTGGGGGAGAAGGAGGTCCTATGTTATAAAGTGAGGTAGAATTGTTAAGGGGAATGCTTGTCTAGGTAGTTGAATATGAAACACAATGGTTGTAGTATTTAAATGAGCACTATAATCCTTGTTCAATATATTCATTTGGGTGAGGATAATAACTTTATATCATTCCCTAAGAATAATTTATTAGAAACTAGGTGGAAGGTACTATCAATCGGGAACCTATGTAAAATTTTCTCCATAACCTAAGAGATGAAATATATGAGGATGGAGGACAATAAATGCCTAAATAACTAGTGGATGGATTTAATTCAAACCTCTCGGCACCCAAATGCAGTTGGATAGATTTAAATGTTCCATTGACTTTATGAATCCAAATTTTTACACAATAACATGGGTTTCAAATAAAATCCCACACGATGTCATTTGGGCCACATGATTACGAGGTCGTGAACAATTTATCCAAATCTTATCATAAGTTCAAAGTAATAAACAACCTCTTTATTTGGTCCCTCCATTTTCTTACAAACCCGATCATTCTTTTGAAATATTATATGAGTTCAAACAAGCCTTCATGTTTTACTTGCTTGATTATTTCTTGGTTTCACTTTTTTTTATGACTTATCAATGATTTATTTTTTCTTATTTAGCTAAATTTCCTTCCCAATTTCCAAATCAAGCTTGAATTGAAAATTAGGCCTCTTTGCTTCCTTAACTACTAAATCCCTCTTTCGATCTCAAAATTGTCCTTGATTTTTGAATTGGATCCCTAATTGTTCAAAATTCAAATTTGATCCATTCTTTTAAAATCAAATGTTGTGATTGGGGATTTCTTAAAGGCCATACATCTACAACAAGTGCCATTTGTAAGCTCTGTAGCAACAGTTCACAATGATCACTTACAATACTCTCCATTGGTCACTAAATTGATTTAACTTCAGCAGTAAGAAGGTGTGGTAACGTGTTAAGTCTTGGAAAGGTTGCAACAACCTACATCTAATTGTTCTAGTCTACACAACTCCAAATTTCATGTCAGTATTTTCCAGGCATGTAAACCTTTTTTTCATGAATAAATTGCATATCTGTTAATGTTTAATTAAGTTTGATATTTTGCATTGAAATTTCTATTGTGGGCAATGATATTGTAAAGGTTGCATTTGGTATCTTTCCCACTTGAACCCTTTAACGTCAAACAAGATCAAGTGTGATTAGAACAATATTTACAAGGTCTGAAATTGGCAGTTTGCTACAACATAAGATATTTAAGGTATTTGAGTAAACTCTCTACCCAAATCCATAGCCAGTCTAGACTTGTGTGAAGGTATAATCCACGGAAGAAATAAAATTGTTCTCAAACTCAGTTCCAGGGATTAGTAAGCTACGGGATAAGTACTTGCAGGTGTTGTTGAAAGATACATCTAAACTCAGTCCCTAGTATTAACAAAGTTAGATTTTCCATCTCCAGCAGAATGTTGTCAATAATCATAAGGGTACACATCGAAGACATGCCACAAGTGCTAAGGCAGTTGAAGAAGTTTTTGAGTCTCTATTAGGTGCTCAAATTCAATGCCTTCCAGTTCAAAGACAAAGTTTGACATTGTGATCGATTTATCAAATGGCCATGATCAGAGCACTAAGAGAACGTCTACACAGTAATAATTGTATCAGGCTTGGAAAACATATATAAGTACTCATAAATAAGATGATTTTCATTCAAGAGGTATTGAAATATATAGAGGGGTTGAATCTGTCCAACTATAATGCAAATGACTGGTCAAATTTTGGTTGTGCTTCAAATTGGCAGTCCAATGAGAGATTCCTATTGTAGGAAGGTGGGTGCCCATCCATTGAGGATGAGAGAGTTGAAGGTATTGATTGAAAATTTAATGAAATAAAATTTGTTGTGTATCACAAGAGGTGTATACTATATAGATCTCAAATTACGTTTTTTTTTTTTTTTTAAATTCAGGTACTACAAATGGCATAATATTGTTTGCCTAAAGAAAATGGAACTCATATGTTGGTATTCATTTATGGTGGGATGCCTCAAATCCATCAAGACTGAGTATAATATTATAATTATCATAGCTGCATTTACATCCCACTTGCACTCTCAATCAAACAAAAAATTCTAGTTTTTTGCAAGATTTTCAGGATGGAGAACATTAAAATTCCCTTCTATCCTCTCATACAAACTTGTGTTGCATCTCTACAGTTTCAACAGGATGTTTTGAACAAAATGTCAAAAAAATCTAGTTGTTGGCAATATTTTGAGGATGGATAACTCTAAAAATCCATTATATACTCACATTCAAGTTCATGTTGCATCCTCTACAGTTTCTATAGGATGCGTCTCACTTGGGTCTCATTTACATCAATTTTTTTTTTAAACGTGCACATGACATTGTCTGATTTTCAAGTTTCAATGAACCGAGAGTGTGCGTTCTCTCTATTGGCAGGCGGTTTGGATGAGTTAGCTGTGCATCATCGCGGATGGTGCGAAGGGTCAAAGATGTCGCGCAAGACGGAAAACAACGCGCAAGTCGATTAGTTTATGTAGTTTTGGGTCATTTGGACCGCATTATGTGGGTTTTTGGGTCATCCTTTTTATAAAGGTTTTTAGGAAGTAGTTAGACAGTTGCCTAAGTGGACCACAAATGTAAAGGCACTAGACTATAAATAGACATAGCATTGTAAGTGTTGATATACCAATTGATATACCGATTTAGAGATACATGAGCTGATGAACTGAGTAGACAGTTGAGCACAGATGATTTTGCTTGTTATTGTCTACTAATCTGGGTATGCGATAGAAGGATTATCTTGTTTTATCTAGGTTTTTGTGAAGATGAATATGATGCGACATATTTTTGTGCAGAATCATTGTGTTTTTCCTGTTTCCATGTGGTAAATGCATTATGCGATATGAATTTGTGAATGATGCGATGTTTTCTTGCTGCAATTAATCTTTTACTGTTATATCTTCTGCGCATTAGTAGTTCTATCAATGATAAGATATGTTGAATGATGTTGCAATTATGTTTAATGCCTAATTTGAATGGTTGGATCTATTTCTGAATGCCACAGTAAGTTGATTAGTGATGCACAAAATCCTCCTTCATTCGGAGGAAACGTGGTTCCGTCAGCTCTCCCTTGAACATCTCGGGTGAGACTTCATCTGCTCTGCAGGTGTTTTGGATGGGGTCAAACCTATTTGGGCCGGTGCTCAAGGAGATCATGGTGGTTTGGGTGTCGACAGTGTGAGGAACCCCTGTTGACTGGTTTTGTTTCAACAAATGGGGCGAGCCACAAGATTGTGTTGGGGGCCTGTTGGCAGGCGGTTTGGATGAGTCAGCTGTGTAGCATCGCGGATGGTGTGAAGGGTCAAAGATGTCGCACAAGATGAAAAAAAATGCGCAAGTCGATTAGTTTATGTAGTTTGGGTTATTTGGACCACATTATGTGGGTTTTGGGTCATTTGGACCGCATTATGTGGGTTTTTGGGTCATCCTTTTTATAAAGGTTGTTAGGAAGTAGTTAGACGGTTGCCTAAGTGGACCGCAAATGTAAAGGCGCTAGCCTCTAAATAGACATATCATTGTAAGTGTTGATATATCAATTGATATACAGATTTAGAGATACATGAGCTGATGAACTGAGTAGACAGTTGAGCACGAATGATTTTGCTTGTTATTGTCTGCTAATCTGGGTATGCGACAGAAGGATTATATTGTTTTATCTGGGTTTTTGCGAAGATGAATATGATGCGACAAAGTTTTGACCAGAATCATTGTGTCTTTCCTGTTTCCATGTGGTAAATGCATTATGCAATATGAATCTGTGAATGATGCGATGTTTTCTTGCTGCAATCAATGTTTTACTGTTATATCTGTTGCGCATTAGTTGGTCTGTCAATGATAAGATCTGTTGAATGATGTTGCAATTATGTTTAATTCCTAAGTTGAATGGTTGGTTCTATTTCTGAATGCCGCAATAAGTTGATTAGTTGATGCACAAAATCCTCCTTCATTCGGAGGAAACGTGGTTCCGTCAGCTCTCCCTTGAACATCTCGGGTGAGACTTCATCTGCTCCGTAGGTGTTGCCAGACAGGGTTAAACTTGTCTGGGCCGCTGCTCAGGGAGATCGCGGTGGGTTGGGTGTTGACAGTGTGAGGAACCCCTCTCGACTGGGGTTGTGTCAACAACATTTGAGGACAATGTGGAAATAATAAATATTATTTGATGATAAAATAAAAATAAAAAAATGACATGTCGGCCTCCTAAACTCATGGAAAAGTAAAGTATTAATGAAGAACAAATGCTATGTTTTATGTGGTGAATTTGGAGGAAGATTTTGGGTGTCATAGAGGAGCTCTGATTTCGAGGGTTACAGGAGATGTCTGAAATGTTAAGGAAGCAACAGATTTGAGGAGAACTCGATGTAGAAGAATTCTGATTTTTGTGTTTGAAGGCTGCTAATATGTGTACATGAAAGGTTGATCCGAAGCTGCTGCAAGGTTGAATATGGCTTGTTGATATGAAACTTTGATAATGATTTAGGGCAATAGTAATGATTGATGACAGTTTGTGGATATGCTTGAAAGAATGAGGTGCTGATGATTGCTGATGATGGACAGAATTATGATGATGTGCTAGTAATGATAGTATGAACAGAATGAGGATGATTTGTTGTTGATAGGAAAAAATGATGATGTGCTGAGAGAGTTTGTGGGAGCTTTGAGCTTCAGAGATCTGTCCAAGAAACTAAGAATTGTTGATGTATGTGTTTATTGCAGACTTAAGAAAAGTCTGATATATCATTTGTAAATTTGTATTGTTGGGATGTTGGTGCATCCCAGTCAGTTGCAGCTGACAGGATCATCTGGTGGGTGGTGCCACCTATGGGTTGTATCCCATTTTGGAGATTGAAGTCTCCAATCAAGATATAAAAAGATTACAAAGCTTAACTTGTGTCTCTTATTATGTGTTAATGATATGAATTACTTTCTTAATGTTTATTGATGAATAATGATCTCTGTATGAATGTTAAAGTGAAATTGTAAATGATAAATGTTAGGGTAAGAAGAAGTTGAAAATTGGAATTAAGTGCAAGCTCATTGATTCACCCCCCATCTCAGTGAGCCATTGTGTCTAACAATTGGTATCAGAGCTTGGCCTTCATCACAAGCCTAGCAAGCTTGAAGGAGATCCATGGACACAAGTGGATGGCATATCATGGATGCTTATTCGGAAGATGGAGTTCCATTATTTAATGGACCAAACTATGAGTCTTGGAGCATCAAAATGAGGGTTTATTTACAGGCACAAGGATATGATATTTTGGAATCAGTTGAAGATGGTTACACTCCTCCAAAAAGCAGACCAAAGCGAGCAACAACTAAGAAGCTACATGAAAGCAATGAAAAGGCACTAAGCTTTATTATAAGGGGCTTATGTCAATCTGAGAAGGAAAGAATCAATGTTGGAAAGTACACCTCAACCAAAGATCTTTGGTTCAAGCTGGAAGGTGAGTACAAAAGGAAAAATCAAGATACAAAAAAGGAAACTGAATTCAATCCCTCTGAAGATGAGAAGCTAGGAGAAAAGGAGGAACAAGCTTCAAATGCAAGTGAAGGTAAGGACTCTTCTGTTAGTAATATTTCTGAATGTGATGGTGTTGAAACTTTACTTATAGAAAATGAGAAGGAAGACTTGTTGAAAGTCAAGGAGGCATTTGCATGTACGCTATTGGATATGGACATCAAATTCAACTCAAGGATTAGAAAGAATATTTTGGGGTCATTTGAAAAGTACCAAAAGGAGACAAAGGTGTTGATCATGAGATTGAAACTCAAGAAAAAAGAGTTACAAGGTGAGCTAGAAGATCAAAATGAAGAAGTTAGAAGATTGACGATTGAATTAGCAAAAGAACAAGGAGAGTCTGGTAAATACCCTAAAGAAATTGAAGAGACAAGAAATTCAAATATTGACTTGAAGAATCAGTTGGAGGAAGCCAAAGAATATAATAAATAATGAAGGTTCACATGGAAGAAAAAGAGAAGCCAAATCGGAAACTCGAGATAGAATTTGTTGATCTTAGAAAGAAAATTGAGGAGTCAAACAATCATGTGAAGTTCAATAACAACTCAGTCATATTGGATGAAATACTGAATTGTCAAAGGTCACCTTTTGATAAATCTAGTCTTGGGTACATGAAGGAAGAAGAAAAATCTAAAGGTGGCACTTGGTCTCCCAAAACTCTAGAAGCAGGTCCATAATCCTCCAAAGGTAAAGACAAAGCTATTCCCCATGCACCTGCACATGACAACAAAGAATTTGGAAGATAAAAAAATGCATGAAGAAGTTAGCACTGCACCTCAAAGCAAATTCAGAGAAGAGACAACTCAAAGGTGGAACCAAAGTCCCAGGTATAAAAAGGATTTAATGGTTACTGTTTTTCTTGTTCTAACTTTGGTCATAAGGCTATGGATTTTGGAAGAAGTGGTGGAAGACACAATGAAAAAATTAGATGCTGGACATGTGACCGAATTGGGCATCTTGCTCCTAACTGTAACACATTGAGGTGCTACACATGTAGTGGTTTTGGTCATAAAGTTCAAGAATGTGCAAGTCAAAGGAGTCAACCTAGGAGGAGTCCTTTATACACATCAGTAAGAAGAACCAGTGAATCTTGGAAGGAGAATAAAATTGAAGACCAAAGGACTAATAATCGCATCCAAGGACATTCTTAGATATGGCTGAAGAATTATCTTTTGCTAAATCTAAATGAGGTGGATGATCGTTGCACAAATGAAGGTGGCTGCCATATGGAAAGCCAAACTTGAGGTCTTTTAAATACCTTGGGTACACCATGAGTTTATTATTGGAGGATGAAATCAGATGGTAAATGATGGCTCTACAAGTATAAATAGGTCCAAGGATCATGTCTTAATGATAGGGGGAGTAGAAGTATAAATTTCATGAAGTAAGAAGACAGCTACAAGTGTCCTTTGTAGTTCACAATTCGGTGGAACAAAGGCAACAAGTGTAATCACAAAAAATCAAGTCAGATCAAGAAGAAGAAAGAATTCTGAGGATTATTGCAGTAGGCTTTCAGAAGATCATTTTTGACATCAAAAGTTTTCCTTGGGACGGTTACAGTTGTGGACAAGTATGGTAAATTAGAATTAATGACAAGAACAACAGTTGATAAACAAAAATTACATGACAACAACTTGGCAAGGAGTGACTGAGGTAATCTAGGAATATTTAAAAACAAACTACAAAAAAATGGAAATCAGAAGTGACCTTGAAGACAGGTTCAGGCATGAATTCAAACTGTAACAGACATGAATTTGTTTAAAAGAAATGATCTAAAGTTTTGGGTAGCTGAAAAAGATTTGATCCCTGAGCATTCTTTTTCATCCAAAGGACATAAGTAAATCAAGCCATGTTTTAAATGACTGAAATCAACAGCATATGAGAGGTCTCACAACCACAGGGGTTGATCAAATTGACAACGAAAACTTTGGTTTAAGAAGTTCTAATTCTGGCTCTAAAGACAACTTTTTTTTTATTTGTGAGGAGATTATGATTCAGATTTTGTGGATCTTGGTTACAAGGCATGGTGATAGGGGGAGCAAGAGATTTTGGTTCTAAGGATTGAAATAGATCTATATGAAGAGTACAAGGAAGAGTACAATGAAACTTGACAAATAGATCCGAGCTAACATGATTGTGACAGGCTCGAGTAAACAAGTTTGGTAAAGAAGATTTTATGAAAAGGAGTAATGATGTTGATGACAAGCTATTATATTTGATAGGGGGAGTACAGAAACTGAAGTGAATCAACATATTGATGCATATGAATTTACTGGATGAATGATTTGGATATGATTTCAAGAAATACTTGTTATTATATGAGTTATATTGAAAAAATTTCATCATCAATTAGTTTATGATCTTAAGGATAGCAAAAAAGCTAAAGCAAAGAACAATCTGACTTGACAGCCATACCAGTGAGTAAAATATCAGGGAGTATGCAAGTTATCAATTGGTATTGGCAGGTACAACATATTGGAGCAGAAAAAGATTATCCATGAAACCAAGGATACAAGAAATATATGTCAAGACAAGTTGAGCACACATTCAATGGGATGACTGAAACAAATAGTATTTCTATAAAACATTAATTGATATCAGCAACAATAAGACTCACAAATGTAAGGATTCCCTGAATCATCCAATGAAGAAGTATACATAAAAGAGGGAGCTAGTTCCAAAAGCCACATCAACATACTTAATAAGGGAGTAGGAAAGTCTACTTGAAATGGGAGTATATACATATACTTATAAAAAATTTGAAGATGGCAAGTGATGGAAGATCAAACTCAGCAAATGATTTCATGAAGTATTTAAAGATATAATTTTTGGGGGGATTGTGAAGCTTTTAATGACTATTTGGTCCTTTGTCATTAATGTCAAAGGGGGAGAGAAATTTAGGTTGCCATCAATGACAAAGGGGAATATTGACAAGCATGATTGTAATTGATGACAATACATTAATGACAAAGTTTAAATAGGTGACATGGATGATTAACAATGGTGAGCTTGAGGAAATGACAAGACTTGACAAACATGGAGCAAGACAAGACATGACAATGACAATGGAAGACAAAGAATGATGTGGACACAATGACAAGTTTCAAGACTTGAAAAACATGTATATCAAGCAAGCAAGTGTTGATGACATGGACAAATGAAAAATGAATGGAAGCATGATGAAAGAATTTAAGGACATGGCATTGCAATGGACATGGAAAGCAACATTGAAGGCTTGGAAAAAGACAAAGACATGGAAAATATGACAAAGGTGGATGACATGGCTTGTTGATATGGATTGATGACAAAGCAACATGACATGGCTAAGGACAAGACCATCTGCGGGCATTTCATCAAGGCTTGAGGGCATCCATTGGAAGGACAGTGCAGGCATTTTATCATACCCATGCGGGCATTTTGTTGAATGCATGCGGCCATAATAAGTGGATCCTACGGGCATATGAAAGGTGTTAAAAGACCCTCATGCGGGCATTTCTTTGTACCTTTCGGGAATCCTTAAGACCAGCCTACGGGCATATTTAATCACACTTGTGGGCATTTTCATGAGCTCTGTGGGCATCTTCAAAAGGAGCAGATGCAAGCATTTAAAACTACCTCCGTGGGAATAATTTAAAGGCAAGTATGAGACCCTACGTGCATTTTTAAATGGCCCTGCAGGAATTTTTGAATGACCCTTGCGGGCATATTTTGAAGAGCAACGAAGGCAATAAAATGGCCCTTGCAGGCATAATTAAGAGGCCAATGCGGGCATTCGGAGAAATTTGTTTTAATATTGATGATGTGGCAAGAAGACTGAAAATATATATTTGAGAACAATGTGGAAATAATAAATATTATTTGATGATAAAATAAAAATAAAAAACATGACATGTCGGCCTCCTAAACTCATGGAAAAGTAAAGTCTAAATGAAGAACAAATGTTCTGTTTTATGTGGTGAATTTGGAGGAATATTTCGGGTGTCATAGAGGAGATCTGATTTCGGGGGTTAGAGGAGATGTCTGAGATGTTAAGGAAGCAACAGATCTGAGGAGAACTCAATGTAGAAGAATTCTGATTTTTGTGTTTGAAGGCTGCTAATATGTGTACATGAAAGGTTGATCCGAAGCTGCTGCAAGGTTGAATATGGCTTGTTGATATGACACTTTGATAATGATTTAGGACAACATTAATGATTGATGACAATTTGTGGATATGCTTGCAAGAATGAGGTGCTGATGATGGAAAAAATTATGATGATATACTAGTAATGATTGTATGAACAGAATGAGGATGATGTGTTGTTGATAGGACATAATGATGATGTGATGAGAGAGTTTGTGGGAGCTCTGAGCTTCAGAGATTTGGCCAGGAAAGTAAGAATTGCTGATGTATGTGTTTATTGCAGACTTAAGAAAAGTCTGATGTATCATCTGTAAATTTGTATTGTTGGGATGTTGGTGCATCCCAGTCAGTTGTAGTTGACAGGATCATCTGGTGGGTGGTGCCACCTATGGGTTGTATCCCATTTTGGAGATTGAAGTCTCCAATCAAGATATAAAAAGATTACAAAGCTTATCTTGTGTCTCTTATGATGTGTCAATGATATGAATTACTTACTTAATGTTTATTGATGAATAATGATCTCTGTATGAATGTTAAAGTGAAATTGTAAATGATAAATTTTAGGGTAAGAAGAAGTTGAAAATTGGAATTAAGTGCAAGCTCATTGATTCACCCCCCCTCTTAGTGAGCCATTGTGTCTAACACTCTGGACACCAGCCTGGCTAGTGGCAAGTACTCCTTCTTTGGTGGAGCTACCTCTCACCTTTACTCTGGTCATGAGGCTCCTGGTCTGCACAAGGAAAGTCATGTTGGAGATAACGCCAGATCCCAGCCTGGGGGAGCCACCATAGCTTCTGGAGCCTCTGTTTCAGAAGCCTCTCTATTGAGCATGCGCGGTGCTGCTGCGAATGTCTCTATCTCCGTCTTGGGCTCCCCTTCTGGGAAGTTCTCGCTCACAGTGGATGCCTCTGCAGGGGGACCTCCCCCTGAGGCCTCCTTTCCAATTCCTACTACTATTGATGCTCTGCATTATAAAATAATTCAGAAACTTGACAGGGATGCTTCTCCTCTGCGGAATACTAAACCTCTTGTTGTTCGGGATTTCTACCCTATAGTGAGGAGATGGACACTGCCAACTAGGCGTGGTTGATAGGTAAACACATTGATTATACTGCATATGGTTATTGCAAAAGAAATAGATTGGGATTGAAGGACATACCTCTTTTTGACATTCGATCCTAGCTTTCGCTTGGTCCTTCACTTGATCTCCCGCTCAACCTTCTGTTTGATGAACCTGCAATACAAGAGATACCTTCCTCAACGTATCTTGACCATATAACATATGATGGAATGAAAAAGCAATATAACATCAAATATAATCAAGAATTACACCAAATATACATGCAATCCAATAGACATCATATTTGGGACAGGAAGGGTGTTTCGACCTTTTTATTGTCAAAGAAACATGAAATCGGTACAATATACCTGACGTGTAGAGATGTTTCTACAATCGGATCCTGGGCTCCTGCTCTTCACTCTGACTTGGAACTTTCCTCCAGCGTAACAATACTTCAAGCCTTCTCTCAAGATTTCATGATTATATTGAGTATATGAGTAACCCCTCTCATGGATCCTCCTTGTATTTATGGAACAAGGTAGGCAGTTTATATCGAGAGGTGGTTGGATTGGGAGGTTGGGGAAGTTGCAGAACCAACTTCAACTAATCCCAATTCGTCAAATTAATATATTTTTGATTTCATCTTAAGATGTACGCGGGTTTCATACAACAAGAGTAGCGTATAGGAAGCAACTTTTATGCTTTACAACATGCGTTTACAACTTTTTTGGAGGTGTATGTTGGTTTCCCTTGAGGAGAGTAGGGTACAATACGCAGGTCTTGTGTACAGAGAGGGGCGTATAGGTGGAGAAAACAAAAGAAACTGTTAAATTCTCAGGTGAGAACTGTACTTCTGGAAACAAGTCATCTAAGGCAATGCTCTTCAATCCTTTGTGTCCTTTTGTGTGATCTACAAGGCAAGGTGATCACAGGACGGAGAAGTGCATATTTGACCTATAACAGATGCCCCCTAATGTGTGAGGTCAGAGGGAAACGATGGCCGAAATACATTATAAGTCCAATTCAAAGGAGGAGCAAGAAACCGCAGAACCAAGTCACAAAAACACCTAAAACAACAATCAAGGTCAGTGAGCAATTACAATCTTGACATCATATAGATGTGTAACATGATCTCCGATACATAGCTAGGAGATGTATATATAGAGCATGGCCACTGAAATACAAGTGTGGATCCATGTCAACAGAGATATCATAGCCATAACAACAATCTAGATCTATGTCTCATGAAGAGCCTAAATGAGTAAGGCTCAGTCTTGCGCAACTTGGGGGATAACATAAACATGGTGATGCTATCATAGTCCCAAGGTCTTCATCCAAAACAACCCAAGGTACAAACCCTAACCATGCGAATAAATGAGCTGAAGTCGAACATGGGGGGTATCATTTGATTACTGGTCATTGATGTATACCATTAACAAACGCGAGGACTTCCATCGATAATGATAATGGGGTCCAAGGTACCTAGTACGATCCAACAAGTGTGAATAAGAGGACTTGAAGTTGAACACTTGAGGAACCTGTTGAATAAGAGACATTGATGTATTCCCATTTATTCAACAGCGAGGGAAACTGCCACTGATGACTGTAATCCCCAAGGTACTAACTGAAACTCTAAACTTCATTCCCAGAGCATAATGAGCTGAGGTCAATGGGAAGAAGTCCATTGGAAGGGAGGCATTAATGCATCTTCCATCATCTAGCATGAGGAACACTCACAAGTAAGAGCTGATGTGGAGTAGGATGAGTAAAAAGATGAAACAAACTGACACCAGGATGATCGACACATAAAGTCAAGGTAAACTGTAGAATGGCCGACACAGGCTGTATCCTTGAACAGTGAGCACGACACAAAGTGACTTAGGTAGTTTTCAACATAACAAGAGAAATGATATAAGTCTGCAATGTAAGAGACATAACAAAACCTCCATATGGTTGGAAGAATAAATGACCGAGGAGTTGACAACTCGGAGATCGGGTTCACCCTAAGGTCAAAAACTAAAACCTAACTGACATGAAAGACTCAAGTAGGTGTTATGTTCAAGGATATGACTGACATAACTTCCTTTGAAACTGAAAGAGATGCGATACACCCATCTTATCCCTTATTCTTTTTGGTAAAATAATTTTCTTCTTTTTTATTTAATGAGTCCAAGAAAAATAGAAAAATCAATAGGTCCAACCATGTAAAAATATTAATGAGCCCATGGGAGGAAGACTCAATACGTTCTTCATTGTTTACAGAGTTCGAAGAAGAGATAGAAGAATACTCCATAGTAATGATCTCTGGATTTTAATATCGAGCCGAGATTTGTTCTTGCTCTCCGGTGTTTTGAATTTTAAGGAGTCTGAAAAACTTAAACAATAAATCCATACACCTACTCGTGGATTTTAATATCGAGCCTAAGTAGGTTAATGCTCGCTGGTGTTTTCCTGTTTATAGAGACTGAAAAACTTAAACAATCCTCTATTTACCCTCTCGTGGATTTCACATCGAGCCCGAGTAGGTGAATGCTCACTTGGTGTTTTCATGTTTAGAGAGCTTGAAAACCCTAAAGAGAGGATCCAAAAGTCCTTTTTCATATAGTTAGTCCCCTCCCCCGAAAAAGTATAAAACAATGAGAGGAGAACTCTTCTAGCCACGCATGACTAGAGTATTCCTTTTTCGTATGTAATCCGCGAAGGTCCGGAAAAGGGTTAAACTTATACCTAAGCGGATGTCGCTTCAAATCCTTTAACGAGTCTGAAATGACAATTGTACTCGGTAATCTTGTCATATTTAAAGAGTCAAACAAGAGCGTGAAAGAAATCTATAAAGATCTTTTCCGTAAAGTTTTAACGAGCTTGAGAAAGTAAACTCATGACATCCTAACTGTTTTTAATGAGCTCAAAGGAGATACAAAAAATGCTCATAACTTCCTTACTGTTTGTAACGAGCTCGAAGTGAAGATGGAAGAAATGCTCATAGCCTCCTTACTATTTTTAACGAGCTCTAAGTGAAGGTGGAAGACTGATCATAGCCTCCTTTCTGTTTTTAACGAGCTCGAAGGAAAGGTGGAAGAATGCTCGTAGCCTCCTTTCTGTTTTTAACGAGCTCGAAGGAAAGGTGGAAGAATGCTCATAGCCTCCTTACTGTTTTTAACGAGCTCGAAGTGAAGGTGGAAGAATGCTCGTAGCCTCCTTACTGTTTTTAACGAGCTCGAAGGAAAGGTGGAAGACTTCTCATTGGTGGATCAATGTCCAAATGAATGGAAGACTGCATTATAGACTCTAGGAAAACTTCATCAGAAGGAAGTATATCATCCCAAATAGAATGCATGTCTAAACATTCAGATGGAGTGATCACCTAGTCAATTGCCGGGACCCAGTCCCGAGAAGATAAGCATGAATTCATAGGCTTCTTCTTAGTAGCAATTGGACTCAAGGAACAATATGCCACATAATTTGATTGTGACATGGTAGTGCCTATTGACGGGGAACATACTTGGTCTATAGTCGGGTAATAAGAGGGATCAACAAATGTAAGCTGATTGATAGTGAAAATGCTTCCGTTGTGAGGAAAATGCATCACACGAAAGAGCGTAGACACCACAACCTGCATAGCATATATGTAATCACACCCGAGGATCATATCAAAATCCATAGGGTCCTTTAAAACCATAAAAACAACTAAGACTATTTTTCCACTCAAAGTAACAGGTAGCTATGGGAGGAATCCCAACGGTTCAATAGGTCTTCTGTCGAAGGTCAACGACCAATTAACAACTGTAACAAGGTTAGGGAAACCTAAATCTCTCCAAGCATAAGGGGATAAGATACTAACAGAGGCTCCTTCATCTACAACACATCGTGAACCACATGGTTGTCGATATCAACCTTTATCTGGAAAGGTGTAGCCGAAGGAAGGCGAGGCCCAATTAGAATATTCCAATCAAAGGAAATGATCCTAGAGCTTGGTAGGGGTTCACTCATCATAGATGTAGTGCCCCCATTTTTAGAGACATCCGAACTGGTAATGTAGAAGACTTCAGGGATAGGTGCATCAGTATCTGAAGGACTGATGGGATCGGTCGAAGATTGCATCGATTAAATCGCTTCACTCTCCAAAGGAAGAATGGGGTTGACCAAAGATTGCATTGGTTCAACCACTTTATCAACCAAAGGTTGATCAGGCTATTGGGGATCTATAGATAATTCAGGAGTAGAGGATCCTTCAAAAATGGACCACACTCTCCGCACCTCTGGAATAGTAGGGCACCGGTGAGTAAGGTGATCTCCCTTACAAAGTTGACAAGGGAAATTTGGCTTGCGTCCTATACGCTTAGAATCCATAACAACAACAGTACTCTCAGCATGACTAGCATTGGCTGACAACTTGCCCCCAGAATCATTTGCATTGGCTGGTTGCTTAGAAGCAGAAGACTTTTGAACTATGGACCACACTCTTTGCACCTCTGGAATAGCAGGGCACCGGTGAGTAAGATGGTCTCCCTCACAAAAATTACAAGGGAACTTAAGCTTCTGTTTATTAGGTTTGTCGACAATGTCAACTTTATCAGCATGATTTGCAGTGGCTGATTCAGTGTCTCCAGTATGACTCACAGGAACTGGTGACTTGTCATTAATATGACCAGCAGTGATAAATGATGTGTCCTCAACATGAGAAACAGTGGTTGAAGACATACTTCCAGTATGATTTGCATTGACTGAAATTTTACTCCCAGCATGACCTCCAGAGGCTGGGTAGTTGCCCCCAGCATGACCTTCAGAGGATGTGTGGGTACCCCCAGCATGACCTTCAGAGGTTGGGTGGCTGCCCCCTTGCTTTGGCATCTTCTTCCTATTCTTCCTCTGTCTATTCCTTTTAGACTGTTGGTTACTAGTATTACTACTTTCACCACATGAGGTAGAAGGAGGAGGAGAAGATGTTACTGGCGAAGCAGGCATAGGGTTCTGATGCTCTTGATGTGAAGTGCTTACTTGAGAATCATCAAGAGCATGCAAGGCATTCGGAGTGGAAAACAACCAAACCGGTATCCCTATAGTGAATCCCGGAAGATTCAAGGTAGCCATTAAGGGAGTACCAATGTTCCCAATGAATGGAAAAGCACAAGGAGCCCCTTCAATAGGGGTCCCTTGATTGGTGCTCACTGGGATGCTTTCCATAGTTTCCAACTCAACGAGAGAAAAATATGTAAGACCAAAAAACAAGCGGCACAAAGAGCACACCACTAAAAATGTCTTAAGGTAATCCAAACCAGGAAAACATATGCCTTCCGGAGGGAATTCTGGGATGATTAGGGCCCAGAACTAACCAATGAAGGATGAAGAACAGTTACCCGGGGTCCACATACAGGTCCTCTGGGTGCAAGCGTTTGAATCACCAAACCGCCTTCCCAAATTTCTGTAGAGGGTTTCCTCCCACATATGTCCTAGGTACAACAGAAATAACCTTCCATCATCACCTGTGTAGAGTCCTAGATGGTCAAGATACTAAGGATACCATAAGTACGGAAATTCTTGGGGGGACAGTTGTCAGTCTATCAGTAATGCATGGGAAGGGTAACAAAGCCCGAAATCCAAAGGATCCTCGTACGTGAGACAACTCTGGTTTATGCTCGAAAAGAAAGTGAGGGGTTATCCTCAACAATTCTAGTCTCACACGACCTCGTGCTTAGCTCTGGTTTTAGTAGAGTTTCCCAAGAAATTTTGATACAGATGGATTTACCTTAAAGAAAGTCGTACTACGATTGTTGAGTAATGAAGCCAGTTCCGAGCAGTTTAAGGTGATTTAAGCTCGAAACTCTAGCCTAAGCTAGTTGATGTCGTGTATACCTAAAAAGAAAAATGTTGCTAATTAATTTTATTAGGATTTCTTTTTAAATGGTTGTTCTTACTCAAAGGTTGTAGTGAAGTGTGTAGCGTGGTTGTGACTAAAATGGAAAGTACATAAAAGTCAAGAACTTTCACTAAACTTTCTCATTCATTGTTTTCCAAAACTAAAGATAAGCAAACCTAAAATAAAATATTTTTGTATTTTCTTTTAGAATATTTCAAAGCAAACTAAACCACTTCGAAATAAAGCAAGATCTTACTACTGACCTATTTGAACATTTTTTGTTTTTTCTGATAAATATAAAAGAAAGAGAACTTTGTACAAAAGCAAGCAAGATCTAACTATAAAGCGTGTGTAAGGAAAACATTTAAATGGATCAAAGCAAACGAATCAAGAGACTCGATGAAGACTTGACTTACCAAGTTTTTGCAAAAGAAAAACTTGAGGCTTGGAAACAAAGTGAAAAAGAAACAAGGAAAAGAGACACTTATGACGGAAAGGAAAACCTAAAAAAGGGTGCTCCTAAGTATCAAAAACCTAAGAAACACTAAGCCAAACAAAAGTAAGCAAGTGAACCAAGAATGACCTAAACAACACACGGACTCAACAACCCGTAGACTAAGAGGCTTTGACTTACTTGAACAAACTGATAAAAAAATCAGCATGTGACTGAACCAAGTAACCTTTCGGAAGCAACCCTAAGGACTCAAACTCGACAGTCAAACCCTAAAGAAGGATGATACCAAGTGAAACCATGCAAAACGTTGCAACAAACAACAAACAATCAAAGTGCAGGTCTGTAAGACTGCAACAACAACTAGGGTGAAGAGATGCACCTATATCCAAAAGAATAGCGCAAGAACTTCAAGAAAGGGCTCGTAAGCGGCAAAGACACTTAAGCAAAGGCTCAAACAAGCAAAAACAAATTCAAAGAGATTGGAGAGGCTTACAAGACTCAACAAAGGAATAAAAGGTCTCAGAGGTCAATGAAGACAACAAAGCAACAGGCTGGAACAACAACCAAAGCTTAAAAAACAAACCCTAAAAGCAAAACAAGCCACTACATGAACATACCCTATTGTGCAGTGTTACAACCAGCGTACATCAGGAGGTGTACGCTGTTGTTCAGTGCAAGGAGGGGCGTACATCAGGAGGAAAATGCTACTGTATGTAGGGGAGACCAGCGTACATGCCTCAAAAGGGTAGAATCAGGCTTTGCAAACCAAAAACTGAGTTGAATCAAGCATACAGAAAAGATAACACAAACCTATAAGGGCTCTCAGACAATTAGAAACTGAGAAAAGGGCTGGAAGAAAACCAAAATTAAGTCTCCTAGAGCAGAACAACCAAGCGGTTACTCCCCAACGGAGTCACCAGTCTGTTGTTCGGGATTTCTACCCTATAGTGAGGAGATGGACACTACCAACTAGGCGGGGTTGACAGGTAAACACATTGATTATATTGCATATGGTTATTGCAAAATAAATAGATTGGGATTGAAGGACATACCTCTTTTCGACGTCTGATCCTAGCTTTCGCTTGGTCCTTCACTTGATCTCCCACTTGACCTTCTGTTTGATGAACCTGCAATACAAGAGATACCTTGTTCAGCGTATCTTGATCATATAACATATGATGGAATGACAAAGCAATCTAACATCAAATATAATCAAGAATTACACCAAATAGACATGCAATCCAATAGACATCATATTTGGGACAGGAAGGGTGTTTCAACCTTTTTATTGTCAAAGAAACATGAAATCAATACAATATACCTGATGTGTAGAGATGTTTCTACAACCGGATCCTGGGCTCCTGCTCTTCACTTTGACTTGGAACTTTCCTCCAACGTAACAATACTTCAAGCCTTCTCTCAAGATTTCATGAGTATATTGAGTATGTGAGTAACCCCTCTCATGGATCCTCCTTGTATTTATGGGACAAGGTAGGCAATTTAGATCGAGTGGTGGTTGGATTGGGAGGTTGGGGAAGTTGCAGAACCAACTTCAACTAATCCCAATTCGTCAAATTAATATATTTTTGATTTCATCTTAAGATGTATGCAGGTTTCATACAACAAGAGTAGTGTACAGGAAGCAAGTTTTATGCTTTACAACATGCGTTTACAACTTTTTTGGAGGTGTACGTTGGTTTCCCTTGAGGAGAGTAGGGTACAGTACACAGGTCTTGTGTATAGAGAGGGGCATACATGTGGAAAAAACAGAAGAAACTGTTAAATTCTCAGGTGAGAAGTGTACTTCTAGAAACAAGTCATCTAAGGAAATAATGCTCTTCAATCCTTTGTGTCCTTTTGTGTTATCTACAAGGCAAGGTGATCATGGGACGGAGAAGTGCAGATTTGACCTATAACACCTCTTACGCCCAAACTCCCTCCCCAGGGATGAGAAGAGGATTTCTTTGGTATTTTCCCCATCGTTGAAGAGAAGCCAAGCCTCCAAAATGTAGAAGCAAACACTTAGGCGAGCTCTAAGATCCCCCAGCTCGTATTGTGACGGTCAATGTTTCTGGTTTTTTTGGTTTAATACTCTACTGTTCTGTACTGGTTTGATGTCTAGACTTTTTTGTAAAGACTACTTTCTAAGCTGGTCCCCTTGGACAGGTAATTTTTCCTATATGGCTGGTCTTCCTAACATTTTTGAGAGTCTGGGGTGGTGGTTTCATCACCCCATACTGCCTAAATTGGCTAGTTGATGTGTAATTTTGGTTCCTCTTCTTTAAATATACAGTTGCAGTTTTACAAAAAAAAAGATACTCTTGATAGCAGCGAGGCATGTTTTCACATGCTTCTATCATATTTGCTAAATATTTCTTAGTTTTTTCCATTGGTGGTTCACCCCTTTGGTATTCATTGTCCATTTGGTCACTAAATTAACCATCCTCCTCTCGTGTTAATCCTCCACCTATGTAGATGATTTCTTCTTTCTCATCCCAGTCAGAATCTTCTTCACTGAACATGGAAATGGATGGAAATTCTTCAAATGGGGAGATGACTTTCCACAGGAGTAGAGGAAAATGATCTGATACCACTGGAATATCCACAAATATGGATTCAAGGATATTAACTAAGTCACAACAATTTTAAATCATAAACTTGCAAAACTGAAACTAGTCATGAATAAACTAGACTTGGATACTGATAAACCTTTGAAGAGATTGACGGTTGGACACTTTCAGATCTGCAAAATGTATTCATGAGTGTGTAGCAGCAGAGATATCATATTCAAGGCTAGCTTTAGAATCCTATCCACAAAGTAATGGGTCCATTTATGCTTCCACAACAACTACCGTTAAAGTCTTTACAAGGCTTCCTGGGCACACCAGCATATGCATACTAAACTCTTTCACTTACACTTTGAACTCAACCAGAGGGTGGATATCAGAAATTTACACCTTAAACTAATGTTGGGAAATATTTTATGAATTTTTGGTAGGATTAAGTAGTGTTTGGAAGTCAAAGGGAGGAAGAGCGCTATGTAGGATTTCTCAACTAGTTTGGTTACAGGTTCTCCCAAATGGGCAGAGAAGGCCATGAATTCTCAGTCTTATTATTGGATGGAATTAATCACTGTTTTGAGAACTTATGATGACTGAAATAACCGAAAATGATCACCTGTGAAATTTTAATTAAAAATACTAGAAAACAAGTCAAATATAAATACACAATGAGATAGTCTTGAGAAATATGAGCTCAAACAGCCTTTAAATCTCTCGAATTCTTCTTCTGATGATCAATATGTCTCATACATGAATTACAGTACAACAACAAAAAAAATTAAGGAGTCTAAGCAGCAAATATAGGTTCTTTGATCTGAAACTTTACAGAGAGTCTCCAATCTTGATATTCTTACATTGTTATGAGTGGAATGCTTCTTAAGAACATAAGAAGGAGTGGGGTTTTCACTGGATATCCAACATGGATGAACAAGAGAATATGGATGATCATGGATGGCACACCAAGATTCAATGGTTTCTCACAGAATTCAAAACTCGGGAATATTTATAGATAGAAAAATAATGGCGCGTTCTTTACAGCTGGAACCACAGATCTAGTAAATGGCCATAACTTGTTCATTCGAACACCTTTTTTGATGAGACAAAAAGTGTTTACTACTAGAAAGGATTCTACAGACGCAATGGAATAGGTCTCAAAATCCATAAATTTTCATAAAGGTCAAAACCAGAACCTCCATTTTGGCCCTTCAACACTATCTCCACCGAATGAAGGAATTGAACCACGCAACGAGAACACCAACCACTAGATCAGACTTCAGGACCTGCAATAAAATCAATGATGAATATTGTATGTCGTCATACTCTCAGAGGAAGTAGGGTCACATCTCCCAACTCACAAAGGCAAAATTGCACTCAATCCAATTCACAAATTGTCAAAAGATGGCCAAGTGGTGTGCACTTATTCTTTAATATACTTGAGGTATATTGTGGAGAAAGTAAACTAGGCTAATGCGCCCTCATGGAGTGGATAAGGATGGCTTGCTTTCTGCTTTTTCTTTTTCCTTTGCTTTACGCTTTTGCCTTGCTTTATGATTTTGCCTTTGCTTTATGCTTTTACTTTGATTTATTTTGCTTTTCCTTTTGATTTTTCTTTTCCTTTTACTTTATCCTGCTTTTTCCTTTCTCTCCTGCTTTTTCCTACATTTCTGCCTTATCCTGTTTTTCTCCTTTGTCCTGCATTTCCTGCTTTTCTGCCTTATCCTGCTTTTCTACCTTATCCTGCTTTTCTGCTTTGTCCTACTTTTTTCCTGTTTTTCTTGCTTTTGCAGCTTTAGTTCACTTTTCCATTGCTTTTATGACTTGCATTTCTTTTCTGCTTTCTGCTAGCTTTTCCTTGTTTTATCCAGGTTCCTTCTTTTTTTCATTGCTTTCTAGATTTGACTACTTTCTTCCAACTTCCTTCTTTGGCAAGCTTCTTATGGACAAAGTCATATCTCCTATGCGCCCTGATGGACCCTCTTGGCATTTTTCCAACTCATATCATAATTAAAAATAATTAAATACTCAAAAACATAAACTTCATCACTTCTAATTTAATTTAATACCAAACAACTATAGTCCAATTTTATTCCTAGTTAATTTATTTAATTTTCCTCCTGAACCTAAGGGAATGAATGATTTAGAGGGTTTCTCCACGTTGCTATCAAAATGGGGACATGACATGCCTAGTTTATCTCCCTAATTATCTATAAGTTTAGCAATCAATGCTAGCATCTAGTTTTGGTCCCAAAGCATCACCTCATTTTGCTCCTAGTATTGCACCCACTTTTGCTCCTCGATTTGATCCCAAAATAGCGTCAAGGTGTGCTCCTAGGATTGCGCCTAGTTCAACATGTGATTTAGATAATATATGGGTTAAAAGTTATCGGTTATAAGGGGAAGGGGTTACAGGAGATGAGGGTTACATTTGGAAGGGTTATTTAGAAGGGTTATATAGGTTATGGGTTATTGCATTTACAATTTAACAATTACAGACAATGATGATGATGAGTATTGATGTTATAGCACTATTTGACCATGAATGACCCTAATGGAGCCTAAATGACCATTTTGGCATTATAGTGATCCTAATGGCACTTAAATGACCCTAATGGTATCTAAGTGACCCTATCTATATGACGACAATGATGATGATGATGTCAATCTCTATGATGATGCTTATTACTATAATTACAATGATGATGATGACAATGAGGAATACAGCTACTGATTAGAACCCATCTTGGTCAAAGGTCAAAGGTCCTTTATGAAATTCATGTAAGCTAGTATGAATATTCCTTTTTCATCATCACAATGATGATTACAAAATGACTATGATGATTGCACCGAGAGGCGCTCTACAACCCAGTATGGGGGAGATCTTGTGAGTCAAGTGTTTATGGAGTAACAAAATAATACAAAGTAAACAAAAAAAGAATAATACAAAGTAAAAAGTAATAAATATTATGTCGGCCATAAACAAAAAAGAATAATACAAAGTAAAAAGTAAATATGGGACTTTAGAGTGTTTGTCCAGTAACAAAATAATACTTGAAGTAAACAAAAAATAATAATACAAAGTAAAAAGTAATAAATATTATGTTGGCCATAAACAAAAAAGAATAATACAAAGTAAAAAGTAAATATGAGACTTAAACTAGAGACTTTAGAGCTTAAGATTAGGTGGCTCAGGTATTGCACTCAAGGATCTATTCAAGGAGAGGTTTTCACCTCGAGAGATTTGATCCCAATCCGCACTTGATAGAGCCTAGGATTTGGATCTAGGCTGGTATATGATCACAATAGAAATGATGATGACATGACAATAATGTTGATGTCTATGACATCGGCGATGATGATAAGGATGTTGATGATGATGTCAAAGATTTTGATGACAATGATGATGAGGAGGATAATACATGTTATATTAGCACTATCTAACTCTGAGTGATCTTAATGCAGTCACCTAAATGACCCTAATGTCATTTGAGTGTCCCTAACGACATTTGACTTACTCTAACAACATATGAGTCACCCTAACAGCATGACGATGACGATGCATGATGATGATGATGAAAATTACTAATTAAGACCCATCCATAGTGCTTAGTATGTGTTAATGGTGCTTGCATTCCCATTTAGAGGCCAAATCCTATGACGATTATTTTTATGTCTATGAATTGGAGGAGGAGTACAATTTTTAATTAAGACCCATCCCAATCAAAGACCAAAGTGCTCCTTTATGAAATTCATGTAAGGTAGTAGGATTCCTTTTTCATCATCACAATGATGATGGTGATGATGAAAATGATAATGATGATGACGATGACGATAATGTTGATGTCTATGATGTTGACGATGATACTCAGGATGATGACTATTACTACAATGTTGATGAAAATGATGATGATGACGATGATGTATGTTATAGCACTATTTGATCTTGAGTGATCTTAACAAAACCTAAATGACCCTAATGGTGTTTGAGTGACCCTAATGTCCCCTAAATTACCCTAATTGCATTTGAGTGTTCCTAACAAACATATGAGTAACCCTAACATCATCTAAGCAACTCTAACGACATTATGATTATGACGATGGTGTTGCATGATGACAATGGTGATGGCATTGATGATGATGTAGTTATAACATGATAGTGATTATAATGAGTGCAATGATTATGACGATGACAATGAAAATTACTCATCAAGTTGACCCATCCATATTGCTCAGAATGTGATAATGGTGCTTGCAATATTCCTACTCATAGCTAAAAGATTTTTTACCAAATTCATGTAATTAGGTAGTTGGATGTCTTTTTCATCATCACAATGATGATCATGATGATGAGGATGATAATGACTATGATGACATGTGACAATGACAATGATGGTGATGGCAATGAATATGATGACATGTGGCAATGAAAATGATGATGATAATGTCAATGTCTATGACAATGATGATAATGACGATGATGGTGATGACAACGAGGATGACAATTATTAATTAAGACCCATCCTAGTTAGTCGAGGCCAAAGCTCCTTTATAGAATCCATGTAAGGTATATAGTAGGAAGCATTTTTCATCATCGCAATGATGATGGCGATGAGGATAATATAATGTTGATGTCTATGAAATTGGCAATGATGATAAGGACGATGATCATGACAATGGAAATACTGATTACAATGATAATTATGAGGATGGTGAATGTTGTAGCACTATTTGACCCCAAGTGATCTGACTAATCACACCTAAATGACCTTAATGGTGTATGAGTGACCCCGATGGCACCTAAATGACCTATTTGGATTACTTAATGGTGTCTAAGTGGCCATAATGACCTAAATGAGGATGGGTGCAATTTTTAATTAAGACCCGTCCAAGTTAAAGGCCAAAGTGCTCCTTTACAAAATTCATGTAAAGTAATAGGATGACTTATTCATCATCACAATGACGATGATGACGATGAAAATTATGAGGATGATGATGATAATGTTGATGTCTATGATGTTGATGATGGTAAGGATGATGATGATGAATACAATGTCGATGAAAATGACGATGATGAGGATGATGCATGTTATAGCATTATTTGACCTTGAGGTATCCTAACATCACCTAAATGACCCTAATGGTGTCTGAGTGACCATAATGGACCCTAAATGACATTAATGTAATTCGATTGTCCCTAACAAACATCTGAGTGACCCTAACAATATATGAGTAACTATAACAACATTACGATGATGACGATGGTGCTGCATGATGACAATGATGATGACGTTGATGATGATGTGGTTATAAGATGACAGTGATTAAAATGAGTACAACGATTATGCTGATGATGATCACAATTACTTATTAAGTCGACCCATACATGGCTTAGGATGTGCTAATGGTGCTTGCAATATTCCTACTCAAAGGTAAAAGATCGTTTACCAAATTCATGTAATTAGGCAGTTGGATGTATTTTTCATCATCACAATGAAGATCATGATTATGATGATGATGACGACTATGATGATATGTCACAATGAAAATGATGATGACGATGACAATAATGTCGATGTCTATGACAATGATGATGATGACAATGAGGATTATAATTACATCCGAGTGGCCCTAATTAAGATCTAAGTGCCCTAACATTATCTCAATAACCTTAATGGCATTACGAGGATGATGATGATGAATGATAACAATGACAATGACATTGATGGTGATTTAATTATAATATGATAATGATTTCATTGAGCATGACAATGGTGGTGATTATGATGACAATTACTAATTAAGACACATCAATCATGCTAAGTTGATGTATATGACCATGATGATGTTGATGATGATAATGATGATGCCGACGATGAAAATGATGATGACTAGTAATTAAGACCCCTCCTTAGTGCTCAAAACCTGCTGGTGCCCACATTCCCACTCAAATGCGAAATCTATATTATAAAATTCATGTGAGGTAGTTGGATGCATTTTTCTTCATAATAGTGATCATGATGATGATGACAATGAAAATGACTATGATAGTATATGATGATGACAATTACGACAACATTTTTTATGTCTATCACAATAACAATGATGATAAGGTCGACAATGACAATGATGATGTCGATGACAATGATGTTGAGGATGATGCAGATTTTGATGACGACAATGACATTGCTAATATTCATGAGGATGGTGGCGAAAATGATATGAAAGAAGTTGGTGACAGTGATGATGATGACAATGAGATGAATGATGTAAGTGCATGGTTATGATAGTCACAATAGCAAGGAAAACGATGACAATGATGACGACAAATATTCAAATGATGATGACAAATATTTATTAAGACCCATGTGTAATGTTTAAAATGTGCTAATGCTACCCCATGGGTTATATTCATGTGTAGATGAATCATATTTGCTTTAATGGTGATATTTTCCAATGCTGAGAAAAAAATTATAGTTAATTTTTATCATTTGTTTTGTAGAGCAGGTTATATGTATGTTGATTAATTCATTTTATTGCATGTGTTATGTTTGTGTGTTGGTGGATATGCCTGGTTGATGTTATACATACATACATTTTTTATTTTAATTGTCTCTCAACCAATAACTTAATTAATAATGCCTCAAACCCATTTTCAACCAATAGATGACCGCTAACAGCACTAACTCATATATAAAGTATCCATTGCTATTTTTTGCCACTAAATCATATTTAATAACAAGCACTTTAATTTCGAGTTTGCATTATCTAACAAGTATAGAGACATTTTGAACCAATACATTAATTTAAATTACAACTTCTAACGATAGTAATTGAATAATTATTATAACCAAAAAAAAAATCATATTAGATGTGTTTAGGCATAAAAACCATCATTATTTAAATAGGAATTATAAATCCTATGAATTTAGAAGTCTTCATTTAAATTATTACCTGCATCTAAGTCATCCAATGCTTCCTTGTCAATGTTCATATGTTCTTGTAAGTTCTTTATATTATTCTTTCTACACCATCCTGCTAAAGTAGCATTATAATCATCTTTGTCTTCACCTTTATCTAACTCTATATCATCATCTAACTCTGGATCATGTTGATTGTCATGACGAATGGTGTCACCTTATGCCTGAACATCTTCATCTTCGCTTTTCTTGTGCCTAAACATCTTCATCTTGAACACATCATGGGTGTCAATTTCTTCTCTTTTACCTAATCCTTCATCTATATTTGGTAATTGGTCGTCATTATTTTGCTCCATATTCATTGAGGCATATTCAAATACATGTCTTAATCTTATATCATAATGTATGACAAATATCCATTTTGGATCTAGAATATCTTCATGGAAAAATACTTTCACATGAACCAGATACATATATTAGACTAGGGTTATTATATTTTTTAATTCATAAACACATATTTATGTTGGATACAATGGTACACTGAGAGGGGGTGGTGAATCAGTGTACTGGCACTTTTACTAATTTCAACTTCTTCAATACTTAATCAAAGATCATTTAAAAATTTCACTTCATAGTTCATCATTTACAATAAGCTATACATCATCATTCGTCAAATTTAAACATGTCATTCATAATATCAATTCACACCATTAGAGACACATCACAATATAAACTTTGAAATATTTTGTATTTGATTCAATTGGCTACAACCGTAAGGTTTCATCAGCTTCAACTGATTGACACGCACCAACTTCTATTCCAAGGCTAAGCTTGGTCTTTTGTAGATCCAAATAAGAAAAATAGTACAAGGCCCAGCTTGTATTTACATACCAACATTTGTCACATAGTCACTGTCATCAAGATCATATAAGAATGTTATTCCTACTATCCAATTCAATCAATCACTAATGCCACTGTCCAAGTCAATCAATCATTGCTCCTACTGTCTAAGTCAATCAATCACTGTACAAATCATTGTCATCAACTTTCACAGGCAATGCATGTCAAGAAAACTTCCTATCACACTCAACTAGTCAACTGCATCATTAAGTCACTGTCGAATCATCTTGGTCTGTCCTCTGCTCATAGATATGTATGCTCAACAATTATGTCAGGTCATTTGTTCACATCTGCTCATCAAAATCATGTCACAGCTGTCATCAAGTATTTGATGAGCCACCACAGATTCTATTCATTACTTCATAGGTAATTCCTGGGTGTTTTCAAAATCAGAGCTTCCATTAACTAAACCGAATTTAAACATACCAAAAAGGATCAGATATAAAACATAAAAAGGTTTTCCACTAAAATTCTGTTGCAGCTGCTTCAGATCTGTCACAGGTTTGGTGCCTCAGTGATTATGACCAGAAATCAAAGAACAAAAAGAACAACACACATACTCCTCACTCCCGAAATTTCTTCAGAGATGCATCTCCTCATTAATGTGTACCTGTGACTACCTTAGTGATTCCTTAGAGAAGTATGAATTCATAAAAATTTACTGTTGATTTGCTTCTTCTGCTGCTTCCCTTTAACCCCATGAATTTCCTCAGTAAGCAGCCCGAATTTCCTCAGAGAACAAAAAAATTTCAAAAGAACTTTGTTGCTCGAAAATCGGAGATGAGACCTACTGCAAAAATCAGTCATCAGAGAGTTCTGGATTTTTCCTTAGGGACACTCCAAAAATCATAGCTCATGTTTTTTTGTCACACCCCCACAAATGAATATTTTTTATCCTTTATTTTTACTGGTCGTGTGCTATAATTTTTGGAGCCGACTTGTCTTATTTTTGTTAAAAAATAAATTATCATTTTTATTTTTTTATCATTAAATTATAGCTGATTCGACTAGTCATGATTTTCATGGCTATAATGCATCTTTGTTAAGATTTAAACGCAAATGCACTTCTCATTGTTTTAGGGTCTTCTTCAACGAAACTAGGGCTTTTTCATTAAGAACTTCAACTTCAACTTTAATGATTTTAAGGACTCCATGACATCCTATGGGCTTATTCATCATTCTTAGTGCCACGCCATGGGCCCATAGCTTACATGGACAAGAGCCACATCATCTCCAACAAAAGACCATCATGAGTGGGTTCCAAGACCCATCAAGTTTGCAAGACATGACCATAAATTCTTCATGGTCCAAGTTACCACAAACAATGGGGCCATCATATATAATGTCAAGGTCCTACATATACCTATGAGCCACATCATACACAAATGACCACAAAATGGGTCATTTGGCCCACTAGGTGTTCCAATGGATCCAAATCCCAAGATGCCATGTCATCATTATTTTTCATGTCATTGTACTTTGCTTGCTTGCTATGTCATCACTTCAACCTTTATCTTATCTTTGTCATTAATGGTTTGTCATCAATTAAAACCTCGCTCAGCAAACTCCCCCTTTGTTATTGATGGCGACCTTCTTCAAGGACTCTCCCCCTTTGACATTAATGACAAAGGGGCCAAACATTTATCCAACAAATACTTCACAATGATCCCCCTTTCATATAGATTTGTTTGAATAGTTCTTGGAGTGCATCAATAATCATGTAGTAAATTCATAAAAGGTAAGCATGCATCAAGGACAATTTTCCAAACATCACCATGTTGCTTTACTTAATTTGCTTCAACTACTAGCTTTTGATGTTCTTCAACAAACCTTCCTTTGATAATACCCTTGGACATACTTTTACAAACAATAGTATCTTGTTGGTTATGTATATGGCCTTCTTATTTCTTTAACTGTTTTTTGAACTTCAAAATAGTATTGAACATTTTATGAATTTGGATGCTTTCCAAGAGCTATACAACACCACATTTCAAAGGCTCATTTCATACTTGTATCTACACTGATCTTCCTTGTTTATATTTCTGCTATACTATCCAAAAATCAAAGGATACACATGACTTTAAGACAAAGCATTTAAGAAAACATAGAGCTGTAGAATACCCATAAATGTCTTCTTCAGGATCTGTGCATTCTTCAAGAGATCAAGTACTTGAACACAATGACCACCATGATTTTTATATATGAATGTCTTCCTTAGATTGTACCCTTGGTCTTGTGAATTGTACATGGGTAATTTTATGCTGCTGCTATACTGAGATACCTGGAGAAGATTCAAGTGTAATTAGTACCTTGCTTGTCTATGCACCTTCCTTACCTACTTTACCTCTTCTCATCCACCTGATAAGGCAAGGCTTTATTCATACCATACCAATATTATGAATAACATCAAAACATTGGTTCCTTCAATTGTCTTCATATCTCTCAGTGGTTCACTACTAGATCTTGTAGCTGCCTGAATAATTCTGTCAACATCAATCACTGTCAACACTTGCAAAAACCAAATGAATCAAGCCTCCTTTAATCAAAAGTCAAGTCATAGTACTATTGTTCACTACTGTTATCATCAATTGTCAATCAAGGCTTGTCACTTTAAAGGCACTGTCACTGTCTTATCAATTCACAGTCAAACAATCATTGTCAAAAACATCTTTGTCATTGTCTTGTCATCAAGTCAAAATGTTGTTCAATCTTACTCATGAAATTGTTAATGTTAATGTCACTACTGTTATTTGTCATTAACTGTCACTGGTCAAGTCAAGTCATGAAATGTCAAGACAAGTGAAGATGTTGTCCATAACATGTTGTCCAAACTAATTTCTGCTATCTATTCAAACTTGAACTAATTCAATTGTCGTCACTGTCTGATCAATGTTATCTTTGTCATGTCAATTTGAGTTGTCACGTCATTATTTCATCATGAAAATAATCTCAACTGCTCCCCCTATCGTTATGCCACGATCCTTGGACCTGTTTGCTTGGTTGGAGTATCAACCATTTACCTTTGAGTCCATCCTCCAACAATGAACTCGAGGTGTACCCAAGGTCTTTAAAAGACCTCAAGTTTGGCTTGCCATATGGAAGCCACCTTTTGTGCATGAATCAACCTCATTTACATTTAACACAACATTCTTTTTCATCCATACCTAAGAATTTCCTTGACTTTGAGCATTTGTCCTTTTTTCTTCAAATCTTTCTCCATTATTCTTCTTCCAAGATTCATTTTTTCTCCTTGCTGATGTGTATGAAGTGCTTCTCAAGGATTGTCTTCTTGGACTTGCACAATCTTGGGCTTTGTGACCAAAGCCACTACAAGTGTAGCATCTCAAGGTGTGGCAGTTAGCAGTAATATGTCCAACACGATTGCATGTCCAACATCTAATTGTGTAATTGGAACTTACACCACTTCTTCTTCCATGACATGTCAATCCATTGCCTTGTGACCAAAAACATTACATGAATAACAGTAACCATTGAAACTATATTCATACCTAGATGTTTCGTTACAACTTGGTGTTATCTCTCTTCTAAAGAGTTTGATTTGAGGAGTAGGACCAACTTCTTGATGCATACTTGATATTCTGAAGTCTTCTTTATGTTGTGCAATTTCTTGCTGAGGAGATTTTCTTTCACCATTGAAGGATGTTGATCCTACTTGAGGAGTCTTAGGGGACCAAGTACCACTTTTAGAATTTTCGTCTTCCTTCTTGTACCCTAGACCGGATGTGTCAAATGGGGACCTTTGACAATTAAATATTTCATCCAAGATGATTGAAATTTTGTTGAATTTCACATGAGCATTTGAATTTTCAATTTTATTTCTGAGATCAACAACTTCCATCTCAAGTTTATGGTTTGTCTTTTTTTTCTTCTTCCAGCTGAAGCTTCATGATTTCTTCTGTTCTTTTGGATTCCTCCAACCGAGTCTTCAAATCAATATTATCCTTGCTTATCTTTTCAAGCTCTTTACCAATCTCTTCTTGATTTCCAGTCTTCAGTCTTCTAACCTCGTCATCTTGATATTCTAACTTATCTTGTAAATATTTGTTCTTGAGTTTCAATCTCATGAGCAATGCCCTTATCTCCTTTTGGTATTTTTCAAAATATTTCAAAAGCTTCTTTTTAAGCCTAGGATTGAATTTGAGATCAATATCCAATACGGTACATGCAAATGCATGATTGATTTTTAACAAATTTTCATCTTATGTAAGTAGAATTTCAACATCATCACATTTAGAGTTATCACTAACAAAAGAGTCCTTACCTTCATTGACATTTGAATCTTGTTCATCTTGCTTCTCATCTTCAAAGGGCTTGGCTTTTGCTTCCTTTGTGTCTTGATTTCTCCTTTGGTACTCACCTTCCAGCTTGAGCCAAAGATCCTTGGCAGAGGTGTACTCTCTTACACTTTATTTGATAGGGCTTGAGAGTCCATCCATTAGAAACTTCAAGGCAATGTTTTTATCCTTCCCGGCAGCTATCTTTGACTTCTTGTTGGGATGGACAGGTGGGTTAACCACAATTTCCCAAACACCAAATTTATTCAAGTAAGCTTTCATTTTACTTATCCAACCAAAATAATATGATATTTCAAAGACTGGAACTTCATTGTTGATGAACTCTGTTGGATCTTCCATCTATGTCCACGGATCTTCTTCAAGCTAGTTAGGTTCGCGATGAAGGTCTGGCTCTGAAACCAATTGTTGGACACACTGGTACACTGAGAGGGGGGGTGAATCAGTGTACCAATGCTTTTACTAATTTCAACTTCTTCAATACTTAATCAAATATCATTTAACAATTTCACTTCATATTTAATCATTTACAATAAGCTATACATCATCATTCATCAAATTTAAACATGTCATTCATAATATCAATTCACACCATTAGAGACACATCACAATATAAACTTTGTAATCTTTTTTATATTTGATTCAATCGACTACAACCGTAAGGTTTCATCAGCTACAACTGATTGAGAAGCACCAACTTCTATTCCAAGGCTCAAATTGGTCTTTCTTAGATCCAACTAAGAAAAATAGTACAAGGCCCAACTTGTATTTACATACCAACATTTGTCACATAGTCACTGTCATCAAGATCATGTAAGAATGCTATTCCTACTGTCCAAGTCAATCAATCACTACTGCCACTATCCAAGTCAATCAATCACTGCTCCTACTGTCTAAGTCAATCAATCACTATACAAATCATTGTCATCAACTTTCATAGGCAATGCATGTCAAGAAAACTGCCTATCACACTCAATTAGTCAACTGCATCATTAAGTCATTGTCGAATCATCTTGGTCTGTCCTCTATTCAAAGATATGTTTGCTCAACATTTTTTTCAGGTCATTTGTTCAAGTCTTCTCATCAAAATCATGTCACAACTGTCATCAAATCTTTGATGAGCCACCACAGATTCTATTTATTACTTCATAGGTAATTCTTGTGTGTTTTCAAAATCAGAGTTTCCATTAACTAAACCGGATTTCACCATACCAAAAAGGATCAAATATAAAACATAAAAATATTTTCCACTAAAATTCTGCTGCAACTACTTCAGATATGTCACAGGTTTGGTGCCTCGGTGATTATGCCCAGAAATCAGAGAACAAAAAGAACATCACACATACTCCTCACTCCCAAAATTTCTCAGAGATGCATCTCCTCATTACTGTCTACCTACGGCTGCCTTAGTGATTCCCTAGATAATTTTGAATTCATAAAAATTTACTGTTGATTTGCTGATCCTGCTACTGCCCTTTAACCCCACGAATTTCCTCAGTAAGCAGCCCGAATTTCCTCAGAGAAAAAAAAATTTCAAAAGAACTTTGCTGCCCGAAAATCAGAGATGAGACCTACTACCAAAATCAGTCATGAGAGAGGTCTGAATTTTTCCTTAGGGACAGTCCGAAAATCAGAGCTCATTTTTTTTTGTCACATGCCCACAAGTAAAGATTTTTGATCCTTTATTTATACAGGTCGTGTGTATAATTTTTGGAGCCGACTTGTCTTATTTTTGATAAAAAAAATTTATCATTTTTTAATTTTTTATCATTAACTTATAGCTGAGCTGACTTGTCATGATTTTGATGGCTATAATGCATCTTTGTTAAGATTTAAATGCAAATGCACTTCTCATTGTTTTAGGGTTTTCTTCAACGAAACTAGGGCTTTTTCATTAAGAACTTCAACTTCAACTTTAATGATTTTAAGGACTCCATGACATCTTATGGGCTTATTCAACATTCTTAGTGCCACGCCATGGGCCCATAGCTTACATGGAGAAGAGCCAAATCATCTCCAACAAAATACCATCATGAGTGGGTTCCAAGACCCATCAAGTTTGCAAGACATGACCATAAATTCTTTATGGTCCAAGTTACCACAAAGGATGGGGCCATCATATATAATGTCAAGGTCCTCCATATACCTATGAGCCACATCATACCCAAATGACCACAAAATGGGTCATTTGGCCCACTAGGTGTTCCAGTGGATCCAAATCCCAAGATGCCATGTCATCATTATTTTTCATGTCATTGTACTTTGCTTGCTTGCTATGTCATCACTTCAACCTTTATCTTATCTTTGTCATTAATGGTTTTTCATCAATGACAACCTCGTTCAACAAACTCCCCCTTTGTCATTGATGGCGACCTTCTTCAAGGACTCTCCCCCTTTGACATTAATGACAAAGGGGCCAAACATTTATCCAACAAATTTTTCACAATGATCCCCCTTTCATGTAGATTTGTTTGAATAGTTCTTGGAGTGCATCAATAATCATGTAGTAAATTCATAAAAGGTAAACATGCATCAAGGACAATTTTCCAAACATCACCATGTTGCTTTACTTCATTTGCTTCAACTACTATCTTTTGATGTTCTTCAACAAACCTTCCTTTGATAATACTCTTGGACATACTTTTACAAACAATAGTATCGTGTTGGTTATGTATATGGCCTTCTTATTGCTTTGACTATTTTTTGAACTTCAAAATAGTATTGAACATTTTATGCATTTGGATGCTTTCCAAGATCTATACAACACCACATTTCAAAGGCTCATTTCATACTTGTATCTGCACTGATCTTCCTTGTCTATATTTCTGCTATACTGTCCAAAAATCAGAGGATACACATGACTTTAAGACAAAGCATTTAAGAAAACTTAGAGTTGTAGAATACCCAGAAATGTCTTCTTCAAGATCTGCGCATTCTTCAAGAGATTAAGGACTTGAACACAATGACCACCATGCTTTTTATATATGAATTTCTTCCTTAGATTGTACCCTTGGTCTTGTGAATTGTACATGGGTAATTTTATGCTGCTGCTGTACTGAGATACCTGGAGAGGATTCAAGTGTAATTAGTACCTTGCTTGTCTATGCACCTTCCTTATCTGCTTTACCTCTTCTCATCCACCTGATAAGGCAAGGCTTTATTCATACCATACCAATCTTAGGAATGACGTAAATTTTTTTTCTTCCTTCAATTGTCTTCAGATCTCTCAGTGGTTCACTACTAGATCTTGTAGCTGCCTGAATAATTCTTTCAACATCAATCACTGTCAACACTTGCAAAAACCAAATGACTCAAGCCTCCTTTAATCAAAAGTCAAGTCATAGTACTGTTGTTCACTACTATTATCATCAATTGTCAATCAAGGCTTGTCACTTTAAAGGCACTGTCACTGTCTTATCAATTCACAGTCAAACAATCATTGTCAAAAACATCTTTGTCATTGTCTTGTCATCAAGTCAAAATGTTGTTCAATCTTACTCATGAAATTGTTAATGTTAATGTCACTACTGTTATTTGTCATTAACTGTCACTGGTCAAGTCAAGTCATGAAATGTCAAGACAAGTGAAGATGTTGTCCATAACATGTTGTCCAAACTAATTTCTGCTATCTATTCAAACTTGAACTAATTCAATTGTCATCACTGTCTGATCAATGTTATCTTTGTCATGTCAATTTGAGTTGTCACATCATTATTTCATCATGAAAATAATCTCAACTGCTCCCCCTATCGTTATGCCACGATCCTTGGACCTGTTTGCTTGGTTGGAGTATCAACCATTTACCTTTGAGTCCATCCTCCAACAATGAACTCGAGGTGTACCCAAGGTCTTTAAAATACCTCAAGTTTGGCTTGCCATATGGAAGCCACCTTTTGTGCATGAATCAACCTCATTTACATTTAACACAACATTATTTTTCATCCATACCTGAGAATGTCCTTGACTTTGAGCATTTGTCCTTTTTTCTTCAAATATTTCTCCATTATTCTTCTTCCAAGATTCATTTGTTCTCTTTTTTTATGTGTATGAAGTGCTTCTCAAGGATTGTCTTCTTGGACTTGCACAATTTTGGGCTTTGTGACCAAAGCTACTACAAGTGTAGCATCTCAAGGTGTGGCAGTTAGCAGTAATATGTCCAACACGATTGCATGTCCAACATATAATTGTGTAATTGGAACTTACATGACTTCTTCTTCCATGACATGTCAATCCATTGCCTTGTGACCAAAACCATTACATGAATAACAGTAACCATTGAAACTATATTCATACCTAGATGTTTCGTTCCAACTTGGATTTATCTCTCTTATGAAGAGTTTGATTTGAGGAGTAGGACCAACTTCTTGATGCATACTTGATCTTCTGAAGTCTTATTTATGTTGTGCAAGTTCTTTCTGAGGAGATTTTCTTTCACCATTGAAGGATGTGGATCCTACTTGAGGAGTCTTAGGGGACCAAGTACCACTGTCAGAATTTTCATCTTCCTTCTTGTACCCTAGACCAGATGTGTCAAATGGGGACCTTTTTCAATTCAATATTTCATCCAAGATGACTGAACTTTTGTTGAACTTCACATGAGCATTTGAATTTTCAATTTTCTTTATGAGATCAACAACTTCCATCTCAATTTTATGGTTTGTCTTTTTTTTTTCTTCCAGCTGAAGTTTCATGATTTCTTCTATTCTTTTGGATTCCTCCAATTTAGTCTTCAAATCAATATTATCCTTGCTTATCTTTTCAAGCTCTTTACCAGTCTCTTCTTGATTTTCAGTCTTCAGTCTTCTAACCTCATCATCTTGATCTTCTAGCTTATCTTGTAAATCTTTGTTCTTGAGTTTCAATCTCATGAGCAATGCTCTTATCTCCTTTTGGTATTTTTCAAAAGATTTCAAAAGCTTCTTTTTAAGCCTAGGATTGAATTTGAGATCAATATCCAATAGGGTACATGCAAATGCATGATTGATTTTTAACAAATTTTCATCTTCTGTAAGTAGAATTTCAACATCATCACTAGCAGAAGAGTCCTTACCTTCATTGACATCTGAATCTTGTTCATCTTGCTTCTCATATTCAAAGGGCTTGGCTTTTGTTTCCTTTGTGTCTTGATTTCTCCTTTGGTAATCACCTTCTAGCTTGAGCCAAATATCCTTGGTAGAGGTGTACTCTCTTACACTTTATTTGATAGGGCTTGAGAGTCCATCCATTAGAAACTTCAAGGCAATGTTTTTATCCTTCCCGGCAGCTATCTTTGACTTCTTGTTGGGATGGATAGGTGGGTTAACCACAATTTCCCAAACACCAAATTTATTCAAGTAAGCTTTCATTTTACTTCTCCAACCAAAATAATCTGATATTTCAAAGACTCGAACTTCATTGTTGATGAACTCTGTTGGATCTTCCATTTGTGTCCACGGATCTCCTTCAAGCTAGTTAGGCTCGCGATGAAGTTCTGGCTCTGAAACCAATTGTTGGACACAATGGTACACTGAGAGGGGGGGTGAATTAGTGTACCAATGCTTTTACTAATTTCAACTTCTTAAATACTTAATCAAAGATCATTTAACAATTTCACTTCAGAGTTCATCATTTACAATAAGATATACATCATCATTCATCAAATTTAAACATGTCATTCATAATATCAATTCACACCATTAGAGACACATCACAATATAAACTTTGTAATATTTTTTATATTTGATTCAATCGACTACAACTGTAAGGTTTCATCAGCTACAACTGATTGAGAAGCACCAAATTCTATTCCAAGGCTCAGCTTGGTCTTTCTTAGATCTAACTAAGAAAAATAGTACAAGGCCCATCTTGTATTTACATACCAACATTTGTCACATAGTCACTGTCATCAAGATCATGTAAGAATGCTATTCCTACTGTCCAAGTCAATCAATCACTACTGCCACTATCCAAGTCAATCAATCACTGCTCCTACTGTCTAAGTCAATCAATCACTGTACAAATCACTGTCATCAACTTTCATAGGCAATGCATGTCAAGAAATATGCCTATCACACTCAACTAGTCAACTGCATCATTAAGTCATTGTCGAATCATCTTAGTCTGTCCTCTGCTCATAGATATGTATGCTCAACATTTTTTTCAGGTCATTTTTTCAAGTATGCTCATCAAAATCATGTCACAACTGTCATCAAATCTTTGACGATCCACCACATATTCTATTCATTACTTCATAGGTAATTCCTGTGTGTTTTCAAAATCAGAGTTTCCATTAACGAAACTGAATTTCACCATACCAAAAAGGATCAGATATAAAAAAATAAAAATGTTTTCCACTAAAAGTCTGCTACAACTACTTCAGATTTGTCACAGGTTTGGTGCCTCAGTGATTATGCCCAGAAATCAAAGAACAAAAAGAGCATCACACATACTCCTCACTCCCAAAATTTATCAGAGATGCATCTCCTCATTACTGTCTACCTACGGTTTCCTTAGTGATTCCCTAGAGAATTCTGAATTCATAAAAAATTACTGTTGATTTGCTGATCCTACTGCTACCCTTTAACCCCACGAATTTCCTCAGTAAGCAGCCCGAATTTCCTCAGAGAAAAAAAAATTCAAAACAAATTTGTTGCCCGAAAATCAGAGATGAGATCTACTGCCAAAATCAGTCATCAGATAGGTCTAAATTTTTCCTTAGTGTTGACTCAAACCCAGTCGACAGGGGTTCCCATCACTGTCGACACCAACCCACCACAATCTCCCTGAGCACCGGCCCAGGCAGGTTTTAGCTTGCCCAGCAACACCTGCGGAGCATATGAGGTCTCACCCGAGGCGATCAAGGGAGAGTGGACTGAACCATGTTTCCGCCGAATGAAGGAGGATGATTGTGGCAACAATTACTCAACTTATCGCAACATCAAAAACAGATCTATGCATTCAAGATTAACATCATTTGTATTCATAGCATTATTTAACAGAGTCATTCATCGCAACAAAACAAATATAACATTAAAAGGTTAACTGCAGCAAGAAATCTTCACAACAGGCATTAACACGAAAGGTACACAGGGAATTTCACGAAACAGTTCCATCATGTCATATTACTTCAAAAAAACCATGATACAACATATCTGCAAAACCATATCTCAACAATATCTCTTGATCTCAGAACATATGCAAAAACCGCGTCTCCCAAGATATCTTACAACCTACAACTTTCTGTCTATATATAGGCTTCCGCCTTTATAATGCTTGTCCACTTACTAACAATTTCCTAACCGACTCCTGGACAAATAACCCAAAATCTAACTGACACAGTCCAAATGACCCAAAAACCCACCCACTGCAGTACAATTATCTCCAAATTACATCTCATATGGTCCAATGACCCAAAAACCCGCATTTTGCGGTACAAACGACTCAAAAAAATACATAAAATAATGCATCATTCTTCCTTCCGCGACCTCTTCTGATGCGTCGAAGCATCGGCAATGCTGCGATTCTTCCTTACCAAACCGCCTGCCAATAGGCCCCCAACACAATATGGTGGCTCGCCCTCGTGCCATGTCAAATGGACATGGTGTATTATGTGGTCTTCGCTTTGAAGTCTTCGTACTGCTGCACAACTGTCGTCACCATTTCCTTGACTTTCGAAGCCACCACCTGACTGTCGACCACATCTTCTACAGATGGATGCACAGTGAGATTTGTTGTCACCTGTTGACGACCCTTCTGTACGGCCTGAATCGTGTCACCTGCCTTGTTCATGAATTGTCCCTAGACATCCTGAAACTGCTCCAACTGCGCAGCACGCTTCTTCTGTCGCTCATCAGCCTTGGTAACTCGTTGCTGCAATTATTTTAAGTCCTGAGACTTGGTGACCTGTTCCATGGGTGGCAGTGTGCGAATGGCTGTCCCTCTGTGTCATGTCGTTACTTGATCAACTAGTCAACCTGCTCGTCCTGGACAATTTGGCTCCAAAACTGTACGGTATCGACTGTGAGCTTCGTTACGGCCTTTTTCAGCTCCTCCATCTGAGTTGCGACCTCCTCAATCGCCCTTTTTCTGTCGTCAACTTCTACTTGAGGCATACCAGGATTCACTTAAGCCTTCAACTCTTGATTCTCCTGCCGCAACTGGACAATGGTAGCCCCCAGTCGCTACACCCATTGGAGCACATCCACCTCTTCAGTGGGCTCCAACACATGCTGATAAGCTTCCATGATGGCCCAGTCGACCCGTACACTGTCATCCCACATATGGGCCTTCTCCGCAATAAGGAAATCGTGTTCCCTTTTTAATCCTTCGATTTTGCGCGCCTTCTCGGCCCGTTCTCTCTTAAGGTGTTCTTCAAGTTCAGCCACAACCTGTCGTGTTGAAGCAGCCCTTCTGTTCAATTCTTCAATGGTGCGCTTCTCATCAGCCTCACTTGCCTGCAATCGTATGCATAGGCCACTGATCTCCTGCAGTCGGTCTGTCATCTCCCGGATGGTAGCTGCCTGCATAGTGGTCAACCCTTCCGATGGAAATGTGTTCACACTAATGGTCACCTTCTCCAGCTGCTGCATCAAGGCGTTCACAGCCTTGTCTTCAGTCACAACCACAATCAGGGGAATCTCCACATTCCTGACCCACAGCTTAGTGTTGATTGTGCTAACATGTGGTGCCATTGCATCTTCTGGTGCCCTTCACGAAACCATGTCATACACAGAGTCCACACAAGCAGTGAGCATGTGGAATCCTTCATTTGTCTCTCTTGTCGTCTTCTGAGCTGCTACGGTGGATGCATCAACAATTTCTTGTATAAGTCGACCCAAGTGTGCTTCCGCCGACAGGGGAAACCCACTGATTGTCGCCGGGTCTTGGTGCCCTTTTCTTCTATGCTCTTCCAAGGCAAGGTCACTGTCGTCATCCGTCGATGTTTTAATTGATTCTTGATCATAATCATGATGGTTGTGCGGATCCTGTGCCGATAGACAATCGTCTGGACCCTTCCCTGGCCCTCCAGCCTCAATCTCGGCCAACACCACAGGTTCATGCCATTCCGGTGGCCAATCATTCACGATGGCATCCAATACTTCCGTCGTTACTTTGTAAGGGGTCAGCAGCCATTGCTAACAAGGGTCACACCTTTCCTGCACATAAATAGCATGCAGCCAAACTGCAGACTCCATGATCGGCTTAAACCTTGTCGTATTGTCTTCAAATATCCGTGGTACCTTTGTTGCTACATCACAAAGCATCTCCCAATAGAGGAAGAATAGCAATTGGGATTCCTGGAGTCTCTCTGGCTCTCATACATACCATAAGTTCTGATCGTGCACACCCCGACGTTCTTTGGCAGCCTCAACATCCATGCCCTAGTATGTCTTGGTATCCTTCCAAGCCACAAATGCAATCAAGAGCAGCAGCCGGCTATATGTAAACGAGCCCTTACTGGGCTGAACTGCCGCAGCATCCACTGCTAATTGATTCAACAGAAACAAGGACCAGTTCATTTGGATGCCCTCCGCACATTGTACTGCATATGCAACAATCCCTGAGTTGCATTGGTTAGGACGACCACCCCTGACCACCTTTAAAGATAAAATCTTGGTGCCGGTGAGTACTGACTTATCATTGATACTGCTGGTGCGATACCCACGACCATCTGTCTCCAAGCCATATTTATTCACCAACTGTCCTGCCCACTTTTTGGCATTCACCTTCCCTTGGAAGTATGGCGACGGGTCGACTCCATCTTTAGGCAATCCAGTAATGTGGGAGATCAAATCAACAATAACCAAAATTTCTCTATCTAGCCACAACGAACCACCATGGAAGCAAGCAAGCAGTTGCTTCACACACGCATTAACTTCTGCCATCCGCTCGAAATGCGGCATGTTAATGAGCCCTAATAAGCCTTCCTACTTCAATCCTCGCGCCCAGTCTTGTACAATCGGCGTCGCGGTAAGGCGTGACCCAAGCACATATGGGGCCGATGCAATGTCTGGGTAGACCATAGTGGAGGTGCATCAACGCCAGCCCAATATCAACATAGCACTCCATTCCAGTAGGGAGTGCGGGCATCTTCACACCATACTTCTGCTTCAGGTTCAGCTTGCGCGGGGTTGCATCCGGCAGACTCGGAGGGATATACCCAGGGATGTCAATAGCCGACAGTCCCTCCCATGGGGCAAATTCATCAATGTGGCGACTGGACTGCCTGACTTGCACCTGAGATTCTCCTACCACCCCGACTTATGATCTCAATTGCCTCTTGCTCTGTGGGGACTCAGAATGCTGACCCCCTCGACGCTTCTTGACAACGACTGATGCTCCCACCAAAATGTTTACGACTTCTGCCTCAAGATTGACGTCTCCCGCAGATGCAACTTCTTCCTCAACTAAAATCGCGGTGAAAGGTGACTCAACCTCGCTACTAATCTCAACTGTTTCTAGCTCTCGTGGCATACCTTACCCAGCGCTCACAACTGATAGCTTCCTCATCTTAACAGCACTCTGCAAGTGCAACTGAACCTTGGCCAATGCACAACTACACTCACCAAGCGTATAACAATACTCGTTAGCTCTGCACAGGCACTTAACAACTAAAATCTCGGTGCCTTCCAACCAACTTCTACCCATTTTTATAGTCTCCAGCCGAATCCTCCGTAATCATCACTAAATACTGCATTAATTCAACCGAAATCATGTATTAATGATGCAAATCCACTGTCGATCATGTCAGCCGATCAGCTGGATTCGCCATTAATGCCCATCATTTGAACAAGCATCGTTAATTAATTGTTTTAACTTTTGGCATTTATTACTGATTTGACCTGGTCGCAACCCTGCCACCTATCACGGACCGCTCCTAACTGGCGGTAGAAGCCTCCCTGCTTCCGCATTCCGTCCCTGTTGGTGCGCCACCCTTCCACCAATCAATCTACACTTATTTTTTTTTTTTTTTAACCCGATGCAACTCAAGCATCACGTTGTTCCAAGCCCGACCGATAGGGCTTCAACCTGCTACCATTTATCAGCTTTGGGAGAATCACTCCATCCAATTGCTGCAACTGTACCGCTCCTCCTGAAGTGATGCTACTGATGCAATACGGACCAAGCCAATGCATCTGCAATTTTCCTGGATTTTTCTTAAACTTGCTGTCATACAACAACACCAAATCACCTTATTAAAACTATTTGTTCTTGATGTGGTGATCATGCCAAGCCTTCTGACGATCCTTCTCCACACCCTGATGGAAACCGGCGATAAAGTGAGCCTCCTCCAACTGGACTAACTGTGCTAGACATTCCTCTAATGCTGTCGTAGAATCCATTCTTGTCATTGCTGCGACGCGCAGACTTGGAACAATGTACTCCATGGGCATGATTGCTTCTTGTCCATATACTAGCTTAAATGGTGTCTGACCCGTCAACCTTTTACATGTGGTGCGATAGGCCCACAATACTGCTGGGATTTTTATATCCCGGTCATCACGGTTCGCATTGCACACCTTTGTCAGCGCATGTTCCAATATCTTATTGAAAGCTTCCACCATACCATTTTCCTGTGGATGATATGGAGTGCTCTTCTTATGCTGAATCTGTAGCTCCTCCGTCAGTGCGTTGATGGTGTGATTGAGAAAGTGGCTGCCTTGATCACTCAACAATATCTTGGGGCAGCCGAAACGAGTGATAATGTTATCAAACAAAAACCGCGCAGCCGTGGCTGCGAAACAATCAACAATTGGTGCAGCTTCCGCCCATCTGGTCAAATAGTCGGTCGCAGTAATGATATATCTAGCACCAGTGCGCTTACCTGGTGGATTGAGTGGTCCCACAAAATCCATTACCCATTTGTCAAATGGTTGTAGTGTTAACTGAGGCATCAGCGTCATCTCGTCCCTCCTGGATGGCTTCCCAGTTCTCTGACAGACGTCGCAGGACCGCGCATAGTCGGTTGCATCATTATGGAGCATGGGCCACCATAGCCCCGCACAAAGCACCTTCCTGGCAGTTGCCCGACCGCCGTAGTGTCCTCCAGCCACTCCTCCATGTGCTTCTTCCAATATCTTCGCTTGCTCATGTGGCAAGACACACCGTCGTAATACCTCGTCTGCACCCATCTTGTATAACTCTCCTGCGATGAGCTGGAAGTCTGCATCTTTAACCACCAACTGCTTCTTCTGACTAGTGGTGAGCTCCTATGGTGCGGTACCTGTTGCCAGAAATTGAATGATTTCTTCAAAATAGCCATCGGCTACTTCAACCCTAAATAGTTGTGCATCAGGCAACCCGTCTTCAATATTAGTCGGCTCCTCTCCTGTGTCAATCTGCAATAAGTGATCAGGACCAGAGTTTAACCGCCCTGGCTTCACAATTACTTCAAAGTCGAAGTCCTGAAAGAGAAGTAACCAACGGCATATCTTCCGCCACAACATAGGCTTATTGACCAGGTACTTCAATGCTGAATGGTCTGTGAACATCTTAAAATGTCCACCCAATAAGTAGTATCGAAACTTTTGTAGTGCATAGACCATCGCCAATCCTTCCCGCTCGGTAGTAGTGTAGTTTCTTTAACGGAACCATTTGTTGACTCAAACCACATCATTTGTATTCATAGCATTATTTAACAGAGTCATTCATCGCAACAAAACGAATATAACATTAAAAGTTTAACTTGCAGCAAGAAATCATCACAACAGGCATTAACACGAAAGGTACACAAGGAATTTCACCAAATAGTTCCATCATGTCATATTACTTCAGAAAAACCCTGATACAACATCTCTGCAAAACCAGATCTCAGCAATATCCCTTGATCTCAGAACATATGCAAAAACCACGTCTCCAATATATCTTACGACCTACAACTTTATGTTTATATATAGGATTCCGCCTTTACAATGCTTGTCCACTTACTAACAATTTCCTAAACGACTCCTGGACAAATGACCCAAAATCTAACTGACATGGTCCAAATGACCCAAAAACCCACCTACTACGGTACAATTAGCTCCAAATTACATCTCATATGGTCCAATGACCCAAAAACTCGCATTCTGCAGTACAAACGACTAAAAAAAATACATAAAATAATGCATCCTTCTTCCTTTCGCGACCTCTTCTGACATGTCGTAGCATCAGCGATGCTGCGATTCTTCCTTACCAAACCGCCTGCCAACACTTAGGGACAGTCCGAAAATTAGAGCTCATTTTTTGTTTGTCACACCCCCACAAATAAAGATTTTTTATCCTTTATTTATACTGGTCGTGTGCTATAATTTTTGGAGCCGACTTGTCTTATTTTTGATAAAAAAATGATTTATCATTTTTTAATTTTTTATCATTAACTTATAGCTGAGCCGACTTGTCATGATTTTCATGGCTATAATGCATCTTTGATAATATTTAAATGCAAATGCACTTCTCATTGTTTTAGGGTTTTCTTCAACAAAACTAGGGCTTTTTCATTAAGAACTTCAAATTCAACTTTAATGATTTTAAGGACTCCATGACATCTTATGGGCTTATTCAACATTCTTAGTGCCACGTCATGGGCCCATTAGCTTACATGGATAAGAGCCACATCATCTTCAAAAAAAGACCATCATGAGTGGGTTCCAGGGAAAATTTTAGGGGCTAATCTTATCCCATGGGCTAAATTTAGGGGTTTTAATTTTTTAGTGGGCTATTTTTTTATTAAACCATCATTTTCTATGATTAGCCCAATTTTTAGTATTTATTTTTAATAAATGGCACATTATCCCAATAAAATATATAAAGAGGATTTTAAATCTAACCATTTCGCCCAGGTTTGATTCGATTTGGAGCTCCCATAGCCTATAAAATAATCCTGCTCCCTCTATTTCGCCCAAAATCTGTAGAAATGGCGGTTGTTGAGGGTAAATTCGCCCTTCAACGATCATGGAAATGTTGGTTTTTGGTAAAATCGCCCAGGTATTATGGATTGAAATAGATTTTCAATTCTATATATATATATATATGACCTAATCCTCAAATTAATATATATATATATATTAATTTGAGGATTAGGTCATATATATGTGTGTGTGTGTGTGTGTGTGTGTGTGTGTGGTGAGATCTGATCCTCAAATTATGGTACCCATTGTAAATAGTTTAAGAAGACCAAGAGTCTCCGTAGGAATCGTAAAAGATGGAAAAAATAATCCATTTGAGAATGTAATAAATAAGGGTTCTCCAATTAAATAAAATGCAATTGGGGATTTAATTACTATGATAGTGGTATCAAGGATGAATGCCATAACTCATGCAAACCTTCTCATGCCTGGAATTCTACAATGTTATGTCATATTCCTCTGTAAAGGTGTTTCTCCTCTCATGTTCCCTCGTTAGTCTTTCATTCTACATTCCATTGATGATTGTTCTATTCATTTTCCATCTTCTTATTGTATGGCTACCGAAGGTTGCTCTCTATTCTCCATCATTGAGCGAAGAATTCTCTCTATTCTCCATACTCGCGTTGGTGTTTAGAGTGTGAATCGTATGGTCAAACAGTTCTCTTTATGATATGCAAGGATCTCGCATAAACCAAATGCGACTATAATTGCTACAATTTGCAGAGACTCGAGAAGTTGCGGCAAGTAAAGGCAGAGGCAAAAATGGTGAAGGTGTCAGCATTCGCAGCGATGACATTTGGCGCCTTCATTTTTTTACAGTATGTGGATAAACTTTACGTCTGGATCGCTCTACACCAAGACTCTATACGATGATAGAATTGGAGTTTAAATTGCATCTTTCTTCCCTCTATTTTACATTTAATGATCTTTTGAGGGTAATAACCTTTTGTTCCTTGAACTTCAGGAAATCTGAGAGCGTTTTTGGGTGCTGCTAATGGTGCATCTGGATAAGCTATAGTTACCATTGCTTCTTATTTTTAAATTGGTGGATCTGCTTAAAATGGACAAGGTCAATGTCTCAATGCGATATTGTATATTTGGAATTTACCTCCTCATGTATATATAAATATAAAACATCTCTAATAAAGTTATCGAAGATGGACATCGAATTAGGGGATGCAAAGAAAATCCTGCAATTAGGAGGTTGGGGCAGGGGCATAGGTGGTTTAACTCCATTGGAGAGCGAGTGGGTTACCTCGCTTTGAAGCAGGAGCAGAGACTGTTATAGGTGCAGTATGAGTGGACCTAGAACCACGGTCATGGGGGCAGCAGTAAAGGTCACAACCATAGCTTATTATTTACTTAAAGACGAAACTAAAGCAGGGAGCAGCTCCCCACACTACCACAATAAGACGTGGCTTAAGATAGGACCTAGTAGGTACTACATCGGGTTTTTGTTCGCAACCACTTTGGTAGTGCGAAGTAGGATGTAATGGCGCAGTTTATGAACGGAGATAACAACGACCAAGGCCAATTTATCATCATGGTTGTAGGAACAACACCCGCCACTAATAACATATCGCTCAAGGTTGCGTGTGCCATGTTTTAACTTTTATTATTACACCTTGATTTTCGAACAAAGTATAATACACTTGCAATGGTTAAATATGAGTGGTTGCACTTTAAAATGCAGTGCTTTACAGGTCCCTATAGTAAGTTCAGACCACGCTAATATGGTCTTTTTGTTTAGTTAGGATCGGATTCTAATCAAGGCTCGAAGCTTCCGACAAAGGTTAAGGACCAAAAATTGAACTTTTTTACCTTTTCTAAGCCTTCAGGGGGATATCGAGAGGACCCTAAAGGTAAATTATTATTAACCTAGTAGGAGGCAGGCAAGATTAACCCTTTTCAAAGTTTGCGTAAAAAGGTTTTAACTTCTCTAACCCACCTGTGCTTCACGTTTCACAAACTTATGATTTTGAGTGTCTGCGGTTCCAATATCGAGTGACAATTGTCTTATAACTTTATTCATCAGATGCCTTAACCAAACCAATGCGAAATTGTGACGATTTCCATTAACCTAACAATGCGTGCAACCATATAGCGACTGCCTATTTTGTTGCTTAATCTTCTTACGATTGAGGTTGCTGGCTTCTAGATTCGGGAATTCAATGTTCTTTAGATGCATTTGTTATGTTTTCAATTCCGTGTAATCATTTCCCTTTGTGGTTTTTCGTTATGTTGTGAGTCCCAAGCTTCAGTGCAAACATTTATTTGATTTATTTCCTTACAAGCCCTTGTATTCGATGGATGTACCAGAAGACTAGAAAATTGAATTGGGTTTAGGTCGCTACTCCTGATATAGAGTTGGTATTGAGGTTGATGGCTCATTAGGTTAATCCTATGGCCTCTTGTTGGTCAGCAGACCGAAACAACGTATTTTTATCCTTGTCAGGATTAAAAATCAAAGATTCTGGCATTAAACACCTAGGCATAATTTTAGCTTTAAACCACATTTTATGGTTTTATTTTACTTTTAATGATTTTGAGCAGGAGAAGCTCACGGTATCAAACCTAACTCTTTTTTTATTATGCACTTGCAATCTGTTGAAATATCAACAAATTGAAATACTAGGGTATCAAACCTAATCCTTTTGAAATATCTGTCATACAATAAAGTTTCAGATTGGAGATATGGCTTGTCTTACTGGTATTGCACTTCACCACTTTGCTAATTGAATTTGATGTCAAGGATTTTCTTGTTTAATATATAGGGGACATAAGCTTTTGAAGGATTGCAAAAATAAAAATAAAAATAAAAGGGCCTTCGGAGGATGCAGCCTCCTCTGCTACTGGTGTGACTGTAGCAGATCCAAGCAAAGTAGTTGTCAGTGATCCTGAATCAGCAAAAGCTTTGTCCATGGAGGCTCAAAGCATTCAGAAATTAGGATTTGGAAAAATTGCTAATGTTTGTTTAAGTTGTATTTGGATATACTATAGACTATTGTAAGTATGTGATGTAATTGAAAAGGGATCCATTGAGGAAACGTGTTGGACATCAATGATCTATTAAAATTTGAAACTTAAAATCTTTTACTTCAATGTTATTATCAGGGGGTCTCACTGGTTGAGTTACTAGAGAGTAAAGAAATAGGGTGGAGATGTAATATTTGCTTGGAGAAGGCAACAAAGGTTGTAGTAGGCACCAAGTTCAGCCCTTCCAGAGAAGGCACCGAGGATCATATATGTTGGATGAAGAGTCATCTTTACCTTCTCTATTCAGTGAGTCTCATGAAGTTATACCCTTTTGCCTTCACGAACACGTGGGTAAGTGGTTGTCCATGATGGTAATGAGGAAGAGTAAATTTCATAACACATCAGGTGCATATTGATATAAGTTGATGTTGCAAGTAATTAATCTATATATGTTGAAAGGCATCTATTGAAGCAATATAATGAAAATGTTGCTAATGATTGTTTAAATTGTAGCAAGATATACTATATGTTGTAATTGAAAAGGGAACCCTTAAGAACACATGTTGGAAATCAATGGTTATTCAAACTTAGAAGCTTTTAGTTCAATGTTATATTCAAAGGGAATGGCTTAACAAGTTAGTTCTGAAATGTTGTTCCTTGTACTGTAGAGAAATGGATATCTATTAGTAAATTGGTTCAATGTTTTTCATGGGTACAGCTTATCCAAAAAATTGGCTCAATGTAGGTTCTAAAAGAAGGTTATGGGTGGAGGTGCACGTGCTTGTGCCACTAATAGTTAATTGTATATAGTGTGCTCCAATGTTGTTTTATATTGGGATCACTTCTAGATAGTGTTAAATATTATCCTAACAAAGTTCAACATATCTCCAAATGGATGATTCTGCAAAAATGTGATAAAATTTAAGTTCAAATTGTTGGCTTCTAACTTATGGAATAGGAGTGAACTTGCTCAAGGATATCATCTATTAATGTGCATAGCTGTACTCAGTAGAATTATTTTTGTTGCTGAAGAGAGCATCTTTCCTGTATAGATATATATTTAAAATTTTCTACAATTACACATTATAGAACTAATACAATGTGGGTATGATGAAGGGGATACTATGCTCAACAGTTCCTGCAGAATATTGAATCGAAATTATTTTTCCATATTTAGGGAATTAATTTATTCTTCTTACCAAGGTCTTAATTAATAATGCACTTTGTTATTTTACCGACATTTCTTCTTTCTACATCCATTGGGGCATTGGAATTTTTGAGTGAATTTTAAGATAATAAGGTGGTTTAACCTATATTACATGCTATATCCATAGACATCTTCGAGGAAATATCAGTATCATTCAAGTATTTAATAATTTTCTGTGTTGTTTTTAAGATGTGAACTTTGGTTGGGTATGTGCTTATCAATCCTCTAATTGTCATTATGTCAGAAGAAATATCAAAATTTGTTCCAGAGCATTTCCTTATGATCTATTTGAAGAGCTAACTTTCTTCAATGTATCGAGGTACTCCAATTTAACCAGCTAGATGGAAATCACAGTTTTTAATTTGATTTTTGTGACACTAGAGGTTTCTCAATTAAATATCAAGGTGTATTTTTAGTCCCATATGTGCTAGGTAGGTCTATAAATGCCAACAAAAATGCATTCTACAAGGTCAAAAGACAAATGTGAAATCAATAGTATCTTTAAATTTTAACCATTCCATTCTGGAATAAACAAAAATTGGGTTAAATCTCTTGAAGCCTATGGTGCATATATAGACTCGTTAGATTGCCATAGCTGACTGCACAAAGTACACAAAACCATATCTGTAATTTTTAGCCCCAATGATCAGAATATTTTATTTTGTGTTATTGTCTATTTTGTAACTTATACATGTGCTAGATGGAGTTATTATTGTGATGATGGCACTATCACTTTAATAGATTATGGGTATTTTGTGAGTGAAATCATGGCAACATCATTTTGATGTAGATGTTTGGAAGTTTTAATTGTTCTTCAATCATTTGTGTATGTGTACCTCTATGTGCGCCATAAAGTGCCCCCTTAGCTTGAATTGGATTATCATGAGTGGAGACAACATCATTGCTTCTTATGCATCAAACCTCTATATCTGTCATTTACAATGAGTTGATAAGAGCTTCATGACGTTACCTTTGTTCTTGTGCATAGATATTCTACTTGTTAAGTACATCTATGTCATTATTCTAAATTTGTAACTAATGTGTGAATTGACACGATATTTGGTGTTTTTGTTGATTTAGTGTTTGATAAGGGGATTTCCAGTACTAGTTTTATAAAGATTCACCAAGTCTTTATAAGGTTTTATGATTTCATGAAATATTCGCCAAGCTTTTACAAGGTTTTATAATTTAGTGAAAGATTCGCCAAGAATTTATAAGATTATATAATTTAATGATAGATTCGCCAAAAAATTATATATTCATAATATAACATTGTTAAAATAGCCTTCATATTTTCTAGTATATCATGGGGATTCACCCAATTTTTATACATAGAAATTTAGGGGGGGGTCTTAAAATTTTCCCCGGTGGATTCCAAGGCCCATCAAGTTTGCAAGACATGACCATAAATTCTTTATGGTACAAGTTACCACAAGCAATGGGGTCATCATATATAATGTCAAGGTCCTCCATATACCTATGAGCCACATCATACCCAAATGACCATAGAATGGGTCATTTGGCCCACTAGGTGTTCCAATGGCTCCAAAGCCCAAGATGCCATGTCATCATTATTTGTCATGTCATTGTACTTTGCTTGCTTGCTATGTCATCACTTCAACCTTTATCTTATATTTGTCATTAATGGTTTGTCATCAATGAAAACCTTGCTCAACAATATATGCATAATAAACTATGAATTGATAGATTTTATATTACCAATAGTTATTTTATTTGTATTCATGCTTCAATGAAATAAATACCTGCTCACAATGAATTGGTCGAACATAAGGCTCCTTATCTTCTGGTAGGTACTCCATGGAATATATAGAGAACAATCCATTATGGGTAGCATGTCTTCATGTCCTCTTAAATGCTTCATACCATTTACATTTAAAAATACAACATTTGAAAGACCGATAATCAAGCTCAATAATTTCTTGGATTTTCCAACATATTGAAGATTCCCTTCAATAATATTTTTATCTTTTGAACTTGCTCAAATTGATTGCTTGAAATCAACCATGACACCATAATCAAAGGATCGCCTTTTTATATTTACTCTTTCAACACGATAATGTCAAACATATGCCCACATTGCACAATATCTCCTCACCGATGTCACACCATTTATTTTAGTGCAAGTAAATACAACAATGTATGATTAAATAGTCAACAGTGTTAAAAATGTTTTGAAATAATATTTTGTAAGAGTTCCAAATATACATTCCTTTCACATCCTCTAAACATCTGTTATGTTTGCATCTACACCTTCCTTATCTATTTGATTTTGATTTTTTTTCCTAACCCATTGTAATGTGCAATCTTTGTCCCATTTCCCAAGCAAATCAGTGGGAAGTGTATTTTTCCTTGGATTTGATCTCTTACATCGTCTCCTTGCTTCTAACAATTCTTCCCATTTTTAATCATACAATTCAATCCATTTATTCATACAGTCCATGCGGTATAGAATGAACTTGTCAAGCAAAACACTTTCATCAACACCTATTAAAAATCAACATGTAGTATATAATGAACTTCTACTCTCGGAAACTATAATAATCATAAGTCATGATAAGTAACAATTCCTAAATTACATAAGGGGTTGGGAAAGTGGAGCATTGAACCCCCCGGTGGTGTAACGTCTATCAAGCAAAACAATTTCATCAACACCTATTAAAAATCAACATGTATATTCAAGCTCTAAAGGTTATTCTTTTAATTTGGAAAATAAAAACAATTTATAAAGTAAATTATTGTAAAAAATAACCATTATTCATGATTTTACTTACAAACATCTACTTGAACATGATTAGATTGAGGTTTTTCTCCATCTATAATATCTGATGCACGTTCTTCATCCCATAATTGTGGACCATCTTTAAAATCTTTACCAAGGAATTCAGATAAGAAGAAAAATGCTTCATTCAATACATACCCTTCAGCCTGCAACCCTCCAGATGTGTCCTTTGTTGGACACATATTTTCATGGTTTTCATGTACCTATCAAAGAAAAACATGCACCTCGTTGATACAACACCTTCCATTTCAATGTCATTGACTAGGTGTATAAATAAATGGACTTGTAGGTACATGAAACTTGTAGGGAGCTCCTTTTTAAATACACATACAATTTCTTCAATCTCCTTCTTCCATCTCGGTACTTCACTCTCATGGATATACTTGGAGGTCACCCACCTAATATAATAATAGTAAACTAGTATGAACATGTACTGACACTTAAAATGAAATATAATATATCTTTGTCCCACATACATGATCATTTCATACCACATACCTCGTAAACATTGACAATTTACTTGTGGCATTCCTTAAGTCAACGGTAAGGCATGAATCCCCCTAATCGCCAAGGGCATGATATGTTATCAAATTAACAATTTTATTAGAGTTCAATAGTATTATTTTAATTTAAAATATCAAAGTATTTCTAGTGATTATATGATAACACAAATAATTAGTTGATGTTAATACCTTAATAAAATTATGGAAATCATGTATTTTAAATCTTGTGATATGTTCGTCAACTATAAAATCTCTATTCAATGATGAGCCATAGCCAATAGGTGTCCTTATTGAATGAACGACAATTTTTGTTGATCTAGCTCTTTCTTTTTCAAAATCCATGGAGCTCCTACATTTGTTTCATTTTCATTATATGGTCACAAATGTCTTCTATCAAATTTGTTACGTAAAAGAGCAATATCTCTCCTTAAACATAGGGTGTCTTTATCTTTGCCTAATATATGTCGAAATATAGAATCTAAGACATTTTTGAAAAAGTGCATAGGATCTAATAGATGAGAAATTAATAAATCATTCCATTAAGGTAGATCATAAAATATGGATTTCTTATTCATTATTTCGGCATATCAACTGCAACATGTTCATGTTCTTCAATTGAAGGATCCTGGAAAAAAAATGTTCCCAAGCTTGTTGTTCAACATCTCCATATTTTAAAGCTAGTTAGTTGGACCCATAATCTTGGGAGTGCCTCTATTTTCAATCCCATCAAGTTGTTTCTTGATGTGATTTATGAACTTATGATTTTTTGATAGAAAAACCCTATTGTTTGCACAAATAATTTTGGACAGATCTTTAGAATACTGCCCCTCAAATTGTTCTACACATCTTGGACATGAAAAAATCCCCTTTGTTTGAAGCCATTGATCAATACAATAAGTAATGGTTAGAAAAAAATAATTTGTATAATAGATCTATGCAAATTGAACCAAAAATAAAAATATGATGTGTATATATGTAAACTATTTTTCTTACATGACCAAATACCAAGTCCTAGGAAATCATGAATTGTCCAACATAGAACACCATAAAACATGATGGAACACATGATATGTCATACATTCTTATGCCTTTCCATAACAATTGCATCTCATCAATAAATGACACAATATAATCTGTTAGTTTTTTGTAACTCAATTGGTCCTTCCTCATGATTTTGATGTCACATGGGGGGGACAAAGTTGTATTTCCTAGTGTTACTTTTTAAACGTAATAAAGTGAATTTTATATTTAAAAAGCGGGTTTCACTTAAGTGATGTGGGTCTCTTATGTAAGTGTGCATTTTTATTTATTAAAATAAATTAAATGTGCAATTAATGATGACCCTTAGATTATATCTAATTCTAGCCATTCATTGAGTAAGATAGGGTTTTTGAAGGTAGTTAGGGTTGATGATGGTATTAAGTGACTATTTAATCACTTGGAAAGTAGAAGAAAATGGCATAAAATCAATGAATGAGTTCATTGACAATGATTACGAGAGAGAGAGAAATTATGTAAGAATTCAAGAGGAGATAAGTTAGCAGGCAGCTAGAGATAAGGCAAATTGCTAGGGCACATAAATCAAGGTAGCAAGCTACAACACACAAACTGAGGCAACAGAAAGTACAGTACAGCAAGGTCATACTGTCAGTTCCGTACAATGACGTACAATAGCATAAAAACCAGTTTTTAAGTTGTTTATTGCACAGTTTTCAAGATAAATAATTTATGAAATTGTTGGGTACATTTACCAATGCAATCAGTATCAGTTTGAATAGTTTTTAAGTCTATTTTAGAGGTCGTACAGCTACATAATGTACAACAGAAAGTACATTGGGTCGTACAACAGTGGAACTTGAAGTTGTCTGTATTTTTGTCATAGTTTTGCAGTGGGTTTCTCAGATTGCCCTTGGAATTACTTCCTTGCTGTAAATCTTTTAAAACTCGGAATAAATTTCGCTCTCTTGGGTTTTCCTCTTTTGAGGTTTTGGCCTGGGCTTGGCCCTAAATTTTTGTGTTAGTGTTCTTGTGCATATATCTTCGGTTAGATTACAAGGTTGATTAAATTGTATTTGTGCTTAAGCTATCAATAAAATCCACATTAAGTTGTATATGAATCTTTAGCTCAGAAAAGTCACAAATCTAGTTGCAATCAAAGTGTTTGACAAAAGTATAATAAGAGAGTTTGTGGTTATTTGTCAATTTTCTTCATAAACACCCATTTTTTTACTTGATGTTTTTCTGGAAAAATGAGACTTAGCATCAAGTACTCCTTTCTACTGCTCATACATGGGGGAGTATTGCATACTATCAATCCAACTAACTAAACACTATAATTTGAGTTTAGGAAAGTGAAAGGGCACACTCCATCCATTGCAAGACTCAGCCTAATACTACGAGGTTCATCTTTGAATTTCTTGAACATTTTTCGTCTATGTGTTTCATTGTTTTGGATTGCCATAATTCACATGAATCCATCTTTACTTGTATTCTTTTTGTTATTCCATGAATTGTGCAAGTGATTTGCAACAAAACATTCGTTAAAGTCTAGGTATAATTGGCATGTGTCTTAAAACCTTATTTGGAACCATACGACTCTATACATATGTATGATATCTCCTCTTTGCATATAGGACATTCTTTCTAGTTTTTTTGTTCCTCTCTATATAAAACGAAATCATTCTTACATACATGAATTTACTTATATTCAATCCCCAAATGGACCAACAATTGGCGTGCTTCTCTACAAGTTGATGGTAACACATTATCTTCAAGTATATTTTAGTGCCATGTAAGATTGTCAAACATTTAAATCAATTATATATTTGAATTATGATAAACATGTTTGATGTTTCATTTAATGGCATTGTTTATATATGTGATATCAATTTAAGTTCCAATCAAATAAACAAAAATTGAAGTCAATAGATATATACTAGTTAGTTACATCAACTAACAACGCAACTCTAGAAATATAATTCAACTCACCTTAGTAGGGTAATGAAGCTCTTGCTTGACCAACCAAGCAATGACTTGATTTCTAGTAATATTAATGTGCATGAAAGTTTTGATGTTCTACTTGCACTTGATTTGAACATGACTGGCTTCGCTGCTTGTTTGATTGAATCATTAACGTTAATATCATCAACAATATGTTGGTAATATTTTCTATCTATATAAACATAGCTATCAACCATATAAGGATCATCTCCCTCATCATTATTTCCATCCCAAAAGAAACCTTTGAGCATTTCATTCAATCCTTCTTCATCCACTTCATTTTCACCATCATCTTCACTATGAAGGCTAGGTGGCATACCATCAATGTAGACTAATTTCATCAATTCTTCAAATTTCTCACGTGTTAGTGTTCTCTTCAATGCTGCTCTTTTAGTCCTAGTATGATTTAAAGGATGATTTGGATCATTACATCCAAATGTTAAGAGCCCAGACATTGGAACTTGAGTAGAAATAGGTGTATCATCAGCATCATCAACATATGAATACTGGATGTAGTCATTATTTACTATTAAACAATAATGGGATAAAACATTGTAACCATTTCAAATATAATAATGAATTACTTTACAAAGTGCGCTCTCTCTCTCTCTATATATATAATTACTTCACAAATCTCTCTCTCTCTCTCTCTCTCTCTATATATATATATATATATATATATATATAGATAGATATATAATTGCTTTACAAATCTCTCTTTTTATTTTTAAATATGTTAAAAAAAAAATTGTTTTAATTTTAAGTTTTGTTATTTTGTTTTTTTTTCAGATATTTTAAAATTTTTCTTTAATAAATTTAAAATATCCTTAAATATTATTTGAATATTGGAAATAGAGAATTTGTCAAGGGACGGGTTCATCCTATACGGGATTTAAAATATGCATCAGGCTTCTTTGATGGGGCAACAAAAGATGGTCACGTATGTGAAGCAGGGGTGATTATCTTTCTAAATGAATTTCATAAATTTAGTGTCGAGTTTCATTGTGGTGCTAGCAGTAATACCAAGGCCGAGCTTCTGGGACTATGATGTCTCTCCAAACTAGCAAGATTGTTTGGAAAAGATACACTTCATGTTTTTTGTGACTCTTCAGCCATCATAAATTGGGCATGCCACTGGTCAAATTCGCAGGTTGTTTCATTATTGAATTGGTGCAATTATACTGAGCTTCTCATTGATTCCTTCTCTCGGATTGAATTCAGACACATTTTTAGAGAACTAAATATGGAATCTGATACATTATCAAAGGATGCTTTGGCGGGCAAGGATGGACTTGTCAATTGGGAGGAGTATATAGACAACTCCTTAATTGACAAAGGCATAGTAAACATATACTTATTGTAGTTTTGTTTGTTGTTTTTGTACTGATTTTTGTTTTATGAAGTCACTGTTTCCATGGATCGGATATATCATGTCAGATAGAGATATGTTTTGATATATATTATATATAGTAGTTGAAGTACAGTCAGATATATGCAAATATGACAACATATTCTTGGACTATCTATGGTATTGAGATGTACTTTTTTATTCGTATATGAATATCAAAAGTATGATTTTTTCTGTTGAAAAATAAAATAAAATAAGTGTAGTTTTTTTATATTTAAAAAAAAAAATTGTAAGTTTTACCAAATTGTTTTAATTTTTGTTTAATTTTTAATTGTTTTTATAATTTTTTATTTAAACAAAAATAATTTATGATTACTTATTTTATATTTAAAAAAAATTAATCATTTTAAAACTTAAAAAAATTGTATTTTTTATGATATTGTTTTAGTTTTTGTTTCATTTTTAATTTTTTTATAATTTTTTTATTTAAACAAAAATAGTTTATGATGTTTTTATAAATGTTCTAATGTGGTAAATTGATTTTGAAATTTTTTGTAATCTGTTTATATTGATTTTTTTATAAATTGTGAATATTTAGGGTTTCGATTGCAATGACACCACCTGTGGTTACCAAAAAGTTGTAATTTTAGCCCCCACCCAAAAAATGGATGATACGGGTATCACCACTTTTCAAAATGGAGACAAAAACAACTACTAAATGTGACCTCCCAAAAATGAATATTTCATGCGAGTTCTTTTTTTATAGTATACTACGTTTTTCTCGAAAAAGGTTGGATTGGTTTCATTTTCCACTCAAAGGAGGACGCTAGTAATATAGTTTGAGGGCATTGGTTTTGCGACAGGGATTTCCTAGCAATCAAGACATGGAACCCAGGTTTCAATGCACATGACGAGTTTTCCTCCTCAACTCCTATATGGGTTCATTTGTCAAAGCTGCCAATGGAATTATGGAATGATAAATCCTTGGAGGAGATAGGAAACTCCCTCGGCAAGTTTATACTTGTAGATGATTCTTACAAATCTACAAATTTTCGCTATGTTGCTAAGATTTTGGTAGAAATAAATGTCAGTCTTGGTATTTTTGAGTCCATGGAGATAGAAGTCGGTTTATTAAAGGTGCAAACCTTGGACTATGAAAATGTTCCTTTTATATGTATTCATTGTCATAAATATGGACATTACTATAATTGGTTGTGCCTTGCCCTTCACAAAGAAGGTTTTGACAAGGAAATTTTTTGGGGACTGTTAGTGCTAAAAGATGCACTTTGATTGTGGAGAGGGCATGTCTAGCACATCTTAATGCTCAAGGCATAAAAGAATGATTTAATTTGGTGAAGTAGTTGGGATGGCTAGTGTAAAGGAGTCAAGAGATAAATAAACATAGAGAAGACATAAGATCGCTGAAAACATCAACCTCTGTGAATATGATGGATAGATGAACTGAAACAAGAATTATATCGGAGATGCCACGGGTTCAAAGCTGACTGTTAATACAAGGAACAAATAGTTCCTCACATCTTATCATAAATAAATGTATTAAAAAAGACATTCTAAATACTGAATCTAGGATATAAAATCTAAGCATGGCCATTCATACTGAAGACACCAATATAAAGGATTCCACAACATAAATCAGTCTAAACAAGACTGCAAAATATCCAAATTTAAAAACAGTTTAAATCAGGCTCATAAGAAAAAATATCTCATCTCAGGTTACAGTACTCCCATCGAGATTTACAAAGCATGTCTCGAAACTTCTAAATACAACTCTCGTCCCTTCACAAACTTCTCACAGCCCCTGGAATGGAACCCCCTATTTTCCAATTACATTCATCCCTTTATAGATATGTGGATCCATTTAACACAGTTTGTAGATCCACTTTAAAAGGAACTCAGTTCATATCCAGTGATAGCAAGAAAACAAAAGCAAATCAACTACAATGAGTTGCCAGATTTTAAGCCAATCAATCTGTTACAAAAATCCTTAGATTCTATTTTTTAGCTCTGAATCCTTTAACTGCCCGGCGTTCTGTCTCAAGATGCTCTACCACCTAGCTTCATCAATGATACCTTTGATTGCCATATCACCATTTGATTGCTGAAGGATTCAATGCTTGAAATCTGAGAAGTAATTTGTTACCTTGGAAAGCTCATAAGTTGTTGAATACGAATCCCTCTAAATATAGAGCTTTGATGGTCACATGCACTCAATCCCTCTGGAAAAAATGGTTGACTTATTAAATGATATGCTCTTTATAATCGATCTTCAAAATCTTATAATTATCAAGTTCTCTGTTTTCTAACTAAGATTTTAAATGCTAATCCATTGTCTTAGAATTTCTGAAGATGTCATTGGAGTTCTTTTCAAATCTACAAGAGACAACTATACTTTTCCTTGATAAATGCCATGGAAAACTTAAAATATATATCCTTCACTTCTTCGGTGCTTCACATTTTGAAACCAAGAAGCACATCACAACCTTGGCACTTATCATATAAAAGAAATGTTTTAAAATCATTCCAATGATATACCAACGCTAAGCTTGCTTTATGGGATCTTCCTTTGCGTTCCATTTCTTTTATCAATTCTAAATCTTAATCGTTGGAATTATGATCCCCTCCTCATATGCTCTCGATGCTTGAGTGCTCAGACTTGAGCATTAGCATTTTGATTCTCAGTTCATACATTGATGTATATATTTCAATGCATGATAGGTATCACATGCAACATGGAGTGTAGTCAAAGCCATTTACAATTTACATTATTTTAATCCCAAGTGGACGTGTTATACAATGGCTTGGCTCCTTGTGGACTTTGGCGTTTTAGTGTGAAGGCTTTGAGATATGGCTTTAGGAATTGGAAGCTTGGATGCTTAGTGCCATGAGAAATGGTAGCTATATTTTCACGTGGAGTCATAATCCAAGTTGAAGGGAAAAGAACCAAATTCTAATAAATAAAGATTTATCCATTTTCTAAACACAACTTTATCATAATCAGCTTTACTTCCTAGACCTAGAAATGTTAGCCTGGAACTTTTAACAGAGAAATCGACAATTAGAAGCTCAGTTACAAGCTTTTTTCCTGTGTACATTAGCTTCTAATGCATGGACAATTGTACATTAGCTTCCTCCAACACCTGCGGGCTTACTTCAACATTTAGACTCAGCTCCTGCCAATTCATTTGAGTGCTCATCATGAGACCATTCTGGATTTGCATATAACAATCACATAGGAAAACTGGTTTATACTGCATACAAGTGTGGTTTTATGTCACGTTCCTTTAAAATTTTGAAAATGTAGCTCCCGGTACTAACAGGGACCTAGCCTCTACCTTGTCTCCCTCCTCGGTTCCCTTCAACTCTAAGGACCCGAGCCTTTTTCCTCAAGCTATACAACCACTTCAGGATGAATCGATCCCTTTAGTGGTGAATAATATTGCTATGGTTTTGGAGGAATTACAAGTTGGGGATTTAATTATTCCTATCAAAGTAACTAACCCTATGCATCCAAGTCCATTGAATTTCCTCGACCTTTCAAACTCTTAGCAAAAGAAACTAGAAGACTTATGGATTCATATTAATGGAGGCCCTGTTAAAGAAATGTAACTGTGAACGATATTCTAATTGTATTTGTTTATTATATTATTATTCCTCCTTTGGGAGATGTCATTGATGTAATTGGTCATGTAAGAGTCATTGAAAGAGTCAATGTAAACCCTCCTTTGTAAGTTGGGTCAATAGTACCCTCAAGAATTATATTAAGTTATTGAGTCTCCCTAAGTGAAGTCGGCCCAGTTAGGGTAAAAATTCACCCAGCTGAAGAATATAAATAGAGTCAAATTCCTCATTTGGGATCACTCTCACTCACTCATTCACTCAAGCAAGTTCGCATAAGAGAGAGAGAGAGAATCTCATTGGTGAAGAAAGAAGTTGTCTTGGGGTTTTACATTGTCTTGGTGATTTCTATATTGAGGAAGTTTTGCGGGCTTTTCTCCCTTGTGGTTTCCCCGAGGAAAATCTTGTGTTCTTTGTGTTGATGTGCTTGTCTTTCGTTCAGTGATCCTATTATTTTAATGTTATTATGCTAAACAAGTAAAAACTTAACATGGTTTCAAAGCAGGCCTGAAAGAAAATATTGTGCAACTGCTAGGGTTTCTATTTCCGGGAGCTCTCTCCATAGATCAACTGAAAAAGAGGGTGGAGTCAACTCACCTCACTAGGGCGCATCTTTTTGTCAAAGCAAAATTCAATTCCGAGAATTTTCATTTATGGGCCCACCACTGCAGCACAGAGAACTAGGGCATCAAGTTTTTGGAGGATCTGCTCATATATTTCGGAAAAAGGAGTACTTTTCCCAACTCGCCTTGGGGAGGTGCATCTATTAATCCAAAAAAAATTTCAAGGTCTCAAAGTTGAAAAATTAGGGTTTCTCTATCAAACCCTAGGTCAAGCCAAAAGCAGTTCTTGGAGAAACAAGTTTTACTGGTAAGTACTATCTCTCTCTATTTCCATTTGAGGTTCTCATATTATCAAAATGACAAACAACACCAAACTTGATGAGAAACTTGAGGGGGCTGAGAATTTAAAAGCATGGAAATATAGAGTCGTGCTTATTCTTGAAGAACATGACCTAGAAGGTTTTGTAAAAGAGGAAGTTGAAGAACCAGAAGGAGATGAGGCCAAAAAAAAATACAAGAAGGATATGATCAAGGCTAAGAGGATCATAGTTGAATCTATCAAAGGTTACTTGATTCCTCAAGTGTCTTCAAGGAAGACTCCAAAGGAAATGTTTGATGCATTGTCCAGTCTATTTGAAGGAAAGAACATCAACAAAAATATGACCTTGAGAAATCAACTCAAGGGTGTGAAGATTCATAAATCAGAGACCATCCAATCATACTTCACTAGGGTATCCCAGATTAAAGAACAATTAGAAGCTATTGGTGACATGATAGAAGAAACAGAAGATGTGATGACCACCTTAAATGGTCTCCCAAGGGATTGGGAACCTTTTTTTCATGGCTTATGCTCTAGAAATAAATCGATCATGTTATAAAATTATGGGAAGAATGTGTACAAGAAGAAGAAAGAATAGCAATCAGAGAAGAAAAGTTAAATGGCAATGAAGACCAAGCTTTGGTAGCTCATACCAAAGGAAAGAACAAAAGGAAGGATCGTGAACAATCTCCTAGAAGAACTCAAAGATTACATAGGAACAAAAGGACTAAGAGAGACTTCTCATACTTTGAATGTTTTACTTGTCACGGGATGGGACACATTGCAAGAAACTGTCCCCTTAAAACTGAATAATTCAAGAAGAGAAACAAAAGATTGCATGCCCATGCAGTCGAAGATGATGAACATGATGATGAAAAGAAGGCTAAACAAGATTCATCCATTGATGAGGATTACATACTTTAATCCAAACCAGAAAGATGGAAGAACCGAATAAGAAGGGATGTAGTTGTGGTTGGTGATAAAGAAGGAAAAAGTAGATTCAGCATTAGTACACACTTCCATGTGATCTATGGTATAGAATACTTGTTCAGCATTATCGATCATAAGCAAGAAAGGCACAGGTCCTCAGAATCAGATGATGGAGCAGAGCACATTGTCAAAGACTCCAGTAATTCCTGCAAGGAGACTAGGATCAAGAGATATCCTACCAAACAAACAAAGATTAGTATTTGAATTGCTATTTCTTGTATATCTAGTATTGTTCCGTCGTATTCCTAGATTTAGGAAATGTATTATGCATGTTAGAATGATTGCATTGACGAACAATATAATACTAATATGCATGTGATGGGTAAGTGGCCTATGGTGATGTACAACATTCCATTGCTACTTATCTAGAATAAAAACTCTTTGCTGACATGTTAGGAGTAGTGCATGCTCTTAATAATGTTCTGGTAGAGATGGAAGGCATCTAGAAAGTTACCGTATGAATGCGGGATATGGATGAATGTTGTGTTGAAGCATTGGCTAAGATAGTTGCATGACTGTGTGACCTATGTCTTTATGCATAAGAATTTGTTCTGAAAAATTATGAAATCTTTCTAATCATGCAATTGAATTTGACTTGTAGGAAAGATCATGTACCGTCACCTACAAGAGAATAATGATGAGACTTGTTTCGTAGAACAAGTGACGATGGTTCAGAAATGACATTCGAGAAGTTTTACCAAATCAAGCATACTACAGAAATACAAAGCAAAGGTTCTCTCGGAAAGAGGGAGTCAACTATGACGAAATGTTGCTCTAGTGGCCAGATATACTTATGGATGTTACACTATATAGATGGTGTAATAGAAGTAGAAGTGTATATCGAGCAACCTCTAGGATTCAGGACTCTCTACAGAGAACCACATGTGCGCAGATTGAAGAAGGCTTTGTGCGGGCTTAAAACACACACATGTGATAGCATGATGAGCTTGAGGATCACCTAGAGTGATGAGATATCAACCTTTGCTACAAGGTTGAAGATGAGGAGCTCATAGATGGGTGCAAGAGAGAACTTGCGACAGAGTTCGAGATCTTGGTATCCAGTAACCTAGAGAGATGACATAGATGGATACACAAAAGATCAATAGAAGAGAAGGCTACCAGTCACTCCAAGTGCAAAATGTCCCAATGCAGAAAGTACAAGATGCAAAGGGAGGATAGTGCTCAGTTACAGAGGGAGCAGGAAAGCTCCGCTCCAGAGAGAGTGACTACAGCATAGATTGAGAGACATTATCACTTAGCCTCTATTCGTGGAAAAGGTTGTTTGCCTCAGTATCTCAGGGATATGCTCTAAGTGATACCAGATTTCTCCCCTCACAAAGAGGAAGTATATGTGGTGCAGCTTGAGACAAGATATATGGATTTCTGACGAGCTTGGGATTTTGTAAGGATTCGTCCTTACATCATTATCATATTTGATAATATATATATTTTTATAATTGAATTGATGATTATTACATTGAATTTACGCAGCTTTATACCTATGAAGAGACACCATTAAACCATGTGTCCTTCCAATGCCGACATTTACATATATTAATAATAACTAAACTAATAGATGATAATTTAGTAGTTGTAATATAATTTTGGTATATTACAAGTCATCCTGCTATGAAAAGATTTGTCCACGAATCTTCTTATGAGCATGCTGCAACTGGAATTCTTGCCATGAATAACGGTGCCACGGTTTAGCAGTTCTTGAAATATTTGGTCGCATTTCCATTCAAATCTTTTCATGCATATGATCCTATAGATAAATGCATAACAACTATATGGAGTATTCTTCTGAGCTTCTAATATGATGGTGTTCTTTTGATCTTCTAATTTGATGTATATTTTTTATATTTTTGCATGCTTTGATATAGTTTTCTTATATGTAGCGGCAACTACTAATAATGTACTTACTTCCTTGTCTGACGAACTTGTCTTTAGTTGTTCCATGGGATCCTTCCCGTCTTAAGTTGTGACTATTGGTAGAATGTTCATCTCTTCATTTGTCACAACGTCTTCTAGGTTTCGTTCTTCTACGATATCGTGATTAAGTTCATCTTTGACTCTTTTATTTTCATCTTTGCATTCTTCTACAACTTTAATTCTCTCATAATTGTTGTTGACATTGACTTTATTGAAGTCATTGACTTTTATAACGCCGCCATTTTCTTTAGAATTGATATTGACACTATGATTGTTAATATCCTTGTCTTCTACCTCTTCTGTTTCATTGTCCTTGTTATCGTCCTCCTTAACAAGTCTTTGTTCTGGAGTTTCACTTGATAATTTTATAGATTTTTCGATTGGTGTATTAATGTGCCTTACTTCCCTACCTTGTAAGAAACCGCAGCGAAATTCCGGTAGACGTGCAATTTTTTGACTGAGTATCACATTTTGAGGTTTTGTAGTTGGGGAGTCTTTTGTTATCCCTCCACAAGTCTGGTGGCTTGGACCTTTTGTGCGGAGGAATATAAGGAGGCGGTCGGCAAGGCTTCCCTTCCTTTTTGGTTGTCGTAGCAACTTCAGACTCTTCCTACTTGAATATTTAGGGGTCGTCATAATACCTTGTTCCTCTTTACTTGGGAAACTGGGAGTTGCGGTTGGTTCTTCTGTTGAGAGTGCATATGCAGTTTCCAACTCTACTTGGCTTGAGAACTCCGGAGTCGCAATAGCTTCTTCCTTTATGGTTACAGTAGTCCTTTGTTCATTTTTACTTGGTAAATCGAGAGTCACAGTTACTTCTTTTGTCATGGGTGTAGATCCCAGCTCTTCTTGACCTGAGAAATCGAGAATCGAAATAGCTTCTTCCTTTACTTCTTGTCTATTTCTTCTTTTATTTCCAATACGACCATTTTCAATTTTGTGTATGTTTTCTCTTCCTTAAGCCATCTCTTTTCGATTTAGTTTAGATTCAATAATCCTTCTCAGCTTCTGGCCATGCATGAGCTCCTCGAACGATGGGAACATAATGATTCCAACTTAAAAATCTTCCCAAAAAGAATTGTTGTCCCCTCACAAATTATTTGTGAAATTTTTACTATTGAAATATTAATTATAATAATAATTTATTGTTAATAATAATATTATTATAAGATTTTAATAGTTTTTTAAAAGTTCTTGCAAATATTAATATTAAAATAATAATAATAATATTATGTTAATATTATATTATTATTTTTTGTGAAGAGGTAGGGTTAAAAACCCTAGGCAAAAACGTGGAGCAAGTGGTAGGGACGACGGGCAGGTGAAAATCGTTGAAATGGAGAGAAGGGTAGGGAGATGAGTGATGGAGCACAGCGGGATAGTGTGGGCGCAGGATAGTTGATGGACAGGCGAGCAACGATGTGGAGAAGGAGAAGGTGCGGGGAGAATGAGCATGTGTGTGGGATGGAGGTTAGTGCAGTGGGGGGTAGAAAGATGGCGCAGGAGGTGGAGCGCAGAGATCAGCTGGAGAGTGGAAAGGAGGCGTATGGTGGTGTGGGGAGCTGGACGCAGGAGGTGGGGAGCTGGACACAGAATGGTAGTGGGGGTGGCGGCTAGGGTGAGAGCCGACGGCGCTGCAGAAGTGGTAGACGGGCGGGCTGAGCTACGCGGGGGGTGGGCGCGGGGAAAGAAGAGCAAGGAGGGTGCAGAGGGAGTGTTGCGAGGGCGCGGAAGGGGGAGGGGCGTGCAGAAGTAGATTCGTGGAGTGGTGGAGGGCGTGAGGAATTGCAGCGGCGAGCAGGTGGAAAGCGAGGGAGTACGTAGGTGTGAGGAGGGAGGAATGGCGGGAAATGGGAGTGGACGGGGGAAGGAGGATGTGGGATTGCGTAGCAAGAGAGTACGCAGGGCGTGAGGGTGAGGGAGCCGAGAGATTAAGGGATCGATTTGGTGCAGGTGCGTGGAGGAGGAGTAGTTGGGATAGTGGAGAATGAAGGGTGAAGTGGAGTGGAGAGGCGGTGAGAGGGAAGATGGGGAAATTATGGAGAATGAAATGCGAAGGGTGTAGGGAGAAGGGAATGCGATGGGTGTAGAAGATGACGCAGCGGGGAGTGAAATGGGGAGCGTGAGGATGAATACGGACAGGCGGGGATCAGTAGTCGGAAAGGAGACTGGTGATGAGATCAGATGAGTGATGAGAGAGGCTAGTGATGTATGGAGGTGAGACCTGTGATTTGAATGGAGTAGGGATGAAGATGCCGAGGATCTTGAGCGTGAGCAAGAGCAAAAAGCTTTGATACCATTTGTAAGGATTAATTTTTACATTATTATCATATTTGATAATATATATATTTTTATAATTGAATTGGTGTTATTATTACTTTGAATTTATGCGGCAGACATTTACATATATTAATAATAACTAAACTAATAGATGATAATTTAGTAGTCGTAATATAATTTTGGTATATTACAGATTTACCAAGAGTAAAGCATATTCCAACCTTTATTGTAAGGTTGTATATGATGAACCCATGATATTATTGTTGTACGTGGATGATCTATTCTTGACAAGTGAAGATAATCCCATCAGTGAATCTAAGAAGAAGATTGCTTTAGAATTTGAGATGAAATACCTTGGCATGATGCATTAGTTTTTAGGTCTTGAGGTGTGGCAGTGTCCAAACAAGATTATCCTGAATCAAGAAAAGTATATTGTTGAGATCCTAAAGAGATTTGGGATGATGGATTATAAGGCTATGACTACGTCGATGACGACAAACTTGAAGCTCTTAAATGACGCTTCATCAAAGACAGTGGATGTTACATTGTACAGACAGATCATTGGCTCGTTGACGTATTTAACAAATACAAGACCAGATATATGTTTTGTTGTGAACACCTTGAGTCTATATATGGTGGAGCCTAGACATGTTCACTTGGTTGCAGCAAAACATGTGATGAGATACCTAAAGGGTACATTGAATTGTGGTCTCATATATGTATCATATAGTGAGATCAGATTACACAGTTATACAGATTCAGATTGGGCAGGAAATGCCGAAGATAGAAAAAGCACTTCATGATGTTGTATGATCTCATGGATCAGTAGAAAATAGACCAATGTTTCTCTTAGTATGGTAGAAGCTGGATACATCACAGCATGTTCAGCTTATAGTGAAGCAGTATGGCTTCACAAGATGTTGACGGGATTGTTTGATGCAGAGATATATGTGACGGATATCCTTTGCGATAATCAGAGTTGTATCAAGATGTCAAAAAACCCAGTGGTCCATGATAAATCAAAGCATATCGAAATCAAGTATCACTACATTCGGGATATGGTACAGAAGAGAGTTGTAAAGATCAAGTATGTTCCTACAGAGGAACAAGTTGTTGATATATTGACTAAGCCTCTGTCTCGAATAAAGTTTGAATACTTTCGAGACAAGCTTGGTGTGGTCCGAAAGGACCTATCACGAAAGAGGGAGTGATAATGATGATGTGGTTTCCTGGAACCTTGGTGTGGCAGCTCAGTCTAGGATTGGTATGTCAGTCTGAAAAGGTTTGTTTGATCCCGAAAGGGATTGGTATGTCAGCCTGAAAAGGCCTGTTTGATCCTAGAGAGATTAGTATGTCTCACTAGGCTTGTTTGGTTTGAAAGGATTAGCAAGTCATAAAAGGATTGTTTGTTCCCCAAGTAGATCGGTATGTCTGCCTAGGCTAGTTTGGTCCAAAAGGATTAGCAAGTCAGACAAGGCCTATTTCACCTACCAGAGTGTCCACCATAGTGCAGTTCCAGATGTATGATGATGTTGTTGTTCCAGCATTCACATGCTAATGATGATGTTGTTCCAGCATTCACATGTTGATGATGATGTTGTTCCAGTATTCATATGTTGATGATGATGTTGATGATTTCCAACAGTTCCTTGCTGTTGATGATGATGATTTTGATGATGCTCCAGTAGTTCCATGTTGTCGATAATGCCGATGATGTTGATGATGCTCCAACAGTTCCTTGTTGATGATGATGACTATGATGATGATGTTGATAATGTTGATCTAGCAGTTCCATATTGATGATCATGATGATACCCGAGATATATGTTATTCCAAAACTTCCTCTAACATACAGAGTTTCACCAGTCAGTTGTACAGTTGTTGATGTTGATGTCTGTAGAATACCTTCCTAGTTAAGAGGGAGTGTTAAAGAAATGTAACTGCAAAAGATATTTTAATTGTAGTTGTTTATTATATTATTATTCCTCCTTCGAGAGATGTCATTGATGTAATTGGTCATGTAAGAGTCATTGAAAGAGTCAATGTAAACCCTCCTTTGTAAGTCGTGTCAATAGTACCCTCAAGAATTATATTAAATAAGTTATTGAGTCTCCCTAAGTGAAGTTGGCCCAGTCAGTTAGGAGAAGTCGGCCCAATTAGGGTAAAAAGTCAGCCAACTGAAGAATATAAATAGAGTCGAATTCCTCATTTGGGATCACTCTCACTCACTCATTCATTCAAGCAAGTTCACATGAGAGAGAGAGAGAGAGAAGCTCGTTGGTGAAGAAAGAATTTGTCTTGTGGTTTTACATTGTATTGGTGATTTCTATATTGAGGAAGTTTTGCAGGGTTTTATCCCTTGTGGTTTCCTTGAGAAAAATCTTGTGTTATTTGTGTTGTTGTGCTTGTCCTTCTTTCATTGGTCCTGTTGTTTTAATGTTATTATGCTAAACAAGTAAAAACGTAATAGGACCGATCCCAAATGCTTCTACCTTACCTATGCGTGTTGGTGTTGTAGCATCATGAGGCATCCTCAGGACAAAAGAACAACCATGAACCCCCCATAAAGTTCTAGAAAGGAAACCCTTGTGGTTTCCTTGAGGGCAATCTTGTGTTCTTTGTGTTGTTGTGCTTGTCCTTATTCCAGTGATCCTATTGTTTTAATGTTATTATGATAAACAAGTAAAAACGTAACGGGGCTGGTCCCAAATGCTTCTACCTTACCTATGAGTGTTGGTGTTGTAGCATCATGAAGCATCCTCGTGACAAAAGAACAACCATGAACCCCCAGAAAGTTCTAGAAAGGAAACCCCTCGGAAAGTTCTTGAAAACCACGAAAAGAATGGAAATAGAAAATGAAGGTATAAATAAGGATGCCTATCTCATTTGCACATCAAGAAATTCGCTCCATTTTCCAAGACAAGTGTGCAGCTGAGGAAGAGAAGGATGAAGTAGCAGAAGAAGACTATTTTATGGGTTTATATTCTTCTTATAGTTGATGTACTTGTATCTTGAATCTATGAATAAGAAAGGTTGGTTGGTTTTATCCTGAGTTTTGGTTTTCCCAGAATAAAATCTTTATGTCTCTTTGTTTCTATGCATGGTTATTCTTTTAGTGATCTTTATTTTGTTAACGCTACAAATAATTGAAATTATACTACTATTATAAAACTCTAACATGGTATCAGAGCAGTGTTGAAAGAAGCCATTATCTGAAACTAGGGCTTCCTGTTTTAGCCTTTTCTCTCCACACATTGGTTTAATTCTTGGAGTTTTGGAGCTCACCTTGGCAGGGCGCACCTATTTGTGAAGTCAAATTCCAATTTCAACAAGTTTCAAATTTTGATCCTCTCCTGCTAATGTTTCTGTATCAGGTTTCAGCTTCCAGCCTATAGTCAAGATGAACAGTGTTAAAGTTGAAGATAGACTGATGGGGCTTCCAACTTCAATTCATGGAAATCTAGGGTACTCATCATCTTAGAAGAGAATGATCTTCTAAATTTTGTGGAAGGAGGAGTATCGGAACCAGAATCAGAAGCAAAGAAGTTATCATGGAAGAAGAATGATTCCAAGGAAAGAAGGATTCTCATAGATTCTGTCAAAGATCACTTGTTGAGTTTAAGCTTCAGCAGGAGCAAAGAAACTCATTATCAGAGGAAGTTGGCTTCAGGTTCCAAGGAAGCAGGTTGTTTCAGCGCAGCATACTCAGTTGATTGTCCAGATGCAGAGGGAGAGGCTATAGTGGATGTGATGCTTGAAGACAGATGTGATATTTGCATCAGGCGAACATTCCTCTAGTATTAGCCATGTGACTTGGCTAGGGGTGAATGGCCCGGAGGTAGGGCTGTATATTCTCCCGGACACCCTGTGATGGAGTGGGGAGATTGACTCTTGCATGATGAGTAGTGTTGATGCATCAAGCATTCCCTCAGTATTATCCATGTGACTTGGCTAGCTAGGGGTGAATAGCTCAAAGCAGGAGAGTGCCTTCTTCTAAACATCCTATGACGGGGTGGGAATATTAGTCCTCAGTTGCACACACTATCCTACTAGAGGTTTAGCATCAAGAATTTCCCTAGTGTTGGCCATGATACTTGGCTAGGGGTGGGTCAAGTGGGACAGTTCCTTCTCTCGGACACCCTGTGACAAGGTGGAGAGATTAGTCCCTAAGACGACTCAAAACAAGGTAGTTCCTTCTCTCGGACACCCTATGATGAGGTGGGGAGATTAGTCCCTAGATTCCCACTCATGCAAGTGCATGGATTTAGCCATGAGAGTTTGTTAAGAGACCTTGAAACCATCAACCTAAAGCAAGATCGTGATCAACCTTTCCTTGAGATGATTCATTGAAGACAAGTCATGGTGTGAAGACTTTGAAGGAACCCAAGATGTGTTCGGGCAGAACGAGCAAGAATAATACCTCCCTCATTGAGAGGGCGTGTTCTCCCTAAGACGGGGAGAATGGTGTGACTCTCCTTGAGAGGGAGAGAAAGGGATTTGGTTGTTGTTTATGGTCCTCCTCGATGGACTGAGTTGATTTTATCTATGATGCTCCTCGACGGTCTGAGTTGAGCATAACACTTCTAGATTTACTAAGTTGTGTTGTAGTCACTGGGTTGGTTCCCAACAAACCTTGGGTTGTATCCCATGTGGCTGGGAACTCATGGGTTGTAGCTTATGGAGGACATCATGTTGGTCGTGTAGCAACATGGATGTGAGAATACCTTTCTTATGATGACAACATGTTCAAGATAAGCCATGATGCTCATATGATATCCATATGTGTTCCAGCATGATGATACCTCCCTAGCTAAGAGGGAGTGTTGATGTTGTAGAGATGTGAGGTATCCTCATGACAAAAGAACAACCATGAACGCCCTGGAAATTTCTAGAAAGGAAACCCCTAGAAAGTTCTAGAAAGGAAACCACTCGAAAAGTTCTAGAAATCCCTAGAAAGCATGGAAATAGAAAATGAAGGTATAAATAAGAAGGACGTATATCTCAATTTCACCTCAAGCAATTCACTCTACTTTCCAATACAAGTGTGGAGCTGAGGAAGAGGATGCAACAATAGAAGAAGACTATTTTCTGGGTTTAATATCTTTAGGTTTATCTTCTTCTTATATTTGATGTACTTGTATCTTAAATCTCTAAATAAGAAAGGTTGGTTGGGTTTTCCCAGAATTAAATATTTGTCTCTTTGTTTTTGTGCATGGTTATTCTTTCAATGATCTTTATTTTGTTTCCACTGCAAATAATTGAAATTTTATTGTTATTATAAAACTCTAACAAGTGCTCATAATACAAGTAAAGGTAAGGGTATTACCTAACCACAAATACAGTCTTCTTTGCCAAGAGGGAATTATATGGTTTGTGGATCCAGTCTAGCGGGTTGTTCTTCATCTACCCCTTTATCAATTCTAGGGCTTGGCCCTCCGGAACTATATGATGTTAACTTAGCAAAGGATTAGAATAGCTTGATGAGTCATGATTTTTCTTCTCACTCCTCTAGTAAGGTGATTGCCTCACCTCAAAGGAAGGGCCAAGGTCACTACCATCTGCGGCCTAGAAATACTACTTCATCTTAGGAGAACTCCTAATCTAGAGGCATTGGATGTGATGTTAATTTAGACCTAGGGATATCAAAAGTCAGCCAAAATTCAGCCAGAAAACTAGCTCAAGCAAAAGTTTCCAATGAAGTCAACCCAGCCAAGCAAAGCTTGCTTTTCAGGGATCTGAGAGTGAGATATCCCCCTAATGGGGTTGACAATGAAAATATTAACCCTGATATTCATGGCTTGGGGGATTGATCCAAACAATCAACCCTGAAGAGACTAATCTCTTCCTCTAGTTTGGATTTATTTTTCTTGCAGGAAACAATGATCACTAGGGATCAAGCAATGAATACTCTAAAAAGATGCTTCCCTAACTGGAAATTTTTGGCACTTGATGCTATTGGTTTCTCTGGTCGATTGGTCACTAGATGGAACCCTTCCTTTATGCTTATTAATACTTATTTTGTGTCTTCGGGTCTCTTCCAAAATCTGTTTAGTCACAAGTTGGGAAGTTCCTTTCAATTCCTAAATGTGTATGGTCCATATGATAATAGAGAGGACTTTGGGCGTTCTCTACTATAAAAAGCCTTGATTGAGCATGAAAATTTGATCCTAACTAGGGATCTAAACATCACGCTGAAGAGTGGTGAAAACTAGGTCAAGACAACTAGAAATGACAGATTGGTAAGTTTATTTTGAAATAATCTTGAATATGCAGGCTTGATTGATGTTGAACCGATTAATCTCAAACCCACCTGGGTGAATAATAAAACTAGAGAAGTTGGTATTGCTAAACATATTGATCGTTTTCTAATCAACGAGAAGATTCTTCAATCCTTTGGAAACTACAGGACTTGGGTTCTTAATTCAAGAGCATCGGATCACTTCTCGATTTTTTTTTAAGCTCGAACGGCTTCGGAGAAGCCACATGCGTCATTTAAATATATTTTGAATTGGGATATAGAGGAAGATTTCTGATAATTGGTCAAGGGGGACGTGGAAAAATCTTGGTCCTTCACTTGAAACCTCAGCAAGCGAATAGTTTGTTAACATGTTAGATAATGTTAAAATTGTTGATGTCCCATGGGCACATGCAAAGAACTTGGCTAGGGATCAATCTCTGAGAAATTTAGAACATGAATTGGAAATATGTTACAAAACTTTCTCCAATGGTTCATTCTCGAAAGACCAAATGGCAATGATTAAGGTCAAGGAGTCCCGGGAGGAAAAACTATTACTAGAAAAGGAGCAAGTGTGGCATCTAAAAAGCAGGGTGACGTGGTTGGCCTCTCGAGATCAAAATACAAATTTCTTCCATAAGTACGATAATCACAGGAAATGTCAAAATACGATTTGGGATTTTATGGATGAACAAGGACATTCGATATTGGGCTTCAATGAGTTGGCTGAGGTCTAGGCTCATCACTTTTCTTCTCTCTTGAAGGAACCGCCCAAAACAAATTTCAACGATATGATGAAGATAATATCTTTCTTTCTGTTGACCAACGTGACCTCGGTCGATAGGGGTTTGCCTCACTTTCGACACCTACCGCAGTCTCCCTAGGTACCGGCCCGGGCAGGTTTGAGCCCACCCAACAACACCCGCAGAGCGGATGAGGTATCACCCGAGGCGTCCAGGAAGAGCAGACGGAACCATGTTTCTGCCGAGGGAGGAGGAGAGTTGTGGCTGCATAGACTAGCTCTATTGTAGTACTTAAACAGAAACTTTAAACATTCGACATGGAGTTATAACATATTACTTAATCGCAACATTTATCATCACAGCAACAGTAAGCAGACATTGCATCAAGAAAATATAATAACATTCATATATCACAACATTGCACAAAGATCGTACCAAAACATCATCATTGTATTACTGTCACAGTCATATACCAGAAGCAAAACATAGATCTCCGTATACATCCATCTTCTTATTGCTCGCCCACTATTGTCTCTCTAACACTTACAACTCTCATCTATTTATAGGCTTCTACCATTACAATGTTTGTCCACTTACTAACGACTTCCTAGCCGACACTATGGACAAATGACCCAATATTTAACTGACTCGGTCCAAATGACCCAAAAACCCGCATATCGCGGTACAATTGACTCAACCTTACATAAAATATGGTCCAAGTGACCCAAAACCTGCCAACTGCGGTATACTTTAACACAAAATACTCCTTCCGTGCCTTCATCTGATATGTCGTAGTGTCGGCAGTACTGCGACATTTCCTCATCGAACCGCCTGCCAACAGACCCCCAACACAATCTTGTGGCTCGCCCTTGAGCCACGTCAACTGCTAGGCATAGTACACGCCATGGTATTTACTTTGAAGTTTGCATACGGTTGTTCGATGTTGCATCTTGCTGTTTGGATCATGCAGTGTTGTCCTTCACCTTCTGCTACACTGATCAGCATCTTGTTGTTCTGTAAGTCTTACCCGAAAGTGGGGATCCCCCGACTTGCTGTCATGTATGTCTCAAACTCGTCCTCGAGTCTCTGTGAATGGTACAAACGGGAAGGAAAAGAGGACGAACAGTACCAAGGTGTGAAATTAGCAGATGACTCTGGCACATCTATTTCGCACCGACAAACGGCTCCTACTTTGGTCGGGGAGCTACCGCCCCAACCATCTCATTGGTCAAGAAAAGCACAATCCTTTGAACAACTACTACGTACTTAAACAGGATGGTCCAGCCCTTGGCTCGATCATACCACAGTGTAAATGCACCCATCATATCAAGGCGCTCAGGGACACTCGTCGTTCAGGCTCGCAGGGCCCCTGGGGTGCTGCCACGGGAAATGAAGTGAAGCATTTCCACAGCCTCCTTGGAATTCCTCACAACTCAACTCGCAAACTGATATAATAGCATAACCATGCTATTTCGGAAAGACTTATTTGTAACGAACTATCGTCGGCCTCTGCCACTTATAGCCGGACCATTCTCGGGTCACGACAGTGGGAATGATGCCCCATTATCTGCGTGCATGAACCCATCGACTGACGCAGCGGGTGGTGACCAGGCTGCCACCGAATATCCCAAGTGCCGACGTGTGATAAATCTCCTCACATCCTTCTGATCATACCGGCCCAGCATGCCATGTGAAAAACATACCGTCGTCATGTGGTAACCAGGATGAATCTGGCAAGCGCAATCATGTATAGGGATGATGGCACAAGGTTGCAAGATGTTAGCGGGACAGTAGTCACAACACTGCCCCGTACCCCCAGATCCTCCGTAATTATCACAAAATCCTGCATTAACGCAACCAAATACGCCGTCGATCCTGGTCACAACATTGTCATGTGTCTCCGACTGTTTCAAACTTGTGGCACAAGCTGCTCTGCTTGCACATTCCTTCTTTCGTTGGTGTGCCATCGGCCACCAAACAACCTGCAACACACACTTTTTTTTTTCTTCCCCGATGCGACTCAGGCATCGCATTGTTCCAATCCTAATTGATAGGGATTCAACCTGTGACCATTTACCAGCTTGGGGAGTATCACCCCATCCAACTGCTGCAACTGAACCGCTCCTCCTGAAGTAATACTACTGATGCGATATGGACCCATCCAATGCATCTGCAACTTGCTTGGATGTTTCATAAACTTGTTTTCGTACAATAACACCAAGTCGCCTTGCTGAAACTGTTTACTTTTGATGTGGTGATCATGCCATGCCTTCAGGCGATCCTTCTCCACCCCTTGGTGAAAGCGAGCGATAAATCGATCTTCTTCCAGCTGCACCAATTGCGCTAGACATTCATCTAATGCTGCGACATCATCCATGCCCATAATAACCGCAATTCGGAGACTCGGAACAATGTAATCCATTGGCATAATCGCTTCTTTCCCATATACCAGCCTAAAAGGTGTCTAACCAGTCAACCTTTTACATGTGGTGCGATAGGCCCACAACACTGCTAGGATTTTCATATCCCAGTCATCACGGTTCGCAATGCACACCTTTGTCAGCGCATGCTCCAATACCTTGTTAAAAGCCTCCGCCGTGCCATTCTCCTGAGGATGATAGGGTGTACTTTTCTTATGTTGTATCTGCAACTCCTCCGTTAATGCGCTGATGGTGCGATTAAGAAAGTGGCTGCCTTGATCACTCAACAAAATTTTAGGGCATCCGAAACAAGTGATAATGTGATCAAACAAAAATCGAGCAGCCGTCGCTGCGGGACAATCAACTACGGGTGCCGCCTCGGCCCATTGGATCAAATACTCTGTCACCATGATGATGCACCATGCACCCATACGTTTCCCTGGTGGAGTGATCGACCCGACAAAATCCATAGCCCATTTTTCGAACGGTTGCAATGTCACTTGAGGTAGTAGCAGCATCTCATCGCATCTGGACAGCTTTCCAGTTCGCTGACAAACATCGCAAGACCGTGCATAGTCTATCGCATCATTATGTAATGTGGGCCACCAAATCCCTACACACAGTACCTTCCTAGCAGTCGCCCGACCTCCATAGTGTCCTCCCGCTACTCCACCATGTGCCTCAGCCAATATCTGTGCTTTCTCATGCGGCAAGACACATCTGCGCAATATCTCATCAACACCCATTTTATACAACTCTCCCACGATTAGCTGAAAGTCAGCAGCCTTGACAACCAACTGCTTCTTCTGAGTAGTGGTAAAGTCATCGGGCGCGGTGTCGGTCACCAGAAACTGAAGGATGTCATCAAAATATTGATCAACAGCGGCAAATTTAAATAGTTGGGCATCCGACATCCATCTTTGAGATTAGTCGGTTCCTTCCCTGTGTCAATCCGTGATAAATGATCGGGTCCAGCATTCAACTATCCAAGTTTCACAATGACTTCAAAATCAAACTCCTTAAACAAAAGTAGCCAACGGCATATCTTCCCCCCCAACACAGGATTATTGACCAAGTATTTCAATGTAGAATGATCAGTGAACATTTTAAAGTGTCCACCCAATAAATAATGCTTGAATTTCTGCAACGCGTAAACCATGGCCAGACCTTCTCGTTCTGTGGTAGTGTAATTTCGTTCTGCAGAGGACAGCTTCCGACTGGAAAAATCAATGGGATGATCAAGGTCACCTTCTCCAGGTTGAGCCAACACAACACCTAATGCAATCGATGAAGCATCAACATGGACATGGAATTCCTTAATCCAGTCTGGAAAGACCAAGATCGGTGCCGACGCCATCTTCGCTTTGAGCGTTTCGAAGCTATCTTGACATTCTGGGCTCCACTGGAATGCCGTGTCCTTCTTCAACAACTTTTCCATAGGGGTCGTAATCACAGCATAACCCCTAATAAACTTGCAATAATATCCCATATGACCCAAAGTCGCTCGCAACTGCTTAACGGTGGTTGGCGGTTGCAACCCCAAAATGAGCGTAATTTTGGCTGGATCAACCAGCAATCCCTGTTTACACACGATATGACCCAGCAATATCCCAAACGGTGCACAAAAAATACATTTCTTCAAGTTCAACGATATCTGGTGTTGTCGGCATCGCTCAAGCATTAACCGCAGATTGGCCAGATGATCACGAATCAACCCATAAACAGTCCAATCATCCATATATACCTACAAAAACTTCTGAATAAAATCTTTGAATGTGGCAACAACGACCCGGGAGAATATCACAGGTGCATTCTTCAAACCAAACGGCATTACCGTGTACTGAAAGCAACCCCATTCAGTAACGAAAGTTGTCTTATGGCGATCTTCCTTGGCAATGCGAATCTGATGGTATCCAGAGAATCCATCAGTGAATGAGTACATCTCCTGGCCGCCCATTCCTTCAAGTACTTCATCAGTAAACGGGGTCGGAAAAGGGTCATGCAAGCAGGCATCGTTCAACTTCCACAAGTCGACGCAAATGCGCACTTCACCTGTTTTCTTGTCCTACACCACCATAGGACTGATCCATTCGGACTCTTCCATAGGTTCAATAATACCAACATCCAACATGCGATCAAGTTCCACCTTGACCTTTTCCTTATGTCGCAGATTCAACCGATAAGATCGCTGTCAGACTGGCTTAGCATCCGGTTTTAATGGAATCTGCATCTCTCCTAAATCACCCAGGATGCCCTTCATTTCGGAAAACTTCGTGGGAAACACGTCTTGAAACTCATGAAGTAACTCAGTAACCTTACTCATCATCTCATCATCCCAATAATCCCCAACATTAGCAAACTTGGGAGTAGCCTCTGTGTCGATATTGAGCTTACGAAGCTTCAATGGTTGACTGAACGGATTACTTGGCGCGACAGGCAGTACCACATCGTGACTTCCTTCAGATTCGGGAATGTTGACATTCCGGGGATCGTCCTCATCCTCTGGCCCACTAGTGATGTTGAAACACTCCATAAGAGACTGCATCTGACAGTATGCATGCGGATCGACAAGGTAGGCCGTCGGAACAACCTAAAGTACCACATCGCGGATTAGCTATAAGGCGTTATGGACATTCGGGTTGGCATCCGCAAAAGTTAACGTATGAGTGAAACAAACCATCAACTCCCCCCATGCTGTAATTTCTCGTCGCAACTCGGCTGCAGTGTACCATGAGCGCGGCATCTCATCCAAAGTATGGATAAAATCATGGACCCACTCATCTCTGGGTCGCGCGACCCATAATCGTTGGCATTCCATCACATGATCACTGGGATTATTCCGGCCATCATACTTGCAAGTGTGATAAACCTCAGTATCGTCGAACCGAACCATTATCAACCTTCGACACTGTGACCAACCATTAATGGATTTCTTATGTGTCACCCACCAGCGTGCTGGAACAACCTTCAGTGCTTCTTCCAATTCCAGCAATCGTTGTGGTTCTAGGACGCGGTCTTCAAATTCTATCAAAAACGTGGTTAGGCCAGGAAACCCCTCATAGATAGGGAATGTGATCATTTCTGTCACAACACGACATAAGGATTGCGTAACTAAGCCACATTTCCGAAATGGGACCTCATGCAATCTGTTCTGCCAATGTTCTAAGGCATCATCAGAGTCGGAAGACGCAGAGCTCTCGCTACGCCACTCCAACTCACCATGGGCAGTAGGATGAATATAATCTTCAGAAATATTGAATGCATGGTCCCATCTAGTGGGATCATCATCTTTTACAGGCTCAACGTATCGGCATCCTTCAACCGGATCCAATGGGGCTATGACTCTGAAATCGCGATTCTCAAAGGTCATCATGCGCTTCTTGAAGTTGATTACAGCTCCACTATAGTTAGCCCATCCAATCCCCAAGAGCGTCGGATAAGAGCTTCCTCCCTTAACCACTTCAATGACATCAAAGTCAGCATAAGTCTCCATGCCCTCAATATCGATCGTGAGCCGCGGAACTCGCCCAATGGGTGTTACCTTCGCATGGTTAGCCAACCAGAGCTGCACAGGAGACCAACTCAATGGGGGACTCCCCATCTTCTGCCACGCATGCTTGGTTAAGATGTTAACATCCGAACCAAGGTCAAGAATAACAGAGTCAACATCATATTCACCAATCTGAATATTCATTCGCATCTCCTTGCCAGTCTTCCGTCATTGTAGGGAGTTTACTGCCGACTCCTTTCGTCCTTTCGTAAATCGCTGCAACCATCCCTCAATCTCAACCAGGGCAGTCGAGTCTTGAGCCAATAACAGACAGCTTTCAAGAAACTTTTGCAATGTCCCCGGTGGTGGCGGTCGATCAACGTCTGATGTAGTATCAAAGACAGGTGGCATATCGCAAACAACAGCCTTACTGTGGTCTTTCTCCAAGGTGCGACGTGCCTCCAGGAATGTCTCTCGCTCTGTATCAATGTCGAAAGGTACCGTCTTCTGACCAGCCAACCGAATCAATGGTCGCAAACCATCTTCCCCAGTCATCTTTCCTCCACGAGTGACAACAGCCACCGAAGCATCTTGTGGTCGCGGTTCTGCAGAAATGGTCGCAATATTTGCACCCTGCGTCTCGTTCTACTGCAAATTCCCCGGTTGATTGACATTTTGATTGGTATTCGGCGGTGGTCGCGGAGGCTGGTTCTGTACTGGTTGTTGTACCTGATTCTGTACTGGTTGTTGTGGATGGTCCTGATTCTGTAGCTGCGGAGCGTTCCTAGCCTCCCATCGTGCAATCAACTGTGGACAATTCTCAACCATATGATCATTACCAAAACAGAACGTACACTGATTATGTAGTAGTGTGAAATCGCGTTGATAATGCCCCCATACCGCACAGTGGTAACATTGAATTGGTCCATGACCACCTCGACCTCCTCCTCCACGACCAAATCCGCCATCGCGTCTGCCCCTGTATCCTCCTCGGTAACCGCCCTGCTACTGGTACTAAGGTTGGTTAACCTGTTGTTGCATCAGTGTTGGTGGTATCCCTTTCCCTTGTGGTGCATACTGCAGTTGTTGTACATACTTTGGCGGTGGGGGAGTCATCTGCATCGGAGTATATTGCGGCATGAACTGCTGCGGTTGTTTTTGCTATGGTGCAAACTGCATCTATGATTGTGGTAGCGGCTGAGCTACCTACGGTTGCAGTTGTGGTTGTTGCATGGCGCGCTGATCGTCCTTGACGTAGAATGCCTCACACATTCTCTCCTCTAGCAACCCATATGCACAGCAATCCTTGTCATCATGACCCACCGACTTGCAAAATGTGCAATAAATATTTCGCGGGGTTGTGACCATTTTCTGCATATATGGGCAATTTGTTGATGTATATGTAACTTTGGAATGTATTTCTCATATATGTATATTGTATTCCTATAGAGACGTCTCTATTCCTCTATACGGAAGTGTTTGTATTCCTATAGAGATGTTATTATTCCTCTATATGGAAGTGTCGTCATTTATATTGTAAGTTCCGTAACTTATACTTGATGGGTTATTAGACCACCTTGTTGGGATCAGCCCTGTATAAGTCATGTGGGTCGAAGGGTTGTTAGACCACCCTAGTGGGGGTCGACCATGTGGTTCAAAGGGTTATTAGACCACCCTATTGGGTGTCGGCCCAGTCATCATTGTGTTATGTGGTTAAGTTAAGGCCGACCTAGTAAATGTTATTAGGCAAGTCAAGTCTAGTATAAATAGAGATCGGGAGATCTCTATTTGATCATTCTATTCTCTCACTCACACTTGGGAGAGTGGCGCACTTGTGTAGGAGGAGGATCTGCTGCTAGGAGAAGACTATCTCTTGTATTCTGGTTGTATCATTGCTCTATCTATCTCTGAGGAAGTTATTGGGGTTTTTCACCTTTATGGTTTTCCCCAAGTAAAATCTGTCTCTTGTGTGCTTGCATTATTGTGTCCATGAATGATATGCTGTAGATTTGTTGTACATGTTGTTCTCTCAGTTAAGATCCTAGATCAGATTGAAGTAAATTATGAAAATTTAGCATGGTATCAGAGCTAGCCTGAAAGAAGGCATGATATGGCATGTATGACACTTGTTGCAATTACGATGCTAGGGCTTGATATAGCAAAAACCAGTCATCGTAGCACTTTCACTATAAATCCATTTTGGCGAAGTTTTCGGATCTGAAACTTTTATAGGTAAAAGATGAGACCCCCATGTACCTTGTGTCCAAAGGAAAACTTCTAATTCATTGTACTTTGTCATTTATGATCTGTACAATATAGGGTTTCTGCCTCTTCCAGATCTCAGTCATAAACAGGTGACCTTGGAAAAAAGGTCATAACTTGGGCTAGGAAGCTCCAAATGAAATTTCGTAAAAAGTGACAGGTAGTACACAGACCGAACTATCTCAAAAAACTTTTCAGAGGCCGAAGTTGAACCAGTGACACGTGGCACGCCGTACAAGTTCGCTCTCCTGTTTTACCCCATAAACAGGTCACGTTGCGACATTTGGAATAACTCTCTCTCAAAGAATCCAATTGAGGTAAAACCTATCGGGATGGAAATATGACAGGTCAGGCTATCTCAGGAAAAAATTTCAGACCTTGTGGATCAAAAAGTTAGGAGGTACACCATAAACAATCAGGTACATATTTATGTCATAACAGAATTATTTTTTAGCACCTTCATTCATGGCTTCTGGAATTTAGGGTTTCGGAGAAAATTGGAATTTTTGTAATCGGACACTATGGCTGAATGCTACCCATCAAAATAGAAATTTAGAGACCAAGATCAGAATTTTTGGTTGGGTAGAAGGCCGGGCTTGATCAGACCCTAGTTCAGTACTTTGATCGGAAAAGTGGAAAATTAGGGCTTCTGCAAAAATGGGAATTTTTGAAATTTGTGACCACGGCTGGAAGCTCCTCAGAAAAATAGAAGCTTAGAGCTTTGGGTCGAACCTTTTGATTGAGAAAAATGGTGGGCTTTATCAAACCCCAGTTCAGGGTCACGTCCAATGAATCTAGAAGTTTCAAAGGCAAAATTGAGGAGTGAAACTTTGCAGTTTTCAAATTCTAAATATACCAGCTTGATCAGCTCATCAAGGCGCATATTTCTATCCCTTCGGAAGTTTGAAATTCAAAGTTTGAATTTTTGGGTTTTCTCTGACAAACCCTAATACAGCTCCAGATCTAGTTCCTGCAAATCAAGTGGATTGGTTTAATCCTAGAAGAGGATGGATTGGTCACCTGCATAAGTGAAGAAGTTCCTGTTTCAAAGGGAGATGAGGCTAAGGCCCTACATAAGAAGATTACAAGCAATCTCGACAGGTATGACTCATCCAGGTATGTCTCGAGATTTGTTCATGATTAAGTTTATGATATGTTTGTCTTCATGTTATTACGGTTAGAACAATCTTGATTTTAGACTTGACGTATCACCTTAACAAAATTATGAATGCATTCATTAGGGTGTTGACACTTATGATTGTACTAATGCATTATGGTGTTGTATGAAGTTTATGTTGTCCGCTAACATGAAAGGTGTTGACACCAGGTCTGAGGAAAATTGAAATTTTTGCTAAAAGGCCCTAAGAGAAAGAATCATCACAAAAAAAGGGTTGAGATGAAGGTTTTTATATAAAAGAATAGGAGAAAAACCCATAAGTATAAAGTCCGCCAGCAAATATAATGTAAAGGTTAAACCCCAGTCAAGTTTCGTCGGCGGAGATAGCATAGATCCAGATCAACGGTCCATATTAACCCCGCGTCGCCAAGGTGATCGTCAACAAACGGTGGAGGGTGGTAGCGGACATAATACCACCAAGGCACGTGTCCCATATTTATTCATCCGCGCTTGGAGAAAATGGTATCGGAAACCACTATAACACCGCGCGGAACCACCCATTACAGAAAGGTGGAAAGATATCTTACGTGGCAAGGTGGGACCTAACAGGTGGCGAACAAGGAATGGATTGATAAGGCCGTGGCACGTGGCACTATACTTTGCATGGATCGAAAGGCCAATACATGCCACAATCAAATCAACGGCCAGCGTTTCATCCGCGGCTAGGAACATGCGCACGGGATATAAAGGAAAGCGGTCGCGGAGAATAAACGGCCTTAACAGGTGTCAGCAGATGGTGTATCCGCGCGAGTAGCAAACCGGAAAAGGAAACCGCCTTTTCGATCGCGGATACCGCCGGTGCAATAAAGAGGGACAAGATCTGACGGTTCAAAATAATGGTCCAAAGATCAATGGTTGGAGATGACCCGCGTTCATAAAGGTGCAAGGAGGTTATTCTAAAAAGGCTTATATAAAAAGAAAGGGCTCCACATAACGGCATTTTGTATGTGTCGTTATCCTGGAGAGCTCCGAAGACTGGTGGAAGCCGGCGATTGCGACAGAAGGCGAAAAGCAAGCATTTACAGGTAGGGTCTGGTGACCTGTCACTCTCTTTGAACGGAATTTTGTTTAAAAGAAGCATTTAGATGGAGATTGTACAAGATATAGACGTTTTTAGGTCAAAAGATGCCCTAGAAGACAGAGATGAAGATGTTTTCGATACCCTTATTAGGTTCCCGGTCTCCGATGTAAAAATTAAGTTGTCCGAGCTATTAAAAGAGGGTATAGACCCGCATAGAGTTCACCAGTCATCTCTGATAGCTTTTTGCCCTGACCAATTTCCTGTTTTCCCAGAATTCGTCTCCTGGTGTGCTGAAAACTATTCACGGGAAGAAAAAGTTGTTTTAAACAGTCAGAAAACTAGAGCCATTTGCAAAATTGAGCCAGCCGAAGTAATTAGAGCCCTAGAAATAGATTTACCCCAAACCCTCGACCCTGAAGTTTTTTCTGAGGTGTCGATTATTGAAAATTTTCACCACGCTTCTCAGAGTGATAGGGAAGTGTTTTTGTCGACGTGTCTCAGACCAGAAACTAGCCTTTCTGAACTCCCTTACCCTTTAGATATCAACCTTTTTAATGAAAATACCCAGTTGGTCTTGACACTGTTGGCCGTAGTTTTAGGGTTAGATTCGGATTTGTATATAACTGAGTTTCAATTGAGTTTATTGTACAGAATAAGTATAGTCCCGTCGGGAATTGACGAAAGTCAAATTCCCCGACTAAATTTTGAAGCTTTCATAGCCGAAAGGATGCATGACCAGATGGTCAATTTTTCCACGCACAGACATTTCAGGTTTCAAGCATTTTTAATGAAAATGATTATGGTATCCAGCCAGGAAGAATTACAGTTCCCAGAGATTGTTTTCGTGACTCCACTGGAAAACAATATTTTCAATTTCATCAATTACATGCTCTCGACGATCTTTAAGATGATTTTCGGAAAAAGTCTGCCTAGGGTATTGCCAGAAATGCAGGTATCAATGCAACTAAATACAGAGTATGCTACAGGAGACTGGTTTTTATCAAAAGATAGTACAGTGGTCAGATTGTATGGATTCAAGCATAAACCCTATGTGCTACCAGCATTCCTCACCTTGAGGATTTTTGCCTTGGAGTTTTTAAGACAGAAATTGATTGTAGAAGATAACAATTTTTTGGTCCACAGACAAGCAACGGACATTAAGTACCCTTTCACATTAGGTCCGTTTACAATAAAGAATAAGAACGCTGCTGTATATATAGAGAAATTGTTAAAAGACATGAATTTTGAGACAGATGCAGCCTTGGAATATGACCCATTAAATATCATATCCAAAAGAAGAATTGAGCATCGTATTAAGGCTCTGAATCATCAAACTGTTGAAGGGATGGCAGACAGAGCCAACTGGCTCGAATACAAAGAAGAAATTATCCCAGACAAGTCCGACAAAGAAAGGTCATTGGAAGAAGCAATGGCAGAAACAGAAAGCGAAATCAATACTGCATTAGTGGGGTCCAAAAGACCTATACAGGACATCATGATCACCGATGATGAAGAGACAGAAAAAGGAAAACGATTGAAAACTGATGAGTCGCAGGAATTGACAACCATTTCAGAAGAAGCAAAAGCTACAGAAAATGAAATACCAGAGGTTACAGTGAGGGAATACAATATTGAAGAGACCCCTGTAGGGGATGATGTAAATAGACCCAAAAATTTCATGGACGTATTTAATGAACATAGCAAAAACAAACAGGAATCTGCGAAACAAACAAGTCTATTGTTTCCAAAGGTCAGAAATATATCGAATAATGAAGTAAGCTTATTCACCAGCAGGAACATCAAAGAAAATTCTTTAAAATTTTCAGTTGTGACCAAAAACAAGATCTCAGAGATGAGTGTGGATTTATCAAAGATAAATGCCCCTGACAAAATTTTGTTACATAGACAAGCTGGAGAGGTTATATACTCAGACTATTTGGGGGCCACATTGAGAGCAGACAAACTAAAGAATTCAGTAGAAAAATTAAATAAGCAGTTGAGACAAGAAAAGGCAGAGAATAAGTCTCGACAACAGCAAATTAAGAAGTTGCAAATAGACTTAACTAATAAAGATGGAGCTGCAGCTACCAAACTGCTCCAGGAGAAGGAAGAAGTGATTTTAACATTGAGACGAAAGTTAAAAATCCCAGACGCTGTACTCATTCAAGGTGCAGAATTGACTATATTAGAAAAAGAGAAAGAAGAGTTATCTAACGAAGTCAATGATGTCACAGCTAAATTGTTAAAGCTGTCTGACGAAAAAGACTATTGGGAAAAAGAAAGATTCATTTTGGAAGAACAGTTGGCAACAACAAGAAAACAATTAGCAGAGAACAGTCAGCAGCAGGTACAGGCAGGCCCAGAAGAGGATAAGAACGGTGTAGATGGGATTTGCAGGCAATGTCACAAATAAGTTTAAAGGATAATGAAATCAAATTGTTGAAAGCAGAAATACAAAAATTAAAAGAGGAAAATGAAGCAAAAGAAAAAGAAATAAAAACTTTGCAGGCAAATAATCAGGAATTGAGCAGTAATAATAAAGGATTGGCTGCTCATGCAACAGGACAAGCTGCTATGCAGGGATGTAAACATATGGTGTGGGACCAGATCATCAAAGAAGTTGAAAAACTTAGGCCATATCTGGATTATATAAGAGTTAAGGAAAAAGTAGCCAAAGATGCCTTCGACAGTTGCCGGGCAGTCAGGGAAGGCTTAAATAGAAAGCCGAAAGAAATAGCTCAGAGAGCAATTACATTTTTAAATAGTTTATCCGAGGCAGACCTGACGGCTATGAGTATAACAAACAGAATTTCTGTCATCACTTGGGCTAGAAGGATCTTGGGCAAATACTCACATATCGAAAACATCGAGGCCAAAGCAGGAGAAATAAGAAAAGAAGTAATCCAGTTCAAAAAGCAATTTGACAAGTTAGTGAACAAGGGATTCCCAGCTTTCTGGAACGAAAATAATGAATTAATTCCTCCAGCTGATTATAAAAGATTACTGTTTGATATCAGGATGGATCACCGAAAATTCCAGCAGATAGATCACATGCTCACAGGAAAAATTCTAATGGAAAAAATGTCAGGGGAATTTGAAATTTTAAATATGCTGATTTCAACTTGCGCAAACCTTCTTCCTATTTCTTATGCAGGTCATATCGAGATGCGAGTCTTAGTGAAAGAAATGACCAGTTATGACCTACCCACTGTTGACCAGTGGAATTATGTTGAGAAATATGGGAAGACCAGATATTCTGTTCATACCTAGATGCATTTGAGACTCTTGCCATGTGGGTTACTCGAAGACAGTTATCTTTTAGTTAAATATTCTTAATTATTAGTTAGAAGAAGCAGTTATGTGGAGCTTCTTCTGAAAATTTTGTATAAAAAACAATGGAGGTCATTGTTGAAAGGGTTGGAAAATTTTTGAGAAACAAGTATGTTTTGAAGTTTATTTTTGAAATAAAAAGCAGTACAGTGATGATACCTATTTTTTGATACAGAGATTCATGAGTTAATCAGTCTTGCAGTCTGTAACTTTCCTTATCCTTATATGTGCATGTTTATCTTCTTCGTTATATCTCCCATGGTGTTTTTCTTCTATATTTAAATGAACATTTGAAAATAACTTGAGATTCATACTGGTTATGCCTCATTTTATTCGCATTTAAATATCCATTTTATTCTCCAAAGTTGACAATAGATTTATCCTGGATAGATACCTGTTGTTAATGGAATGTCTTTATTTCTTTCTATGTCACCTGAAAAATCAAATTGACTGTAACATGATTACTATCTTGCCTCTGTGAAAATATTTATGGTGAAAATCTCTTACTGGTTTATCACACTTTGAAAACTTTTGACTCCATGCCCAATGTTTCTTGTTTACCTTTTCGACCAGAAAATATCTTTTGAGAATTTTTAAGAAAACCTTTGTATATTTTAGCCTTCATATATATATCCTGAGAGAGCCCTCTCTGGTAGAGAAAATGGCTAGTTCTTCTACCTAAAGCTTGGTTTGAAATAGGTTACCTTAGGTCTTATTTTCTTACAACCAGAATAAAATCTAAGTGCTAACATTTTGGCGCCGTTGCCGGGGAACGAAAGTGAAATTTTCCCTGGGAGAAACGACAAAGAAAGCTCAAATTTCTTGGGCAAGGAAGTTTGAAACAAGTTGGTTGTATATATTGCCCTGGCGACTTCAGTTGTGACAGTTTTTAGAAGTTTTGAGAGTAAGATTGAGAAAGACATTGTGGCTACAAGAAGGAACCCCAGTTCGCAGTTCTTTTCAGGCGTAGATAATCCAGAAAAGCTCCTCAAGACGGAGAAAATCAAAGGCAAGACAAAAGAAGGTATTTCTCAGTTTTCGAATATATTTCCTTCTTTGCAAGAACATTTGTTTGAGGAAGAAAATATTGGTTCCAGTGAAAAGATTCTGTTTAGAACTAAGTCAGATTCTGATTTGAGAAAAACAAAAGTTGATCCACAAAGTTTGTGGGACTATTCTTTAAAATCTGTTTGGGAAAATTTACAAAGATCTGAGAGGAAAGCACCTGAAATATCCAAAGCCCAAAGAATACCTGTACAGGGTAATAGACAACAGACGACTGTAGTTGCGCCCTATAATCCACCACCCATGGCTGCCAGATTTGCTCCTTTGGTTTTGCCAGCAGTTTTACATGATTTGCCTCAAAATTATGCACAGAGGATCTTTACTTTTGATAATGAGGGAAATTATACAGCACAGCAACATGTTGATAATTTCAGCGATTTTATTGATTTAGAAGAAGTAGATTTTGATGATGCTAAAATGAGGTTGTTTGCTCAAAGTTTGAGAGGTGAAGTGAAAAAATGGTTTAGAGCTTTAGCCGCTGGATCTATTGCAAATTATGATGCCTTTACAACCCTTTTTATCGAAAGGTGGGAAGATCAGAAGAATCCTTCACAGGTATTGACCCAATACAACAATTTGAAAAAGGGAGGGTTTGAGTCAGTTCAGGAGTTTTCTGCCAGATTTATGAAAGTCTACAATTCAATCCCTACAGATATAAAACCTCCAGTAGGAGCAGCCAAGTTACATTATGCTGATGCTTTTGAAGGTGATTTTTCATGCACATTAAGAGAAAGAAGATCTACTACTTTGGCAATAATGATGAAAGATGCAGTAGAAGTTGAGGCTAATATGATGGCTTCTGGAAAAATGAGACATAGAGATATGGATAGAAAGAAAATTAGAGAAGATAATCAAAATGTGGCTTCTTCTTCTGCTTCCTCTTCCTCTACGGATATAAAGTTCGAAGCGATGATGAAAACTATGGAAAAATTGCTAGAAAGATTAGTAGTGGACAATAAAACTCCAAATAAAGAACCAGCAGAACCTCAAATCAGAAACCCTAACTTTAGGAGGCCTTTTGTTCCAGCTGTAAGACCGAGAGGACAGCCAAACCCAAGGAATGCAGAAGAAGATCAAATCCGACCTCCTTTTCCTGAAAATTATATTGCTGGAGAAGCTGAAGCCGAAATGCCTGAAGGAGATATTCATCATTGTGGCAGTTCTGATCCAGAAGTGTATTTGACTAAACAAGAGCATGATATGTTCATGGCAGAAGGAGAATGTTGTAGTTTGGAGATAGGAAGTGATCAATACCAGATTGGTTATCAAAATGCCATAAATGATCTTCAAAGAAAGATGAATCTGAGGAACCGAGATGTTATAATTGACAAAGGGAAAGAACCAATAGGCAAGTCAAAAAGAAATGCTGATAAAGCCTCTACAAGTCAATCTGAACCACAAACTAAAAGAAAAGAAAATGAAGATGTGCCCAAGGTAATTCCAGACATCAAGAAAGATCCTATGAAGGAAAGTGATAAAAATTTGGTTCCTTTCAACATACAGAATGAAATGTCAAAAGTAAATATTTCAGTACCCTTTAATGAAATACTGAAGAACAAGGAATACAAGGAACAAATTTTCAAGATGATGCAGGTAGAAAATCGGGTGGAAGTAGACACTTTGGAATTAGATGATGATAATCCTAATATCTGTTTAGGATCAAGAATGGAAGACAATAGTTTGGAAGAAGTTTCTCCTTTCTATGTGAATTTGGATATTCATGATAAAGTGGTACATAACTGTATGTTGGATTCCGGAGCTTCTCATAATTTGATGCCCAAACTTGTAGTAGATTCTTTGGGATTGGAAATCACAAGACCATATGATGACTTATTTTCTTTTGATTCAAGGAAAGTTAAATGTTTAGGGTTGATTAAAGATTTGACAGTCAATCTCAGTAAAATACCAGCCAAAGGTATCCTCATGGATGTGGTAGTTGCTGATATTCCTGCAAAGTTTGGTATGTTATTGTCCAGGTCGTGGGCTTCAAAGTTAAAGGGAACTCTACAAATGGATATGTCTTTCGCTACTATTCCGGTGTTGGGGGTACACAGAAGATTGTATACTGAAAAGAGAGCTTCTTATTTGGTAAGTGATCTAAAAGAACCTGAGAAACATGCCATATATGCTTTAGACACCGATTTGGGGTCTTGCATTTTGTACAATGATGTTGAATCTAAAGAAAAGATTGATTTAATTGAACCTAAAGAAAATAAAGAGGAAAAATTGTTAAGAGAAAAGATCAGAAAAGAAGGTACTTGGACGATGCACTTTGATGGAGCTAGAAGCAGAGAAGGAGCTGGAGCAGGAGTATGGGTAATTACACCTGACAGAGAATTTCTAATGTTTTCTTACCAATTGAATTTTGAATGTACCAACAATGTTGCAGAGTATGAGGCCTTAATTCTGGGATTGAATGTGTTGAAGGATTTGAAAGCAAGAAAGATTGAGGTATTCGGAGATTCTGAATTGGTTATAAATCAAGTAAAAGCTATTTATCAGACCAAACACCCGAAAATGAGGTCCTATAGGAATGAAGTGTGGGATTTACTGGAAAACTTCTTTGATGAACATGATGTTATCTCAATTCCCCGAGTTAGCAACACTGTAGCAGATTCTTTAGCCACTGCAGGAGCTGCGTTCAAAACTCCCGTCTTTTCTAAAAAGGAATATAATATCGAAGTCATACATAGACCATCTATTCCAGACAATGTCAAGCATTGGCAAGTCTTTGAAGATGACCAACAGATCAAACGCTTTTTGGAAATGACAGATGAGTTCAACTACAGATCTATTGATGCAGAAGGTGATGAGATGGGTCCAAATGAAGTGGATTCTCCAGAGGAAGCCGAAAAATTCAAGCAAAGGATCGGAGGTAAGGATATTATTCAACTGAAGAATAATGTTATCCCTAGAGGTTTGATTCCTTTAGAAAAGCTATTTGATAAAAATTATGTGGTAAAGAATCCAAAGATTGAACCAAAACCTGAAGATGTAAAAGATTATAATCTGGGTTCTGAAAAAGATCCCAAATTGGTAAAACTTTCAAAGAAATTACCAAGAAAAGAAGAAGATAAAAGTGTGGAAGTAATGAAAAGGTTTTCAGATGTTTTTGCTTGGAGCTATGAGGATTTAAAGGAATATGATATTTCTGTTATACAACATACAATTCCAATTAAACCAGGTGAAAAGCCTTTTAAGCAAAAGTTGAGAAGAATAAATCCCAAGCTACTGCCAGTGATAGAAAAAGAGGTGAGGAAGTTGTTTGATGCTAAGATAATTGTGTCTCTGAGGTTTTCTAAGTGGTTAGCAAATTTAGTACCTGTAAGGAAAAAGAATGGAGAAATAAGGCTGTGTGTAGATTTTAGAAACTTGAACAGAGCTTCTTTGAAAGATAATTATCCACTCCCTAAAATGGACCAGGTTTTACAACAAGTTGTGGGAGCCGAGAGAATTTCCATGCTAGATGGTTTTTCAGGTTATAATCAAATCAAAGTTCATCCAGAGGATCAAGAAAAAACTGCTTTTACTACACCTTGGGGAACGTTTATGTACGCCAAAATGCCATTTGGTCTAATGAATGCAGGAGCAACATTTCAGAGAGCTATGGATATTGCATTTGCAGATGAAAGGGACAAAATTGTGGTGATATACATGGATGATATCACTGTTTATTCAAAGAACGCTGCTGATCACTGGAAACATTTGGAAAGAGTTTTCATAAAATGTAGAAGGTTTGGAATTTCATTAAATCCAAAGAAATCACATTTTTGTATGGAAGAAGGAAGGTTATTGGGACACATCATATCCAAAGAAGGAATTAAGATTGATCCAGAGAGAGTATCTGCAATACAAAAGGTGGGAATTCCTAGAAGTAAGAAAGAGATTCAATCATTCATAGGAAGGGTAAATTGGTTGAGGAGGTTCATTCCCAGTTTTGCTGAAATTTTAAGAAATATAACTGAAATGTTGAGAAAAGATAGAGAAATTAAATGGAATGAAGAAGCAAGAAAATCCTTTGACAACATCAAAAAAGCTTTGACCGAAGCACCGGTGTTAATTAGTCCAGATTATACAAGGGATTTCATTATGTTTACATATGCATCGGAGCACACAGTGGCTGGAGTATTGTTGCAGAAGAATCAAGAGGGTATAGAACAGCCTATTGCATTTTTTAGTAAAATTCTGAGAGATGCAGAATTAAAATATAACATCATGGAAAAACAAGCTTATGCTTTGGTGAAAGCATTGAAAGATTTCAGGATATATATTTTGCATTCTCATACAATAGCGCATGTTCCATCAGCAGCAGTAAAAGACATTCTTACACAACCAGATCCTGAAGGGAAAAGAGCAAAATGGATAGCAGTATTGCTGGAATATGACCTGGACATTAAACCCACCAAATTAATAAAAGGTCAAGGTTTAGCTAAGATGATGACAGAAACAAATTGGGATTCTCTCAGTATAAATTTTATGGCTGAAACTTCGTCCGAAGATGTTCCAAAGTCACCAATAATTGAAGATTTCTCTTTATCTCCCTGGTACTCAGATATTGTATATGTCTTACAGAATCTCCAAGCACCTGCAGACATGGAAAAAACGAGGGCCAGGTCAGTAAAACTGAAAGCTGCAAAGTTTTGCATATTAGACGGGAATTTGTTTTGGAAAGATCCAGGAGGAATATTGTTAAATTGTCTTTTAGAGAATGAGGCACAGCATATTATGGTGGAATTTCATAAAGGTATGTGTGGAGGACATCATTCATGGAAGGCTACAATGAACAAAATTCTTAGAGCTGGTTTTTACTGGCCTAGCATGTATTCCGATGTGTATAAAGAAATAACAAAATGTCATGAATGTCAAATTTTCGATGGAAAAAGAGAATTATTACCATTTCCATTGAAACCCATTTCAGTTGAAGCACCGTTCCAACAGTGGGGGTTAGATTTTATTGGTGAAATTAACCCGAATTCTTCAGGACAACACAAGTGGATTTTGACTGCTACTGATTACTTCACAAAATGGATTGAGGCCATACCAACCAGAAATGCTACAGAGACGGTGATTATGAACTTTTTGGAAGAAAATATTTTGTCCAGGTTTGGTTGCCCTAAAAGGATAGTGACAGATAATGCCCCAGCGTTCAAGTCAAAAAAGATGATAAATTTCTGTCATAAATATCACATACATCTGAACCATTCAACAGCTTATTATCCACAAGGAAATGGATTAGCCGAATCTTCAAATAAAAGTTTGGTGAGAATCATAAAGAAGTTGTTAGAGGATAATAAGAGGGCTTGGCACACCAAACTAAAATATGCTCTATGGGCAGACAGAATCAGTACAAAAAGAGCAATTGGCACTTCCCCTTTTCAGTTGGTATATGGTACAGAAGTAGTTTTTCCTGTTTCTTTAGGGTTGCCAGTCATGAAATTGTTACAAGAAGTTGATGAAGAACCAAATCATATGCAAAGAAGAATAAATCAAATGATAGAATTACATGAAGTCAGGGAGAAGGCATATAACAAGACCCAAATACATCAAGAAAAAATGAAAAAAACTTTTGACAGAAAAGTTAAGGAAAAAGATTTTCAAATAAATGATTTGGTTTTGAAATGGGATTCCAGGAAAGAAGAACACCATGGAAAGTTTGAACATTTATGGAAAGGTCCATATATTATTGCAGGATGCCAAGGAGAAAATGCTTTTATCTTAAAAAATTGCAATGGAGAATTTTATCCTGGAGGGCCAGTAAATGGGAGGCACCTCAAACATTATTTGTCCTAACAGATGGAAGTGAAGGAAAGTTCCTGTACAGTGTAAATATTTAAAAAAAAAAAAAAAAAAAAAAGTTTGAGTGTGGCCCAATGGATCAGGCACTTGGTCTACGATGTTCTTTGCTACCTCGCAGGGAGGATAGCATCCCCAGTTAGAGCCAGTTGTTGACACCAGGTCTGAGGAAAATTGAAATTTTTGCTAAAAGGCCCTAAGAGAAAGAATCATCACAAAAAAAGGGTTGAGCTGAAGGTTTTTATATAAAAGAATAGGAGAAAAACCCATAAGTATAAAGTCCGCCAGCAAATATAATGTAAAGGTTAAACCCCAGTCAAGTTTCGTCGGCGGAGATAGCATAGATCCAGATCAACGGTCCATATTAACCCCACGTCGCCAAGGTGATCGTCAACAAACGGTGGAGGGTGGTAGCGGACATAATACCACCAAGGCACGTGTCCCATATTTATTCATCCGCGCTTGGAGAAAATGGTATCGGAAACCACTATAACACCGCGCGGAACCACCCATTACAGAAAGGTGGAAAGATATCTTACGTGGCAAGGTGGGACCTAACAGGTGGTGAACAAGGAATGGATTGATAAGGCCGTGGCACGTGGCACTATACTTTGCATGGATCGAAAGGCCAATACATGCCACAATCAAATCAACGGCCAGCGTTTCATCCGCGGCCAGGAACATGCGCACGGGATATAAAGGAAAGCGGTCGTGGAGAATAAACCGCCTTAACAGGTGTCAGCAGATGGTGTATCCGCGCGAGTAGCAAACCGGAAAAGGAAACCGCCTTTTCGATCGCGGATACCGCCGGTGCAATAAAGAGGGACAAGATCTGACGGTTCAAAATAATGGTCCAAAGATCAATGGTTGGAGATGACCCGCGTTCATAAAGGTGCAAGGAGGTTATTCTAAAAAGGCTTATATAAAAAGAAAGGGCTCCACATAACGGCATTTTGTATGTGTCGTTATCCTGGAGAGCTCCGAAGACTGGTGGAAGCCGGCGATTGCGACAGAAGGCGAAAAGCAAGCATTTACAGGTAGGGTCTGGTGACCTGTCACTCTCTTTGAACGGAATTTTGTTTAAAAGAAGCATTTAGATGGAGACTGTACAAGATATAGACGTTTTTAGGTCAAAAGATGCCCTAGAAGACAGAGATGAAGATGTTTTCGATACCCTTATTAGGTTCCCGGTCTCCGATGTAAAAATTAAGTTGTCCGAGCTATGAAAGAGGGTATAGACCCGCATAGAGTTCACCAGTCATCTCTGATAGCTTTTTGCCCTGACCAATTTCCTGTTTTCCCAGAATTCGTCTCCTGGTGTGCTGAAAACTATTCACGGGAAGAAAAAGTTGTTTTAAACAGTCAGAAAACTAGAGCCATTTGCAAAATTGAGCCAGCCGAAGTAATTAGAGCCCTAGAAATATATTTACCCCAAACCCTCGACCCTGAAGTTTTTTCTGAGGTGTCGATTATTGAAAATTTTCACCACGCTTCTCAGAGTGATAGGGAAGTGTTTTTGTCGACGTGTCTCAGACCAGAAACTAGCCTTTCTGAACTCCCTTACCCTTTAGATATCAACCTTTTTAATGAAAATACCCAGTTGGTCTTGACACTGTTGGCCGTAGTTTTAGGGTTAGATTCGGATTTGTATATAACTGAGTTTCAATTGAGTTTATTGTACAGAATAAGTATAGTCCCGTCGGGAATTGACGAAAGTCAAATTCCCCGACTAAATTTTGAAGCTTTCATAGCCGAAAGGATGCATGACCAGATGGTCAATTTTTCCACGCACAGACATTTCAGGTTTCAAGCATTTTTAATGAAAATGATTATGGTATCCAGCCAGGAAGAATTACAGTTCCCAGAGATTGTTTTCGCGACTCCACTGGAAAACAATATTTTCAATTTCATCAATTACATGCTCTCGACGATCTTTAAGATGATTTTCGGAAAAAGTCTGCCTAGGGTATTGCCAGAAATGCAGGTATCAATGCAACTAAATACAGAGTATGCTACAGGAGACTGGTTTTTATCAAAAGATAGTACAGTGGTCAGATTGTATGGATTCAAGCATAAACCCTATGTGCTACCAGCATTCCTCACCTTGAGGATTTTTGCCTTGGAGTTTTTAAGACAGAAATTGATTGTAGAAGATAACAATTTTTTGGTCCACAGACAAGCAACGGACATTAAGTACCCTTTCACATTAGGTCCGTTTACAATAAAGAATAAGAACGCTGCTGTATATATAGAGAAATTGTTAAAAGACATGAATTTTGAGACAGATGCAGCCTTGGAATATGACCCATTAAATATCATATCCAAAAGAAGAATTGAGCATCGTATTAAGGCTCTGAATCATCAAACTGTTGAAGGGATGGCAGGCAGAGCCAACTGGCTCGAATACAAAGAAGAAATTATCCCAGACAAGTCCGACAAAGAAAGGTCATTGGAAGAAGCAATGGCAGAAACAGAAAGCGAAATCAATACTGCATTAGTGGGGTCCAAAAGACCTATACAGGACATCATGATCACCGATGATGAAGAGACAGAAAAAGGAAAACGATTGAAAACTGATGAGTCGCAGGAATTGACAACCATTTCAGAAGAAGCAAAAGCTACAGAAAATGAAATACCAGAGGTTACAGTGAGGGAATACAATATTGAAGAGACCCCTGTAGGGGATGATGTAAATAGACCCAAAAATTTCATGGACGTATTTAATGAACATAGCAAAAACAAACAGGAATCTGCGAAACAAACAAGTCTATTGTTTCCAAAGGTCAGAAATATATCGAATAATGAAGTAAGCTTATTCACCAGCAGGAACATCAAAGAAAATTCTTTAAAATTTTCAGTTGTGACCAAAAACAAGATCTCAGAGATGAGTGTGGATTTATCAAAGATAAATGCCCCTGACAAAATTTTGTTACATAGACAAGCTGGAGAGGTTATATACTCAGACTATTTGGGGGCCACATTGAGAGCAGACAAACTAAAGAATTCAGTAGAAAAATTAAATAAGCAGTTGAGACAAGAAAAGGCAGAGAATAAGTCTCGACAACAGCAAATTAAGAAGTTGCAAATAGACTTAACTAATAAAGATGGAGCTGCAGCTACCAAACTGCTCCAGGAGAAGGAAGAAGTGATTTTAACATTGAGACGAAAGTTAAAAATCCCAGACGCTGTACTCATTCAAGGTGCAGAATTGACTATATTAGAAAAAGAGAAAGAAGAGTTATCTAACGAAGTCAATGATGTCACAGCTAAATTGTTAAAGCTGTCTGACGAAAAAGACTATTGGGAAAAAGAAAGATTCATTTTGGAAGAACAGTTGGCAACAGCAAGAAAACAATTAGCAGAGAACAGTCAGCAGCAGGTACAGGCAGGCCCAGAAGAGGATAAGAACGGTGTAGATGGGATTTGCAGGCAATGTCACAAATAAGTTTAAAGGATAATGAAATCAAATTGTTGAAAGCAGAAATACAAAAATTAAAAGAGGAAAATGAAGCAAAAGAAAAAGAAATAAAAACTTTGCAGGCAAATAATCAGGAATTGAGCAGTAATAATAAAGGATTGGCTGCTCATGCAACAGGACAAGCTGCTATGCAGGGATGTAAACATATGGTGTGGGACCAGATCATCAAAGAAGTTGAAAAACTTAGGCCATATCTGGATTATATAAGAGTTAAGGAAAAAGTAGCCAAAGATGCCTTCGACAGTTGCCGGGCAGTCAGGGAAGGCTTAAATAGAAAGCCGAAAGAAATAGCTCAGAGAGCAATTACATTTTTAAATAGTTTATCCGAGGCAGACCTGACGGCTATGAGTATAACAAACAGAATTTCTGTCATCACTTGGGCTAGAAGGATCTTGGGCAAATACTCACATATCGAAAACATCGAGGCCAAAGCAGGAGAAATAAGAAAAGAAGTAATCCAGTTCAAAAAGCAATTTGACAAGTTAGTGAACAAGGGATTCCCAGCTTTCTGGAACGAAAATAATGAATTAATTCCTCCAGCTGATTATAAAAGATTACTGTTTGATATCAGGATGGATCACCGAAAATTCCAGCAGATAGATCACATGCTCACAGGAAAAATTCTAATGGAAAAAATGTCAGGGGAATTTGAAATTTTAAATATGCTGATTTCAACTTGCGCAAACCTTCTTCCTATTTCTTATGCAGGTCATATCGAGATGCGAGTCTTAGTGAAAGAAATGACCAGTTATGACCTACCCACTGTTGACCAGTGGAATTATGTTGAGAAATATGGGAAGACCAGATATTCTGTTCATACCTAGATGCATTTGAGACTCTTGCCATGTGGCAAAATGATGATATCCAAAAGTCTTTCCAAGTGGCAAAAAAAGACTTTTTATTTTTAAATTTGTAATATTATTTGAAAGACAGTTATGGGTTACTCGAAGACAGTTATCTTTTAGTTAAATATTCTTAATTATTAGTTAGAAGAAGCAGTTATGTGGAGCTTCTTCTGAAAATTTTGTATAAAAAACAATGGAGGTCATTGTTGAAAGGGTTGGAAAATTTTTGAGAAACAATTATGTTTTGAAGTTTATTTTTGAAATAAAAAGCAGTACAGTGATGATACCTATTTTTTGATACAGAGATTCATGAGTTAATCAGTCTTGCAGTCTGTAACTTTCCTTATCCTTATATGTGCATGTTTATCTTCTTCGTTATATCTCCCATGGTGTTTTTCTTCTATATTTAAATGAACATTTGAAAATAACTTGATATTCATACTGGTTATGCCTCATTTTATTCGCATTTAAATATCCATTTTATTCTCCAAAGTTGACAATAGATTTATCCTGGATAGATACCTGTTGTTAATGGAATGTCTTTATTTCTTTCTATGTCACCTGAAAAATCAAATTGACTGTAACATGATTACTATCTTGCCTCTGTGAAAATCTTTATGGTGAAAATCTCTTACTGGTTTATCACACTTTGAAAACTTTTGACTCCATGCCCAATGTTTCTTGTTTACCTTTTCGACCAGAAAATATCTTTTGAGAATTTTTAAGAAAACCTTTGTATATTTTAGCCTTCATATATATATCCTGAGAGAGCCCTCTCTGGTAGAGAAAATGGCTAGTTCTTCTACCTAAAGCTTGGTTTGAAATAGGTTACCTTAGGTCTTATTTTCTTACAACCATAATAAAATCTAAGTGCTAACAAAAGGTACACCAAGAAAGTCAAATCATGTTCTAGTTCAAGAACATATGATCATGATGACATGAAGACAAAGATTTATCCATTGTCATGGATCACTTAGAAGATCTACTTACAAGGTATGTATAACTTGGTTCTACAATGGATAACTTATGAGACATGCAAGTTACTAGCACAAGTCATTGAAGAGAACCAGAAGACATTATGCGGGTATGTTAGACATAACTAGCTAGCATGCTAATCCAGGTATGTTTTTTCCTATATCAAGCTAGAATCCTACCTTGTGTTAGGATCTTATACTGTTGTGTTGTTGATAATTATTATTCATGAAGTCATAGATTTGAATAGTCATGGTTGTGTGCATATTATGCTTCTTACCATAATTGATGATATGACTAACCAAAAGTATCATGAAGGTATAGGTTTGAGTAATCACGGGTTTAGGCATATTATGTTTCTTACTTTAATTTATGATATGACTAACCATAAGATTCCTATATAAACCTTGAAATGCTTATTATTTATGTTTGAAATGATCATGACTATACATGCTTAAGATTATTGTGTTTTGATAGTATTAAGAATATACTAATGAATGTATGATTATGTATGAGACCTCAATGATAACACAATGATGATACTAATAAGCATGCATAGTGATTAACGATGGATATAAGTTCAAGGACAGGAAATCTAGGAGGCAAAGATCAAGAGGGAGGACACTCTAGTTGTTCCTGCAAGGAAGCAAAGATCAAGAAGGAGCACACTTCAGTAGTTTCTGCAAGGATGCAGATATTCAGAGGGAGTTGACCACTTCTCACAATCCACATCAGAATGGAGTTGCAAAAAAGAAGCAAAGACTAAGAGGGAGTCAACCCAACAAACAAATAAAGATAAGTATTTGAATAGTCATTACTTGCATATTTTATTGTTTAAATAATATTGTTCAATAATGCATATACTGATGTTCCTAGAATTAGGTTGTGTATTATGCATATTAGAATAGTTGCATTGATGAACAGTATACTACTAATATACATGGGTAAGTGGCCTATGGCACTGTACAACATTCCATTTCTACCTATCTAGAATGAAACCTCTTTGTTGACATGTTGGGAGTTGTGCACACTCTTAACAATGTTCTGGTAGAGATTGGAAGGCATCTAGAAAGTTACGTGATATGGATAAATGTTGTATTGAAGCATTGGCTAAGATAATTGCATGACTGTATGACATATTTCTTTATGTGTAAGAATTTGTTTTGAAAACTACGAGATGTTTTCTAATCATGCAATTTAACTTGTTGTGTAGGAAATATCGTATACCATCACCTACAAAAGAAGGACTACAACATGTGTTCAACAACAAAGTTATCTATTGAAAATATTGAAGATATTGAAGTTCCCAGGATCTGGGAAGAATGCCATGATCGAGAAGTACCAGTCGATCATGAAGATGTTTGGGATGCAGTCCCAAGACCTGAAGGGGAGTCTGTAGTGACTTCCAAGAGGATCTACAAGATCAAGCATGCTGCAGGTGGTAGCAGAGAGACTTTTGCTCCTGTAGCCAGATACACTTCTGTAGCCAGGGTTTTCACCCTAGCTTGTGCAAATGAGCACCTACTAAGGAGAATGGACTCCTTAGTAGCAGTTCAATAAACAGTAAATTAAAGTAATAAAACAATACGAATTCTAAACTAGCATGAGCATTAATAAACATAACAAAACATGGAAATATGGTGAAGATCTTTCTTTTTTGTATTAAAATTTTACCTCAGGTGTAGAGGTTGGTGAAGTTATTGCAATAGTCCAAGAGGGTTGCTCCAAAATCCATCTTTGCTCCTTCTCTTTCTCCGAAGGATTGGAAATGGGCCAAAAGGGGCACTCAAGGGTGAAAGTAGCTCAAGGGTGAGCTAGGGTTTCAAGAGTGATTTTGGCAGAGTAAGGGTGTATTTGACTGTGGATATGAAATGAGGGGCCTCCGTCACCTATTTATAGGTTTTTAGTGGTGGAGTGATGGCCCATGGTTTTGGGAACCATATGGTTTAGGTCAGTTGTATAGGGTTTTTTCCTCATTTTTCCCTCTTTTTCCTCTTTTTTTATATTTTGTATTCCCTTTTTAGAGGGTTTTTGCTATTTTGGAAGAATTTTGGATTATTTTGGGGGGGAAAGGGGTTTTTTGGCCTTTTAGAGGCTTTTTTAATGGTTTTGTGGCCTTTTGGAGGCTTTTTTGGCCTTTTGAAGGCTTTTTAATGGGATTTTAAGGTTCTGGAGGTAAATATGGTAGGAAATATGGACAAATGAGTCATGTAATGGGGTAGATGAGATAGTGAGCACTTTTGGGTGTTAACAGATTGCCCCCTGATGTGAGGGCAGGAGCTCATCGTATGGCCGATAGACATCATAAGTCTTGTATGGTTTTCCTGGGGTGTGGAGAAGAGAAGAAACAAACTGGAGCCCGGAACAACGGTCCCGAACAAACTGCAAAAACTGAAAGTACATAACCTCAATAATGGATGAGGAATAATCTGATCATATGGATGAGGCGGGCATTCCCATGCTCGTATCAAGATATAGAACAACAATAACAATGGGGTCCAAAATATGGGGACCTGACATATACATGGCCTCAAATAAGGAATGAGGAAGAATCTCAATATATGGACGAGGCAGGCATACCCATGCTCGTATCAAGATACATAAAAAATAACTGTGAGGCCCGAAAAGGGGGACCTGTAGGATACATAGAGAACCACTGTGTACATCATAAGGGTCCAGAGGGGACACAAATCTGGGACATACTGCTGGGCTGACCATGTCTGAGCTGAAGAACTGGTACACTGGAATAACTACAGTGCTACTGAGTGGGGTACCAGAGGAACTGATGAGCTGCTGGAGCATAGTGACGGGAAGTCATATCCTCAATGGTACACTGGACTGGAACTGAACTGGGTACTCAAGGAAGCATATAACTGGATGGCTTCCGAATACAATCGCCAACGCAACCTGGACATCCATGGGAACATACAACTGGGCGTTCCGAAGAGACTCACCAATGTGTTAGAGTCGGGGGAAATCCGGGGTCTTCGACCAATAACGGAAGGGATATAAACCCTACGCGATTCTCAATGATGCGATCAAGGTGTTGAAGTCGAGCATGTGAGAAACAACCACTCTGAGAGGCAATGATGACTCCTCTCAGAATGGTCCGTAGGCACTCACCACAGATGGTGATGGGTCCAAGGCGCAGGGACCTCTGGGTCTATCCTCTGGAATAGAGGGGTTTTCGTCGACAGAGGGAGACCTGCAACTATCAAGGCAATGATGTTTCCTTGACAGGAGCGTGAGGTGGAGAACCGAAGCGTGAGAGTACTGATGGTAGGACTGACATACTGTGGGGGATAACTGGGCAAGTAGAGGGTGTGGACTCAAACTTCCTTTTTTCAGAGTATGATGGTGGGGACGATCGGGCAGCATATGAAACTGACTGGTGGGAAAGGGATCATAGTTGTAATGGATCAAGGATAGTGACTGGGATGAGTGATACTCAAGCTGGGGTAAAATGGCAGGAGACTGCAGACTACTCTGAACAAAGGAGACCTGATTGGGGGTGCTGCCGAGATGATCGATCATAGTGCCAAGAGGCACGGGGGGACTTCTTCACGGGTTAAGGAACTAGAAGAAGTGTGTGTAAAATGGTATTGTCGTGTGGATTTATACGAGCCCAGGATAGTTCATGCTCGTGATTGCTTTCAATTTTAAGGAGTCTGAAAACGATAATAAGACTCTGAAATAATGGAATGGTACTGTCGTGTGGATTTGTACGAGCCCAGGACAGTTCATTCTCGTGGTTGCTTTCAATTGTAGAGAGTCTGAAAGCGATAAGAAGACTCCAGGGGGTTGCTTTTTTCGTGTGTTAGTCTCCAAGGCCCGAAGAAGCATAAAAGGATGCAATGAAGAACTCTTCTAGCCGATGTGACTAGAGTATTCCTTTTTTGTAATTAGTCTACCAGGTATGGAAAAGGGTTAAACTTATACCAGATAGACGCCCTTTTAGGTACTTTAACGAGCATGAAAGGAAGCAAGATTGCTCAGCGATCTTTTCATTGTTTTAGGAGTCAGAAAAGAGCTTAACAGAAACTCCCTAAGAGCCTTTTTCGTAAAGGACTTGTCCGGCCCGAAAAAGGGATAAAATTATACCGAACAAAAGGAATGGCCAGACGAGGAGGAAGTGCTCAATCAAGGAACATTGATGATGACCAAGAACGAGGGTAGGGGGGAACACTGGTGGGCCCCTTTGCAGGATAATGAATGGTGGAAAAATAATGAAATAATTGCAGTATGACAGGAGTGAATGGCTCATGTAAAAATGTGGAACAATCCGATGACGGCCGATGTGGCGCGCAAACCGAGGCAGCAAGGTGTCGAGACACAATGTTGAAACTGTACCAGGTGAGAGCGAGAAATGATCTCAATCATCATCATGAGCTCGGAAAAATGAATCTGGCAATACAAAAAGTGTCAAAAATGGATAACGGTCGATGTGGCACGCAAACCGAGGTGACAAGGGGTGTTTTGGAAAAATACCTAAAAAATCTGGGGGTGAGAGCGAGAAATGATCTCAAGCATCATCACGAGCTCGGAAAAATGAATCCGATGATATGAAATATATCAAAAATGGAGAGCAACTGAAGTGGCACGCAAATCGAGGTGACTAGTGGTGTCGGGACACAATGTTGATATGGGTCCTGGTGAGAGCGAGAAATTATCTCAAGCATCATCACGGGCACGGAAATATGAATCCGGCGGTGCAAATGGTGCAAAAAATCGAGGTCATAACGACTCCGGAATGGTCAAAGGAAATAACTAGGTTAAAAAATGGCTACAGATAAAGGTGAGCCCACCAAGCCAAGGATGCAGTGGTGGGGAGAAATGTGTAAAATTAGTCACAGCAGATCTAATGAACAAGTAAATCAATCACAACAGATGAACATAGAAAATATGGTGTAAAATTGTGCAAAACATGCATCAGTGCTCAATATCCCAATAAGGGTGAATAATTACAATACAATTTGACAATGTGAGTGAGCAATTCGAATTAACTAAGTAGGCCATTTGAATCACTGAACGGAGTAGCTTGACTCCAACTAGGAGTCCTCATCATCAATCGGTGGTGCTCATCAATGCACAAGAACCAGTCATCCAGGTGTCAATCTGAGTCTAACTAAGTGTAACAAGTGTAAATGAAGTGTGTAGCACTGATTAAGGGAAGGAGGCTCAGTGGGGGGCGCATGGGAGGCTAACTGAAGTCAGAACAAGTCATCTAGTCAATCTGGAGGTCCAACGGAAGTGAAACAGTCAGTCGGGAGTGAAACTAGCCTCAAATCAGGGAGAATCGGAGCTAACTGAGTGTAACTGAAGTGGAACTGCAGTGGTAGGTGAAGAAGTGCGCCCTTCTCTGGCAGTAGGTGAGAAGTGGGCGCCTTCCAGACTAGGAGGGCTAAAACTCTGAAGTAAGTGGCTCCCGGGTGCTAGAATAAGGTGGCTAAGGTGCTGGAGGCATCAACCTGGTGACTGGGATGCATGCAAAATGCATGCAAACCCTAGAATTTGCATGCAAACCCTAATTGCATGCAAGATCCTGAAAAAGATGATGTGGATATTCGAACAAAATGATGGCCCGCGGGGGCAAAATACTAGGCGTATAAAATCAAATCAAATATACAAGTGACACGTGACCTCAAAAATGGTTGAGATCACGCATGTGAAAAAGTGAGTAGGGTTAATGACTTGCCCCCATGCTATGTGCATGGGGTTTATGATTGTGGATCACATATGTGTTGGTTTGAACAAGGGGATCATGGACGTGTTGAGATAGATGTGATGGGTAAGTTTCAAAATGGTTGATCATGCCCCTTATCCCAAGGTCGAGGTAATCTATTATGCCCCCTAACTCAGAGGTGTCAATGTGGTGCTCGATGATAGTGGGGTCAAGACCAGGCATTTCGGTGTAGGACCAGGCAAAGACATCACGGAACTCTTGGAAAAGTTTTTTGTACTCTCCAATATCATACTCACTGCAGGGGGCTCCTAAGGTAATGATTTCAAGAGCACTAGGTGGGTCAGAGATATCTATGTGGATGACGAGTGAGATGTTGGCCATGTTACCTTCCTCAAAAGCATCAGGAGCGGGAATAGGATCCTTAAACCAGTCGATTTTGGTGGGAAGGAAATCTTTGGACTCAACCACGAATTGGGTAGCTGTGGTAGAGGAGGATTCTTCTGGGAGGAAATAGGAACAATGGTGCATTTTGTCCCAGGGATAATCTAGGGCAGTGAGAGCCTCAAGGATCTCCTCATCATTGTAGAAACTTTGAGTTGTCAAATCGGTTGACAAGGGAGTGGTAGTCGAAGAGATCATATAAATGGTGTTAATCTCTCCGGATGGGGGTGAGACGGGAGGGTGGATCTCCTCAATTGTGGGGGGTGCCGTCTCAAGGTCCAAATTATTCATCTCGTAGAGAGCTGCTCTGTAATCTGGGAGATCAGGACAGTGATGTGAGTAATGGCTGTAAATACCGCATATTGCACAAGGGTGGTTGGTACGCAGTAATTTATCACGAGGCTTAGGGGTTGGATCTAGTTCGACAACCGGTATGTTGGGGTCGTCATCAAGCATTTGCATGTGTTCCTGTAATGCAGGAAATTGTGGACATTGATCAGTCGAATGGCCTAACTCATCACACAACGAGCATTTGGGGGGAGCACGAAACATGGGGGGGGTTTAACTGCCTTGGGAGGGGGTATAGCAGTGTATGGTTGTGGGCCTCTGCCCCCAGTGGGCTTGATAAGAGGAGGGGGATTCGTCGATGACAAAGGGGTAGTGACACCGGGAGGTGGTTGACTAGTAGTGGCAATGGGTTGCACCGGTTGAAGGACGACATTTGGTGTCGGTGGGGGAACGGGAGGCGAAATATACCACACGGGTAATCCTAAGGTTAACCCGAGGAGGCTGAGAGTAGCCATAACCGAGGCACTTACTACTCCCGAGGGAGGGAATAGGAAGGGGATTGTGTGGGTGGGTGTAACACCAATGTGACTAGGTACCAATGGTGGTTTGGGTAACAAAGGCGGTTGATTGTTGGGTGTTTGTGTATTGTGGGAGAGGGTACATAGGTCAGATACTTCGGTCGCAGGTGACGGGGGGGGGAATGGATTGGAATGTTGAGGTCATCGACGGATCTGAGTAAACTCCAGGTCCCACGGAGGAAACAAACAAGGTAGTTGCACCACAAACAGGTTGTTCAACCATGGGGAGAACATTTTCGGGTGCAGCGGGGGCATTTGGATCGTAATAGGTGAGTTGGTCAACCTTGACCACGCATCCGTCATGGGGGAACATCATGGTACGAAACACAGATGAGGCAACCGCCCACATGGCATACATGTAGTTGCATCCAAGTAAGAGGTTATAAACAAGTTGGGCATTGATGACCTCTATGTCAATGAGCACGGTTTTACTAGCCAGCTGGACAGGAACATTAGCTACGAGACCTTGGGGTTGAGCCGAACGGCCGTCGTAGGCTCGCAATGCAGTGGTGGACTGCTGGAAGATAGGGGATCCCAACTTCTTCCAAATGAATGTGGACATAACGCATGTAGAGGCACCTTCATCGATAATGCACCGATGGATGACAAGATTCCGAACGGAAACAGAAACTTGGAATGCTAAAGTGGAAGGCAGGCGTGGTTCAGACTGGTCCAAATCGAAGGCCATCAGTTGTGAATCATTTGGGTCAATAGCACCAATGGCGGAGAGAAAAGTCTTGCGCTGTGAAGGACAGTGTTTTAAGACTTCTAACGCAGACATGGCTGCGAGAGACTGGGCTAAGTCATCTACAATGTTGTAATTTGACGCAGCGCGAGCATTGGGGTTATTGTTAATGCGACAAAGTGGGAAGCGAGGTGCTTTAGAGGCACCATCGAGTGGAGCCAGAGGTATACGTAACGTATGATCAATGGGATGAGCATTAGTGCTTTTGTCGACGGGAGAGGCTTCAGGGGTGGAGCCATATTGGTTCCGACGGGTTTGGAGATTGACATCAGCGGATGACATCATGAACAAGTGGTGGGTACCTGAGTCTAACATGGGTTGATCAGGAGTGGCATAAGTGATCTGTTGTTGTGGTGGCACGTTACCTTGAGGGGGAGCCAACGGCTGAGTGTTCACTACACCTTGGGTTGGTAAGGGGTTTTGCAGCACCAAAGGTTGATGCTGAGAAGGTGGGGGGTTGGGTGGCGCCTGAGGAACCGCGTGCCCTTGGCGATGGGCATCATCAGTCCAGAGTTGCCGAGCTCGCTCCAAATGTGGGAAAGCATTTATATAGTGGCCATAGACCCCGTAAATAGAACAAGGATGGTTTGTTCACAAATTAGGATTTTTGGCTTGCTTGGGCGGCCGATCAGGGTTCTGGTTGGCAGGTGCCGCATTATTGTTGTTTGGGGGATTGGGAGGTTGACCACCTTGGTCTGGAGGGGGGTTGTTCCCATGGTTACGGCCTTTGCCACGGTTTTTGTTAACACCCAAAAAGTGTTCACTACCTCATCTACCACATTATATGGCTCATTTGTCCATTTTCCTACCATATTTCCCTTACAATCCCAAAAAATCCCACTAAAAAGCCTCCAAAAGGCCAAAAATGCCTCCAAAAGGCCACAAAACCATTAGAATAGCCTCAAAAAGGCTAAAAAACCCCATTTTCCTCCAAAAATAGCAAAATCCATCTAAAAAGGGAATAAAAAATATAAAATAATGAGGAAAAGGAGGAAAAAACCCTATACAGCTGCCCTAAACCATGTGTTTCCTAAAACCATGGGTCGGCACTCCACCACCAAAAAACTATAAATAGGTGATGGAGATCCCTTATTTCATATCCACAATCAAGTATACCCTTACTCTGCCAAAATCTCTCTTGAAACCCTAGTTCACCATTGAACTACTTTCACCTTGAGAGCCTCTTTTGGCCCATCCCCACCATTGGAGAAAGAGAAGGAGCACATTGGAGCTTGGAGCAACCCTCTTGGACATTGCAAGGAGCTTCATCAACCTTCACATTGAAGGTAATATCAATACAAAACCCTTGTTTACAAATTGTTCTTTATGTTTCATGTATGTGTTTTCGATTAGTTTCTATTTCTGTTTTAGCTTAATAATTTACATTTATTGAACTGCTACTAAGGAGTCCCTTCTCCTTAGTAGGTGCTCATTTGCACAAGCTAGGGGTGAAACCCTAGCTACAGTTTTGGCGACTCCCCTAGATTTTGAATTTCTGGTTTCCGTTTAAAAAAAAAAATTCCTTTCGACCGTCCCTTTCGGCCGCCGTACATCGCGTCTTTTCCCTCTGCAGTCGCGTCCCGACCGCGTCTTTCAGGCCTTTACCTGTGACCCGACCGCGGCTCTCAAACTGTTTCCGACGCCCTGCCGACGGATTCAAGTCTGTTACATGCGATCCGATCGTGGCTAATCAGCCTGTTTGCTGCGATCTGACTGCGCCTGTCGGCCATTTTCCCGCATCCAGAATGCGGCTTTCAGCCCCTTTCCTGCGTCCCGACTGCGTCTGTTAGCCTTTTTGTCGCAACCCGACTGCGTCTTTTTCCCTTTTTCCTGCATCCCGACTGCATCTGTTAGCCTTTTTCCGTGACCCGACTGCGTCTTTTTCCCTTTTTCCTGCATCCTGACTGCTTCTGTTGGCCCGAAAACCGCGACCTGACCGCGTCTGTTTCCCTCAAACCCGCGGTTTTCCTGTTCTGATTCGCCACAGACCCGTGGTCTGATTTCTGCATTTTTCCTGTTTTGAGCCCAGCCCCTTTTTGCTGCAATATTTTCTGCATCTAAACATCCCTCTGTCCTACCTGCAGCCTCACTTCCTTACAGCCTTTCTGCAACTTACTTTTTGTTCCCTTTACAGAATCTTTTTAAAATTTCAATATTTTTAATTCAGAAAATTTTGCAAGTTAAAGTTTCAATTTCAGTAATTATTGATAGTTAGAAGTTGCCCCCCTTGTGGCACTTCTATTTTGGGTTCATCACCTCACGAGCACACACTCTGTCACATAATTCAAGTGAGCCTTAAAAAGTACCTAACTCAACCAATATTCTAACCCCACTTGGGGAACACAAAAGAATCTTTGTAGTTAGGTAGGGTCGGGCGGATAGGCTTCCAATAACACCCCTCGGTCACTTACACTTGAGACATAGTTGTTGTCCAAATAGGGAACCAAAATCCCCTAGTACTTTTTGGCACGGTCACGACCAGTTTATCAGAGGGCCTCTCCCTTAGGAGGGTTGAAGTCGGGAGACTGGTTCCAGAGGCCTGAGTGGAATACCGCACTCCATTCAGTAACCGAAGGGCTACCTTTCGTGGTTTGCAGGATATCCCTGTATAGGGGTATTGCGGTAAACGGACTAAACGGCAGATTCACCTTTCTGGACGTGTCATGAACGGGGTATCTTAGTTGCCATTCTTCTAGGATTGACTACCCGGTGTCCCTCCCGGTAGGGGGATATCATAGCCACTTGGATTTCCTACTCATATTGTCTGACTTGGATTTCATCACCTTGAAGAGGATATGTTTAGTTTGAGTCAGAATACTTTTAGTTAGGTGTTTGCATGCTCCTTTGCCTCCCTTTGGTCTAGTGAGTCCACCATTTTTCATTTTTAGGAAACCTGTTGCTTGTTGGTATTCTGACCATCTTTGTTGATACTCCACCTATTGTAGCACAGCTGTTGCAGTGGGTGTTTTGAGTTGGTTGTTGGCCTGAGTGCCTTGTTTTTTAGCTCTCCTTCTGCACACTCGGTTGCATTAGGCTTTTTTGAGTTTTTTTTCTACTCACCTCAACCCACATAGATTTGACACCATCTGTCACCATTGAGTAGCCGAGACATTCTCGGCACCTCAGGGGCGAGCCCCCACAGCACGGTTCTCTTGACACCACCCGTCATAGATTCCGATCATCATCCGTTGATACCACTCATCACAGATCTAGAGCCTTGTCACTTGACTCCACTCGTCAGCGACATAGGACTCCATCACCAGATATTGACGCTCCTTACTTTACCTCTGATTCTGACGAAGAGTCTGAGAACCCTATTTACACTGCCCCTACTAGCCCCATGGCTGGCACGACTTCCACTCCTTTTTTTATAGGGACCATTGGTGGTACATCCACCACTACACCAGTTTCTACTCCTGTTTTGGGTATGCCCGCCATGGGGCCCCCATCTACCGTTCCCCTCACGGTACCTATTCCCGCAGCGGGAATTCCTATCCCCACTACATCAGTGGCTCACACTACCCATGGTGGTGCAGGCCCCTCCTATACTACCTCCGTTCCCCCACTGGGGGGCACCATCCAAAATCCTGTCCCCCCACTCGGGGGCATTGGCCCCAACTTGGTCCAACCCACTACTGTGTCACATCCTTCTTCCAGTTTGCCATTCATGGCTAGCCTCAATCTACCTGACCTGGCCAGATTGACCAACAATCCTATTCGACACGACCCTACGTGACCTCATATGCCTACCAAGCTCCCCTCTGACATCCCTAAGTTCGAGGGCAAGGCCGGTGAGGACCCACAAAACCATATCATGTCTTTCCACCTATGGTGTTCCTCTAACTCCATAGTGGACGACTCTGTTCGCCTCCGTCTCTTACAGCTCGCCTTCACTGGCTCTGCAGCCAAGTGGTATATCGAGCAACCCCATGGGACCCATGCCACCTTTGCTTCCCTTGCCTCGACCTTCCTGCAGTTCTTCCAGTTGCTTGTCCGCTATGACGCGGGCGTTGAGATCCTCTTATCTTGTAGACAAAACACGGCTACCCATATCACGGACCACATCCATGAGTGGCGTCGACGCCGTAGCTTATGCAAGATCAAACTAGACGACCGTATCTTCCTAGATTGGTTCCTCAAATCCCTTCTCCCTGTTATTGCTAAGGATGTGGCATCAGAAAGACCCCAGTCTGAAGAAGAGGCCATCCTTAAGGCCCAACAGTTCGACCTCATTTACGCCCAGACGGGTTACCTTTATACCATTATACCTGATGCCCCTCGCGGCGAGTCCTCCCAGCACGATGCGCCGGGGGAATCCCACGCTGCAGACAGTATCATTGGCCGTGTTTCTTCGCATCCCCAACCATTTTCCATTGCACGTCCTACCCCTGGCCCCGACCTTTCACGGGATACCTCACAGTCTGGAGAAACCAACTCGTATGCTCCCATGACACATCACCATCACCATGGACCCTCATGTCCTCCTCAGTTCTTCGGTCATGCGACTCCCGCTTATGCCCCCCCGGTCGCACCTCATCCCTACTACCATCAGCAGGCTGCCCCAGCTCCTGCGCCTTCACAATCCCAACCCGCTTATTACCCGCCACAGGCAACCCCTGCGGCAAACCCACAACCTGCTCCGTAGCCATATCAGCAACCTCCTCAAGTTGCTGCGCCTGCTCAGCCTCCACCTGCATATCATCCCCAGCCTGCTCCCGCACCTGCGCAACCTCAGAATCCACCTACTGCCCAAGGGCAAGTCTACACCCAACACAATCCGCAGCAAAACCAGAACAACCAACGTAACCAGGGCCAACAAAACCGTGGCAAGGGCCGTAATCGTGGGAACAACCAACCTGCTGACCAAGCTGGTCAACCGGTGAATCCCCCCGACAATAACAACGCGGCCCCCGCTAACCAAAACCCTCATCGCCCTCCCAAGCAGGCTAAAAACCCTAATTTGTGAATGAACCATCCTTGTTCTATCTGCGGGGTCTATGGACACTACACGCATGCTTTCCCACACTTAGAGCGAGCTCGGAAACTCTGGGTTGACGATGCCCACCGCCAAGGGCATGCGGCTCCTCAGGCGCCACCTAACCCCCCTCAGCCTCAGCAGCCACCTTTGGTTCTGTAAAACCCCTTACCAACCCAAGGCGTCATGAACACTCAGCCGTTGGCTACTCCTCAAGCCAACGCGCAACCCCAACAACAACAGATCACATACGCCGCTCCTGATCAACCCATGTTTGACTCAGGGACCCACCACCTGTTGATGATGTCATCTGCTGACGTCAACCTTCAGATCCGTCGGAACCAATATGGCTCCACCACTGAAACACCTCCCACTGATAAACCCACTAACGCCCATCCCACCGATCAGGCGTTACGTATACCTCCACCTCCACTAGATGGCGCTCCCAAAGCCCCTCGTTTCCCACTTCACCGTATCAACAATAACCCCAATGCACGCGCTGCGTCAAACTACAACATCGTAGATGACTTAGCCCAGTCTCTCGCAGCCATGTCTGCATTAGAAGTCTTGAAAAACTACCCTTCCCAGCGTAAGACTCTACTCTCCGCCATTGGGGCGATTGACCCACATGATTCGAATTTAATGGCATTTGATTTGGACCAATCCGAACCACACCTGCCTTCCTCCTTAGCATTCCAAGTTTCTGTTTCCGTTCGGAATCTTGTCATCCATCGATGCATCATCGATGAAGGTGCCTCCACATGCGTGATGTCTACATTCGTGTGGCAGAAGTTGGGATCCCCTACTCTCCAGCAGTCCACCACTGCATTACGCACCTACGACGGCCTGTCGGCCCAGCCCCAAGGCCTCCTACCCAATGTCCCCGTCCAGTTAGGTGGTAAAACTGTCCTTATCGACATCAAGGTAATCAATGCCCAATTGGATTATAACCTTTTACTTGGCCGCAGCTACATGTATGCTATGCGAGTGGTCGCTTCCTCTGTCTTTCGCACCATGATGTTCCCCCATGAGGGACGCGTGGTTAAGGTTGACCAGCTCACCTACTATGATCCCAGTGCTCCCGCGGCACCCGAAAATGTTCTCCCCATGGTTGAACAACCTGTTTCTCGTGCCTCCACCTCATTTGTTTCCTCTACGGGACCTGGAGTTTACTCAGACGCGCCGATGACCTCCACCTTCCAATCTATTCCGCCTCCATCAGCCCCCACGGACGTGTCTGACTTATGTACCTTGTCCCACGATCACCAACCACCTAATAATCAACCACCCTTGTTGCCTAAACCACCATTGGTACCTAGCCACATTGGTGTTACACCTATCCATACGATCCCCTTCCTAGTCCCTCCATCGGGAGTAGTAAGCGCCCCAGTTATGGATACCCTTAGCCTCCCTGGGCTAACTTTGGGATTACCCGTATGGTAACTTTCGCCTCCCGTTCGCCCGCCGACACCAGATGTCATCCTCCAACCGGTGCAACCCATGGCTACTACCACTCAGCCACCTCCCGGTGTCTCTACCCCTTCGTCCTCCACAACTCCTCCTCCTACTCCCAAACCCACTGGGGGCAGAGGTCCTCAACCTTACACTACTGTACCACCTCCCGAGACAGTCAAAAACCCCCCAGTATTTCGTGCTCCTCCCAAATGCTCATTGTGCGACGAGTTAGGCCATGCCACTCATCAGTGTCCACAGTTATCCGCATTACAGAAGCACATGCAGATGCTCGACGATGACCCCAACATCCCAACTGTTAAACTAAATCCCACTCCCAAGCCTAAAGACAAATCCCTGCGTACCAATCACCCCTGTGCCATATGCGGTGTTTACGGGCATTACTCACATCATTGTCCAGATCTACCCGATTACAGAGCGGCTCTCTATGAGATGAACAATCTGGATCTTGAGACGGCACCACCTACCATTGAGGAGATCTACCCCCCAGACTCTTCCCCTTCAGGAGAGGTTAACACCATTTATATGATCTCTTCCACCACTACTCCTTCGTCCACCGATTTGACGACGCAAACTTTCCGTACCGATGAGGAGATTCTCAAGGCCCTTGCCGCCCCGGATTATCCCTGGGATGATATGCATCATCGCTCCTACTTCATCCCAGAAGCATCTTCCTCTAGCACAGCCACCCAATTCACGGTTGAATCCAAAGACTTCCTTCCCACTAAGGTCGACTGGTTCAAGGACCCTATTCCTGCTCCTGACGCCTTCGAGGAGGGTAACATGGTTAACATCTCTCCTGTCATCCAAATTGATATCGCTGCCCCTGGGAGTGCCCCTAAACTCATCACTTTAGGAGCCTTCTGCAGTAAGCAAGAGATTGAGGAATACACTAACCTCTTCCGAGAGTTCCGTGATGTCTTTGCCTGGTCCTATACCGAAATGCCCGGTCTTGACCCCGCCATTATAGAACACCACATTGACACATGGCCTGATGTACCCCCCGTCCGTCAGAAACAGCGTCCTATCCATCCCTCAACGTTCCCAGCTATTAAAGCTAAGATTGAGACCCCTGAACTCATCACTTTAGGGGCCTCCTGCAGCGAGCAGGAGATTGAGGACTACCAACAACTCTTCCAAGAGTTCCGTGATATCTTCACCTCCCCACTCGAGAAACGTCTGCTATCCCTCGAACAAGCCGATGAAGACCATCGTGCCGCTCTCAGGACCATTGAAGCTTCCAAGAACCGCTCCAAAGCCGGTTATGACAAACATGTTCACCCTCGAACTTTCCATGAAGGGGACCTCGTCCTCGCCTATGATCACGCCCATGACAAAACCGGTAAAGGGAAGTTTGAATCCATGTGGCAAGGAACTTACATCGTGCAGACCTGCCTCGGCAAGGGGGCATACATCTTAGCCGACTCTGAAGGCCATCCTTTGCGCAACCCCCGTAATGGGTTGTATCTTAAGCGTTTCTACCCATAAATGAAATCTTGGCCTCATTGGTCCGCGTTGTACAGTTTGCTCTCTTTTTTGTTTTTCACCTTTTTTACCATCATCTTACATTCATCATTTTTGCATGACCACAGATGGACCATCTTCCACCTTGTTACACTGGCTTTGCTGATGGAGCAAGCCGCTGGTCTCCCAACCTGGCTTCTGCAGCGTGGGTCCTATATTCCCCTTCCAACGAGATGATTCACCTTGACGGAACCTGTATAGGCGCTGCTACCAATAACCAGGCAGAGTATGATGGTGTGACCGGTCTCTTGACTGCCGCCCTCCAGATGGGCATATGTCACCTTCATGTGTTCCTCGACTCCCAGCTACTTGTCTCCCAGCTCAACAACTGCTACCAGGTGCGTGATCCTTGCCTTTTTAGAAAATTCCTGCGCGCAAAACAACTCAGTCGACAGTTTGAATCCATAACATTCACACATGTCCCAAGAGCCCAAAATAGTGTCGCAGACCAAATGGCAAACAACATCCTAGATTGGCATATCAATCACACCATGTAACATCATGCATCATCATCCCATAAAAATATATAAAAACCCAAAAAGATTGCATCGCATCAACATTTGCATCCATGTACATAAACCACATTCATATCCATAGGGGCATCCACGTACCTAATCATAGATACCTCATGTTGCATCACATAAAATATAAAAGGGGTATCCACGTGCCCAACATCCTAGCCTACTTGCATCCACGTGCAATGTAAACATATGGCAAATCATAAAGCGCATCCACGTGCGTACAAATAAAACAACCTCATACAAAAAGATGCATCCACGTGCATATATATATATATCAAAAAATATACATGTTCAGTGCTATACATGTCCTGAGTACCCCTGTACTCAGCTATACAAAAAATGGATATACATGCCTAAAGCCTCATCAACATACATGTCGTAGCTACAAAACTCGGGGGGAATCCCCTGTACTCCCTAATGAGAGTCGTATCCTGCATCACTTCCTGCATCGGCTGCCTCTGAGTCCTCCCCTCTCTCCTCCTCCGGCAAGTCCTCATCTCCTACGGGCTCCTGTGCCCGCGCCCGGTCCACCAAGATCGCCACCCAGATCTCTATGGATCTGAAATCTTGGGGTGCCCTCATGCAATCCTGAACCACGTCTGGATCGACATCCCGCCATCCCTCGTCGGTCACCCCTATCAGCAACCGGTCTAGTAGTGCCCGGACCGACTCCAGTGTCCCCTCCGCATCGCGGCGACGGACCTCCCCTCGCCCAGGTAGAGCTGGAACGGCCACAATACCCCTCTGTGCCACATGTCCTGGAGGCGGCCTCGGGCCCACATCTGCAAATCACCCATATGTCAGTCACAATATATCAATCTACTATCATATATATAAAAAAATTGGCATCCATAGAATGCAAGCAACACCATACATACCGTCGGGACCCCATGCCTGTCCTGGCGCTCGCGGCGCCTCTAGATCTCCTGTGTAGTCCATGTCCCTATATGGGAAGTCGTCCAGTGTCAACGGTATCTGGAGCCACTGCAGGTACAACTCCTGCGTAAAATACCTGCCCACAGCGGCGCATCATCTCGCCCCACCGCACCATCCACGGCTCCCTCATACCTCCTGCCCTGATCGGCACCCGTGGCCGAAGTGTGGGTACCCTCTCCATAAAGAAGGCACACAAGAAGGAACCAAAACAAAAGCCCTTACCAGCTTCCTTCGCTGCCGTTAGCTGTAGCTGAACACAGGTCAGGAACATCTAGCCCCATGCGTAGTACACCCCATCCAGTACGCGCTCTATCATCTGCATCTGGCCCCTAGACACCTTCTCAGGTGACTGGGACCCCAATACCCGAACCACACATGCTGCCATGGCCTGCACTGCTAGCTCCTGTAGGTCCCTCACCAGGAGTGCATTCCGATGCACCCTCGCCTCAGGACCACAATATATCTCCAACATGTCCTCCATGTCGACGTCCGCGGAAACCCGTGGCTGTGTGTCTGCTACCCTGCCTAGACAGGGCAACCACGTCAGAAAATATACATCGGTCAGGGTGAGGTCCACCCTCTCACCCTGTACCCGGAAAGCCTGTATGTCCGGCTCCCAGAAGCTAATCAGCCGGTTCAGCAGCAATGCTGCTGACCGTATCATGGGTATCTGTGCGAACTTCAGTAGTCCGCACAATCCCAACACAGATCGCACATGGCGCTCCCCTTGGATCACAGCCACGATCTCATCAGGGATCTCCCGCTCTCTCCAGAGCACCTGCGGCATCCTGTCAATCACACAAAGGCAACTCATCAGACTCATATCAAGTAAATAAGTCCTTTTCCCTCTCCCGAAAGACCCTAATAGCTCAGCCCAAAACCGCGGCTTTCGAGCTTCCTGCCGCGGTTTTTGACCGCGGTTGTCAGGCCTATAATCGCGGTGCTTAACCGCGCGTGTCAGCCCTAACCTCGCAGTTTGGCACCGCGTGTTCCTCCTTGGAACTCACGGTACTATACCACGTATCCATCCACGAAACCGCGATCGCCAACCGCGTGGTTCACCCCGAAACTCACGGTCGCCAACCGCGGTTTCGACCCACTAACCCGCGGTCCACCCCGCGTGGACCGTACAAATAAACCCTAGGACCCACTACCCAACCCCCGACCCTAAAAAACATGCAGGTATGAGTTTGACGGAATACCTGTATCTCCCGGATTTGAAATCGGCCGGTCGGTTCGTCCATAAATGCCACCTAAGCTCTGGTCCACTCTGATCACAGGTCAAAGTCAAATAGTACAAATGACACATGTCATGTTGGACCCACCACTATTTATAGTCGGTTGACTTTTTCTTGTTACGGCCTTTCTAACCCCATACGGAGTCCATTTTTCGAACCGTTTCCACCACTAGAATCAGCACGATGAGACCGTCATGATGGTCACCTCGTTGCATTATTTTTACCCCGTCATTTTTTGCCTATTTTTCAGACACCATTAGTCACCTCGGTTTGCGTGCCACATCGACCGTTCTCCATTTTTCACATATTTTATATCATCGGAATCATTTTTCGAGCTGGTGATGACGCTTGAGATCATTTCTCGCTCTCACCCCCCGATTTTTTGAGTATTTTTCTAAAACGCCCTCGTCACCTCGGTGTACGTGCCACATCGGCCGTTACCCGTTTTCGAAACCCTTTATATCGCCGGATTCATTTTTCCGAGCTCGTGATGATGCTTGAGATCATTTCTCGCTCTCACCTGGTACAGTTTCAACATTGTGTCCCAACACCTTGCTGCCTCAATTTGCGTGCCACATCGGCCGCCATCGGATTGTTCCACACTTTTACATGAGCCATTCACTCCTGTCATACTGCAAATATTTCGTTATTTTGCCACCATTTCACTCACCCCGCAAGGAGGCCCACCAATGTTCCCCCCTACCCTCGTTTTTGGTCATCATTACTGATCCTTGATTGAACATTCCCTCCTTGCCTGGCCATTCCTTTTGTTCGGTATAATTTTATCCCTTTTTCGGGCCGGACAAGTCCTTTACGAAAAAGGCACTTAGGGAGTTTCTGTTAAGCTCTTTTCTGACTCCTAAAACAATGAAAAGATCGCCGAGCAATCTTGCTTCCTTTCATGCTCGTTAAAGTACCTGAAAGGGCATCTATCCGGTATAAGTTTACCCCTTTTCCGGACCTGGTAGACTAATTACGAAAAAGGAATACTCTAGTCACACCGGCTAGAAGAGTTCTTCATTGTATCCTTTTATGCTTCTTTGGGCCTTGGAGACTAAATATACGAAAAAGCAACCCGTTGGAGTCTTCTTATTTGCTTTCAGACTCTCTAAAATTGAAAGAAACCACGAGCATGAACTGTCCTGGGCTCGTACAATCCACACGACAGTACCATTCCATTACTTCAGAGTCTTCTTATCGCTTTCAAACTCCTTAAAATTGAAAGCAACCACGAGCATGAACTGTCCTGGGCTCGTATAAATCCACACGATAGTATCATTTTACACACACTTCTTCTAGTTCCTTAACCCATGAAGAAGTCTCCTCCCGTGCCTCCTGGCACCATGATCGATCATCTCGGTAGCACCCCCAATCAGGTCGCCTTTGTTCAAAGTATTCTGCAGTCTCCTGCCATTTTATACCCGCTTGAGTCTCCCTCAGACCAGTCACCCTCCACGATCCAATAGAGCTATGATCCCTTTCCTCTCAGTCAGTTTCATATGTTGCCCGATCATTCCCATTCTCATACTCTGAACAAAGGAAGTTTGAGTCCACCCACTCTACTTGCCCAGTTGTCCCCCCACAGTTTGGTCAGTCCTGACATCAGTACTATCACATTTCGGTTCTCCACCTCGCGCTTCTGTCAAGGAAACATCATTGCCTTGATAGTTGCAGGTCTCCCTCTGTCGATGACATCACCTCTATTCCAGAGGATAGGCCCAGAGGTCCCTACGCCTTGGACTTATCACCATCTGTGGTAAGTGCCTACGGACCATTTTGAGAGGAGTCATCATTGCCTCTCCGAGTAGTTGTTTCTCACATGCTCGACTTCAGCCCCTTGATCGCATCGTCGAGAATCGCGTAGGATTGTATCCCATCAGTTTTTAGTCGAAGACCCCAGATTTCACCCGACTCTAGCACATTGGTGAGTCACTTCGGAACGCTCAGTTATATGTTCCCGTGGATGTCCGGGCTGCATTGGCGATTGTATTCGGAAGCCATCCAGCTATATGCTTCCTTGAGTACCCATTTCAGTTCCAGCTCAGTGTACCATCGAAGTTTCTGCTCCCAGTCATTATGATCCAGCAGCTCATCAATTCCTCTGGTACCCCAGTCAGCAGCACTGTTGATATTCCAGTGCACCAATTCTTCAGCTTACACATGGTCTGCCCAGCAGTATGTCCCAGATTTGTGTTTCCTCTTGACACATATGATGTACACAGTGGTTATCTATGTATATTACAAATCCCCCTTTTCGGACTTTTCAGTTCTGTTTATGTATCTTGATACGAGCATGGGTATGCCCGCCTCGTCCATATATTGAGATTCTGCCTCATTCAGTATTTGAGGTCATGTCTATTTCAGGTCCCCATATTTTGGACCCCATTGTTATTATTATGTTATATCCTGATACGAGCATGGGAATGCCCGCCTCATCCATATGATCAGATGATTCCTCATCCATTATTGAGGTTATGTACTTTTAGTTCTTGCAGTTGTTCGGGATCATTGTTCCGGGCTTCAGTTTGTTTCTTCTCTCCTCTCCACACCCCAGGAAAACCATTTATGACTTATGATGTCCATCGGCCATACGATGAGCTCCTACCCTCGCACATCAGGGGGCAATCTGTTAACACCCAAAAAGTGTTCACTACCTCATCTACCACATTATATGGCTCATTTGTCCATTTTCCTACCATATTTCCCTTACAATCCCAAAAAATTCCACTAAAAAGCCTCCAAAAGGCCAAAAATGCCTCCAAAAGGCCACAAAACCATTAAAATAGCCTCAAAAAGGCTAAAAAAACCCCATTTTCCTCCAAAAATAGCAAAATCCCTCTAAAAAGGGAATAAAAAATATAAAATAATGAGGAAAAGGAGGAAAAAACCCTATACAGCTGCCCTAAACCATGTGTTTCCTAAAACCATGGGTCAGCACTCCACCACCAAAAAACTATAAATAGGTGATGGAGATCCCTTATTTCATATCCACAATCAAGTATACCCTTACTCTGCCAAAATCTCTCTTGAAACCCTAGTTCACCATTGAACTACTTTCACCTTGAGAGCCTCTTTTGGCCCATCCCCACCATTGGAGAAAGAGAAGGAGCACATTGGAGCTTGGAGCAACCCTCTTGGACATTGCAAGGAGCTTCATCAACCTTCACATTGAAGGTAATATCAATACAAAACCCTTGTTTACAAATTGTTCTTTATGTTTCATGTATGTGTTTTCGATTAGTTTCTATTTCTGTTTTAGCTTAATAATTTACATTTACTGAACTGCTACTAAGGAGTCCCTTCTCCTTAGTAGGTGCTCATTTGCACAAGCTAGGGGTAAAACCCTAGCTACAGTTTTGCTGGCCCTGTTGGCGCTGGTTATTTTTGTTCTGTTGGGCGTATACTTGCCCTTGGGCAGCAGGTGGGTTCTGGGGTTGTGCAGGTGCGGGAGCAGGCTGCAGTGGATAATAAGTAGGGGGAGGCTGCGCAGGTGCTGAACCTTGTGGGCGTTGTTGATACGTCTGCCAAGCGGGTTGTGGGTTTGCCGCAGGGGCTGCCTATGGTGGGTAATAAGCATGTTGGGCTTGAGAGGACACAGGAGCTGGTGCAGCCTACGAGTGGTAATAGGGCTGAGGTGCGACCGGGGGGGCGTAAGCGGGGGATGCATGACCAAAGCACTGAGATGGACAGGAGGGTCTGTGGGAATGGTGGTGATGTGGCATGGGAGCATACGAATTGGTTGCTCCGGATTGAGATGTAGCTCGCGAAAGGTCGGGGCCATGGCTAGGACGTGCTATGGAAAATGGTTGGGGGTGCGAGGCAATACAGCCAATGATGCCGTCTATGGCATGGGATGCCCCCGGCGCATAGTGTTGGGAGGAATCGCCGCGAGGGGCGTCGAGTATGATGGTATATAGATAACCCGACTGGGCGTAAATGAGGTCAAATTGCTGGGCTTTGAGGATGGCCTCTTCTTCCGACTGGGGTCGTTCGGATGCCACATCCTTTGTAATGACAAGAAGGAGGGATTTTAGAAACCAATCTAAGAAGATACGGTCATCTAACTTGATTTTGCAGAGGCTGCGGCGTCGACGCCACTCATGAATGTGGTCAGTGATGTGGGTAGCCGTGTTCTGTCTACAAGACAGTAGGATCTCAAATCCCACGTCATAGCGGACAGGTAACTCAAAGAACTGCAGGAAGGTCGAGGCAAGGGAAGTAAAGGTGGCATGGGTCCCATGGGGTTGCTCGATGTACCACTTAGCTGCAGAGCCAGTGAGGGTGCGCTATAACAGACAGTGGCGGACAGAGTCGTCCACTATGGAGTTGGAGGAACACCATAAATGGAAGGACATAATATGGTTCTGGGGGTCCTCACCTGCCCTACCCTCAAACTTAGGGATGTCGGAGGGAAGCTTGGTGGGCATGTGAGGCCACGCAGGGTCGTGTCTAATGGGATCATTAGTCAGTCTAGCTAGGTCAGGAAGGTTGAGGCTATCCATGAATGGAAAACTAGTAGAAGGATGTGACATACTAGTGGGTTGGACCATGGTGGGGCCAATGCCCCCAAGTGGAGGGGTTGGGTTCGGGATGTTGCACCCAAGTGGAGGAAAGAAAGTGGTATGGGACTGTCCTGCACCGTCAAGGGTAGGGTGAGTCACTGATGGAGTGGGAATGGGTATGCCAGCTACTGGAATGGGTGCAATGATCGGAATGGTAGATGTGGGCCCCATCGAGAGCATACCCAAAGCAGGTGTGGTAGCTGGTGTGGTGGTGGATGCTCCACCAATGGTCCCTACAAAGAAAGGGGTGGAAGTCACGCCAGCCATGGGGCTAGTTGGTGCAGTGTAAATGGGGTTCTCGGACTCTGCCTCAGAATCAGAGGTAAAATAAGGGGCGTCTAGCTCGGGTGATGGAGTTCTATGCCGTTGACGAGTGGAGTCAAGTGACAAGGCTCGAGATCTATGATGAGTGGTATCAAGTGATGAAGATCTATGTCTGTGACGGGTGGTGTCAAGTGAACCGTGCTGTGGGGGCTCGCCCCGTAGGCGCCGAGAATGTCTCGAGGACTCAATGGTGACAGATGGTGTCAAATATCTGGGGGTTGTGTTGAGTGAAAAACAGCTCAAAAACCCTAGTGCAACAGAGTGTGCAGAAGGAGAGCTCAAAAAATATGGCACTCAAGCCAATAACCAACTCAAAACACTTACTGTAACAGTTGTGCTACAATAAGTGGAGTATCAACAAAAATGGTCAGAATACCAACAAGCAGCAGGTTTCCTAAAAAATAAAAATAGTGGACTCGCTAGACCAAAAGGAGGTAAGGGAGCATGCAAACACCTAGCTAAATAGTATTCTGACTCAACTAGACATATCCTCTGCAAGGTGATGAAATCCAAGTCAGACAATATGGATAGTAGAGCCAAGTGGCTAAATATATCCCCCTACCGGGAGGGACACCGGGTAGTCAATCCTAGAAGAAAGGAAACTAAGATACCTCGTTCATGACACGTCCAGAAAAGGTGAATCTATCGTTTGGTTCTATCGTCGCGGTATCCCCATACAAGTGATACCCCGAGAACTGCGAAAGGTAGCCTTCGGGTACTGAATGGAGTGCGGTATTCCACTCAGGCCTCTGGAACCAATCTGGAAACTTCAACCCTCCTAGGGGAGAGGCCCTCTGATAAACTGGTTGTGACCGTGCCAAAAAATACTAGGGGATTTTGGTTCCCTAATGGACAACAGTTATGTCTCAAGTGTAAGCAACCGAGGGGTGTTATTTGGATGCCTATCCCCCTGATCCTACCTAACTACAAAAATTCTTATGTGTTCCCCAAGTGGGGTTAGAATGTTGGTTGTGTTAAGTAGTTTTTTAAGGCTCACTTGAATTAGGTGACAGAGTGTGTGCGTGTGAGATGATGAAGCCAAATAAAATGTGCCACGGGGTGGGCAACTTGCTAACTAAAAATAACAATACTGAATTTAAACTTTGAAATGCAAAATTTTCTCTTTTTCAATTAAAATGCTGAAATTTAAAAAATATTCTGTAAATGGAACAGAAATAATACTGCAGAAAAGGTTGTAGGGAAGGATGGTTGCAGGTAGGACAGATGGTTGTGCAAGTGCAGAAAATATTGCAGCAAAGTGTTGGGTTCAAAACAGGAAAAAGTGCAGAAAACAGACTGCGGGTCTGTGGCAAATCTGGGCGGTCGGACCGCGGGAAACAGCTCAACAGTCGCAGACAGGTTGCGGGATTTTGGCCGAAAGATGCAGTCGGGCCGCTGGAAACAGGTCGAAAGCCGCAGGCGGGTTGCAGGAAAATTGCTGAAAGCCGCAAACGGGACGCGAGAAAATGGCCTAAAGACGCCGGCGGGTTGCAGAAAAATGGCTGAAAGCTGCAGGCAAGACGCGGGAAAATGGTTAACAGTCGTCGTCAGATCGCACCAAACAAGCTACTGGCCACGGTCGGATCGCAGGTAACAGACTTGAATCCGCCGACAGGGTGCCGGAAACAGTCTGAGAGTCGCGGTCGGATTGCAGGTAAATGCTTGAAAGACACGGTCGGAACGCAACTGCGGGAGGTAAAAGACACGGTTTACAGGAGCCGAAAGGGACAGCCGAAAGGAAAAAACAGAAAAATATTGCAGAAAATCGAAAACGCTTAAAACTATTAAAACTATAACTAGAAATTCAAAGGAACACTAGGGGAATCGCCAAAACTGTAGCTATGGTTTTCACCCTAGCTTGTGCAAATGAGCACCTACTAAGGAGAATGGACTCCTTAGTAGCAGTTCAATAAACAGTAAATTAAAGTAATAAAACAATACGAATTCTAAACTAGCATGAGCATTAATAAACATAACAAAACATGGAAATATGGTGAAGATCTTTCTTTTTGTATTAAAATTTTACCTCAGGTGTAGAGGTTGGTGAAGTTCTTGCAATAGTCCAAGAGGGTTGCTCCAAACTCCATCTTTGCTCCTTCTCTTTCTCCGAAGGGTTGGAAATGGTCCAAAAGGGGCACTCAAGGGTGAAAGTAGCTCAAGGGTGAGCTAGGGTTTCAAGAGTGATTTTGGCAGAGTAATGGTGTATTTGACTGTGGATATGAAATGAGGGGCCTCCATCACCTATTTATAGGTTTTTAGGGGTGGAGTGCTGGCCCATGGTTTTGGGAACCATATGGTTTAGGTCAGCTGTATAGGGTTTTTTCCTCCTTTTTCCCTCTTTTTCCTCTTTTTTTATATTTTTTATTCCCTTTTTAGAGGGTTTTTGCTATTTTGGAGGAATTTTGGATTATTTTGGGGGAAAAGGGGGTTTTTTGGCCTTTTAGAGGCTTTTTTAATGGTTTTGTGGCCTTTTGGAGGCTTTTTTGGCCTTTTGAAGGCTTTTTAATGGGATTTTAAGGTTCTGGAGGTAAATATGGTAGGAAATATGGACAAATGAGACATGTAATAGGGTAGATGAGGTAGTGAGCACTTTTTGGGTGTTAACAACTTCCATTAGATCAGTACTTCCTCTGGCTGCAGTGATGAAGTGGAAGATACACCAGATGGATTTCAAGACAGCTTTCTTGAATGGTGTAGTTGAAGAAGAAGTGTATGTGGAGCAGCCACTTGGTTCTGAGACACATGACAGGGAGTCATATATGTGCAGAACTTGGTATGGTAGGATAGACAGCTTTCTATCCAGTTTGGGATTTACCAAGAGTAAAGCGGATTCCAACCTTTACTATAAGGTTGAGGAAGGGAATCCTGTGGTTCTACTCCTATATGTGGATGACTTATTTGTAACAGGAGATGATAGATTGATTGCAGATACAAAGAGGAAGCTTGCTGTCGAATTCGATAGGAAGGACTTAGGGATGATGCACTATTTCTTAGGTATGGAGGTGTGGCAGAGTACAGATGGGATCTTCCTTGGACAAGGGAAGTACATTGTAGATATCCAGAAGAGGTTCAGGATGATGGATTGCAAGGCCATGGCCACATCTATGGAATCAAATCTGAAGCTTTTGTGTGATGCTTCATCTGAGCCGGTTGATGTCTCTATGTATCATCAGATGATTGGGTCCTTGATGTACCTGACGAATACGAGACCAGATATTTGCTTTGCGGTGAACACATTGAGCCAGTTCTTGACGGATCCGAGGAGTGTTCACCTAGTTGCTGTAAAGCATATTCTGAGGTAGCTGAAGGGTACAGTTGATTATGGGCTCAAGTATGAAGCGAATCAAAAGTTTAGCCTGCAGGTTTATGTTGATTCAGATTGGGCAGGCAGTGTTGCAGATAGGAAGAGCACATCTGGGTGTTGCTTCAATATGTGATCAGGTGTGATCTCTTGGTTTAGCAGGAAGTAGTCCTGTGTAGCACTGAGTACAACTGAGGCAGAGTATGTTGCAGCCTGTTCAGCTAGCTGTGAGGCAGTATGGCTTCAGAGGCTACTATATGAGTTATTTGATCTCCCGTTGGATGCTACTGGTATCTTTTGTGATAACCAGAGTTGTGTGAAGCTATCTGAGAACCCAATGTTTCACGATAGGTCGAAACACATAGAGATCAAATATCACTATATAAGGGATATGGTGCAGAGAGGAGCAGTGAAGCTCCTATATGTTGCGATGGGCGAGCAGATTGCAGATGTGTTGACGAAACCACTAGCCAGAGTGAAGTTCGAGTACTCCAGAGAGAGGCTTGGTGTTCTTCGGATTGATGACACTTCGAGGAAGAAGTGATGGACACATTTGCAGAAACCATTCCAAACATGTTGGAAGGAGGATCCTTCACATGGATGTGGATGTAAGCATTGGATGATGAGCATTGTGACGATGCTCCAGTTACTGCTTTGTATATGCATCAGGAGGATGTTGGATATGATCAGTTGGATCATTTATATGTATATGTACGCATCATGTTGGATGCTGGATAGGATCAGTTGGATCATTTATATGTATATGTATATGTATGTACGCATCATGTTGGATGCTGGATATGATCAGTCGATCATTTATATGTATATGTATGTATGCATCATGTTGGATGTTGGATATGATCGGTTGGATCATTTGTATGTATTTTTTATATGCATCATGTTGGATGCTTGGACCATGTATCTGTGTATTTGTATCAGGTGGATACAATGTATGATCAAGTAGATCATGTATGTTGATATGTATCAGGTATGATCAGATGGATCATGTATTTGTTTGTATCAGGTGGATACATTGTATGATCAGGTGGATCATGTATGATGATATGTATCGGGTAGATACTTGGTATGCATCAGGTGGATGCAATGTATGATCAGGATGATCATGGATGACGAGCTTCAGGATGTTGCTCCAGATGATATGCAGCAGGATGTTGCAGTGATAATGATCAGGATGATCATGTGTACATCAGGATGATGTATGGTGAGTACTAGGTTGATACTTTATGGCCGTGGAACAGGTTGTACAGATGAGCATATAATTTGGCCCTGGGAGATTTGCAGATAGTCTTGCGAGGTTTTGCCTATGGCATGTAATCTGGCCTTGGGATATCTGGCAAATGCTCTTTCGAGGTTTTGCTCTGGGAGGACATATAATTTGGCCCTAGGAGATCTGCAGATAGTCTTTCGAGGTTTTTCCTATGGCATATAATCTGGCCTTGGGATATCTGGTAGATGCTCTTTCGAGGTTTTGTCCTATGGGATATAATTTGTCCCTGGGAGATCCAATAGGTTGGGATGTGTGCCCGTAATAAGTCCTGGGATGCTCTTGCGAGGTTTTGCCATGACCACATGTAATATGTCCCTAGGAGATCCTATAGGTAGAGTTGTGTGCTCGTAACAGCCTGGGATGCTCTTGCGAGGTTTTGTGGTGACCACATATAATCTGTCCCTGGGAGATCCTATAGGTAGAGCTATGTGACAGTAACAGCCTGGGATGCTCTTGCGAGGTTTTATGGTGAGGTCACATATAATATGGCCCTAGGAGATCCTACAGGTCGGAGTTGTGTACCCGTAACATCCTGGGATGCTCTTTCAGGGTTTTGTGACACACGTAATAAGTCCTGAGATTTCCACAGTATGGCCAGTGAGGATGAAGACCTGCAGGTGGTGGGCCTACATCCAGTATGAAAAAGGACTGGCTTTGTAGAACTTCCTACGATGAGTAGATTTGGAGATTGATTGAGATAGCAGCAGTAGTGACGATGATGATGATTCAAGGATGATGATTCGTTGATGATGATCCAGAGAAGAAGACTTGTGCTACAAAATCTGTATCGAGAAATACCTTCCTAGTTAAGAGGGAGTGTTGATGTATATGTAACTTTGGAATGTATTTCACATATATGTATATTGTATTCCTATAGAGACATTATTATTCCTCTATACGGAAGTGTTTGTATTCCTATAGAGATGTTATTATTCCTCTATATGGAAGTGTCGTCATTTATATTGTAAGTGTCGTAACTTATACTTGATGGGTTATTAGACCACCTTGTTGGGGTCGGCCCTATATAAGTCATGTGGGTCGAAGGGTTGTTAGACCACCCTAGTGGGGGTTGGCCATGTGGGTCAAAGGGTTATTAGACCACCCTATTGGGTGTCGGCCCAATCAGCATTGTGTTATGTGGTTAAGTTAAGGTCGACCTAGTAAAGGTTATTAGGCAAGTCAAGTCTAGTATAAATAGAGATCGGGAGATTTCTATTTGATCATTCTATTCTCTCACTCACACTTGGGAGAGTGGCGCACTTGTGGAGGAGGAGGCTCTGCTGCTAGGAGAAGACTATCTCTTGTATTCTGGTTGTATCATTGCTCTATCTATCTCTGAGGAAGTTATTGGGGTTTTCACCTTTATGGTTTTCCCCAAGTAAAATATGTGTCTCTTGTGTGCTTGCATTATTGTGTCCATGATTGATATGTTGTAGATTTGTTGTACATGTTGTTCTCTAAGTTAAGATCCTAGATCAGATTGAAGTAAATTCTGAAAAGTTAACACAATTATCGTGACTATGCCCAAACACCTGGCAAACACAACACCATGGCATACTGCCTCCATTCAACGGGTTTGGCGCACCTGAAACCAAATAATTACGGAAATCCGGGAAATTATCCTTCGTATGCCCTTCTCCTCGGCATTACGTACACCAACTTCATCGCACTGTTCCTTGTTCTTCTTCAAATCTTGGAACTGTATAGTCAGGTTAGCGAGCTGTGTCTGTATCTGCGACATCCCTGCTGCATTATCTCCAATCGGTGATGCCTCCAATCGCATTGTAATCTCTATAGCTTCGTTAGGCGTCGATATGTTTTGTTGCATCAGCGGCAGCCGAATGTGGGGTAGCAGTGCCGCAATTAACCATTCTTTATGTTGGACGACACTCATATCAAAACTAACCTTTTCCATCAGCGTCTTGAATCGCTGGTCGAAATCCCATGCTGTCTCATTGGGATAATGCTTAATTTCCTTCAATTCAGTAATATATTGAGCCTCTGACTTAGGCCTTCTAAATTCGACAATGAGCCCATCCCAAATCTTATCCAGCAACTTCTTTGGGGCTCCCGTAGGGACTAGAATAAACTTCATGAACCAATCTAATGCATGACCACACAGAGTCGTGGCTAACTATCCTTTCTTAGCATCGGCATCAGTGATCTGTTTCATGGTCCAGACCGCTTCACACAAAAACCAATATTGTTCTAGGTTATTTGTCGCACTTCCGTGGAACAATGGTAACTTAGCATCATCGCCCGCCATTCTGGGCTTTTTTCCTCCTATCGTTGTGCTACTACCAATTAACTTCTACGGAATTGACGAACTTGGCGGTGTCGAAGTGGTATTTATTGTTGTTTGTGAGTCAGTGAGCGGAGGTGTGGGTACATTGATGCCGGGGTTTGGTCCTACCTCTATCCTGGGCATAGCCTGGTCGTCCCTATTAGGACTGTGAGTTCGCTTCGTCCCGTGTGGTCTTCCTTCGTGGTATTGCGGTTCGATCGCAGCAGGACCTTCTCCTGTCCTCTGCCTCTTCTCTTGTCGAAACCTCGCTCCTCCTCTTGTAAGACCACTTTCTTCCTCGGCTTCTCTCACAGTCTCCTCATGGTCTACACCCATCTACCCCTTACCATTCCATGTACCATTCCCCAACAGTCGCGGTACCCACGGCCTCCGCCCACCAGGCTGTTGTGACTGATCAAGATGCATTTTTCAATATACCCTTTTCGCATATTAGCATCTTAATCGACAGTTGGAACAACAGCAAAAACCTTTCCCTTGGTCCGCGGAAGAAGTATCTTTCAGCTTCACTATAGGATTTATGCGTGTCGACCGCAAATTTAGTGACATATCCCTCCAAGATGCTATCGAGCCAAACTTCGACAGCCCGCGATGCCTTATTACCGACTTCCTGCAACTCCTGAATCAACTCCAGGGTCCAATCCGTCGACTCACCACCTTGGAAGTTCCTCTTCTGGAAGGTTAGCTTTGACAACCACTCGTACAGAATGACCAGGAATCCACAGAAAAACCATTCGTGCGGACCGTCATGAATATACCTTCCCAGCCAGTGATCTACTGTCAGTCGCGTGTTCCAGCTTTCTTCTTCAACAAACTCCCACAACTTCTGATCAAACCAGCTCGGTATCTCCGACTTCGTCAGGTGCCACAACATGACCTCCTTTCACTCTGCACACGGTCCCGACAAAAGAACCATTTGTTGACCAACGCGACCTCGGTCAACAAGGGTTTGCCTCACTATCGACACCTACCGCAGTCTCACTGGGCACCGGCCCGGGCAGGTTTGAGCCTGCCCAACAACACCCACAGAGCGGATGAGGTCTCACCCGAGGTGTCCAGGAAGAGCAAACGGAACCATGTTTCCGTCGAGGGAGGAGGAGATTTGTGGCTGCACGAACTAGCTCTATTGCAGTACTTAAACATAAACTTTAAACATTCGACATGGAGTTATAACATATTACTTAATCGCAACATTTATCATCATAGCAACAGTAAGCAGACATTGCATCAAGAAAATATAACAGCATTCATATATCTCAACATTGCACAAAGATCGTACCAAAACATCATCATTGTATTATTGTCACAGTCATATACAAGAAGCAAAACATAGATCTCCGTATACATCCATCTTCTTATTGCTCGCCCACTATTATCTCTCTAACACTTACAACTCTCATCTATTTATAGGCCTCTGCCATTAATATGTTTTTCCACTTACTAACGACTTCCTAACCGACACTGTGTACAAATGACCCAATATTTAACTGACTCAGTCCAAATGACCCAAAAACCCACATACCGCGGTACAATTGACTCAACCTTACATAAAATATGGTCCAAGTGACCCAAAACCCGCCAACTGTGGTATACTTTAACACAAAATACTCATTCCGTGCCTTCATCCGATATGTTGCAGCGTCGGCAGTACTGCGACATTTCCTCATCGAACCGCCTACCAACACTTTCCATGCATGATTTATGACGCTAAAAATATGAAATTATTTCAACCAGTTTCTAGTGAAGAACTCTTGTCTGTAATTGGATTTTCCTTGGAGGTTGTTAAATGGCTCATGTGTTGTGTAACTTCTCCAAGTTACTCGATCCTCATAAACGGTTCAACGTCCCCTTTTTTCACATCATAGAAGGATTCACCAAGGAGATCCATTATCTATGTATTTATTTCTACTTGTAGCCGAAGGTCTAAGTAGGGAAATTCACCATGCACAGCGTCAAGGGTTGATAAAAGGAGTAAAGGTGGCAAGTTCGATCTCTTTGACTCACCTCTTATTTGTTGACGGTATTCTTTTTTATTTTGGTTCTATTCAATAAGGGCATGCCCTTAAAGAAACTCGATAAATGTTTCTTTGGCGACTGGGATGGTTCTAAATGTGGATAAGTCAACTATCTACTCTTGATCTCCCTAATGATACTCGAAACTATATGGATAGATCCTTCAGCATACCCTAGTAGAACTGGAAAAGCGGGATCAAGTATTTGGGTTTCATTCTCAAACCAAATAAATATATAAAGACGGATTGGCTTTGGTTTCTATCAAAGATTGAGAGCAAGGTTCATTTATGGTGCAGCCGGTGGATCTCCAAGTGAGGTAGTCTTGTATTAATTAAGTTTTTCACTAAGATAATACTGGTATACTCGTTTACTTTAGACTTTGTTCCAAAGGGAGTGACAAAAAAAATCAGAAGGATCTACCTGAACTATTAGGGAAAGGAAGTATGGATTACAAAGGGTGCCACTGGGCACGTTGGGACTTGATCGCTCATCTGAAGAACTATGGTGGTTGGGGAGTCAAGAATCTATTATTGTTCAAGAAATCAGTTGCGCCAAATCTTTATGGCATTTTATTACCAATGATAGCCTATGGTGTCAAATCATTTTCCATAAGTACATTGTGCCAGGAAGTGTTGTTCACTGGATTCAAAACCCCAAAAGATCTGACAAATGCTTCGAACCATTGGAAGGCACTTTCTTCAGCGTTCTCTGTCATAGGAGATCACTTGGCATTGCACATAGGAGATGGGTCACAAGTCTGAACCGAGGTTGATGCAATTATAGGTTGCAACTACATTATCTTTGTTCCACCAGATATCGTTAACCATTTAAAATTGAGGGGTTGTGCATCCTTAATATGATTCAGAAGGAAGAAAGTACGTCCCTTTGGATGCCAGGGTGGCTTGATGCACATAAGGTGGGGTTGGAAAGAAACGAGGGTCAAGCATCGGAGCATTTTGTTGTCAAGCTCCATAGAGCTCATATTAGACTACATGAATATCATGATGTCCTTGTCTGGGGATGGAAGGGGGAGGATAATGATTATGTTGTTTTACTGGGGTGAATCTATTCAATATCAACGCTCTCTCTTTGGACTAGTGGTGGCATAAAATTTGGAAAATCCAAGCGCCCACCAAAAGCATTTTGTTAATATGGATTATCATACATAATAGGCTGCCAACGTGGGATATACTACAGAAAAAACAGATAGAAGGGTCAGGCTGGTGTTATTTATGCATAAATGACTAGGAATCAAATGATCATCTCTTTCTTACATATCCTTTTTCAGTTCAAGTCTGGAAGGAAGTCGAAGCCTTCATGAAGACTAACTGACTATGGGAGGAAAATGATGTGCTGGGTTATCTAAAGTTTTGGTTCACCCGAAAGGACCTCTGTTGTGAATATTTAATTAATACTATTATTTATAAATTAGTAGATTCTTAGGTTACTAGTGAAAGGGCGTAACCCTTTGCTATGCTTCCTCAAGCCCTATAAAGGTGATCTTATTGTAATTTTATAATCATCATCTAATATATTATTCTTTTACCAGTCAATATGAAAGTCGGATTCGACTATTAACATTCCAACCGGATATAGTTTCTGCATTTGGTATCATAGCGGATTTGCTCCTCCGACATTGAGCTCGATTTCGACTCCTCTCTCAGAGCGGATTCGCTCCTTCGGCCTGAGCTCGGATTCGGCTCATCCTCCCTCTCTCATCTCCAAGATGTTGTTTTAGTCGTCCTTCCCCTTCTTCACTGCCACTCCCTCCTTCCACTGCTCATCCCACGTCTCCCATTCGCCCAGCGTCCTCCTCCCTCCACTCACTCCTCCACGCTAGCACCTTCCCCGTAGTCCTTCCACCTGTGCCCTCCACGTAATTCCCTCCACCTCCATCAACCTCCGCCTCCACCACCTGCACCCTCCACCATTACATAGCCTTCTATCCACCCTTCACCTGCACACTCCCATCTCCATACCTTTCACTCCTCCCACGACCCAAAATTCTCTACATGCCCTCCATCGCACTCCAACCTACACGCTCACATCCCTCCACTTCCGCACTCGTCACTGCCGCCAGCCTCTACACCCGTGCTCTTCATGTCCACTCTCTTCACTCCTCCCTCTCGACCCTCCTCCCTCCACCTACTGCCATCTCCTCTCCCATCATACCGCACATCTCCCAACACCCTCTCGTTGCTCGCTGCTCCATGCAGCCCCCCTACCAGCGCCTCTCTCATCCTCCCCGTCTCCACCGCACCCCCCCTCTACCTCCTCTTCCACGCTCTTGTCACTGCCAGCCCACCCATCTCTGCATATCACTCCCACGTTCCTTCGCATCCAACTCCAACGCCTACCTCCACTCCACATAAACCCTACCAAATATATATATTTATATATATCAATTTTAATAAAAATCAAATATTATATAATAATCAATATTATTATAATACTTGTTTTTTATTAAATTTTTCTAACATTATAATACAATATAGTAATATTATTATTTTAATAATTATTATTATAATTAAAGCCAAAATTGGGCCCAAATATTCACCTCCCCACACCAGATCAAGAACCATGGCAGAACTAACACAGAAAATCGAAAAAATGGAGAAGGACATCAAATGCCTCGTCGCTAACCAAAAAAACTTGAAGGAAGAGATGAAAAATAACAATACAGTGCTTAAAAAAGAAATCAAAGACGAAGTTGTTCTGCTACTAGAAAGAAGGTTGGATGACAAATTTGACATCCGGAATGAAAAACAAAAAGACTTGGATGAAAAAATGAGTACTATGACTCAAAACATAAACACCATAACCCAGAACTTGAGCACCATGATGCAGAACCATAATACATTAATGGAGGTATTACAAAGGCTAATACCTAAGACGGACCAAGTCAGCAGTCCAGACATGCTAGATGCCTCATTTCATATTTTCACACAGGAAGCACTTTCCAAGAATCAAGAAGAATTGCAAAAAGAAATAAAGATTAACAATGCGATGCTTAAGCAAGAGATAGAAACAAAAGTACTGCAAGATATGGAGGCACGATTAAACAACAAAATAGAAGCTATCAGTAAGATGGTAGAGAATAAAAAAACTAAAAATCACCGCCAACAACGAAGCAGTTCAAATATGTCACTTACATCGTCCAGTAGTTCCAATCCACATCAAACCATAAAGCAAAAGGCAATCAATATCACCCTTACATAGTGTACCCACCTAAGGCAAAAATAGAGTTGTCGAAATACAATGGAAGTGAAGACCAATGCGTTGCTTGGCTAAACAAAGCGGAAGAATACTTTGACGTTTACAATATTCAATCTAACGAGGAGAAGGTGGAAGAGAGACAATTTTGCATACACCTGGAACTTGTTCAAAAATGATTTTTTTAATAGGTTTCAAGGAATCAAAGAAGATGAATTTTTCAGTAAACTTACCAGATTACAACAGGTTGGAAGCGTGGAGGAATTCACACATCAGTGGGAATCCTTTTCGACACGAGTATTTGGGTTGTTTGACAAGGAAACCTATTTAGTAGGTCTTAAACCATACCTCCAAAAAGAGTTAAATTTACATAACATACCTAATGTAGAAGTAGCAAGACATAAAGCAAAAGCCGCAGAACGCAAATTGGAAGGAATAAAAACAAGAGACGATAACCATTATCGACAAGAAAAAGAGACACAATGTAGTTACTTTGCAGATACTTGGTCACCCGGCCATCAATGCCACAAACCTCAATCATATGCCTATGAAATGGAAAATAGATCAAAGTCATTTAACAGTTACTCTGATAATAGAAAAAAGAAGAAAAACATATGTCGTCGATGCGGTGATGACTGGACGCCAGTCCATAAATGTAGGAACAACCAGACAATACAGTGCAGAATCACCAATGGAGAGGAAGTGCAAGTCTCTGCACAAGAAATCTCATCTAATTCTAATACCGACGCCGAATCTGAATGAAGGACGACATTAGGAAAATACTCACGCTTTGAAGACAAAGCTTTCCTAAGGGGAAGGCAATGTTGTGAATATTTAATTAATACTATTATTTATAAATTAATAGATTATTAGGTTACTAGTGAAAGGGCGTAACCCTTCACTTTGCTTCCTCAAGCCCTATAAAGGCGATCTTATTGTAATTTTATAGTCATCATCTAAAATATCATTCTTATTTACCATTCAATATGAAAGTCGGATTCGACTATTAACAGTCCAACCGGATACGGTTGCTGCAACCTCAAGGACTTAAGTCCTCTTCCTTTTTTGGTTCTACGAGGAATTTGGATTTCCCGTAATGAAAATGTGTTTGAAGACAGAATGGTGCCAAGTTTCCAGGTGGCAGCCCAAGCACTTTCCTTACTCCCAATTTTCAATCAAGTCCACAAAAGCCTCAGGTAAAGGATCTTATGCCACCAGTGATTGATTCAAACCTCCCATGGGGTTATTTTGATGGGTCCAATCAGGACAATGGAGCAAGAAGTGATGCGGATTTTGTTCTCTACACTTCTGAATCTCATCATTTCAAGGGGAAAGCATCTCTTGGTCTGGGAACAAACAAATATAGCAAACTTAAGGCACTATATATTTTATTAAAAGATGCTTTAAAAAAAGGCATTAAGGATATCCAGATTTATGGGGATTCTAATCTCGTTATCAAATGGATGAAAGGAACAAGGAAGGTATTGTTATCACACCATAGTAGCTGGGCTACTATTCTTGTTGAGCAGATATCTACACATTTCAGAGCTTTTCTTTTACAGAGATCAGCTATCATGAGCTTGTTATTTGAGATCAATCATGGATCAGAGCAGTACATTGTATCAGACTTTTATTAGACCTTGTGCCAAGGCTAAGCCTTGAGAGCTTATATTTGATGACCGATGTGACCATTTGTTCCATACAGTTTTAGTTCAATTCCCAGTGATATTATTGTAGCAGTGTTTCAGATGTTTATTACTGATTATTATGATATGATGTGACCTATGGATGTCTGATTATTAGCTTTGGATTATTATCTTGTTGTTTTAGTCATCTTCATGGCATTGACTTGGTATAGGATTCATGATGTGGCAGTACTATTTAAAATAAAATGAAATATCTTGGATGATGTTATAAATATAAAATGGATGTATTACTTGCACACTTAGGTTTTCTGACAAAACTCACCGTTTTCATTACCCTCCTATGAGCATAGATATGGTCTTCCCTGGCATCCTTATTTGCTAGCTTAGGCACCACATTCATTTGACTCCATCCATCCATGACCTTCCTGATTTGGCTTTCACTTTTGACTTGCCTTCTTGACTTCTTGATACTGAGGACTTCCCCATTTATACCTCTATGTTGGACCGCATCCATGTTTGTTTTATGTCTCGGCTCTGATTTGGGGACAGAACTTGCCTTTGGTAAGTTGGATTGTATGCCTAAATCATTCTGGTCGGTTGTCTCGATGTTTGGCACTGTGCAGAAGTCCCCCTAGTCACTTGAGTTGTTGTTGGATAAAACTGAAAGCACATGTACTACTTATACTGGAAATTATTATAAAGCCTGTGAACTTAAAATTCTAGAATGTGTTTATCAACACACGTGAATAAAGGCTATAGCAATGACCTGCTAAAATACCCCTCGAAGGGTATAGAAAAGGTCCAAAAAGAAATGGTTACTAAAATTTATATATATTATTGTTGACCTTGTATATATGAATATGCCCCGGATGCAAGCTGCGATTAGTTGTGCTTCTTAGCACATGCGAAATCCAAGAGGGGTCATATAGGCCAAAAAGGCCATGGAAATAAAATGAATGATCCTAATGAACCTGGATAAACTTGATGTAGACATGATGCCTAAGCTGAATAAACACTCTCTAAACAACTTATCCATTTGTGAGGCACAGCCCTTCCCTTTGTTATTTTTTCCAACACAGAGTGTAGCTCCCCCTTTCCCCGTCTAAAGTGTCACTTAGTTGAGTTTGGTCAAGTCATTCCCTTTTCCTAACCTTGTCCTTAGCCTTCATCCTTAGCTAGCAGTTAAGCCATGTCCAATGGGTGAGTGAGTCATTCAAACTTTTGTGCAAGTAAAATATAAATAACATTATATATATATATATATATGTATGTATTAACTGCCACGGAATGATGTTTATACTTCAAGTTAAGCTGTGAGTGTGATTAAAGGAACATGTCTTAGTCTATTGTTATAATCTTGTCCTTGGTTATATTTTGACCTAGTCAATCATAGTTTGGCCATGGTCATTCTTAGGATCCATGATGAGATGGACCATTTGTGCTTATGGATGATGATTGATGGTCCCACATACCCTTATAGATGATTCCATATGATGGACTGTTACAACGTAATTTTCCATCTTCTGAGCATCAACACTCTTTGGCCTGCAGGATCCATTTCACTGACTCGGATCCACTTTATATCCTTCATAGATTATTTTTCCCTATTTTTTCCCTTGTACGCAAGCTGCATCATTACAACCGGTGTACCCGTGAGTTGCATCACTATAGCCCGTGGGTAGCATGTAAAATGGTCAAAATCACTAGTTTATTACTTTTTACTCCCAAAAAGCGGTCATAGGGTGACCTTTAGCCCTCCATTTGCCCCGAAACGTCTTGATGTGTCCTTTCACTTACCTTTGGGAGGACTATATATTGAGCACATATGGCTTATCGACGGGAGGAGAAAGAAGAGCAAGATAACTCTAGTGGATTTTTGCCCTATCTTGAGTCTACACTCATTGATCCTTGTAGTTGTGAACCTTTTATGTTCACCTTCCAAACTCCTATCATAGTTTGAGTTTTCCATTCCATGGAGGATTGAAGTGGTGGAGGCGCAAGTGGATTGACCCAGATCTTGGTTCAGATTGGTTGCCGGCAAGAGGTCGTATCACATTGTACTTCTTCTTGTTTATTAATAGAAAGACTCATATTCTCGTCCATTAATGTTGTGAATGTTGTTTATACTACATTGGGTTGCATTTAAATATAATATCATGGACCATTGCTATTAATGATGTTAATGTCGTTTATATATTATATATACTTGTTATGTATTGGTTGTCAAGACTAATTTGCAGATTCAAGTGCATGGATTGAAAGCTCCAACGGGGATCTACATCAAACGTTTGGATCGAGGTTGGTTACATTCTTCATGATCTTAGCATTGTCATTTATATAGCATAGTAAGAAGAATTGAGTTAATTTCTGGTAGTCAGCTGTCTGTTGTGGTCTACCCCAAGCCATAGTAAGTTTTCTCCAAAACAGAAATGGCGACTCCACTGGGGAAAACATCCATTTTTGGGGATTTTATAGCATTAGTCCTTAATTAGAGTTGTTGTTTGTCAAATCTCTGTGTCACTGATTAGCCGTTGAGATACACTATAGAAAACTGGTTTTTTTTTTAGCCATTGGACTCTTTGTTTTCCCATTTGCCTTTCCTTACCTGCAGGTGAGCTTTGCTCTGCCTGTGTACACCCGCCTCTGTTTACTCTACTGCTCATGAGTACCCACAGGTATTCCTTCGATAGTAGTGTACAACTCCGGCTTTGGTTGATTTATGACTTTTGGTTGTTGCTGGGTTGGCTTTGGATGATCCTGAGTCGTTGTTGGCCTGTTTCTTGACTGTTCCATGCCTTGGTTGTGACCAGAACTCTTCTTTTCTCTTGGTTGAGCCTTGTTGGTTTTTTACCCATCTTTGGATTTAGCCTTGTTGGTTTTTTCCTTTTGAGCTCATTCCTTTGGCTGAGTCTTACTGTTTGGTATCTGCCGGGTTGTCTTAGTGATTTCCTTGGCATATCGGTGACTAGATAGTAGGATTTTGCTTGCATTTTTCATTTCCTTATATTGAAAAACACAAAAAAAAATACATACAGTTTTGCATTTTCCTTTTGTTTATAAGAGAAAATACAAAAAAAAAAATTGCTTTTATATACTGCATCTTGCATTGAGTGCTTGCTACCTTCATCTAGGTTCTGCTTATGCATCGAAAATATAAAAGGATTGCATTTTTATTTCGAAACCGTTGGATTGATTTTGCATGCTAGTGGCATTGTTTTTATTGGATAGATGAGTCTAGGATTTGACGATTTTGCATACTATTGAGTCATACACATCACTAGTTTCACGACCATATCCATTAAGTAACCATAGCCATTAAAATTAACGCTTAATCTTAAAATTGATTAGACCGATTTTATTTATAGGGTACACCAACTAGCATAGGTTTAGAGTCTTGGAATAGATCATTGTGAGTTAACAATCCAAGACTACTAGACGAAACATTAGGTGTCTGACCAGGGAGTGGAGGAATCCATGGTATACATTGGTGTTCTCAGGAAGCTCTACTCAAACCAGAGTTAAGCATGAGGTCACGGGAGGTTGGTTGAGGAGATATCCCTCTGATACCAGCTAAACGTGGGAGATATTTCTAGGATTTGTTCATATCTGGGGACTCTTGGGGGATTTGACACTCATTGAGTTTCGGGCTCAGCTACCCTACCCATATGACGGATCCCACTTGCGACTGTCCCCCTGAGCATTGGTTATATTGCGGTGACCATAGTTGCCTTACCTAGGTATCGCATAGGGTACTTGCAGTGGTTATGTTGTTTGTGTCTTGAGTCAGATAGGGATTGGACAGCACAGTTGTTTGTTGCCGAGGGTTACGGCCCTTTGCACGCAATGAAGCCCGGGTGTCTCTATAACTGATTCTGTTACCTCCAACTATAGTTTGGGAGTCTCAAGCCTCTCCTAGGCGAGACATACCGGCTCTAGTGTCGGGAGATCATTTAGCCACTCTGTTTGTCTTCTCTTGGATGTAGTTTCTCTAGGTGTGTGCTTTTGATTTACTATTTTTTTATCGATAGTTGGCCTTTAGGTGATGTTTTGATTTTATAGTCTCTCTGGAGATATCTTGGTGCAGATTCCTGCTCCCCGTCGATCTCGTTGATTGGATGGTTTACTAGCTGCCGAGCTTAAACGTCGTGTCAAGAAGGGACGCCATCGGGCTCCCTCCGAATCTTTGAATTCTTATGAGACATACGTTATCGATGCCATGACAGCACACTCTGGCATGGGAGAAATCCCGACCAGTCCTTCGGGTAGAGTTGAGCACACTTCCGACACCCCTACTCCTCGTGAGGTGTGGGGGGTGATCCACCTGAGACCCAACCTAGTTTGTTTGGTCTGGATCCACCCGAGACCTAACCTATTTTATTTGGTCCGGATCCACCTGAGGATGACCCGTTCGATTCTTCATATCCACATAATTATCTCTACGGGATAACAGAGTTTCATGATGATACAAGACCTATGGTCAACCCTACCGTGTTCTCATATGGTATGCCGAATCACACCACAGTTGATCCTTCCACTGCTTTTGGTAGTCGTGCTGGCGCCATTCATGGTGTTAGCAACACTGCACCCACTGGGGGAAATACCCTCCCCAGGGGCACCACGTTGTCCACTCACACACACAGCATGGGGACCGGTCATATTCCTCCTAACAATGATAATTTTGGAAGACGACTGCCTCCTAGGAGTACCCAACCTAATAGGGACAATGTTCGCATCACAACTCGCCATCCACCACCTAACACACATGTCGCTACCCGTCAACCCAGGACCACTTTCACGAATGTTAATGCTCCTCCTAACCATGGGGGTGGACATATACCGCATACTTTTGCATCCACTGCCACTGCTAGTAATACTAATGTAGGAGGTGGGAATATATCTTATCCTCATGGTCATAACGCCACCATTCCTGCTACTAGTAACACCAATGTTGGGGTTGGGAATACATCTCATGCTTATGGTCACCACACGACTACTCATGCTAATCCTAATGTTGGGGGTGGGAACATACCTCACCATTATGGTCATTACAACTCGATTCTCGCTACGAATAGTACATATATGCCCCATACTTATGGTGGCAACCCTTACTACAACACAGTCGGTGCTGGCCACCAGTACAACCTACCTCAATATGGTTCTCAAAATACTTATATACCTTCTTACTCTCATACGGGTCAGGTCGGAGGAGGTTATCAACCTTTTTTCCATGGTCAAGCTTATGGTCCGTCAGGTCCTCATTATCAGCAGTTTAATGCTCATGGTCAAGCTTTTGGTCCACCTTATAATTCAGTTCCGTTCAACCAACCTTTTATGGGAGCTTATAATCAAGCTTTCCAGACGCAGCTCCCATTCCTTGCACGTTTGAATCTTATGGATCTTTCGAAGCTCAGGAATGATCCAGTGTGTCGCAACTCTAATTGGCCTCCGGTTCCTACCAAGCTCCCTTCGGACATTCCTAAGTTCGAGGGGAAACGCAGTGAGGACCTAGGCGATCATGTCACAACGTTTCACCTTTGGTGCTACTCCAACTCGTTGAATCATGATTGCATTAGATTGCATATATTTCAATGCACCCTTACGGGGGCAGCTGCGAAGTGGTATGTTGAGTTTCCTGGGAACACTTATAGGGGATTCAATGAGATCGCTTTGGTTTTCTTAGATCATTTCCAGTTGCCGGTTCGCTATGATACTGGTACTAAAATTTTGTCCACCTTCCGTCAGAATAAGGCCACACATATTTATGACCATGTTCAAGAGTGGCGTCGACGGAAGAGATTAGTGAAAGCCAACATTCCTCCAGAGTTTATGTTGGAATGGTTCCTCAAGTATTTACTCCCATATATTGCCAAGGATGTTTCGATGTCCGGTATTATAACTGAGGAACAAGCCATCTTAAAAGTCCAGCAGTTGGATTTACTATATTCTTAGTCTGGCATTTTGTATGACATCATCCCTGACGCACCGTGAACACGACATGAGCCCAAGTCAGTTCCTGGACCACATGCTGATGGAATTGTGGGATCCACAAGTACTCGCCCTGTAGATCTGGTGGCTAACCAAATGCAAAATTTGTTGCTAAACCAGTCTACTCCCGGACAGGTTCACACCTTGTCCACTTCCACCCCGTCGTCTGATGTACATAATGTGCCATCAACGAAACCATCAGGTAACCAGCAACCTGGTGGTAAGAAAAAGGGGAGAAACAACCGTAGGGGTGGAAACAATGGGAATAACAATAATAGCAATCGCAATACCCCTCGTAAGGAGAATGCCAACCCTCCTCGGGAAGGAAAAAATGTTGGTGAGGACCGTAACCCTAGGCGTAAGGTGAAGTTTCCTTGCAAGCTCTATGGGGAAGATCATCTTACTCACTTATGTCCTTGAATTGAAGAAGCATCGAAGCATTTGGCACAGAGCCCAGCTGTTTTAAAGGATCCCCTTCCTCATCATCAAAACATGGCTTCGCATGCTCCCACCACTGGATATGGACCTACTGAAACGGAAACGTCTTCTTCCAATACTAGTGGTTATGGATGTGTGAATATGGTTCAATCAGAGGTTAGTGTTTCCACTCGTCAACGCGATTATGGTGCACCACAACCTAATATGGGGGGTGAGCCTCCCCCTCCTCCTGACAATTCCTTGCATATCGAGAAGCCCTCTAATATGTCGCGGATACCGAAAGGTGTTAGTAAGCACTCTACGCATAATCCTAATGCTCAAGCCGCCCATAACTACTCCATCGTGGAAGATTTGGGCCAAACTCCGTGTGCCATGTCGACTCTTGAAGTTTTGGAGGCCTGTCCTTCTCAAAAGCATTCCCTTTTGAGTGCATTAGGAGTTCAGGATGGGGGAAGTCCCAGTGTTATCAAGTTCAACACTACTGATGTTCAACCTCGCTTACCTTACCACGTGGCTTTTCAAATCCAGGTGGCGTGCCTTCAGAATTTTGTCAAACGTATGATGGTTGATGAAGGTGCTTCCACGTCAGTAATGTCGTTAACTTGTTGGAAAGCTCTCGACTCTCCTCCTCTACTCGCGTCTAGAACCACGCTCACTACATTCGACGGTCGGTCATTTAAGCCGCATGGAATTATCCCTTCCCTTGTTGTCTGCTTGGGAGGTAAATCTGTGCCTATTGAAGTTGAAGTGGTTGATGCGCCCATCGACTACAACCTTTTACTGGTTCAGAATTGGATGTACGCTATGAAGGTTGTCGCATCTACTATATTCAGAGTTATCTGCTTTCCTCACGAAGGCAAGATTGTGACCATCGATCAGCTGGATTTCGTTAATCCCCCTTCCACAGCATCCACGGGATCCGTAGTCCCACAGGTTACTGATTCTCAGCCGGCAACTGGGAACATGGGTGTTGGTATGTACCCTTCATTGATGGGAACTTATGATTTTCCTGCACATGTGAATTTTATTGGAACCATTTTCGACGATGCGTCTCCTCCTTTGCATAATATATCGTTATGGACTTCCTATTTTAATGATCCATGGGATTTACCATCCACGAGTTCCACGTCTGGAGACATTACGCAAGTTGGGATGTCGATGCCATTGTCTGTAGCTAAGCTTGCTTACCAGCATATTCAACAAGCCACTGCAAAGCCGGATCTCTCTTCTTCTCAAACAGTCGAGGAAGATCCCGTTACGCTACTAGTTTGGGCAGCCAACTCATCTTGTTCATGTTGAAATATTGTAACTTCAAAGAATATTATATTTGTACTTTATTATTCCGGAGATGTTTCATTCCTCCGTGAAGATCTTATTGTATATCCGGAGATGTTTATTCCTCCGTCGAAATGTGGTAACTTGGGTTATTAGACTTCCCTAGTGGGAGTCAGCCCTGTATGTCTTATGTGGGTCAAAGGGTTGTTAGACCACCCTAGAGGGGTCGGCCCAGTCAGTTGTAGTGGGGTGTTTAACCCAGTGGTAAAGTTGGGGCCGACCTAGTTAATATAAAGTACAAGTCGGAGATGTGTATAAATAGAGGAGGTGTGCTCCTCATTTGATACACTTCACTCACTTGAAATGTAGCGCACTTGTGAGAGAGAGGTCTGCTATGGAGGAGGAGGAGATCATGTCTTTGGTTTGCATCTTTGTATATTGTTGGTCATCTATATTAAGGAAGCTTTGCTGGGTTTTCTACCCCATAAGGGTTTCCTAGGATAAATCTGTGTCTCTTGTATTTATGATGTGCTTGTTGTTTCTTCAGTGATCCTGTATATGCTATTATTGTGAAATGGAATGTAATGCTGCTATTTTATGTCTTATCATATTGAATCTTAACATTTCACACGAATTCCTTGATAATACTTTACCTTCAGATGAAGCTATTATCGAGGCCATGTGTGGTAGTGAGAGGCCTTGGGAGGATATGCACCATCACTCTTATTTCCTTCCCAAACTCGAGCTTGCTGAACAGGAAGATTTTAGGATGACTCTAGCAGAGATGGTTGGTCACCCTATGGCTCTTTTAGGGTCGCATGATATTTTTGCGGAGGGGAATGTGGCTAATATTTCCTTGACTACGTCGATCAACATCTCTCATACTCCTGGAAAGGTTTAGAATGTTTACATCGATGATGATTGCACTCCTGAGGAGGTTGCTATTTACACTAAATTGTTTATAGAACTCCGGGAAGCTTTCGCCTGGTCATATGAGGAGATGCCAGGAATAGACCCCCGCATTATTGAACACGAAATTAGAACGTATCCCAACGCTAAACCGGTTCGACAACGCTTATGTGCTGTGAAGCCTAGGAAGGCAGCCACTATCAAGGCAGAGGTGGAGAAACTACTCAAAGCTGGTTTCATCTACCCCATTCCCCTTACCGAATGGGTGTCAAACCCCGTTCCTGTGGATAAGAAGCAGGGAACGATCCGCGTATGCACTGATTTTAGAGATTTGAACCATGCATGTCCAAAAGACAACTTCCCCACACCATTCATCGATCAGATCTTGGATTCTGTAATGTCCCCATTCAAATAAGTGCATAGTAAGACAATCCCATCAATCCTACTAGTTTCCTAGGTTGGATGGGCACATGTGGGATGGTAATAAGGAAACTAATAAATGATATTTGGACATTATAAGGGTTCAAGAATTTAATAAATATGATGAATAAATAAATTCAAGAGAAATTCTAGGTGGCAAGTGGTTTTGGAGACATATGGAGGTGATGGGACCCACACTAGCTTGATTTTTCAATGACACATGGCAGCTCTCTCTTGCCAATTCGAATTCATGGGAAGGTGAACACTCTTGGGTGAGTTGGTAAGTCATAACACATGGCATTGAGCATATTAGGTCGAAATGGGAAGGAATAGTAACCTCCATGGGAGAGGAAGAGTCAAATTGGAGACTAGTGGACACATGGGCTAGATTCCCTGGTTTTATGACAACAATAATGAAGCATCTATGACATTTTATGACAAAATTCAGACCTTACTTCTTACACCTGACCATTATGACATGTCAGCCCCAAAAATAGGCTCAAGAAGGCGCTCATGGAGTTGGAGGAATCTAAAGAGACTCAAATTCGAATTTGGGAGAAGATGGAAGGTTGGAACTAGGAGACAAGTGGCAAATGAGGAATATTTTCTAAATGAAAAATTATTGAATCTATTGAGAGGATTTCGACCCCTTGAAGGCTAATGTTGGTTATAAAATGTAGAAATCAAGTATGAGAATGGCTTTTGATGATTTGAGAAAAATTGCATTTGTGAAGAGAGAGCTAGTGGATGACTAGTTTCTTGCCTTAGCCAATTTCGAGGGTGAAAGATTCCCATCCAAGTTGGTGTTTGGAGAGGCCACTCAGGTCTTTCATGGTGCTTTAATGTAGTTTGTATTTGCAGGTAGCAGCTACAGGAAGTTTCATGGTTTGGTTTAGTGCAGCACTTTCTCTCCACCGTTTCCAGTTTTGAAGGCATATTCGTGCTCCTTGAGGGAGGGCGTTTTTGGTGAGATATTGTACTCTTTGGGGGAGCTTCTAATGCCCCATTTATTTTGTAATATGAAGTAAATACTCTGTTCTTCATCTCCAAAAAATTTCAGGTCGAAATTCCAAGTAGAAATGTATAAATCTCATTTTTAATGGAAGAACAATGCCATTTCCCCACTACCTTGTTGTGAGCCAATGTATTGATGATGATTTCGAATGTATGGATGATTATCTGATATATTTGTGATAAATATATTGCCATGGATGTCTTCTACAAGTTTCATGTACTGTACTTGAGCATTTGAAGCATTTTTACTCAGTTTAGTTGTATTGGGAGGTGAAATAGTGCCATTTCCCCAAGGGTCGAATTGGGGGTTTTTGCTGTTGAATGTGAGAGAGTTAGAACAGTATTAAAAATCAATTAATGGTGCATATGAGACCTTAATCACATACTTAACACATTATATACCTCTGTTCATAAATTTGTGGGAGTTTGGAGGCATTTGGAAGGCCATTTGCAGTGTTACCCGAGGGGGATTTGATGCACAAATTACTAGTCAAAATTACATATATTGATCAGAATACAAATCAAGTTTGCAGCAGTATTTGGAGGGCCATAAAACATCCCTGAACCTTATATTTAAGTCTAAATACCATTCATACACTCCTACAGAAGATTTGGGAGCATTTGGGTTGATTTGGAGGTCAAAACAGTAAAACTAGTCAAAGGTCGAAATTGGGAAAAAAAGTGGAAAATTGGGCATTTTAATAAAATTTGAAAAAGGGATATTACAAGTGGTATCAGAGCATGGTCTTGGAACCTGATGGTATTAACAAGAATCCAAACAAATAAAACACCACCCTTTGAATCAGTAGTTGAAGAAGTTTTGGTTGAAGAAGAGATAGTAGCAGAAAAAGAGTTCTTTTCTAAAACAATGGGTAGAGAGGAGGAGGAAAAATTAAGACATAAGGAGTAATTTATTGAAGCCTTAAAACCATGTTTTGAAGGACTTACCATGGTTATGCTAGATATGAATAAACAAATGATGAAAGGTTTCGAATTGTTGGGTAGCCAACTTTCAGGCAAAGGGATGATAGGAGATAATAGTGGTTCACACTCAGGGGAAAAGATGAAAGGGAATGAGCATATTTTCTCAAGTACAGGACCTCATAATAGACCTGATGAATTTCAAAGCACACAAAGGCATACTGCACCTAAATTTCTCACACCCAAAGAAGAACCCAATCTTGAATTGGATTACAAGAAACTAGTAAATGATTGGAATGATTTGAATGAAGAGTGTAAAAGAGGTGTACCACTCAGTGACTACATTGATGCTATGCAAAAGATTAAAATGAAGGGAGACAATAGGAGTCCATTCCAAAACAAAGAATTGAATAGTGCTATTGGAAAAATGTCACTTCCTACTTTTGATGGTTCTTCCCAAAATTCTGCTAACACTTGGGTGCAAAAATTGGATGTATATTTTCAGCTGAATCCTATGTTGGAAGAGGATGCATTAAAAATGGCCATTTTGCATTTGGAAGGAGATGCCAATGAATGGTGGTTTCATGGGCTGAAAACCTTGGGTCATAATCAGGTTAAAACATATGGAGAATTTGTTGACAGGGTACTAGAAAGATTTGAACAAAAAGATCCAGAATTGCCTTTCAAAGAACTAGCTCAATTGAAGCAAACTGGGTCCCCTACCGAATATATGTTGGACTTTCAAAAATTATCAGTCAAGGTGGCTGATGTATCTATGGGAAGATTAGTATTGCTGTTCACTGAAGGTTTGGCTGAACCCTTAAGAGGTTTGGTCAAAGCCCACAAGCCAACTACATTAAAAGATGCAATGAGCTTGACTAGGGATCTCCAAAATGTGCTTCCTAGAACGATATTTCCTCCTAAGCCTAGCTATAAATTTGAAAAAAAACCTTGGCAAAGGGATGGATATGATAAGAAACCTTGGCAAGGAGAGTCATTTGAGAGGAATAAAAAAGAGGTACTAAACAGGGATGAACTTAGAAAAAAGAAACTATGCTTCACATGCTTCCAACCATGGACACCGGGGCACAAATGTACCAAAGGAAAGGCTCAATACATAGAAGTATTTTCTGATAATGAGGGGTATGATGGGGGCATGGATGAAGATGGACATATTTCAGATCAAGAAGAGGCATATGAGACAGCAGTAGAAGAGGAAAGACAAGAAGAAAATCAGCCTTCACCGGACAAAGCAAGAATGGCAGTGCTTTCAGCAGTACCTCGCTATTATACTATCCGATGCAAAGGTGTGGTACAAGGACAAAGAACTTCAGTTTTGGTAGATGGAGGAGCCACTCATAACTTCATTGATGCAGAGATGGTAGAGAAAATAAAGATACCTATTGAACCATTTGATGGCTTCACAGTTGTCATTCCCGGTCACAACACAATGCAATGCAAAACATGGGTTCCAAAGCTGCAAGTCACCGTAGGTAACTATACTTTTGTTGATAGTTTTTATGTGGTTGATGTTGCTGATACTAATGTGGTTTTGGGAGTGCAATGGTTGTATTCAATAGGAGAGCATACAGTAAATTATCAAATTCCCGAAATGAAATTCCAAGATTCAAAAGGAGTACAAAGAGTTGTGAGAGGGCAACACACTTATCCAAATCAAGTAGTGACTTGCAATAGCATGAGATCTATATTGAGGCATGGGGATATAGAATGGGCTGCTGAATGTCATATTACATCTCCCAAGCCAACTATAAATATTGTCAAACACCCAAAGGAGATAGAGAGACTTTTGCAAAAATATGAAAAGGTTTTTAGAGACCTTCCACATGGTAGGCCACCAGATAGGGGGGTTGAGCACAGTATTGTTTTGGAGGAGGGTACTTCACCCATTCAAATACCACCTTATAGACATCCTAAAAGGTTTAGAGATGAGATTGAAAAAGCTATCCAAGAACTCCTAGAGTTGGGGCTCATTAGACCAAGCTCTAGCCCTTATGCTTCTTCAGTAGTGCTAGTGAAGAAAAAAGATGGAACATTGAGAATGTGCATAGATTTCAGAGCCTTGAACAAAAAGACTATCAAGAATAGGTATCCTATTCCTAGGATTGATGAGCTCATGGATGAGCTACATGGGGCCAAATACTTCTCAAAAATTGAACTTAGATCAGGGTATCACCAAATTCGAATGAAAGATGAAGATGTGCAAAAGACCGCTTTTCGATGTCATTTTGGCCACTTTGAATTTCTTGTCATTCCTTTTGGGTTAACTAATGCTCCAGCCACCTTTCAAGCATGTATGAATAGGATATTTTGCAAGCAACTAAGAAGGTTTGTTTTGGTTTTCTTTGATGATATTCTCATTTACAGTAAAACATGGGAAGAGCATTTGCAACAGTTAGAGATTGTGTTGAAAATCTTGCAAGAAGAGTCCTTATTTGCTAAATTATCAAAATGTGAGTTTGGGATGAAAGAACTACTGTATCTTGGGCACATTATTGGGCAAGAAGGAGTGAAGGTACACATGGAAAAAATCAGGGCTATCTTGGAATGGCCATCACCAAAAAATATTACCGAATTGAGAGGCTTTATTGGCATATGCACCTACTACAGAAAATTTGTGAAAGGGTTCTCCAAGTTGACTTCTCCACTCACTGATTTGACTAAGAAGGATGCTTTCAAGTGGGATGAAGAGGCTGAAAAAGCATTCCAAAAAATGAAAGAGGTAATGAGTAGTTGTCCCATACTTGCACTTCCTGATTTTACTAAACCTTTTGTTGTGGAATGTGATGCTTCAGGTGGAGGAATAGGGGCTGTCCTAAAGCAAGGCCAACACCCCATAGCCTTTGAGAGCAGAAAGTTGCAGCCTCATGAAAAACTTTACTCCATCTATGATAAAGAAATGCTGGCCATTATGCATGCATTGGCCAAATTCAGACAATACTTGGTGGGCAGCAAGTTTGTGGTGAAAACTGACCATAATAGTCTAAGACACTTTCTCACCCAAAAGGATCTAAATGAAAGGCAACAAAAGTGGGTAAGCAAGATTCAAGCTTATGATTTTGATATTGAATATGTCAAAGGAAAGAATAATATAGTTGCAGATGCTTTGTCAAGAAGGCCTTCCTTTTCTCTCATGGATATTGCCAAGGATTGGAAAAACATGCTACTAGTTGAATATGCCAAAGACAAATTTGCTTGTGATGTGTTGGATGGAATCAAAGGGGATGATAATTATAGGATTTTGAATGGTCTGATATATTATAAGGGAAGAATTTATTTAGTTCATAACTCCAAGCTCAAGTACCGAATTTTGCAAGAAGCACATGATTCCCCACTAGCGGGCCATCCGGGGATCTTCAAAACTTATAGACAGTTGAGGCAAAGATTTTTTTGGAAGGGGATGAAGGAAGATGTTCAGAAGTATGTGAATGAATGTAAAGCATGTCAACAAAACAAATCAGAACTTACATGTCCAGCCGGCCTATTACAACCATTGCCCATTCCGGAGCAAAAATGGGACAGTATTTCCATGGATTTCATCACCGGATTGCCTAAATCCTTAGGTAAGGATTGCATCTATGTGGTAGTTGATAGGTTGACAAAATTTGCTCATTTCTTTGCTGTTACATCATCTTTTAGTGCTGCACAAGTGGCTGATATTTTTTTCAAAGAAATCTTCAGATTGCATGGGCTCCCCAAGAGCATTGTCAGTGATAGAGATAGTAGATTCATGGGTGCTTTTTGGCAAGAACTTTTTAGATTGGTAGGCACTCAATTGACTCCAAGTACCAGCTATCATCCACAAACTGATGGACAAACAGAGAGGGTAAACCAATGGTTGGAAGGATACCTAAGAAACTATGTGGGAGGACAGCAAAAAGCATGGGCAAAATGGCTACACTTGGGTGAGTTTTGCTACAACACCACTTATCATATGTCAATAGGAATGTCTCCTTTCAAAGAATTATATGGTTATGATGCACTTACATTTGCTGATATTATATTTGGTGATAGTAGAGCCCCAAAGGCTAAAGATTGGGTGGAAGAGAGCCAAGAAATTTTAAAGCTCTTGAAAGACAATTTGCAGGTTGCTCAAAATCAACAAAAACAATATGCTGATAGACATAGAGAAGAGAGAACCTTTCAAGTCAATGATTTAGTATATTTAAGGTTGCAGCCCTATAAACAAACATCTCTAAAAAAGAATGGAGCAGAAAAATTAAAACCAAGGTACTATGGGCCATACAAGGTAGTGCGGAAGGTTGGAGAAGTAGCATATGAACTAGAACTTCCGGAAGGGAGTAAAATCCACAATGTATTTCATGTTTCTTGTCTTAAGAAAGCTCTTGGTCAGAAAATCATCACTTCAGAAATACTTCCTCCTTTGGATGATGAAGGTCAGCTCGCACTTGTTCCGGAAAAGATTTTGAAGACACGGGAAAGAAGGTTGAGGAGTAGAATCATCAAAGAATATTTAGTGCAATGGAAGGACTTACCAAATGAAGATGCCACATGGGAAGAGGAGAAGATTTTGCAGCATCCAAATTTGAAATTGCTTGAGGACAAGCAATCTTGGGTGGGGAGGACTGTAATGTCCCCATTCAAATAAGTGCATAGTAAGACAATCCCATCAATCCTACTAGTTTCCTAGGTTGGATGGGCACATGTGGGATGGTAATAAGGAAACTAATAAATGATATTTGGACATTATAAGGGTTCAAGAATTTAATAAATATGATGAATAAATAAATTCAAGAGAAATTCTAGGTGGCAAGTGGTTTTGGAGACATATGGAGGTGATGGGACCCACACTAGCTTGATTTTTCAATGACACATGGCAGCTCTCTCTTGCCAATTCGAATTCATGGGAAGGTGAACACTCTTGGGTGAGTTGGTAAGTCATAAAACATGGCATTGAGCATATTAGGTCGAAATGGGAAGGAATAGTAACCTCCATGGGAGAGGAAGAGTCAAATTGGAGACTAGTGGACACATGGGCTAGATTCCCTAGTTTTATGACAACAATAATGAAGCATCTATGACATTTTATGACAAAATTCAGACCTGACTTCTTACACCTGACCATTATGACATGTCAGCCCCAAAAATAGGCTCAAGAAGGCGCTCATGGAGTTGGAGGAATCTAAAGAGACTCAAATTCGAATTTGGGAGAAGATGGAAGGTTGGAACTAGGAGACAAGTGGCAAATGAGGAATATTTTCTAAATGAAAAATTATTGAATCTATTGAAAGGATTTCGACCCCTTGAAGGCTAATGTTGGTTATAAAATGTAGAAATCAAGTATGAGAATGGCTTTTGATGATTTGAGAAAAATTGCATTTGTGAAGAGAGAGCTAGTGGATGACTAGTTTCTTGCCTTAGCCAATTTCGAGGGTGAAAGATTCCCATCCAAGTTGGTGTTTGGAGAGGCCACTCAGGTCTTTCATGGTGCTTTAATGGAGTTTGTATTTGCAGGTAGCAGCTACAGGAAGTTTCATGGTTTGGTTTAGTGCAGCACTTTCTCTCCACCGTTTCCAGTTTTGAAGGCATATTCGTGCTCCTTGAGGGAGGGCGTTTTTGGTGAGCTATTGTACTCTTTGGGGGAGCTTCTAATGCCCCATTTATTTTGTAATATGAAGTAAATACTCTGTTCTTCATCTCCAAAAAGTTTCAGGTCGAAATTCCAAGTAGAAATGTATAAATCTCATTTTTAATGGAAGAACAATGCCATTTCCCCACTACCTTGTTGTGAGCCAATGTATTGATGATGATTTCGAATGTATGGATGATTCTCTGATATATTTGTGATTAATATATTGCCATGGATGTCTTCTACAAGTTTCATGTACTGTACTTGAGCATTTGAAGCATTTTTACTCAGTTTAGTTGTATTGGGAGGTGAAATAGTGCCATTTCCCCAAGGGTCGAATTGGGGGTTTTTGCTGTTGAATGTGAGAGAGTTAGAACAGTATTAAAAATCAATTAATGGTGCATATGAGACCTTAATCACATACTTAACACATTATATACCTCTGTTCATAAATTTGTGGGATTTTGGAGGCATTTGGAAGGCCATTTGCAGTGTTACCCGAGGGGGATTTGATGCACAAATTACTAGTCAAAATTACATATATTGATCAGAATACAAATCAAGTTTGCAGCAGTATTTGGAGGGCCATAAAACATCCCTGAACCTTATATTCAAGTCTAAATACCATTCATACACTCCTACAGAAGATTTGGGAGCATTTGGGTTGATTTGGAGGTCAAAACAGTAAAACTAGTCAAAGGTCGAAATTGGGAAAAAAAGTGGAAAATTGGGCATTTTAATAAAATTTGAAAAAGGGATATTACAGATTCTTGTGCGGGAAGTGAGATTTTTTCATTCATGGACGGCTTTTTAGGGTATAACCAGATTCAAATTGAACCCGGGGACCAACATAAGACAACTTTCATTTGTCCTTGGGGAACGTTTGCATATCGGAAATGCCCTTTAGCCTTAAAAATGTTGGAGCTATGTTTCAGTGTGCCATGACCTACGCCTTTCACGATCTTAAAAATATTATGGAGGTTTTCTTGGATGATCTTTCCGGCCATTCTCGCAAGAGAGTGGACCACCCCTAGCACCTCTGCATGATTCTTGAATGATGTATACGCTACAAGATTCGATTGAATCCCCATAAATGCATCTTTGCTGTGAGGACTAGTCACCTTTTGGGCTTCATAGTTTCAAAAGAGGGTATTAGAGTCGATCCTCTTAAAGTTGAGGCAATACTTCGGTTACCTCCTCCGCGCAACTTGTTACAACTTCAGAGCCTCCAAGGGAGAGCCACTTTTCTACGTCGTTTTGTATTCAATTATGCTAATATTACCAAAGGTTTCACATGCTTATTGAATAAAGACACACCCTTTATCTAGGATGAGCGAACCCAGCAGTCTTTCGACGCCCTTAAGAAAGCTTTGGTATCGACCCTTGTGCTTAGTCCACCAGACTTCACATGAGATTTTATCCTTTATGTGGCTGCCTCTCAAGAGACGATTGGCATGGTCTTGGTTCAGGTTGATGATGCGCTCGTCGAGCATGTTATCTATTACCTCAGTCGAAATCTAGTAGACGCTAAGCTGAGATATACTCACGTGGAAAAGATGGCACTTGCGACTGTCCATGCAATCCAGCGGTTACGACATTACATTTTGCTTAGAACAACCACAGTTGTAGCACATATCAATCCATTTCAGTTCATGCTATCATGACGCCTTATAGGGGGGAAGTACAATAAATGGATTGTGATCCTTCAGCAGTTCAATCTCGATTTTGCTTCGGAAAAATCGATGAAATCGTTGGTGTTTGTTGAGCTTATGTCGGACCTTCCAAGACTTGATGAGGATGTCATTCATGAAGATTCCTTTGTGGATGAGCACTTATTTCTTATCTCGTCGGAGGACCCTTGGTATGGGGATGTCATTATATATCTCCAAACTTTGAAGTTTCCTCTGCATTATTCACGAGACGAGCGACAGTGTGTGAAACATCACGCTAAAGATTATACTATCATTGATGACACTTAGTATCGTCGAGGAAAGGATTCTATTCTATGTCGTTGCTTAACTCATGAAGAAGCGGAGTGGGTGCTTAATGATTACCATGCAGGGGCATGTGGCAGTCACTTATCCGGGCTTGCTACAGCCCAACATATTATGCGAGCTGGTTACTTTTGTCCTGCAATCTTTAAAGCTTGTATTAACGTTGTGAAGAGATGCCACCCTTGCCAGGTGTTTTCTCGAAATATATGCTCGCATCCAATGCCCCTTCATCCGGTCGTCACCATTGGTCCCTTCACTAAGTGGGGGGTGGATTTCATGGATTGAAAACCACCTTCGACTGTGGGGCATCACCATATTATAGTGGCCGTGGACTAATTTTCCAAATGGGCTGAGGCCATGCCTACCATAAAAGTCGATGGTGCTACAGCATCCCATTTCGTGTTCAATCAGATTATTACTCAGTTCGGTATTTCGAAAGAGATTGTCACTGACCATGGCAGACACTTTCAGAACAAGATGATGGAGGATTTGTCACTCAAGCTTGGGTTTCGTCAAGAACACTCAACTTCTTACTATCCCCAAGCGAATGGTCAGGTTGAAGCAGTCAATAAGTATTTAAAGACCATTCTCCAATGTACCATCCAACAAAGCAAGAACAATTGGCACATCATGTTATATCCTGCTTTGTGGGCGTATCGAACCACAGTCAAGACTGCCACCGGGTTCTCACCATTTCATTTAGTACAGGGTGTGGAGTCAATTTTACCGATTGAATGCGAAATCCCTTCGCTTAAACTTCCATAGAGCTCCTCCCTGATACGACATGTATTGAGCAACGTTTAATCCACCTTGAGCAGCTTGGCAAGCAATGTCGAGATGCCACCGTGGCTATAGATGCCAACAAACATCGTGTCAAGGTTCAGTACAATAGGTCTGTCTGTCCCTGGCAGTATGTTGAAGGTGACTTGGTCCTCTTATATGACCAAGCTAAAGAGCCCCTGGGGGCAGAAAAGTTTAACCCCATGTGGCACAGTCCTCACATCGTGAAGCGTGTCCTGGAAAAAGGATCCTATGAATTAGAGGATTATGAGGGGAATGTCTTGAAGGAGCCTAGGAATGGGCTCTACCTCAAGCGGTATTACGCTTGAACCTTTAGTTCGAGCTAGTGCCCTTTGTATACTATTGTATAGTTATTTATGTGCCTAGTTTAGCTTGCTTTTGGTTTTCAGGTCTGCTGATTCGCTTCCGTTTGATTGACAGATGTTAGCGGAATCTCCTACGTTCTTAGGTTTCGTGGATGGTTCTAGCCGTCATACGCAGCAGCTTGCTTCTGCTGCCAGGGTTATTTTTTCGCCTGACCATCTAGTTGTGTCTTCAGGAGGTGCTTGTCTTGGTCCTACATCTAATAATGTGGCTGAGTATAGTGTCGTGATTGAGCTACTTCGGGATGCTATTTCATATGGAATCCAGTATTTAGAAGTCCGTCTGGATTCACAACGAGTTGTGTCTCAGTTGAATGGGTAGTACCGCGTGTGAGATCCTACGCTACTACGGAAATTCCTAAGGGTAAGACTCTTGGAACGACATTTTGTTTCAATTACGTACATTCATGTTCCAAGAAGTGTTAATCATATATATGATGCATACGCTAACTATGTATTAGATTGGCATTTGTCACATTCACAATGAAGCACACAAATAAAAGAAGACATTCACACATTTGTACATACACACATATAGTAGAACCGGAGAACCAAAGTTTTTTATTAATAATATGTCCAAAAATGGTAGTGTCGTGATACAAAACTGGAGCCCGTAGCCCTCAAAAATATACATATCGATACAAAAATGAGATCTTGAGATATCTACTGCCTACGAGGAGTCCTAGCTACCTCCCCGATAGGATGTGTCTAATAAAAATAATGCACTGCATTCGCGACACACTGCAGTAGTCGCACCTAGTTGCTCGGCACCCCCACCACCTGCCAATGCATTTCCTCTGGTAGTTGCGCCACCTCTACCTGCAGTACCCTGACTGTCATCCATGATATGTTGGACTGCAGAGTCTATAGTGTCTGCTCTGCTGCAGCACCTACCATCTCATCACCCCTGCCCGGGCGACGATGTCTCAGGAAGCCATCGGGTCTCACTGGGCCCTTATCTACGAGAAAACAGTCAAACATTAATACATGATACTACCCCCAAAAAGATTTTTGCATTTACATCTATAATCAAAAATCCATAAAAAATTAATACACAAAAAAACCTAAAAAAGAGTACTCACCGACGTCTCCGAACGCTGCATCTAGTGGGAGCGGCATGTCTCGATCCTGCCAGAAGTCTATCCCTGCATAGGGGTAGTCATCTATCGCTATGACCTATCGATCCCACCAGTGAAAGAACTCCTTTGTATATGATCATTCCTGATGACCACCACCCTGTCGCGTCAAAACCTCGTCCCACCGGGTCATGGCTGGGTCGCGGAGACTATGAGGAGGGACCTCAACCCTCGGACTAAGCCCCGGAACCCGCTCGAAGAAGAAGCTACACAAAATACTGCCATAGCCGAAGTTTTTCGCATCCCCCTGCTTGCACTCTGTTAGCTGGGTCTTCATGGACCCCAGTAGCGTAGTACACCAGTCAAATATCATAGGTTGCATACAATGTGATGCATAGAACATAACTGACCTGGATGCCTAGTGAAGAGATTTTGAACCGGTAATCCGCACTAAAGTTGCCACGACAACCTTCATACTCAGGTTGACTATGGCTCGGATGGGCACCTGACTCCCCACTTCCCGAGTATTTAGAACACAATACCTCTCTATGTAGTCGGGGATGGTGATCCCACCACCCATAGTTCAAGATCGAAGGCTTGCCACCTCACCTCGATGGGAAAAACTTGTAATGAAGTAGATATCTTCCACCTCCAGTGAAAGTATTTTCCCGTCTAGGTTGAAGTTCTGTGTGTCAACATCCCAATAGTCTATCAAACGGTGGAGCAATAGGTTTTGGGCCCTCAAACCCCCTATGCTCCAAAATTTGTATAAACAAAATGTTTGTAGCGCTTGCTGTGCACGCAGATCGTTACGAACGGCCTCATCCACTAGGTCATGTTCTCTCTCTCTCCACTCTAGATACATCCTGGAAAGAGAAAAACCCAAGCATTTAGTCAGTTTTGCTTAAAAAACTAGCTTCACGGCCGTACCTGCGGAAGATGTGCTCACAGAGGCAAGTAACCACGGTCAATGTGTGCGTTGACTGCGCATACCCAGCCCTACCTGCGACCCACATAGTTATAGCCCACGGGTAGCGCCGTGACCATGTAGGGAATGGCCAAACAAAAATTTTAACCAATGAAAACTGAAATAAAAACATTGAGATGGAAGGTGGGGATGAGATTACCAACCTGCTCTTGACGGTTCAATGATCGGACACCTGTAGCTCCCAGAATCAGCAGCTGAACTTTGAGGTGAAAACTAACCACAAAACTCCAAATGGGTGAATAGTAAAAATGAATTGTAAATTGTAAATTTTTGTTACTATTTATAAATTTTTTTACCAGATCTCTTCGGCGGAAGTTGTTTCCGAGCATTTCACACCTATGGCGGGTAGTTTCACACCTGGCATATAGGTTAGATGTCATTTTCACACGCATTATGCCTTTGACCTTTTGACCACTTTCATAAACCCTAGGTGCGACCCCGCTTCTTAATTGACACGGAACCTTCACACTATTATAGAAGTGTCGTTATGTGGTGGTAGGGCCTTTCCAAACATGGGTACCCTAGTTAGAACCCCTTTTTTGCATTTTGGTGCCTATGCCATCGTTTGTCCTTAGGATTGGGAGTCCTTTGTAGTTACGCCATGACGTTGCGATAAAGACTCATACTCTACTTTGTCTTATGTTGGCCATCTCCCATAAGGAATCCCCTAAGTTATATCATGTTGTGATTACATTGCATCATCCTGCTTGCCGCTTGAGCCTTGTGCCGGCTCCCGCTCACTCAGTTGATTAGCTTGGTGCCTGAGCACTTTTCCCTGTCGAGCCTTGCAGAGCTTCCAGTTGTCCTTCACAACTTGATGACCTTTTGACCATAAGGGAACACACCCCCGAGTGTCCACATCCTGCATGCACTTCCTTGCATTGATCATAGGTATGTTCCATTGCTTGGGACTAGTTTTCTCGCTATTTGACACTTGTTCCCTCACTTGTTGTACTATAAGCAATTTTATTCTTTTCCAAGCTTTCTCCAAATATGAAAAAGACCAAAAAAATCAAATATTCCAAAAAGCCAGACGGGATTATGGTTACTATTTCTAGTTGGCAGCTGTTGTGTCGCCTTTGAACAGAGCATTCATTCCACTCCATACGATATGAGTCGGGACTATAGTTAGACCTTAGGAGTTGTACTTGTTTTTCAGTTTACTCCACCGATTGGTTAAGCTTCCAGTCATTATGGAGCCCTTTGTGGTACCTCCTACATCACACAGTCTATATCGAGTTTATGTTGCCTGAGTCTATCCATCTACTCATGCTCTTGTTCAAAGGAAGTCCTGAAACCAGATTCAGCCACTCCTAAGATCTCTTGACTATTGCATGTCGGCCATCCTTATTGAGTTAGTCTGCTTCACCTAAGATCTTCCAAATCTTTCAGCATAGCTAGTACCTCGTGCTGGTTGATGGGGGATGCCTTAATGCCCTCCTTCCAGCGAGTCTCGTTCCGTCGACTTCAACTCATTTATTCTGGAACTTGAGGCTTAGAGTTCGGTTGAGTACCTTGAGGATTGCAGTCATTAGTGGCAGGTTCTCTCGCCATCGACAGTTTTGGGAATACATCAATGTCCCCTTATCGATGGATACATCCTAGTGTTCGACCTCAACTCATCTATTCACACTTCGATGATTGTGCTCTGTGCCTTGATGCCCATTTTATTATTGGTGGGTTATCTCGCGTCTATTAACGATATACATCATTGACCGGTAATCAGACGATGTCACATCAGGTTCGACCTCAACTCCTTTATTCACTTGATGGGACTTGCACCGTCGAAGACTTATGTAGAAGACCCCAGGCGATAGTGGCATTCAGTATGCTACTTATGATTATGACTTTACATCTGAGATATCACTTCTTGGATATCAACAGTTTGTACCTCTAGTTTGCACCAGTTGTTTCCTTTTCAGCTCTTACTGTAGAGGGATCATGGCTATGATCACTTATGACATGTATCCATTATGTACTTCCTATTCATGGCCATTGTATCAGATTGTTGTACTACTGACATGTATTTAGGGATGCTATTATATTATGATGAGTGAGCTGCTCCTTCCACTTGTGTCTCCATCACTCCACTTCTGAGATCTTTTTATAATGTATTTCGTCCATCGTAGCATCAGTCTCTAACCTCACACATTATGGGGCATTTGTTACAACGTAATTTTCCACCTTGTGAGCATCAGCACTCTTTGGCCTGCAGGATCCATTTCACTGACTCAGATCCACTTTATATCCTTCATACATTATTTTTCCCTATTTTTTCCCTTGTACACAAGCTGCATCATTACAGCGAGCATACTCGCGAGTTGCATCACTATAGCCCATGGGTAGCATGTAAAATGGTCAAAATCACTAGTTTATTACTTTTTACTTCCAAAAAGCGGTCATAGGGTGACCTTTGGCCCTCCATTTGCCCTGAAACGTCTCGATGTGTCCTTTCACTTACCTTTGGAAGGACTATATATTGAGCACATATGGCTTATCGACGAGAGGAGAAAGAAGAGCAAGAGAACTCTAGTGGATTTTTTCCCTATCTTGAGTCTACACTCATTGATCCTTATAGTTGTGAACCTTTTATGTTCACCTTCCAAACTCCTATCATAGTTTGAGTTTTCCATTCCATGGAGGATTGAAGTGGTGGAGGCGCAAGTGGATTGACCCAGATCTTTTTTCAGATTGGTTGCCGGCAAGAGGTCGTATCACATTGTACTTCTTCTTGTTTATTAATAGAAAGACTCATATTCTCGTCCATTAATGTTGTGAATGTTGTTTATACTACATTGGGTTGCATTTACTTATAATATCATGGACCATTGCTATTGATGATGTTAATGTCATTTATATATTATATATACTTGTTATGTATTGGTTGTCAAGACTAATTTGCAGATTCAAGTGCATGGATTTAAAGCTCCAACGGGGATCTACATCAATCGTTTGGATCGAGGTTGGTTACATCCTTCATGATCTTAGCATTGTCATTTATATAGCATAGTACTGAGAATTGAGTTAATTTCTAGTAGTCAGTTGTCTGTTGTGGTCTACCCCAAGCCATAGTGAGTTTTCTCCAAAACATGGACATATGATTCAGATGATGATTGATGCAGTTGAGCATTTTTATTATTATTTCCAGATCATCATATTTTACACTGTCTAGGTATGGTGGACCCTACAGTTGACCCCTCAGGTCATCCCATGGTGTATGAGTACACATTTCTAGTAGATTTGGGTCTTCTGGATCCATTGAGACACTTATCTTTCAGTTCTGGGCACTTCTGACGATGATAGATGCAGCTATCCACCTGTTGACCAGTTTTGGGCATGTTGATCCAGCTTGTCCAGCAAAGGCTTGGAGGCCAATCGTTGCCTAGGGAGCTATGTAGGAAGGGGGTGGTCCAGCCACTTGTTTTTACCATTATGCCCCCCTTCCAGACAGCTTGGTGCACTCATCTTGACAGTGTAGGCACCCTGGTTCATAGTTTGGATAGTTTCAGGGTTTTTCACGAGGATTAAAAATGGAATAAAAGGGTCACTGAGGAATTCGATTTGGGAAATTGAGGCAAGGTTTTGGCACTTGGTCTTCTCATAGGTCTTCCAGGGTGAAACCCCTATCTTCCATATCAGTTGGCATCAATCAGTAGGGTCCACAGTGGCCACAAGAAGCCTTTTACTGTATGTCTCTCTCAGTTTTGGAGATAGGATTTTGATCATTTGTGTTATTTGGACATGTCATAGTCCTATTATTTTATATTATTGTGCCATGGGGACAAGTTAGTGAAGGATTGATACCTCCTAGCCCCACCATGTGTCTTTGATTCATGTCCATGTTATATTATGGTGGGCCCATGTTGTTTAGCCCCCTTTGAGGGATGACGTCACCCTCCTTTTGAGTGATCCATGTGATATATTGTTAGGATCATCTTAGCCATTGATTATTATGTTGTATCTTTTGATCTCAACCACCCATTTCAAAAAGTGGTTTCGTGGTTTAGGTTTTTGGTCTTTATTATCCTATATAAGGAGGAGACCCCCCTATTGTAAAAGCTATCTAGAGATTTTTGGCTCTTGGATATTGGAATAAAAATACTTTCTTGGGCATCTTGGATCTTGGAGTTGGAATGCTTATGATGATTGTAAATGCTTCTTCCTCTGCAGTGACAGACATTGGTGGCCATCTTGATTTTATCTTTAACTAACATTGTTTTGTAGGCAAAGAAGACGATCTTGAGGAGTGCGTATTGGTGGGGAGGCCTACCATACAAGCTTCAAGAGGATTTTTTGGGTGACAGGGAGTTGTTTTTTTTTTTGTACCAACAATTTCATGTTCTTCATCTCTTTGTTTGTATCTACTTCCATTCTTGTTTATTGATTGATCTTTGTGTCCTTGATTGACAGGAATAGGGAGGCCATTTTGGTTGAAGGAGGCAAAGCGTTGGCAAGAAGTGCTCATCAAGTTTGACATTTGATCTTTGTGGGAAGTAATCCTCATCTCAAGCCTCTTCCATCTTCATTTTCTAGGTATGTTCAATGAGGTATGGTATTCTTCTATCCTATCCATCTACTCTCTTAGATCACAAAACCCTCATTGATTAAAACCCTCATTTTTACATTTTTCTAGATCTAATTGGATCTAGCTTGGATTTGGGGATAATTTTAAGAGCCCACCTCTATAGAATCCATGGAAATTCAGATCTATAGTTTGGTGGTGATTGGCCTCCATTTGACCCTTTTTCCAAGGCACCCAGCCCTCCTTGAGGCAATTCACATTCCTTGAGGAGAGCTAGTGGGGCTAGTTCCAAGTTGTGGGTAGGTGAGATCCCACTTGATTTGCATATATCTACCTTGATAACCTACCTCTAGTGCTTCACCTTGTTTATTTTCACCTTGTGGTACCCATTCCTCATTTTGAGGGATTGAGCCCCACTTGGGTCACTTGGTGATGGATTTTAAATGTTAGATCTATGGAGATATAGCTCATATTGGGGCATGCCATTTCAAACCCACCTTGATAATTGCTTCTGCTCGTGTATGTGGCAAGAAGTCCATTATGCATTTTATTTTATGGTGCCCAAGCAATGCTTTTATGAACTTGGATCCTAGAATTGTTACAGCGTATTTTTCCACCCTATGAGCATCAGTACTCATTGGTCTTCAGTATTCATTTTCTTGACTCAGATCCATTATTTTTCCTCTAGGAACCATTGTTCCCTATTTTTGTTCCTGTACGCTAGTTGTTCCACTATACCTAACGTATACACAAGTTGTCCCAATATAGCCCGCGTACATCGAGTTATAAGGTAAAAAACAGTAAAAACTCTATTTTTACTCCCAAAAAGCGGTCTTAGGGTGACCTTTGGCCCTCCATGCACCCTGAAACGACTCGATTCGACCTTTCACCTACCTTTGGAGGGTTATATATTGAGCTCTTATGGTGTATGGAAGGGAGGAGAAAGAGAGGGTACCGTAACTCTATTGGATTTTTGCCGTGACTTGAGTCTACATCCATTGATCCTTGTTGTTGTGAACTTCTTATGTTCACCTACCAAACTCCTTTCATAGTTTGAGTTTGCCATTGCATGGGGGATTGAAGTGGTGGAGGCACAAGTGGAGGGACCTATTTCTTGGTTCATATGGGTTGCCGGCAATAGGTTGTATCATGTACTTCTTGTTATCATTAATGGAAATACTCATTTCCTCGTCCAATCGATCTTGTAAATGTTGTTTAAATTACATTGGGTTACATTTGCTTGTTATATCATGGACCATGTTATTGATTATGCTAATGTCTTTCATATATTATATGCACTTGCTTGTATTTGTCGTTGAGACTAATCCGTAGGGTCAAGTGTAGAGATTGAAAGCTCAACGACAATCTACTTCGAACATCCGGTTGAAGGTTGGTCTTATTCTCCATATCTTAGCATTTTTATTTATATAACATTGTTTTGAGAATTGAGTTGATTTCTAGCAGTCATTTGTCTATTGTGGTCTGCCCCATACCATAGGAAGTTTTTCTCCATAACAGAAATGGCGACTCCGCTGGGGAGGAACCTCCATTTTGGGGATTTTTAGGCATTTTCCCTTATTTTGAGTTGTTGTTTATCGAGCTTCTATGTCATTGACTAGCTATTGGGATTTGCATTAGAAAACTTGATTTTTCTGGGCTATTGGATTCTTTTTTGGCTCATTTACCTTTCCCTTTACGCGGGCTAGCTTTGTTTTTCCCACGTCTACCCGCTATTGTTAGTACAGTAGCAAGCGTACAGACGCTATTGTTCTATGAATAGTCGGGTACATCTCCAGGATTGTCTTTTTTATGACCTTGGGTTGTTGCTCGGTTGGTTCTGAGTATTCCTAAGTCTTAGTAGGCTTGTTTCCTAACTGTTCCATGCTCTGTTATTGACCAGAAACTCCTCTTTCTTTAGTTTTTGAGCTTTTTGGTTTCTCACCATTTTTTGTTTTATAGCTCATTAGCTTGGTTGAGTCTTACTATTTGGGATTTGCTGGGTTGTCTGTCTGATATGCTCTGCATTTTTTACTAAATAGGTTGATTTTGCTTGCATTTTTTCATTTCATTATATTGAAAAAATACAAAAACATTGTTTTTCATTTTCCTTTCATTTATAAGCGAAAATACAAAAATATTTGCTTTATGTTTCTGCATTTTGCATCAGAGTGCTTGTGATTTCATCTAGGACTTGCTTGTGCATTGAAATTTTAAAAGAGATTGCATTTTTTATTTTTGAACCATTGGATTGATTCTCATATTAGTGGCATGTTTTTTATTGAATAGATGAGTCTAGTGCTTTTCGATTGTGCATACCATTGAGGCTTTTACATCATCAGTTTCACGACCATATCCTTTGAGTAATTACAGCCATTAAAATTAACGTTTAATCTTAAAATTGATTAGAAACGATTCTCTTTTTTATAGGGAGCACCAACTAGGGTTTAGAGTCTTGGAATAGATCATTGTGAGTTAACAATCCAAGACTACTAAACGAAACATTATGTGTCTAACTAGGGAGTGGTGAAACCCGTGGTATACATCAGTGTTCTCAAGAAGCTCTACACAAACCAGAGTTAAGCACGAGGTTACGGGAGGTTGGTTGTGGAGATAGGCCTCCAATATTAGTTGAACATGGGAGATATTTCCAGGATTTGTTCATGTTCGGGGGGGGGGGGGGCTCTTGGGGGATTTGACCCTCTTGAATTTCGAGCTTAGCTACCCTTCCCATACGACGGATCCCACCTGCAGCTGTCCACATGAGCATTGGTTATACATGGTGGCCTTAGTTGCTTTACCTAGGTATCATATAAGGCATTCGTTGCGGTTATTCTGCGATTGTCCTAAGTTATATAGGGGTTGGACAACACAGTTGTTGTTGTATAGGGATTTGACCCTGTGCACATGGTGAAGTTTGGGATCCCTTATAATTGATTATGTTACCTCTAGTTATAGTTTGGGAGTCTCAAGCCTCTCTTAGGCGAGGCATACCGGCTGTAGTGTTGGGAGGTCCCTTGAGCCAGTCCTGTTTGTGTGCATTTGGCGGTAGTTTCTTTAGGTGTGTGCTCTTTGATCGTTAGTTGGTCATTAGGAGACATTTTGATTTATTGACTTTTTGGAGTTAGCGTGGAGCGAGATCCACCTCTCCATTGGTCTCATCGTTTGGTTAGTCTACTAGTTGATGAGTTAGCACGTCCTTTTTACAAGAGACGTCAGAGGACTACCGTTGGTCCTATTGACACTTCTCATGAGCTTCAAGAAGCTCATATTATGACTACTCCATCTGGCACAGGGGGGAATCCCCACACCTCTGTCAGGTAGAGTCGAAGAAAAATTTGCTCCTTCCACTCCTAGGGGTGGTTAGGAGGGAGGTTCGCCACCACACGTCACTCCTACTGGGTTTGGGACGAACCCACCCGCGGATACGAACCCATTTAATGGTACACACACACACATGGTTTCCGAAATGGGATGCCAGATCTTAGTAATACAACAGGCCCTATGACCATGACACCCTTCTCTTTTGGTATGCCTAGTCTTAATACGATTGTTACTTCCACTACGTCTAGTAGTCATGCTAACTCTAGCCTTGGTGTTGGGGGCACTGCACCCTCTTTTTCCGCATATCAGTTTGGGACTAGCCATATCCCTTCATCCATTCCAAATGTTAGAGGAGGGCCACCTCCCAGGACTACCCCTGCTTTCGGTGGGAACACTTTCCATAATACGACTCATATTCCACAGTTTAACCCACATGCTTCTACGCATATACCCATACCTACAACCACATTTGCTAACCTGAATGTCTCTCCTAATACATGGGGTGGGAACATACCCTTTACTTATGGTCATCACACGACTGCTCCTGCTATGAATAGCACTTATATACCCCATAATTATGGCGGTAACCCTTATTACAATGCAACCGATTCTGGCCCTTATTACAACCCTCCCCAGTATGGTGCTTACAACAAACATATACCTGCGTACCCTTACACGGGTCAGGTTGGAGGTGGTTATAATCCCTATGGTCATGGTCATGGTTCATATCATCCTTTGTTTCCACGAGGTCGGCCTCTTTTGGGTGCTTATAATCAAGCTTCGCGGTTGCAGCTCCCGTTTCTTACTCATTTGAATCTACCAGATCTTTCAAAGCACACGAATGATCCGATGTGTCACGATTATTCTTGGCCTCCAGTCCCTACCAAGCTCCCTTCCAACATTCCAAAGTTCTAAGGGAAGAATAGTGAGGATCTGGGTGATCATGTTACTACTTTTCACTTATGGTGCTCCTCGAATTCGTTAAATCACGACTCTATTCGTTTGAGACTATTTCAACGCACCCTCACGGGGGCAGCAGCGAAATGGTATGTCGAGTTTCCTGGGGGCACTTACAGGGGTTTTAATGAGTTAGCCTTGGTTTTCCTATATCACTTTTAGCTGTCGGTTCGCTACGATAGTGGCACTGAACTCTTATCTACCTTCTGCCAGGACAAAGCCACGCACATATCTAATCACATTAAAGAATGGCGTCGACGGAAGAGGCTAGTGAAATCCGACATTCCTCCAGGTTTTCTATTGGAATGGTTCCTCAAGTATTTTCTTCCCTACATTTCAAAGTACGTTTCAGTGTCTGGCATTATGACTGAGGAACAAGCTATTTTCAAGGCCCAGCAGCTAGATCGAGCCTACGCTCAATTTGGTATCGTGTATGATATTATTCCTGATGCACCACGATCACGTCATGAGCCCAAGCCTATTCCTGGACCACATGTTGATGGCATCATTGGATCCACGAGTACTCATCCCGTAGATTTGGTTGCAAATCAAATGCAAAAATTTCTATTAACCAATCTACCCCCGGACAGGCTCACGCCTTGTCCGTTTCCACTCCATCGTCCGATGTACACTCTATACAATCAACAAACCCATCAAGTAACCAACAACCTGGTGGAAAGAAGAAGGGGAGAAATAATCGTAAGGGTGGAAATAATGGAAGTAATATAAATACTCCTAGAAAAGAGAACGCCAACCCTCCTTGGGATGGAGAAAATGCTGGTGGGGACCATAAACCTAGGCATAAAGTGAAGTTTCCTTGCAAAATTTGTTCGGAAGATCACCTTACCCATTTGTGTCCTCGAATTGAAGAAGCTTCAAAGCATCTTGCACAGAACCTAGCTGTGTTGAAAGATCCCCTTCCGCATCATCAAAATATGGCTTCGAGTGCTTCTGTCGCTGGCTATGGGACTAACGAAACTTCGACGTCCTCTTCTCATGCCAATGGCTTCGGATGCGTGAACATGGTTAAATATGAGGTTAGTATTGCTACTCGCCAAGCGATTATGGTGCACCACAACCGAATATGGGGAATGAGCCCCCTCCTCCTGATTCTTCTTTGCATATCGAGAAGCCTACCACTATGCTGCGAATAGAGAAAGGTGTCCTTAAGCACTCAACGCATAATCCCAATGCCCGAGCCACCCAAAACTACTCCATTGTAGAATATTTGGGCCAAACTTCGTGTGCCATGTTGGCTCTTGAGGTTTTATAGGCATGTCCTTCGCAGAGGAACGCCCTTTTATGTGCTTTGGGAGTTCAATATCAGGGTATCCCTAACATTATTAAATTCGACACTACTGATGTCCAGCCTCGCTTGCCTTATTATGTGGATTTTCAAGTCCATGTTAGGTGCTTATAAAAAATCGTTAAACGTACGATGGTTGACGAAGGTGCTTCCACCTCAATAATGTTGTTGGATTGTTGGAAAGCGTTTGGATCTCCTCCCTTGTCAAAATATAGGACCATGCTTACTGCGTTCGATGGTCGGCCATTTAGGCCGCATGGTATTCTCCCTTCCCTTGAGGTCCACTTGGGTGGCAAATCCATGCCTATTGAAGTCAAGGTGGTTGATGCACCCATCGACTACAACCTTTTACTAGGTAGGAATTGGATCTATGCAATGAGAGCGATCATGTCCTCTGTATTTAGAGTTATTTGCTTTCCCCACGAAGGAAAAATTGTGACAGTTGATCAGCTAGATTTCTCTAGTTCCAATACCGTAGCATCGTCAGGAACATATGATCATCTTGATCATCATCACTATACCGTCCCGGTACATATCATCTGGAGCAACATCCTGAAGCTCGTCATCACGATCATCCTGATCATACAATGCATCTACCTGATGCATACCAAGTATCTACCTTATACATATCATCATACATGATCCACCTGATCATACAGTGTATCCACCTGATACAAATACAAATACATGATACATATCACCATACATGATCCACCTGATCATACAATGTATCCACCTGATACATATACAGATACATGGTCCAAGCATCCAACATGATGCATATACAAAATACATACAAATGATCCAACTGATCATATCCATCATCCAACATGATGCGTACATACATATACATATAAATGATCCAACTGATCATATCCAGCATCCAACATGATGCGTACATACATATATAAATGATCCAACTGATCATACAAAGCAGAAACTAGAACATCATCCTGATGCTCATCATCCAGCGCTTACATCCATAGCCATGTGAAGGGTCCTCCTTCCAACATGCTTGGAATGGCTTCATCAAACGTGTCCATCACTTCTTCCTCGAAGTGTCCTCGATCTGAAGAACACCCAACCTCTCCCTGAAGTACTCAAACTTCACCCTGGCTAGTGGCTTCGTCAGCACATCTGCAATCTGCTCGTCCATCGCAACATACAGGAGCTTCACAGTTCCTCTCTGCACCATATCCCTGATATAGTGATATTTTATCTCTATGTGTTTCGACCTGCCATGAAACACTGGGTTCTCAGACAGCTTCACACAACTCTGGTTATCACAGAAGATACCAGTAGCATCCAATGGGAGATCAAATAACTCAGACAGTAGCTTCCGTAGACATACTGCCTCACAACTAGCTGAACAAGCTGCAACATACTATGCCTCAGCTGTATTCAGTGCTACGCAAGACTGCTTCCTGCTAAACCAAGAGATCACACCTGATCCCATACTGAAGCAGCACCCAGATGTGCTCTTCCTATCTGCAGCACTGCCAGCCCAATATGAATCAACATAACCCTGTAAGTTAAACTTTTGATTCACTTCATACTTGAGCCCATAATCCACTGTACCCTTCAGGTACCTCAGAACATGCTTTACAGCAACCAGGTGAACACTCCTCGGATCTGTCAGGAATTGACTCAATGTGTTCACAGCAAAGCAAATATTTGGTCTCGTGTTCGTCAGGTACATCAAGGACCCAATCATCTGACGATACATAGAAACATCAACCGGCTCAGATGAAGCATCACATAGAAGCTTCAGGTTCGATGCCATGGGTGTGGCCATGGCCTTGCAATCCATCATCCTGAATCTCTTCAGGATATCTACTGTGTACTTCCCTTGACCAAGGAAGATTCCACCTACATTCTGCCACACCTCCATACCTAGGAAATAATGCATCATTCCCAAATCTTTCATATCGAACTCAACAGCAAGCTTCCTCTTAGTATCTGCAATCAATCTGTCATCTCCTATTACAAATAAGTCATCCACGTACAGAAGTAGAATCACAGGATTTCCTTCCTCAACCTTGTAGTAAAGGTTGGAATCCGCTTTACTTTTGGTAAAGCCCAAACTAGATAGGAAACTATCTATCCTACCATACCAAGTTCTGGGAGCTTGCTTCAAGCCATACAAGGATTTCTTCAATCTGCACACATATGACTCCTTGTCATGTATTTCAAAACCGAGTGGCTGCTCCACATATACTTCCTCTTCAACTACACCATTCAAGAAAGCAGTCTTGACATCCATTTGGTGTATTTTCCATTTCATTGTTGCCACCAGGGAAAGTACTATTCTGATGGAAGTATACTTGGCTACAGGTGCAAAAGTTTCTTCATAATCTATTACCTCTTTCTAAGAGAAGCCACAAGCTACGAATCTTGCCTTGTATTTCTCTACGCTGCCATCTGTAGCATGCTTGATTTTGTAGATCCATTTGGAAGTCACAACAGACTTCCCTTTAGGTCTTGGGACAACATCCCAAACATCATTCTTCATTATTGATTGGTATTCCTCAACCATGGCATCCTTCCATTCTTTCTTTTCCGCTGCTTCTTCATAACTGGAAGGTTCTTTGTTCATAATGTCACAGAGTAAAGCAACATAACTGGTATGTGATATGGTTCTCTTCTTTTCTCTGTGTTCTTCTTCTGGAATGCCAAATCTTTCTGCATCTTGAATGAGTTCTGTAGCCCATGCAGGTTTCCTCTTGTGAGAGTTATCCTCACGGGGTGGATCTATAGGTTCTTGCGGATCTTTAAACTCACGAACAAATTCTGGAATTGCTTCAGTCATGGTAGTGTCTTGAAATCTAGTTTCCTTAGGTTCTTCATAAACTTCGATAGGTGCCTTCCTTGATTTGATGAATGCTGAGTTTTCATCAAATGTTACATCCCTGCTGACATCAATCTTCTTGAACCCTAGAAAGTATATTCTGTAAGCCTTCTAGCTTTCACTGTAACCCACAAAGATACCCTTCTTTCCTGAAGGATCTAGCTTGGTCCTCTTTTCCTTTGGGACATGTGTGTATACTGGACAACCAAATATTCTGAGATGGCTGACTTCAGGTTTCTTGCCAGAAAAGACCTCTTCTGGTGTCTTGTTGTCCAATATCTTATGGGGTGTTCTGTTCTGTACATATACAGTTGTTTTAGCTGCTTCTGCCCATAGATGCATAGGTAGATCCTGGTCATGCAGCATTGCCCTTGATGCTTCCATGATTGTTCTGTTCTTCCTTTCTGCAACTCCATTTTGTTGAGGATTATAAGGAGCAGTCAACTCCCTCTTAATCCCTGAATCACTGCAAAGCTTCTTGAAGTCACCTAAGGTGAATTATCCACCATTGTCGGATCTGAATGTTTTGATCTTCTTGTCAGTTTGATTCTCCATCAAGGTTTTGAATTCCTTGAACTTATCAAACACCTCATCTTTGTTCTTCAAGAAGTATACCCAAGTCTTCCTGGAGAAGTCATCAATAAATGAGACATAGTAAACATACCCACTTAGAGAACTGGATGACATAGGACCACATACATCTGAGTGGATGATTTCCAGGATATCCTTTGCCTTGCTTTCACTGCTTGGGAAAGCCTTCTTAATGTTCTTACCTTTTGCACATCCTTTGCAAACACCTTCATGTTTCGTCTTGATTTCGGGAAGACCCTCTACATCCTTGCTTGCAATTGGAAGTTCCCTATAGTGCATATGAGCAAGTCTTCTATGCCAAAGTTCACTTGACTCCATGGATTCATGCACCGTGGCATGTTCAGGTTGTCCCTTCAATTTATACAAACCTCCCTCTTGCTTTCCAATCACTACTGCATCATCTATGGTCTTTCCCTTTGGCCACATTAGGACTTGGCCATCCACAAATGCAACCCTCATACCTTTTGCATCCAATGTAGAGATGGAGAGTAAGTTCTTCTTGAGCCCAGGTACATAAGGGACTTCTTTCATCTTCAAATATTTTCTAGAATCTAGGTTGTAGGAGGCTTCACCACTTCCTTTGATTGGGTATTGATAATCATCCCCAAGTTTCACCTTATGGGGTGATTCATGTTCAGATAGATTCACAAAAGATTCCTTAAACCCAATCATGTGTTTGGAAGCCCCACTATCAATTAACCAATCATTACAACCATGGGAGATAGTACCTGTGAGAGCAGAGATTAGAACATATTCTTCTTCACTTGATGAGTCATCATCACTATCATCACTTTCTACCCTAGCCTTCTTCTTAGGTGGTTCATCATCTTCAGCAGCATGAGCATGATATCTTTTCCTACTGCCCTTCTTCTTCTTGGTGTTTTTGTTCCTTTTGTTCTTGGGACATTCTAAAGCAAAATGACCTTTCTCATTACATGTGAAGCATCTGATATCTTTCTTATCTTTATGTTGATGATAGTGTGAATATTTCTTGGTATGAGAGTGCTCTATCTTTGACCTTCCTTTCTTGGTGTGTACTATGAGAGCTTGATCTTCACTTCCCATCTTTTCTTCTCGGGCCACGAGCCTTGCTTCTTCTTGAGAACATTCTTCCCGCAATCTGTTGAAGGAGATCAACTTCTTCCTTGCACAAATTCCTTGAATAAAGGAATCCCATGACCTGGGTAGACCATTTAGAGTGGTCATCACAACTTCACCATTCTCCACCATTTCATCTACCGCTTCCAGTTGTTCCTTAATCTGGGAGGCCCTAGAAAAATAAGATTGAATGGTTTCTCCATTCTGAAACTTTACTCCTTTCAATCGGTTTCGCAGGGTCATCTTCTGATTTATGTTCTTCCCTTCAAATAGCTTGGTCAAAGAGTCAAACATCTCCTTGGGTGTCTTTAGAGAAGACACATGGGGTATGAGATGGTCTTTGATAGAATCACCAATGATTCTCTTTGCCTTGACCAAGTTCTTCTTATGCAATACTTTAGCCTCTTCATCCTCTGGGATAGGGATGTCTTCTTTTACATATGAGTCCAACTCATTCTCTTCCAGGATTAACCCAATCCTATACTTCCAGGCTCGGAAGTTATCAGCCCCTTCAAGATTATCCTCAAGCTTGGTGTGGTGAGACATCTTAAAGAGTACTTCAAATGGAAATAGAAAAGATTTAGGTCTTACCACTTGAAATGCTGAAAACTGGATCTGGTCCCGGATTAGGGTTTGTCGGAAAAACCCTAAAAATTCAAAATGTGAATTTCAACTTTCTGAAAGGATAGAAAGATGCGCCTTGATGAGCTGATCAGCCTGGTGTCTTCAGAATTTGAGATCAGCAAATCTTTACCCTTCAGAATTGCCTTTTTGTCCTCCCAGGTTCACTAGGGAGAGCCCTGAATTAGGGTTTGAGTTTCCTGGAGATCTACCCAACCAAAAATCTCGATCCAAAGCTCTAAACTTCGATGTTTGCAAGGAGCTTCCATCTATGTCTTCAGATTTAAGAAATTCCTATTTTTGTGGAAACCGTAATTTTTAGGGCCAAATCTGAAAATGCTCAAAATTGAATTCTGATTGGACAGATAGATTATCCTTGATGAATAGAGTCAATCTACTATACTACTTTTCCAAAAACTGTGGAGAGAAGCCCAATAAACAAGAAACTCAACTTTCTGTCACTGCAAAATGTCTTCTTCTCAGGTTAGCTCTGATACCATGTTAAATTTTGAGCATTAATTCACAATACTCTACTATCTTCACTGAGAGAATAACATATACAGTATATCAATGCATAACAATCACAATAAGCATGACAAGCATCACAAGAATCAAAAGCATGAGAGACAAGAGACACAGAGTTTCCATGGGGAAAACCCTAAGGTGAAAAACCCCACAACTTCCTCAGAGATAGAGAGAGCAATGGCTCAACCAAAGTATAACCAAAATACGCTGAGATAGTCTCCTAGTAGCAGATGATCCTCCTCCTCACTAGTGCGCCACTTTTTGAGTGAGAGAAGTGTGAGTTTCCGAGTGATACAAATAGAGATCTCCCGATCTCTATTTATACTAACCTATTTGCCCAGTGACCTTATGGGGCCGACTTGTCTAGCTAGGTACATCCACAATATAATATATATTTCAGGGCCGACCCCACACATGGTGGCCTAATAACCCGTCGCCAAGTACACACACTTGCGACACTTTTCAATACACATGACGACACTTCCTTATAGAGGAATAACACATCTCTTGTAAGGGTACAATAAATATATATGAAATACATAGTGAAGTTACATATACATCAACATCAAGAAGATTGATATCAGCAGGGATGTAACTTTTGATGAAGACTCAGCATACATCAAATCGAGGAAGACACCTGCTGAAGACAATGAAGAACCAAGAATATCTAGAACACAAGACACCACCATGAATGAAGTTATTCCAGAAGAAGATCGTGACATAGAAGATCCACAAGAACCCATAGATCCACCCTGTGAGAAGAACTCTCACAAGAGGAAACCAACATGGGATAGAGAGCTCATTCAAGATGCATAAAGGTATGGTATTCCAGATAAGGAACATAGAAAAAGAAAAAGGACTAGGTCACATACCAGCTATGTTTCCTTACTCTATGACATTATGAACAAAGAACCTTCCAATTATGAAGAAGCAGCGGAAAAGAAAGAATGGAAGGATGCCATGGTCGAGGAATACCAATCAATCGTGAAGAATGATGTTTGGGATGTGGTCCCAAGACCTGAAGGGAAGTCTGTTGTGACTTCCAAGTGGATCTATAAGATCAAGTATGCTGCAGATGGTAGCATAGAAAATATAAAGCAAGGTTTGTAGCTCATGGATTCTCCCAGAAAGAAGGGATATATTATGAAGAGACCTTTGCACCTGTGGCGAGGTACACTTCCATTAGAACAGTGCTTTCCCTAGTTGTAGTGATGAAATGGAAGATACACCAGATGGATGTCAAGACAGCTTTCTTGAAAGGTGTAGTCGAAGAGGAAGTGTATGTGGACCAGCCACTTGGGTTTGAGACACATGACAGAGGAACTCATGTTTGCAAACTGAAGAAAGCCCTGTATGGTTTAAAACAGGCACCCAAAACTTGGTATGGTAGGATAGACAGCTTCCTATCTAGCTTGGGATTTACTAAGAGTAAAGTAGATTCCAACCTTTACTACAAGGTTGAGGAAGGCAATCCAATGATACTACTATTGTATGTGGATGACCTGTTTGTGACAGGTGAGGATAGATTGATTGTCGACACGAAGAGGAAGCTTGCTGTCGAGTTCAAGATGAAGGACTTGGGTATGATGCACTACTTTCTAGGCATGGAGGTGTGGCAGAGTGCAGATGGGATCTTCCTTGGACAAGGGAAGTATGCAAAAGAGATCCTGAAGAGGTTCAGGATGATGGACTGCAAGGCCATGGCCACACCTATGGCATCGAACCTGAAGCTTATGTGTGATGCTTCATCTGATCCGATTGATGCCACAATGTATCATCAGATAATTGGGTCCTTGATGTACCTGACGAATACGATACCAGATATCTTCTTTGTTGTGAACACATTGAGCCAGTTCCCGATGGATCCAAGAAGTGTTCACCTGGTTGTTGTAAAGCATATTCTTAGGTACTTGAAGGGTACGGTTGACTATGGGCTCAAGTATGATGCAAATCAAAAGTTTAACCTAGAGGGTTATGTTGATTCGGATTGGGTTGGAAATGCCATTGATTGGAAGAGCACTTCTGGGTGCTGCTTCAGTATGGGATCAGGTGTGATCTCTTGGTTTAGCAGGAAGCAGTCCTGTGTGGCACTGAGTACAGCCGAAGCAGAGTATGTTGCAGCTTGTTCGGCTAGTTGTGAGGCAGTACGGCTTAGGAAGCTACTGTCTGAGTTATTTGATCTCCCATTGGATGCTACCTTTATCTTCTGTGACAACCAAAGTTGTGTGAAGTTGTCTGAGAACCCAATGTTCCATGACAGGTCGAAAGATATTGAGATCAAGTATCACTATATCAGGGATATGGTGCAAAGAGGAGCCGTGAAGCTCCTGTATGTTGCAACGGACGAGCAGATAACCGATGTGTTGACCAAGCCCCTGGCCAGAGTGAAGTTTGAATACTTCAGAGAGAGACTTGGTGTACTTCAGACCGAGATTCCCTCCAAAGGGAAGTGATGAGTCCGGAGACACAGATGCACATGAGCCATTCTCACATAGTGGTAGGTAGGTCCTCCTATGGTGCAGATGTAAGGTCTGGGGCCATTCTCACATGGTGGTAGGTAGGTCCTCCCATGGTGCAGATGTAAGGGCTGGTCCGTTCTCACATGGTGGTAGGTATGTCCTCCCATGGTGAGATGTAAGGGTTGGGCGGGCTTTTTTGACATGGTGGCAAGTAGGTCCTCCCATGGTCGTTGATGTAATTGCTAGGCTTTTCTGACATGGTGGTAGGTAGGTCCTCCCATGGTCGTTAATGTAATTATCGAGCCTTTCCGACATGGTGATAGGTAGTTCCTCTCATGGTCATGATGTAAGTGCTGAGCCATTCCCGGATGGTGGTAGGTAGGTCCTCCCATGCTGGTATATATAAGTGTTGTGTGATGTGCATCTGGGTTATGCTCCGTGGACTATGAGGTGATCTGAAGATGATGAGGTGACAGTATGGTACACAGGTTTTGCGGAGGCATATAATCGGTCCTAAGATGCTCTTGCAGGTTTTGCAGAGGCAGTGTAATCAGTCTTGGGAGATATTGCAGGTTTTGCAAAGGCAGTGTAATCAGTCCTGGGGGATCTTGCAGGTTTTGCAGAGGCAATGTAATCAGTCCTGGGGTGTACTTACTTGATGGCTTGGTCGCAGAGATGATGAAGACCTACATGAGATCTAGGCCTACAATCAACATGAAAAAGGGTTGGCTCTGTAGAACTTCCTATGATGAGTAGATTGGATATTGATTGAGATAGCAGCGATGACGATGATACGATGACGATGATCCGATGACGATAATCTGATGATCCAAAGAAGTGTATTGGAGAAAACTCACTATGGCTTGGGAATACCACAACAGACAGATGACTACCAGAAATCTACTCAATTCTCAAAACAATGCTATTATAAATGACAATGTTAAAATAATGGAGAAATGTAACCAACCTCGATCCAACGTTTGATGTAGATCCCTGTTGGAGCTTTCAATCCTCACACATCCAAGCACTTGTAATCTGCAAATTAGTATTGACAACCAATATCTAACAAGTACATGTGATATATAAATGACATTAACATTATCAATAACAATGGTCCATAATATCATAAGCAAATGTAACCCAATGTATAATAAATGACATTCACACCATGAATGGACGAGAATATGAGTATTTCTATTAATGAACAAGAAGAAGTACAAAGTGATACGACCTCTTGCCGGCAACCAATCTAAACCAAGATCTAGATCAATCCACTTGTGCCTCCACCACTTCAATCCTCCATGAAAGGTAAACTCAAACTAGCAAGGAGTTTGGAAGGTGAACATAACTGGTTCACAACTACAAGGATCAATGAGTGCAGACTCAAGATAGGGAAAAAATCCACTAGAGTGCCTTTACTATTCTCGTCTTCCTCCCGTCCATAAGCCATATGTGCTCAATATATAGTCCTCTCAAAGGTAGGTGAAATGACTCATCGAGATGTTACTTGGGCAGATGGAGAGCCAGAGGTCACCCAATGACCGCTTTTGGGGAGTAAAAAGTAATAAAATAGTGGTTTTTACCATTTTACTTGATACCCATGGGATATAGGGATGCAACTTGCGGGTACGCATGCTATAGTGATGCAACATGCGGGTAGGAACAAGTGGATGAATCCATCGATCAGGGGACATTGATGTATTCCCAAAACTGTCGATGGCGAGAGAACCTGCCACTAATGACTGCAAGCCTCAAGGTACTCAACCGAACTCTAAGCCTCAAGTCCTGGAATAAATGAGTTGAAGTTGACGGAACGAGACTCGCTGAAAGGAGGGCATTAAGGCATCCCCCATCAACCAGCATGAGGTACCAGCAATGCTGAAAGATTTGGAATATCTCAGGTGAAACAGACTGACTCAATAAGGATGGTGACATGCAATAGTCAAGATGTCTGAGGAGTCGCCGACACTGGTTTCAGGACTTCCTTTGAACAAGAGCATGAATAGATGGATAGACTCAATCAGCATAGACTTGACATAAACTGTGCAATGCATGAGGCATTACGGAGGGCTCCATAATGACTGGAAGCTTAACCAATCGGTGGAGAAAACTGAGAAACAAGTAAAGCTCCTAAGGCCCAACTATAGTCCCGACTCATAATGTACGAAGTGGAATGAATGTTATGTTCAGAGGCAACACAACAGCTGCCAACAAGAAATAGTGACCATAATCCCATCCGGCTTTTTGGAATATTTGATTTTTTTGTCTTTTTCATATTTGGGAAAAGCTTGAAAAAGAATAAAATTGCTTATAGTACAACAAGTGAGGGAACGAGTGTCAAATAGCTAGCAGACTAGTCCCAAGCAGTGGAACATACCTATGCTCAATGCAAGGAAGTGCGTGCAGGATGTGGACACTCGAGGGTGTGTTCCCTCAGGGTCAAAGGGTCATCAAATTGTGAAGGGCAAATATATAAGCTCTGCAGGGCTCGACAGGGAAAGTGCTCAGGCACCAGGCTAACAATTGAGTAAGTGGGAGCCGGCACAAGGCTCAAGCGGCAAGCAGGATGATGCAATGCAATCACAACATGATATAACTGAGGGGAGTCCTTAAGAGAGATGGCCAGCATAAGACAAAGTAGAGTATGAGTCTTCATCGCAACGTCATGGCGTGATTACAAAGGACTCCCAATCCTGAGGACAAACAATGGCATGGGCACCAAAAGCATAATGGGGTTCTAACTAGGGTACCCATGTTCGGGAAAGCCCTACCGCCACATGACGACACTTCTATAACAGTGTGAAGGTTCTGTGTTAGTCACGAAGCGAGGTCGCACCTAGGGTTTATGAAAAGTGGTCAAAGGTCAAATGCATAATGCATGTGAAAATGGCATCTAACCTATATTCCAGGTGTGAAACGTACCTGCCGTAGGTGTGAAATGGATCAGAACAACTCTCGCCGAGGAAATCTGTTGAAAAAACACTACTCCATGACACGATATTAGTTCATAACGACCCAAAATGGAAAAAACTATAGAAAAGTGGGTCTAGAAAATTATAAATAGTAATAAAATTTAATAATTTTCAATTCATTTGCACTATTCACCATTTTGGAGTTAAGTGGTAAGTTTGCACCTGAAACTTCAAGCGTAGATCGTGGGAGCTACGAGCAACCATTCAGCGAACTGTCCGGAGCAGGTTAGTGGTCACTGCCATACCTTTCATTTAAGTGCTTTTATTTTAATTTTGGTCGGTGGGATTTTTTGTTTGGCCAAGCCCTAAATGGCTTCGGCACTACCCGCGGGCTGTAAGTGTGCGGGTCGCGGGTAGGGCATCAAATGCGCAGTCAAAAAATTGACTGCCCACGTCTACCCGCAACTGTCTACAATATAGCCCGCGGGTACGACCGTGAAGAAGTTTTTAAACATGATATTGACTAAAAATTTCTTGCTTTTCACTCCAGGATGGTTCTAGAGTGGAGGGAGAGAGAGCATGACTAGGTAGATGAGGCCGTGTGCAACGATTTGCAAGCACAATAAGCATTGCAAGCATGTGGCTTATATAAATACTGGAGTCTCGGGGGCTTAAGGGCGCAAAACCTATTACTCCATTATTTGATAAACTACTGGGATGTGGATGCTCAACACTTCATCCTCAACGAGCAAACACTGACACTAGAAGTGGAGGATATCTACTTCATTACCGGTTTGTCCCGTAGAGGGGAAGTGGCTAGTCTTCGGTCACGTACCGTGGGTGGTGGGATCACTGTGCAAAACTACATAGTACAGTATTCATTAGAGAAATTTTGAGGTCAAAAAAGGGCCTCAAAACAAAGAAAATGTACTATAAAATACAACCAATCACATTCTAGTAGATGACATCATCCCCCTTAGTGAGGTGGCATTGCATGAGTTAAGAATGCTTATTTGTCAAATTTTCTATGGTGGATGAAAACACATAGTTAACCAAGGTAGTGGTGTAAGTACTTTTAAGTCATAAAGTAAAGTACTCATAATGATAGTCTTTTCATAAAATAATATTATTGTCATTTTCAAGTAAAGTACTCATAATGAATGTCTTTTCACACTTTCACATAAAATAATATTATTGTCATTTTCAAGTGAAGTACTCTTAATTTATAAAGAAAGTCCTTTCACATTTTTTTATAAAATAATATATTATTATTTTTATGTTTTTAATTTTAAATTATATATTCACTCCATTCTATTTAATAATATAATGTCAAACTAATAAAGAATAATAATAGATTTAATAAATAATAATAATAATAATGCAATGTGGATTATAATAATATTATTGACATTTTACATGTACATAAATTCTCAATTAAATTACATTATTAAATTCATGAGAAAAGTACTAAATATAAAAAGTCAACATAAAATTTTTAAAAAAAGCTCTTAAAAATGTTTTTATTATTTAATTTCATTTGCAAGTTCAAGACAAATAAATGTTAAAGGACAATACATTTTTGGGAATTTACAATGAATCTTAGTCACATCAATGTAGACTTATTTTATTAATTTTATTTCTAGTGAATTTTGAAAAGTAACTCAACCATGGTTATTTATATTGTGCATAGAAAATAGTGTGGAAGGTGACTTGTCATATATACCTACCCCATAAAACCCCCAATTCATAATATTTTAATATATCTCATATTTTTGTAGTACATCTCTTAGGAGGCCCTTTTTTGACCTCAAAATCTCTCTAATGGTCCCGCCAACACACGACCAGTGGGAAGTCAAGTTCCAGTCAACCTCATAACGGATCTGAGTACAAAGATCATTGTGGCAACTCTAGTGCGGATCACGGGATCCAAAGCACTACATCAGGCATCCAGACTGGTGATTTTCTATGCAACACAATGCTTGCAGCCTACTATATTTGACTGGTGTACTACTCTGTTGGTGTCTATGAAGACACAACTGACGGAATGCAAAGAGGGGAAGGCCAAAAACTTTGGGTATGGTAGCATCCTCTGCAGTTTCTTCTTTGAGAGAGTTCCGGGACTTAGCCCGAGGGTGGATGTCTCTCCTCACAGTCTCCGAGATCCAGCCCTGACCCGGTGGGCTGAGATACTGATACGACAGGGTGGTGGCCATCTGGCGTCACCATATACTAAGGAGTTCTTCCGCTGGTGGAACCAGCAGGTGATCGCTATAGAGGACTATCCCTATGTTGGGATGGACTTCAAACAGGACCACGACATGCTGCTCCCACCAAGCGCAGCTTTCGGAGACATCGGTGAGTACTCTTTTGGTTTTGTGTTTTTAAATTTTTATGGATTTTTTTATTATAGTTGAAATGCGCACATGGTCGTCAAGGTAGAGCTGAGGTGGCAGCAGATGCTACAGCAGGGCGCACACTCCAGATGTTGGGACGCAACATATCACGGATGGTTACCCAAGTACCATTGATAGAGGTAGCCCGACTACCTGAGGCTATGCAGCGCCAGGTAGTGGGTGTTCCTAGTGAGTGGGTGCGGCTACTGCAGCAGATGGCCAACGCAGTACAGTACTACTATGAGACACATCCCGTCAAGGCTGCAGCTGGACCTCCTCGGAGGGAGTAGATATCCTAGGGTCTCATCATTTTTTGTATCGATATGTATATTTTTTAGGGCTACAGGCTCCAGTTTTGTATGACACTACCATTTTTGGACATATTTATATATATATACAACTTTGGTTCTCAGTTCTACTATATGTGTGTATGGTACAAATGTATGAATGTCTTTGTATTTATGTGCTTCATGATGAATGTGACAAACGCCAATCTAATACATAGTTAGCGTATGCATCAGTTATATAATTATGACTTCTCGGAATGTGAATATATGTAATGGAAACAAAATGTCTCTCCAAGAGTCGTATCTTAAGGAATATCCGTAGTAATGTAGGGTCTCGTACACGGTACTGCCGATTCAGCTGAGACACAACTAGTTGTGAATCGAGGCAGACTTCTAAAGACTGGATACCATGTGAAATGGCATCCCGAAGTAGCTCAACAACGGCACTATACTCAACCACATTGTTAGATGTAGGACCGAGACAAGCACCTCCTGAGGACACAACTAGATGGTCAAGTGAAAAGATAACCCAGGCAGCAGAAGCAAGCTGCTGCGTATGTCGGCTAGCACCATCAGCAAAACCTAACGTAGGACATCTCGCTGACATCTATCAATCAAACAGAGGCTAATCACCAAACCCGACAACCAAAAGGAAATCTAAACTATGTACAGAAAAACTATACAATAGTGTACAAAAGTATCAGCCTGAACCAGAGGTTCAAGCGTAATACCGCTTGAGGTAGAGCCCATTTCTAGGCTCCTTCAAGACAACTCCCTCGTAATCTTCTAACTCATAAGCTCCCTTTTCAAGGACACGCCTCACAATGTAAGGACCGTGCCACATGGGATTGAACTTGCCTGCCCCCAGGGGTTCTTTAGCTTGGTCATACAAGAGTACCAAGTCACCTTCAGCATATTACCGAGGACGGACAAACCTATCATATTGAACCTTGACACAACGCTTGTTAACATCAATGTCCACGGCGGTATCTCGACGGTGTTCGTCAAGTTGCTCGAGGTGTACTAAACGTTGCTCAATCTCCGTCTTATCAAGGAGGAGCTCTATGGCTAGCTTGAGTGAAGGGATCTCGCATTCAATCGGTAAAAGTGACTCCACACCATGAACTAATTGGAATAGTGAGAACCCGGTGGTAGTCTTAACTGCAGTTCGATAAGCCCACAAAGCAGGATATAACATGATATGCCAATTGGTCTTGCTTTGTTGGATGGTACGTTGGAGAATGGTCTTCAAAGACTTATTTACTGCTTCAACCTGACCATTCGCTTGAGGATAGTAGGAAGACGAGTGTTCCTGATGAAACCCAAGCTTGAGAGACAAATCCTCCATCATCTTATTTTGAAAGTGACTGCCATGGTCAGTGACAATCTCTTTCGGGATACTGAATCGAGTGATAATCTGGTTGAACATGAAATGGGTTGTAGTAGCACCATCGGCTTTAACGGTAGGGATGGCCTCAACCTATTTGGAAAAATAATCCACAGCCACAATAATATGATGATGCCCCCCAGCCGAAGCTATTTTGCAATCCATGAAATCTACCCCCCACTTAGTGAAGGGACCGACAGTGACGACCGGATGGAGCGGCGCTGGATGCGAGTGTATGTTTCGAGAAAACACCTGGCAAAGGTGACATCTCTTCACAACGTTAATACAATCTTTAAAGATAGTAGGCCAAAAATAACCCGCTCGCATAATATGCTAGGATGTAGCAAGCCCGGATAAGTGACCACCACACGCTCCCGCATGGAAATCATTAAGTACTCGTTCCGCTTCTTCGTGAGTCAAACAACGATGGAGAATGGAATCCTTTCCTCGGCGATACAAAGTGTCACCGACGATAGTATAATATTTAGCGTGATGTCTCACACGCCATCGCTCGTCTCGTGAATAATGCAGAGGAAACTTCAAAGTTTGGAGATATCTAATGACATCCCCATACCAAGGGTCCTCGGTCGAGATAAGAAATAAGTGTTCATCCACAAAGGAATCTTCATGAATGACATCATCATCAAGCCGTGGAAGGTCCGACATAAGCTCAGCGAACACCAATGATTTCACCGATTTTGCAGAAGAAAACTCAAGATCAAATTCCTAAAGGATCACAATCCATTTATTATACTTACCCCCGATAAGGTGTCGTGATAGCATGAACTGAAATGGATTGATATGAGCTACAACAGTGGTTGTTCGAAGCAAAATGTAATGCCGTAACCGCTGGACTACGTGAACAGTCGCAAGTGCCAACTTTTCTTCGTGGGTGTACCTTAGTTCAGCATCTACTAAATTTTGACTAAGATAATAGATAACATGCTCGACAAGCGCATCATCTATCTGAACCAAGACCATGCCAATAGTCTCTTGAGACGCGGCCACATAAAGAATGAAATCTCGTGTAAAGTCTGGCGGACTAAGCACAGGGTTTGATACTAAAGATTTCTTAATGGCATCGAAAGACTATTGGGCTCGCTCATCCCAGATAAAAGGTGTGTCTTTCTTCAATAGGCGTGCGAAACCTTTAGTAATACTGGCATAGTTAGCTATAAACCGACGCAGAAAAGTAGCTCTCCCTTGGAGGCTCTGAAGTTGAAACAAATTACGCGGAGGAGGAAACTGAAGTATTGCCTCAACTTTGAGAGGATCGACTCTAATACCCTCCTTCGAAACTATGAATCCTAGAAGGCGACCAGTCTTAACAGCGAAGATGCATTTTTTTGGATTCAATCGAATTTTGTAGTGAATACATCGTTCGAGAATCATACGGAGGTGCTTGGGGTGGTCCACTCTCTTGCGAGAATGGCCAGCAAGATCATCCAAGAAAACTTCCATAATCATCTTAAGATCATGAAAGGCATAGGTCATGGCTCGCTGAAAAGTGGCTCCGGCATTCTTGAGGCCGAAGGGCATTTTCTGGTACGCAAAAGTCCCCCATGGACAAATAAATGTCGTTTTATGTTGGTCCGCGGGTTTTATTTGAATCTGATTATAACCTGAGAATCCGTCCATGAATGAAAAAATCTCACTTCCCGCACAAGCATCCAATATTTGATCAATGAATGGAGTGGGGAAATTGTCTTTTGGACATGCACGGTTCAAATCTCTGAAATCAGTGCATACACGGATCATTCCCTGCTTCTTATCCACAGGAACGGGGTTTGACACCCATTCGGTAAGGGGAAAGGGGTAGATGAAACTAGCTTTGAGCAGTTTCTCCACCTCTGCCTTAATAGCAGCTGCCTTCCTAGGGTTCACAGCACGTAAGCATTGTCGAATCGGTTTAGCATCAGGATACGTTCTAATCTCATGTTCAACAATGCGGGGGTCTATTCCTGGCATCTCCTCATATGACCAGGAAAAAGCTTCCCGAAGTTCAGTAAACAAATCAGTGTAAATAGCAATCTCTTCAGGAGTGCAATCGGCACCGATGTAAACATTCTCAATCTTTCCGGGAGTGCGGGAAATGTTGATCAAAGTGGTTGGGGAAATATTGGCCATATTCCCCTCCAAGAAAACATCATGTGACTGCAAAAGAGCCACAAGGTGACTAACCATCTCAGCTAGAGTCATCCTAAACTCCTCCTACTCAATGAGCTCAAGGTTGGGAAGTAAATAAGATCGATGGTGCATATCTTCCCAAGGCCTCTCACTACCACACATGGCTTCGAGGATAGCTTCATCTGATGGCAAAGTATCATCAAGGCAATCGTGAGAGCAAGATGAGTTGGCTTCCCAAACTGGCAGCGTAACGGGATCTTCTTCAACTATCTGGGAAGAAGAGAGATTCGGATCTGCAGTGGTTTGTTGGATGTGATCATAAGTAAGATCCGCTACAGACAAAGGCATAGACATCCCGACGTGTGCAATGTCTCCAGACATAGAATCCGCAGATGGCAAAATCCATGGATCACCACAATAGGAAGTCCGGAATGGCATATTATTCGAAGGAGGAGGCGCACTGTCGGAAATGGTTCCAATAAAATTCACAGGTGCAAAATGGTTAAAAGTTCCCATCAACGAGGGGTACATTCCAACACCTATGTTCCCAGTTGCCGACTGAGAATCAGAAACTTGCGGGACTACTGATCCCGTGGATGCTGTGGAAGGAGTGCCAACATAATCCAGTTGATCGATCGTCACAATCTTGCCTTCATGGGGAAAGCAAATAACTCAAAATACAATAGACGCGACAGCCTTCATAGCGTACATCCAGTTTCGACCCAGTAAAAGGTTGTAGTTGATGGGCGCATCAACCACTTCGACTTTAATAGGCACAGACTTACCTCCCAAGGAGACAACAAGGGAAGGGATAATTCCATGCGGCGTAAAAGATCTATCGTCGAATGCAGTGAGTGTAGTTCTAGATGCGAGTAGAGGAGGAGAGCCAAGAGCTTTCCAACAAGTTAACGACATTACTGACGCGGAAGCACCTTCATCAACCATAGTACGTTTGACGAAGCTCTTAAGGCAAACCACCTGGATTTGAAAAGCCACGTGGTAAGGCAAGCGAGGTTGGACATCAATAGTATCGAACTTGATAACACTAAGAATTCTCCCATCCTGAACTCCTAACGCACTCAAAAGGGCATGCCTCTGAGAAGGACAAGCTTGCAAAACTTCAAGAGCCGACATGGCACACGGAGTTTGGCCCAAATCTTCTACGATGGAGTAGTTCTGGGTGGCTCGAGCATTAGGATTATGCGTGGAGCGCTTGAGAACACCTTTCGGTATCTACGGCATAATAGAAGGCTTCTCGATATGCATGGAATTATCAGGAGGAGGGGGAGGCTCATTCCCCAAATTCGGTTGTGGTGCACCATAATCACGTTGACGAGTAGCAACACAAACCTCTGACTAAACCATATTCACACATCCCTAACCACTAGTATTGGAAGAAGACATTGTTGTTTCATTGGTACCATAACCAATGGTGGGAGCATGCGAAGCCATGTTCTGGTGATGAGGTAGGGGATCCTTCAGCACAGCTGGGCTCTGTGCCAAATTCTTCGATGCTTCTTCAATACGAGGACATAAGTGAGTAAGATGATCCTCCCCACAAAGCTTGCAAGGGAATTTCACCTTACGCCTAGGTTTACGATCCTCGCCAGCATTACCGCCTTCCCGAGGAGGGTTGGCATTCTCTTTACAAGGAGTATTACGATTGCTATTGTTGTTACTTCCACTGTTTCCACCCCTACGATTATTTCTGCCTTTTTTATTACCACCAGGATGCTGGTTACCCGACGGTTTTGTTGATTGCACATTATGTACATCAGACGATGGAGTGGAAGTGGACAAGGTGTGAACCTGTCTGGGAGCAGACTAGTTTAGGGAAAAATTTTGCATTTGATTAGCTACCAAGTCTACAGGGTGAGTGCATGCAGACCCCACAATTCCATCGGCATGTGGTCCAAGAACTGATGTAGGCTCATGTCTTGTTCTCGGTGCGTCAGGAATAATGTCATACAAAATGCCAGACTGAGAATAAAGTAGATCTAACTGCTGGACTTTCAAGATAGCTTGTTCCTCAGTCACAATGCTAGACATCGAAACATCCTTAGCAATGTATGGGAGTAAAGACTTAAGGAACCATTCCAACAGGAACTATGGAGGAATGTTGGCTTTCACTAATCTCTTCCGCCGACGCCACTCTTGAACGTGGTCAAAAATATGTGTGGCCTTATTCTGACGGAAGGTGGACAACAACTCAGTACTAGTAACATAACAAACCGGCAACTGGAAATGGTCTAAGAAAACCAAAGAAATCTTGTTGAATCCCCTATAGGTGTTTCCGGGCAACTCCACATACCACTTCGTGGCTGCCCCCGTGAGGGTGCGTTGAAATAGTCGTAATCGAATGCAATCATGATTCAAAGAGTTGGAGGAGCACCAAAGGTGAAACGTCGTGACATGATCTCCCGGGTCCTCACCACCTTTCCCCTCAAACTTCGGAATGTCTGAAGGGAGCTTGGTAGGGGTCGGGGGCCAAGTAGGGTTGTGACACACCGGATCATTTGTGAGCTTCGAAATATCTGGGAGATTCAAGCGTGCAAGGAACGGGAGCTGCGGCTGGAAAGCTTGATTATAAGCCCCCATAAAAGGTTGGTTAAACGGAACTGTGTTGTAAGATGGACCAAAATCTTGACCATGAGGGTTAAACTGCTGATAATGAGGACCTAACGGCCCGTAAGCTTTCCCATGGCCATAAGATGGATAACCTCCCCCTGCCTGACCCATTTGAGAGTAAGCAGGTATATGTGCGTTTTGAGCACCATATTGGGGTGGTGGGTAATACTAGTGGCCAGCGCCGACTGTGTTGTAGTAAGGGTTGCCACCATGGGTATGGGGCATGTATGTACTGTTCATAGTGGGAACCGTGTTGTATTGACCGTAATGGTATGGTATGTTCCCACCCCCAATATTAGGATTAGCTTGAGCAGTCGTGTGATGACCATAAGCATGAGAAGTATTCCCAGGTCCAATATGGGTGTGACCAATAGCAGGGTTGGTGGTGTGATGTTCAAGTAGATAGGAAATATTCCCACCCCCTACATTACTATTACTAGCGGCGGTAGTGGACGCAAAAGTATGCGGTATGTGTCCACCCCCGTGGTTGGGAGGAATGGTATCATGTGCAAAAGCAGTCCTGGGTTGACGAGTAGCAACATGTCAATTAGGTGGTGGATGTCGAGTCGTGTTTCGGACAACATTCCGACTAGGTTGGGTATTCCTAGGAGGTGGTCACGTTCCAACATTAGCATGGTTAGGAATCTGACCAGTCCCCATACTATGTGAGTGGGTGGACAACGTAGTGCCCCCAGCTAGGTTAGTGCCCCCAATGGGTATAGTATGGCTAACACTTTGACTAGTGCCAGCATGAGTACCAACCATAGTGGAAGGTTCGACAGTATTGTGACTAGGCATACCAAAAGAGAGTGCGGTGGGGTTGACCATAGGGTCGGAATCACCATGAGTCTCATGCCTCCTATATCTAAAATTGCATGGAAACGAAGGAACGAAAGGCTCGTCATGTTCTTCCTCCTCGAGTAAGTCGTGCATCCCGTAAAGATAATTATCTGGATTTGAAAGATCAAACGGATCCCAGTCAAGTGGATTAGGCCAAATAGAACCAGGTTGAGTCACAGGTGGATCACCTCCCCAATCCTCATGAGGAGTCTGGGGGTCGGAAGTATGTTCAACTCTACCCAAAGGAGTAGAAAGGTCTTGCCTGATATCCGGATGTGCAGCCATGTAGTCGTCAACGTAAGTCTCGTAAGAATCCGAAGACTCAGAGGGAGCCCTCCGGCATCCTCTAGCAATACGACGTCTAACCTCGAGTGGCTTTAAACCAGCCAAACTATGGGATCGACGAAGAGTAGGGCTCCGCGCCACGTTCTCTCCAGAGAGAGACACAGCGTCTCCTAAAGGCCAACTATCGATCAAAAAACAGTAAATCAAAAGCACACACCTAGAGAATCTACAGCCAAGAGCAGACAGACAAAGTGGCTAAATGAGCTCCCAACACTAGAGCCAGTATGTCTCTCCTAGGAGAGGCTTGAGACTCCCAAACTATAGCCAGAGGTAACAGAATCAGTTATAGAGACACCCAGGCTTCACTGTGTCGACAGGGTCAAGTCCACTGCACGAACACAATTGTGTTGTCCAATCCCTATCTGACTCAGTACACAAACAGCATAACCACTGCAAGTACCCTGTGCGGTACCTAGGTAAGGCAAATATGTCTACCGCAATATAACCAATGCTCAGGGGGACAGTCGCAGGTGGGACCCATCGTATGGGCAGGGTAGCTAAGCTCGAAGCACAAGAGAATCTCTGGTACCCCCATATACGAACAAATCCTGGATATATCTCCCACGTTCAGCCGGTATCAAAGGGATATCTCCTCAACCAACCTCCCGTGACCTCGTGCTTAACTCTGGATTGAGTAGAGCTTTCCTGAGAACACTGATCTATACCATGGATTCCTCCACTCCCTAGTCAAACACCTAATGTTTCGTTCAGTAGTCTTGGATTGTTAACTCACAATGATCTATTCCAAGACTCTAAACCTATGCTAGTTGGTGTACCCTATAAATAAAATAAGTCTAATCAATTTTGTGATTAAGCGTTAATTTTAGTGGCTGTGATTACTCAAGGGATATGGTCGTGAAACTAGTGATGTGTAGACTCAATAGTATGCAACATCGTCCAATCCTAGACTCATTTATCCAATAAAACAATGTCACTAATATGCAAAATCAACCAACAATTCCGAAATAAATATACAAACTTTTATCTTTTCAATGCACAAGCAGAACCTAAAATGAAGGCAACAAGCACTCAATGCAAAATGCAGTACATGGAAATAAAATATTTTTTTATTTTCTCTTATAAACAGAAAGGAAAATGCAAAAAATTAAATGAATATTTTTGTATTTTTTCAATATATATGGAATGAAAAAATGCAAGCAAAATCCTGCTATTCAAGCACTGAAGTGCCGAGAAGATCACTAAGACAACCCAGCAGATCCTAAATAGCAAGACTCAGCCAAAAGAAAGAGCTCAAAAGGAAGAAACCAAGAGGCTAAAACCAAAGATTGGTAAAAAATCAAGAAGGCTCAACCAAGAGAAACGAAGAGATCTAGTCACAACCAAGGCATGAAACAGTCAAGAAAGAGGCCAACAAAGACTCAGGAACCAACCAAAATCACCTAGCAACAACCAATAGCCATAAACCAACAAAAGTCGGAGTTACACGCTATTGTCGAAGGAATACATGCGGGTACCCGCGAACAGTAGTGTAAACAGAGGCGAGTATACGCAGGCAAAACTAAGCCAGCCCGTGGGTGAGGAAAAGCAAATGGTCAAATAAAGAGTCCAGAGGCTCAGAAAAAGCAAGTTTTCTACAGTGTATCTTAACGAACAATCAGTGACATAGAGCTTCGATAAACAGCAACTCTAATTATGGACTAATGCTCAAAAAATTTCCCAAACATGGATGTTTTCCCCAGCGGAGTCGCCATTTCTATATTGGAGAAAACTCACTATGGCTTGGGAATACCACAACAGACAGATGACTACCAGAAATCTACTCAATTCTCAAAACAATGCTATTATAAATGACAATGTTAAAATAATGGAGAAATGCAACCAACCTTGATCCAACGTTTGATGTAGATCCCCGTTGGAGCTTTCAATCCGCACACATCCAAGCACTTGTAATCTGCAAATTAGTCTTGACAACCAATATCTAACAAGTACATGTGATATATAAATGATATTAACATTATCAATAACAATGGTCCATAATATCATAAGCAAATGTAACCCAATGTATAATAAATGACATTCACACCATGAATGGACGAGAATATGAGTATTTCTATTAATGAACAAGAAGAAGTACAAAGTGATACGACCTCTTGCTGGCAACCAATCTGAACCAAGATCTAGATCAATCCACTTGTGCCTCCACCACTTCAATCCTCCATGAAAGGCAAAATCAAACTAGCGAGTTTGGAAGGTGAACATAACTGGTTCACAACTACAAGGATCAATGAGTGCAGACTCAAGATAGGGCAAAATTTCACTAGAGTGCCTTTACTATTCTCTTCTTCCTCCCGTCCATAAGCTGTAGATAGGGTTTTCACCCTAGCTTGTGCAAATGGGCACCTACTAAGGACAAGGGACTCCTTAGTAGCAATTCAATAAACAGTAAATTAAAATGCTAAAACAATATAAATTCTAAACTAGCATGAGCATCAAGAAACATAACAAAACATGTAATATAAATGGTTTTTTGTGTTAAAGATTATACCTCCAATGTGAAGGTTGGTGAAGTCCTTGCAATGATCCAAGAGGGTTGCTCCAAACTCCAACTTTGCTCCTTCTCTTTCTCCAAAGGGTGGAAATGGGCCAAAAGGGGCACTCAATGGTGAAAGTAGCTCAAGGGTGAGCTAGGGTTTCAAGAGTGATTTTGGCAGAGTAAGGGTGTATATGATTGTGGATATGAAATGAGGGGTCTCCATCACCTATTTATAGGTTTTTTGGTGGTGGAGTGTTGGCTGTTTTTTGGACAGACCCGGGTTTTAATGAAGCGCAGCAACAAAACCCCTCGGCGCACTGGCCCTCTCGGCAACGAGCTGCGCGGCAGCTCGAGGTCTCACCCGAAGTGGCTATGGGGGGGCTAAGGAATCAGGTTTCCTTAACCTAGGCGACACGTAGATTGCTCTTTCCTCCTTGACGATTCCTCTAAGGCGACGGTCTGACCCCTCTTCAGACTTATGAGCGCAACAGCTCTCAAGCTCCTGCTCAGCAGCCTAGCTGCGTGGTACTTTCCCTCCTGCGCTATGACCAATTACCCGCTGCGCGGATATTCTATGCGTCGTCTCGCGAGCGCGTCCGTCGCAGCAACAAGTTCTCCTATCCCTGCGGCGACGTTATCTACCGAGTCCTTCGACCCTTAACGATTATAGTCCTCAAGGAAGCTTCAAGAATTTACTCAATACACTCCTAAAGATAATGCAATATTTCTGTATTTACAGTTAGTAAGCTAAAACAGGTAATCATCTCTATCACAACATCATAATAGCGAGAAATATGAAGTCCACCTCCACGGGGAAAACCACGTCCACAGGAGTATCTTATATTAACCAGAAAATGATAGACTTATACAATATGCTACGCACACAGCTGCAGCCTTAGATCTTTCCAGGAAACTCCACGCACACAGCTGGGAGCCTTTCTCTCGATCTATTCTCTTCCTCTCAGAGATTACAATAGTTCAGACGTCGCCTCGGACTGTCTGCACCGCAAGGATTAGCTTCCTGCTAACCCGCTTACTGACTAGTTAGCTATCTATCTCACCAACTGACTCTCTATCTCGCTAACTAACTAACTAACTAACTAACATCTACCCATTACAATTATTCATATATATAGGTGGCCATGGCGGTCGCACCTTTACAACACTGTGGGCCTTTCCCAGCAGTAATCCCCAAAAACCCTAACCACGCACATGGCTAGGTGTACTGTAGGCGCCGCTTGCAGTCATGTCGCCACTTCCTGCAGGCTCCATGAATTTCGGCGCAGCTTACGGGTATGGATGCCTCGTCCTTCGCCTTCAATGCTTTGGTCCGTTGCTCTTCCTTGATCCGAGCAACCATAACTTCTGTACTTAGCTTTAAATGAGGGTAGCTGAGCCCTCTACTCCATTGCTTCATTGATTATGGTAGCTGAGCTTTCCACTCTGCTACCTTCATTCCCTTCTGACGTGCGCGCGAGCTCCGCGATTTTCGGTCCGTGATCCGCTCTGAGCTCCTCCATCTGGCACCGTACTGCGCACCGTCTTCTTCTGTCCCCAAAATTGGCGCTTATTCAAAACTTAGCATTCTTCCATACTTGTGCTTTTTCCTCAAAATTCGTAGCTTTTACCATAGCTGCGGCCTTGGCTCCAACAGGCCCCTAACACTTACTTGTGGCTCGCCCTCGAGCCACTCGCACTAGCGTGTGGTCGCTTTACTTGCGCATCTGCTTTTGCTTGGGTCTGCGCGAATGCTTTCTTCCACTGCGCAATAGCGTGGTCCAATTCATCGACACATTCCACAGCAGTCTGCACTGTTTCTGCAGTGGCTTCTTCTTTAGTGATGGCATCAATCACCTCTTGAGATTCAGCAATCTCTTTGATTTTTGCCTCGACTTGACCAACGATATCAGCATACTCATCCATAAATGGCTGAATGCTGTTGGTGAGCTTCTCATCTTCAGTTCTGAGCTTGTGCAGTTGCTGTTGCATTCTGCGCACTTCACTCATTTTCTTCATTTTTGGTAAGCTTGTTAAGGCCTTAGCTTCTTCAGTCAGAACAGTTAGGGACTGTTCTGCGGCTTGCACCTGTTCCAAAAGACCAACTTTGAAAGGGAGCTTCTCAAGCTCCGTCCAAGCTTCCATAGCTTGGCTCATCAGGTTCTCGGCTTCCTGTATTCTGTCTTTCATCTGTGTGGAAGCTCTGCTCAGCGCTTCAAATTGTTCCTGCGCATCATCTGTAAAGGGCGTAGGAAATGGATCATGCGCTGATGCGTCATTGAGTTTGCGTGGGTCCACGCAAATTCTTATTTCACCTTTTGTCTTCTTCTCTTGCACAACCATAGGACTAATCCAATCGCTTTCTTCTACTGGCTCAATAATACCTGCTGTGAGCATCTTGTCAATTTCTTCTTTGACTTTTTCTTTATAGCGCGGGTTCAACCTGTATGGGCGCTGCTTTACTGGCTTGGCATCTGGTTTCAGAGGTATGCGCATCACTCCTAAGTCTCCTAGGATGCCTTTCATTTCTGTGAATTTGGTAGGAAAGATATCCTGGTAGTCACGTAATAAATCTGAAATATGCGCAACAGTTTCATCATCCCAATAGTCTCCTATAGAAGCAAACTTGGGTTCGGCTTCTGTACCAATGTTAACCTTTTTAAGCTTGATGTGTTCTGTAATGGCAGGGCTATCAAGCTGAGGACCTTCAACATTGCGCGTCCCTTCGGATTCTGGAATATTGATGTTGCGAGGATCATCCTCCTCTTCTCCAGTGGTGAAATTATAGCATTCCAGGGCATGTTCTATCTGAACAGCCCAATCTGGTTGGGAATATTCTGGTAATAGACATGGTTCAAATACCTTCTTTTTAATACACTTCAGAGCTTGATCAATACTCGGATGCTCTGACTCAAAACTGAATGTAAGTTGAAAACTTTCTATCATTAGAGGCCAAGTAAGAGTGCCTCTGCGCAATTCTGTTTCAGTGTACCAGTTCCTTGGAACTGTGTCCAATGTGTGGATGAATAGGTGAACCCACTCATCGTCTGGAATATCTGACCATTGCTGAATGCATGCTTCAATGTGTGACCTGGGGTCACTTTGTCCCTCGTATTTGCGCGACACTTCTGCTGTAGTGTCCTGGAATCTGCGCAGTATCAGTCTGCGACAGTCTTGCCATGTGTGAATATTCGCTTTATGTGCACCCCACCATCTTGCCGGTGTAGCGCGCAGTGCTACATCTAATGCCTGTATGCGCTGCTGTTCTGGAAGCTGTTGTTCATATGCCTGTATGAATTCACTTACGTTAGTTAGACCATCAAAAATTGGAGTGTCAGTCAATTCTGTGCTAATCCATCGAATGGATTTAGTCATCATGGCGCAACGTCTTGTAGAAACCTCGTGTAAGCGATTCTGCCAGTTTTCCAATCCTGCATCTGAGTCTGATGTGCACGAACTATCGCATCGCCAGCTGATATGGCCATCTGCTGTGGGATTGACATAGTCACTCTGACTAGCAGTCATCTGATACAAACTTTCCATGTGGCGCGCTTCTTCTTCTGCCCGAATGGGTTCTATATACCTTGGTCCTTGAATAGGATCAAGCGGTGCAATGACCCTAATCTGGTCGTCCTCGAAGGTCATCTGTCTTTTCTTCAAGTTAATGACAACTAAATTATCAAATGCCCAGTCTATACCTAAAAGTGCTGGGTAAGGTCTACTATCATCCAGGATTTTGATTACTTCAAAGTCTGCAGAACTTCTTACTCCCTCGATATCAATAGGTACATTGGGTAATCTGCCCAATGGAGAGACTCGTTGCTGGTTCGCGAGTCTTAGCTGGATGGGAGATCTTGTAAGTTGAGGACTTCCCATCTGTTCCCATGTCTGCATGGTGAGAACATTAACTTCTGAGCCCAAATCTAAAATGACTTCATCCATCTCAAATGCTCCAATCTGCGCTGTGAGCCTCATCTCTTTTCCAGTTCTAATGTGACTCCCAATCTGGTGAACAGCACGCTGCGGCGTGTTCGTCGAAGCAGATTGTTGACATTTATCCAATAGGTGTTGAAGTTCCATAGTTGCTTTTCATTACGCAACAACTTTAAGCAGTTCCTTAGAAAATTATCGACAGTACCTAGTGCATCTTCTTCATCGGGCCTTCCGGATGTAGTGGCCTGTTCTTGTACCAGGTTGTCTTGTCTTAGCACTTGTGATCTAATATCATTATGCGGATTTGTGACAGAACTTGAAGCTCTGGGATCTGAGAAATACTCTTGGGCTTGCTTGAATGCTTCTTTCTACTTCTGCAGATTAAGTGGGGTTGGTTTAATATTAGCGCGGCGCACCCATTGCGTCGCTTGCTTTCCAGTTCCCGACTCTGGCGCACCAGTGGTTGTTCCACTGCGTGTCACAATATTAACTGTACGGTCTGGTTCCATTTTTTCTGCTCCAATCAATTGAATATTCTGGTTGACCTGTGGCGTCTTTGCTTGCATTTTAGTTATCAATTGAGGGCATTCTTCAATGATATGATCATAATATTTACAATATCTACAAAGGGTTGTAGGGTTTTGGCAATCTCTTGCAAAATGACCTTGCGCTCCACAATTATAACAAGTGATCTGGCCTCTTCCGTGGCCAAAGTTTGTTGTGCGTCCACGGCCTCTGTAATTTTCTGTTCGGCCGTCGCGAGTTTGGTCATACTGTGGACCTGCTACGGGTCCTTGTGCTTCTGACTGTACTCTATAAACATCATGTTTCCTTTCCATCATAAGGTCATATGCTCTGCAATTGTTTTCATCGTGGCCTACTGATTTACAGAAATTACAATATAGGTTCTTTGGAGTTTGTACATATTTCTGAAGTAAGTGACATTCTTGAGGTCTATGACCTCTAGTTCTACAGATTTCACACCAATGCCCCTGTGGCTGTGGTAAAGGGTTAGGTGCTCCAGTTGCAATATACTCTATGAAAACAGGACAGTGGTCCTTTGAATGACCTTGTGCTTTACATTTTGTACACCATATGTCTTCCTTAACATCCTTGCCTTTCTTAATATCATGCACTTGCAGGGTTAAGTTTGCTAACTGGTTCTGCAACTGCGCAACATCGTTGCTTGTTCCAGCAATTGGTGAAGCTTCTAGTTTCATAGCCATCTCTAGAGCTTGTTCCTGAGTAGTGAGATTCTGTTGCATAAGGGGAAGTCTAATGTGTGGAAGCAGTGCAGCAATGAACCATTCCTTATGCTGTTGAGGTGCAAACTCAAAGCTTACTTGATCTATCAAGGCTTTGAACTTTTGGTCAAAGTCCCATACTGACTCTGTAGGTAACTGCTTGATGTCTTTGAGCTCTGTTATACACTGTGATTCTGATTTAGGTTTCTTGAATTCTCTAATCATTGCATTTCTTACCTCAGCAAGCGTTCTATTCTGTGCTGCTGAGTATTTAATGAACCAAGTTAAGGCTCTGTCTCTTAGTGTGGTTGCTAACTGAACCAGTTTAACAGCATCATCATTAATTTGCTTAATTGTCCAAATGGCTTCACATAGGAACCAGTGTTGCTCAGGGTCTTCTATCCCTGTTCCTCTAAAAGTTGGTAGTTTCATGTCATCACCCATCTTTCTTGTGCTAGTTTGAGGTGTAGGTGCTGTAGCAGTTCTTCTGGACTGAGCGAACAAAGGTGGTACAGAGGTACTAGAAGTACCGTGTGGGCTACTAGAAGGTGTTACTGCGGGATTATACTGAGCTTTGTCTGGCTTTTGCGGTGTAAAAGGGTGGTAAGGGATATGAACACTCCCTTGTCTTTCTATGTGGCTTGCTCTAGGAACTTGACTGTCTTCTGGGCTTGACTCAAAAGAATGTTGGTCAAGGCCTACTTTATACCGTTTTCCACTACGAGTGCAACCAATAACTTCAGGGTCACTATCAGAGTCTACGGACATTACTTGTCTATGCTATTCATCTGAAGCTATACATAGTTTTGCTTTTTCATACAGAAGCATTTTAATCGATAAGTTCAAAGAATTCAGGAACTTACCTCTATGTGCTTGAAAGAAACTCCTCTCAGCTTCACTGAAACTCTTTCTTGTATCCACTGCAAACTCAGTGATGAAACCTTCCAGCAGACTATTCAACCAAAAGTCTACTGCGCGGGACACATAATTATCTACCCGCTTCAGAATGCTGACTAGCTCATGCGTCCAAGCAACTGGTCGATCAATATACACAGTGGGTCTAGTATCTGCTAACTTGGCTATCCAAGCATGTAACTCAAGTGCAAATGTGACAAAGAAAATTTCGTGAAGGTCAGTATAGATATACTTCTGCAACCATTCTTCTGGCTGGAGTCTAGAGCTTCTATTTTCTTGTTCAGCGAACTCTTTAGCCTTTAAGTCGAACCACTCCCGAATTTCTGTAGTTGTAGGATTCCAGTAACACATTTGTTAGCTGAGCAACAGAACCATTTGTTGGCTCCAGCAACAGTCTTCTTCGTCGCAAAAATAGCAAGTCTCACAGTAACAAGTCACAAGACAACGGAACCATTTGTTGGCTCCCTTCTTTCTCTGGATTTCGCCTCAATCTCGTGTGTCGCTGAAATAACAAGTCTCATTCACGCGACAACGGAACCATTTGTTGGCTCCCTCTTTCTCTGGATTTCGTCTCAATCTCGCATGTCGCTAAAATAACAAGTCTCATTCACGCGGCAACGGAACCATTTGTTGGCTCCCTCTTTCTCTGGATTTCGTCTCAATCTCGCGTGTCGCTAAAATAACAAGTCTCATTCACGCGGCAACTGAACCATTTGTTGGCTGCTTTTTGGACAGACCCGGGTTTTAATGAAGCGCATCAACAAAACCCCTTGGCGCACTGGCCCTCTCGGCAACGAGCTGCGCGGCAGCTCGAGGTCTCACCCAAAGTGGCTATGGGGGGGCTAAGGAATCAGGTTTCCTTAACCTAGGCGACACGTAGATTACTCTTTCCTCCTTGACGATTCCTCTAAGGCGACGGTCTGACCCCTCTTCAGACTTATGAGCGCAACAGCTCTCAAGCTCCTGCTCAGCAGCCTAGCTGCGCAGTACTTTCCCTCCTGCGCTATGACCAATTACCCGTTGCGCGGATATTCTATGCGTCGTCTCGCGAGCGCGTCCGTCGCAGCAACAAGTTCTCCTATCGTTGCGGCGATGTTATCTACCGAGTCCTTCGACCCTTAACGATTATAGTCCTCAAGGAAGCTTCAAGAATTTACTCAATACACTCCTAAAGATAATGCAATATTTCTGTATTTACAGTTAGTAAGCTAAAACAGGTAATCATCTCTATCACAACATCATAATAGCGAGAAATATGAAGTCCACCTCCACGGGGAAAACCACGTCCACGGGAGTATCTTATATTAACCAGAAAATGATAGACTTATACAATATGCTGCGCACACAGCTGCAGCCTTAGATCTTTCCAGGAAACTCCACGCACACAGCTGGGAGCCCTTCTCTCGATCTATTCTCTTCCTCTCAGAGATTACAATAATTCAGACGTCGCCACGGACTGTCTGCACCGCAAGGATTAGCTTCCTGCTAACCCGCTTACTGACTAGTTAGCTATCTGTCTCACCAACTGACTCTCTATCTCGCTAACTAACTAACTAACTAACTAACATCTACCCATTACAATTATTCATATATATAGGTGGCCATGGCGGTCGCACCTTTACAACACTGTGGGCCTTTCCCAGCAGTAATCCCCAAAAACCCTAACCACGCACATGGCTAGGTGTACTGTAGGCGCCGCTTGCAGTCATGTCGCCGCTTCCTGCAGGCTCCATGAATTCCGGCGCAGCTTACGGGCATGGATGCCTCGTCCTTCGCCTTCAATGCTTTGGTCCGTTGCTCTTCCTTGATCCGAGCAACCATAACTTCTGTACTTAGCTTTAAATGAGGGTAGCTGAGCCCTCTACTCCATTGCTTCATTGATTATGGTAGCTGAGCTTTCCACTCTGCTACCTTCATTCCCTTCTGACGTGCGCGCGAGCTTCGCGATTTCTGATCCGTGATCCGCGCTGAGCTCCTCCATCTGGCACCGTACTGCGCACCGTCTTCTTCTGTCCCCAAAATTGGCGCTTATTCAAAACTTAGCATTCTTCTATACTTGTGCTTTTTCCTCAAAATTCGCAGCTTTTACCATAGCTGCGGCCTTGGCTCCAACATGGAGTGCTGGCCCATGGTTTTGGGAACCATATGGTTTAGGTCAGCTGTATAGGGTTTTTTCCTCCTTTTTCCTCTTTTTCCTCATTTTTTTATATTTTTTGTTCTCTTTTTAGAGGGTTTTTGCTATTTTGGAGGAATTTTGGATATTTTTGAGGGGGAAATGGGTTTTTTAGCCTTTTGGAGGCTTTTTTGATGGTTTTGTGGCCTTTTGGAGGCTTTTTTGATGGTTTTGTGGCCTTTTGGAGGCTTTTTAATGGGATTTTAGGGTTATGAAAGTAAATATGGTAGGAAATATGGACAAATGAGTCATGTAATGGGGTAGATGAGGTAGTGAGCACTTTTTGGGTGTTAACAGATTGCCCCCTGATGTGTGAGGGCAGGAGCTCATCGTATGGCCGATAGACATCATAAGTCTTGTATGGTTTTCCTGGGGTGTGGAGAAGAGAAGAAACAAACTGGAGCCCGAAACAACGATCCCGAACAAACTGCAAAAACTAAAAGTACATAACCTGAATAATGGATGAGGAATAATCTGATCATATGGACGAGGCGGGCATTCCCATGCTCGTGTCAAGATAGAGAACAATAATAAAAATGGGTCCAAAATATGGGGACCTGACATATACATGGCCTCAAATAATGAATGAGGAAGAATATCAATATATGGACGAGGCGGGCATACCCATGCTCGTATCAAGATACATAAAAAATAACTGTGAGGCCCGAAAAGGGGGACCCATAGGATATATAGAGAACCACTGTGTACATCATAAGGGTCCAGAGGGGACACAAATCTGGGACATACTGCTGGGCTGACCATGTCTGAGCTGAAGAAATGATACACTGGAATGACAACAGTGCTACTGAGTGTGGTACCAGAGGAACTAATGAGCTGCTGGATCATAGTGACGGGGAGTCATGCTCTCAATGGTACACTGAACTGGAACTGAACTGGGTACGCAACGAAGCATATAACTGGATGGCTTCCGAATACAATCGCCAACGCAACCCAGACATCCACGGGAACATATAACTGGGCGTTCCGAAGTGACTCACCAATGTGCTAGAGTCGGGGGAGATCCAGGGTCTTCGACCAATAACTGAAGGGATATATACCCTGCGTGATTCTCAACGATGCGATCAAGGTGTTGAAGTCGAGCACGTGAGAAACAACCACTCAGAGAGGCAATGATGACTCCTCTCAAAATGGTCTGTAGGCACTCACCACAGATGGTGATGGGTCCAAGGCGCAGGGAACTTTGGAATAGAGGGGCTGTCGTTGACAGAGGGAGACCTGCAACTAGCAAGGCAATGATGTTTCCTTGATAGGAGCGTGAGGTGGAGAACCGAAGTGTGAGAGCACTGATGGTAGGACTGACAGACTGGGGAGAATAATTGGGCAAGTAGAGTGGGTGGACTCAAACTTCCTTTGTTCAGAGTATGATGGCGGGGACGATCGGGCAGCATATGAAACTGACTGAGGGGAAAGGGATCATAGCTGTAATGGATCGAGGAGAGTGACTGGGATGAGGGATACTCAAGCTAGTGTAAAATGGCAGGAGACTACAGAATACTCTGAACAAAGGCGACCTGATTGGGGGTGCTGCCCGAGATGATCTATCATAGTGCCAAGAGGCACGGGGGGACTTATTCATGGGTTAAGGAACTAGAAGAAGTGTGTGTAAAATGGTACTGTCGTGTGGATTTATACAAGCCCAGGACAGTTCATGCTCGTGATTGCTTTCAATTTTCAGGAGTCTGAAAGCGATGGAATGGTACCGTCGTGTGGATTTGTACGAGCCCGGGATGGTGCATGCTCGTGGTTGCTTTCAATTTTAGAGAGTCTGAAAGCAAATAAGAAGACTCCAGGTGGTTGCTTTTTCATGTGTTAGTCTCCAAGGCCCAAAGAAGCATAAAAGGATGCAATGAAGAACTCTTCTAGCCGGTGTGACTAGAGTATTCATTTTTCATAAGTAGTCTACCAGGTCCGCAAAAGGGTTAAACTTATACCAGATAGACGCCCTTTCAGGTACTTTAACGAGCATGAAAGGAAGCAAGATTGCTCGGCGATCTTTTCATTGTTTTAGGAGTCAGAAAAGAGCTTAACAGAAACTCCCTAAGTGCCTTTTTCGTAAAGGACTTGTCCGGCCCGAAAAAGGGATAAAATTATACCGAACAAAAGGAATGGTCAGGCAAGGAGGAAGTGCTCAATCAAGGAACACTGATGATGACCAAGAACAAGGGTAGGGGGGAACACTGGTGGGCCTCCTTGCGGGATAATGAATGGTGGCAAAATAACGAAATAATTGCAGTATGACAGGAGTGAATGGCTCATGTAAAAATGTGGAACAATCCGATGGCGGTCGATGTGGTGCGCAAATCGAGGCAGCAATGTGTCGGGACACAATGTTGAAACTGTACCAAGTGAGAGCAAGAAATGATCTCAAGCATCATCACGAGCTCGGAAAAATGAATCCGGCGATATAAAAAGTGTCAAAAATGGATAACGGTCGATGTGGCACGCAAACCGAGGTGACGAGGGGCATTTTGGAAAAATACCCAAAAATTCTGGGGGTGAGAGCGAGAAATGATCTCAAGCATCATCATAGGCGCGGAAAAATGAATTCGGTGATATCAAATATATTTTAAAAAAAACGGGCTACGGCCGATGTGGCATGCAAACCAGGGGCGACAAGGTGTCGGGACACAATGTTGATATTGGTCCTGGTGAGAGCGAGAAATGATCTCAAGAATCATCACGGGCACGGAAATATGAATCCGGTGGTGCAAATGGTGCGAAACACGGAGGTCATAAGGACTCCGGAATGGTTAAAGGAAATAACTAGGTTAAAAAATGGTTGCAAATAAAGGTGAGCCCACCAAGCCAAGGATGCAGTGGTGGGGAGAACAGATGACCCGCGGGGGAAAAATACTAGGTGTATCGAATCAAATCATATATACAAGGGACATGTGACCTCAAAAAATGGTTGAGATCACACATGTGAAAATGTGAGCAGGGTTAATGACTTGCCCCCATGCTATGTGCATAGGGTTTACGATTGTGGATCACATATGTGTTGGTTTGAACAAGGGGGTCATGGACGTGCTGAGATAGATGTGATGGAGAAGGTTCAAAATGATTGATCATGCCCCCTATCCCAGGGTCGAGGTAATCGATAATGCCCCCTAACTCAGAGGTGTCAATGGAGTGCTCTATAATAGCAGGGTCAAGACCAGGCATTTTGGTATAGGACCAGGCAAAGACATCACGAAACTCTTGGAAAAGATTTTTGTACTCTGCAATCTCATGCTCACTGCAGGAGGCTCCTAAGGTAATGATTTCAAGAGCACCAGGTGGGTCAAAGATATCTATATGGATGATGGGTGAGATGTTGGCCATGTTACCTTCCTCAAAGGCATCAGGAGCAGGAATAGGATCCTTAAACCAGTCGACTTTAGTGGGAAGGAAATCTTTGGACTCAACCGCGAATTGGGTAGCTGTGGTAGGGGAGGCGTCTTCTGGGAGGAAATATGAACGATGGTGCATGTCATCCCAGGGATAATCTGAGGCCGTGAGAGCCTCTAGAATCTCCTCATCATTGCGGAAAGTTTGAGTTGTCAAATCGGTTGACGAGGGAGTGGTAGTCGAAGAGATCATATAAATAGTATTAATCTCTCCGGATGGGGATGATACCGGGGGGTGGATCTCCTCAATTGTGGGGGGGTGCCATCTCAAGGTCCAAATTATTCATCTCGTAGAGAGCTGCTCTGTAATCTGGGAGATCAGGACAGTGATGTGAGTAGTGGCCGTAAATACTACATATGGCACAAGGGTGGTTGGTACGCAGTGATTTATCACGAGGCTTAGGGGTTGGGTCGAGTTCGACAACCGGGATGTTGGGGTCATCGTCAAGCATTTGCATGTGTTCCTATAATGCAGGTAATTGTGGACATTGATGAGTCGGATGGCCTAACTCATCACACAACGAGCATTTGGGGGGAGCACGAAACACGGGGGGGGGGGGGGGGGGGGGGGGGAACCGTATTGGGAGGGGGCACAGCAGTGTATGGTTGTGGGCCTCTGCCCCCAGTGTGCTTGATAAGAGGGGGGGATTTGTAGATGACGAAGAGGTAGTGACACCGGGAGGTAGTTAACTAGTAGTAGCAATGGGTTGCACCGGTTGGAGGATGACATTTGGTGTCGGCAAGGGAACGGGAGGCGAAATATACCACACGGGTAATCCTAAGGTTAACCCGGGGAGGCTAAGGGTAGCCATAACCGAGGCGCTTACTACTCCCGAGGGAGGGACTAGGAAGGGGATGGTGTGGATGGGTGTAACACCAATGTGACTAGGTACCAATGGTGGTTTGGGTAATAAGGGCGGTTGATTAGGGGGTGTTTGTGTATTGTGGGACAGGGTACATAGGTCAGATACTTCGGTCGTGGGTGACGGGGGTGGAATAGATTGGAATGTTGAAGTCATCGACGGATCTGAGTAAATTACGGATCCCACAGAGGAAACAAACGAGGTAGTTTCACCACCAACAGGTTGTTCAACCATGGGGAGAACATTTTCAGGTGCAGCGAGGGCATTGGGATCGTAGTAGGTGAGTTGGTCGACCTTGACCACGCGTCCGTCATGGGGGAACATCATGGTACGAAAAATGGAAGATGCAACCGCCCGCATAGCATACATGTAGCTGCGGCCAAGTAAGATGTTATAATCAAGTTGGGCATTGATGACCTCTATGTCAATGAGCACGGTTTTGCCAGCCAACTGGACGGGGACATTAGCTAAGAGACCTTGGGGTTGAGCTGAACGACCATCGTATGCTCGCAACGCAGTGGTGGACTGCTGGAGAGTAGGGGATCCCAACTTCTGCCAAACGAATGTGGACATAACACATGTAGAGGCACCTTCATCGATAATGCATCGATGGATGACAAGATTCCGAACGGAAACAGAAACTTGGAATGCTAAAGTGGAAGGCAGGCGTGGTTCGAACTGGTCCAAATCGAATGCCATTAGTTGTGAATCATTGGGGTCAATAGCACCAATGGCGGAGAGCAAAGTCTTGTGCTGTGAAGGACAATTTTTCAAGACTTCCAACACAGACATGGCTGCGGGAGACTGGGCTAAGTCATCTACAATGTTGTAATTTGACGCAGCGCGAGCATTGGGATTATTATTGATTCGACGAAGTGGGAAGCGAGGTGCTTTGGCAGCGCCATCTAGTGGAGTCGGAGGTATACGTAACGTCTAATTGGTGGGATGAGCGATAGTGTTTTTGTCGACGGGAGGGGTGTCAGGGGTGGGGCCATATTGGTTCCGACGGGTTTGGAGGTTGACATCAACGGACGACATCATCAACAAGTGGTGGGTACCTGAGTCAAACATGGGTTGATTAGGAGCGGCATAAGTAATCTGTTGTTGTGGTGGCACGTTGGCTTGAGGGGGAGCCAACGGCTGAGTGTTCACTACGCCTTGGGTTGGTAAGGGGTTTTGCAGCACCAAAGGTTGCTGCTGGGGGGGAGTGGGGTTGGGCGGCGCTTGAGGAGCCGCATGCCCTTGGCGATGGGCATCATCAACCTAGAGTTGTCGAGCTCGCTCCAAATGTGGGCAAGCATGTGTGTAGTGGCCATAGACCCCGCAAATAGAACAAGGATGGTTTGTTCACAAGTTAGGGTTTTTAGCCTGCTTGGGCAGTCGATCAGGGTTCTGGTTGGCAGGGGCCGCATTATTGTTGTCTGGGGGATTGGGAGGTTGACCACCTTGGTCTGGAGGAGGGTTGTTCCCATGGTTACGGCCTTTGCCACAGTTTTGCTGGCCCTGTTGGAGCTGGTTGTTTTGGTTTTTTTGCGGATCCTGTTGGGCATATACTTGCCCTTGGGCAGCAGGTGGCTTCTGGGGTTGTGCAGGTGCGGGAGCAGGCTGCGGTGGATAATATGTAGGTGGAGGTTGCGCAGGTGCTGAACCTTGCGGGGGTTGTTGATATGTCTACGGAGCTGGTTGTGGGTTTGCCGCAGGGGCTGCCTGTGGCGGGTAATAAGCAGGGTTGGCTTGAGAAGACGCAGGAGCTGGTGTAGCCTATGGATGGTAATATTGCTGAGCTACGATCGAGGGAGAATAAGCGGGGGATGCATGCCCAAAGCACTTAGGTGGACATGAGGGTCCATGGGAATGGTGGTGATGTGCCATGGGAGCATACGAATTGGTTGCTCCGGACTATGAGGTAGCCCGCGAAAGGTCGGGGCCATGGCTAGGATGTGCTATGGAAAAGGGTTGGGGATGTGAGGCAATACGGCCAATGATGACGTCTGCGGCATGGGATGCCCCCGGTGCATCGTGTTGGGAGGAATCGCCGCGGGGGGCGTCAGGTATGATGGTATAGAGATAACCCGACTGGGCGTAAATGAGGTCAAATTGTTGGGCTTTGAGGATGGCCTCTTCTTCGGACTGGGGTCGTTCGGATGCCACATCCTTGGCAATGACAGGAAGCAGGGATTTTAGGAACCAATCTAAGAAGATACGGTCGTCTATCTTGATTTTGCAGAGGCTGCGGCGTCGACGCCACTCATGAATGTGGTCCATGATGTGGGTAGCCGTGTTCTGTCTGCAAGACAGTAGGATCTCAACTCCCGCGTCATAGCGGACAGGTAACTGAAAGAACTGCAGGAAGGTCGAGGCAAGGGAAGTAAAGGTGGCATGGGTCCCATGGGGTTGCTCGATGTACCACTTAGCTGCAGAGCCAGTGAAGGTGCGCTGTAAAAGACGGAGGCGGACAGAGTCGTCCACTATGGAGTTGGAGGAACACCATAGATGGAAGGACATAATATGGTTCTGGGGGTCCTCACCTGCCTTGCCCTCAAACTTAGGGATGTCAGAGGGGAGCTTGGTGGGCATGTGAGGCCACGCAGGGTCGTGTCTGATAGGATCGTTAGTCGGTCTAGCTAGGTCAGGAAGGTTGAGGCTAGCCATGAATGGCAAACTAGTAGAAGGATGTGACATACTAGTGGGTTGGACCATGTTGGGGCCAATGCCCCCAAATGTAGGGGCAGGGTTTGGGAGGTTTCCCCCAAGTGTAGGGACGAACGTGGTATGGGACGGTCCTGCACCGCCAAGAGTAGTGTGAGTCACTGATGGAGTGGGAATAGGTATTCCAGCTACTGGGATGGGTGCAGTGATCGGAATGGTAGATGTGGGCCCCATTGAGGGCATACCCAAAGCAGGTGTGGTAGCTGGTGTGGTGGTGGATGCTCCACCAATGGTCCCTACAAAGAGAGGGGCGGAAGTCACACCATCCATGGGGCTGGTTGGTGCAGTGTAAATGGGGTTCTCGGACTCTGCCTCAGAATCAGAGGTAAAATAGAGGGCGTCTAGATCGGGTGACGGAGTTCTATGCCGTTGACGAGTGGATTCAAGTGACAAAGCTCGAGATCGATGATGAGTGGTATCAAGTGATGGAGATCTATGTCTATGACGGGTGGTTTCAAGTGAACCGTGCTGCGGGGGCTCGCCCCGGAGGCGCCGAGAATGTCTCGGGGACTCAATGGTGACAAATGGTGTCAAATATCTGGGGGTTGTGTTGAGTAAAAAACAGCTCAAAATCCCTAATGCAACCGAGTGTGCAGAAGGAGAGCTCAAAAAAATATGGCACTCAGGCCAACAACCAACTCAAAACACTTACTGCAACAGCTGTGCTACAATAAGTGGAGTATCAACAGAAATGGTCAGAATACCAACAAGCAGTAGGTTTCCTAAAAAATAAAAATAGTGGACTCACTAGACCAAAAGGAGGTGGAGCATGCAAACACCTAACTAAATAGTATTCTGACTCAACTAGACATATCCTCTGCAAGGTGATGAAATCCAAGTCAAACAATATGGATAGGAGAGCCAAGTGGCTAAAGATATCCCCCTACCGGGAGGGACACCGGGTAGTCAATCCTAGAAGAAAGGCAACTAAGATACCCCGTTCATGACACGTCCAGAAAAGGTGAATCTGCCGTTTGGTTCTTTTACCGCAGTACCCCCATACAGGGATACCCCGAGAACTGCGAAAGGTAGCCTTCGGTTACTGAATAGATTGCGGTATTCCACTCAGGCCTCCGGAACTAGTCTGGCGACTTCAACCCTCCTAGGGGAGAGGCCCTCTGATAAACTGGTTGTGACCGTGCCAAAAAATACTAGGGGATTTTGGTTACCTAATGGACAATATCTATGTCTCAAGTGTAAGCGACCGAGGGGTGTTGTTTGGATGCCTATCCCCCCGATCCTACCTAACTACAAAAATTCTTATGTGTTCCCCAAGTGGAGTTAGAATGTTGGTTGTGTTAAGTAGTTTTTTAAAGCTCACTTGAATTAGGTGACAAAGTGTGTGCGTGTGAGGTGATGAACCCAAATAAAAGTACCACAAGGGGGGCAACTTTTTAACTAAAAATAACAAGACAAAATGTAAACTTTGAAATGCAAAATTTTCTCTTTTTCAAGTAAAATGCTGAAATTTTTTATATTTTTTTTTTTTTAAACGATTCTGTAAATGGAACAGAAATAAAACTGCAAAAAAGGTTGTAAGGAAGTATGGCTGCAGGTAGGACAAATGGCTGTGTAGGTGTAGAAAATAGTGCAGCAAAGTGCTGGGTTCAAAACAGGGAAAAAAGTGCAGAAAGCTGACCGTGGGTCTGTGGCAAATATCGACGGTCGAACCGCGGGAAACAGAGCAACAGTCGCGGACAGGTTGCGGGTTTTTGGCCGAAAGAGGCAGTCAGACAGCAGGAAACAAGTAAAAAGCCGCAGGCAGGTTGCAGGAAAATGGCTGGAAGCCGCAGGCGGGACGCAGGAAAAAGGCCGACAGACGCAGTCCGGTTGCAGCAAAAGGGCTGAAAGCCGCAGTCGGGACGTGGGAAAAAGGCCAACAGACGCAGTTGAGTTGCAGCAAAAGGGTTGAAAGCCGCAGATGGGATGCCGGAAAATTTTTAACAGCCGCAGTCAGATCGTAACAAACAAGCTAATTAGCCGCGGTCGGATCACAGGTAACAGACTTGAATCCGCCAACAAGTCACCGGAAACAGTCTGAGAGTCGCGGTCAGGTCGCAGGTAAAGGCCTGAAAGACGCGGTCGAAACGCAACTGCAGGGAGTAAAAGATGCGGTTTACGGCAGCCGAAAGGGACACCTGAACAGAAAAATATTTAAAACTATAACCAGAAATTCAAACCAAGGGGAGTCGCCAAAACTGTAGCTAGGGTTTTCACCCTAGCTTGTGCAAATGGGCACCTACTAAGGAGAAGGGACTCCTTAGTAGCAGCTCAATAAACAGTAAATTAAAATGCTAAAACAATATAAATTCTAAACTAGCATGAGCATCAAGAAACATAACAAAACATGTAATATAAATGGTTTTTTGTGTTAAAGATTATACCTCCAATGTGAAGGTTGGTGAAGTCCTTGCAATGATCCAAGAGGGTTGCTCCAAACTCCAATTTTGCTCCTTCTCTTTCTCCAAAGGGTGGAAATGGGCCAAAAGGGGCACTCAATGGCGAAAGTAGCTCAAGGGTGAGCTAGGGTTTTCAAGAGTGATTTTGGCAGAGTAAGGGTGTATATGATTGTGGATATGAAATGAGGGGTCTCCATCACCTATTTATAGGTTTTTTGGTGGTGGAGTGCTGGCCCATGGTTTTGGGAACCATATGGTTTAGGTCAGCTGTATAGGGTTTTTTCCTCCTTTTTCCTCTTTTTCCTCATTTTTTTATATTTTTTATTCCCTTTTTAGAGGGTTTTTGCTATTTTGGAGGAATTTTGGATATTTTTGGGGGAAAAGGGTTTTTTTAGCCTTTTGGAGGCTTTTTTGATGGTTTTGTGGCCTTTTGGAGGCTTTTTAATGGGATTTTAGGGTTCTGAAAGTAAATATGGTAGGAAATATGGACAAATGAGTCATGTAATGGGGTAGATGAGGTAGTGAGCACTTTTTGGGTGTTAACATAAGCCATATGTGCTCAATATATATTCCTCTCAAATGTAGGTGAAAGGACTCATCGAGATGTTACTTGGGCAGATGGAGAGCCAAAGGTCACCCAATGACCGCTTTTTGGGAGTAAAAAGTAATAAAATAGTGGTTTTTACCATTTTACTTGATACCCACGGGCTATAGGGATGCAACTCGCAGGTACGCATGCTATAGTGATGCAACATGCGGGTAAGAACAAAAATAGGGTAGACTGGTATCACTGAAGGATGAAAATGGATCTGAGTCACTAAAATGGATCCTATAGGCCAAAGAATGCTGATGCTCACAGGGTGGAAGATTTCTGTGTAATAAGAAGAAGACTTGTGCTAGAAGACCTGTGTCGAGAAATACCTTCCTAGTTAAGAGGGAGTGTTGATGTATATGTAACTTCGAAATGTATTTCATATATGTATATTGTATCCCTAAAGAGAGGTTATTATTCCTTTGTACGAAAGTGTCGGCATTTGTATTTACAAGTGTCGTGACTTATATAAGAGGGGTTATTAGACCACCAAGTGTGGGGTCGGCCCTAAGTTGGGTTACCATGGGTTATTAGACTCTCCTAGAGAAGTCGGCCCTGTTAGGTTATTAGGCAAGTCAAGTTTTGTATAAATAGAGTGAGGGTGTCACTCTATTTGATCATTCACTTACTCATCTATCTCTCACTTGAGTAATGCGCACTAGTGGAGGAGGAGAAGCTGCTAAGGAGACTATCTCTTGTACTTGGGTTTTGTATCATTGCTCTTTCTATCTCTAAGGAAGTTGCAGGATTTTTCACCTTCTTGGTTTTCCAACGAGAGTAGTTTTTTTACCGTTTTGTGCCTACAGCAGGTATATTTTACACCCGTCATATAGGTTAGATGTCATTTTCGCCTGCATTTTGCATTTCACCTTTGACCATTTTTCATTAACCCTAGGTAAGACCTCGCTTTTTAACTAACACAAAGCCTTCACATTGTTATAGAAGTGTCATTATTTTGCGGTAGGGCTTGTCCAACCATGGGTGCCCTAGTTAGAGCCTTTTTATGCCTTTTGGAGCCCATGCCATTGTCTCTCCTTAGGATTAGGAGTCCTTTGTAGTTACGCCATGACTTTGCGATAAAGACTCATACTCTACTTTGTCTTATGTATTGGAGAAAACTCACTATGGCTTGGGAATACCACAACAGACAGATGACTACCATAAATATACTCAATTCTCAAAACAATTCTATTATAAATGACAATGTTAAAATAATGGAAAAATGTAACCAACCTCGATCCAACGTTTGATGTAGATCCCCGTTGGAGCTTTCAATCCGCACACATCCAAGCACTTGTAATCTGCAAATTAGTCTTGACAACCAATATTTAACAAGTACATGTGATATATAAATGACATTAACATTATCAATAACAATGGTCCATAATATCATAAGCAAATGTAACCCAATGTATAATAAATGACATTCACACCATGAATGGACGAGAATATGAGTATTTCTATTAATGAACAAGAAGAAGTACAAAGTGATACGACCTCTTACCGGCAACCGATCTGAACCAAGATCTAGATCAATCCACTTGTGCCTCCACCACTTCAATCCTCCATGAAAGGCAAACTCAAACTAGCAAGGAGTTTGGAAGGTGAACATAACTGGTTCACAACTACAAGGATCAATGAGTGCAGACTCAAGATAGGGTAAAAATCCACTAGAGTGCCTTTACTATTCTCTTCTTCCTCCCGTCCATAAGCCATATGTGCTCAATATATAATCCTCTCAAAGGTAGGTGAAAGGACTCATCGAGACGTTACTTGGGCAGATGGAGAGCCAAAGGTCACCCAATGACCACTTTTTGGGAGTAAAAAGTAATAAAATAGTGGTTTTTACCATTTTACTTGATACCTGCGGGCTATAGGGATGCAACTCGTGGGTACGCATGCTATAGTGATGCAACATGCGGGTAGGAACAAAAATATGGTAGACTGGTATCACTGAAGGATGAAAATGGATCTGAGTCACTGAAATGGATCCTACAAGCCAAAGAATGCTGATGCTCACAGGGTGGAAGATTTCTGTGTAACATCTTATGCTGGCCATCTCCCATAAGGACTCCCCCATTTTATATCGAGTTGTGATTGCATTGCATCATCCTGCTTGCCGCTTGAGTCTTGTGCCGGTTCCCGCTTAATCAATTGTTAGCCATGTACCTGAGCACTTTCCCTTTCGAGCCAAGCAGATCTTTCATCTGCCTTTCGCAATTTGATGACCCTTTACCCTGAGGGAACACCCCCCCGAGTTTCCACATCCTGCACATGCTTCCTATTGGGCTTGGCCCAAATGGGGCATTTTTGTGCAAATCAAGTTTTGGCACTGCAAAGTTAAGCGCAGTAAAGATGAAGAATTTTTGAACAAGTCAGTTTTTGGGAGAGCTGCGAAGTTGAGCACAGCGCAGAGTCAAAAGAGATGTGAATTTGAGCGCAACGTAACGTCAGAAGAGTTGCGAAGTACAGCGCTACGGAGGAGTCAATGCTGCGATGAGCCCGATCTACGGAGATCCGACAAGGCAGAATGTTGGATGGAAGACGGCAGATATTTCGATTAGACCATAGATGGTCTATTTTTGGTAAAGATTCTCCAGGATTACCAAGCGGTGGGTAAGGAGTAAAGAGCATGAAAGCAACTGGTTGCACAAGAAAGGAACCACTACATGAATCGGTCGCATAAAGTCGTTAGAGAAGGAACGTCTCATTGAAAGCGACCTGTTGGCGTGCGCGTGACAGGGGGGATGATAGCGATGTGACCATGCACAGAGGACAGCCACGACGAAAGATTCGCTATCAAAACCAATAAGTCCGGTTAGCTGAAAACCGCGTCAGTTTTGGAAACCCTTAGGGTTTCTCCCAGCTATTGTAAAGACATGACCTACGGGCATGATCTATAAAAGGGGCATATTTTGTAAGGGAAAGGGTTAATCTCTAGTTGTTGTTGTTGATGCTGAGTATTGAGAAATATTCTAAGTGTAAAGTCTGAATAGATCTCTGTTGAGAGACATTTTTGTAAAGGCTCTGCAAGTTGCGTGCCCGGAGACCTATTGAGAGAGAAGACAGTCTGCAGCTAAGTGCGCAGACTGGAACTGTTGTACCCTTCCCAAAGACTAATATAACAACAGTTCCTGTGGACGTAGCTCCCATCCTAGGGGTGAACCACATTAAATCCTATGTAGTGTAACTGTTTATGTGTTTGCACTTGTCTGTTTGCTTACAATGAATGCTTGAAATCTCATTTATCAGTTGATGTGTTCATACTTTTATATGTATTCGCCAAAAGAATGAGATGGGAATAATATGTTAAGTATCACATGTATGGATGAACTTTGAATGCACCGTATTTCTAAGTTAACGAATGCATAAGCCATTTAGATAAACACCTAAGTAGGAGAGATCAAGTCGTGTGACTCCCTTGAAGCACAGCACCGGAAGTGCAGAGTGGTGTATTTCGTTTTGTTGCATAAGGTATAAGATTAAATAATCTAAGGCAGTAGATGAATGAACAAGGCACTAAGTAAAGTCATCAAGGTTGGTTAAGTCCGAAGAGGAAGCATATTCGTCAGTTGCGTTGTCCTATCGTTGAACCCATCCGAACCGCGCAGTCCTTGGATGCGTTGGTTGTGCAAGTGTCTCGACTCATAGAAATATCAGCCGCGAAGTCTCCCACGTCACGCAGTCTTTAGTCCGTAGCGCGCTGCTCACCATTTTACCGAAACTCGCATCACCAGGTTGTGGAAACCTGATTCCGCATACACCCCCTCAGCTTCGCCTCGGGTGAGACCTCAGTTTGTTCGCAGCTTGTTCCCTAAAGGGCCGGTGAAAAGGGGTTTTGTTGGTTTGTTGAAACCACGAAGAACCTGGATCTACATTGGAAACCTCTAAAATAGTATAGTAAGCAAACAAATGGTTTCGTTGCCGGGCAAGACCAGTGATGCGATAGTGTATTTGAAAAAAGTGATGTGCGACGAAGAAAAGATTCCATTGATTGCAGAAAATTAGCATCCAGACAAGAAAGAGATTTGGGACTAGTGTGATAAGACAGAAAGAGACTTCGCAAGGAAGGAGAATGGACACCCGCGTCTTTCGAACATTCAGTGGTTGAACAAATACCTGTGGAAATATATTCATGAGATTTTCTGGGCATCATTTGGAAACGAGTTACACGAGTGGTTGTCAAGGCTCGCAGAGTGAAAGAACTGTTTCCAGCCAGGAGAACCGACCGAGTGGACTCCAGAGCTCACAGAGAGGCTCAAAGCGATAGATAGTCCACTGTCGCGAGCAGTCGACTTCTGGGTTGATAGCATATTGGAAGGCTTCGTGACAGAGTTCGTTGTAGACACGTTGAAATCCTATAGTGTAGCCGAAGCAGAGTTTTTCAAAGGGTTCAGAGGTAAGTACCTGAACAATCTCAGTTTATACATTAAAATTCTCTTAGCCGAGAAAGACATGTTAAGATTGCAATGAAGTGGAAAGAGATACAAGTATACCACTGAGAAAAATCCTAGACCGCATGGAATTCGCGTAGATACCGAGATACCATGTGATCTTAACAATCAAACCGCACCTCCATAAACTACTTATCAACCTATTACACTACATAATCCGCCGGTTGCAAGTACCGCGCCTCCCCTATCTCATAATCCGTCAGTTCAAAACCCTCATGTTGCTAGTATTCCTATTCCGCAAAACGTTAATACTGGTAACATAGCAGGAGTGGGTGGCCAGACTGTCCCACTTCAGAATGTCCAACCTCAAATCATTCCTAGGAATATTATCCCTAGCACTACTCAGAGTACCGCACCACCTAGAAGCAGGATGACTGACGATATTAAGTTTTCGATATTCAAGGGAACGGGTTTAGAAGACCCTGATCAGCATTGGTTTCTATGTGAAGTCGTGTGGAGTGTTAAGCAGGTTCAGGATGACGCTATGAAGCAAGCGCAGATCGTCACTACTTTCAGAGATAGAGCCTTGCATTGGTTCATGAAATATTCGTAGGGACAGAATAGAACCCTAGTAGAAATTAAGGCTGCACTCTTAGCAGAATTTAAGAAGCCAAATTCAGAATCGCAGTGTATAACAGAGTTAAAAGAGATTAAGCAAAAACCTAATGAGACAGTCTAGGAATTTGACCAGAAATTCAAGACACTGTTGGACCAAGTGAGATTTGTCATAGCTCTGCAACAGCACCAGGAATGGTTCATAGCTGCGTTGTTGCCTCATATCAGACTACCGTTGATGCAATAGAAGGTTGCATCGCAGGCAGAGGCCTTAAAAATCGCGATGAAGTTAGAGTCTTCGCCGATTGGAGAGACTAGCACTGGGATGTCTCAGATTTAGACCCGGTTAGCTACCCTAACATTACAACTACGGGATATGAAGAAGGGAAAACAAGAAAGACAAGAAGTCTGGTGTACAGGATGCAAAGGAGAAGGTCACACTAGAGAACACTGCCCTTTATTTCAGGACTACCTTAACAGTGGACCACCAAATCCACTAAATCAGAACCACGCGCCGTGGTATGAAATTTGTAGAGCTAGAGGACACTGGCATGAAGACTGTTATTTGATATAGAAGTATGTCAGAACCCCTAAGAACCTGTATTGTAACTTTTGTAAGTCAGTTGGACATGATGAATCCAATTGCCGCACATATGAGCTCATGAACGAAAGAAAGCAAGATATGGAGCATCTATGAGGTAGTGGAGTTTACAGAGTCCAGGAAGAAAATAAACCGAAACAAGAAAATGCGCAGTATGATCAAGACGCATATAGAGGCCATGGTGGAGGATACCGCAAGAGAGGAAGGAATGTCGGCCCAACGCAAGGAAGAGGCAAAGGTCAAGTAATCTGTTACAACTGTGGTCAGCCTGGCCATGTGTCCAGAGACTGTACCAATGAATGCACTACTTGTAGCTATTGTAAATCCTTTGATCATGTCATTGAGGCATGTCCAGTGTTAGCAGTAGAGATGCAGAAACGGAAGAAAGATGCGCCGAACCCAAACATTCAGTTGATCAGAACACAGAGAAGAGCTGCAGATCCGAGTATCAATGTAGTGATGTGAAGTGGCGTTGCAACAGGAAGAGATAGAGGAGCAGAAGCTTCGACTTCTGGAGGCTTTCATACTAAGCAAACTCCTGCCGAAACAATTTGGATCAGAAAAGCTAATGGGAAGGCACCTGCCTTCAATCTAGAGAAAAATAAAGAAGTAATTGAAGAAGCGCAAGACATTTTCAAAGAACCGCCACCTACTTCACCAAGAATCCCGTTGCGCAGTGAAGTATTACAGACACAAGATATGCCAGTCGCATATGACAAAACGTGTGACTCAGCAGAGACAGGCACCTCTGTTGCACAGTTCTTAAGAAGCTGCATGAAACTGCTAAAGAGCCCAGATGCTGTGGCAGAATTAGAAAATTTATTGAACCAGTACGAGCCACGCAATGAGACAGAGACTGCCCAAGGCGTAGTTCATGAGATCAAGAAACACAAAAGATCAGGCCGAGAAATGCGGCTCAGTGCGCAGATAGGAGACTATGAGATTGACGATATCATCCTTGATCTCGGATCAGAAGTTAATGTCTTGACAAAGCAGACATGGCAGTAGATGGGGAGACCAAAGTTATTGTGGTTACCCATACAGTTGAAATTAGCCAACCAGCTGACAGTGATACCTTTTGGGAGACTGGCCAATGTTATTGTTGACATTGATGGAGTGTGAAGCTATGCAGACTTCAAGGTTATCGAGATTGTGGATGATATTTATCCCTCCTGCATTGTTGGGAATTGACTGGGCTATGGATAACCTCGCCATCATAAACTGGAAGACAAAGAAGATGATATTTGAAGGCCAGTACATAAGGGTCATCGCACCATTGGACCCTTCAGACGGTGAAAGATACATTGAGCCGATTCAGGAAGAATCTCGAGCTCAAGACTTGGACCGCATTTACAAAATGACTATGAATGATGTTGATTACATTAATCCTACTACTGATGGAACACTTAGTTGGCGCTGTGATATCTCTTGCATCTCAGAATCAGACACAAGACTGGAGAACTGGCAGAACCGCATGCATGAAGTATCCCCTAGAAGATGTGCACAGATAACAAAGTCACTCCACTGGATTGGAAAAGAGGTAAGTCCAATTCCTACCTATGATGGTTCATCTAATCTTTATTCCTTTATCAAAGAATATACTGCCTCAGTTGCAGCTGAGCATCGCTTACCCGAATTAGACATGGCACTGTGCGAGACACCTGCCAGATGGTGGGTTGCGCATAAGGAAACATTGACAACATGGGATCAGTGCAGACTCAAGATGCAGATCAAGTTCGCTAAGAAGGTTACACTATCCTTTGAAAAATACAATGGACAGACGGATCTAAGGGATCATATTGAAATATGTTCACAAGCATGGGGGGAGAGACCACAGACAAAATGGGTTCACCTATTTGTACATACATGGGAAGAGTCGACTCCAAAGAAATGGTACCTGGATACGGAGTTGCGCAGGGGAACTACAGATTAGCCGACCCTGACTGCGAACTTCCAAAAGACCTTCAGTTTTGAAGATGAGAATCCTAGCATAAATGATGCTTTGCAGATTATTAAGGAAATAATATTTAGACCAGAATGTCCACATAGAAACATGACATTAGAGGAATTATTTGGAGATACAAAAGTACCTGCAAACTCACAGACAGAGTGCACTAGACAAATAGAGTATGCCATGGAATGTTATAATATAGCTGAAGAGTCCGAAGATAAAGAAGAAAGTGATGAGGAGGACCTGCGCAACATAAACATACCTGAGTCAAAGGGAACTCGCGACGTAGAGGGACCTCTGCTGGAAATTCCAGACATGAGCGGACCTATGAAAACGAGGAAAGTGATCATTGGCACCAGTGAAGAGCCGAAGTTCGCATCTATCGGAGACTATTTGGATGATCAGATGATCACGGAGATCGCAGATCTGTTACATGAGTATCAGTATTTATTTTCAACGAAGTTTACAGAGATGAAATGTATTTTGGGCGACTTAGGGGTTATGAAGATACCTCTTAAGCTAAGCGCGAAGCCTGTTAAGCAGAGGTCCTATAGATTGAATCCGCAATACAAAGAACGAGTCAAGGCAGAACTCGACAAGATGCTCGACGCAAGGATCATCGAGCTAGTTGAAGAGTCAGAGTGGATAACCCGATTTGTATCCAAGACAAGAAAACTAAGGGTGAGATCAAGATTTGCGTGGATCTCAGAAAATTGAATGATGCTTCGATGCATGACCCATTTCCTACTCCCTTCAGTGATGAGGTGCTTGATAACGTTGGAGGGAATGAGGCATACTCTTTCACTGATGGATTTTCGGGATACCATCAGATAAGAATTGATCTCGCAGATAGACACAAGACCACTTTTGCCACTGAATGGGGGTCATTCTAGTATACAATAATGCCTTTTGGTATGAAGAACGCGCGTGCCATATTCTCTAGAGTCGTGGTCGCAGCATTTAAAGATTTCATGCATAAGTTTCTAGAAGCATATTTATATGATTGGACAGTATTTGGGTTGCTGAAGAACCATTGCGCAAACCTCAAAATGATGCTAGAAAAGTGCAGACAACATCAAATATCTTTGAATTTGAAAAAGTGTCTCTTTTCTGTACCCTATGGTATTCTTTTAGGACACATTGTGTGTAAACAAGGCTTGATGGTTGATCCTACGAAGATCGCAGTTATTGTAAACTTGTCATCACTGAATTTAGTAAAGCAACTACGCACCACATTAGGGCATACCGTTTATGCGCAGATAACCGCAGCAATGGAGAAGTTGTTAAAGAAAGACATAAGTTCATCTCGAACGCAGAATGTGAACAAGGATTTGACACATTAAAAGAGAAAATGGTAACTGCGTCGATCTTAGTTTTTCCAAACTAGGAGAAGCCATTCCGTGTCCATGTTGATGCTTCATGTATAGCATTGGTCATTGTACTAGCTCAGCCAAGAGAGGGAGGTATTGACCATCCCATTGCATTTTCGAGCACGAAGCTCTCATCTGCTGAGAAGAATTATACCACCACTAAGAGAGAAGGCCTAGATATGGTCTACGCACTGCAGAAATTTAGGCACTATTTGCTTGGTGCGCACTTCTCTATGTTCACTGACCATTCTGCTTTGAAATACCTGGTCAACAAGCCAGTGTTAGGGGGGAGAATCTGCAGATGGTTGTTACTCTTTCAGGAGTATGACTTTGAAATAGTAGTTAAGCCTGGAAGGTTGAACTTAGGACCTGATCATCTTTCAAGGATCGAGTCAGGAGAAGAACCTACGAACCTTGAAGACAATCTGCCTGATGCGCAGTTGTTTTCTATTCAAATTGTCGATGACTACTATAAATATATCATATAATTCTTGACTACTGGGTTAGCACCCATAGAGTTTACTATGCAGCAGAAGAAGCAGCTGGTAGTAAGAGCAGCAGACTTCACCATAATTGTCGGACAGCTATACAAATTGGGGCCGGATGAAGTGTTGCGCAGGTGTGGATTAGAGCACGAGAAGCCATTTGTACTAGCTGATGCACATTTCGGAGTAGCAGGAGGTCACTACGCACAATGAGCCACTGCGCAGAAGATATTACGAACAGGGCTATGGTGGCCTACGATTCACAAAGACTCGAAAGAACATTGCCAGAGCTGCGATGTCTATCAGAGGACAGGAAGGTCGTCGCAAAGAGACGAAATTCCCTTGAATCCACAGTTGACATTACAGGTATTTGAGAAATGGGCTATTGATTTTGTGGGACCTATAAACCCACCAGGGAAAATAACTAGTGCGAGTTACATTATTACTGCAACTGATTACCTCACCAGATGGGTTGAAGCGAAGCTAGTGAAGGACTGTAGCGCAGTTACTGTTGTGCAGTTCATCTTTGAGAACATCCTTACAAGGTTTGGATCCCTCGAGATTTTGATGAGTGATCAAGGTACTCATTTTCTGAACAGGACTATTGAGGCATTGACAGAAGAGTTCCACATTCATCATCAGCGAAGTACGTCGTATCATCCGCAAGCAAATGGAACTGTTGAAGCATTCAATAAGGTACTGGAAAATGTGCTGACAAAGATATGCAATGCCAATAGGGATGACGGGGACCTACGCATTCCAACTGTTTTATGGGCATACAGAACTACTTGCAAAAAGTTGACTGGCCACACACCTTTTAGGATGGCCTATGGACAGGAAGCAATAATGCCAATGGAGTACATTGTTCACAGCTTAAGAATAGTTGGATTCACAGGCATGGCAGATCGCGACGCGCTAGAGGAAAGGCTTCTACAGTTGGTTGGTTTGGAGGAAGATCGCTTCATTGCAGGCTTTCACCAACAAGTGCAGAAAGAAAGAGAAAAAGCATGGCATGATCGCCATATCAAAAACAAGACCTTTCAGGTAGGTGATCTAGTCCTTCTGTATTATAGCAAATTTATCAAGTTTCCTGGAAAGTTTAAAATGCATTGGCTTGGCCCATATACTGTTTTACATGTAACTAGCGGTGGCACAGTCTAGTTAGACACGTTAGCAGGAGATAAGTTGCCTGGCCTAGTCAATGGAAGCAGACTAAAACCCTATCAGGATAGTCATGCTTTGCAGACCCCTTAACAATCAGGAAAGGTGGAAGTTTCTAAGTGTCAAAGTACAGTTGAAATTGGCCACTAGAAATGGGAAAGATCCTATACGCGAAGTGTGATGAAGAAAATGTATATACCGCGAAACACTTGTTAAGAAGTGAAGCTGCGTCAAAAAAAAAGAGAGAGAGAGAAAAAGAAAAGAGGAACCACGCAGTTGCGATGACCAAGATGCAACTGCAAAGATCAAGTTGAACGAGAAAAGAGGCTAAGTTCCGAAGCAAGAAATCAGGCACCGCGAGGTAACCTCACCGGAGTACTGACAACTCGCCTCGCAGTTCAACGCAACATTCCAGAAAAGTAGCTGTTAGAATGTCGGTCGCAAATATAGTCGTTATATAGTACTTTTGCCAGTGACTGCTGGAGCATTTAATGTTGAAATAGTCGTTCTGAACGACTTAATGAAGGAAAGGACCGAAATCTTCGTCGGATATGGCCAACGGATACCTCATTTAATGCTTATCTAGCCATTGAGAGGTGCGGAGAAGCTCATATGCGCCTATAAATACCGTTGTATTTGGACTCGCGGGCGTTACCAAAACCTTTGAATTTTCTTACAAGCGATACTTTGCCATTGTTTACAGGAAGTTATCAGCAATCCCGTCGTTCTGTCCAGACCTATCCAATGAATGTCTGAGAGGTCCTCTATTGAGCAAGAGTTGATGGTCCAGGAGACTATGAAGGTGTTTAGATACAGAGGAATCGAAGGGTTGATGAGAACCCCTGTCAAGAAACTTATAATAGAGCAAGGTCAGGCTTCCCGAAGATCACCAAGACAGGCTACAGCAATGCAAGATAAAGGCAAAGAACTAGCGGCGTTGAAAATGAAGATAAAAATGATGAGTTCCATAGTGCCACAAGTTCCACTGGGCGACAAGGAAATACCATTGAAGTTAACCCCTGAGTATATCTCACCGTGTGCACAGGACACACCGGCCATTAAGCTATTGAAAAATGCCAAGTATGAGATTTCGCTCTCACCTATGTCGAAGCATGTCAAAGTGGGAGGAAATCTCTTGGGTAAGATCCTGGAATGTAAGTGGGAAGACTATGACCTACTTCAAATGCAGAAGTACCCCATTGAACCTAAGTATCCACAGTTCCAGCCAGACCAGTACATGTGCTGGAAGAAAGACGTGAAAGGAAATCCTACCTTGGTCGCAAAAAGTTGGCTATCCAGAGTAGTCGAATCAGGACTGCTCAACCTGTTGCGACTTCCGCACTTTGACAAAACGCCAGAGCTGAATGCAGTGGTGCGAACTCTTATGTCGTCCATGCACCAGGGATATCTTTGGCTTGACTGCAATATCGACCTGAACATTGACTTGATCCACCGGATCACTGGATTAAGCAAGAGAGGGGAAGATCCGAAGCAATTCTTTCAAGGAAAAAGAAGGGACAAGGAGGTCATCGCAAAGATGAAGAAAATGAAAATCGTCGTCAAAGGAAAGAGGGGCTTTGTCACGGATTACATAGATGATGAGGCTACGCGGTTTGTCACACAACTGTTAGCTGGTAAAATTCTGAGAAAAGCAAGGCCACTGGAAGTACCCGCGGGCGAAATGGTGCTTGGCGCAAAAGTCGCGGAGTGAGGAAGATTCAACTGGTGTCAGTACCTGTTGAATGAGTTCCTGGAGGAACTGAATGATACACACACACATGGCAGTAATTTCAACTATACATGGTTGATAGTGTTGATTGCGTTCGTAGGATGGAAGGACTCGAAGGATTACATTGGCATAAGAACTGACAACAATGATTGCAGAGGAGCCCGTTATGCAAACCTTTGGGCAAATTTGAATTCAGAAAGACAACACGCGATAGTCAAAGTCTTCTACACTTACTATGAGCAGTTACGCGAAGCCATTATCACTACGCAACAGATAACAAAAGAGGTAACAGCTAAATATATTCACACTATCAATTTTTATGCTGACATGCGTGCCATTCACATTTCAGCCAAGGCATAGAAGAAGAACCCTGAATGGTTCCAAGGAAGCTACCGCATGAATGAAGAAGACATTGATATCATTATGAAGGAATGGCCTGTTGGGTTTAGAGTCGAAGGAATTGTGGAAATTGAAAGTGACTCCACGAGAGTAATCCCATTCCTACACTCAATGTCGAAGAGCCATGGATAGGGACAGGAAAAAGAAAGGAAGTCGAGAGTCCTGTACAGCAAAAGGTACAAAAGAAGAAGCAGAAAGCAGTTAAGGGACCATCAAAAGCAAAACTCCATGAGCAGGATTACGAGATGATCGCAAATACAGTAACATCACAGATGGAAGACCTGATGAACGAAAAGGATAAAAAGAATGAGGCAATTCAGAAGAGTCTGTAGAAGAATATGACCATGCTGCAAGGCATTACAGAAAAGATCGAGGAAGTACAGCGTAGATTACCCTTGCCAAGAGACTCAGAGTCAGAAGGGAATTCAGGAGGCACTTCGCAGCCGAAGATAACGCAACTAGCCCTGACTTTGCCGACGAAGTTGCGCATCGTCAGACTTGATCCACTAAGTGTAAGATTACCACCGCGCGAATAGTTAACTTTGGGTGAGAAAGATATCCGGCATGTGGAAGTTGATATCTCAGTACTGTCGATGGAGGATCTACATGATCTGAACCTGCAGGTTGTGGGGGAGATCCATGAGATATGTAGTTTCCAGGAACCAGCACCATGAGTTAGTGGAAAACTATAAGCAGTTGCAGGAGCCAAGCTTGAAGAGGTCCATGCAACTTCAAGATGAGCACGACCGCCGAATGAGACTATAGTCTATGGTCACTGCAGTAGTTGAAAAGATATTGGAATGTGATGAGCAGCCAGAACTTGCGGACACGGTCATTAAGATCGACGAGGTGGTTAGTGATATTAAAGCGGAGATGAAGGATATGGAGATCAGTTATCAGGAAAAGATTGTTGATTTGGAAGTGCAGAATCAGCCGAAGACTCCACCTGATCATCAACAGATTAGAGCAAACGAAGTGAAAGCCGCAGTAGAAAGTATAGCCAGTGAAGTGGCTAAGTGCCAGACTCTACTGGACGAGGCAACAAAAATGTTTACTGCACTTGAAGAAGACCCAGAGTTGTTGGACCTCAAGAACTTCCTGAAGGATAGGCAGGCAGCATTAGAATTGTTGGACGCAGAGGTTAAGGCTTTGCCACCAAGAGACTGCCTTTGCAGATATCATGAAGTCAGGGAATTGAAAAAATAAGTGTAAGTGTTGAGAGAAAGGGAAACTGAGGTTGGGGATTAGTCACAACCCCTCCAAGAAGAAGCCCATGAACTAACACAGAAACTTGAAGAAGCATTGAGGGAACTCCGTGAAGGAAAGGATTCAGTATAAGAGCAAGTGGACGATGAAATAACAGCTAATGTGTTGGAGACAATCAATCAGAGTGAGCAAGACACAAGGAAATGGTCGAAAAGTTAAGTACAAGATATCAAGAGTTCACTGCGAAGCTAGCTCCGCAGGAGGAAGAACAACTCAGAGAAGTAGAGGTTGAAGGTGGCTCGGGGATGATCCACATGGGGCATTTTTTGTGCAAATCAAGTTTTGGAACTGTGAAGTTAAGCACAGTAAAGATGAAGAATTTTTGAACAAGTCATTTTTTCGGAGAGCTGCGAAGTTGAGCGCAGCGCAACGTCGGAAGAGATGCGAAGTATAGCGCTGCGGAAGAGTCAGCGCTGCGATGAGCCCGATCTACGGAGATCCGGCAAGGCAGAATGTTGGACGGAAGACGGCAGATATTTCGGTTAGACCATCGGTGGTCTATTTTTGGTAAAGATGCTCGAGGATTACCAAGCGGTGGGTAAGGAGTAAAGCGGATGAAAGCGATCGGTTGCACAAGCAAGGAACCACTACATGAACCGGCCACATAAAGCCGATAAAGAAGGAACGACTCAGTGAAAGCGACCTGTTGGAGTGAGTGCGACAGGGGGGCTGATAGCGACGTGACCATGTGCAGAGGGCGGCCATGACGGAAGATTCGCTACTAGAACCAGCAAGTCTGGTTAGCTGAAAACTGCAACAGTTTTGGAAACCCTTAGGGTTTCGCCCAGCTATTGTAAAGACATGACCTACGGGCATGATCTATAAAAGGCACATATTTTGTAAGGGAAAGGGTTAATCTCTCGTTGTTGTTGTTGTTGTTGATGCTTAATATTGAGAAATATTATAAGTGTAAAGACTGAATAGATCTCTGTTGAGAGACATTTTTGTAAAGGCTCTGCAAGCTGCGTGCGTAGAGGCCTATTGAGAGAGAAGCAGCTAAATGTGCAGACTAGAACTTGTGTACCCTTCCCAAAGACTAATATAACAGCAGTTCCTGTTGACATAGCTCCCATACTGGGGGTAAACCACGTTAAATCCTGTGTAGTGTGACTATTTATGTGTTTGCACTTGTTTGTTTGCTTACAATGAATGCTCGAAATCTCATTTATCAGTTGATGTGTTCATACTTTTATATGTATTCTCTAGAAGAATGAGATGGGAATAATATGTTAAGTATCACACGTATGGATGAATGTTGAATGCACAGTATTTCTGAGTTAACGAATGCATAAGTCATTTAGATAAACACCTAAGTAGGAGAGATCGCGTCGTGCGACTCCCTTGAAGCGCGGCACCGGAAGTGCGCAGAGTGGTGTATTTCGTTTTGTTGCATAAGGTATAAGATTAAATAATTTAAGGCAGTAGATGAATGAATAAAGCACTAAGTAAAGTCATCGAGGTTGGTTAAGTCCGAAGAGGAAACGTATTCGTCAGTTGTGATGTCTTGTCGTTGAACCCATCTGAACCACGCAGTCCTTGGATGCATTGGTTGTGCAAGTGTCTCGACTCATAGAAATATCAGCCGCGAAGTCTCCCATGTTACACAGTCTTCAATCCGTAGCGCGCTGCTCACCAGTTTACCGAAACTCGCATCACCAAGTTGTGGAAACCTGATTCCACAGCCACCCCCTCAGCTTCACCTTGGGTGAGACCTCAGTCTGTTCGCAGCTTGTTGCCGAAAGGGCCGGTGAAAAGGGGTTTTGTTGGTTCGTTGAAACCACGAAGAACCTGGGTCTACATTGGAAACCTCTAGAACAGTATAGTAAGCCAACACTTCCTTGCATTGATCATAGGTATGTTCCACTACTTGGGACTAGTTTGCTCGCTATTTGACGCTCGTTCCCTCACCTGTTGTACTATAAGCAATTTTATTCTTTTTCAAGCTTTCACAATATGAAAAAGACCAAAAAAATCAAAAAACTGAAAAAATCTGGACGGGAAAATCTTTAATACTTCTTATTGGCAACTGTTGTGTCGCCTTTGAACAAAGCATTCACTCCACTCCATTCATTATGAATCGGGACTATAGTTGGACCGCCTGGTTAAGCTTCCAGTCATTATGGATCCCTTTGTTGATGCCTCCTGCATCGCACAGTGTTATTATCATCTAGTACTTGAGTCTATGTTTCCTGGGTCTATCCATCTACTCATGCTCTTGTTCAAAGGAAGTTCTGAAACCAGATTCGGCCACTCCTCAGATCTCTTGACTATTTCATGTCAGCCATCCTTATTGATTCAGTTCGTTCGTCCAAGTTCTTCCAAATCTTTCAGCGTAGTTGTTACCTCGTGCTGGTTGATGGGGGATGCCTTAATGCCCTCCTTCCAGCGAGTTTCTTTCCATCGACTTCAACTCATTTATTCCAGAATTGAGACTTAGAGTCCATTGAGTACCTTGAGGCTTGCAATCGTTAGTGGTAGGTTCTCTCGCCATAGACAGTTTTGGGAATACATCAATGTCCCCTGATCGATGGATTCATCTTAGTGTTCGACCTCAACACATCTATTCACGCTTTGATGATTGTACTCTCTGCCTTGATGCCCATTTTCATTATTGGTGGGTTATCTCGCGTTTGTTAATGGTATACATCATTGACCGATAATCAGACGATGTCACATCAGGTTCGACTTCAACACCTTTATTCACTTGATGGGACTTGTACCGTAGATGATTTGTGTAGAAGACACCAGACGGTAGTGGCATTCAGTATGCTACTCATGATTGTGATTGTACTTATGAGATATCATTTCTCATACATCAGCAGTTTGTACCTCCAGTTTGCACCAGTTGTTTCCTTTTCAATAGGAGATCGTCTCTTATTGTAGATGGATCATGGCTATGATCACCTATGACATGTATTCATTATGTACTTCCTATTCATGTACTGCCTATTCATTATGTAGAATTCTCTGCCTCTACTATCATATACCAATTCAAATGGGTCTAACATATACTTGATGGTTTGGGCCCTTTATCTGCCAATTTTAGGAGAGACATGCAATTGCTTGAAGCATAAGTACCATTTTTTATAAATAATAATTTGCATTTCACTAAATTCATCACCAACTTTGATTTATCCTACATTGTCAGTCGTGTTATTACTGCCAATTTTGGTGCACAAATTTAAAACCAGGCAAAGCTTATAAGGGAACTTGAGCATTTCAAGATCCTAATAATTCACTAGGGTGATGCTATGTACATTATTAGCAGAGTTCCACTAGATCAATCATCTTCCCATGACAGTAGGAGGTCTAGGAGAACAAGGATGCTAAAGAAAGATAACATAGACCACAGAAGGACCAAACGTTATCCTTTCATCGTGTATAAGTATCCCATTGTTGCCTAGCGCAATTCCCACAAGAGAGAATATTTACCATATACCCATGTAGTAGACTTGGGATAGTACTTAAGGCTTCACTGAATGTACCAACACCAATAGTATGTCATGAAATATACCTCGGGAGATTCATTGTCAATGAGGTTTTTAAGCAACCTAGAAATCAGTGTGTAGCGACTAGAAAAATATTATAATACATTTGTCATATCTATGCAACAACAAAAAATCAAGTATACCTGAAAAACGATTACCGATAATAAAAAAATGACAAAAATTGATGTAAATAGTGTTTATCCATACTTATTTTCATGCCCACTCTCCTTTTGTAGGGTATTGTGGGATTCGTAACTATTAATAGCGAGAATCACACTCTCCTATATTTTCTTGGATATATGGGCTTCATTGTCATCCTTGTAGAGCACACTGGACATCGGTAGGGACAGTACTCATCTATCACATTCTTTTGTAGGGTGGGTCCATCACATTGACTAGTGGGAAAGGATCCAGTCGTCTAATTTGCAGGTGGACTCTATATGTCTCAATCTCCAAGTTGCAAGTGGACTCTATTGGTCTTGATCTAATAGAGTATGGCCTTTAAAAAATTAAACCTACACAAAATCAATCACACAAACTCACACTATTACATATGGGTGGATTGTTCCACGCAATATTTCCACGTTTTCAACATTCGTGGGTTAATGAAATGAATTTTTATTGTTTAAAAAAAAAAAAAAATTACATGGCGGAAAAACCGTGGCAATAGCGATGATGTTTACTTTTCCACGAACTTTCGTCCCTATATCGACGAAATTTCAATGTTTCAATTTTCGTTGCAATAGAGACGAAGGTCGAGCAATATATACTACATACTCTAACCATCATTTACACATTTGCTATAGTTGAGACACATTGAGCGCGGATTTTGAACTTGCGAGGTGATTGTTTGAGCTTGGATATTCTACATAGTTCTGATTTTGAACTTGCAAGGTTAGTATTTTATATTTTTATGAAGGTTAGAATTTTATATTGTTTATTAATGAGGCTTAGGCTATTTTTTTTTTCCCATGATACATCTAAATGGGTTAGGCTAATTTTTTTCCATGATACATCTAAATGGGTGAGGCTAATATTGTTAAATGATACATCTATTAGGGCTAGGCTAATTTTTTTTCCATTTATTAAATGTATCTATGAATGTATTTATAATAATTGTAGAGAAATATGATATAATAGATCAGAATTAGGTCACCCATATTACATATAACAAGATTATTCTCTTGTTTTGAATTATAAGATTATGGAAATACTTTTAATCCTGGATTAGTTTAGCCTTGACCCACTTTCAACATTAACCATTATGACTATAGAAATAGGATGACCCAGTACACACAAGGTCGATGTGGATGGTGGAGAGGCAGCTAAAGTCATTTAAGGATTTTGTTAGACAAAGAGCGCGTCCCGAGGGTTCTATGGTTGAAGGATATATGGTATATCAATGCATGGTGTATATTAGTGAATATCTACCTAAATTATCAGAAAATATGAATGTGCCTCGCATTTGGCATCTCGACTCCATCAACAAATTTGAAGGGGAAGTCCTATTGGGGAGAGGTACATTGAGGACTATGAAAGGTAATTATTATACGTTGATGTTGAATTAATATAGTACACATTAATTTTTTCCAATTTTATATTATCATACTGTTTTTTAACTTTTTTTAATAATTATGCATTTTCAACTATATTAAACTATGTGCCTTTAATGATATCTAATTAATGATATTGAATTGTTGTTTTTTCCTATAGTTGGTCGAGTGTGGGATGCTTTACATTTATACATTGCAAACAACCTTGACTGGATGGAGCATTGGATAAAATATTGTGAAGAATTCTTCGGTAGGTTATCATGGGAAGGGGTCAGTAACATGATTAAAACAGCTCATCGTATTCGACATCAATTTCCTGAACTTACGTCGCAAAGGGAAGTTGATTTAGACTATGGTTTAAAAGATAAAAAGGAAAGTAAATTGTTTACCCACATTTTTTCTAGTTACTTCGATCCATTTTTACAATTTCATTTCGTTTGTTTAAGTTTTCAATTATATTTTCTAAGTCCTATATGACGTTTATTAATTCACAACGTATTTTTAACCTGTTGTCAATATTGCAGTTGAAACATCACAAGGCTATGTGGTGTAATGGTCGTAAATTTTGTATCAAAAATTTGGATGATAACAGGAAAATCTCGGATTGTGGGATAACTGCAGTGTTTAAGGTAACCAATGTTTCCTCTAGAAGTGATAGACATCCAGAAGAAACTGAGAATAGGTACTATGGGCATTTGGAGGACATTATTGAGTGTGATTTTATGTTAAATTTTCTGAATTTACTTCAATATGATCTAGGATCTTAACTGAGAGAACAACATGTACAGCATATCTACAGCATATCATTCATGGAGACAATAATGCAAGCACACAAGAGACACAAAGATTTACTTGGGGAAAACCATAAAGGTGAAAAACCCCAATAACTTCCTCAGAGATAGATAGAGCAATGATACAACCAACCAATAGAGATATCCATAACCTAGCAGCAATCCTCCTCCTCCATAAGTGCGCCTCTCCTCCTTGAGAGCATGTGTGAGAAGTGAGTGAGCAAATAGAGTGCCTCCCGCACTCTATTTATACTTGACATGACTTGCCTTTTTACCTAACTCATGTCGGCTCTAACTTAACCACATAACATAATGCTGAGTGGGCCGACCCCCAATAGGGTGGTCTAATAACCCTTTGACCCACATGACTTATACAGGGCCGACCCCAAATAAGGTGGTCTAATAACCCATCAAGTATAAGTTACGACACTTACAATATAAATGACGACACTTCCTTATAGAGGAATAATACCATCTCTATAGGAATACAATATACATATATGTGAAATACATTCCGAAGTTACATATACATCAACACTCCCTCTTAACTAGGAAGGTATTTCTCAGCACAGTTCTTCTAGCACAAGTCATCTTCTCTGGATCATCGTCACTAGATAATCGTCATCGAGTCATCATCATCGTCACTAGATAATCGTCATCGAGTCATCATCATCGTCACTGCTGCTGCTATCTCAATCAATCTCTGAATCTACTCGTCATAGGAAGTTCTACAGAGCCAGTCCTTTTTCATACTGGATGTAGGCCCACCACCTGCAGGTCTTCATCATCACTGGCCATACTGTGGAATCTTCAGGACTTTTACGTGCGTCACAAAACCTCGAAAGAGCATCCCAGGATATTACGGGTACACAACTCCAACCTGTAGGATCTCCCAGGGCGCTATTACATGTGACCCCACCACAAAACCTCGAAAGAGCATCTTAGGATGTTACGGGTACACAACTCCGACCTAAGATCTCCCAGGGCACAAATTACATGTGGTCCACCACAAAACCTAGCAAGAGCATCTCAGGATGTTACGGGTACACAACTCCGACCTGAGATCTCCTAGGGCACAAATTACATGTGGTCATGGCAAAACCTCGCAAGAGCATCTCAGGATGTTACGGGTACACAACTCCGACCTGAAATCTCCCAGGGCCCAAATTACATGCCATAGGACAAAACCTCGCAAGAGCATCTCAGGATGTTACGGGTACACAACTCCGACCTGAGATCTCCCAGGGCAACGAATTACATGTCCTCCTAGAGCAATGTCTCGAAAGAGCATCCCAGGCTGTTACGGGTACACAACTCTGGTTATCACAGAAGATATCAGTAGCTTCCAATGGGAGATCAAATAGCTCAGACAGTAGCTTCCGTAGCCATACTGCCTCATAACTAGCTGAACAGGCTGCAACATACTCTGCCTCAGCTGTACTCAGTGCTACGCAGGACTGCTTCCTGCTAAACCAAGAGATCACACCTGATCCCATACTGAAGTAACACCCAGATGTGCTCTTCCTGTCTGCAGCACTGCCAGCCCAGTCTGAATCAACATAACCCTGCAGGTTAAACTTTTGATTCGCCTCATATCTGAGCCCATAATCCACTGTACCCTTCAGGTACCTCAGAACATGCTTTACAGCAACCAGGTGAACACTCCTCGGATCCGTCAGGAACTGGCTCAATGTGTTCACAGCAAAGCAAATGTCTGGTCTCGTGTTCGTCAAGTACATCAAGGACCCAATCATCTGACGATACGTAGAGACATCAACCAGCTCAGATGAAGCATCACATAGAAGCTCCATATTTGATGTCATAGGTGTGGCCATAGCCTTGCAGTCCATCATCCCGAACCTCTTCAGGATCTCTACTGCATACTTCCCTTGTCCAAGGAAGATTCCATATGCACTCTGCCACACCTCCATGCCAAAATCAAATAGTGCATCATCCCCAAGTCTTCATCTCGAACTTGGAAGAAAGCTTCCGCTGCGTGTCGGCAATCAATCTATCTTTACCTGTAACAAACAGGTTATCTGCATACAAAAGTAGTATCACTGGATTGCCTTCTTCAACCTTGTAGAAAAGGTTGGAATTTGCTTTACTCTTGGTAACGCCCAAACTGGATAGTAAGCTGTCTATCCTACCATACCAAGTTCTGTACACATATATGACTACACCATGCTGTCTTGAGATCCATCTGGTGCATCTTCTATTTCATCACTTTTATATTTCTCAATGCTGCCATCTGCAACATGCTTGATCTGATAGTTCCATTTGGAAGTCATAACAAACTTCCCTTCACATCTTGGGACTACATCCCAAACATCATTCTTCATGATCGACGGATCATGGTATTTCATTTCTTCATCCCAGATCCTGGGAACTTCAATATCTCCAATATCTTCAATAGATATCTTTGTTGCTGGAACAAAATGTTGTAGTTCTTCTTTTGTAGGAGATGGCATACGATCTTTCCTACACAACAAGTTAAATTGCATGATTAGAAAACATCTCATAGTTTTCAGAACAAATTCTTACACATAAAGAAATATGCCATACAGTCATGCAATTATCTTAGCCAATGCTTCAATACAACATTTATCCATATTCCGTAACTTTCTAGATGCCTTCCAATCTCTACCAGAACATTGTTAAGAGTGTGCACAACTCCCAACATGTCAGCAAAGAGGTTTCATTCTAGATAAGTAGCAATGGAATGTTGTACAGTGCCATAGGCCACTTACCCATTCATATTAGGAGTATACTGTTCATCAATGCAATTATTCTAATATGCATAATACACAACCTAATTCTAGGAACATCAGTATATACATTATTGAACAGTATTATTTAAGAAATGACAGTTCAAATACTTATCTTTGTTTGTTCATTGGGTGGACTCCCTCTGAGTCTTCGATTCCTTGCAGGAGCTGCTGGAGTCCTAATCTGAAGTAGCTTCTTCTACACCTTTCTGTTGTGGGATGTAGAGAGATGGTCAACTCCCTCTGAATATCTGCATCCTTGCGTAAACCACTGGAGTGTACTCCCTCTTGATCTTTGCTCCCTGGATTACCTGTCCTTGAACTTATATACATTCTCGATCCCTATGCATGCTTGTTAGTATCGTGAATGTGTTATCCTTGTGATCTCATATAAAATCATACATTCATTAGTATACTATTAAAACACAATAATCTCAAGCATGTATAGTCATGATCATTTCAAACAGAAATAATAAGCATTAGCATTCAAGGTTTATCTAGGATTCTTATGGTTAGTCAAATCATAAGAAACATAACATGTCTAAACCTGTAATTACTCAAACCTATGACTCTTCAGGTTAGTTGAATCATCAATCAAGATAAGAGATATAAAATGCATAAAACCTGTGATTATTCAAACCTATACCATCATGATTCTTCTGGTTAGTTAAATCAATCAATATAAGAGACATAATTCTTTTACTTATATTCCTATTTGACCATAGGACTTTTCTGGTTAGTCATATCATCAATCAAAGTAAAAATCATAATATGCCTAAACCCATGAGTACTAACTTCAATGAATAATCATAATCAATCATGCCAAGTATACTTAAATAAAGGATCTTATCACAAGGTGAGATTCTAACTTGATATAGGAAAAACATACCTGGATTAGCATGCTAGATAATTATATCTCACATACTCACATGATGTCTTCTTGTTCTTCTTCAATGACTTGTGCTAGTAACCTACATGTCTCATATGTTAACCATTACAAAACCAAGTTATACATACCTTGTAAATAGATCTTCTATGAGATTCATGACAATGGATGAATCTTTGTCCTCATGTTATCATGATCATATGTTCTTGAACTGGAACATGATTTGTCTTCCTTGGTGTACCTTTCATGTTAGTAGACAACATAAACTTCATACAACACCATAATGCATTAGTACAATCATAAGTGTCAACACCCTAACCAATGAGTATCTTCTATCATGCATTCATAATTTTGTTAAGGTGATACAACAAATCTAAAATCAAAATTGTACTAACCGTAATAACATGAAGACAAACATACCATAAACTTAATCATGGACAAATATCGAAACATACCTCGATGAGTCATACCTGTCGAGATCGCTTGTAATCTTCTTATGTAAGGCCTTATCCTCATCTCCCTCTGAGACAGGAACTTCTTTCACTTATGCAGGTGATCAATCCATCTTCTTCTAGGATTAACCCAATCCACTTGATTTGCAAGAACTGGACCTTGAGCTGGATATGGGTTTGTCAGAGAAACCCCAAAAATTCAAACTTTGAATTTCAACCTTCCGATAGGATAGGAATATGCGCCTCGATGAACTGATCAAACTGGTATATTCAGAATTTGAAAACTGCAAAGTTTCACTCCTCAAATTTGCCTTTGAAACTTCCGGATTCACTGGACGTGACCCTGAACTGGGGTTTGATGAAGCCCACTCTTTTGCCCCATCAAAATGTTTGATCCAAAGCTCTAAGCTTCTATTTTTCTGAGGAGCTTCCAGCCGTGGTCACAGATTTCAAAAATTCCCATTTTTACAGAAGCCCTAATTTTCCATTTTTCTGATCAAAGTCCCGAACTAGGGTCTGATCAAACCCGGCCTTCTACCCAGCCAAAAATTCTGATATTGGTCTCTAAATTTCTATTTTGATGAGTAGCATCCAGCCGTGGTCTCCGATTACAAAAATTCCAACTTTCTTCAAAGCCCTAAATTCCGGAAGCCATGAATGAAGGTACCAAAAAATAATTCTGTTTTGACAGAAATATGTACCTGATTGTTTCTGGTGTAACTCCGAAATTTTTGATCCACAGGGTCTGAAAAAGTTTCCTGACATAGCCTGACCTGTTAGCTTTCCATCCTGACAGGTCTGACCTCAATTGGATGTTCTGAGAGAGAGTTATGCCAAATGTCGCAACGTGACCTGTTTTGGGAAAATACAGGAGAGCGAACTTGTACGGCGTGCCACGTGTCACTGTTTGACCTTCGGCCTCTGAAAAAGTTTTCTGAGATATCTCGGCCTGTTATCTTTCCATCCTGACAGGTCTGAACTCAATTGGATTCTCTGAGAGAGAGATATGCCAAGTGTCTCAACGTGACCTGTTTATGGGATAATACAGGAGATCGAACTTGTACGGCGTGCCACGTGTCACTGTTTGACCTTCGGCCTCTGAAAAAGTTTTCTGAGATAGCTCGGCCTGTGTACTACCTGTCACTTTTCACTAAATTTCATTTGGAGCTTCCTATCCCAAGTTATGACCTTTTTCCCAAGGTCACCTGATTTTGACTCAGATCTGGAAGAGGCAGAAACCCTATATTGTACAGATCATAAATCACAAAGTACAATGAATTAGAGGTTGTCCTTTGGACACAAGGTACCTGGAGATTTTATCTTCGTCCTGTAACAATTTCAGATCCGAAAAATTCGCCAAAACGGATTTATAGCGAAAGTGCTACGATGACTGGTTTTTGCTATATCAAGCCCTAGCATCGTAAGTGCAACAAGTGTCATACATGCCATATCATGCCTTCTTTCAGGCTAGCTCTGATACCATGTTAAATTTTCTGAATTTACTTCAATATGATCTAGGATCTTAACTGAGAGAACAACATGTACAGCATATCTACAGCATATCATTCATGGAGACAATAATGCAAGCACACAAGAGACACAAAGATTTACTTGGGGAAAACCATAAAGGTGAAAAACCCCAATAACTTCCTCAGAGATAGATAGAGCAATGATACAACCAACCAATAGAGATATCCATAACCTAGCAGCAATCCTCCTCCTCCATAAGTGCGCCTCTCCTCCTTGAGAGCATGTGTGAGAAGTGAGTGAGCAAATAGAGTGCCTCCCGCACTCTATTTATACTTGACATGACTTGCCTTTTTACCTAACTCATGTCGGCTCTAACTTAACCACATAACATAATGCTGAGTGGGCCGACCCCCAATAGGGTGGTCTAATAACCCTTTGACCCACATGACTTATACAGGGCCGACCCCAAATAAGGTGGTCTAATAACCCATCAAGTATAAGTTACGACACTTACAATATAAATGACGACACTTCCTTATAGAGGAATAATACCATCTCTATAGGAATACAATATACATATATGTGAAATACATTCCGAAGTTACATATACATCAACATTTTAATTCCTTTAAAATAGTTTTGTTTGAGGTGAAGTGGTACAAGCTACGGATGCATGAACGTGATCCTGAAAGAACTGTTATTGAGCATGCTAATGGATTTACCATGGTTAATACAAGGGCATTTGAACCGGGTACAGAGCCTTATATTCTTCCAAGTCAATGTGAGAAAGTCTACTACTCCAAGGTACCAAGTAAAGTAGGTTGGTCATACGTTGTTCGATACGATCCAAGAGGAAGACCAGTAAAGTATAATCATGTACTAGATGATGAAGATAATCACGAAGAAGAAGAAGATGATGATGATTAAGATCATGCTGCAGTCGATGTGTTAGATGAAGAAGTTGAAGAGGTTGATCATGCAAATGTAGCAGACGTCGATGATCTCATTGACGATATGGATGACTATATTAGCGAAGATGACTTTGATGATGATCATGACGATGTGAATTATCCTTTCATCAATATCTATTCAGAACCAGATCCTGATACAGATGTCGAGTTGGATGAAGAAGAAGATGAATGATATTTAATTGTTGAAAAGTAGAGGTACGTAATGTTCATTTTGTTGATTAACTTGGTTATATTTGAAAATTAGTTTTCTAATCTTATGTTCTGCATGTGCAGTAGTGTGGGTGTTCCTGGAGGTTGTAGTAGTAATGGTTTGAATTGAACATGTGTCCATTGAGCAAGATACAAAATGAAGTTATAATATTTATGTGTTAATTTCTGGGTTATTTCAATTACTAATTAGTGGATTTGTATAATGTAAAGGATGTTTGGAATTTAGGTTCTTGATGTGATTTTTACTAATATATTCATTGTTAATGACCCTCTGAGCCATCTTGGTTTGAGTTCAAGTGCCGTTTATTTATATGTTATTCTTTTAATTTTTTTAAATTAAATCAATCAAGTATTTTTTCTTGAGATAAATTTTTGCTTTGATGAGTCTTTTTTTTCCTTTGAAAAGACTTCTGGATGTGCTATTTTTTAATCTATGTTGAGTGACAAAAAAAAAAATTCAATATTTTTCATGGATTTATACACAAAGGCTATAACCACAACTCTTGATAAATTGAAACTTTTCATTGGTTTATACATGGTTGCATTTGTTTGAATGTTTATATTTTCAATCTATGAGGTGGATTGGGTTTCTATCACATTTGGACATAGTAAGGTTTGGAAGGCCACCTTTAGGGATTTCGTCACATGTGTTTGAAACTTTTATGTTTGAACTTTACGTGATGCACCATTGATTGGACTAATAGATCATAGGATATCACCCCTTTAAAACTTCAAACACTTATGATATAGTATTGTGACATGGCCACATTTATATAAAATGGTTTTAAACATTTTTCTTATGCCTTCTAGTCACTTCTTGTTGATATTTATCCAAACCATGCCTTCTATAGAGTTAAATTGATGAGACACTATATGATGAGCATTCATCTTGTTATGCTTTTGTTTTTATCTATACAAATTCTCTCCCATCTTCCTGTGAACTCATTGAATATTCTCTATAACGTTTATGGTTTTTTCCTATTCATTTCCATGGCTCATCAAATTATCTTTAGTAGCTTGGGAAAATGAAATTTCAAATGTTGTTCAAGCCAAAAATCCCAAAGATGTCTCAAATGGAGATTTTTTATTAGAGCTATAAATGACCTAATTATATTCATGCTTAATGTAGGGGAGATTCCCATCCCAATTCTAAGGAAGCATGACATTGAAACATCTCAAACTTCTAGGTCCAAGAGATGATCTCAAATCACTTCCCATTAATATAAACAATATAGGGGCAACATTTGAAATTACCCATCCATATAAATTTCAATTTCTATGTTGAAATTCCTATTGTATAAAATTCGACTCGTCATTCAAAATATTGGAAATATCATAAAATATAATCATTCACTCACTCATGTCATCCACTCACTACTTAGCTTTGCAAGGTGACGAGTGATGGCTGACGACTACGAGGTACTAGCCTCTTTAACTCTGTCATCTTGTACCACAAGCACAAGTTTGAATTGCGATTACAATTTGGCACTCTCCCTCCATTGTTGATCCAATCATGATAATTCCCACTCAAATTATTTAGAGGTGGAATTCTAGTTCATAGGGTTTGGGCTATCTCAAGACTCCAACATTTCCTTTTGTCACTAAGCTTAGAAAAAACAACCAGACTAGAGGATTTGCTCTCAAGGATGTGGAATAATTCTACCAAAGTGAAAATCCTGCTATCTAGATTAGGAATTAAACCACATTCATAAAACCTTCCCATGATATAGAATTTCAAATGCGTGTTTCGAGGTCATCCATGCTACAACCACTCCATTAAGATTTAAGATCTTTCTTTTCTTTGCTTGGGTGACATGCCATTTAACTACCACCTCGAATGCATGTGATTACGGGTTGAGTTCATTAATGCCTTTAAAAATAGGTTCATGGGAGAATACATATGGGGTCTTAATTTATGCATTGATATAGAGAGGTGGCACTAGGCACACAATATGGAAAAACAATGAGTTAGGAAAAATATTTGGACCAAAGAACACAATGGTTATTAATAAAATTTAAAACAACAAAAATTAATATATATTATACAACTTATTAATATATTTAAGTAATATATATTATAATTTTTTAATTAATATATATATATATATAATTTAATTAATATATATTATAATTTTTAAAACAACAAAAAAAAACATAACTGAAACATACCTGTCGCATTAGCTTTCCCAAAACGCTATGTTGCTCTGTTGGGTTCGACAGCACCCCCCTGCATGCAACCGGCTCTTGGGTCGTGTCCTTCTTGACTGTGCATGTTCCACCGGGCTTTTGGTGGCACCCTGTCCGGTAGTGTTCTCATTGCACTCTGCTACGAGTCTGGAATGTGCATGTTCCACGAATGTTGCACCCGCTCCGGCCTTGTCCACATTTCGATTTGCTACGAGCGCTATTGAAGTAGGTTTTTTTGTGGCACCCGCTCCAGCCATGTTTGCATATCCCCACAGACCCTCAATGGAAACTGTAAGTTGAAACCCTCCTCTATTGATTCGAATCTCTGCATTTTTGGGTGCGAATTAGGTGGTTTTGATTTCATTTGTTAATTAGGTGGTTTTGATTTTATTTCGAATCTCTGGATATTCATGTGTTTTCTAAATTATTTGAGGAAGGATAGGTGATGGCTGAGTATGAAAATGTCTAGTTGAATCTACTCCTGGTCATTGGAAACACATTATGTCATGGATGATCAGTTTTCAGGTTAATTAGCCCCCACCTCACTCACACGACTAGGCTTTGGTCCCCTCCTATTGGCCGCTCCAGAAGCCCGCAGCTGTGGTTTTTGTGATGCCCGTGGTTAATTCTGAATTTGTAGTGGCATGAGGTTGTTATAAATTATTTGGCTAATGTCTATGTGAATTAACAAGCCATGTAAGATCTAGAAATGTAGAATTATGTTTATTTGCATATTCAGAATTCATTTAGTGATTGTTTGTTAAAATGCATGAATGAATATGCATGGAAGCTAAAAATAAATGTGGGGAATGAAAGTTAGAATTTGTAAACTATAAACATTTCCTTTAGATCTGTAACTTATCCTATTGTTGGATCATGTCCATAGATTTTGAATATGAATTGAATTTAGTTGGTTTGGTTAAGATTGGATTTTTTTGCAAATTGTCTGGATTTAGTTAGTTTGCTGACATGATTTAGTAAATTTCATTTATGGGCATTTCTGTTTTGAATCCGAAGGAATTTTGGGGGTATCCGTACCATATGAGGCTGGAACCCCCATTTTCAGTCCATCTATGAAGTTTGCAGAGCCCGATTTGTGATCTGGGTGTTTTGGGGTACAAGTTGGTTACCAGAAAGGGGGCATTTGACTATACTCCAATAGATTTCCGAGTTTACATCAAGAGGAAACCTTTGTAGTATGGTGTTGCAAATTTAATGTAGGTGGTTGTGAATTAATGACTAGTATGCATCCTAAGTTTTTGACTGAATCTCTCAACCAGAAAGCCTTGCATACCTCCATGGAATGAGATGTGATTCCAAATACTTGTGATTGTTGCTTGTTAAGGACCCAAGTATTGTATTTTTATTATAAGTGGTTCTTTTTTTAAATCTATTAGTGTCAATCTATTTCGGTATTGGAATGCTAGATGAAATTGTTCTTTACTCTTTCGTAAGGGGGAATTAAATAATTGAATCTATGGAAGAAATCTCTGCTCTTTAAATGTTGTTGTAGCATTCCTTAAAAAGGGACTACTAACTCTCGTAAGAACCAATATGATGATTGAATGTGTTGGATAAAAGTAGTAAGGACATTGAACTATTTTGAGTGAAGATGAGTTAATTGATAAGTTATCTCAAAACATCTTATTAAGAAAGTAACTATTTCTGGAAGTCAAGTAATACTTGTCAGGAATGATATCTGAATTCCTTTATAAAAGAGTTTTAGTGATTACTTAGCATGTGGAATGTGGATAATCAGCATGTGGAATGCAGCTTTATTCAATTGACTGAAGAGGCATGGTTATTGAATTGAATTGTCTTATTATATTCATTTACATTTCATGTTATTCCTGTTGGGTTTATCGTCCATTCTGATGGGGCATTACATATGTCATGATTTTTTCTCTAAATTTTAGGTAAAAATCACGATCTTTCCGGGCCAAAAAATCAAAGCCCAAAAAAAATAGCAATGCGCCAAAAATTTCGGCTATATCTTCAACACTGATTCATATAACAACTACCTTTTCTCCTACAACTGTTTTTATATCTGCGCAATCCTTCTTGTCTCTCTTAACTCTTTGGAATCCATCCATGTTTTCACCAAATGAGTTTAGTTGGAGTTTGGTATATGTTGCTTGATATTGAGCTTTTTGGGACAACTTGCCATCGGATGGCCTCTAGCTTGATAAAATCTACACCTGTATGCTATATTCTTGTAGTCCAATTTTTGGGGTACTTAATGACCATAAGGTTTTACTATGCAGCAATGACCTCCATTCCCACAACGCAACATCTAAACCTTGAGCTTGCACCCATTTTAACATAACTAATGGTGCTTAAACACGTGTATCTTAACAATGAAGTTCAGTTGAATCTGCTCCTGGTCATTGGAAACACATTATGTCATGGATTATCAGTTTTCAGGTTAATTAGCCCCCACCTAACTCACACGACTGGGCTTAGGTCCCCTCCTATTGGCCACTCCAGAAGCCCACAGCTGTGGTTTTTGTGATGCCCGTGGTTAATTTTGAATTCGCAGTGGCATGAGGTTTTTGTGATGCCCGTGGTCCCCTCCTATTGAGTTGTCATTGATGCCAACAAGGGTCTTGTAGTGGCCTTTTAGTTGTCATTGATGCCACCAAGATCTCCTACAGTGGACAAGCCTGATGAATGGGTTTGATCATGGACACTATGAACATGGACTTCATTTCTTCTTTGTATGCATGGTGTTTTCGAATTTTCAAAATTGAATTATTGCACATTTGATTTTCAGCTATCATTGTAGTCATGGTTTGGTTGTTTCCAACACTTATATCTCTTGTTGATTTCACTTAAGTTAAGGCTTAAATTGTCAAGGATTTTAACATTAGTCTTAAAGACAAAAAGGCAGATTTATTGCTGATGGAGTTGTTCTAATGCATGATTTTCTATGGTTTTTGCTCTATAGAGCACATAACCATGGTGGGATTGTTTTTGATGGTATATTATTAGTGTATAGTATTTAGACAATGTTCATTGTCTTTTTTTTGGCATCATCATCTCTTATTTGAATGTTTGCATCAAGCACATGTGGTGTATAAGGGTTGTTTGAGGGTCTTACATAACATTCCCCACACATTTGATTGCAACTAACACATTGCTCCCAAATGTTGTTATTTAATTATTTATCCTAATGGTGTCAATGACCTATATGATTTTGACTATCAGGTGCTGAGGTGGCATCCTTCAGTTGTTTGCTTGCTTGGGAGACTATAGTGCTCCCCTTATTTGGCATATTTTGTAGTTATTTAGAGGCATATAAACCTTTTTAACAATCTATTAAAAAGGTCATTGATACCATTAGGATAAATAATTAAATAACAACATTCGGGAGCAAATCAGCCTTGGTACACTCACTCATTCACTCACTCATGTCATGCACTCACTGCTTAGCTTTGCAAGGTGACGAGTGATGACTGACAACTACGAGGTACTAGCCACTGGGATTTGACTCTGAATCTTGATTCACTTCGGGCTTAGATCTAAGTTGTTTTAATGTGTCAATGACTATGGCTGTGACAATAGAGAACCACTACAAGGCCCAAAACAAGGCCAACTAGAACCACAAACCAAGAAGAGGTTGATTTATGCATTGACATAGAGAGGTGGCACTAGGCACACAATATGGAGAAACAATGAGTTAGGAAAAACATTTAGACCAAAGTACCACAATGGTTACTAATAAGAGAATATTTGACACAAAAGTATGTTGTTAATTTTTAACAAGTGAGCCTGAAGCAAGCGAGCTTGAAACAGGCGAGCCTGGTGCAAGCGAGCACGAGGCAAGCGGGCGTAGAAGGTCAAAGCGGAATCCAGTGGGCCCATAACCCACAAGTAAACATGAAAATCTCTACTTGGACCGGAGGAAAAAATCATATCTATACTATTAATGATAATATGAGTTGGTTGGATTATATGCAAGACTCGAAACCTAGGTGGGAGTTGAGACATGCTGAAGTATTAGATGCTAACTTACATGGATCTAATGCTTTTATTAGACTAGTGCCAGAACTCAGAAGAATGCCTATGGGATCCAGTATTGTACCAGAGATGATTTACAACAACTCCCTGAGAAAAGCAGCTGATGCAAGCAATTGGTTAACACAACTCTATCACGATCTTAACTTAATCTCGACAGAGGTCTCTACACATCAGCCCGGGCTACAACTAGACCAACAATACTACTGTATTAACCGGATACGTTCTTTGGAAGCATGGCCGCATCAAGATGCTAGTCTCCGGTTTCCAAGTACTACACACACTTATAAAAATATAAAAAATTATGGTGGAAATTCTTGAGAAAAGAAAATACAGATAGAACATATTATACCATGCTAAATTTTGGACTTCAAATTACACATATCCATGAGGATCCTGCATTCCACATCCCTGATTGGATGAATGACTGGTGGCGGTCATTCGACATCAACCTGATAGCATTAGAACCAGCTGTTATTTATAATCTAAAATGGGAAGTTGGAGAATCTCTTGAACAGGTCAAAGATATTTTGCAGACAAAGATTACTGAGGATCAAATCCTTGGGTACTACATTAAATACAAAGAACAGTGGCTTGTCAAAACCCGCATAGACGTCCACATCCATCATAATAGACACGTGGTCTTGAGGTCTATTTATTCAAAGGCATGTAGGACTAAATCCAACGTCTTTCGAGAAATATATGGTCCCCCATACTTCGATGATTTGTAAATATCTCAAAAGTATTTGGCTATGAGTGGGGCCTGTCCATTCAAATTGTCGTAAAGATTGAAAACAAAGTCATAAAAACTTTTAGATCTTACTTTGGAGAGTCATAAAAACTTTTAGATGTTTTCCATAATGGTTAGTTACTTTTATGTTGTCATCAATGACAATCCTATTCATCATGAGACTATGAACATGGACTTCATTTCTTCTTTGTATGCATGGTGTTTTCGAATTTTCAAAATTGTCTTATTGCACATTTGATTTTCAGCTATCATTGTAGTCATGGTTTGGTTGTTTCCAACACTTATATCTCTTGTTGATTTCACTTAAGTTAAGGCTTAAATTGTCAAGGATTTTAATGTTTGCATCAAGCACATGTGGTGTATAAGGGTTGTTTGAGGGTCTTACATAACATTCCCCACACATTTAATTGCAACTAACACATTGATCCCGAATGTTGTTATTTAATTATTTATCCTAATGGTATCAATTACCTCTATGATTTGGACTATCAGGTGTTGAGGTGGCATCCTTCGGTTGTTTGCTTGCTTGGGAGACTATAGTGCTCCCCTTATTTGGCATATTTTGTAGTTATTTGGAGGCATAGAAACCTTAATAACAGTCTATTAAAAAGGTCATTGATATCATTAGGATAAATAATTAAATAACCACATTCGAGATCAAATCATCCTTGGTACACTCAATTCAAAGTCCTCAATAGCTGATGTTATCCAATTCTATAGCATGAAACAGTTCCAAAACCCCAAAGTCATCCCACTAGTCAGCTAGCAAGAGATGATGCCCATGTAGCTGACTTGTGATTATTAGGGTCACTTACCCACCTTAAGTTATTATTTAACTTATTGTTTTGGTCTTTTGGGTACTTTTGTGGTGGTACACCATTTGGTACAAAGGGAGTTCAGTCATAACACCCATTATCATCTTTTTAACTTGTACCATTTTTTATTTATTTTGGTCATGGTACCCTCACCCACGTTTGACTTGACATAGTTTTGTGATTATGTCTTAGTGGTCTACATGATCAATGACCTATGCTGATCTGAACTTAACCTCATATGATGATACTCTTACCCAGGCATATCTGAGGTTTTTACTTTGTGCCGAGTCTCACTTATATTGAGATCTACTATTTGTGACCTTTTGGGTAATTTGTCTTTAAGCAGAGTTCTGTAAAAGTTCAACTCTCCATTTCTGGTTGTCATTGACTTCTACCTCAACCCAGTTATCTCTCTCTCTGGTTTGTACTTACCCTTAACGAGGTTTTCTAGTTCCTAGAGCTTGACAAGCCTCTACGAGGCACAGTCCCTTATTTGAAAGTAATAATTATGAGTTCAACACCGGAAGGGTTTCACACCAAGGTAAGTATCCTAAACCATGTTATTATGTGATTAATGTGTTTATCTTACATTACATGTTACTGAAAATTGTATTAGCACAGTGAACTAACTAGTAGTGTTGAAGTTTCTTCAACACAGTGACCAACTTGGGAGTGCTAAAGATGAAAAGTTGAAAGATATGAAAACTGTGTTTAATTTCTATCTTGCTATTTAATTTTAGTACTTGCTTGTTAAATGAAATGTATATTGAAGTATATTGATGTGTACACCTGCTTATTTCAGTATTACTTATTAAAGTATATTGATGTGTACACCTGTCCAATTGAATTATTGAGATATTGTGGAGAGTTAATAAATGTCAATCTCCCTTAACTGAGTCGTTGTTGTTAATTTCCCTTGTTAATATAAATTCATTTCTAGTTGTTCACCATACTACTCTCAGGTTGACATTTTTTTGGTTTGGTCCTCTTGCTTGGTTGATGGATACGCTCATTCTTGATTGAAATTTGTTATTTGTTTTTTTTTTTAAATCAATATAGTCGAAAAATCAATATACACATAATGTCTGAAAAACTGTCCTACAAGTTGCTTGCTAAAGCTTGATACCAAAAAGATCCTCGTAATATTGAAAGTCTTCGAAAATCAAATTTATCATGGCCATTTGAGTGCCACTTTGCATGAACTTGAAATTTGCAACATGTCTAAGGTGTAATATCTCACCTAAGTTAGTTGATGTATTTTGCGTTCTCTGCTCTAGTTTTTACTGATTATTTGGTTCAGATGTATTGACAAACAGTTACGAACACTGCTGCAATGTACTCCTGAGTGGACCCTCTCACTGTAGTTATTGTTTGTTGGGCTGATATAGTCAATTAATGTTTCTTAGTTGAGTGATTTTGCCAAACAATTCACTAACAAATAGTTTTCATATGCATTAGCATAAAATACCAGCATGTAAATTTTAAAAATGAAGGGTAGGCTGCCAATAATATGACATTCAAAGAAAGAGGGTAGGTTGCCAATAATATGCCCAGCAGTGTTAGAAGGACCAAAACTGGGTGATATACTAGTTAAATTCCTTAATTTGTTGTCCCTGGTGGTTTTGTTCTCCCCACTAGAGAAAAAGACCCCAAAATATGCAAACTCAGTCCACAAAAGAGCTCACAACCTACAGTGATGAATGTGGTGTCGTATGGACAGCTTGTTATGGCACTGTGACTTGGTCTCTTCCTTCCACAAATCCTCCTCCCAATACCAAACACTTCAGTTGAGATTTGTAACACTACATCCACTAGGGTTTGCATGTCCCTCCTAAGCCTCAGATTTGAGGGAAGTAAATGTGTTTAACTAATAATCTTTGCATTTGTGGATGTGTACTTTCAAAGAAGAAAGAAAGTGTCGTCTTGTTTATTCTTGTTTTATCGAGTGTAGGTACCACCAAATATTTATCTGTCAGATCTATCTTCCTCGAGTGATGATGAAGATATACTCGGAGAGGTTGAAAGTGAGACGAGTTGTACTAGATCTACCGGTTTTATATCAACTAGATCTGAAAAGATAAGGAAAAGATTTCATAGATGCATGAAATATTTTATTGCCAACAGTGGGTGGTGTAATTATGATGCTGAGAGCATAGGAGACACTGATACCTAATATGCTACCTCAAGTGGACACAAATTTCCTCATCAATGGGAGGATGTGTTGCATCGCTCCTTCATCCTTACATGGATTGGGGCTATTTTCCATGGATAGAATAAAGGTCCACTGTGGCACTGTAACTGAATTGATGGAGTATGTATGACCACTATACAAATACAATAACTGGTTGATCTTGGTCCAATATACTCGAAGTATGCTGAGATATGGAGTTGCCGCGAATTATATTCAACTAGCAGAAAATAAAATAAAAACAAAGAGGCGACTATGTATATTGATGGGAGACCAAAAGCGTCCGGAAACGTTGTCGGCTTTATAAATAGTACACGACCAGTGACAACAAATAAGCAACCAAATTGCAAATTCGAGGGACGCGAACAACATCGTATATTTGTATGTGTAATAAAACCAATACTTGCAGGTGAAGAGTTGTTGATCGATTACAACTTAAATCTAATAGATGTGGCTTCCGCGGTCTAGGGTAACCATGGACCGTCAGAATCTATGCCTCATCAGGTAAATGCTAAATGTAGTAACTAAACATGACTACAATAACTAAATGTTTCATTTTTTTCTATTATGAATACTTCCATGTGATTAGATGGTGATTACACTGCTATGAATATCTCATTTTTGTTTATGATGCAATTATTGACTCAACGTTTGTTTAGGGTGGCGGCAGTGGAAAGGCACATGCTGCTTCCACAGTCCAAGGTGACCGTGGAAGGTCAGAATCTATGCCTCGTCAGGTAAATGTTAAATATAGTAAATAAATATGACTACAATAACAAGATGTTCCGATTTTCACTGTTAGCATTTGCTTTTCCCGTGCTTATTATTAATATTTCCATATGATAACATGCTTATTAAACTGTGGCAGGAGTCTGCTCATGGCCATGGAGCAGAACATGTATCTTCTACTTCTGAGGTAATAATAAATATTAATGCAATATCTCATTTTTGTTTATGTTACAATTATTTAGTACGAGGTAAACGTTTATTTATTGATTTATTGTGTCAGGGTGGTGCCATTGGAAATGCACCTGTTGCTTCCATGGTCGAGGGTGACCATGGAAGGTCACACTCTGTGGCCCGTCAGTTAAGTGTTCGTATAATAACTAAATGTTTCGATTTAGTATGTTAACATTCAACGTCCACTATTGACATTCACATTTTTATGAACTTATGATAGATTATTGGTTCATTTTTTTGACATTATGATGGATTACTGGTTCATTCAGGACCGTGGAAAGGCACCTGCTGCTTCCACAGTGTCGGTTGATCATGGACACTCACCGGCCATAACACCGCGTCAGGTAAGTGTTAGTGCATAATAGTAACTTAATTTTCATTACAATATCAATATTTGAATGATGTTAAAATTATATTGCTTAATTTAATTTATTGTTTGATGAATTTAGTCACGTGCACTCGATCTGGGTGATGAGGGGTTTGAGAAATACATTTTCTATTCCACTGACCCAATGCACACTTTTAGAATAGCCTTGAAAAAGGAAAACATAGAAATGCTTTCCTTGGCTCGCAAAAGGCCCTTGACACAGGAGAACAGGGCAAGGATTCAAGAGCTACAAGATCAAATACAATCTTATGGGGTAAGTGGCATCTTCACAAAAAATTTTAAGCTATGACATGATTTCATATCTGATATTATGTTTTTTATTTTTCCAAGTGATCTGATAAAGTAAAGTTTATTGTTTGTAGGATTTTTCAAAACCCGTGACTAGAGAACCTACCGAGACAGGTATAGGTAGCAGTGATGGTCCAATGCAGCAAAAAAGAAGCAATGTACCAATGAGGCTTTTTGGCACTCTTACGGTTGGCCTCGAATCCATTGATGACGACACTGATGAGACAGGGCATCATGCCATGCCGGAGCATGATGAGACGGAGCCTAGGACTCCACATGAATCTGGAGATGAACGTACTGTAGACAACCAGGATACTTTTCCTGGAGCAACACGAGTTAAAAGCACTGGATCACTAGATCTCACCTTTTTGGTGGACGACTCTTTTGTTCCTATCAAGATTCAGAAGATTGCAGGTACTTATTAATTAATTTATTGATTTTAATCATGAAATTGAAATAGACATACATTGAAATTATTATAAATTAATGGATTACATGTTTTTGCAGGAAACAATGTCTTCTACAAGCATTTGAATGACAAAGCCTTGGAGTTATTTGGCCCCACCATTCGCACACGGTGGAATGGCCAAGATAGAAATAAGAGAGATGAATTCGTGGACCACATGGTCAACTTGTTCAGCAATACTTTCAACAGGAAAGCTGTTGCAAAGTTAGCGGGTGAGAATTTGAAATATACCAGGGCCCAATATAGGGAAAGATTGCAAGCTGGCCTCAAGCATGAGCGCCCTCCCATGGTTCCGGAGAAAGAGTGGAAGGCACTCATAGAGGATGCAAAGGATAACTTGCTAAAAAGACAAAGAAAACAACCACGACCTGGTAAAGCAAGGTACAACATATATCATCTTTTTACTGAAATAAGCTCAATTATTTTTTTATTTTTTGTTTTAAGTAAGATTTTTGATATCTAAGGTTTTTCAAAATTTTCATATATAGGCTACCTGACACCTCCAAAGCAACCAAGGATAGAATGGAAAAGCACGGGCAACATAGACTGGGCCAGGGTGGCTATAGAAAACTAAGAGCAAGAATCGTAAGTATTAAATGATTAATTGTTGGGACTATTTATTTAATAGTACCGAACAAATATCTGATTTTGATACTGGAAATTTTAAAATGTGTTATCATGCATTGCAGGGAAATACGTTCCAAGTTGCTGCCACCTAGGAATACCTAAAGCTTGGTTTTAAAAGTGTGGTTGAATATCAGAAAAGCTTGGGGCAGACTCCAATCTCCCAAATGACGCAAATGCAGGTATATCACCAATTGTAGTATACTATTAAAGTCTATTCAGTTCTGATTATGTCACCCATAACTAAAAAATTATGTTTGTTTTTAAGCAACAATGCACCCGCAGCAGTGAATCTAGCGGTACTCAGCAAGTACCAGTTGATGTTGGGGTGCACATGTCCCATGATAGTGTGGAGCTTAGTGTCCATTCTGGTATATATGCTTTGGAAATAGAAATATATACTGTGATTAGATATATATATTTCCTGACGTATACTTATAAATTTTCTTCTTTCAATGGAAGACCATGCAGCTCAGGAGCCTGAATTGCAAGAGGAAGCAACTAGACCTCCAATTAACACCCCAGCTATCATAGTTACACAGACAGGTAAAGAGAAATATTGTAATTTTAATCAAACTAATGAAATATTTATTTCAATAATATTTCAACGTCATATATATATGCTCATTTCCGTTGTTGCAGTTCACACCCCTTCAGAACTGCCTCCACGCCTTGCTCAACGACGTACAAGAAGTGGCATACATGAGGGCATGGAAACACAAACAATAATAGGAGATATCGCAGTAAATACTGTGCCAATTGATGATTGTGATACCGTACTCGCAAGTTTTTTCAATGCAAAAAAACATAAATCAACGAAAAAGTAGATGCAACATAAATTCATGACTTGTATTTTGATGTATATCGACATTGTTAGTATGAAACATGGATTCTCTTAATATTAGATATTAGTAACATAATCGGGTTCTTAAAATATAATCATTTTTCCCATTTATATGAAAGGTAACATAGATAACTTTTATTTGGTATAGTTACAAGGTACTTATCTTTTATGTAATGCTCTTAGGAATTTTCCCATTTATATCTTTTATTTTCTTAGAATTTGAATTTTAAATTTAAATGTCATCACAAGTCATTGTATGCTTGTTTATAATTATTTTGTATTTTAATATTCAAATTTTGTGTTTTCTCACACATCATCACTCCTGTATGTGTTGCATGTAGATATATTAGTCTGAAACATTGATTCTCTTTATATTAGATATATTAGATATGTTCATCATGACTTCGATCATCATCACTCTTTATAATTTGATTACTGCCCATTACATCTCGAGGACCAACTTCAGCACAGGGACCACAAAGGAGTGTTGAAGTTGATAGAGATCAAATTTATGTTATAAAATATTTTACTGTTGCTTTAGCACTCAGAAATTTGGATGGTAATTGTGAGGAAATTTTGCTTTTGTAGACCATATTCCTAAATTGAAAGGTAACACAAGTGGCTTTTATTTTCTATAGTACAAGGTACTATATTTGTACCCACACTTCATATCTGATTTTTGGTTTAATATTGACGTGGAGATCTTCAACTATACCTCTCTTATTGTTATATGATCAATATGTTTATTTTATTACCTGTTACTGAAAGAGATGAAAATTATGTTATAAAATGTTTTACTGTTGCTTTAGCACTATTCAGAAATAGTATTGTTTTATCATGCAGTTGTAGAATTGTTATGTTATTGTACCTTTCTTTCATATGTGTGCTTAATAGTTGTAGTACTTGGACTGTGTTAACCTGTTTGAGGTCTGTACTTAACTTCTACTCTCTCTCAAGGTACTTTCATGTTCCCTTGGTGACTTGTCCCTTGAAAGGATAAGATCTAAACCAAAATGTTGTCTGAGTACAAGGAAGCCTAATCAATTTTTATTCACTTTTTTCATTGCTTATTTACTGTTGTTGCATATGTTATAATTTGATTACTGCCCATTACATCTCGAGGACCAACTTCAACACAGGGACCACAGAGGAGTGCTGAAGTTGATAGAGATCAAAATTATGTTATAAAATCTTTTACAGTTGCTTTAGCACTAGTCAGAAAATTGGATGGTAATTGTGATGAAATTTTGCTTTTGTAGACCTTATTCCTAAATTGAAAGGTAACACAGGTGGCTTTTATTTTCTATAGTACAAGGTACTTATCTGTTATGTGATGCTATCAGGATTGCATAGAGAGAAATGAGGGATATTTTTATTTGGAATCCCACTACCCTTCCTTATACTGTGATGATGAACTTTCAGGTTATATGGAACGTATGTACATTTGAGAGAGATATGACTGGTTGTACCTTCCCCACCTTGATTGAGCTATGATTGGTATTGTGGTACCTTATCTTTCACTTGTGGTTAATGGGATCATTTACCCTCCTTGAGTAACCATTTTAAAACCACCTTGTTGAAGTTTTGGTCTTATAGAGTACTTATATGGTTGTTTGGCCACATTTGGAGCATACCTTTGGTTCTAAGGGTCATGGGTCTTGTACTACCCACACCTATGTTATGACCATTGTTTATATTTTCTTATTTTATGACCATTGTTTATATTTGTACCCACACTTCAGATCCGATTTTTGGTTTAATGTTGACGTGGAGATCTTCATCCATTTACCTCTCTTATTGTTATATGATCAATATGTTTATTTTATTACCTGTTACTGATTGAGTTATTAAATACTTGTTGTACCTTCCCCACCTTGATTGAGTTATTATTGGACTTGTGGTACCTTGTCTTTGACTTGTGGTTAATGCGGTCATTTACCCTCCTTCATTTTTTGTATACCACCTTGTTGAATTTTTGGTCTTATAGAGTACTTGACTTTGATCACCTGTGATCAGTTGTGGTGTGCTGATAATCACTTCTCTTGTGCTGATACTCGGTTGAAGTTTATAATTTTTGTGACTTTATTTATGTTGAATTATGTACTATGCTCGACTGTCATTGACCTAATCAACTCCAATCATTTCTCTTTCTCTGGTTTGTACACACCCTCTTGTAGGGTCAGCTGGTTCCTAGAGTAGACTAGCCTCTCCGAGGCACAATCAGTCTTTTCTGAAAGTGACACTTCTGAGTATTTTTACAAGAAGGGTTTCACACCCAGGTTGGTATCTTCAACTATATCTCTCTTTTTGTTATATGATATCAATGTTTATTTTATTACATGTTACTGAAGATTAGTTTATCGTTTTAGTTTGCTTGTCAGCGTAACTCGTTATAATATGTTGATATGGCAGTTATGAATATACCAAAGAGCCTATGTTAAGAACTTACAGGTTGTACATTTGGAGTTCTTGGTTACAAGAGGTAAGTATGCATGTGAAACTTAGTGATTATGCCACATATCCAATTCTAGGAGTGGGATCTATCTCACTCCAAATACATCAGGTGATATCCTTGAGCATATTGGTGTTTTGTATGTACCTAGATTAACTAAAAATCTATAAGTTTTAGTTTAAGTGATGATAGATCTCAAATATATGGATGAGTTTCAAGGCTACTATCTCATGCCCATATTTGTCATAAAACTGCCCAGAACTAAGTATCTTGCTGGTTGGTGTTGTTTTGTGTAATGTCCCCAGTTTGACCCTTATAATAATTTGGGCTATAACATAAATATTGTATGCATATTGTGTATGATTCCTAGTGTGGAGCTCGAGGCCAAGGCCCCGCTAGTGAACACTCGACCTCGAAGAGGCAAATATTGGATATTATGCTACCCATGTGCTAGTGAACCATGGGAATTGTAAATATGCATTTTAATATAAAATACCCACAACTAGCTATGCAATGCAACAAGAGATGGGGGTGTGATTTTACAAGGAATTGGGAGGGAAAACATTCAAACCCTTGAGCCAATCAAGTCAAGCCAAGTGTTAATAAGAGAACCCATCAAACCCTCAACTACCCATGTTGACTTTTGTACCCAATCATTGATTTCTCCCAAGAGTTGGTTGAGGTAGTTAATGCCTTGGGGAATGGGAGGTATGGCTATCCAAATTCGAGTATGGGCAAGCCACCCTGCATGGAAAAATGTGTTTGGCTTCTTGGGCAAGAAAAGAGCCATGAATTGCTCCCCAAGCCATTATCCATCAACCAGTTTCTCTCCCTCACAAGTTTAGAGCTACCTGGGCGTTTTCCAGTCATGTATGTTTGTGTTCTCCTTCATTCTCAACTAGGAGAATGGTGTTTTTGTGTTGTATACCAGTGGGGAAGAAGGGGAAATCAAATTGGGGTTCAATAGAGACCGTTTTGGGCTGTTGAATGTTGAGATATTTGGGGAAGAAATCGTTTTCCTCCCTGTGGTTGTTTGCCCCATCCCACAATCCGTTTTTGGTTGGAAACGTTTTTGGGAAAACCCGTGGCCATCTTATTCGTAAATCCCATTGTTTAAAATGTGTATCCATGCCCAATGTTGTGCTTGTTGTGTGAGAAAAGAGTATGTTGGGGTATGGGTTATGGGTATCTATTGCTTTGGCTTGAGCTTGAGTGTAAGCATCCAAGGTTTAAATGTAGCCTGATTAACCCAGCTGTGGACTGGCTTGGCTCAGATGAAATGATTAATTGGCTGTGTGTGAGCTTGAATGTCCCATGTTCCTTGTAAGAATCATGCCCAGCTCTGGGGTGGAATTTGTGTTGAGAGATTGATGAACACAACTGGCCTATGGTTGGGTGGAACGTTGCAACGACATAGCTAGTTGTTTGGGACCGCATTACAGTGAGATGAGTATATTCTCTTATGTGTATTTACTTCTGCATTGTTTTAATTAATTGATGACTGTTATTGATATATTGAGTGCATATGAAAATATGTGTGTGGATGAATTTATTTCCGCTGTGCATATTTGTTTGATTTACATATGCACACATTTGTTTTTAACTATATGCATCTAATGAATGGGCTGAGTTTTAGGAAAAGCCCCATAGATTGGTAGCATGTTCCCTTCCTTGCATTGGGTCCAAGGGTGGGTACATTACATTTTGGATTGTGTATAGGTCTATTTGTTGTCACTTTTCTTACCAATAAATCTGCCTAGAATTGGATTACTACTGACTAGGAAGTCAACAATAGGGATGAGAATTGATTTTAGGGCCCAGTAAGTGACCATATTTGAATTTTAGAGATTCTAGACTGTTGTTTGGGGTCAAGTGTTCAAAAAATTGTTTAAGGATATTGCCCCGATTTGTCTCTTCATTTCTTGAGGTCATACAAATCCATAGAACACCTTGTATGCCATCTTGTAGGGTTGTTGTTCATGCTCTTTCAGCACGGGATACCCTAAAACAGGGCATATCGTCCATAGATGGCAACAAAACCCTCAATATGTCGTTGCTCCATAAGATAAATCCATTCGAAGTGGGACGACTTCACGATGATGGCCTTAAACCTTCTCCAAACTATTAGTTAATGCTCAAATGGGTGTACCAATGCATCAAGAAGGGGATTATAAGGTTGAAATGATGTAGCTACTATCAACACCTTCATATTTTCAAAGTAACCTCCAAAGGCCCGTTGCAAAAATTACTGGTGGCTGCTTACTTCTGATTTGGAGGGTATTAAGCTCATTTACCTCTGTTTATGCACCCAGAACTTCCATATAAGATAATTTGGTTGTTTAAATACTTGTTGTGACCTTCAAAATCATCTCAAAGTATTCATACTTGTCCATTTGATGCCCATACTTGATTCTAGGGTTGTTTATTCCCATAAGACTACCGAGCATAGATCCTAATGTGATCATAAATGAAAATGAAAGGGATCACTACTGTCACACTGTTGATTTAGGTCATAGCAACTCCCCTAAGTGTCCTTCTCTTAGACTAGCATGTCCAGGCCTTTGAATCGGTTTTATTGAATAGAACTAGCCTCTGGGTGTCACCAAACTAATTTAGATATTTATATTTTCACGACTTGCATGGAAATCAATCTCCAAAAGTCTTTTATAACATTTAATGGCTTGAGTGAGACAAATTTATGATATCACCAAGGTTATGTCTTTTCAAGTGATTGTTAATAGTTGACTGAAGTCCCTTGGGATTCATCTTAAAAACCAATGACAATGAATCTATAGATTGGGTATATTTATAACAAAAAGTGGAGAAAAAAATTATAAATTGGTGCACCAACTGGCTCTCTATTGGAGGGAATCTCACACTAAGGATCAAACACAAAACAACACACCTACCTAATGGAAAAATGCAAAATGGGGGGTAACACACTATCCCAACACATCTTATACCAAATCCTAGACAAGTCAACATCTCAGTGATGGACCAATCAATCTGATGGTAGGCTTTGTCAAATTTGATCTTCAAGATTCCGTAGATCTGAGAACTGTTGTATAGGTGACACGTGGTCACTATGAAGCGTTGCTATTTCCACGACGGGGAATCTTCGTCTCTATATCCACGAACATTTTGCCACAAAAAAATGAAACCCGTATCATGGAAACAGGGACAATAAATCGTGGTAATTACAACGAAAAAACATGGAAAATTGACCATATGTACTAGTGTCAACTCCTTAAGACATGTGTATTGATTTTTTTGTCAAAATATATCTACATGATGGATCTAATAGGTTTATGTATCGAAAGCTAGATAAAATGTAATATATTGAAAGTTTGAAATCTAGGCATAACATATGTGATTGATTTTCTCCCCAAATTAACGTCTCTTCTCTTAATAACATATTCTCATTCAAGAGAAGACTTAGGGATATATTAGATGAAAATTTGGATCTATATAGCCATATTTTGCTCTGAGCTAGGTACAAGAGTGTCATGGTTCATTAATTCATATAACAAGTGTTGTAGGAATTAGAAAGGTGTCCATGCCATCATTGGTACCACTACAAACCTAGGTATATACCTCTTTGTTTGTTAATGATAATGAGATGGAGGGTTGACATTGTGGGTTAAGAATTATATTTAAAAGGAGATGGTCTTCGAGATTTGGAAGACATATGATCCCCTGGTAGATATGCCTATTATGAACCAGTTCACCAATGCTCTCAAAGAAGTCAAGGAGAATGCAGTGGCCTGGGCTCACGAGCGAGTTAAAAACAAAAACAAAAAATACTTAGTGCAAATTGATGAGGACCTAAAAACTATGTATGGCCTATATGCATCTGCCCAACCCTTGGAGATTGAAGTATCAAGAACTAAATGTCTCGAGGAGAGGAGATCCAAACTTCTTCTTGACAAAGAAATTGACTGGAGGATTAAAATTAGTGCTACTTGGCTTGTTGATGGGGATCATGATACAAAATTCTTTCGTAGATTTGCAAACTATCGCAAAAGCTTGAACACAATTTCGAGATTGAAAGATCCTGCAATGAATGAAATCTCGAGGCTTAAATATCTTGTAGAACTCGGTGTATCCCACTTCTCTAGTATGCCAAAGGATCCCAATAGGACTAACATCCAGGAAATCCTCAAAATCATCTCATGTTATCCTATGATGATCAAAGAAGCTGACCATGATTTATTGTTCCAAGAGATCTCCAAGGAGGAGTTGTTTCGGGTTATGGACTCCTTTCAAAAGTAAAAGGGCCCTGGGCCCAACAGATGGACCATAGAGTTTTGGACACATACTGTTGTGCAATTGGTATGATAATCAACTGTGAAAAATCTAGTCTCTTTCATTTTAGCATGACATAATGTTCCTTAGGCATAATTGTTGCACTATTTAACATCCCTCAAAAGGACTTCAACTCTGGTTTTAAGTACCTAGGTTTTATTCTCAAGCCCAATAATTATCGAGCAGGGGGCTAGAAGTGGCTACTTGAAAAAATAGAGCAAAGAATCAACCACTAGTATGATATGTGGATCTTGGGTGGTGGTCGGATTGTGTTGGTTAAAGTTGTTGTTGAAGCAATCCTGGTTTACTGGTACTTAATGGCAGATATCCCAAAAGGATTCTTGGATAAGATTAAAAAGATCTATGCAAACTTCTTATGGAAAGGTAGTCCTAAATACAAGGGAGACCACTTGGCTCAGTGGAAACTAAGTCCCTCTCTTTCACTGCCACTATTATTGTACCTGTCACTGTTCTTGTCACTATACTTGTCACTGTCCCTCTATTGTCATTGTCACTGTCACTATCACTGCACTGTCACTATCACTATACTGTCACTGCATTGTCACTGTCACACTGTCATTGTCACACCGTCTCTATCATTGTCAATGTATTGTTGTTGTCACTGCCACTATAACACTATCTTTGTCTCTATCTACTAACCCTTGCAATATTATTCAATGCCTTTTACAACAACCTTTACAATATTCTTCAATAACAATATTTACAATATTTCATAATATTCTTTTCCAGTATCTTTCAATGACCTGTACAATATTTAATAGTATGCTTTACAGCATTAACCCTTTCAATAAATTTTTACACTATAATACAATATGCACATAGAGCAATAACCTTGGAAGATCACATAACTTGCCTTGATAGCTTGAAGAAGATAAACATTGTCACCCTTTGTCACTACCTTTCATGAACTGTCTTCACTTCTTTTGTTGCTTCATATGCTACCTTCTTTGTCTTCATTGTGTCAATTTATGCCTTTATTGTTTCATCATCATGCTTCTATCCCTTGGCATTGTCATCAGTCCTCAAATCATGTGTCAATCCAACCTTTAAGATAGAAACCCTAATTCATGCTAAGAAACCCTAATCCATGCCAAGAGAGTTTCATGAAGAGAGAAACCCTAACCATGCCAATGACCTTGCCAACAGAACCCTAGATCATGATGATCTTCATCCATAAAAAATAAGCTTTAATCATGCCATGCCAACCTTCTTGAAAATAGAAAAAACCTAGGTCAAGAGATCTCAACAAGAGAGAAAACCCTAGGTCAAAAGTGACCTCAACAAGAGAGAGAAACCCTGGGTCAAGATGACCTCAACTTTGCTTAAGTGTGTAAACCATAGAACAAGAGAGAAGAACCCTTTAAATTTCACCAAAATACTCCTTTTACTCCCTCTTGAAGTTCACCAACATAAGCTTTATGATTAAGTTGGAGTACCTTAAAATATATTCAATTATTTGATTGTTATATTTTACTCCAAGGTTTTGGGAACTTGTTTGAACATGATTGGAATTTTGTAATGTGGGATTTGTCGAATAGTTGTGAATTAGATCTAGGGTTGTAAATTATTTTTTCATTGTTTATTGTACTTGAACTACGGGTCATCTTAAATTTGATAGCATCTTGGTTCTCTTATCTTACAGTGTGATAACTTATATGGATGTAGACACTCTCTTGGATTGTATAATGAGAGCCACAAATGTCATGATTGTTGGTAAGTTTGTTCTTGTGTGTGGATAAGGAGATGTTGGGAAGGGTTGTGTCGTATCCCTAATGGTTGTTGGAGCTAGGGTCATTGTTCTAGAAATTGATCCTAGCTACATCCTAAAAGCTCTTATGGAAGTCCTACTATCTTAACCCTAAAGGATGTAGTTAGCATTGTTCTCAACCAATTGTTGGTTGTGTAAGCTCACGAGTTAGAGTGAAAATTATATAAATCATATTGCTTGCATTACGATGACAAAATATGGTAGGCATATTATTTTTCTTGATGAATATGCCCCTTAAGGGTGTCCTTTCTCCCTGTTAGTTTGGAGAGAATGCTCTAGGCCCTTGGGCCTCAACTGCAACTGGAATGGAACCTCCCCGGATTTGGCATGGAAGAGCTGACTAGCTACAAGGTAAATAAAATAATGCAAAGCTCTCCCTCTTAATATCATTTGCGGTATGTAGCTTGCAAGAAACATGGGAATTTTTCAAGAAAAATTGTCAATCCCGGAGCAAATTGCATCACATGGTGTGGCAATTCTTTCCTTCTTTCCCCAGGAGAAAGGTTTAGATGGAGTCCGTAGGATTCAATAAGAGGAGATAGATAAATCCAAGCCTTGGGGTTATTTTGATGGAGTCTCATATGGAGAAAATTCATCATGTGGAGGGGGATCCCTTCTATACATGAGTAATTCACACTATTTCAAGATGAAAATGTGGCTGGGATAGGGCACAAATAATTATGCAGAGATATTGACTCTTAAAATTCTCATTGGTTTTTCCATTGAGAAAAGGATGTAAGGACCTCAATATTTTCGGTGACTATATGCTTGTGATCAATTGGGCAATGGGAACATAGCACTACCACAATTTAAGATTAGCACCACTTCTTGAGGAAATAAAGCTTATGCAAAATTATTTTCACAGTTTCTCTTGTCGTCATGTCTTCAGGGAGCATAATGAAGAAGAGGATAGGGGGCCGTCAAAAAAGGGCCTCGGGATGGCACTGAGGTAGTGGAAAATTACATAGTTTAAATATGGGGAACAAACATAATTCTATAATAGGTCGTTCATAGAAGTCACGTTCCCATTGAAAAAAAATTGAACAACAACCATCAATACTTTGCAACATCATGTAACCTCTTTTCAGTGAGCATCATAGACAAATTCAACTATTATTTTTGCTTTTTCTACGTACTTGAACAACAAACTCTAGTCAATGTAAATTTTGTTGTAAACTTTCACATGAAGCCGGAGATAATTTTTTTATAATGTAACAGCCACTATATGGATAAACATCTCTACAAAAATGCATTTACAAAATTCATCTGCAAAATGTAATTTTATTCACCTTTGTTGAAGTTGTAATCTCTCTAAAAGGCAAAGTTGTAAAGGTCACCTTGACCTAGGGTTTTGGCATGCATAAGATTCATAAAAAAATTCATAACTTTCTCATACGGTATCGGAATCACACACTTATTAGCTCTTTGGAAAGCTTATTGTAAGGGATATGTGATCCCACACTTAAAAGGATGATCTCTTTTGTTCCATGGTTTCACTATACTATGATAAGGTTTTCTCTCTCTTATTGATCTCTTAATCATGACCCAAGGTTTGTGCATGATTTTTGGGAAAAGTGCAAATCTTTTGGGATGGATGATTGCGCTATACCTTGAGGAGAATTTTGGAATCATAATGTTCATGAGGATACCTCTTGGAGCTGAAATTTCATTATTTTTCTTGGGCTATGCATGACCTAGGGTTTGGGTTTATGGGCTATATTAGGGTTTTACCCTAATCTTTCTACATGAAGAATATGGATTATTGTTTCTAGACTTATTGATGACAGTATGGCAATATGATGATGGTATGATAGTGACCATGTGACAATGATAGTGTGTGACAGTGAAAAGCAGTGACAGGGACAATGATAGGCAATGACATGCACTAATTGTGACAGGTTTATATTCTCTCATATATATTTATATTTAGGGGGGTGGAGCCTCAACTTCCAGTTGGAGATGGAACATCTAGGGAGTTGTAGCTCCCTTCAGGTTGGAGCCTGAAATTCAAGGGGTAGGACACTCCTTCAAGCTTAGCTTGTAAACAATGAAACTTTGAAGATAAGTTTACATGGTTTTTGTCCCCATTGGGTTTCCACGTAAAATCCCCGTGTTCTGTGCATTGTTTACTTTCTATTTATGGTATGTTTATACATGAATGATAAGTAATGATGAATGCTTCTAACATAATTTAAAGTGAAGGATAAATTGGTTAAAAATTACCCAATATTGATTCCCCCCCTCTTAGTATTGGTGATATTTCCAACATAAACCAATATCGCTACATATATTAGTGCCCCCTATAACCCTAAACACATGATGCAATTGCCACAATAAAAACTGACATATATAAATCGTCTCTAAGATAGGGCTTTTGGAGATGGTTTTTTATAACACTATCAGCTCCAAAAGTTCAATTCTCATTACTTTTAAGGGGGTTTTCAAAACACTGCCTTGAAAATAGCTAGGGGTAGTCTTTCTAACCTCCTCCCTAAAAGTCACAAGAATTTGACTTATGGTGGTATTTTTTAACAAATCGCCTCCAAAAGTTAAATTCTCATGGCTTGTAGGGGTGGTTGTCAAAACATCGCCTTGAAAAATATATTTAGGGGTGGTTGTTTTACCCCCCCCCCCAACAAAAAAAAAAAGTTATGAGAATTTAATTTTTCGAGGTGGTTGTAAAATAACCACCTACACAAGTTCAATTCTCATTTGGGAGGGATTTTAAAAAATCGCCTCCAAAGGTTAAGTTTTCATGACTTTTAAGGGGGGGTTGAAAAAACCACCTCCAAAAGTTAAATTCTCATGACATTTAGGGAAGGGGTTGTCATAAAACCACCTTAAAAAATATATTTAGGGGCAGCTTTGTTAACCTCCCCCCCCCAAAAAAAAGGCATGAGAATTAAACTTTTCAAGGCAGTTGTTACAAAACTGCCTCCAAATGTTAAGTTCTCGTGGCTTTTAGGGGGGGTTGTCAAAGGATTGCCTTAAAAACGACATTTAGGGGTGGTCGTTTTAACCCCCCAAAAACAAAAAAATCATAAAAATCAAACTTTTAGAGGTGGTTGCTAAACAATTGCCTCCAAAAATTAAATTCTCGTGACTTTTATGGGGGTTGTAAACAAATCACCTTAAAAAACACATTTAAGGGCGGTCATTTTAAACCCCCCCTAAAAGTCACGAGAATTTAACTTTTAGAGGTGGTTGTTAAAAAGTCACCACCAAAAGTTCAATTTTCATGACTTTTTGGGGGGGGTTCAAAAACTGCCCTGAAAGCTCCAAAAAAACTTGTAGAGGTGGTTTTGGCAAGACCACCGCAAGCCTATACCCCCGCTAAAGGTTTAAATTGTTGTAGTGATTATTGGTGTCTAAGAACGTGATGTAATCATGTTAGATAAGCAAGGCTAATATCAACACAATATTGGACTTAATAAACTATGGAAATAAAACCACATTAACATCAATTGTATGCAACAAATCCCATTTCAAGGGGAGCAATTAGGAAAAAATAATTCTTGGACACTATTTTGGTAGCAAACAAACTCAAAATATTGTGACCAACGTTGACTTGTGTATCTAAACATTGTGACTTTCAGTATCTAATATTGTTTTTATATTTGTTGTTGTTATTGCGAGAGCCTAGCAATGGATTTTCAAACTAATAGGCATCTGTTTCAATATGGGCACTCCTTATCACCCATATATAGATGGAAGAACAATGTTAGTTGATAAGTACTTAGAGGGGTATCTTCAAATGTACAAGAGCGGCAAGTAAACTAAATGGATGAAGTTATTGCATTTGGATGAATATTGGTCTAATAGTTGCCACCAAAATCATCCTCTTTAAAGTGTTATATGGTTGCAAATCCTCATTACCCAAGGATTATTTCATCCAAAATGTTATGAACAAAATCCTTAAGATGGCATAATAAATCAGGGTACACACCATGCACAACAATGTAAACATGAACGACCCATTACTTTTTCCCATCTGACCCTGCGATCGGCTGCCCTAGATGCCCTCGGCTCCGATGATTGGCTGGCTGCTCTAAGCGTGCCTTCACTAGCTGAGTGTTGGGTTCTGAACCGCTTGTGCTCCTTCCTGTCCCTCCTAGTCATGCCTCCGGTCCTCTTGGCCCCTTACTCGCCTTCCCATCCTGGGTCCCCTTCTCTTCCCCATTCCCGTTCGCCTCTCTCTTCCCTTTGCCTCCTATGGCTTCGGAGGCCGATAGCCCTCCCCCTGATCTTGCTAATTTCCTGAAGCTTTTAGTAGCGCAAGGCAAGAAGCCCCTCTCCTCCTCTCAACAAAAAATTGTAAGGAAGCTCGATGAGATTCCTATTGTTGCCTTACCGATTGAAGTACCTTGCAAGACAGCTCTCAACCTGTCGGAACAAGGTTTGATTGGCCAGTTCACAGGCCTTTGGCCCTCCCTGAAATCCACCGAACACTGGGTGCAGAAGAACTAGATACCTTTGATTACTGAAGACCTCAAATCTTTCTTTTTGGGAAAAGGCTTCTTTGCTTTTGTTTTCGAATGTAAACAGGATCGTGAGCTCATATTCAGGAATGGACCCTATTTTATGGGCCCCCAAGGACTCTACATGAACAAGTGGACCCCGAGCTTCGATCCATCCCACGCTATCCCCTCTGTTGTCCCTGTTTGGGTTAGACTCCCTAACTTACCCCTCCATTGTTGGAATAATGTGTCTTTAGAAGCCATCGGGAACGCATTGGGCAAATACATTGACAAAGCTGATCGGAAAGACCAATACTCCTACGCGAGAATCTCAGTCAAAGTAGATCTACAACATGGACTCCCGGAAGCCATAAACCTAACCATAGCTGATTGGACGCACATACAAGAGCTCGACTACGAACAGATCCCATTCAAATGCAAGTTCTGCCATGAATACGACCATTTCACTCGATCATGCAAAAAGAAGCCAACGAATCCAAAAGCGAACGGGAAAAAAGAACAATGGATGGCCATTCAAAAAAATGGCAAATCAGGTATGAAACCCCACTCAAAAAGATCAAACACATAGAAAGATGATCAACAGCACCAAGAACCGATGGCCTCAAATAACAGGAACAGATTCAAATCCCTAGAAACCATCAAAATCCATGAAACCCCTGAAGCTGAAGAAGAAGGAGAACTGCGTGAAGAACAAAACTCTCAAGCAACCCCTCTCGCCCACGAACCCCCGAAGATCCCCCTGCCTCTGAATTCCCCCAACCCCATCAGATCTATCTTGATCAAAGATGAACCATCTTATGCTGAAATCACTAAAGCAAGAACTCCCATTTCTCCCTCCTGCTCAGAAGAACCCATTGATAAATCATCCAAAAAACCAGGTCGAAAATCCATCAAAGAATTCCGGGAAGAAGAAGCTAAGTGAGATAAAGTCCAAGGATCCCAAGCCACAATAGATATGGTTTTCAGCAAAAACACCAGGGCTAGAGGTGCAGGAGAGAAATACGGAGATCTAGCAGGAGGAACCCCCTCCTCCATCAATAATTCGAAATGATGAAATTGGTCTCTTGGAATTGCAGAGGTTTAGGCAACCCCTGCAAAATTGAAGTAGTAAGAGATCTACAAAAAAATGATATGCCTGATCTTCCTTTACTCCAAGAGACCAAACTTGACGATAACACCGTCTTAGAAATTGGCAATGGAAATTGGAAAAAAAATATAGGGTACGTAGTCAGTGCTAGAGGACTGGCGACCTTGTGGACAGCATAAAAGTTTCATCTCCACAATTCCTTTGCCACACAGCATTGGATTTATACCAAACTCACCCACATTCAAAGCAACAAGCACATTGCTCTCTTCAACATGTATGTACCCAACCTCTATTATGAAAATAAGATTGTTGGAATCTACTAGATGATTTTTTGGATGTTTACAACCCCCGCGACATCATACTAGCTGGTGATATGAACATCACTCTCACCAAGTCAGAGAAAGAAGGCAGTCTCATTGGAAAAGATCTCTTCAAAATTCAGGTTGAAGCTCTCATTCAAGCAAGATATCTAATCCACATCAAGCCCAAAAAAGGGAAATACACCTGGTCGACTAAGCGAATCGGCAAGGGAAATATCATGGCCAAATTGGACAGATTTCTCGTCCAAAGCAGCCTTCTGTCTGATACCCAAACTATCTCCTCCATCATTTTAGCTAATCTCGCTTCTAATCATAAGCCAATTCAACTTCTTTTTCAAAACATTGAAAATCTTGGCCCTATACCCTTCAGGTTCAACCCCCAATGGCTCAGCCACGCTAGCTTCTGGAGCACTCTTGAAAAAGCTTGGAGCATTCCTATCTCCGGCTCCCCCTGCTATGTCTGGGAGCAGAAACTCAAAAATACTAAATATGCACTCAAAAAGTGGGCCAAATCCAATAGCCTTGCACCCGCCAATCCCAGGAATTCAGCAGTAAATACACTTGAAGACATCCAATTCGACATGGAAAATCACTCCGTTGAAGCTTCCACACTCCAGGATGAAGTCACACAGCAAACCAAAGTGTATCAAGCCTTCTGAGCTGAAGAGGAGTATTGGAGATTGAAGTCATGCAACATCTAGCTTAAAAATGGTGATAAAAATACCAACTATTTTCACAAGCAATTCGTGGTTAGACAATCCACCAATCATATCGCAGAGATCAAAACAGAGGACGGATCGATTGTGACTAGTAATACGAACATAAAAAATGCAGCATACATCCACTACTCCAATCTTTACGCATATGAAGGTAACGCTGAAAGAGAAGATGAGGCCATACTTTTAGAGCATATCCCAAAGAGAATCACCCCGGAAGAGAATCTTAGCATTCATAAACCGTTCACAGAGCAGGAGGTCCTCACCGCAATTCATTCCTTCGAACCTGACAAAGCTCCAGGTCCCGACGGATTTTCAATGCATTTCTACAAAGCTTGCTAAACATACATAAAAAAAGATTTCATGAGAATGATTAGGAATTTCCACTCGAAGGCAAAAATCGGTGGCTGCACAAATACCACGTTTCTGTCCCTCATCCCAAAAGATACGAATCCTAGCTCCTTCAGCTGATTTAGACCGATTTCTCTTTGCAACTCCTCATACAAAATCATCTCCAAGATGCTTGCCACTAGATTGAAGCCTTTACTCAAGAAAATCATTTCTGAAAATCAAGGTGGCTTTCTGGAAGGGAGGCAAATACTCGACAACGTCATACTTGTTCAAGAAACAATCCAATCCAGCATAACTCGCAAGGAAAAATGTATGATAATCAAGCTTGACATGGCCAATGCATTTGACCGCGTCAAGCATTTCCTTCCTATTTAAAATTTTGAATTGCTTTGGATTCGATGACACTTTTGACTACCAGAAATTAACTCAATTCTCAATACTATGCTATATAAATGACAATGTTAAGATAATGAAGAATATAACCAACCTCGATCCAAACGTTTGATGTAGATCCCCGTTGGAGCTTTCAATCCGTGCACTTGAACCTGCAAATTAGTCTTGACAGCCAATATACAACAAGCGCATATAATATATAAATGGCATTAACATCATCAATAGCAATGGTCCATGATATTATAAGTAAATGCAACCCAATGTAATATAAACGACATTCACAACATTAATGGATATAAACGAGATTCACAACATTAATGGACGAGAATACGAGTATTTCTATTAATAAATAACAAGAAGTACAATAAGATACGACCTCTTGCCGGCAACCAATCTGGGTCAATGCACTTGTGCCTCCACCACTTCAATCCTCCATGGAATGGCAAACTCAAACTATGATAGGAGTTTGGAAGGTGAACATAAAGGGTTCACAACTACAAGGATCAATGAGTGTAGACTCAAGATAGGGCAAAAATCCACTAGAGTTCTCTTGCTCTTCTTTCTCCTCCCTTCCATAAGCCATATGTGCTCAATATATAGTCCTCCCAAAGGTAAGTGAAAGGACACATCGAGGCGTTTTAGGGAAAATGGAGGGCCAAAGGTCACCCTATGACCGCTTTTTGGGAGTAAAAAGCAATTACCTAGTGATTTTTACCATTTTACATGCTACCCGCGGGCTATAGTGATGCAACTCGTGGGTACGCCCACGGTAGTGACGCAGCTAGCGTACAGAGGAAAAAACAGGGGAAATAGTGTGTCTGAAGGATATAAAGTGGATCTTAGTCAATAAAATGGATCCTATAGGCCAAAAAGTGACGATGCTCATAAGATGGAAAATTACGCTGTAACAAAGTACTAAGGAAAAAATACTTATACGGAACCAATCTCAGATGTCTCGATCAAAATCCAACCACCAAAGGCTCCAGCATATGGACATTATGTAAAGCTGCTTGGGAATTTTTTTCAGAAGGTCTCTACTGGGTACCCGGCAACGGCAGGAAAATTGGCATGTTTACAGACAAGATCATGGACATCGAGGCACTTCAAAACAATCAAGAGTTACACGACATTGCAGCATGGCTCAGGCAACATGAAATTACCACCCTAAAAGAATTCAGCTCATGGGATTTATATGGCAATTGGAAAAGTTGGAAAACCATAGCTATCCCTCCCCATCTTGAGTCTGCCTATAAATTTCTCACCGACAATCTGAAAGGATGTGCTCCCCTACATCTCATGGCCAAAGACGAACGAGGATGGGGTCCCACAAGTGCATACACCTCCATTCTCGGCTACAAAGCACTCCAATCCCATGATGATGCAAGAAAAGACGTATGGAAAATAGCATGGAATCCATTTGGGCTACCCAAAATCAATTTCTTCACATGGACTTTAATTCACTCCAAATTTCTAACTGGCGACAATCTCAACAAGAGAGGATTTCACGGGCCTTTTTGGTGCCCTCTTTGTCATAGCAACCTCGAAACACTTAACCACCTTTTCCTGGACAACCATTTTACTAAACTTGTTTGGAAGCTAATTCTCCTCGACCTCATTGACACTCAACCATCATTTACCTCTGTCATCCAGCTCTTCCAAGATTGGATCTCTATTTATCCCACTACCATATCCAACAAGAACCTCTGGCATCAGATCTAGAACTCCATCCCCAAATTTATATGCTGGAAGATCTGGACCACTAGAAAAAATGCCATTTTCAACGAAAGGTATTATACTCCTTTGCAAACTGCTGGTCAAGCAAAAAGTTTACTAATCGACTGTCTAGAAAATTCCAACCACAAAGATGATGCAACCCTCAGCACGAAAGAAATGAATTGGATAGGAGGCAATCTTCCTAATTCAAGTAAAGATATTCATCCCCATTATCAACTAGCATGGTATATCAGACTCACCATCCCCAACTTTCACGAATGGAGAACTAATCAAGCTACATAAAGCTTGCATTTTGACGGTGCTTCAAAAAACAATCCTGGCAAAGCTGGTGCAAGAGGAGTTATGTGGACAAGTGATGGAACCATTAGAGTGAAGTACAATTGGGGTTTGGGCATATGCTCAAACAATATAGCAGAAGCATTAGCCCTGTTGAAAGGCTTCCAAATTGCCAAAGAACATAGGATCAACAATTTACATGTATTCAGCGACTCATTGCTCATTATCGGAGCCCTAAATGCAAAAACTAATCTCGGCAATCTAGCTCTAAATTGAATAATGTAGCGAATAAGGCAAATCTCAAGTACCTTCACCCAGTTCAAAGCATTTCACATTTTAAGGAATTTAAATGAGGAAGCTGATATCGAAGCAAACTTTGGTGCCAGTCTCAATTGTGGAATTCTGAATTTAACCAACAGCAACAACGAACTCCATCAAATCCCTTGAATAGGGCCATTGTATTTCTATTATTCAATGTTTCCCTTACTTCAGAATCTGATTGAAAGGCAAATTCAACTCCAGCAAATGAGATATCTCTTAATTATTGATCGCTGATGACCATGATTCGGTTCAATGAACAATCCTCACACTGAATTTGGTGGTTCATTGACATTACAAGTCAGTAAACATGGGCATGGATAACTGGATAACTCTCAGTTTTCGTGTGGGAATTAATGACTGAACCAGTACGATGATCACAGGGTGGAAGAACTGATTCAAGCATGTTGATTACTCACTTCCAGACAGATATTGATCAATACAGCCAGATGTTTCTGATTTCCTCAAGCTATTAGAATATTATTTATAGATCAGCCTCATCGAACTTTGCATTTTTTTCATAAGTCTATGCCCATTTTACACTTTGTCTCTGTTTTGATTAAAAGACAACATGCAAATTCATTTTGATTGAGGGTTTTAGATTTATTTACTTATTGTTTTGCATCATATAGCATGCTCCTCCATTTCTCGAAGCCAACTGGCATTCATTCTATAAAATTGTTGATTCTGGAATTAGCTTATTGTAACCTACCGATATGGTACACAACCACGGCTTTTTTTTTATATACAATATTCGTTTTAGTTAAAAAAAAACAATGTAAGCATGAAGCACAACTCCAACATAGATAAGAAAAATGAGTTATACAATAACTCCTTAAAGAATATGAGAACCTCCTCCAAATACGCCAATACATTCACATATCCAATTCACATATTCCTTTCAACAATAACTACATGACCTATATATATACCTATTCAGTCATTGCTCATGTGGGCCCTTCATTAGGTCAACCAATATTACATATACATTTAACCCCATATGTGTCCCCCTTAGGGTCATCTCGTATACATTTAATTCCATGTATACCCCCCTTCGGTCATAAAATAGTACCCTCCTTCAAAAAGCTTTGTCCTCAAAGCTTTGTAGTTAAGGGCTTTACATGTGATGAAACCAAGTAATAGGATTTCCTTATATTTCTACTTTCTTGCTGCCAACAATGATGATCGATCCATCCAAATTTGATTCTTTTTAGTCTTAATTCTTGATAGTTGGTTGTTCCATAATTTTATTTCCTTTGATTCCATCTATTGTCATCGTGACGTCTCAAATTTGTTGTTGTTTATAGTGTCTGATTATATCTTATTAAAAAATCATTTTTTGTTTCCATGTTCAATGAATATTGTCAATTACTCCATCTTATTCCTTGGAGTGTTGATGCAAGTCTTCTTGTTTTTCTTATGAACTTTCATGGTAATAAGGATACTAATATGGTTTCACTTTATTATGCATACCCATAGCATTGATCTTCTTTCCATACATAATGACATCCTCTACCTCTATGCTTGGTCTTTGAGATAATACCATCATATTTGACATGTACAACCACGAGTTGGAGCTCAACTTCTTGAAGCATGTTCTAGTGAGCTTCTAAATATTTTTCTTGATGATGATCGATCCATCCAAATTTGACTCTTTTTGGTCTTAATTCTTGATACTTGGCCATTCCATAATTTTATTTCCTTAGATTCCATTTATTGTCGTTGTGACTTCTCCAATTTGTTGATGTTTCTAATGTTTGATAATATCTTGTTGAGTAGTGGTTTTTTAATGCCATGTTCCATGAATATTGACAATTATTCCATCTTCTTCCTTGGGGTATTGATGTAGATCTTCTTGTCTTCTTAGGAGTTTTCAAGGTAATGAGGATGTTGATATGGTTTCACACATGATGGTTTCGCTTCATTATGCACACCCATATCATTGTTCTTCTTTTTAGAGATAATGACATCCTCTGTCCTCTATGCTTGGACTTTGATCATTTTGGCCTATGAGATAATACCATCATATTTGACATATACATCCATGAGTTGAAGTATTTTCTAGTGACCTTCTAGAATCCTTTCTTCCTTCTTTTGAAAATAGTAATGTGATGCCATCCATTAAATTCTTACGTCCTTCTTCAATTTTATATTGCATTTATGGTTTTCTTCTTAGGAGTTTTCAAGGTAATGAGGATGTTGATATGGTTTCACACATGATGGTTTCGCTTCATTATGCACACCCATATCATTGTTCTTCTTTTTAGAGATAATGACATCCTCTGTCCTCTATGCTTGGACTTTGATCATTTTGGCCTATGAGATAATACCATCATATTTGACATATACATCCATGAGTTGAAGTATTTTCTAGTGACCTTCTAGAATCCTTTCTTCCTTCTTTTGAAAATAGTAATGTGATGCCATCCATTAAATTCTTACGTCCTTCTTCAATTTTATATTGCATTTATGGTTTTTATATCATCTGTATTCAAAGGTTCTTCAACCTTCTCACAAATTTCATGTTCAAGTTTTTTGGTAGTTTCTTGTCCAAGATCCTTATTTTTTTCTTGATTTTTATTGTGCTTATTTTCTTCTTTCAATCTCTTGACCTCGTCCAATAGATTTTTATTATGGTTTCGTAATCTACATATTTTTCATCCTTATTGCATATTTCCCCTTCCATTTTTTAGGTAATAACTCCATCCTTATTCTTTGATTCATACTCTTGTAGATGCCTTTTCACATTCTTAACATCACTGCGAATGTCTTGATTATGCTTGTGCAACCATTCAATTTATTCATATTTATTTTTTAATTCTTCACCTGACTTCTTAACTTGATCCATTGGTACTTTTTTTTTTCCTTGGAAAATGTCCGTAATTTTATTTAAAAAAGATGATCAAAATTACATATTGCACATGTAGTAGAATCAACAAGGATCCCTACATTTTCACATATTTCTGTCCCATATAAGCAGAAACAACAGCTTATAAAGAGCTGAACCAAAAAAAAGAGAAACCCAGAGAGAAGAACGCTCCAGAGGCTTCCCGATAGAGTACACAATAAACCCAAACTAGCTTCTCGGCATCAACGACATTGCGAACATCGAAGACGAAGACAGGCTTCTCCATCTTACCATAATCCAGGTTCTTGAACAGATCGAACACACGACCCTGTTGACAAACCTGCACTTCTGGTAGAAGAAAGCCCTTCAAACCCAGCGCCCACAATCTGGTCACCGAGGCTCTGCAACAGTCACACAGCTATGATCCGCGTCCGGCTCGCAGGAGAACGCACCATCTGCAAATCTTGAAATCGAGATCAAGAAAGCTGAACCGATTCAAGAAAGGCAGAGCAAGCCCTCAATCCCCACGTAGCAGAGCCACCGATCACACCACTGTGGGTCGCATTGCCCATGGCCAAACTGCCGCCACCACCATAGGAACAGGAGCCTGCCGAAGTATCCAGCTGACTCGCTGCCGTCGATGCCGCTCCTAGGAAGATCGCCGCCGCCACCAGAACACAAGGAGTCGCTGCCACAAGAAAGTCACTCCGCTTCACAGCTATGATCCACGTCCGGCTCGCAGGAGAACGCACCATCTGCAAATCTTGAAATCGAGATCAAGAAAGCTGAACTGATTCAAGAAAGGCAGAGCAAGCCCTCAATCCCGACGTAGCAGAGCCACCGATTCACACCACTGTGGGTCGCATTGCCCACGGCCAAAACTGCCGCCACCACCATAGGATCAGGAGCCTGCCGAAGTCCAGCTGACTCGCTGCCGCCGATGCCGCTCCGAGGATCGCCGCCGCCACCAGAACACAGGGAGTCGCTGCCTCAAGAAAGCAGGGAGAACCGCCGCCATCGCCACTAGAATGCAGGAAGAGCCTGCAAATCCAATGGGTCACGGCCACCACACCAAGCAGAACCGTCAAAAATCGCCATCGTCGGCTAAGACAGATATGATCTCAGGGGAGAAAGGGGGTGGCGACCATGGAAGGAACCATGGCCGCCGAGTTCATCGCTCAAGTTGACTCTCAAAACCTAGTTGCAGAGCCTCCGATCCATTGGTACTTTATTAATGGGATGATTTTATTTCATCATCTCAAACAATTCCATGATATTGGTCTTATCTTTATCTTCATTTCCACTAAATGTAGGTGTTGCCATTGATTATTAATTGAGGTCTAACCAAAACCTTCAAATTCCAACCTCAATACATTAAAACTAATGATCCAAAATACCGATATGATTTTTCCAACATATTATCTTGTGTTTCCTCTTTACAATGGTTTTTTAATCACCTAAATTAGACATTCCAGTCAAAAGTTATGATAAATTTAAGTTAACATACCTTTTAAAACCTTGATTTGGAGCTTGATTTGTTAGTCAACTTTCCACTTGAGGTAACTCCAAAATTTTGGCTCCTATGAGGCAACCATCTCAGGAAAATGATCTTGAGATTCAAAACACTCAACCACTTGAGCTAACCCACTAAGATTCACTCTCTATTATCACAATGACATAATCATAATGTACACCCATACCTTTTTTTTTATGCGAAATGGATCAATATATAATTTTTCATCTATTTTGGTACTTCCAGGGTCGACAGATTAAATGAATTGGCTTGTAGGGCCCATTCTAGGGGCAAGTCTCATTTTGCATATTTGGGGTCCAAAACCTTATGAGGCCCGTTTGAGGGTCTAAATGATGTTTTTTGGAGTAAAAAGTCCGTAACAATGCAATGTCCCTTTCGCGATTCTACACTCCGAGACCTTTCCAACTGTCCAAGAATCGCCTCAATTGGAGTCTGTGTGAAGAAGTTATGACTCCTGCACTTTGACCTATCTAGTTGATCACCTTGGTACCAAGTGGATTCCATGTTATCTCCCATTTCTCACACACATGGAGTTAGTCATATGTGGACTTTCAAGAACATTTTAGAGGTCCAAAACCCTTACCCTAATCAGGAGTTGAGGTATGAAAAAATTATGAAATTAACCCTATACGGCTATCGGGCTATGTTAAATATCGATCGTTAGGAGAAGAAGGGGTTCCATTATTATGATGTTATTGTATTGTTCCATAGTTGAGCAACAACATGGGAGTGGATATTATAGCATAACAAAGGAAGGAGGAGATCATGTAGTAGCATTTATGGTCGCATAGTCATAGATAACTCCATAGAGAGTACCATTTCCTTTGTATTTGCATTCTATATAAAAGAACAAGGCATAGTCCTCATTTTAGGTTGGGTTTTTCCCCATAGTCTAGTTTTCACATGGCATATCTTATGTTATTGTGTATTTCTTTGCTCTAGTTATTCTTGTTTTAATTACAATTTATTTAGCATTCAATGGAAATAAGCTAATAAAAATAACTAAGTTGTAAGACTCGTTGCAACAAACTATTCCAGTGGAATGCCCATGATAATTTATGGATCACTTTTTGCAACTACACCTCGAAAATCACTCCAGGGGCCAAAAGTAATGTTATAGTCTCAAACATAGGCAATCCAATGCTTCCTTTATATCCAAATGCACACTTTGCATCTTTTGAGCTATGGCTCATATTGGCCCAAAATGCATGTTCTATACCTAGCCACAACACCTTTGGGGGGAATTATACTACAAGTATGCAAACCATTTTCTATGTAAGTTCATGATTTTGTAAAAACATTATAGTCCTCATCCTTTGTAGAATTATATTCCAATATTTGCAAAAGATAACTTTAATGCAATGAGGATCTTGTAGCTATTATTTGTAATTCAACTTTAAGTTGGTGTCTTTACTCATTTTGGTACAAGCAAGGTTTCCCCTCTCAGGACATCAACAAAATTATTTAGAGAGGTATCCTTAATGATATCTCCTTTTGATATAAATTGGGGTTTCCCTTAGGTGGATCCTCACTAGAGGTGTAATGGTGATGGAATTCCCCCTGGTGGTGTAATGGAGTGGTAAAGGGCCTATTAGAGTTTACAATAGTGTAGGTATGGTTTCCATTTAATACAAGGTGGTATAGATTCATTATGTTTGTAATAATTAAACAAGGCCCGTTAGGAAGTTAGCCTTGAATAAATATAACATGACCTCGTTAAAGAAGGCCCACTTGTTTGTTAGCATTTGGTTATGATTATGGTTTTCTTCTTATTTCTAAATAAGGATGGAGTCATCCTTATGAATAATGTATTGGAGTATATTATATTGGAGCATAGTTCATTGGGAAGTTACCCCCTCGAAAAGGCAAGTGAACAAGAGTTGATCCTTCTATAAAAAGATCATTGTCTAATGTTGCGCTACCTTAAGAGTTTGATATTGAGAATGAAGTGTCAAGCATTTATGATATATTTTTTGTGATTCAATTTTAAGGATTAATGATCATAACACCCCTTCTTATTTGTATCTCTTATATATATATATTTTCAATATGATAAACAAGTTTACTTTGAGAAGTCTTTTTTTGTTAACCAAATTTACAAAAGCCCTCGTTTTTTTTTCAATGGAATACACATCACGGGGAAACCCTCCAAGCAATTCCACTCATTTCGAGGAAGGTACATGGGGTAAATCGTTTGGTTGTAGTTTTGACAAGCTAACCGGATGGGGACATTGAGTGAGGCCCTCAACATTCACTTAGATAGCCAGCTCGGGGGCTTGATACTATGACCTCCTACTTGTAGTTGACAACACTCAACCACTCGAGCTAGTTCACTGTAATGACCCTTTTTCAAAATTTTATTAAAATGCCAATTTTTCCACTTTTTCCCCAATTTCGACCTTTGACTAGTTTTACTGTTTTGACCTCCAAATAAACCCAAATGCTCCCAAATCTTCTGGAGGAGTGTATGAATGGTATTTAGACTTGAATATTAGGTTCAGGGATGTTTTATGGCCCTCCAAATACTGCTGCAAACTTGATTTGTATTATGATCAATACATGTAATTTTGACTAGTAATTTGTGCATCAAATCCCCCCGGGGTAACACTGCAAATGGCCTTCCAAATGCCTCCGAACTCCCACGAATTTATGAACAGAGGTATGTAATGTGTTAAGTATGTGATTAAGGTCTCATATGCACCATTAATTGATTTTTACTACTGTTCTAACTCTCTCGCATTCAACAGCAAAAACCCCCAATTCGACCCTTGGGGAAATGGCACTATTTCACCTCTCAATACAAACAAACTGAGTAAAAATGCTTCAAATACTCAAGTACAGTACATGAAACTTGTAGAATATATCCATGGCAGTATATTAATCATAAATATACAAGAGAATCATCCATCCATTCGAAATAATCAATCTTATAGTGTCATGCATCAAAGCATTGGGGAAATGGACATTGTTTGCTCATTAATCAATAATTTTGCATACAGTCAATGGGTATTTCGACCTGAGAGTTTATGAATATGAAGAACAGAGGATATGAAGCTATTACAATCAGAAAAATATCATATGAAGCTCTCCCAATGAGTGCAAGATCTCACCCAAAGCGCAATCCCTCAAGGAGCTCGAATATGCCTTCAAAATTGGAAATGGTGGAGAGAAAGTGCTGCACTAAACCAAACCATGAAACTTCCTGTAGCTGCTACCTACAAATAAAAATCCATTAAAGCACCATGAGAGACCTGGGTGGCCTCTCCAAACACCAACTTGGATGGGAATCTTTCACCCTCGAAATTGGCTAAGGCAAGAAACTAGTCATCCACTAGTTCTCTCTTCACAAATGCAATTTTTATCAAATCATCAAAATCCATTCTCATACTTGATTTCTACATTTTATAACCAACATTAGCCTTCAAGGGTCGAAATCCTCTCAATAGATTCCATAAATTTCCATTTAGAAAATATTCCTCATTTGCCACTTGTCTCCTAGTTCCAACCTTCCATCTTCTCCCAAATTCGAATTTGAGTCTCTTTAGCTTCCCCCAACTCCATGAGCGCCTTCCTTGAGCCTATTTTTGGGGCTGACATGTCATAATGGTCAGGTATAAGAAGTCAGGTCTAGATTTTGTCATAAATGTCATAGATGCTTCATTATTGTTGTCATAAAACTAGGGAATCTAGCCCAAGTGTTCACTAGTCTCCAATTTGACTCTTCCTCTCCCATGGAGGTTACTATTCCATCCCATTTTGACCTAAGATGCTCAATGCCATGTGTTATGACTTACCAACTCACCCAAGAGTGTTCACCTTCCCATGAATTCGAATTGGCAAGAGAGAGCTGCCATGTGTTATTGAAAAATCAAGCTAGTGTGGGTCCCACCACCTCCACATGTGTCCAAACCCACTTGCCACTTAGAATTTATCTTGAATTTATTTATTCACCATATTTATTAAATGCTTGAACCCTTCTAATGTCTAAATATCATTTATTAGCTTCCTTATTACCATCCCACATGTGCCCATCCAACCCAGGAAACTAGTAGGATTGATGGGATTGTCTTACTATGCACTTATTTGAATGGGGACATTACAGTCCTCTCCACCCAAGATTGCTTGTCCTCGAGCAATTTTAGATTTGGATGCTACAAAATCTTCTCCTCTTCCCATGTGGCATCTTCATTTGGTAAGTCCTTCCATTGCACTAAATATTCTTTGATGATTCTACTCCTCAACCTTCTTTCCCGTGTCTTCAAAATCTTTTCCGGAACAAGTGTGAGCTGACCTTCATCATCCAAGGGAGGAAGTATTTATGAAGTGATGATTTGCTGACCAAGAGCTTTTTGAGACAAGAAACATGAAATACATTGTGGATTTTACTCCCTTCCGGAAGTTCTAGTTCAGATGCTACTTCTCCAACCTTCCGCACTACCTTGTATGGCCCATAGTACCTTGGTTTTAATTTTTCTGCTCCATTATTTTTGAGAGATGTTTGTTTATAAGGCTGCAACCTTAAATATACTAAATCTTTAGCCTTTGGGGCTCTACTATCACCAAATATAATGTCGGCAAATGTAAGTGCATCATAACCATATAATGCTTTGAAAGGAGACATTCCTATTGACATATGATAAGTGGTGTTGTAGCAAAACTCACCCAAGTGTAGCCATTTTGCCCATGCTTTTTGCTGCCCTCCCACATAGTTCCTTAGGTATCCTTCCAACCATTGGTTTACCCTCTCTGTTTGTCCATCAGTTTGTGGATGATAGCTGGTACTTGGAGTCAATTGAGTGCCTACCAATCTAAAAAGTTATTGCCAAAAAGCACCCATGAATCTACTATCTCTATCACTGACAATGCTCTTGGGGAGCCCATGCAATCTGAAGATTTCTTTGAAAAAAATATCAGCCACTTGTGCAGCACTAAAAGATGATGTAACAGCAAAGAAATGAGCAAATTTTGTCAACCTATCAACTACCACATAGATGCAATCCTTACCCAAGGATTTAGGCAATCCGGTGATGAAATCCATGGAAATACTGTCCCATTTTTGCTCCGGAATGGGCAATGGTTGTAATAGGCCGGCTGGACATGTAAGTTCTGATTTGTTTTGTTGACATGCTTCACATTCATTCACATACTTCTGAACATCTTCCTTCAGCCCATTCCAAAAAAATATTTACCTCAACTGTCTATAAGTTTTAAAGATTCCCGGATGGCTCGCTAGTGGGAATCATGTGCTTCTTGCAAAATTCGGTACTTGAGCTTGGAGTTATGAACTAAATAAATTCTTCCCTTATAATATATCATCCCATTCAAAATCCTATAATTATCATCCCCTTTGATTCCATCCAACACATCACAAGCAAATTTGTCTTTGGCATATTCAACTAGTAGCATGTTTTTCCAATCCTTGGCAATATCCATGAGAAAAAAAGAAGGCCTTCTTGACAAAGCATCTGCTACTATATTATTCTTTCCTTTGACATATTCAATATCAAAACCATAAGCTTGAATCTTGCTTACCCACTTTTGTTGCCTTTCATTTAGATCTTTTTGGGTGAGAAAGTGTCTTAAACTATTGTGGTCAATTTTCACCACAAACTTGCTGCCCACCAAGTATTGTTTGAATTTGGCCAATGCATGCATAATGGCTAGCATTTCTTTATCATAGATGGAGTAAAGTTTTTCATGAGGCTGCAACTTTCTGCTCTCAAAGGCTATGGGGTGTTGTCCTTGTTTTAGGACAGCCCCTATTCCTCCACCTGAAGCATCACATTCCACAACAAAAGGTTTAGTAAAATCAGGAAGTGCAAGTATGGGACAACTACTCATTACCTCTTTCATTTTTTGGAAGGCCTTTTCAGCCTCTTCATCCCACTTGAAAGCATCCTTCTTAGTCAAATCAGTTAGTGGAGAAGTCAACTTGGAGAACCCTTTCACAAACTTTCTGTAGTATGTGCATATGCCAATAAAGCTTCTCAATTCAGTAATATTTTTTGGTGATGGCCATTCCAAGATAGCCCTGATTTTTTCCATGTGTACCTTCACTCCTTCTTGCCCAATAATGTGCCCAAGATACAGTAGTTCTTTCATCCCAAACTCACATTTTGATAACTTAGCAAATAAGGACTCTTCTTGCAAGCTTTTCAACACCATCTCTAATTGCTGCAAATGCTCTTCCCATGTTTTACTGTAAATGAGAATATCATCAAAGAAAACCAAAACAAACCTTCTTAGTTGCTTGCAAAATATCCTATTCATACATGCTTGAAAGGTGGCTGGAGCATTAGTTAACCCAAAAGGCATGACAAGAAATTCAAAGTGGCCAAAATGACATCGAAAAGCGGTCTTTTGCACATCTTCATCTTTCATTTGAATTTGGTGATACCCTGATCTAAGGTCAATTTTTGAGAAGTATTTGGCCCTATGTAGCTCATCCATGAGCTCATCAATCCTAGGAATAGGATACCTATTCTTGATAATATTTTTGTTCAAGGCTCTAAAATCTATGCACATTCTCAATGTTCCATCTTTTTTCTTCACTAGCACTACTGAAGAAGCATAAGGGCTAGAGCTTGGTCTAATGAGTCCCAACTCTAGGAGTTCTTGGATAGATTTTTCAATCTCATCTCTGAACTTTTTAGGATGTCTATAAGGTGGTATCTGAATGGGTGAAGTACCCTCCTCCAAAATAATACTGTGCTCAACCCCCCTATCTGGTGGCCTACCATGTGGAAGGTCTTTAAAAACCTTTTCATATTTTTGCAAAAGTCTCTCTATCTCCTTTGGGTGTTTGACAATATTTATAGTTGGCTTGGGAGATGTAATATGACATTCAGCATCCCATTCTATATCCCCATGCCTCAATATAGATCTCATACTATTGCAAGTTACTACTTGATTTGGATAAGTGTGTTGCTCTCTTACAATTCTTTGTACTCCTTTTGAATCTTGGAATTTCATTTTGGAAATTTGATAATTTACTGTATGCTCTCCTATTGAATACAACCATTGCACTCCCAAAACCACATTAGTATCGGCAACATCAACCACATAAAAACTATCAACAAAAGTATAGTTACCTACAGTGACTTGCAGCTTTGGAACCCATGTTTTGCATTGCATCGTGTTGTGACCGGGAATGACAACTATGAAGCCATCAAATGGTTCAATAGGTATCTTTCTTTTCTCTACCATCTCTGCATCAATGAAGTTATGAGTGGCCCCTCCATCTACCAAAACTGAAGTTCTTTGTCCTTGTACCACACCTTTGCATCAAATAGTATGATAGCGAGGTACTGCTGAAAGCACTGCCATTCTTGCTTTGTCCGGTGAAGGCTGATTTTCTTCTTGTCTTTCCTCTTCTACTGCTGTCTCATATGCCTCTTCTTGATCTGAAATATGTCCATCTTCATCCATGCCCCCATCATACCCCTAATTATCAGAAAATACTTCTATGTATTGAGCCTTTCCTTTGGTACATTTGTGCCCCGGTGTCCATGGTTGGAAGCATGTGAAGCACAGTTTCTTTTTTCTAAGTTCATCCCTATTTAATCCCTATTTTTTATTCCTCTCAAATGACTCTCTTTTCCAAGGTTTCTTATCATATCCATCCCTTTTCCAAGGTTTCTTTTCAAATTTGTAGCTAGACTTAGGAGGAAATCTCGTTCTAGGAAGCACATTTTGGAGATCCCTAGTCAAGCTCATTGCATCTTTTAATGTAGTTGGCTTGTGGGCTTTGACCAAACCTCTTAAGGGTTCAGCCAAACCTTCAGTGAACAGCAATACTAATCTTCCCATAGATACATCAGCCACCTTGACTGATAATTTTTGAAAGTCCAACATATATTCAGTAGGGGACCCAGTTTGCTTCAATTGAGCTAGTTCTTTGAAAGGCAATCCTGGATCTTTTTGTTCAAATCTTTCTAGTACCCTGTCAACAAATTCTCCATATGTTTTAACCCGATTATGACCCAAGGTTTTCAGCCCATGAAACGACCATTCATTGGCATCTCCTTCCAAATGCAAAATGGCCATTTTTAATGCATCCTCTTCCAACATAGGATTCAGCTGAAAATATACATCCAATTTTTGCACCCAAGTGTTCGCAAAATTTTGAGAAGAACCATCAAAAGTAGGAAGTGACATTTTTCCAATAGAACTATTCAATTCTTTGATTTGGAATGGACTCCTATTGTCTCCCTTCCTTTTAATCTTTTGCATAGCATCAATGTTGTCACTGAGTGGTACACCTATTTTACACTCTTCATTCAAATCATTCCAATCATTTACTAGTTTCTTGTAATCCAATTCAAGATTGGGCTCTTCTTTGGGTGTGAGAAATTTAGGTGTAGTATGCCTTTGTGTGCTTTGAAATTCATCAGGTCTATTATGAGATCCTGTACTTGAGAAAATATGCTCATTCCCTTTCATCTTTTCCCCTGAGTGTGAACCACTATTATCTCCTATCATCCCTTTGCCTAAAAGTTGGCTACCCAACAATTCGAAACCTTTCATCATTTGTTTATTCATATCTAGCATAACCATGGTAATTCCTTCAAAACATAGTTTTAAGGCTTCAATAAATCCCTCCTTATGTCTTAATTTTTCCTCCTCCTCTCTACCCATTGTTTTAGAAAAAAACTATTTTTTTGCTACTATCTCTTCTTCAACCAAAACTTCTTCAACTACTGATTCAAAGGGTGGTGGTTTATTTGTTTGGCTTCTTGTTAATACTATTAGGTGCCAAGACCATGCTCTGATACCACTTGTAATGACCCTTTTTCAAAATTTTATTAAAATGCCAATTTTTCCACTTTTTCCCCAATTTCGACCTTTGACTAGTTTTACTGTTTTGACCTCCAAATCAACCCAAATGCTCCCAAATCTTCTGTAGGAGTGTATGAATGGTATTTAGACTTGAATATTAGGTTCCGGGATGTTTTATGGCCCTCCAAATACTGCTGCAAACTTGATTTGTATTCTGATCAATATATGTAATTTTGACTAGTAATTTGTGCATCAAATCCCCCCGGGGTAACACTGCAAATGGCCTTCCAAATGCCTCCAAACTCCCACAAATTTATGAACAGAGGTATGTAATGTGTTAAGTATGTGATTAAGGTCTCATATGCACCATTAATTGATTTTTACTACTGTTCTAACTCTCTCACATTCAACAGCAAAAACCCCCAATTCGACCCTTGGGGAAATGGCACTATTTCACCTCTCAATACAAACAAACTGAGTAAAAGTGCTTCAAATGCTCAAGTACAATACATGAAACTTGTAGAATATATCCATGGTAGTATATGAATCACAAATATATCAGAGAATCATCCATCCATTCAAAATAATCAACCTTATAGTGTCATACATCAAAGCATTGGGGAAATGGACATTGTTTGCTCATTAATCAATAATTTTGCATACAGTCAATGGGTATTTTGACCTGAGAGTTTCTGAATATGAAGAACAGAGGATATGAAGCTATTACAATTAGAAAAACATCATATGAAACTCTCCCAATGAGTGCAAGATCTCACCCAAAGCGCAATCCCTCAAGGAGCCCGAATATGCTTTCAAAATTGGAAATGGTGGAGAGAAAGTGCTGCACTAAACCAAACCATGAAACTTCCTGTAGCTGCTACCTAAAAATAAAACTCCATTAAAGCACCATGAAAGACCTGGGTGGCCTCTCCAAACACCAACTTGGATGGGAATCTTTCACCCTCGAAATTGGCTAAGGCAAGAAACTAGTCATCCACTAGTTCTCTCTTCACAAATGCAATTTTTCTCAAATCATCAAAAGCCATTCTTATACTTGATTTCTACATTTTATAACCAACACTAGCCTTCAAGGGGTCGAAATCCTCTCAATAGATTCCATAAATTTCCATTTAGAAAATATTCCTCATTTGCCACTTGTCTCCTAGTTCCAACCTTCCATCTTCTCCCAAATTCGAATTTGAGTCTCTTTAGCTTCCCCCAACTCCATGAGCGCCTTCCTTGAGCCTATTTTTGGGGCTGACATGTCATAATGGTCAGGTGTAAGAAGTCAGGTCTGGATTTTGTCATAAATGTCATAGATGCTTCATTATTGTTGTCATAAAACTAGGGAATCTAGCCCAAGTGTCCACTAGTCTCCAATTTGACTCTTCCTCTCCCATGGAGGTTACTATTCCATCCCATTTTGACCTAAGATGCTCAATGTCATGTGTTACGACTTACCAACTCAACCAAGAGTGTTCACCTTCCCATGAATTCGAATTGGAAAGAGAGAGCTGCCATGTGTCTTTGAAAAATCAAGCTAGTGTGGGTCCCACCACCTCCACATGTCTCCAAAACCACTTGCCACTTAGAATTTCTCTTGAATTTATTTATTCACCATATTTATTAAATGCTTGAACCCTTCTAATGTCTAAATATCATTTATTAGCTTCGTTATTACCATCCCACATGTGCCCATCCAACCCAGGAAACTAGTAGGATTGATGGGATTGTCTTACTATGCACTTATTTGAATGGGGACATTACATTCACTGGGATAAAACCCCTTGCTATTATATTGATTTTTGTTATTATTAGCTTTACACTTGAATGACCTCTATAATTACAACAATAACCCCATTTGAATATAACAAACTACACACAAAACATAGGAAAAATAGGAGCCCTCACAAAGTTGAGGTCACACCAAGTTACTTAAGATGGAGCTTCTAAATGTTATTTTTAGACGTTTTACTTAAATATTTTCAAACCCGAAAGGAAAACACCAATGTTTAAAGGTTCAATAATTATTGGTATATTTCCTAATTGAGAAATGGGTCATTACCCATTTTCAATAGTGATAGTTTCCACTTGTTCCATTGACTTGTAAGTGATTTAACACATAGCCCCTTCTTCTCAATGGGGAAATAAATAATCAAACATGTTCCTTTTTTATGGCATCAAACATTCAATCTTCCTTATCAGTTCTTTGATTATAAAGTCCTTTAAAGAATATCACAAGGAGAAGCCTAGAAAAAATATGAGGATTCGTGGATTGCTTGCATATGATGATGGAATGTCAAGGGATACTTTGTTGGGGCTGCTAAAGAAGCATATTGTGGTGCGAGCATACTGCTTTTGGTTAAATATTTGGGCCATCAGATTAGATTGTCGACGAGGGTTGGTGGAGGCACCAATATGAAGGCTGAACTTTTGGCGTTATGGGAGTTGTTGTGGTTTGCTCTGAGGCGAGGTATTTTTAACCTCCGTGTTTCTTGGGACTCAAAAGTGGTGATAGAATGGGCGGTTGGTCTTGTCACTTTACAGGCGAGTCATTTAGATCATTGGAGCTCTCATACTAGGACACTTATTGACTCCTTTTCTTTCATATCATTTGACCACATCTTAAGGGAGTTAAACAATATAACATATTCACTATCTAAGATGGTGGTGGGTTCTCTGGATGGTTTTCTTCATTTTGAAAAGTTCAGGGAGGATCTGATGGTGGATTCTGGATCTTTATATCTCTTGTGAACTAAGTTTTTTGCTCACTGGATATTAGTGGCCTCGATGACGAAGTTGTAGTTCCTTTTTTCTATTCTTCTTTTAGTATGATTGAAAGACCCCACTTGATGATTTGTATATTTTTTTAATGTGGTCATGGTCCTGAGGGACGTTTATGCCAATATGTAACTTTGATTTCACTCTTGAAATAACAAGTTATAGTTTTTTCGATTTGAAAAAAAAAATCATGGTTACTGAAATGTTGAACTACCTCTATTTTCCATATAGGAAAGATATCGTGCCCTATCATATTTTTGTGGCTTGCTTACTTAGGATGGGGACTTCAAACGCTTTTTTAGTTGTCACCGATTCTATATTTTAAGATCACAACAATAAATTATGTCACAAGTAGAGGGAAATATACAACTCCTACTACAATGAAATTTAAAGGAAACATCTTTGAAAGTTTCCTTTTTGATAGCATAATTGAAAGTGTTCTACATAAAAGCAAACTATTTAATAATAATAATAAATTTCAACTAGTTTGTCAAAAGGTTGATAGCTTGATTGGTGAGGAGGCAAGTTTCACACTCTCACCACTCGAGTTCAAATCTCCAATGAGACATTGAGCTATTGTGATTAAGCTAGAAGGGCAGGTGCCCCCCTGTGAGTGGGACCCCCGTATTGGGTGCGTGTTTAGGACATCTCAACACTCACCAAGTCACGAGTTATTCGTATATTTGGTTTGTAAGTTGTTAGATATACTCTTGAGTTATAGTGACAGACGTTTGATTTGAACATGGGCCTCACCTAGATAATCTCAACGAATTACCAATTCCTATAGTTACACTGATAGGTGTTTATATCTTAGAATTTGGGGTGGACTAGTGCCTATGCTTTTCCTAGATTGCAGGAGGATGAGACAAGTGTATTGGCCATATTGATTTTATGGTAGTCGTTTCAAATTTGAAATAAACAATTATAAAAAAATATAAAAAATAATTGGTAGTTATTCATGGAAAACTGGTAGCTAATGCATGAATAACTCCAGTTGTTGGAAAACAGGCAGTTTGTGCAATTACGCATGGAGAACAAGTAACTTGTTCGTGGCACTTAACTTGTGACCTATCAATGTTCACCGACCACAAGTTAAGTGACTGTGCTAGTTAAAAAAAAACAAGTTTCAACTAATTTATAATTAATCAATATAAAGCTCCTTCCCATTGAAGCATTGAATATAAGTTCCCAAAAATTTATCATGACACACTTTTCCATAGGTAAGATATTGTGTCACCTCATGATTTTCTCTATGTTACCTGAGATGGGGGCTCCATAATGTGTTGTTATCACTACTCATGTTTTTAAAGCTTAGCACGAGTCCCTTTTCCTTGGCATGGCACAAACTCAACATTTTCTAAAAGTTATATTGTTTCAATTTCTTTTAACTAAGATATTGTGTTATCTTTGAGTTATAATTTTTTTAAAATAAGATATTGTGTTATTTTAGAAATTTATATATTTTTCATTTAAGATACAGTGTGTTTGATAATTTTCGAGTTATTACTAATACATTATCAAGCTTAGTTGATATAAGTGTAGTTATAGGTATTTGATGCACAACCTCACACACATAAAAAAACACTCATCCCTTATAGTAACCTCCTCTAATCAAGATATCTATAGTCCTTAATTCCTCTTATGAGGTTGTCTTCCCAAATCGGGTTCAATTCTTCGGAGTGACAAATTTGGCTTGTCATAATACGGCTGGAAGGGTAGGCACCCCACTTGAGTGGGACCCCCTTGATGGGTGTGTCTCTAGGATGTCTTAGACCTAGGTTGAACTATGAATTTATGGTATATGTGGCTTGCAAGTTGTTGCATATATCCGAGAAGGTTACTTAATTCCTCATCCCCCATTTTTTGTCAAAAAAAATTAACAACGCCTTATACCTACAAATCTATATAATATTTAGTTTAGGCAACACCATGTATACTTAACGCTAAAGCATATACATACCAAGTTCTAACACGCCACAAGCACTTCAATATCTTGCATGCCCGTTACATTCTATACCCAACAAAACATGCATGCATGAAGCACCCTCATTTATGCATGCCATGACACATAATTTGCCAAAAAGATGAACAATCACTCTATCCATTACAAAACTGAAGTGCTCTCAAATTGATTATTAAAATTCTGATGGAAAAAAAATATTGATTATTAAATTAATTCCATTCCCTCGGAAAAAAAACTCTCAATTTACAATAAATCTATATTTATATAAGAAACCCAATGAAATAAAAGATACTTATAAAAGTCCAGAGGCATTCATAGGAAATTGTTGTTGCCTTGACCAAAATACCGAACCGTAGGCCCATGCCTTTCTCATTAGATCTGATTTCTCTTGTTTGTTCCTTCAAAGGGCTCAAATAAACAATTGAAACGCTCCCTTATTCATTAAATCCGAATGTAAAGTGAAAAAACTCTTCAAACCCCTGTACTGCTACTACGAAGGGACTCATTTAAGTTAGTAGGGGAGCAGGGAGGCTTGGAAGGGCTTTGGATGTCGCCATGGCTGTCTCGCCATCGTCATCTTCCATTGAAGCAATTACAGCAATGAAGCAACCGCAGCCAGATGCTTCGGCGTCCCATGGAATTGAACCCGCGACTTCTCAGTCTCAGCAGATGCCGGCGGGGGCTCCGTTTTCATCAGTGCCCCAACCGCAACAGGCGAATAATAACAATAACAATCACAATGCGTTCGCCACTCCGCCACCTCCCGGTATTATGCAACCCTATGCACAAATTGGTCCCCCGCGGGGCTCAGTTCAGCCGCCGCAGGTGGCGCCCATTCCGTTCTACAGGCCACTGAGTGCTCCTTCCCTGGCGTCCGCCGTTCAAAACCCCCCTGCCCTACAACCCCCCGGCGTGAGCTCTGCTTCTGCGCCCCAAACCCTAAGCCAAACCCCACAACAGCATCAGCAACATAATCCTCAAATCCTTGGTCCTTCAAACCCTCATAATCAGGTTCTAGGGTTTGGGCAGCAGGCACCGCCAGGTACTCCGGGTTCGTCGACTATCCCGGTTTCTCCCATTCGCCCTCCAGGGTTGTTTCCGGTGCCCGCCTCGCCGCAGTATCAGCAGCAGCCTCTACGGCCGTACCCGACGACGCCGAACGGTTACAGCAGCATGCCGCTGCCTGGCCCGCCGGGCACCCAGCCACAGCAACAGCCGCAGATGATGAATCCGTCGGGTGGGTATTATTGAATTTTTGATGCTTTTTCCTTGTTAGATTATCGCTTGTAGACATTCCTATGCACTCTGCAGTTTTTTCCCCAATCACTTACATAATTTTAGAGCAAAATATGGCCTTTACAGTGTTCGCATGGCGAAAGTTTTCCAATAAATGCTGGTAAATATTTTCTGTCCTGTGTAGGAAAAACACGTAATTATAAACAGTTGAATCACTCAACAACAACATTCAAACAGTTCCTTTTATTTTTGAATGTGCTTACTTTAAAGTATAGAAGCATTACAATTGGCCCAAATATGGCAGGCACCACAAAAGCCTTGTCATTACAGTGTTTGCATCGCGAAAGTTTCCGATAAGCGATGGGAAACATTTTCTGTCTTGTAGTAAAGCCACACCTTTATTTTACAAATTCTATGACATGACAATGGCGTTTAAAAAGTTTTTGATTTTATTATTATTTGAAAGTGCTTGCCTAAAACTCCATAAGCTTTACAGTTCACTTAAATATAACAGGCGCTATCAGCAGCTTGTTTTGACAGGGGGAAACAGCTCTCAAAGGGCGGACCATTAACAGGGCTCCTGTCAAAATCATCCAGGGCTTACACCTGCCCTCAGCCGCTTATCAGTGCCTCCAGAGAATTGAACCTTGGTGGGTGGCCTGATACACCACTGCCTTCACTGCTGAACCATGACTGCATTGGGAAATTCTTTTTCTTTTTGGAAGTACGCTTATATATTTTTTATTTTATTTTAACGAATAGACTTATATGTAGACAGCTTATTAACAGATAGGTTGCCGCCAAGGAGAAAATAGTTGGAGTGATGAAAATTCCTTCCCCTAAGCCTAGATTTTCACACTTATGAGCCAGTCACGTGAGTCAAACTTGAGTCAGATTTGCAACTTTCCAAAGTCAGTTCTGGTAGCCTGTCTGTAAAAGGCACACAGAATACACTCGTTTGGCTTGTTTTTCTGATCCGATTTTGCCGCAGACACTCAGCAGACCTGCCAACTGTCCAAGATCTGTGGTTTTTTGTAGTATGTAGTGTCATCTTTGTACTTTTAAATGATATAATATAAAAAATTTGCACGATCTGGACATTGTAAACATTCGTATTAATGAAAGACAATTTATTTTTTTGAAAATTTCTGAATGTTTTTTTCCCGAGTTTATCGGACTCTTCAGCCTTGCTGAGTCATTCTCCAAGACTAGTGTAGTAACTTTGATTGCTAATAAGACTGTCATTAAACTAGTACTATATAGTCCAAAATATAGCTCTAAGGGGTTGAGCTAGTACAATAAACTGCCAAATAACAAGCTTTTAAAAATATTGTGCCAAATAACAAGCTTTTAAAATTTTTAAGGGGATGGACCAGAACTCCTGCCAGCTCAGGCACTGGGTGCTGCCATAGCTGCAAAAGGTGGCGGTTTGTCATTGCTTCCTTTTGTGGGCTATCCAATGTGCATCTAAAAAGTATGTGTTCCCATTGCAATTCCAATATTTGTATCAAAATTGATACTCTAAAAAGCATCAGAAAACTAATGAAATAGAACATACTTTCGGGCATTTATTGGAAAACAAATTGCTGTTTGAACACTGTATTGGATGGGGGGAATCTGGAAGGTGTGTAGAATATCTATTCTGTGTTGGTGTTTCTGTTGTTGATCAATTGAAGAGTCTAGCTTGTAGGAGCATTGCAATTAGGATGAGAATGGGAATGAGAAAATAATTCATCTTTACTTTAGGCAATCATAGTGATGGTTATGGATTCTAAATCATTTTTGTTACAGTGTAGTTTTGACAGAGCGAATAATTTGAAATTATTCTTTCATGGAACACACTCGATATATGATGGTAATTGTAACTCTTTTAAGCATTTACTGTACTAGATAAAGATACAGAAAGATTGCCACCACACTCATCTAGTTATATTTATGCATTTGATATTGGAATGGTAAATATAACTTGTTCAATAATTACTAGATCAATGTATGGAATATAGAAATCAGTGTAGGATTTGTATTGGGCAAGTTCTGAACTTGATTTACTTAATCATCAGATTCTGTGGGTGTTTTAAATAATGTAAACTGTGCAAGATAATTGAAAATTAATTTATTTTATTGAAGCAATATCGTAAAAAGAGTGGAAATAGGGTGAGTTAATAAATAGATGAAGGGCATGATATGCCTTGAATAGAAGAAAGAGCAGCAGAACAGCAGGCCTGTAGGTTAGCATGGGATGGATGAACGAGTACAATGCAAACCGATGACGGGATGTTTTCTCCTACAGTATCCGAATTTTATGGTGAGCATGGAAAGAGCGCCATTGCAGCTGGTTAAAGAGCCCTCTACATCATCTCTTGTGGTATGCATAAATTCCCCACATATAGTTGTAGTAGTCGTAAAACAGCACTTTGTCTGCTGTTTTAGTACTTTTCCTGCAATACTTTCTGCAACAATCTTCTTTAGAGTGGATACACAGATATTCGAGCTCTTTGGGTATTTGAATTTCCCTTTGGTTTAAGATTTGTCAAATTTCGAAGGAGGAATGAAAGGCTGTGCCAGCGTCACTAGCAGTATCCTCTTGTCTGCAGTGTCTGAAAGCAAGCCCACATTGTAGGTTCCTTTCTTCTAGATATTAAGAACATTATGACATGCGAGGGGTTCCTTCATTTGAACAAGAACGGATCACCTTTAACGAGCAAGTACTGAGGTATTGGTGTTGTTTGTATTTCATTTGTTTCACTGTTATAAACTTATATTTAGGAAATGATTTTCTAAACTTTTAGGTAAGCTGATAGCTAAGGAAGACTTGTTGTTTATTTTTGTTCTGTGAGATCCTGCCTGTCTCTGGAGTTTTAAATATTCAGTTTAGAAATTGGTGTTCAGATGCTTTTAACTCAAGCGAAATAAGACGGTAAGTGAAATGGCCTGATATTTTGTTGTGAATTGAATTATTTGTTCATTTGCATTCTGGACTATGGATTTTGTTAGCAAACATTCTCATTCCTATGTTGCTATGTAGCAATGAAGTCTGCAGTGATCATGGAGGTGCCTTCCCTCCCACCTATAATATCTGTTTCTGTATAAGTGCTGCTCACTATGATGTGTTTGTTTGATTATTGGAAGTGTTTTATGCTTTAACATAAAGATTGTCCCGTGCTTGGTGTTGCACCTGCAGGTATGCCCCGATATTCAGCTCCCTACCCTCCTATGGTGCGTCCTACTTTTCCTCCACGTCCACTGGGAACTATGGGTGTGATGCCTCTTCCACGACCTCCAATTCCAGGAGTTCGTGGAGTGCCCCCAGTTTTGAAGTTTCCTCCTCCGGCTACAGCTTCAGATCCTGCTTCAAAGGGTGCCATACCAATCATCCCTCCCACTGAGAAACCACAGACAACAGTTTATGTTGGAAAGATATCACCGACTGTGGATAATGAATTTTTACTCTCTCTTCTTGAGGTGGGTTCTGTTGATTTTATCTTTGGATAATTTGCATTATTGACACTAGATTGTAGGGGTAACAATTTATTCTTTGTTCTTTTCTTTCACAGCTTTGTGGACCAATCAAAAGTTGGAAGCGTGCCCAAGATCCAACAAATGGTACCCCAAAAGGATTTGGGTTTTGCGAATTCGAGTCTGCAGAAGGGGTACTCCGTGCCCTACGCCTTTTGAACAAATTTAGTCTGGAGGGCCAAGAATTAGTGGTATGAATTCTGTTTTCCTTTTATGAAGTAAGCGAGGCAATTGCAACGTGTTTTGAATTTTTACCTTTGTTAGCTTGCAATGTTTGTGGAACCTGTCGTGCACACAGTTGAAATGGTAATAACAATTGAAGTCCTTTGTTGATTGTTCTCTATCTTCACCATTTTTTTTTCAACAACCAAGTTTCCAGGCTCTACTCACCAGCCTTCTTGAATTCCGTACTGCATCTTGCTAATTTCAGTTTATAGTGACAAGTCTAGAAGTCACTCTGGTTTTCATTTTGTTTAAAGTAAATCTGTATTTGGATTCCATCTAACCTACTATGGATTTTGGCCATGGGCTCGCAGTGCTTATTAAGTGCATTGCACCTTTGTTTTGTATTGAAGGGGAGGTCGATTTATCTTCATTGAAGTGGAAAAGTGGATTAAGTGTACATTGGCATCCCCATTGAACTGCAATTATCGCCTTGGGTTCTCAGTGCTCATTAGGGCATTGCACCTTTGTTTTGAGTTGAAGGGGAGGTTCATTGCATTGAGAGGAGCGAGGTGCTTTACAGCTCAGTATGGGGAGATGTTGTCATGCAACTAACGTAACATAACGTTACATTACCAAAAATAAAAAGTAATTAAAAAATTCATGTTGCCTCATAAAATAAAAAATTATGAAAAGTAATTAAAAAATCCATGTTAGCTTATAAAATAAAAAATTATGAAAAGTAATTAAAAAATTCATGTATGTTTATAAAATAAAAAATTAAAACATAAACCGGGATCTAACAAGCAAGAGAGGGATCAAATTTCTTGAGTTTAAGATTAAAAAAAAATTTACACCTCAAGAACTTGGATCCCTTGATCCCTCTCGGTGCTTGATAGATCCGGGTTTAAGATGGATCTATGCTGGTTTATCTTCATTGAAGTGGAAGAGTGGCTTATTATAGTTTTCCAGATAGTGAAGGATGGAACAGGACTTATGGAGACCAGTTACATCTGGGCTGTGGCATTTAGAAATATTAGCAAAAATATCATGTGGGATATGTGGTCATGTCATTAGATATTAACTGGATTGGGAGATTCTGTATTAACACTATTCTTATGCATATTCAGGTTTGTAATTGACACACAATAGGCTAAGTTAAAAGTGGCCACAAGATGGTAGATACCAATTTACATTGTTAATGATAAGTAGTGTCATATCCAGTGATAGACAAATACATATGTATATGTCCTCACACCCTGTGGATGTGTTTCCTGCAGAAATGCCATATTGGGGATGCTGGGGACATCTCGGGTGCATCCTAAAGTACCCAGTATGCTGGGTGCATCAGATCTGGGTATGTCCTCTTTTAAATTACGGACATCCCCTGCGGATGTCCTGTAGTTCCTTGTCAGTTAGGTACTCCTGGACATCCCTTTTGCTGGGGCATCTTTTGAAGTGAATATGAAGAAAAAAAACAAAATTTTAATCTTTTCCCTACCCATACATTGTGGATCCCACAAGTCTTTTTACACAGTATAAACCCAAACAACCAAAATAAAACATCATTATGAAGATGATTGTTGGTTCTCAGTGGCTGGAAACTCACCAGCAGATGCATTTTGGCATTTTTTTCACTGGAATTGACTTTGAACATATTTTAAAGGCATTCTAAATTCAATTTTGAGCTTATTTGCGGGCACAAGTTTGTGAAACCAGTGGCATTTTGGCAATTTATAACTGTAATGATTGCTAGAAACCTGTAAAATCAGTGACTTTTGCTGATTTAACATTAAAATCCATCTGCAAATTGTTGGAGAGGCAATTTCTCAAGCCCATGAAATGTTATTGCTATCATAAATGATGATTTCAGTGTGTTTTTTAAAGTGTAACTTTATTTGATTCATTGTTTGTTATTAATAATTAACCATAGCTAAATTTTGTTCTTTTTTTTAAAAGAACGAGTAAAGATTTATATTATAATAAGGCATAGGAAATACTGAACAGTCAAGAGTATACATTCTGAGTTCAAATGCAAAATTTCTACTTTTTTCTTTTAACAGTAACGGGTAACGAACTTTTATATTAAAAAAGAAGAGATTACATACGAGAAGGGAAGACTGATCCCAAAAAAAGGAGAGCTGTCAAGACAGGCTCTACACAGTCCGGTCTTTGAAATTCAAACTTGACTCCTATTCTGCTACAACTGTAAAGTTTGACAAACTGCCCAAGAAGGAAATTACATAGGAAATACATAATAAAAGTAGAAACAGTAGACTATCAGAACCAAAAAAGTCCTGAGATTAAACAGGGACGAGAAGGCAGAGAGAGGGTCAATTTGCATGATGCTGACGAGCATTTTTCTCCTTGCTCCCAACCGCTACACCAGTGTTTTCATCATCCATGCCGAGGAGGACTGAGGGGGCTATTCCTGCTGCTGGTTCGGATACAGTCTACCTTAGTTTCCACAATTCTGAGGCAGCTGTGGAGGGAATCAATCTTTCTAGCCAGCGTGTCGTAGAAGTCCTTCATCTTGTAGCTGGTGCTCCTGACTTCAGTGGTTGAAATTTGGACGAAAGTAGAAAGATGTGAGATAGCTTTCTTCATGTCTGAATTCTCCCCCCGGAGCCAGCGTACCTGAGATTCCAATCTTGGACTTGTGTAAGAATTTCCAAGGAAGGACTGTCCTGATGATGAGGGGAGTCCAAGTTGACGATCCCACAATTGTCACCCTTGTTATGTTGCCAATTCCTGCCGGTTCCCAGATCGCCGGGGCTGCCGCGAACTCGCTGCGGAGAAACACAATGAGCCTTGCCCAAACCAACGTCCATAATCGACCAACCCCTGCCATTGCCTGTATCATGTCCACAGACAGAGAGCTGCCCCAAGTCAAGGGGAGTCCAATTACCCTTGCCATGTTCTTCAGGTTTGGAGTGTCCACAGCAGGTGCGCTTCGTCAGGCCACCGTGAGAAATCTGAAGCTCAGAACCACCATTACCCTGCCCCTGGACTAAATCAGAGAGATAGCGTTTCATGCCAACCCCCCCGGAGTGAGTCTGAATCTGCTTTCTGCATCTTTGGCATTGAAGCGCAGGATGACACCGACCGGCATTGCAATCCTCCATGCTAAACCAGAGATAACCGATACAGGGAATTTCACAGAGTGAGGCTTGCTGCATACTCAAAACGCCACCTTCGAGAAGGATATAAACCGAGGTTTCCTTGGGTTCTGTCCGCATTGAACTCCAGCATGCGAGACAGATGGTGTCTGCCAGGGGGGGCCGCCAAATGAGCCAAGAGTACGTGGGTGCTGTTCGAGAGGATCCTAAGAAGATTTTGCATTTAAACAAAATCAGAAAAAAAATTAGCCCAAAGTTAAAGGAGGACGAGACCATGGAGTTCAACAAGGAGATGTAGAAGGTTAAGGGACCCAAACATCAACTAGATGTTGTTCATTACTGATAGCAAGGCCACAATCAAGGCCAGCGCCGATGTTAGTCATTACGTCTGCTCTCTTATTATTATGCCTTAGGATGTGGAAGAAAGAGACAGAGTGAAACTCATTGAGCAAATAGATGAAGTGCTGGTGAAGCTTGGAGACCGGTTTTCGATGATTTTTGGCTAAGGCCCTGGCTTCCTTGATTACCAGCATAGAGTGGCCAAGGTCTCCAAGATCCTTAACCTCTTCCTTCCTTGCAACATCCATACCTTTAATTAGTGCGAGCCATTCCGCCTCGTTATTGGTCCTCCTGCCGATACCCCATGCAAAATCCTTCACTTTGTTTCCATCGGAGTCCAAGAGGATTCCCCCCGAACCTGCCAACCCAGCAAAATTTCTACTTCTCGAAGAGCAGCTCCATCAAAATTTTCCTCGGCATAAATGTTCTGAGAAGGATACGGTAAATCCACGAAAGTCCTAAAACAATATTGTCTAATGAACTGGCCTACTAAAACAGTGTAGGTAAAGAAACACAAGACAAAGCTAAGCTAAGAAAAGACATGATCACTGTGGCTCTCATCCATTGACTGTTCCTTCTCAGGATGTCCCTGGTTGCTTGGCACTTCTATGTTACCCTTTGCTGTCTGCTGCACCGACACAAGACAAAGCCAAGCTAAGAAAAGACATGATCACTGTGGCCCTCATCCATTGACTGTTCCTTCTCAGGATGTCCCTGGTTGCTTGGCACTTCTATGTTACCCTTTGCTGTCTGCTGCACCGTTTCTTTTTACATTGCCTTCAAGCCCACAAAGTATCCAGATTGAGATTGTGTTCTCTGAGTGAACCTTAAGATTATGTTGAAGTGCATCTCAGATTCACTGACCAATATTTCACTTTTATCCCTTTGCTCCTTAACCTTGGATTCAAGCTCATCTTGCGTAATATCTTGCTGTTCCATATGAGAGGCGATGTAATCAATTGACTGTTTCATGCCATCCATCTGGGAATTATGTCTGCGGAGCGTTTTTTTTATATCTCTTATTTTGCCGAGGCCTACCCCTCAGTTATATCCCTATTTGATGGGTTCTTCATACCCTCACCAGTCCAAGAGAATGCTAAATAGGATACACTTGACCTTTAAAGTTTAAACCCACAGGGTTTCCCACAATAGGAGTGCAACCAATGTTGAAATTTCGTTAAAACCCAGAAACGATTTCCAGTTCCAATAAATTATTTGCACTCAAATTTATTGCACAGTAAACTAAATATTCCAAGTCTCAATTTATGAATGGAAACACACTGAGATTTAATTTGGAAAATGCAGCAGAAAACTGAACGGTAAACACACATTCAACCACACATTTGACACAGATTTTCTGGGCAAAGCCCTTGGGAAAACCAGTAAATGAGATAATTTTGTTGATGAGCCCACAGAAAAATTCTGTACAGCAGTGAATTTTCAGCATTAAATGCACTTGTACTTTCCTGGAAATTTGTGTCCAGCCCCTTGAAATATGTGCACAGCTGCCAGCTCCTGGGATTTTGTGTCCAACTAGCTGTATGGCCCTGTACAGTCTATCAGCATCAGCAAATTCCTTGATTTCTGTGCCCGGAAATTGTGCTGTTCAGCTCGATTTTGTGCCACCAGACTGCTGTATGCCCGCCAAAAATTGTCTTCTTTCTCAGCTGTATGGGCCTCGGAATCTGTGCCAGGAAATCTGCTGTACAGACCAGCAATTAATGCACTTTATTGCCTGTCATAAATGCTGTACTTGTCTTTGGATGCATACCATGTCTCCTCTTGGGAAATGTGCCCCCCTCTCAGCTGATCTCTTCTCCTCCTTTCTTCAGCTCTCCAAAAACTCTCTTCATTCACAATGTGTGTCTAAGCTCCTATTATTCTCTTTTTATTAATGGAGAGAATGACTGTCACTTCATCTTCCAAGTGACTTTGACTCTTCATCTTCCGAATGACTTAGTCTCTTCAATGTCAAAGGATGAGACAAATTACACTTAATAAATAAAAAATCATTTTTACTCACCAATTTAATAAAAAGTCACATTAACCTTATAACACTAAAGTTAATGTCTAGGAAAGTCACTTCGGTCCTTTCTAAGTGCCTAGACACCAAGCCTATGTAGAAGACCTCTCGAGCTATAAAATCTACCACTCCTCCTTAGCTACAATGGGGTCCTTTAGAGCATACCCTCCCATATCCGTGGTTCATGTAAAACTAGGTTTAGATTCCCACCTAATACAAGATTTAAGCATGCCCAAACTCCATTTTTGTGTAAAACTTCCCAAAAAACCTTCCTATGAAGCTCTATGGGTACTCAAGAAATATAATTCTAATTTAGTTCGTTGGAGAATATGGTAACCAAGATAAAAGTTTTAAAATTACGAAACATCATTAAGACCGAAGAAGAGGAGTTCTATCCCAAGGCTACTCCTCCAAAATGCCCAATTGCACTAAGGGCCTTAAAATCCCCTCCCCTGAACCTTTTTGAACAAAAAGGTGTACTTAACTTGCCTTCAACCATTGTCTCTCCAAAAAATTGAATGTTTGGCTTGTGTTTTAAAAATCGGTGAAATCAGAATCCGAATTGGCCGATTCACCGATTTGCTCCCTGACCGGTTCAACTCGGTTGAAAAATCGGTTTGGGGACCGGTACGGTACAAAACCGGTCTGGTCCACCGATTTGCGACATAAATCGACCGTTTTTTTTTTGGGTGAGCCCGTGGGCCATTAAAAAATGTTTTTATTTTTTATTTTTTTAAAAGTTTTTAACCTATACTACCCTCCTGAGCCCCCAACCCAACCCCATTTGCTTGCTTTGTGTTGTGATAAGAGCTGTTGGAGGCAGAGACGGGAGTGGAGTGGAGTCTTGGACTGGAGTGGAGAACCGCGGGAGTGGAGCTACAGGGTGTGAGTCGTGACTGTGTGCCACTGTGGGGACTCGGGGAGAGTGCTGAGTGGAGAGTGGGACTATGTGCCATTGTGGGGACTCGTGGAGGCTGTGAGTCGTGACTGTGTGCCATTGTGGGGATGGGGAGAGTGCTGAATCGTTGAGTGTGGAGTGCTGTAGGCTGTGTGCACTGTGCACTGTGGGGAGAGTGTTGAGGCTGTGTGGGGAGTGGGATTCGGGAGTGCTGTGTGCACTGTGGAGTGGAGTGTGTGCAAATTAAATATTGTTTTTCTTAAAAAAATTAAATATTTTATGTATTTTTGAGCAAACCGATTCATTAAATTCAAATTGACCGATTTATGATCGATTCATTACCAATTCTGATTTCGATTCCGAGTTGACCCTCGACCGATTCCAAGTCCGATTTCGATTTTTCAAACTTTGGTTGAGATACATGTCTCCTTAGAGTTGATTTTTGTTGGCATCATTAAGAATTAAAAATATTTGGGTTTTATTAAAGATTTAAAAGAAGAAACATCATTAAGATCAGAGACGAGGAGTTCCATCCTAAGGCGTGTCCTCCAAAATGCTCAATCGCACTAAGGACCCTAAATCCCATCCTGTCAACAATTTTGAACAAAAAGTGGTACTTAACTTTCCATCAAGCATGGTCTCTCTAAAAAAATGAATGTTTGGCTTGTGTTGAGAATCTGAGATACATGCCTCCGTAGAGTTGGGTTTTTGGTGGTATCTCTTGTCCCTCGTATTAGAGTTAGAACTTGTATTATGTTTCCTTTGAAAGGTTCTTGGCAAGAAACCTCTTCTTCACTAATGGCAATTTGTGAACCCTCATTTAAGTACCTCATGAACTCTCTCCTCCCAAGGAAAACCCTCCTTTTGTGTAGCAGATATTGTGTTCTCAAAATGCCTGCCCCAGTTTTGACTTCATTCTATCTCTCAAAGGCTAAACTTTAGCTTGTTGGTTTAGTAGTTCTTGATCTTTAGCCTTCAAAAGTCATTTTTAGTCTTATGCGATGGTCCTTGCTATCTTTTCGTGAGGCCTTTTGGCTCATCTATCTCTCATACAGGGTTCCCTTGAATACCTAGGTGGGACATGCATATGATTATCACCATAAATAAACCTCTTTGGTATTATTCTTTATCTTAGGGCTTGTGACTCATAATGACCATTAGACTTGCATTCATTGCAACGAAAGGGGACCTTTACGTAATTTGGGATTTGATAGTATTCTCTATTTGCTATCGATAATGTTATTATAAAAAACCTTTGGGAAAAGTCCATCTTATGCACATATTTGCAAATTGTGTTTTCTCCATAATCATGATTTTGTCATCCATCATTAAGAAGGTTCCTATATTATTCCCATATTTCTCAAAATTCCCAAATGTTTTCAAAATCCTATGGCAAATAGGGCAACTCTATCCAGACTAGTAACCTCGCTTGCTTCTTGATGGGATCAAAATGAGGTGTCCATTTGTCCAAAAGTAGTGCAATATTCCCCTAAAACTAAGGGTCATGCCCTACCATCCCACTCTAGTGATTATCTCTCTCACCCCCTGCCTTTGAGCGATTTCTTAGTGTATTTCCCTTTATTGAATTTTTATGAAGATTTGTTTTAGACCTCTCAATGACTATTGGTTTCACCAAAGCAGGGTCTACCTTAGTCTTCTCTAGTGGGAGTTTAACATATGAAGGTTTTTTTTGCTTGCTATTTTACTTGATATCTTCAACAAGATGATGGATTTCAACCTCCTTAGTCTCTGTTGCACTTTCTAGGTTATGTGTTGCTAGAGTTTGATGATTGGTTCTAACCCTAGGTTCTCCACTAAAATCCTTTTGCTTGCCCCACTAATGATTTCTCAATGTATTTCCCTTTATTGAATTTTTATGAAGATTTGTTTTAGAGTTCTCAGCGACTGTTGGTTTCACCAAACTAGGGTTAACCTCAATCTTCTTTTGTGGGAGTTTAACATAGGAAGGATTTTCCTTCTTGCTTTTGAACTTGATATCTGTAGCAGGATGATGGATTTCAACTCCTTAGTCTCTATTTCACTTTCTGGGTTGTGTGGTGCTCGGGTTTGTTGGTTGGTTCTAATCCTAGGTTTTCCACTAAAATCCTTTTGCTTGAAGAACTCTTTCTAATAGCACCTTATCGAAAGAGGCCATGTCTGTTAAAATTACAGGTTATGTACGTTTTATCACATATAACAATCTTGATACAAGAACATGTAAACAATTGTATTGCTTAATTTAAATTTAAACTGATTTAAAACATAATTTTAATCTCTTTCAACTTAATGCTCGATTTAGTCACTGCATTAATGTTGGTCCTCGAGAATCATCAAATGCTAAGTTCAGAAAAATAAAATAAATGAACTATAGTAAAATAAACATGTACTGCATTAAAGAATTAAAACAACCATTTGGATCCAACTTATACTCAGATAGTTCTGAGTTTGATCTTGTCACTGAAAGGACAAGTCAAACTAGTTAAACCATATACGTACCTTAAGAGAGAGAAGGTTTAGGTAGAATAAAACAGTCCTCAAGTTCTTCAATTAATAAGAAAATGACAGTAGTAAGAAAGACACACAGGTGCTGCAGACTACAAAGGTCAAGCACATAAGAAAAACACTCACTCATATGAATTTACACAGAGTTTAATTATAGTGAAGAGAAAATCAACCGTGAGACTGCTGAATGCTACAGCCAGAATAGAGAAACTGTGAGTCAATCAAATGCTATAGCCAAAATAGAGGAATCGTGAGACAGTCACATGCTACAGCCAGAATAGAGACAATCAAATGCTACAGCAAAAATAGAGAAGCCGTGAGACAGTCACATGCTACAGCCGAAATCAAATGCTACAGCAAAAAATAGAAAAGTCGTGAGACAGTCACAAGCTACAGCCGGAATCAAATGCTATAGCAAAAATAGAAAAGCCGTGAGACAGTCACGAAATAACAAATGCTGAAACTGTGAGATAGCCTGAATGTCACCCGAATGCTGAGATAAGAGAAGGAAACGTGAGACAGCCCGAATGTCACCTGAATGCTGAATGCTGAGATAAAAGAAGGAGACCGTGAGACAGCCCGAATGAGGAAACCGTGAGACAGCCACAAAATAACAAATGCAGAATGCTGAATGCTGAGATGAAAGAAGGAGACCGTGAGACAGCCTGAATGAGGAAACCGTGAGACAACCACGAAATAACAAATGTTGAATGCTGAATGCGTGAGACAGCCCGAATGAGGAAACCGTGAGACAACATACCCAAAATAATTGACCCGAGGAGAAATGTATGTGAAGAGTAAACTCACGGTAAGTTTTTCCACGATTTGTTGAATTAGAGCTTACCTTTATATATAGTTTTAGAATTAGAAAACTTAGGATTAGAATAATAATAAAACACTTAGGATTAAAGAAAGAATAAAATAAAATAAATAAATAATAAAAAAAGTAAAAAGGTAGGGTACCAATGGTCCAAGGTTTTCAAATAAAAAAAGAAAAATAAAAATAAAAAAGAAAAAAAACTTTATTAATAAATTCATAAAGTCTTTATTAATAAAATCATAAAGATTTTATTAATAAGACTAAAAATAAATATTTAATGAATTTATCATAAAGTAAAAGTCCAAGGGGTCCAACATAAAGTAAATAAACCGAAAACATGAGTGGGACAAAACATAAGATGGTCCTTAATATATCCTTAGGTAAAAAATATTCCATAAGGTAGGAGTCATCATAGTCAAATGTGCACACAGGTGAGAGTGCTAGGACCAAGTAAGAATAGGACCATGGGTCAACAACCATAAGATCAAAGTGGACAAGTAATCAAATACAACCAACAAGACCAAAGACTTTTCTCTCTCTTAAGATACTTATATATATTTTCATCACTGTATAAGGGAGAAGATCCAAACGGATGGTACAATCCTTTTGTCCTTAATACTGCTCCTAAGAGTTAGATACTAGGGACATCGTCAAGGGGTGGCCAGTCCCTTCAGAAGCAACCTAGCAATAACCGATTAGGAGAAGGGACAACAATATCTTCCATTCTCAATGAATGGCTTTCAACTCAAGGCTGAACCCCTCAGTCCTAGACTGGGACATGTTGATCAACCATCTGGTCCATGACTAGGATCTCCATTCTCCCAGAGAATGGTCCTCAGCCTCAAGCTGAGCATTCATGTTAAATTTTCAGAATTTACTTCAATATGATCTAGGATCTTAACTGAGAGAACAACATGTACAGCATATCTACAGCATATCAATCATGGAGACAATAATGCAAGCACACAAGAGACACAAAGATTTACTTGGGGAAAACCATAAAGGTGAAAAACCCCAATAACTTCCTCAGAGATAGATAGAGCAATGATACAACCAACCAATAGAGATAGCAATAACCTAGCAGCAATCCTCCTCCTCCATAAGTGCGCCTCTCCTCCTTGAGAGCATGTGTGAGAAGTGAGTGAGTAAATAGAGTGCCTCCCGCACTCTATTTATACTTGACTTGACTTGCCTTTTTACCTAACTCATGTCGGCTCGAACTTAACCACATAACATAATGCTGAGTGGGCCGACCCCCAATAGGGTGGTCTAATAACCCTTTGACCCACATGGCCGACCCCCAATAGGGTGGTCTAATAACCCTTTGACCCACATGACTTATACAGGGCCGACCCCAAACAAGGTGGTCTAATAACCCCTCAAGTATAAGTTACGACACTTACAATATAAATGACGACACTTCCTTATAGAGGAATAATACCATCTCTATAGGAATACAATATACATATATGTGAAATACATTCCGAAGTTACATATACATCAACACTCCCTCTTAACTAGGAAGGTATTTCTCAGCATAGTTCTTCTAGCACAAGTCATCTTCTCTGGATCATCGTCACTAGATAATCGTCATCGAGTCATCATCATCGTCACTGCTGCTGCTATCTCAATCAATCTCTGAATCTACTCGTCATAGGAAGTTCTACAGAGCCAGTCCTTTTTCATACTGGATGTAGGCCCACCACCTGCAGGTCTTCGTCATCACTGGCCATACTGTGGAATCCTCAGGACTTATTACGTGCGTCACAAAACCTCGAAAGAGCATCCCAGGATATTACGGGTACACAACTCCAACCTGGAGGATCTCCCAGGGCGCTATTACATGTGACCCCACCACAAAACCTCGAAAGAGCATCTTAGGATGTTACGGGTACACAACTCCGACCTAAGATCTCCCAGGGCACAAATTACATGTGGTCCACCACAAAACCTAGCAAGAGCATCTCAGGATGTTACGGGTACACAACTCCGACCTGAGATCTCCTAGGGCACAAATTACATGTGGTCATGGCAAAACCTCGCAAGAGCATCTCAGGATGTTACGGGTACACAACTCCGACCTGAAATCTCCCAGGGCCCAAATTACATGCCATAGGACAAAACCTCGCAAGAGCATCTGCCAGATATCCCAGGGCGCTATTATATGCCATAGGCAAAACCTCGAAAGACTATCTGCAGATCTCCCAGGGCAACGAATTACATGTCCTCCCAGAGCAAAACCTCGAAAGAGCATTTGCCAGATGTCCCAGGGCACCGAATTACATGCCATAGGCAAAACCTCGAAAGACCATCTGCAAATCTCCCAGGGCAACGAATTACATGCTCATCTGCACAACCTGATCCACGGCCATAGAGTATCAACCTGATACTCACCATACATCATCCTGATGTATCCATGATCATCCTGATCATCATCACTGCAACGTCCTGCTGCATGTCATCTGGAGCAACATCCTGAAGCTCGTCATCTATGATCATCCTGATCATCACTGCAACATCCTGCTGCATGATCCACCTGATCATCAATGCATCTACCTGATGCATACCAAGTATCATACATGATCCTCCTGATCATCAATGTATCCACCTGATACAAATACATGATACATATCATCATACATGATCCTCCTGATCATCAATGCATCTACCTGATGCATACCAAGTATCATACATGATCCTCCTGATCATCAATGTATCCACCTGATACAAATACATGATACATATCATCATACATGATCCTCCTGATCATCAATGCATCTACCTGATGCATACCAAGTATCATACATGATCCTCCTGATCATCAATGTATCCACCTGATACAAATACATGATACATATCATCATACATGATCCTCCTGATCATCAATGCATCTACCTGATGCATACCAAGTATCTACCTGATACATATCATCATACATGATCCTCCTGATCATCAATGTATCCACCTGATACAAATAAAAATACATGATACATATCACCATACATGATCCACCTGATCATACAATGTATCCACCTGATACATATACAGATACATGGTCCAAGCATCCAACATGATGCATACATACATACATAAAATGATCCAACTGATCATATCCAAGCAGAAACCAGAACATCATCCTGATGCTCATCATCCAGCGTTTACATCCACAGCCATGTGAAGGATCCTCCTTCCAACATGCTTGGAATGGCTTCAGCAAATGTGTCCATCACTTCTTCCTCGAAGTATCCTTGATCTGAAGCACACCAAGCCTCTCTCTGAAGTACTCGAACTTCACCCTGGCTAGTGGCTTCATCAGCACATCTGCAATCTGCTCGTCCGTCGCAACATACAGGAGCTTCACAGCTCCTCTCTGTACCATATCCCTGATATAGTGATATTTGATCTCTATGTGTTTCGACCTGTCATGAAACACTGGGTTCTCGGACAGCTTCACACAACTCTGGTTATCACAGAAGATACCAGTAGCCTCCAACGGGAGATCAAATAACTCAGACAGTAGCTTCCGTAGCCATACTACCTCACAACTAGCTGAACAGGCTGCAACATACTCTGCCTCAGCTGTACTCAGTGCTACGCAGGACTGCTTCCTGCTAAACCAAGAGATCACACCTGATCCCATACTGAAGCAGCACCCAGATGTGCTCTTCCTGTCTGCAGCACTGCCAGCCCAATCTGAATCAACATAACCTTCCAGGTTAAACTTTTGATTCGCCTCATACCTGAGCCCATAATCCACTGTACCCTTCAGGTACCTTAGAACATGCTTTACAGTAACCAGGTGAACACTTCTCGGATCCGTCAGGAACTGGCTCAATGTGTTCACAGCAAAGCAAATGTCTGGTCTCGTGTTCGTCAGGTACATCAAGGACCCAATCATCTGACGATACATAGATACATCAACTGACTCAGATGAAGCATCACATAGAAGCTTCAGATTCGATGCCATAGGTGTGGCCATGGCCTTGCAATCCATCATCCCGAACCTCTTTGGGATCTCTACTGCATACTTCCCTTGTCCAAGGAAGATTCTATCTGCACTTTGCCACACCTCCATGCCAAAAACAAATAGTGCATCATCCCCAAGTTCTTCATCTCGAACTCGGTAGTAAGCTTCCGCTGCGTGTCGGCAATCAATCTATCTTCACCATACCAAGTTCTGGGAGCTTGCTTCAAGCCATACAAGGCTTTCTTCAATCTGCATACATATGACTCCCTGTCAGGTCTTGGGACTGCATCCCAAACATCTTCTTCATGATCTACGGATCATGGCATTCCATTTATTCATCCCAGATCCTGGGAACTTCAATATCTTCAATAGATATCTTTCTTGCTGGAACAAATGTTGTAGTCCTTTTGTAGGAGATGGCATATGATCTTTCCTACACAACAAGTTAAATTGCATGATTAGAAAACATCTTATAGTTTTCAGAACAAATTCTTACACATAAAGAAATATGCCATACAGTCATGCAATTATCTTAGCCAATGCTTCAATACAACATTTATCCATATCCCGTAACTTTCTAGATGCCTTCCAATCTCTACCAGAACATTGTTAAGAGTGTGCACAACTCCCAACATGTCAGCAAAGAGGTTTCATTCTAGATAAGTAGCAATGGAATGTTGTACAGTGCCATAGGCTACTTACCCATGCATATTAGTAGTATATTGTTCATCAATGCAATTATTCTAATATGCATAATACACAACCTAATTCTAGGAACATCAGTATATACATTATTGAACAGTATTATTTAAGAAATGACAATTCAAATACTTATCTTTGTTTGTTCGTTGGGTGGACTCCCTCTGAGTCTTTGCTTCCTTGCAGGAGCTGCTGGAGTCCTAATCTGAGGTAGCTTCTTCTACACCTTTCTGTTGTGAAATGTAGAGAGATGATCAACTCCCTCTGAATATCTGCATCCTTGCAGAAACTACTGAAGTGTGCTCCTTTGCTTTCTTGCAGGAACAACTAGAGTGTGCTCCTTTGCTTTCTGGCAGGAGCAACTGGAGTGTGCTCCCTCTTGATCTTTGCTTCCTGAATTACCTGTTCTTGAACTCATATTCATCCTTGGTCCCTATGCATGCTTATTAGTATCATGAATGTGTTATCCTTGTGATCTCATATAAAATCATACATTCATTAGTATACTATTAAAACACAATAATCTCAAGCATGTATAGTCATGATCATTTCAAACAGAAATAATAAGCATGAGCATTCAAGGATTCTTATGGTTAGTCAAATCATAAGAAACATAACATGTCTAAACCTGTAATTACTCAAGCCTATGACTCTTCAGGTTAGTTGAATCATCAATCAAGATAAGATATAAAATGCATAAAACCTGTGATTATTCAAGCCTATACTTTCATGATTCTTCTGGTTAGTCATATCATCAATTATAATAATATACATCCAACCATGATTATTCAAACCTATGACTTCATGAATAATTATTATCAACAACAGTATAAGATCCTAACACAAGGTAGGATTCTATCTTGATATAGGAAAAACATACCTGGATTAGCATGCTAGCTATTTATACTCACATGATGTCTTCTTGTTGTTCTTCAATGACTTGTGCTAGTAACCTGTATATCTCATAGGTTAGCCATTATAAAACCAAGTTATACATACCTCGTAAATGGATCTTCTATGAGATCCATGACAATGGATGAGTCTTTATCCTCATGTCATCATGATCATATGTTCTTGAACTGGAACATGCTTTGTCTTTCTTGGTGTACCTTTCATGTTAGTAGACAACATAAACCTCATACAACACCATAATGCATTAGTACAATCATAAGTGTCAACACCCTAACCAATGAATATCTTCTATCATGCATTCATAATTTTGTTAAGGTGAAACGACAAATCTAAAATCAAAATTGTACTAACCGTAATAACATGAAGACAAACATACCATAAACTTAATCATGGACAAATATCGAAACATACCTCGATGAGTCATACCTGTCGAGATCGCTTGAAAACTTCTTATGTAAGGCCTTAGCCTCATCTCCCTCTGAAACACGAACTTCTTCACTTATGCAGGTGACCAATCCATCTTCTTCTAGGATTAACCCAATCCACTTGATTTGCAAGAACTGGACCTAGAGCTGGATATGGTTTTGTCAGAAAAACCCCAAAAATTCAAACTTTGAATTTCAACCTTCCGATAGGATAGGAATATGCGCCTTGATGAACTGATCAAACTGGTATATTCAGGATTTGAAAACTGCAAAGTTTCACTCCTCAATTTTTCCTTTGAAACTTTTGGATTCACTGGACGTGACCCTAAACTGGGGTTTGATGAAGCCCACTCTTCTGCCCAATCAAAATGTTTGATCCAAAGCTCTAAGCTTCTATTTTTCCGAGGAGCTTCCAGCCGTGGTCACAGATTTCAAAAATTCCCATTTTTACAGAAGCCCTAATTTTCCAATTTTCTGATCAAAGTCCCGAACTAGGGTCTAATCAAGCCCGGCCTTCTGCCCAACCAAAAATTCTGATCTTGGTCTCTAAATTTCTATTTTGATGAGTAGCATCCAACCGTGGTCTCCGATTACAAAAATTCCAACTTTCTCCAAAGCCCTAAATTCCGGAAGCCATGAATGAAGGTACCAAAAAATAATTCTGTTTTGACAGAAATATGTACCTGATTGTTTCTGGTGTAACTCTGAAATTTTTGATCCACAGGGTCTGAAAAAGTTTCCTGAGATAGCCTGACCTGTTATCTTTCCATCCTGACAGGTCTGACCTCAATTGGATTCTCTGAGAGAGAGTTATGCCAAATGTCGCAACGTGACCTGTTTTGGGATAAAACAGGAGAGCGAACTTGTACGGCGTGCCACGTGTCACTGTTTTAACTTCAGCCTCTGGAAACGTTTTTTTGAGATAGCTCGGCCTGTTACCTTTCCATCCTGACAGGTCTGACCCCAATTGGATTCTCTGAGAGAGAGTTATGCCAAATGTCGCAACATGACCTGTTTATGGGATAAAACAGGAGAGCGAACTTGTACGGAGTGCCCCGTGTCACTGGTTCAACTTCGGCCTCTGAAAAAGTTTTCTGAGATAGTACAGACTGTGTAATACCTGTCACTTTTTACGAAATTTCATTTGGAGCTTCCTAGCCCAAGATATGACCTTTTTCCCAAGGTCACCTGATTTTGACTCAGATCTGGAAGAGGCAGAAACCCTGTATTGTACAGATCATAAATCACAAAGTACAACGAATTAGAGGTTGTCCTTTGGACACAAGATACCTGGAGATCTTAGCTTCGGCCTGTAACAATTGCAGATCCGAAAACTTCGCCAAAATAGATTTATAGCGAAAGTGCTACGATGACTTGTTTTTCCTATATCAAGCCCTAGCATCGTAAGTGCAACAAGTGTCATACATGCCATATCATGCCTTCTTTCAGGCTAGCTCTGATACCATGTTAAATTTTCAGAATTTACTTCAATATGATCTAGGATCTTAACTGAGAGAACAACATGTACAGCATATCTACAGCATATCAATCATGGAGACAATAATGCAAGCACACAAGAGACACAAAGATTTACTTGGGGAAAACCATAAAGGTGAAAAACCCCAATAACTTCCTCAGAGATAGATAGAGCAATGATACAACCAACCAATAGAGATAGCAATAACCTAGCAGCAATCCTCCTCCTCCATAAGTGCGCCTCTCCTCCTTGAGAGCATGTGTGAGAAGTGAGTGAGTAAATAGAGTGCCTCCCGCACTCTATTTATACTTGACTTGACTTGCCTTTTTACCTAACTCATGTCGGCTCGAACTTAACCACATAACATAATGCTGAGTGGGCCGACCCCCAATAGGGTGGTCTAATAACCCTTTGACCCACATGGCCGACCCCCAATAGGGTGGTCTAATAACCCTTTGACCCACATGACTTATACAGGGCCGACCCCAAACAAGGTGGTCTAATAACCCCTCAAGTATAAGTTACGACACTTACAATATAAATGACGACACTTCCTTATAGAGGAATAATACCATCTCTATAGGAATACAATATACATATATGTGAAATACATTCCGAAGTTACATATACATCAACAATTCAGTCCTAGGCTGAATGTTGATCAACCATCTGCAGGACCTAGAAAGTCTCTGTCTCAACCTGCAGGATCTGCTTGGTCATCATGACCAAGAAACCGTCTGTTTCTAGACCAGAATACCCTAGAGACAAATAGGGGCCCTAGCCACATGCTAGGGACTTTGCCATGGCATCAACCTGCTTGGTCCTTGACCAAGAACCCCAGGAGACAGCTGGGGGCCCTAGGGTACCTTCTAGGGTCTTACACATTACTCTGCCTGGTTAACTTGACCAGGAACCCTAGTTCACTGACTAGGGTACCATTCTCTTTGAGAATGGGTCTCGCAGCTGCACTAAAAAATCAACAATGTCTTGAACTACTCTTCCCAAATCCTTAACTTCATTTTTTGAACCTCCTTGGAGTAGAACTTCTCGATTTTTAAGAGCTCGATTTGTGTCAAAAAGGTTGATAATTGGGAGTATAAATAAATGGGAACATACCTTGATGGGTGAAAGGAGAAAGATCGAAAGTATCATTGAATTTCCATGTGAATGTGCTTTGGTTTCTCGTCTTCTTTGAATATTCATCTTGCAACAATAATGTTGCATCATTGTGATGGAGAGTTTATGATCTTTGCTCCACATATATAAGGTGACCTTCGTAGAAAAGGCTTGAGGGGTTCAGACTTATGGACTTTTTTTTGACACAATTTATAATAATGTTTGGGTTTAGAGTTATGGACTTTTTTTTGACACACTATTTATAATAATGTTTGGTCCCATATTTATTAACCTTGCCTTCGTACCATTCATCATCTGGATTCCATCCCTAGGTGTGAATTGGCCTATCCATTCGGTGATTACCTCTGCTTATGGAGGAAATACTTTCACTTCAAAATCAAGTGGTGACTCATCATAAAAATCCACTAATTCTTCATATGATGGCCCTTCCTCTGGAATGACCACGGGATTTGCTATGAGGTCTCTACTTGATGTGTGTTTTGGATAAACTTTAACATGGAAATTATAACTAAAAATGTCTTCCTTTGGTTACCATGAGCTTGGCCACAACAAGGATGTTGGTTGACTTGGTTTTCTTTCCCCTACAATCTTTGGGAGGTTGCTAGGTGCAGGCTTTCCAATATCACAAATTGATTTTTTCAAATATAAGCGGTAATAATGTGGAAATGTTGAAAATAAATAAGAGTTATTTAGTATAAGGTTATTGTTTGTGTTTTGACCTTAGGTTATTTTTTCATAGTCCACCAATTGGCTACAACTCTTTTGAGCAAAACTTCAACAGTTAGGGTTAGAGTTGGAAACTAGAGTTAGAAAGGTGTTGCACAAGAAGACTTAACAGAAATGCAACAATTGATATTTCAGATTCTCCATGAGCAAGCAATGAATTGGCTAGACACCAAATGTTCAAATTATGCCTTGAAGAAACCAAAGTTGATGCACAAGCATTGTTGACAATCTAAGTTCTTTAGTTCGCCCAAGAGTGGGTGCGTTTGAGTTCCTTTATTTGACTTTACCTAAAAAATGGTAAACTTTGTGCATTAATTCAAATTTATGATGCTTGAGACATACTATTCATAATTGAGGGAAAGTTCATTGAATTAGATGTTGGTTTAGTAGGTCCACTAGTTTAACCACAAGATTTGGAGATTGATATATTTTGCAGATTCCCAACTTAGGTGAACATTAGAAATTGGCAAAAGCTTGGTCTAGAAGTGCTTCTACCCATGTCATGATACAAGACTTGAACATTCAAGTTTGTCATCATGGGTAGTCTTAGAATGCTCCAGTTTTGGGGTGCCACATTCCAATTGATATTGCAACAATTCTTACACATTGAGTTAATGCAACTTTGTGTCATACTTAATGAGTCAAATTTCCTTATTTAGGCACACTACGGATGGCAACTTGGACTATGTATCGCATGAGATATACCCTAGATATGTACTTAGTAATATTGCAATCTAACCATATATTGGAACTTGAACACAAGAACATAGAGGGCCTTCATCTATGGCTATTCACCCCATGGAGCATGGGGATATTGTGATTGAAGAAGAGCATGAATCATCCCTTGTGTTAGAACCTTCTTTGTCACATTGGACAACACAATCAGGTGCGAGTCCCTTGTCGTGGTTCTATTCTTTTCTTGAAGAAGCCAAACAACTCGATACAATGGAAGTTACAACAGTTTACTGTGTCAATAGAGCATTGGATGAACAAGCTAGAGATTACAATGAACAAATTCAAGTGAAGGATTAGGGGTTGGGAAATAGTGTGGATTGTGCATTTTAGTGTCATTAGGCATTTAAAAGATCAATCGAAAAATTAGTTTGCACAACTATCCAACCTTTTGAAGGCAATGAGGGACAAGCATCTCAACCAAGGAAAAGCCCCTAATTTATGGGTTCAAGAGGGACTGTTGAAGGTTATTTGGTTGGGGCAGTATTGATGAGGCATTTTCTAGCAGGCTCATCAATGCATATTTTGCTTATTTGTTTATGATTTTGTAGGAATTTCAACCGCATTTGCTTGATTTTGGCAAATATTGTGATTTAGTGTGATTCAACGGCTAGTTTAACATTTAGTGAATAAAGGAGCAACAATAGAGTTACAACAAACATTCAAAGGCATAAGTCCGTTTGTGAAGAAAGGCCTCACGAAGTTCGTTGAGAAGGGGAAAGAAGATTTTTTGTTTTGAATAAAGCTTCCTTTGACTATTAACAATAACAATATGCACAAAGATTTACTACCATAAAAGTGGTTTGTGAATGTAGTCTCCACAAGCAAGTCCAAAACAAAAAAGAAAGTGTGTTGGCTTAGGCCAAAACAGCCACTAACGTAGAGTCTATGGGAAAAGAGATTGACTAAGTTATAAGTCGTAATCTTCGAGGAAGTTGGACATCTCAGTGCAAATGACTATATTAGAGTCTATTTTCATCTTTGTTGAGTCTGATTTCTTAAAAAACGTTCACTATACTCAAGAGAAGTTTGCTTTTCAGGTTAAACAAGTCCCACTTCATTTAAGAGACAAAGACTTCGATTATAGCTATATAAGCACATTCATGAAATTCATTAAGTCCCGAGTTGTCTTCCTATATTTATATGACTCTGCTTAGCATTTATTGATAAGAGGAAAGCCCACTTGTCAACATGCTACATGAGTCAAAATTTTGTCCTTTCACGACCCCTCCTACGTCCCATTGTATGACATGAATATCATAGTTTTCTATGTAGTAAGAAAATGGTTTTCTTTTGGCTAGAAGACACAAGCTTCTGTTGACACTACAGACTTCCCCAAAATCATTTTTGTGCACCATCCTTTCTAAAATGCCCCCCTCTCATCAAATATTCTCTACCATTCTTAATTTCATGTTAAACCCCTTTGTGACTTGTCTACTCAAGCCCTTGTTGCTGACACATACCCCCATCTCTTGCCACCTATTTTTCCAGGAGACATTAGGAGAAGGAGAGTGATCCGAGCTATGATTTTCAACCAAGCAGCCAAGATGGGGCAGACCTCTAAGTTGAATATCTCAAGCATGGCAGAGACTCTATTTACTCATATTACTGATTTTTTCAACGAGTTAATTTACAGGATTTCCTCCCCCCTATGGGCACATAATATCATCCAACTGCTTTTCATATTGTAGAACAGCTCTGAACTAAATGATTAGTATTAAAAACTATCATAACTAGTCATACCTTTGCCAATCTTTATGCCATTGTCTTGAGTAATTGTTTTAGAGCATTTTGAGAGGAAAAAACTTAGGGCCATTTGGCAAGCACAGTTCAAGAAAAACTACTAGATTATGGACCAAAATTTTACGCTCTGTGCTATTATCAAGGAAGGTAGGCAACAATCTTCCAAAGTCTTTTGTTGTTTTGTAGACTTTCAGTAGGTGCTTGACTTAGTTTTGAGGGATGTCTTTTTCTAGAGATTGTAGGACATTGGTGTTTCTGAGTCCCTAATTGTGGCTGCCACAAGGGTCTATGAGACAGTTGTTGGGTGATGACACCATGGCCTTTATGTCTTTATTAAATGCACTATTGGCATCAAACAAAGTTGCTTGTTGTCACCTACACCATTTCGAAACTAAAATGATGAGCTGGAAAGTATCTAAAAGAGAATACTCAGGTCGATGATAGTTGCATTCTACACCATGTCCTAATAGTCTGATTGTTATAAACTTGTTTGCGATGACATCCCTCTTTTACTGGAATCTTAAGGTAGTGTTTTAAAATTCAGTCGACTTAGACCTAGACTTGGTTGAGTTGACAGAGTTGACCCTCCACGGTACCAACTTGGCCTTCAAACTGGATTGGAGACTGGTTTGGTACACTGAACCGGCTGGTTCAGTACCAAATCAGTCTAACTCAGTTGAGTTCGTACGGACTTGGCCGAGTCAATATTGTGTTGTCAACTTGAACTGTTGATTTGCTTCACTAAAGGCTCCTAAAATTAGTTTTTCATCTCAGACTTGGATTTGAGTTGACTCAGTGTTAAATTTTAGTGCAGTTGCGATACCCATTCTCAGAAACAATGGTACCCTAGTCAGTTAACTAGGGCTTTTGGTTATGTTAACCAGGCAAAGTAAAGAATAAGACCCTAGAAGGTACCCTAGGGCCCCCAGCTGTCTCCTGGGGTTCTTGGTCAGGGGACTAAGAAGGTTGATGCCATGGCAAAGTCCCTAGCATGTGGCTAGGGCCCCTATTTGTCTCTAGGGTATTCTGGTCTAGGACTAGACAGTTTCTTGGTCATGAGGACCAAGCAGATCCTGCAGGTTGAGACAGAGACATCCTGGTCTAGGACGAGGCAGATTGTTGGTCAAGGACCAAGTAGGTCCTGCAGGTGGTTGATCAACATTCAATCCAAGACTGAAAGCTCAGCCTGGGGTTGAGAGCCATTCTTTACAAATGGAGGCACTTGTTTAGTTACCAGGATGTTGACTTCAGTCAACCTTCAGCCTGGGGTTGAAGAACCTGGTCATGGACTAGTTGGTTGATCAACTTGACTCAGTCTAGGATGGAAGCTCAGCTTTGGGTTGAGAGCCATTCCTTGAGAATGGAGGTTCTTGGTCAGTTACCAAGATGATGATGTGTGATGTCCTCTTCTCCTAGGTCTTCGAGATGGTTGATTTAGATGGTCTTCTCAAGGGACTGGCCACCCCTTGATGAAGCCACTAACATTTGACCTTAGGTGCAGTCTAGAGGACCACATGATCACATCATCTGTGTGGACCCTTCCTTATACAATGATGATGAACTTCAGGTTGTTTGGAACACTTGTACATTTGAGAGAGAGATGATTGGTTGTGCCCCACCTTGATTGATTGACTTTTGGTCCTTGTACCTTGTTAACTCACATTAACTTTATAACTCTAAAGTAAATGTCTAGGAGAGTCACGTAGGTCCTTTCTACATGCCTAGACACCAAGCAATGTAGAAGACCTTCCTCGCTATAAATTTCAACAAATCGAGTCATAAAATTCAATCCGGTCCAAGTCAGAGCCGAGTCTGAGTTTTAAGACATGAGTCTTAGCCTCCTCTCGTGAGGGTCTCGAGAGGCAACAGGATGCTCGTGCTAGCTTTTATGATGCTAAGCATATGGTGGTAAACCTTTGCAAGATTCAGGTCATCTTCTTTCATCTTTAATACCTATAAGAAAAATCTTGGAGGATTTTTTATTTCTTCTTTTGGGGAAGTGAGGTTGAGATCACAACTTACACATACTTGGGGTTTCAGTGTATGGGCCTCAGTTTCACCATGAGGCTAGCTTCCCAACTTTGATTCTGTAAGGGGTATGCATTTCTTATCATGCTAGAGTGGTAATGTTTCCATTTCCATTTTCAGGACATCCCACTGAATATTCCTCTTTTGACACTATCATTATTCCCACAGTGATATATGGGGCCGAGGTTTGGGGGGCCTCTTTTGAATTTTAGTAGATTTGGTCCATGTTGAGAAAGTTTAGCCTACCATTCTCCATCATATGATTTGTTGTAAATGGACGGTCTTGAAGGCTACCACCTCGATTGAGTTTGGGCCTCATCCTTTATGCTTGGAGAGCATTTTCAGATTCATCTTCTTTCTTCACAAAATCCTCATCCTAGGTGTTCTCTTCCATTTCATTCATGCTTCAGTGCCAGAAAATGGGTTAAATTGATCATTATGGTGTCCACATTTTTCAAGAGTAACAACCCCTGTCAATTTATTGAGGAGAAAGTCCTGTTTGGTGCTGAATCGCTGATAATAAATGTCAGTAGTTAGTAGTTGGGTGGAGGGTCTTCTTGTTGGAGAACAAACTGACTTCTTTCCTATGCATGGCTAAATGTCTTCCTCTTTTGGCCAAATCTCACATTAGAAATAATAAAATCCACTTTTTCGATATTTTTTGACAAAGGGTACCCCACTTGGCATACTTATAGGCTTGATTTTATTTTTATTATAGATTTTCTGGCTAAAATATGTGATTTAATTCTCATTTATACAGAGTGGCTTCACAAGGTAATTTGTTGCACCCATGAGTTTTCAATGTTCCACCAAATTTCCGGGACGCGGGGACGTGGGAGTGGGGAAATGCAGGAGCATCCTATATAAAAGTTTCCCTCAAATTTTAGGAAACGTCAAAGGGTACGTCGAGGTCTTGGACATAGGGGACCCCACCAAAAGTATTACAAAATTTATATTAGAATACATAAAAATTGAATGCTGGAGCATAAGTTATTAAAGTCTTATAACTTTATAATCTCAAGGTTAATACAAGTTTACAACATAAATCAAGTGAAATAAAATGAAACACAACCATACATAAGTTATAACTGATAAACCAAAAGAAAAAATACAACCATATTGAACAACGAAATGAAATCGAGGCTAGAGAGAAGGAAAATAGTGGTCGGCATGGCCTTTTATCATTTTTATTTTTTTGTAAAAAAAAGTCAAAGGAAACGTGGGGACGCCATTTTTAGGAGGGAAACGTTTCCCTGCTGCGTTTCCTTGAGTTTCCTTCAAACGGGGATGTGAGGGAGATGCTTCCAATGGAGTTTCCAAGTTTCCAAGACGTGCGGGAGTGTGGAAGCACGTTTCCTACCCTTGGGGACGTGTACCCTTGTAACACTGATTTTTTTTCTATGTTCTAAGAAAGTTTCTAATTAGATCAGTATTTTGGAGCAATTAGTTTCCCCTTAGTGTACACACCACCGGAGGTCAATTGTTCAAAACCTGGGGCCCCAGCAGTCCACATCCTCCCATAATAAGTTTCATGGAGATGTTGGTGATTCTCCTCTGAATATGTGACGAAGATTTTGAATCAATGACATTGTAGCAGTTACCAAATTGGCCTTTTTGATTGTTGATTTACTTTCCTCCTGGTATCTTGGCTGTGGTCTTGGGCATCTAGACATTTTTTACCATTTTCCTCAACAATTCACAGCCTTGACTTTTTTCACGTGAAATTTTATATCATAGTTGCCGGAGATGTGGGTATGTGTATGGGTATGCCATTTCTTAAATCTATTTACGAAGGCATGAATAAAAAGAATGCAAATTGAAATCACATTTTAAATTCATAAAATGTTGAATTTGAATGGGTATGCTATTTTTGAGATCTATGTACAGGGAGATGTGAATTAAAAAGTTGAACAGTGAACTTGAAGCATTTAAATCATAAAATGAAAATCAGAAATCTATCTCTCAATCAGAGTCTGGGTTTTAAATTTTGCCCTTTATTTTTAATTTTTCTCAAAATTAAGAAGTCAATAACAGTAAACTAATGCCGTTCCTCCAAACTAGTAAACTGGGAACTCAAAACAGTAGTCTATAGCGGTAATTGTATCTTAAAACTTAAAAATGAAACCAAATTACCAATCTGAAAATGCCAAATGGACTTGGAGGTTTAGGAATTCCTTCAAAATAATCAAGGAGTCTACACTGTTGCAAAGCTGTAAATGAAAAATTCACACTGAAAAGGGAGCTTTCAGTCTGCAAATCAAACTCAGAAATGAGAACTTGATTCTCTTTCGCTTAAATAATAAACTCAGTAATCCTTGCTTCAGTGCTCCTCTTCCAGAGCTCAAAGTCTGGCCTTTGCAAATTGCTTCAACGTTCCTATTATTCTATCAATGCATGCTGTATTTCCTTTGGACACGGTTTGATATTCCAAAAACAGTGAAGTCCCGAACAAGGATAACTTGAAGAGTGGAGACTCAAGTGAAATCAAAATGGTGGAATATTTTAATGATTTTGCCCTTGAAATGGGTCTTTCATCGAGGGTCTGCCTAGGGTTTTTGTCATTTTCTTATTTTAAGTCTTTTGGGGGTACCTGTGGGAGATGATGAATGTACTTGTGGAGATTTTTCTCGTATCTTTGGGGGCAATCCAGATGCCCAAGACATCTCCTGTCTCCAAAACATGTACCCTACCCCAGGAGATGTGTCTCCCTGCTACTATGTTTAATATCTTGTTTGCGCAAATTTAATCATCTGTTTTTATTTCAAATTGAGGTAGCCAGGATGGGGTTGTGTTTGCTATTGCACCAGTTTTGAAATCTAGGTTGGGGGAGTGTGTTACTTTTATATATACATATTTATATGTAAAATATTTAAGTATGTAAAAAAAATTAAAATCAGAAAACAGTAAAATATGGAAGTAAAAAGTAAAATCTAAAATGAAAATGTAAAATATATTAAGAATTCTTCAGTGCATGGTAACAGTCCTGGTCTCATTTCTAACCTACCGACTTAGGAAAACAGAAAACACAAATCTCTATCAAAACTGCACTCTTATTTTTACTGGGAACCGAAACACATCAAACTGAAGAAAATAACAGCAAGTGCACAGATCTGAAACTCAAATCACATCTCTTTATACTCTTGAAAACAAAAAAACATGGAAAGCGTCAAACTCTAGCCTTCACCCACTGCTTCCTACTCTAAAAAACTGAATTGAATAAAACCTATACACCAGCTCCCTGATGGAAATAAACCTAAACACTAGATCTACTTGCCTTGGGATTAGTGCCCTCAGCCTACATGAAAGAACTAATCCTAAGGTGTGTGTTTTTGAGGAGAGTACAAGTAAGACCCAATATTCTATGATCCTTAAGCTAATGGCGGCAATCACAATGAAGTGTTGCCTCTTACCGATTTAATGGTTGATTGATTGTGGGGTGAGTTTACTTGTTTGATGGTCTTCCCCTCCCCTCTTTGAAAAAAAATCCTTGTACTAGTGCTCCATAATATCCTTTTCAAATGCTTTTCTACATGCCCATTAAAAAAGTTGGATACACCTAAAAATTGTAAGTCTTAGAATTGTTCTTATGACAAAATCCCTCCTATTTAACAACTTACTATATTCCAAATTGGCCGAGAGGTTGGTCTGTGGTAACATATAAACCCTGAGATACCATTATCCTTATGCCAATGGCGGCAATGAGAAGGAAGTGGCATCTTGTACTAACATAATGGTTGATTGTTTGCAAGATGAGTATGCTTGCTTGTTGAGCCTTCCCCTCCCCTCCTTTGTGTGACAAAAGAAATCCTTAACTGTTCTTTATTGCTTTGAGGTTTGGGGACCTTTTTTGCTGAGAGGCGACTGTGCTAGGATGAGAGAGGTCAGAATCCAGATCCTTCTGTAACAATGTATGATCCGGGGAAACAGAATGGTCCTCATCACATCATTTATTTCGATGGTGCACATCCTTTGCACCTTAAGTCTATTTTCAGATTGGTCTCATTGGTCCATAGGCTACGATTTCTAGGTGAATCAGTGTTAGGGCAAGGGGCTTACCCCTTCTCAGCACTTTGCTTCTTAGAGTTGATTGCTTTTGCTTTTGTGGGCCTCCCCTTGGATGATGTTGATATTGGTTATTTGAGATATCTTTGTTCCCCTTCTCTATTGACATGGGGACACTAGATCTCAGGAGACAGATTTTACAGGGCACCCAAGACAAACCTTATTTAGATTGATCGCTTCTTTCTTCTCCTCCATCTTTACATTAGATGGTCATAAGTGATGTGGAAAATTCCACGTGGCATCAATTTCTAGATTGGTGAGATCTTTCATCTCTTATAGCACGACAACCAACAGAGTGGGTCCCATTTGGGCTTCTATGAGACTTAGGTCACAATACGACTCTTGGCTCAGATCACATCGAGACAACATACATCGCAGCTGTATGAGACCTCAGGCCAGACTTACCCCACACAAAATAATACTTAGCAGCGTTCCATTACCAAATTCTTATGAGGATCTTTAGTGTCGAGAGTTTCAGTGGATGGTCAATGTTTGTAACCCACTTCCTTGGCCCTCTTTGGATTCTTCTAGTAACATTGTTAGACTTTGTATCGGTCCCTTTTGTGTTACTGGTGGTGATAGGGGTTCTTCTCCCTCTTCCCCTACTAGTATTTTTATCTATGATGCTAATATTGATCTGGGGTCTCACTATTATGTCTATCGCCTGCTCTTATTCATTCTTTGTTTCTTTCAACATTACTTGATCATGCTCTTTCATACAGTGCCCATGTATTGGTAGGTTTAGCTTACTTTATGCTTTCAGAGCAGCCTTAGGTACTCTTGCATGTGCTTATTGATGGTTATACTTTTTCTTTAGTGCCACTGACTCACCTTATTGGTTGCGCATTGGACATTAATATATTTATCTTATCTAAATTTATACTGACTAAAATTACTCCATAGTATCCCTTTCACATGCTCTCATACACCTGTTAAAAGTGTCGGTTTGGCCTAACCACTGTGTATCTTGGAATTATTTCTACAATATAAAACCCTGCTATGGTAGATGGCTTTTTTAATAGCTATGGATGCTATTGTGATTGTTAATACCATAACTGAAAATGGGCATTTATAGTTTTGTTTTATTACTGCTAGGGTCTCACAATTAGTTGATTGTGCAAAGTACAAGGACTATCCAAAAAATTGAGATAACTCAAATATTGATTATGCACGTTTGTGGGGAAAATTCTTATTACTCTAAGATGACCACATCTTAGCACTTTTTGATGACTAGTAAGCACTGCTTATAAACAAGCTGGTGAAGGTTTATTGAAATAGTATTGGTGTTATTATGCTTCTAAACTATGGATAAACATTCAGCACGTGGGAATAAATCCCATTGTATACATACATTCATTAATAGATATATTGTTCTTCAGAGCCTTGTCTATATTATTCTTTGGAGCCTTATATAGACGATTCTAATTTTATCTTCACAGTGGTAGGAGTTTGTGTATGTTTATACTGATAGGTGTTTATATTTTTCAATTTGGGTTGGACGAGGAAGTGTCCTCTTCTTAGATTGCAGGAAGATGAGACAAGTGTACTGTCAAGATTTATTTTATGGTTGTCATTTCAAATTCGAAATAAACAATTATAAGAAATATCTCAGTTTACATGTGATAGTTGGTAGCTGAGGCATGGATAACGGGCAGTTTGTGGCACTTAACTTGTGGCCTATCGTTGTTCACGGCCACAAGTTAAGTGGCTGTGCTAGTCACCCTTAAATGTGAGAAATGCATGAATTCTTCAAGGGGTGTTTTGTTATGCACATATTTATTTTTATTTGTTTGTTGTATTTGACATTAAGTAATGATTGTTGCCATGAATCGTGATTAAAAGGTTAAGTTTGAAAGATGCACGATTTATTTGTTCTAAGAGAAGTGAGGTGTGCACGCTACAGACCAGGTGGGTGTGATATATCAACCCTGTGTATGCATTTTCCTACGTGTGTGTTTTGTGCATTGAATCTAGATGGTGCATCAGGCTAATTGAATATGAACACTAGCACATATTCATCCAAAGCCTAAACCCATATGCACCTTAAGGTTGGGAAGCTCGAGGATGAGTTCAGACAAAAGGCTGACATATCAAATATGAGACATGCAAGCTTGAGGTGTGTTTTAAACTATGTTGCACGGGTCCCTCCTAAAATTTCACACGTTTCCTGCGTTCCCACGTTCCAGGGACTTGTGGACTCCTCGGAAACGTCCCCAAATCGTCGGGGACTCCATCAGGGACTTTTTGGACGTCCCCTAAACGTTCCCTTCCAAATCAGGGACTTTTCGGGTACGTCCCTGGTGTCCCTCAAGCAACAGGGGACTCCCAGACGTCCCTCGATCTCTGCACATGAAATTCTAATTTCTGAGTTTCTAACCTAACCCACAGCCCCCTACATTATCTGTCCCCTCCATACTCCGGCAGCTACCATACTCGCGCGGCTACAACACTCTTCCTACAGCAGCTACCATACTTGGCGGCTAAACTTGTGCTTAAATAGACCCTTCCTTAATCATCTTTAGACTTTTATGTATCATGAATGATTCATAACTCTAGACTTCTAAATTTAAATTTAAAATTTTAAGTTTTTCAGTTTTATGATAAGTTTACATGGAAGATATTGTGTTGCAAACAAATTCTGATTTTTATGATTTATCTCAATTAAAGGATGCAAGCATGTTTTGATGTTTTCTGATATAGTTACATGGAAGCTATTTTAATGTTTTGCTTCAAACATGTTCTAATTTTTATGATTTCTCTCAATCAAAGGTTGTTCTGATTTTAATGTCAATGTGTTTATAATTAAAATATATATATTAAATTATTATAGTTATTAATTATATATATATATATATTTAATTATTATGAAATTGCAGTCCCCAACCTGCCATCCCCTGAAAAATTGGGGGTGCGCTTTAGCCGTCCCGGAAACTCGTCCCCGCGTTCCCCAATTCCCCCCTTCCCAATACAATATATTCCCAATTCTCTGTTTCCTAAGTGTATGATTTCGATTATGCCAAATTTAGTGTCAGGATATTATACCTTGTCATTTTTAGCATATACATTGTGTAGCGAAGGCAAAGCTAATGTGTAATGTTGGAAGTTTTTCTTTGGCTTTGATGATTTGTAATATAAAGTTTGATAACCTGCTCTTTTTAATCGTTATCCGATTGATTAACTTGAAACATGGTAGCTATTTTTCATTTCTGGCATTGCAGATTGATTGCCCACTAGTATAAATATTTATAACATGCTCTTTTTAATCGTTATCCAGCTGATTAACTTGAAACATGGTAGCTATTTTTCATTTCTTGCATTGCGGATTGATTGCCTAGTAGTGAGGCTTGCGCTATACAAATAATTACAATGGTAAATTGTAGGAGATTAATTTATTGGAATTGCAGTTGAATGTCAATCAAGCAACGCGTGAATACTTGGAGCGTTTTGTTGAGAAGAAAAGTGAAAGGGAAAAACAAATCAAAGAAGCAGAACTTCAGGATGCTGACAAGGAAGAAGAAACTGCACCAGGAGTTGAGAAGAAAGAAACCTCAAGGCCGCCAGTGATCGGTGCGCTAAAGAAGGATAGTAATGGTTCTGTAGATCAAGGAAATCAAGATGGTGGAAAGAAATTTGGCATTGTAAATGATGCTGATCGGGAGGCTGATGAGGAAGCTTTGAGCAAACTTACAAGTATGCTAGAAGAGAGGTTAGTACCAGTACAATGTTATGCTTTGGAAGTGTGTTTAAGATTTCAGTTTTCCATTAGGTTCTCCTTTTTCACTGAATGTGTACATGCTAACAGGGCAAAGCTGAAGCCTCTTCCCCCTCCCCCACCTCTTCATGCTGGTTCAGATGCTCCAGGAAAATCCATTTCAACATCCGAGGCCCCTGCAAGGTCAAGGGATGCAGATTCTGATGTGGAGATTGTTAAGAGTGGTAGGGCCTTTGGAGTTTTGTATTTCAAATATTTTTTTTGAATGACTCAAATAACAATTTACTTTATTTGAAGTAGCTAATAATTGCTTGTTGCAGATATTCATGATGAAAAAATCGAGGATGACACGGCAAGTGAAAACAAACCGACATCTGAACATGAAAGGCCTGAGACAAGCTCATCTGACAGAGGGAGACGCTATGCCAGAAGCAGAGAGAGAGATAGTGATAGAAGCAGAGAGAGAGACAGGGAAAGAGATCTTAAACGTGAGAAGGAGCGAGAGCTAGAAAGGTATGAGAGGGAGCGAGAAAGAGAGAGGCTACGTCGGGAAAGGGAGCGTGAAATGAGAATCCGAGAAGTAGAGCGCCTTTATGAAGAACGTGAAAGGGAGTGGGAAGCCAGAGAGAGGGACAAAGAACGACAGCGGCAATATGAGAGAGAGAGGGAGAAGGAGAGAGAGAGAGAAAGGCGGCGGGAAATCAAAGAGCAAGAGGAAGAAAGTGATGATGAGGATTGGAGAAAAAGGCGACATAGAAGTAGCATATATGACGAGAAGAGGAAAAGAAGGCAACGGGAGAAGGAAGATGACCTATCTGATCAGCTAAGAGAAGAACAAGAGATTGCAGAGGCAAAGAAACAAAAATTTGAAGATCATAGGCAGGAGGATGATTCAACAGCATTGGTACTGTCTGATCAACATGAGTCTGCAAGCTTGCCTATAGATGAAATTATGATTGATCTCAAAAGGAGTCCAATGGACGAGGGTTATGGGAGTGATTCTGGAGAAGGATTTCAAGAGGGTAAGTTTAAAATCTATTTCGAAGTTCAAAGACAATGTGAAGTATTATTGTGATTATTGACTCTGAAATAGTAATAACCTTTTCTGCATGGTGGTATTTGATGTGGATTGTTCTTTGGTACTGCAATTTAGGCTTTGTAACACTATCCTTGCTACAGGGTCACTCATCAACCCAGTGGGCCAACTGAATTATTATTGTCCTTATTATACTGAACATGGCATAGTTGTAAGGCATAACTGTAACGTAGCATTATCAAATTTGGACATCATTTTAGTTTGCTGCTTATTGATATTTGTTTTTTAACTATATTTTATTTACTAGATTTTAATCAGAAAAATTATTCCTTTCTTTCCAGAGTGTTTTGGAAATTTTTTTGATAGTAAATTTGTTGGATTACAATCACATACTCCCAGAAATTAGCGAGTATTGTTACAATGGGGTCAATATGTATTAGATTTGTTCTATTTACGTGCATTTACTTGGTGTAATTAATTGAAAGTTTTATTTTACAGCTGAAGCATCATTGGGGAATGGGAATGCCAGTGTGTCAGGAGATGAGGCTGCAATGGAGCAGTTACCTGACACAGACTCCAGGCAAAACATTGGTGCACCTACTCGAAAGCTAGGCTTTGGTCTTATTGGATCAGGAAAACGTGCTGCTGTTCCATCTGTTTTTCATCAGGAGGATGATGAAGATACCCATAAAGAGAAAAAGATGCGACCACTTGTGCCCATTGATTACTCAGCCGAGGAAATGCAGGCAGTCTCAGCAACTCCTCCTTCTGGAACATTGTCAAATCTTGCTGCAGCACCAGACTTTGCAAAGCGTATATCAACTGCCGGTTCTAAAGAAAGATTTGATCCTGAAAAGGATAGAAGCAGAAAACAAAGTCCTGAAAAGGATAGAAGCAGAAAACAAAGTGATAGATCAGTCCAGAAAGAAAGAGAAAGTAATGATAATGATAGAGAAGAGAGCAAAGCTAGAAGTCGAGAGAGGGATAGGAGTCGCGAGAAATATCATGAAAGAGATGATGCTCTGGAGAAAGCAAAGGCTCTTGAAAACAAGAAGCTTTTGGATGCGAAGCAGTTAATAGATACCATTCCTAAGACGAAAGAGGCTCTATTTGCGTACAACATTGACTGGGCTATATATGACAAGGTATGGTATCAACTTACATCTATCATTTTGAAATGTATGCACTGTCTTTTGCATTGGTTAGTTGATAAGTTGATACATTAGTTGCACTTTATAATTGACTATGGCATTAAAGGGAGCTTTTCTTGCATTTATTTGATGTTTAGCATGATTTGCATGAGAGAATGAGACCATGGATCTCAAAGAAAATAACAGAATTTCTAGGAGAGGAGGAAACAACTTTGGTGGATTTTGTCGTCTCCAAAACCAAGAAGCACGTGCCTGCAGCCCATATGCTAGAACTTTTGGAGTCTATATTGGATGAAGAAGCAGAAATGTTCGTCTTAAAGATGTGGAGAATGCTGATTTTTGAAATAAAAAAGGTTGAGACAGGGCTTGCTTCCAAGGCAAAGAACTGACGGATTTCAGTTAGTTTTCTGTAAGTTAATTTAATTGTCTTTATTTAGGGTACATTCAATTTCACTGTTTGCCCAGTTTCTACTTTGACTAAAAAATTATAAATGAATGTGAGCATTACATCTTTTTGATCACAAATTGAATTCCTCAAGATTTGGCTGTTTAATCTTATAGCAGACATTGAGGCATAGATGCTGTCAATTCCACAGTTCCCTTGGTATTTAGTGTTTTCTGAGGCTACTTGAAGGTTTTTGTTGGCAATATTTTACTTAAATGCTTCATATGTTTGTAACCAAGCTGGTAGAATTTGGCATTATGCCTTTGAGAGTTATTTGACTCCAATCTTTCCCCTTGACGTGGAGTGAAAAGAGCAATGTAAAGCAAGTGTATACTTCATTTTCCATTCTTTTCTAGTAAACAGGATATTAACCATAAATAACAGGAAGTCTTGTTTATTCAGAGACTGCTTCCAGATCAGACTGTTGATTCTGTATGGTTCTTTGGGTTTGGAAGGTTTTGTTGTTTATATGGAAATATTTTTTCAGTAGGTCCCAGAGTGTATTGGACCTTGGTAAATCCAGAATCAGCGATTGAACTTGATTTATGTTTCCTATGAATTTTGTGCATCTCCTGACTTATAGTAAATGGAGATACTCTTAAGCAAAGTTATCAGAACTGGACCATACTGGAACTGACTGAAAATAAAAAATAAAAAATATTCAAATTTTAATAAAATTTGTTTTATGTAACATCAAAGTAAATCCAAACTGTTGGACACCAAATATGCAAAGTTTGCTCATTTCTATTGCATATAAGGATGCAAATAAATTACATAGAGATAAGTTTGGAGATGCACAAAATTAAAATTCTGAGGGATACGATAATTTTATCAATGTCCAACAGATGATCACAAAAGTAGGTCAATGGGACTAAAGGATACATCCAGTGCGAGTACAATGTTGGAGTGCAAAAGCAGCTCCCATATAGGCCTTTAGGTAAATATCTGATTAGGCTAAGCCCTAGGTCTAGCTAAAACCAAAACTAAAGTGTATATAACAATGTCATAAGTGTGGTGATACAAAGTGAGTGTGTCCATGGTAGGTGATACGAAGTGAGTGATACACATAAACATTGAGGCTCTAAAAAGTGTCTCTAGAGTCCAAAATTCATCATTCTATAATCAAATGAATACATTGCTCCTCTGAAATCTCTGGCTCTTTATATTGATGTTGTTGGGTCTATGAATCTGAAATTTGCTTTTATTTTCGGTGAATGATTTCAACAACTGTTGCATTTTTAACCAGTGGGCAGCATAGAGGTTTCTATCGGTGGGCACCATTGGGTGGCTTATAGGTTTCAATCAAGTGGCTTGTAGTGTATTCTCTTTTTAGGTCAATCATAGAATCCCACAATTCCCAGCTCAGAGAGGGTAGAAGGAAGTTATACAGGTTTCTGCTTTGAATATACACTGAAATGCTAGAAAAACTTTTAAGTCCACCGAACACTGAAAACAGTCCAATTTCTATATGGCCTCTAAACTCCAAAGTCATGCTACTAGAATCAAATGACTACATCTTTCCTCTGAAGACTCTGGGTCTTTAGATTGACTCTGCGGAGTTTAGATTCTGAAGTTTGCTTGTTTTGGTGAATGGCTTAAACAACTGCTGCCATTTGACCTATTAAATCAGTGGGCACCTTTGGGTGGCATATAGGTTTCAATCAGTTGCTCGATTTCTTGCTTTTGGTGTTTTTATCATGGTGGTCCGGTTGTATGGAACCTGTGGGTTTGGGACCGAACTGTCTGCTTGGATTGGTTCTTATCTAATCTGTTCCAAAACTGGTTTGGAGGGCTGGTGAGGACAGGTTTTTGGCCAGAAGGGTTTGAGCCGGATGGTTCTGATAATGACACTTTTAATACAATGCTGAATTTTAATTGTTTGTACTTGAGTGCTATTAGTGGTGAATATTATTAACAACTAAGTTTATCTTTATCAAGTGGAACCTCAGGGTTTTCTGTTTCAAAGAAAATTAGTGATGTTTTTAAAATTTGTAAATAGTTGTGTTTTTGGTACCGCTCACAGATTCAATTATTTGGACAACTTTTCTATTCTTAAATAGAACTAGTTGTGTTTTTGGTCACAGATCCAATTATTTGTAGTTATGTTCTCTTTGTAATAGGTAGAAGCCACTTCTCAAAATGGCTATTTGGATATATAATAACATGACCAAATCTCACAATATAATTACTACTATATGGCTTGTTCCACACAGAATTCTTGGTTTTCATCTTACCAAGATAACAATTCAAATTCATTAACGTTTTGTCACCACATGGCTGTTTTGATGTTTTTGGTACCGCTCACAGATTCAATTATTTGGACTACTTTTCTATTCTTAAATAGAAATAGTTGTGTTTTTGGTTACATATCCAATTATTTGTAGTATGTTCTCTTCGTAATAGGTAGAAGCCACTTATCAAAATGGCTATTTGGATATATAATGCATGACCAAATCTTGCGATATAATTATACTATATGGCTTGTTCCACACACAAATCTTGGTTTTCATCTTACCAAGATAATAATTCAAATTCATTAACGTTTTGTCACCACATAGCTGTTTTGAGATCATAATTATTTTGTTTGTTGCCCTCTGTTCAAAAAATGTTTTCTGTAGTGTCTGTTGTTGATTGATCATTTTTATGGTAGTTAAATACATTCCTTTGGTTGTATGTTATTTCCGATGCTATTCACATCTCGATTGGCATTAGCAGGCAGTGGCGAAACCTTCCCTGTTTGTCCGTGTCACTTGACAATTGTATGTTTTTGATGAGTCTGAGGTCACCAGGTACACTTGTTGAAGTCGTGGATAGTTTAAAAATGGTTGATATGACATAATTATCTCTCTGGAGGGGTTTTTGCTGTCTTAATTTTTCTTTCTGATAGCTCTTTCATCTCATGAGATTTTGTTTAATCTGGAGATTTATTCATGTTCTCAATGTCTTCAGGGTTTGGATATTCCTTATAGTTCATTCATCTCGTGAGATTTTGTTTAATCTTGATATTCGTCATGCTGTCAATGCCTTCAAAGTTTGGATGATGTGCATTAGTCTACTCTTCCAATTTTACATCCAAATAGATACCATTCCAATTTTACATCCAAATAAGTGATACCCAAATTCTTTTTTGTTGCAATTGCCTTTTTGGGTATATATTTACTCCCAGACGTGATCATTCATGATGTTACACAATAAATATATTATTAACTTTGGAACAAAATTTACTAATATTGACTTTCTAATCCCTCGTCAAACTATCTTGACTTGATATGTATGTCCCTGTTTTTAGGTCTACAGTCTACATGCTTTTTTTAAAATAATTTTTCCTGGTGACTGCATTCTGCTTCTTAAACTCATTTATGGTGACTTCATTGTGTCTTTTAGTTCTCATGAACTCGTAAATTTTTTATTTTATTCTAATTATTTAATTGCAAGAAAGTTGATTTAATTCTGATTATTTAATTGCAAGTGATATTTTTTTTTCCCCGAAAAAAAGCGTAATTTCATTTCATCCATAGAGTACGAAATTACATTGATCAACACACTCATTTAGAGTGGAATATAGAACTGCTGTGTCGAGCATACTGTTGTGAGCCCAAAAAGAGATCCGATGTTCCCACTACGTGAGCAATAACATCTTTTACAATAAGTGAGTATAATAACTTCTTTAGTATCTGTACAAAACTTGCATTGTCTATTACAAAAATAACTACATAGTTTATATAACTGAGCTGTATATGCAAACTTCACCAAACTGTTTGTAGTTGTTATCTGTCACCTCAAAAATTAAAACCTGGAACAGTAACCTGTAAACAAAAACCTGTAGAAAGCCCATAGAAGCTCACAAATAAAGTGATATATCAATTTAATTGCAAGTGATATATTCATAGAAGCTCACAAATAAAGTGGTGTAGAAAGCCCCCTACACTTGATGGACTGTTATCATATGTACTTTTAGAATTCCTTACCAATCCTTTTTGTGGGATATATTCAGTTACCCCCGTCCCTTTTTTGCCCAGTACTGCACCTTGTTGATATATATTAACCATGTACACAAGTGCCAATATCATGAATGGTATTCTGTCAACAAACCTTGTATTTATCTTTATCCATCCTTTTTCTTTTGCAAGGAGAGATGCTTAAAATTGTTCCCTTTTTGGCCAAACATTTTCAATTGGTGGTCGTGAATTGCAGGTCCGTAAGGAGAATATCAAAATTGATGGTCTTTATCCATCCCTTTCCCTTTGCAAGGAGAGATGCTGAAATCTGCTCTTTTATTGGCCAGACATTTTCAATTGGTGGTCGTGAATTGCAGGTCAGTAAAAGGAGAATATCAAATGGCTGGTCCCATATTTTGTCTCAAGTTTCATTTATCAGCTTGATGATGTGGCATAGCTGTATCATGATCTTGTGGATCATGTTTATGTAATTGAAAATTGACTTCTACTTCGTGATGGGCTTGTGGAGTATGCTGCTGTAGATTTTCTCTGCCTGTTTTTGGACTGATGATTGCCTGTTTGTTTGGGGTCATTTTGAAGATTATATGAAAGTAGAATTGGACAATTGTCCAAGGTTGCGATATGTCGAGTTAAAAAAGTTGTCTCTTAAAGAATATTATACGAATCTCTGGTCACAATTTCTAATCTTTGAAATACATGATACAACTTGCAAAATTAACATCACTCACATTCTTTGTATGATAAAGTTGCAAATGTACACAAGAAAATGAGGGTCATTTTACATTTCTAAGAATGACAGAGTGAAGGTGGATATGTAGTTGATCTCTGTTCTGGTTTCTTTATATCTGAAGAAGTGCATGTAGAACCCAATATGTAAAACAACACAACGGGAAACAACCAGAACAGAGATCAACTAAATGCAATAGTAGCACGTTCATTGTGTTTGGAGAAGTTTGAATGTTCTTTTTGACTGCTCGTCTTTGAAAAGTAACTGTAACCAAGGGTTGCAGGTTGGAAACAAGTGTAACCTTTACAATGGATGTAATTTAGATATTTGCTTATTTATTTTTAGAGTGCAGATTTCCCTTGGGTCACAATTTGTATGTGTAGCCTTTGCAATAAGTGTTATTTAGGTAATTTCTTATTCATTTGAGAGTGCAGATTACCTGTGGTTAATAATGTGTATACAAGTTTAGGGATAACACTAGGTTTTTAGTTTTCCTAACATTTAGAGTGGACATCATTCATCACCAGGGAGAATGACAGCTCATCAAGGATGACATGACGCAAATCGACTGGAAGGAAAATAAGTGGTAGAGGTGAAATCGAAGTTAGGTAATAATGAAAATAAGTTTTGGTATTTTACTTTTTAAGAATAAAAAAGTTCTTATTACCTATATAGGTTTATGAAAGTTATACAATTTCCAGGTTTGACAATGCTTTCTGAATGAATTTCACTTATCAAAATGTGGAGAATGCTTGCTATTCAAAGAATTCTTGATAGAACAAATCACCTAATAATAAGACTTGTCCATGTACTTATTATCCCAAGAAAAAATTTCAACTTAAAATCCCAGGAAGGAAAATGTTACATTAAAAAATTACTGGAGCACTATTTGCGTAGAATCTTACAAATTCTACCATATATCTCATATATATATTTTCCAAATGGAAAATATCAATCATTCTGTGAGAATGAACATGAACAGTTCAAGGACTTACAGCATGAGCTTAAACAACTTTACATCACAATTTTATTTATTTATTTATTACATAAACATGTTCTTTACATCCTCTATTTTTACAATATATATATATATATATAGAAGGGGCCTTAAGCCCTTTGAATCTAACAACTTCAACTAGATTATCAGAAAATTTGTGTTATGGTTGCTGCCTATCCAAGGCTCTTGCCCTAATTGTACATTTAGGTCATTGCCAACTTTCTCGGGAAGTCGGCAGCTATTGAAAGGGAAAAGTAAAGTTGGGGCTTTTCAACTAATATAAACCCTAAACACACATATAATGAGAGGCAGGGGGGTGAATCAATATCTCTGTCAGTTATTAACTTTTTATCTCATCAACCATCTATTATATTATTATTACATCCAGGTACAATCAAGAGTACAATAAAAAGGATACACCAACAATTCATGGAAAACTCGAATATATGTATTGATAAATTCAATGAAGTAGATTACATCAACCGTAGTGTTCAAACCAACTCAATGTTTATTCTCTGTTAGCAGTAAACACTGATAATCTTTCTGCCCTCTATCAGTGGTAAACACCGATAATCTCTTTTCCCACAAGCAATGGTTGCTCACTGCTTATTCTCTGCCTACGAACAGTGGTTGCCTTCTGTTAATCTCTCACCCACTGGTTAGTACTGATTATGCTTTGATCAAACATTGATATCTTCTAACCTCTGGTCCCTTTGAATTTGGATTCTTGCTTTAATGGATCATAAGATAACGGTCCTTGTATTTAGATCTTTAACTTCTCATTATAATATTAACTCCTGTACTCCTTGCATTTGAGGTTCTGCTTCAGCACTTTCAGACCTATCTTAAGTCTAAACTTGATCTTCTCTGACTTCCTCTACTACAGATTTGCGTATAGGTAAAATTTACAAAGATCAACCCTAGTAGTAAACTCGACATTCTCTTTTGCTTTTGATCTGCGAGCAAGGACAAAGACAAACCCAGTAATAAACTTAGCCTTCTTTGTAGCTGTGTAGCTGTGTATAGGTACACAAAAACCTAGCAATCTAGTTTATCTCCTCCTCCAGTCTTAGATCAACGAGTTGATCTTCCCATGTTTTATTTTTGTTCACTACCTTCTCAGATCCAATCATCACATCTTACCCATAATTCACTCCTTCGTTGCCTCCTGGGGGTGGAGGGTGAATCAGTATCTCTGACAGTTATTAACTTTTTATCTCATCAGCCATCAATTATATTATTATTACCATCCAGGTACAATCAAGAGTACAATAAAAAGGGCACACCAACATTTCATGGAAAACTCAAATATATATATATTGATAAATTCAATGAAATAGATTACATCGACATTAGTGGTCAAACCAACTCCATGGTCATTCTCTGTTAGCAGTAAACACTGATAATCTTTCTGCACTCGATCAGTGGTAAACACTGATAATCTTTCTGCCCATGAGCAATGGTTGCTCACTGCTTATTCTCTGCCCACGAACAGTGGTTTCCTACTGTTAATCTTCCCACGTTTTATTTTTGTTCACTACTTTCTCAGATCCAATCTTCACGTCTACCCACAATTCACTCCTTCGTTGCCTCAGGATTTGTTACTTCCTTGCAGATTTCAGACTCATATTCTTCACACCCAATTCATAAATGAAGTGCATGTACACATGTTTCTAAATAAGAGCTGACTTGTTACTTAGGTTTAGGACAGACCTCTATGTTTATCTCTTCAAATAATATTTGTCTTTAAGATTGGGCAGACTTGTTCTTTGTCTTTTCAAGGGCTTCTTCAATGTTTCTTCAAAAATATTTTAAACTACTTCAGTTCATCCTTGGGGCTAATGGACTTCTTTCTCAAGATCTCATACTGTCTCAAACTTGTTCATGCTTTTGAACCACTCTCAGGTTCTCATCTTTGGCTTCTTCTTATCTATATGATAAGTCTTTAAGAGGACTAAAGACCCCACTCTTCTTAGTCTACCAATAAGGGTTATAGGACATCTTTGAAGCTTATAGTCTTAAATCTGATCATGTATACTGATCATCCTCCTTGACCTCGTTTGACATCAATGACAACACTAAGTCTAACAAACCCCTAACATTGATCATGTTCGAGTCCAATCTTCAATAGAAAAAGGGTATTCAGCTTTAATTACCCTCAACTCCATATTTGGATGTTTGAGAAGCCTCTAAAGGCATAAGCTCTTACCACAAAATTTACCATGGATCGAAGCCAACCTTCAATTGTTAAAAAGGTATTTAGCTTTAATTACCCTCAATTTTGGATGTTTAATAGGCCTCCAAAGGCCCTTTAAAATTAAAGCTTTCACATATTGATTTAAATTCTTCAATCCCCATCACCCCATGGATTTAGGCTTGGTGAGTCTTTGCCATTTAACCAAAATGGTTTACCCTTTTTCATTTTATGTTGTGTTTTTAGAATGCTAACTAGAGTGTAGGCCAAGGAATGGCATTTAGACGGTGATTGCCTCTAGCACATAGTTAACTAAGGTTAATTAACCTCCCAAGGCTAGTCACCTTGTACATCAATGTGTGATTTTTTCTCCCACTTTTTGGTAGATAGCTAGAGCTAATTTTTGTACCCAACCTCCTCAGGATAGGATAGTCACCTTGTACATAGTGTGATTCTTTCTCCCACTTTTTTGTAGATAGCTAGAGCTAATTTTTGTACCCATAATCATCCGTCTTCAATGCAAAACCCAATTATTTCATTTCTTTATGGAAGGGTAGTCACCTTGTACATAGTGTGATTCTTTCTCCCACTTTTTTGTAGATAGCTAGAGCTAATTTTTGTACCCATAATCATCCGTCTTCAATGCAAAACCCAATTATTTCATTTCTTTATGGAAGGGTAGTCACCTTGTACATAGTGTGATTCTTTCTCTCACTTTTTTGTAGATAGCTAGAGCTAATTTTTGTACCCATAATCATCCGTCTTCAATGCAAAACCCAATTATTTCATTTCTTTATGGAAGGGTTGCAATTGAAATGGGGATGTTTGATTGATTTCTCTTTCCAACCCATCATTTATACAATTAAAGGAGATTGTTGAACTCAATTTCCATACCAATAGTCATTTTGCCTTCGATGCAAAACCCAAGCATTTCTTTCCTTTATGGAAGGGTTGCAAGTGAAATGGGAGATGTGTGATTGATTGCTCTTTCCAACCCCTCATTTATTCAATTTAAGGAGATGGATGGTTTTTGAGGATTTATTTCCATCCTTGTTGCTAACACCAAATGGGTTCAAAGCTTTTTAAATATATTTTTCTAACACAAATTTACACCAAATCTCCACCAAAAAATTAATGTCATGATCCAAAAATAATGTGTTTGTAATCTCGACAACATTGTTATTGTTAATTCCTTTTAGTGTACCTTTCTTTTGTAATTCCCTAATATTTTGTCGAGTCCATTAGTAAATAGCAATGATTAGGAAGAGTAGAGGAGACAAGGGCCAACCTTGCCTTGGACCTTTAGAAGGCAAATAGCAATGATTAGGAAGAGTAGAGGAGACAAGGGCCAACCTTGCCGTGGACCTTTAGAAGGCAAATAGCAATGATTAGGAAGAGTAGAGGAGACAAGGGACAACCTTGCCTTGGACCTTTAGAAGGCTTAAAGAATCTTGAGGTTTACCCATTGATTAGAATAAATGATTTGGACGAGCTTAGACATGCTTTTCTAGAATAAACAAACAATAAATTAAAGCCAATATGAAGAAGAAAACTCCTTGAGAACATCCAATTTGGCTTGTCAAAGGGTTTGGAGATTTAAGTTTATAACCAGGGCATGATTTTTTTTTTCAAACTTTTACCAAGTGAATAGCAATGATTAGGAAGAGTAGAGGAGACAAGGGCTAACCTTGCCTTGGACCTTTAGAACGCTTAAAGAATCTTTAGGCTTACCCATTGATTAGAATAAATGATATGGATGAGCTTAGACATGCTTTTCTAGAATAAACAGACAATACATTAAAGCCAATATGAAGAAGAAAACTCCTTTGAGAACATCCAATTTGGCTTGCCAAAGGGTTTGGAGATTTAAGTTTATAACAATGGCATGAATTTTCTTTTTTAACTTTTACCAAGTGAAGCCCCTCCTAGTGCACACTAAGAGTTATGATTTTAATGACTAGAGAGGTCATTGATGATGAGAGCGTTGATTTAAGCCTTCTAGAATATTATGTTTTGAATCCTTTGGGATACATGTTAATAGATTGATACAAAATTGTGAGATCTATGGATGCATTGTTTGCTTTTGTGCAATCTAGAGAAGTGTTTCACTGGTCTTTCAATTTGCGTTTCAATCTAGATTTGTGTGAGCCACATTGTCTTGCTTTAATGCATAAATACGAAACACTGTTAGAGCATTTGAAAAGTGTAATTTTGCTTATAAATAAATTATGATTTTTTTTAGCTTTGTCGTGGAAAAAAACTTTTGCAAAATTTTTGTAGAACACATTACGTAGAGAAATGGGGTTGAACTCTTCAAAGGAGAGAACTAATCTTAAATTAGGTTTAAGAACGTCGAGTTAAGAGTTTCTAAGACTTCACGAGGTCCTAGATTTCTCCACTATAATGATGATGCCATTTTCCAGCAAATTGTAGAATCTCTAACAGAATTCTATGGTCCACCCATGTAGGTTAGGGCTTGAAATGGGGTTTTTGTAGAACACAGTACGTAGAGAAATGGGGTTGAACTCTTCAAAGGAGAAAGAACTAATCTTAAATTAGGTTTAAGAAAGCCGAGTTAAGAGTTTCTAAAACTTCACGAGGTCCTAGATTTCTCCACTATAATGATGATGCCATTTTCCAGCAAATTGTAGAATCTCTAACAGAATTCTATGGTCCACCCATGTAGGTTAGGGATTTTTATCTTTTTGAAAGGAAAAAGTACATCTTTGAGCTCTTCCTTAGTGACTTATGCTATTGAGTCCTCATTAGTGTCCACTTCAATATACCTATGAAAGTACCTTGCACTGTGTAAAATCTCTATGATGTTAACCTTCTTTGGATCTTTGTATAACTATTTGAAGTTACCAACACCATCAATTATGAACTCTTCAGAGTTGGTGGTCTTGAACTATGATGTTGGGAGCGCGCAGTGGGAGTTGACCAAAAAGTGAAATTCAAAAGCTCCTGTTTTGGGAGCGCGTTTCAAGAGCGTTTTTTATATACTATATATTTTAATAAATTTTGATGGATTTATATTTAAAAAACATGTAGGATGTTCAATTACTTGTAAAAAACATGGATTAAACCATATAACACCAATCATTTAGTAGTTATAACTTATAAAATTACCATCAAATGATCAACCATAACAACTTTTATAGGAGCTTGGCAAAGAAGGGAGGTACCATAACATTGTTATCAGATGATCGACCTAGTAAAATAGCTTTTAGTGTAGGAGAGGTAGGGAGTGCCTCGAAAGCGTGCTTGCAAAACTGGGAGTGAGCTTCCAAAGGAAGTGAGCTTCGAGAGTGGGAGCGGGAGCTAGGGGGTAGGGGGTGCTCCCACACAATAGAGGTCTTGAATCTATTGGATGTCCACTTTCAATAAATTTGAGATGAGTTGCAATGTAGCAAATTCTTCAAGGGCAAGGTCAAAAGCTTTACCTTTTTCCTTAACAATATTGAAAAATTCCTCTTCTTGTAACTAGTGTGGGTAGAACTTAAAAGGCCCTCAAGGCTTCCCATAATATTTTTGCTATTTGAAAGAAAGCTAGACCATGATCAAAGATCAAAATATTTTAGCTTTTTCACCCTCCACCATATTTGCTTGGATCAAAATAATTTTAGGCTTATGAACCCTACTTAACTTCTCTATGATGCTCTTTTATGGGGTGCTTTCAAATCTTCGATATTGACAATTATAATAATAATCATGAATTAACCATTAAGGGCATTGATTTGGAACTAAGTGCTCTAAATATGTTTTCTCTTTGGGTTTTACGGGTTTTGTTTGGCTATAGATAAGAAGGATTTCCTAGTTGGAGTGATAATGACAAGGGAAGGACCAACATTAGAAGCAAGCTTGATTTCTATGCCTTTAACAAACAAGGAGTATTTCTAGGATCTTTAATGATAATGCTTCTCTTGAAGCATTGGACTCCTTGGGTTGTCAAGGATGTGGGGATTAGGATCCAAGGTAACCTTTGGAGTCCCGTTATCTACATCGATTATTTTTAAGCGAGGAGACAACGAGGAAGGATTCTACATCGATTATTTTTAAGTGAGGAGACGACGAGGAAGGATTCGAGGGATTTCAACAAGGTATAGAGGATAAGCTTGGTCAAAGCTTGTTTCTTGGGTCATGTAGTGCATGCTTTTTATTTAAGGGAGGTATTAAGATAAGAACCTTTGGAAAGTATCTCTCATATTCTCTGAAGCACCTTAGAACTAGGTTCCTTGATTGAAAATGCCATGACTAGAGTTGTTGATGGGTATCGAGGTATTAATAGATGTGGTGTTCTTCTCAGGTGAATTTTTTCCCATCGTTCCCTTCATTTAGTTGGTTCATATGAAGAATTTTGTTTGGCTCTGCAAATCACTTTGATTTCACTAGGATTGCCTTGATACAGTGGTGAACTAGTGCTAATTTTGGAAGAGGAACCATGATGAACCAATCTCATTTAGTTGGTGTAGACGAGGAATTTTGTTTGGCTCTCCAAGCCACTTTGATTTCACTAGGATTGCTTTGATGGTGGGAGTTGGTGCTAATTTTGGAAGAGGAGTCATGATGAGCCAAATTGCGAGTCTTGGTCGAGCTTTGATCGATTGTATAGTAAAAAAATGAAGTAACCATATGCATGGAAAAAAGAACATTATAAGGAATATTTACATAGTTTATGGATTGATTACAACGTTAGAATATAAAGGTTATCGAGACCATAGGTCACTTGGTGATTTCAAGTTTCTGTTTAATTATTTCATTAAAATACATGCATAGTCATTTTAGGGTTTGATCAATTAGGGTTTATGTCCTCTCATTATTATAAAGAGAAAGTTCTCTTTATTTCATAATATAGAAGAACTATTTTCTCTCTTTCAATTCTCTTTTGTGTTCTTGATTTTTTTTTGTGTTAGACCTTTATAATATGGTATTGGAGCCACATTGAGAGGAAGTTGAAGGAAAAAAAGGAGCTTGAGCATTTCCAAGTTCAGTGATAGACCAGTAGACTTTGTTAAATACACACAACAATGTATTTGCTTAATAGATCTTCAACAAAGGTAGTGCAAAAGAAGACTCTAGAGGAAGCATGGTTTGGACGGAAACCACAAGTAAGACATTTAAAGGTTTTTGGTTCAATTGTATATGCATGGGTCCATGACAAACAATGAAAAAAACTAGATCCCAAAGGCAAGAAATTGATGCTCATAGGCTAGAACGACAGTCACAAGGCATATAAGTTACTTGATGTGGACATTGACAAAGTAAGCTTTAGTCGAGATATTGTGGTTGATGAGAATGTAGAACTATTTTAGACGAATTTGTATTTGAAAATTTTTAGGATTTAGAGGAAGAAGTATACATGTATTCACCACAAGGTTTTTAGCTTTTGGTGAAAGAACATTTGGTCTGTAGATTGCAGAAAGCTCATTGTGCTTGAAGTAGGCATCCACAACATGGTACATTGAAATTAACAAGATGAACAAGGGTTCCAATGAAGTCTTTCAGTTTCCAGTCTCTATGTCAAAAGCATTGGAGATGATGTAATCATTTTGGTAATATATGTAGATGACAACATCATCATACGTAGCAAGGCAGGGACAATATCAAAGGTAAAATCCAATTTTATCGACTTAGCTTCCTTGCACAAATGCTTAGTTGTAGAAGTTTGCCAAATAGATAAACATATTTTTGATTGATTCTAAGGTAATTAATGAATCAATGTACAAGCAACTATTTGATAGCCTGTTCTATCTTACGACTACTAGACTTGACTTGAGTTTTGTAGCCAACTACATCTCTTGATTCAAGACTGTGCCAAAGGTAGAACATTGGGTAACACCAAAAAGAGTGCTATGATATGTGAAAGGAACATTAAATTTTGACATTCTATATGGAAAACACAAAGAACCTTGGTTGTGTGGTTATATAGATTCATATTGGGTAGGATCAACGAATTATAGGAAATTCACATCAAGCTATGTTTTTAGTCTTGGTGGTGGAGCAATAAATGGACCAACAAGAAGCAACATGTTGTCTCCCTTTTTTCAATCAAAGCAGAATATCAAGCATTAGTGAAAGATGCATGTGAAGAAGTTCGGCTCATACAGATGCTTGTAGATATATGAAGATCCAACAAAACAAGCCTACCCTATTCTATTGTGATAATAAAGGAGTTCTTAAGTTGGAAAAGGCTCCAATCTTTGATGTACCAAACATGTTAGCGTTCATTGTTATTTCATCCGATAACTTGTAGAAGATGGAATAGTTGAGTTGCAATATTTCCAATGATTGAGTGTCCATAAAACTTACTAATCAGGGTCATTTCATGAATTGCCATATTTGGCTCATTGGTACACCACCATTTTTATATTCTTAATGTGCAAATTAATACATGTTTTTGATCTATTTCACCCCAAATCACCCTTTTTCATAATCTTTGCACTGCCCCTTGAATACTCCTTAGCACCGTGTCCTATTGTCTTGCTAAAGGAAGCCTCTTTGAGGAGGTCTAAGGCATCCCTAGGCAAGTATTCCTTCGTTGGTTCAATTCTTGGAGTCTCTTGGGTGAGCTGTTGAGATCTTTAACATGAGGGATTAGAGTATTAGAGATATGAATCAAAATTATGCAAAAGATTACCAGGTCGCCATCTTGACTACGAAGAGGCACATTAAATTGACTTGGTAAGGAGTTATTGTCATTGGATTTGCTGAATCTAACATCGACCCACACCACTTTAATAATGATGTACTTGTTGATGTATCTCGAGATCTGAACCTTGGCATGAGGGTTGATCCCCATTGATTACATCTTGATTAGGGCCTTTCGAATGACCCTTTCTCATAATGTTGTTTGATATTTATTGTTCCTCAAGACCTTCAATGATACGTTGGTATGACAAAACTTCCAAATCATGAGGGTAGCTAGGGTTTTGCAACCCTACTTTTGAATATTTTTTGGTTCAAGGAATTTCCAATTCCACAAGGCTTTGGTTACTAACAAAATCATCTTGTGAGAAAAAAGATGGCCTAATATTTCAGGTCGTGTGAGTAATCCACCAATGATTCGTTTTCGATATATCTTCAGCTAGGGATTTCCTTGGTTTTTTAATAAAGAATAACAAACTTGAAAAAGTTTATATATGATATTGTGAAATTATAATTAATTGAATTCATGGGCTGGTGTGGACCACTTTAGCTATTAAGAATGTGGGTGCTTAATAACTATGGAGTTATGCTTGAGATTTGTGAGCTTTCTTAGGTAAAAGAACATTCATGTCCATGAACCTAAACACCATGAATAGTTGGTATTTTGATCTCTTCATGGAAATTTTTATTGATGTACATGATTTTGTGAACATCTTATTTCTCATCATGTAATAGTAATAACAAGGTTTACTATTCTATTTAGTTTTTTAAGTTGCGTTAAATCTATACCTTAAATTGGATTGAAATTATTATTTAATTTAATATCTAAGAAGTAACACGTTTGATTTTCTAAGCCCATTAAAGAAAATTTGAGGTCTAAAATGGGTCTCTAAGGAAACCAATAAAATAATAGTTAAAATAATAAAATAATATTTATGAATTTTGGAGGAAAAGAGAAAAAAACTACCTTTCTTTATATTTTCAACATATTTCACTGTCGTTTTACTCAAATTTCGAGCGGGAGCACTCGTTGGATGCATAATTTTCTCCAACGAGTACACACTGCATACTTTTGAGGTACCCCACCCCACGAAAAATGAGAAATACATCAAAAACGAAAAATGGGTTTACAAAAAACTAGAATGCATGGTCACATCTATGAATTCAAGGCACTCTTTTCATGATGATTTGCTTAGTATATCGTACACCAATGATCCATTTTTTATTTCATTCAAATATAATTGGAGATTAATGGATGCGTAATAAGTTCCCCAAGATACATTATTATTATGTTTGTAGTAGTTTCGAAAACCTTTGTTGGTTAAAGCACCTTTTCCAACCTTCCTTTGAAAGCTTGTGAAGTCATTTCAAATATTTTGCAATAGTTGTTGTAGTCCTTCCATTTTTGTAACCTAATTGTTAGATTTAGAATATGATTTTGTTGCGAAATTTGTAAAAGTGATGGTTGGTCTCTTAGATGTCGTAGGTGGAATGGTCTTTAAGGGCTTGACATTCCGGGCATGGTTCTCTTTAGAAGGTTGTTGTTTTAGGGATTTGATTATATAAAGCATTAAACCATGACTTAAAGTGTCTAGCCTTTTCCCTTGGTTTAATAAATTATGCTCTTATGGTTTAGTTAGCATCCTTGTTACATTCAAGTAGTGTTATTCGGTATCCCCTTAGCATCCATGTTTTTTTTTTTGCATATTTATAGCATTGTCATGTTTTATATTGTAGGATCCATATTATGATCTTAATCCGTTTTCAACATTATATTCATTTTCATTTTTGGTTTGAATTTACATTATGTGATGTCGATGTATATATTTTAATACATAACATAAAGGAAAATGTGAATCAATACAATTTATTTAGAATAACAATACAATTTATTTAGAATAATAATATTTCTCCATATAACAAGTTGTTAATCACACCCTATGGCAAATGTGAATCTTAAATACACAATGATGTGTTCTTCCTATAATCAAGTGATCTATACGACCCCATGGGAAATGTAAATATTAAGTACATAATAACATATATTCTCCTTATAAACAAGTCTTTCCTATTCACTACGACCCCATGGGAAATGTAAATATTAAGTACATAACATATATTCTCCTTATAAACAAGTCTTTCCTAATCACCTTCATCCTCTGAAACATATTCTTCTCTTGAAAGTTATTGTAAGGATATAATAAGAAGACAATTAACAAGCTTGCAATTAAAAGTAAGCTTAGTACACAATCTTTATCAGAAGGATTGAAGTTTGACACTTTTATAATTTACTTAGAGTTCCCATACTCCTTATTCTATTCCTATAATTTACCCAGATGCTTCCTTTGGCTATTGGGCACTACATACTAAATTTCCTAACTCTTATATCCCATTATTAGGGTAAATTTCAACTTTAGTAGTAATACCATTTTGAATTCATATGCACAAACAATATAGCAATGGGATTAACAATGTATATTTATAATTCATACATTATCCATTGAATTCAATCCACCACACATCATACTGCAAGTATAAAATATTCCAAAAAGAACAATGAGTATTTATATGTAAATGAAGGAAGGTACACTAAACCAATTCTTGATGAGTGATTCACCACCCAACCTTAGTGATTTTTAAGGATCCATGAGGAACAAGGAACAAGGAAATTTTTAAGGATCCACAATTTTCTTAAAGTGTAGAAATCGCGAATCTTACTAATTCTTAAATTTCCAACTCTAAAATGTAGGGACATTTTTTTTTAAATATTCAAATTTATAAGGGTTTTAGATAGTTTCTAGATTTTTTGTGGTTTTTAGAGTAAAATTGTTTTACCCCATGGAATTTGGGCAAATAAATTTAGAAAAAAATGTAAATTAGCGAAAGTCTTTTTGGAAAAGGCCAAAAATTAACCCATGGGATAAATTTCGCCCCTAAAATTTTCCTTGATGAGGAAGATCTTCCATTTCTCTACTCCATAGCATGTTGTGCATCTTCTTTCCTTTTAATACAAGTAGGAGTAATCCAAATTGTTAGTTTCATATTAGGAACCAAAATAGTCCATTCGTAGCAAGAACATGGTTGTAGGTTTGTGGTGTTTGCTTTGACTATCATGGATATTCCTACCATGTTTTTTCCCTCAAAACCATCACATTTTCTCTTTAGATTTTCATGGCAATTCCCCAACCCCCATTGATGCTTACCAACCATAATTTCATGAATCCTTTTGCAATTTTTAGGCATAAACAACCATTGATTCCCATAAGGTTTATTCATACCAAGGAAATTTGAATGGGATAATGGAGATTGCTCATATGAGAGACATGCTTAAAGGAGAATGGAAGATTGACCCATGAATGAATGTGAATAATGGTTCACCCCTAAGAATTTGCATAATACAAGTGCACTCTTCTCAAGAAGAGCAGGGAAACATCCAAAGGACCACTCAATTCAAATATTGTTCGAAAATGTGTAATAAAGCATGGGCAAGGAAAGTTGTACCTGAAATGACAAATGTCAAGTCAAATCACCCATGCATCCCATTTCCTCTTCCCCGCTTATGGTATCATTGCTCCCTTGTTCCTTCTCAAACAATTTTTGAGGTTGATATTACATTATTATATATTTCCTTTTTACTTATTCATGCATTTACATACATAGATACACTATAGGAAACATACAAATCACACCATAATCATAACCCACCAAGGGCACTTACACATTTGTTAACTGAGCCTTGGCCTTGAACATACTTGAATAGAGCATGCCTTTACATTATTTACACATAGAGTCATTTAAATTAGCCCACATGGCTCAACTCCCATGTGATAAGCTCATCATTTGAATAATTCATGATTTATTAAATTATAATTCAAGAGTTGAAATTAGGGTAGTACATTCCCTCCCAAAATATCACCATCCTTGGTAACCTTTCTTTCCTTCAATAAGACTATGTCTTCATTCTTTATCCACACTAAGAATGCTACCCCCTTCATTGAGAACATACTTGAATAGAGCATGCCTTTACATTGTTTACACATAGAGTCATTTAAATTAGCCCACATGGCTCGACTCCCATGTGATAAGCTCATCATTTGAATAAGCTCATGATTTATTAAATTATAATTCAAGAGTTGAAATTAGGGTAGTACATTTCTTCCCAAAATATCACCATCCTTGGTAACCTTTCTTTCCTTCAATAAGACCTTGTCTTCATTCTTTATCAACACTCAGAATGCTACCCCCTTCATTGAGAACTGTCTTTACTGGCTATCATGAACATCAATGCTCAACAATTTCTTTCTTTTATATGCTTCCAAGGCCTTAGCATTTAAACATATACCTCTAGCAATAATCAAAGGAAAACATACATGTCATAGCGATTTCTATGGCCAATTATAACATGTACTAGAATTTCAAATTCATAACTAAAGACCATATATTCATATTACAAGATATAGCATGCAACTTCAACTTGATACTAATATGTATAAATATATGGTCTCTTCACTTGAATGCCACCAATGAGATTTAACTTACTATCTTCTCTGACAGTTCCAAACCATATTACTTCTTTGATCCAAGCTAGCATATGTCACATATTCCATATAGAAGATTAATTCAATCCTCCTCTTCCTTGCATCCAATCACCCTTGCAGGTTTAAGCATCCCCTTTTATACTAAATAGTCCATTAGGTGGTCCCTCATTCACCAAGGATTTCATTTTGAAGAAAAGTGTATTATGGAGATTTATTGGTAGGGAGACCCAAACGACATCTCAAAACAATCATTAGCTCCAAGACAATCAAAGAATAACATAGAGTTATGTTCGGGTACACAGGGTACTACCAAAGGACCGAACACCAAGAGAAACCACTTCACATAAACAGATCACAGATCAACACACTGATGTTTTGACGTGGTTTAAACCCTCTTGAGGGAAACACTCCACGGCCCCGGCCAAATAGCTTCTACGGGACAATTTATTATGCAAAGAAAGAAAGTTACAAATGAGCTTCTCATAATCGATCAACTAAACAATGACCCTCCATGCTCTTTAAATAGAGATCATGGACCAATCGGGTGTTAAGCCACGGATCAAGGTTAGGTTTGATCTAAGAGAAGTTGAGCCGTCGGATCACTCTATGTCGGAAACATATCGTGAACGTCGGATTAAGTATATACAAATGCATACTAATGCATACTAAAGAAACACACTATCCCTAACGGATATATTACACAAGTTGATCTTAACTAACTCCTAAGTGTCTAAATATCCTAACATCCCCCCTTGAGAACAACTTGGGATATGATTGAAGGATTTACAAAAGTGACACTTTTAGGAGAAGGAAGGAGGCATTAGAGCCTATCCCCCCTTAATGACAAGTTCCTGAACTCCTAACATAGATCGAAGTTTAGAAAACTTCACTTCTGTAAGAGACTTGGTGAAGATGTCTGCAACTTGATCATCTGTAGGGCAAAAGAGCACTTCAAGAACACGATCATGAACAAGATTTCTGATGAAGTGCATATGTAGCTCAATGTGTTTGCTGCGTTGATGTAGAACTGGATCTTTGGCAAGCTTGATGGCACTTTGATTGTCGCACCAAAGTGGAGTAGGCTGCTGCTGCTCGAATCCAAACTCTGAAAGGATCTGTCGAAGCCATAAAGCTTCATGACTGGCATTGACAGCTACTCGATATTCTGCCTCTGCTGAAGAAAGAGCAAGAGCTTGTTGTTTCTTACAAGCCCAAGCAATAGGTCCAGATCCCAGACTGAAAACATAACCTGCAGTAGAATTTCGATCATCAGGATCGCCGACCCAATCTGAATCAGTCAAACCAACCAACAAAGGTTTCCCCCCTGTACTGTAATGAATCCCAAACTGAAATGTACCTCGAATATATCGAAGTATTCTTTTAGCTGCTTTCTAGTGACTTTCATGAGGTGTCTGCATATAACGGGCAACTCGACCAACGGCAAAGGAAAGGTCAGGACGGGAATGAGTCAAGTATAAAAGACTACCAACAAGCTGACGATACAAGGTGGCATCTACTTCAGGTGAAGTACAAGTGGCAGAAAGTTTGACTCCAGACTGGAAGGGAGAAGGGGCTGGTGTACAATCTTCCATGTGAAAGCGACAAAGAAGGTCACAAGCATACTTAGACTGAGAAAGAAAGATTCCTTCTTTGGTTTGCAGAACTTGGAGACCAAGAAAATAATGCAAATGTCCTAAGTCTGATATTTCAAAGGTTTGTTTAAGACTGGATTTCACATGGGTTATAAGCTTAGGGTCACTACCAGTAAGAATAAGGTCATCAACATATAGAACAAGTATGATGAGATGGTTTCCTACTTTCTTGGTATAGACATCGGGGTCAGAATGGCATTTAGAAAAACCAGTGTCAAGGAGAAAGTTATCCATTTTGGCATACCAAGCTCTAGGAGCTTGCTTAAGGCCATATAAGGATTTCTTAAGGCGGCAGACAAGGCTAGAGTTATTCTGAACATAGCTAGGAGGTTGTTCCATGTAAATTTCCTCCTGTAAATCACCATGTAAGAAGGCAGACTTGACATCCATTTGATGGACTTCCCAGTTGTGTAAGGCTGTAAGGGACAGAACAAGGCGGTTGGAGTTCATTTTGGCGACGGGAGCAAAGGTTTCATTGTAGTCAATCCCTTCAACTTGGGAAAAACCTTTGGCAACTAACCTTGCCTTAAGTCTTTCAACACTTCCATCTGATGCATACTTAGTTCTGTAGACCCATTTACATCTGACAAGTTTTCTTCCTTTTGGAAGAGGTACAAGATCCCAAGTATCGTTCGCCATTAAGGAGCGATATTCTTCATCCATGGCTGCATCCCAATCTAGATTCCCTGAAGCTTCTGCAAAAGTTTTTGGATCATGATTCTCGGAAACTTGAGCCAAAAGAGAAGAGGCTCGCTGAAACTGAGAACGTGTTCGACGTTGATCTCTAGGATCACCGGCAAGATCACCAGCTGCTTCACATGTTGAACGGACCCATCGAGGAAGCACTTGTGCTGGTGCAACTGGAGGAACATGAGCAGGCAGAGGTGGATTTTCATCCTCACTGTCATCATCAGAAACTGGAGTTGGAAACCTGTCAAGGAAGTTGGAAGAAGAAGAAGAAGGCACAAACGCCGAATCAGGCTCGCAGGCCAAAGATGACACACTCGCCGAGTTAGGCTCGCAGGCCAAGATATTTTCATCAAATTTAACATCTCTTCTAATGATTATAACATGAGAATGTGGTTGAAGAAGTCTATAACCTTTTACATCTTCAGAATATCCAACAAATATGCACTTTTCACTTTTAGGCTGCAATGCTTTCCGTTTTTCATCCGGAATGTGAGCCCATGCTTCACTACCAAACACACGAAAGTGACTTACATCAGGTTTAATTTTACTCCATGCTTCTTCCGGTGTTATACCTTGTAATGCTTTTGTGGGGGTGCGATTAACTATGTAATTTGCACAATTTATGGCTTCAGCCCAAAATTGAAGACTTAGTCCCTTAGATTGGATCATACAATTAGCCATTTCTTTTAAAGTGCGGTTCTTCCGCTCAGCTACACCATTTTGTTGTGGTGTATATGGAACTGTGTGCTGTTGTTGGATGCTTTGTTCAGTGCAGAAAGTAGTGAACTGTTTGTTAACATATTCTCCTCCATTGTTAGATCTTAACTTAATAATGTGATGACCAGATTGTTTTTCAACAAGGGCCTTGTAGGCCAAGAACATGTTAAATACTTCGCTCTTAAGTTTTAGGAAATAAATCCAAGTGCGTCTGGTGTAATCATCAATGAAAGTTAAGAAATATTTGAAACCAGAAAAGGAAGCAGATGGAAGAGGACCACACAAGTCACTATGCACAAGCTCCAAGGGAACCGAGGCGTGCCAAGAGGCACGTTTGTCAAAACTATCCCGATGATGTTTTCCGAGTACACAATCGGAGTAAACACCATCCTTGCAAGATACCATCGGAAGACCTGTCACCATATTTTCTTTACATAGTTGTTGCAATGAGCGATAATTTAAGTGACCAAATCGCTCATGCCAAAGTTTGCTCAAGTTATCACTATGAGCAACAAAAACTAAAGGGAAAGGTGATGACCCAAAGTTGTTAAACTTATACAACCTGGTAATATCATCAACAATTCCGGTAGCTAGGACCTGTTGAGGATCTTTAAAATCCTTGATTACAACTTGGTGAGGTGTAAAGGTCACAGTTTTACCTTCACCAGAATGAGTGATCTGATAGACTGATAACAAATTGCAGGAAATTCTTGGAACACATAGTACATCACTAAAATGACCATTATCTACTGGAACTGTTCCAGCGCCTACAACACTTAGAGATCTATCATCACCAACAAATATTTGTTTGGTGTTACATTCATGCATAGTAGAAAAGATGGCTTGATCCTTAGCCATATGATAAGATGCTCCAGAATCAATGAGCCATTCATTTGAAGTAGAAGAAGAAGATGCATTATAAGAATAACCAGAAGCACAAAGTGCATGTCCATGAGAGGTAGATTCTGAAGGCGAATCTAGGCTGATGTGGTGCTTCTTCATTGCTGCTTCCAAGGCTGCCATCTTCTTGAAACACTTAGATTCATCATGATTATCTTTCCCACAATAGTTGCAATGACGCTCAGTCTTTTTGCCTTTTGGCTTAGATCCTTTGTCATTTTTTAAAGAAGGAGCTGACTGAGAGGGTTTTGGACTCTTGTTTGACTTATTATTGCGAAAATTTTGTTTCTTGGGAGGCTTGGACTTTTCTTTCTGTTGGGACAATAAGGCTTTCCCAGATGTATCTGCATTGTTGATTATTCCAAGATAAATGAGTTTATCTTGTTCCCTAATCAAGGAATCACAAAAGGATTCAAGACTAGGCTCTTGATAGCTAGCTGCATTCAATGATGTTTTCATGGAGTAAAATGTAGATACAAAAACAGAATATGCAGGTCCAAGTTTGGAAAGAATATGATAAATGCACTGTTTGTCTTCCCTCTCAATCTTACATTCTGCACATAAGAGTTTAAGAGTTTTGTACTTAGATAAATAATCTTGAATGCATGAAAAGTCACTTGGATTTAAAGAAATCAACTCATTTTCGAGTTGGTGGCCTCGAATTTCATTGTGTTTACCAAACACAGTTTCCAACTTGTCCCAAGCAGTATTAGGTTCATCAATTCCAGATATGTGGAATCGCAAATCAGTAGAGATTGACATCCCAATCAATCCACGAGCTTCATCACATCTATTTGCCCATTTTATTTTCTTATCATCATCAGTGGGTTCTTTTTCTTTCCCTGTTGTAATTTTGAAAAGTCCCCTACTTTGTAGAACATCCTCCATACGAGATTTCCATGAGAAATAGTTGGAACTGTTAAGTAGAATATCACAAGAGGCGGCCATATTTGTAAATTAATGGCTGTAAAAATAGAAACCAATAGTCTGGATGTGAAGATTTCGAAAAAATAGGCGGTTTAAAAAAAAACGGCACTGAAAACGGACTCTGTATGATGAAGTTATGCTTGAACAAAGAAACTGTTGAAGATGTCCCCAATAGTGACGTGGCAGCTAGAGAATGTCCAGCAAAAAAAAGAACCCCCCTCTTCCCAAGATAAACCTTTTGACAATCACTTTACAAGAAAGTTGCTTTAAGTGAACCACTTTTGTAAAATAAGTGATTTCACTTTTACAATGATATTACTTTTAAATAGTGCAAAAACTTAAGTGACTCACTTGTATTTTTATTTTTTATTATTTAAGTGAGATGCACTTTTACAATAAAGTAACTTGAAAATATAAATTGCATGCACTTTTCTTTTTAAAAGTAACTTCCTAAGACTTGAACTCAAGACCTATTAAGGAATAAAGCAACTTTGAACCAAGTGAGCTAGATTAAAATGTATGTAAAATATGGGAATGAGGAAGGGGTTTTTTTTTTTTTTACTCTTCTTGCTTGGTTTGCGTGCTTGCCCTTTTTCCTGCAAAACAGAGCACAAATCGAAACAAAAAAACTTTTCCACACTTGTGGAGTTAGATCTTGTTAGCTTGCCCGGAAAGTCTACGTTTTCTCTTTGTTTCTGATTTGCCGAGATCGCGCAAAGTGCACGGCAAAGAGCATACGCAGCCGAAAAAACCCTTTCTCTTTCTATTTCTGATTTGCCGAGATCGCTCAAAGTGCACGGCAAAGAGCATACGCAGACGGGAAAGCAACAATTCGAACCAAAAAAAAATCTAACAATAAAAAAAAATGAAATATGAGATTTTTTCTTTTCAAAAAACGAAATAAAAAAATGCGTCACTGTAACATTATACCTTCAGATCTGATGAAATACGCGTTTCTGGAGCAACCGGGAACCGTTTTCGATCAAACGAAAACTATTTTCCAATGGAAACGATACTCCGAACGCAATGGAACACCTCCCACAGCCCAGAAATGCACAGAAATACCAGAACTAGAAACCCTTTCGAGTTTCGGCAACAACAGTTCAAGATCTAGATCATAACCGGAAGCGACACTTCATAAAAGCTCTGATACCATGTTCGGGTACACAGGGTACTACCAAAGGACCGAACACCAAGAGAAACCACTTCACATAAACAGATCACAGATCAACACACCGATGTTTTGACGTGGTTTAAACCCTCTTGAGGGAAACACTCCACGGCCCCGGCCAAATAGCTTCTACGGGACAATTTATTATGCAAAGAAAGAAAGTTACAAATGAGCTTCTCATAATCGATCAACTAAACAATGACCCTCCATGCTCTTTAAATAGAGATCATGGACCAATCGGGTGTTAAGCCACGGATCAAGGTTAGGTTTGATCTAAGAGAAGTTGAGCCGTTGGATCACTCTATGTCGGAAACATATCGTGACCGTCGGATTAAGTATATACAAATGCATACTAAAGAAACACACTATCCCTAACGGATATATTACACAAGTTGATCTTAACTAACTCCTAAGTGTCTAAATATCCTAACAGTTATAGTTCTATCACAATATCATCCACCTCATGCTTTCAAGCTTGTAGCAACCATCATCTATTCTCACAAGATAGAGATATAATCTCACTTGTATCATAGACATACAATTTCCATGGGATACTATCATCAAGATTCAATCAAAATTTTGAATTGTTTCATACATAAAATTAGATTCACTAATGATGCAGGTCGGCCCTGGGTCGGCCTGCGAACCAGTGCTACACAACGGAAATGATACACACAAACACAACAAATAGGATTGCCAAGAATTATGGCTTTCAATTAAATGATCAAATCTCTTAACGTAGGTAATTACAACTCGAGTTTGTACTCGGGTCAGTCGAAATGCACATCGACTGTTACAACACTTATATAGGCGTGATGGAATTCTTCGTCCTTAAGCAATTCTATAATTTCTCTCCGCCAAAAGATCATCTCTCTCGGTCCCCCTTGTCTCAGAGCATGAACAAGTATTTATACTCAACCTCGTTCACTCAGCTTGTTTTCCAGAACATTAGGTCGCTTCCAAGCATGGTCAAACTACATTAAATACTTCATGTGGATTTCTTCATCAGGTGGCTCCACTTGGTACTCTGCAACTACCACCATAACTGCTCCTGCAACATCCCAACTACCTCCGTGACAGCTTCCTTATCTGCTGAAATCCAGGCCGCCTCCTCCGAATGTCGGTTCTTGCATCGGACCAAATATTCTTTTATGTTTTGACTCCTCGTCTTCCCAACATATCGCATGTCAAGCACTTCCACGACCTCTTCTGTCGGCTGGACTAGTATCTGTCCCTGCTAGTTGTTCGTTGTCTCACTCCCACTCGTCGACCCTTCTTCAAACTTGTATAGGTCGGAAACATTTAATGTCGGTGATTTCTATCTCCTCCGGCAAATCCAACACATATGCATTGTCCAAAATCTTCCTCAAGATCTTGCATGGACCAATCATCTTTGGTTTCAACTTGCTATGTGTTCCTCTGGGGAACCTTTCCTTCCTCAGGTGTGCATATACTAAGTCGCCTTCTGCAAATGAATGCAATTGCCTTTTCCCGTCGTCTCTCAACTTGTATGCCGCATTAATTTTTGTTGATAAAGTTTTGTCATTGATGCCAACAGTGCCCCGGTGAGGGCTTGTGGGGTCTTGGTGCCCCTTGTGGAGCCCCTGAGAGTCTTTTGTGTTGTTGGATTCTAAGGAGTCCTTTTGTGGTTGTCCAAGCCCAAGCTTGAAGCCCTTGGAGGCCTTGAGACAATTACAAAGTCCTATTTACCCTTTGACTTTGTTGGGTAGCCCTTGAAGAATCCCATGAAGCCTCTTGCTTTATGAAGAAGCCTTGAAGAAGTCTTTGGACCCACACTTGATGGGTTGGTGATCCTTGTCCCCTTAAAGGTGATGATGTGGTCATAAATGACTTGATGAAGACTTGGAACCCCATGATGATGACATGGCTTTTGGTAACCTAAGTCACTTATGGACAAAGGTGGAGCATACCCTAAGACCTTAAATAAGAGTCCTTGGTCCCTCTTATGACTATTGGGGTGTTGATGGCCTAATAAGGTGGAGGATACACTTAAATGTGGTAATGACTTATGGACATAAATTTTTAAATGACGTTGCTGACTTTGAAGGATGTTTTAAAAGAAAAATAATAAAAATACATAAGGTTTGACCCTTGAAGGAAGGGTTTGTGTGAAAAATAAAAATAAAATAAATAAATAAAAATAAATGCAAATTCAAATAAAAGAAAAGACAAGTCGGCTCCAAATAAATTAATTCAAAAATAATTTTTTATTTTTATTTTTTATTTTTTTGGACATAAGTCGGCCCCATAAAAATTCAAAAAATTGTATATAAATGAAGGGCAATCCGCCTCATTTCAGAAGTGTGTGAAGACTACAGAGCTCTGATTTTCGCACCCCTCTTTGAGGAAAATTTCGCAGGTGTAACATAAACAGAGAAGACTGATTTTTTTTTACCGTGGCAGCAACTAATATTAGGTTTTGAGAGCTCTGAATTTCGGGTGGATTAAAGACCTGTGACAATAGCAGCAAATGTATTTTTGAAGTCTGATTTTTGAGGTTTGTTAAGGTAGCCAAGTTGAAGTCTGAGTTAAACTCAGAAATTCAGTGGTGTAACATAGGTCTAATTTTCGGGCAGCTTGAGGACTCTTAATTCGAGCAGCAAGAGATGGTTGAGGTGAAAATATAATGATTGAGCAGCATTGGGTAAGCAGACATCTGAGCAGTTTGGACAGTGCAGATCACTATTGCTTGAGTATGAGTAGTATATGGACTAATTTGACATGACAACCTTAATATAACAATGCAAGCCTTGGCATAACTGTAACAATATTGGACATAACTATGGATGATATGACAGTTGCAAACATTACTTGACAGTGATTTGTGACAGCCATAATATGACAGAGATATCTTTGACTTGACAGTGGTATGTGACAACCTGATGATTGTAGCTTGGCAAAGCAGTGAGATCAACATCAAGTTTGTGGGCTTGAGATCTTTTGAGTATTCGAAGATCGTTGAAGTAACAACACAACAACTTGATTTGACTTGAAGAAATCAGATTGACTTAACAACAGCTCTTTGATTTGACAGTGAATACAGTATTGATGTGAGTCCTTTATATGCACTGCTTATGAAAGGGTCATCTATAGTACAGTCTTGAATTTTCTAAGGTTATACACAATTCTTGTTTGAAGTCATCAAGGTATGCATATACAGTATTGATTGGATGTACAATAGAACATGTATAGTGATATGTGAAGTATACCCCATGATAATGATGACATGATATTGATGACTATGATGGTTTATACAAGTGATGTATGTACAGTGAGAGTACGAGTTATGAACAGGGATGTATGTACAGTAAGTGTACAAGTGATGTATGTACAATAAGTGTACAAGTATATGTACAGTAGTGTATGTACAGTGATACATACAGCGGTGTATGAATAATGAAGTATACAGTGGTTGTGAAACAGTAATGTGTGAATGTATGGCAGTGAAATGACTTATCAGTACATAGCGATGACTTGGCAGTGATAAGAGAGTAGAGGTTATCAGCAGGAAGTTCAGTGATTGGTTTTGACAGGTCCACAGGTCCAGTCTTCTTCTTCTCAAGGGCGGTAGGGTGGTGCTAGGGCTCACAATTTTGTGAGCTGAGCTGTTGTGGCAGCTCGTTAGTTGTAGCTGACGAAGCCTAGGGGTTGTAGCTGGATAAGTTGTATTAAATTTGTAACCCCATTTGTTGCTGGGTCAAATTTTATCATAAAAGGATTCCGTGGTTTTACCCCTAGGACTTGGGTTTCCACGTAAAAAATATTGTGTATTGTGCATCTTGTTATTTTTCATGAATGTTAATGATATGCTGCTATAATTGGTGATTAGCAACTTGCTCTTGATTAAAATTTTATGATAATTGGCAAATACTGATTCACCCCCCTCTCAGTATTTCAACAATTGGTATCAGAGCAGGTTCCTTCAAGAACAGTCTAATCATTGGAAGGAAATTATGGGCAAGTTTTCCAAGCATAGTAAAAATGGAATACCCATGTTTGATGGGACCGGCTATACCTTTTGGAGTATACGAATGAAATCTTTTCTGCTAGCTCAAGGAGTACAAGTATGGCAAATAGTTGAAAATGGATATAAAGTACCAACACCCCCACCAATAGATCCAGTTGACTTAGCTCATTATGATACGAATTCAAAATCCATGAACCATATTCGAGTGCTTTGGATGAATTGGTCTTTGTCAAAGTCATGCATTGTACTTCTGCTAAGGAAATGTGGGGCAAACTCAAGACCATCTACGAAGGTGACAAAAAGGTCAAAGAAGCCAAACTCCGAACCTACAGAGGACAATTCGAACATCTAAAGATGAAGGATGACGAGAACATTGCAACCTATTTTCTTCGAATTGATGAACTTGTAAATACTATTAGAGGCCTGGGTGAAAGGGTTGAAGAATCAGTTGTTGTTCAAAAGATACTAAGAACACTTCCCAACAGATTCAATCCTAAAATCTCAGCCTTGGAAGAAAGGATTGACTTGGATACCATGATAGTAGACCAGCTACATGGGACACTTGTGGCTTATGAAATGAGATTAGAAGATGAAGACTCACCTAGAAAAGAAGCAACCTTTAAAGTTTCCTCCAAGCAAGTAATGAAAGACAAACAATCCAAGAAGGACAATTCATAAATAAAATCCAAATCAAAGACAGCATACCACTTCAACTGTAGTGATGATTCAAATGATGAGGAGACAACAAACTTCGTAAGAAAGCTCAAAAGAGGCACAAGTAAGTACAAAGGTAAGTTACCTCTTAAGTGTTTTTCATGTGGTAAAATATGTCACTTTGCTTCAAAATGTCCCTATGCAAAAGACTCTGATAGTGATGATAGTTTCAAGAAACATAAGAAATACAGGAACTTCAAAGGAAAGAAAAATGGAAGGTTTGCAAAGAAGAAAAGTCTCTACTCTAAAAGAAACACCAGCTCATCAGATGAAGATTCTGATATTGACTCGGATAGTGATAGTGATTCAGACAGCAGCAGTGATAACGAATCAGAAAGGGTACTCTTCATGGCTGTTGATTCAAAAGATTCAGATGAGATCTTCGGAAACAAAGAAGAATCCAATTCAAAAGGTGAAGTAGACCTGGAGGAAGAATTGATAAGTGCTTTGAAAGAGCTGAGAAGAGAAAGGAAAAATAATAAACTACTCAAAGGGGAGATACAGGAGTTATGAGAAAGACCTCAGATATCTGAAGAAGCATATCAACTCATTCAAAGTTTAACTATTCAATTAGAAGAAGCTAAAAGAATTCAAGACAATCGCAGAAAACAACTAGAAGAAAGTATGAATGAAAGTGAGAGACTAATGGGGGAGATAGTGACTCTAAGAACTCAACTACAAACGAAAAATGCGAGTCAAGGCTATGATAACAGTTCCAAGATACTTGATCAGATCATTAGTAATCAAAAGCCATACCTCGACAGAATAGGTCTTGGTTATAAGAAGCATAATGATGAAGGTTCAAGTTCCAAGACAGTTGAAGATAAACCAGAAGTTATCAAAGACCTCGTCATCCAGGAAGTACCCATATATCAGCCAAAACAACAACCAGAACAGGCTCCAGTTGAAAATCAACATGTTAAATTGACAACACCTCTAAGAAGACCATTTCAACCTAGACAACCAACCTCAGAATGGACTCCAGTTGAAAATCGAAGTTTCAGATGGGCAACACCTCCAAGAAGACCATTTGTTCCCAGGTATGAATATCCATTTTATGGTTATTGTTTTTCTTGCGGAATATTTGGGCATAAAGCTATGAATTGTTTAAAAGGAAGATATGCAGAAAACAGAAACATGTATGAAAATTCTAGATGGCAACGAAACAACAACAATTTTTCTCCTTTGGATTCTGAAGTCGAATGCCAGAAATGCAACAACTTCGGGCATACAACCAGGAATTGCAGAATGACAGCCCCTCCTACAGGCATTAAACAAGTATCAACCAATCAAACGAGTGACCAGCGAAAAGTATGGATCAAACAAAAGGACAATCTGAATATTCATGAATGTGGGATAGCTCTTCAAGCTCAACAAACCAATAGCAACAAATGGTATGTTGACAGTGGTTGTTCTAGGCATATGACAGGTAACAAAGGTGCTTTCATTTTTCTTGAAAAAGATAAAGGATCTGTCTCTTTTGGAAATAACAAATCAACAAAAGTTGTTGGAAAAGGTACAGTAAATCTTGGCTGCAAAGATACAGTAGCAGAAAATGTAAAGTTTGTCGACAGTATGAAGCATAATCTGTTGAGTGTCAGCCAGATGTGTGATCAAGGACATGAACTTACATTCAACTCAAAGTCCTGCAAAATAAGAAAAGAAGGACCAGGAAAGTTAGTGGCTACAGCTACCAGGAATCCGAACAACATATATGTTCTGGACGAGATCAAGGAAGAGAAATGTCACCTAGGAAAAGAAGATGAGAATTGGTTATGGCATAGAAGAATGGGACACGCACATTTTGATAATCTGGTAAAGATTAGCAAGAAACAAGACGTAAGGAACATTCCACAGATTACAAATCCTTCTGACACTATCTGCAAGCACTGTCAACATGGGAAACTTACGAAAGCCAATTTCAAGACAAAAGAATACTCTTCTACAAAACCCTTAGAGCTTGTCCACACTGATCTATGTGGTCCAACCAAGAATAAAGGATTGGATGGTGAAGAATACTTCATGCTACTCATTGATGACTACTCCAGGATGACATGGGCATGCCTTCTTAACAGGAAATCAGAAGCGTTTGAATGCTTCAAGATCTTTAAAGAACAGGTTGAAAATGAAACAGGTAAACAAATCAAGTGTCTCAGATCCGATAATGGCAGAGAATTTACATCAAATGAATTTTATCAGTACTGTGAAGAAAATGGTATAAAAAGACAATTTTCAATTGCCAGAACACCTCAGCAGAATGGAGTAGTAGAAATGAAGAACAGATCAGTGTTAGAAATGGCCAGAACTATGTTGAATGAAGCTAAGCTAAGCGAAAATTTTTGGGCTCAGGCAGTACATACAACAGTCCACATTATGAACAGAGGATTGCTCAGAGCAACAGTGATAAAACTCCTTATGATCTATGGACAAGAAGAACAGCTAATGTTCAACACTTCAGAGTGTTCAGAAGCAGGTGCTACATCAGAAGAGATGATAAGAAGATTAGAAAAATCGAATCTTGTGCAGACGAAGGAATATTTGTTGGGTACTCATCCACAAGAAAGGCCCACAAGTGTTACAACCTGAGATTAGGTAAGATATTGGAAAGCATCAATGTAAAGATTGATGAATCGAGCTTGCCAAAATGTCAGGAAGACTCAGAAGATCATGATGACAAAGAAAAAGAAGAAGAAGAAGATGATGATGATGAAGTAGAAGAAGAAGAAGAAGAAGAAGAAGAACACAGAAAAATTCAGCTAAAAGTTACACAGGATCAACAAGTACAGGATCAAGAGCAAGAACAACAAAACTCTCCTAAGAATTGGTATCAAAAGAATCATCCACAGGAATTGATTATTGGTGACAAAAATGCCGGCATAGAAACCATAAAAGATCGAAGACAAGTCTGAAGACCAGAACAAGTATATTTCTCACTACTATCTACAATTAAGCCGAGTAACTTTGCGGAAGCTAGTGCAGATGAACATTGGGTCAAAGCCATGGGAGAAGAACTTGATCAAATCGAGAAAAATGAAACATGGGAACTTGTTCCTAGACCCAAGGACAAAAATGTGATTGGCACAAAATGGATTTTTAGAAATAAGCTAAATGAAGATGGACAGGTAATCAGAAACAAGACAAGATTGGTTTGCAATGGATATGCTCAAATCGAAGGGATAGATTTTGAAGAAACATTTGCTCCAGAAGCGAGAATGGAAGCTATAAGAATGATATTGGCCTATGCTTGTGCTAAAAACATCAAAGTGTATCAAATGGATGTCAAATCAGCCTTTTTGAATGGTAAACTAGAAGAAGAAGTCTACATTGAACAGCCAGAAGGATTCCAACTATCAGCAAACAAGGACTATGTGTGCAGATTAAAAAGGGCTCTATATGGGTTAAAGCAAGCTCCTAGAGCTGGGTACTCCAGATTGGACAGTTACTTGCAGAAACAAGGTTTCAAAAGGGTAACTGTAGACAGCAATATGTATATCAAGATTGATCATGACAGCATACTTATTGTAGAAGTGTATGTTGATGATATTATCTTTGGTAGTGATGATGATACTCTGAGCCAACAATTTGCCAAGGTTATGCAGAATGAATTTGAGATGTCGCTACTTGGTGAACTGACCTTCTTCTTAGGACTTCAGATATCACAATGTGAAGAAGGCATCTTCATCTCTCAGACCAAGTACATTAAAGAAATATTGAAGAGGTTCAAGATGGAAGATTGTAAGCCTGTGAGCACTCCTATGACTACTAGCTGCAAGTTAAGCAAAGACGATGAATCAAATGCAATGGATCAAAAACTTTATAGGTCAATGATTGGAATCCTACTGTATGTGATAGCTTCAAGGCCAGATGTGATGCAAGCTGTTGGACAGGTTGCAAGATTTCAAGCAGCTCCGAAGGAAACTCATGTTATTGCAGTTAAAAGAATCTTCAGATATCTTAAAGGAACTATGGACTTTGGATTATGGTATTCAAAAGGAAATGAGTTGGACTTATTAGCTTACTCAGACGCGGATTGGGCAAGATGTGTGGATGACAGAAGAAGCACAAGTGGTGCAGCATTTTTCTTAGGAAACTGTCTGGTATCATGGTCTAGCAAAAAGCAATCCTCAGTATCCTTGTCAACAACAGAAGCATAATATATAGCAGCAACAACATGTACTCAAATCCTTTGGATGAAACAGAACCTGCAAGACCTACAAGTAACATATGATGAGTCGATTCCAATTCTATGTGACAACACAAGTGCCATCAACATCTCCAAGAATCCAGTCATGCACTCCAAGACAAAGCACATCCCTATCAAATATCACTTTCTTCGTGAACAGGTCACATAAAAGCACATTAAGTTGGAATATATTGGGACAAAGGAGCAGATAGCAGATATATTCACCAAGCCACTTCCTAAAGGGACATTTGAGTACCTCCGACAAAAATTGGGGGTCATTCCTTCTTCCCACTAAATTGATTCTTCTTCTTCAAGCAGAAGTGCCTAGTCTTTGGGAAAGCATGTTCTGAGGGGGAGCGTTACTTCAAGGTAGTACCCTTTGCCATTGATGCCAAAGGGGGAGAGAAGCTGTTTTCAGGGTGAGCTTAGGTGTTGTCATCAATGACAAAGGGGGAGATTGTTGATAAAGTTTTGTCATTGATGCCAACAGTGCCCTGGTGAGGGCTTGTGGGGTCTTGGTGCCCCTTGTGGATCCCTTGAGAGTCTTTTGTGTTGTTGGAGTCTAAGGAGTCCTTTTGTGGTTGTCCAAGCCCAAGCTTGAAGCCCTTGGAGGCCTTGAGACTATTACAAAGCCCTATTTACCCTTTGACTTTGTTGGGTTGCCCTTGAAGAAGCCCATGAAGCCTCTTGCTTTATGAAGAAGCCTTGAAGAAGTCTTTGGACCCACACTTGATGGGTTGGTGATCCTTGTCCCCTTAAAGGTGATGATGTGATCATAAATGACTTGATGAAGACTTGGAACCCCATGATGATGACATGGCTTTTGGTAACCTAAGTCACTTATGGACAAAGGTGGAGCATACCCTAAGACCTTCAATAAGAGTCCTTGGTCCCTCTTATGACTATTGGGGTGTTGATGGCCTAATAAGGTGGAGGATACACTTAAATGTGGTAATGACTTATGGACATAAATTTTTAAATGATGTGGATGACTTTGAAGGATGTTTTAAAAGAAAAATAATAAAAATACATAAGGTTTGACCCTTGAAGGAAGGGTTTGTGTGAAAAATAAAAATAAAATAAATAAATAAAAATAAATGCAAATTCAAATAAAAGAAAAGACAAGTTGGCTCCAAATAAATTAATTCAAAAATAAATTTTTTTATTTTTATTTTATTTTTTTGACATAAGTCGGCCCCATAAAAATTCAAAAAATTGTATATAAATGAAGGGCAATCCACCTCATTTTAGAAGTGTGTGAAGACTACAGAGCTCTGATTTTCGGACCCCTCTTTGAGGAAAATTTCGCAGGTGTAACAGAAACAGAGAAGACTGATTTTTTTTTACTGTGGCAGCAGCTAATGTTAGGTTTTTAGAGTTTTGAATTTCGGGTGGATTAAAGACCTGTGACAGTCGCAGTAATCAGCAGAAATACTCTTTGAAATTCGGGTTTGAGTATAGTAGACTGAGGCAGCTGCAGGCACACTTCTGTAGGATACAAAGGAGACATTTTCAGGTTGCAGCTGTACTCATTTTTACAGTGGATTGAAGATCAAACTTATGTACTGATGGACAATAGCAGCAGATGTATTTTTGAAGTCTGATTTTTGAGGTTTGTTAAGGCAGCCAAGTTGAAGTCTGAGTTAAACTCAGAAATTCAGTGGTGTAACATAGGTCTGATTTTCGAGCAGCTTGAGGACTCTTAATTCGAGCAGCTTGAGGACTCTTAATTCGAGCAGCGAGAGATGGTTGAGGTGAAAATATAATGATTGAGTAGCATTGGGTAAGCAGACATCTGAGAAGTTTGGACAGTGCAGATCACTATTGCTTGAGTATGAGTAGTATATGGACTAATTTGACATGACAACCTTAATATAACAATGCAAGCCTTGGCATAACTGTAACAATATTGGACATAACTATGGATGATATGACAATTGCAAACATTACTTGACAGTGATTTGTGACAGCCATAATATGACAGAGATATCTTTGACTTGACAGTGGTATGTGACAACCTGATGATTGTAGCTTGGCAAAGCAGTGAGATCAACATTAAGTTTGTGGGCTTGAGATCTTTTGAGTATTCGAAGATCGTTGAAGTAACAACACAACAGCTTGATTTGACTTGAAGAAATCAGATTGACTTAACAGCAGCTCTTTGATTTGACAGTGAATACAGTATTGATGTGAGTCCTTTATATGCATTGCTTATGAAAGGGTCATCTACAGTACAGTCTTGAATTTTCTAAGGTTATACACAATTCTTGTTTGAAGTCATCAAGGTATGCCTATACAGTATTGAATGGATGTATAGTAGAATGTATAGTGATATGTGAAGTATACCCCATGATAATGATGACATGATATTGATGACTATGATGGTTTATACAAGTGATGTATGTACAGTGAGAGTACAAGTTATGAACATGGATGTATGTACAGTAAGTGTACAAGTGATGTATGTACAATAAGTGTACAAGTATATGTACAGTAGTGTATGTACAGTGATACATACAATGGTGTATGAACAGTGAAGTATACAGTGGTTGTGAAACAGTAATGTGTGAATGCATGGCAGTGAAATGACTTATCAGTACACAGCGATGACTTGGCAGTGATAAGAGAGCAGAGGTTATCAACAACAAGTTCAGTGATTGGTTTTGACAGGTCCACAGGTCCAGTCTTTTTCTTCTCAAGGGCGGTAGGGTGGTGCTAGGGCTCACAATTTTGTGAGCTGAGCTGTTGTGGCAGCTCGTCAGTTGCAGCTGACGAAGCCTAGGGGTTGTAGCCCCTTCCAGTTGTAGCTGGAGAAGTTGTATTAAATTTGTAACCCCAGTTGTTGCTGGGTCAAATTTTATCATAAAAGGCTTCCATGGTTTTACCCCCAGGACTTGGGTTTCCACGTAAAAAATATTGTGTATTGTGCATCTTGTTATTTTTCATGAATGTTAATGATATGCTGCTATGATTGGTGATTAGCAACTTGCTCTTGATTAAAATTTTATGATAATTGGCAAATACTGATTCACCCCCCTCTCAGTATTTCAACAATTTTCTCTAGTTGTTGTTTCACCTTGTCGTACACTTCCTTCATGTGGTCGGCAAATGATTCTGCGTTTGCATTTTTTGTGTGTCCCCATCGACAACTTGACCAATTCGGTTACTTCATGCAGACTTCTTCCTTGCACGATTTGGAATGGACTCATTCTCGTCGACTGGTTCACCGAATTGTTGTACGCGAATTCAGCCTGTGCCAACACATTCTCCGACTGCTTTGGTTGATCACTGGTCAAAATTCTCAACAAATTTCCCAAGCTCCTGTTCACAACTTTAGTCCATCCGTTGGTTTGTGGATGGTATACAGAACTGAACTACAGCTTTGTGTCAAGCTTCTTCCAAATGGTTTTTCAAAAATGACCCATAAACTTGGCGTCTCTGTCCAAAGTGATACTCTTCAACAATTTCTGCAAACTTACAACTTCCTTGAAAAATAAAACAACAATGTCGGTGGCATCACTTGTCTTTAGACATGGAATAAAGTGTGTCATATTGGAAAATCTATCGACTACCACAAAGATGGAGTCGTTACCTTGCTGTGTCTTCGATAATCCCAGTACAAAATCCATGTTTATATTTTCCCATGGGGTAGTCAGCACTGGAAATGGTGCATATAACCCTGTATTCTGAATTCTTCCTTTGGCATGTTGGCATATCCTGCACCGTCGAATCCATTTCTTCACATCTGTTGCTAATCTTGGCCAGTAGTACTTCTCTTCGACCAACGCCTTGGTCTTGTTAATGCCAAAGTGTCCTTCGAATTCGCCACTGTAAAGTTCCCTGATCATATTCTCCCTCACTAATCCTCTAGGGATGCATAACTGATGTCCCTTGGACATGTATGCTTCTTGGATAAAGAAATCCAAGTATGGAGTTCTGTCGCCACTCCATGGTTCCTTCGATGCCTTCCATGCATCAGAAAAATCCTCGTCGATTTCATAGTCAGCTTTTATCAACTCTAACCCTGTAGACTTAACAATAGTTGTTCCCAACAATGCGACTCTTCGACTCAATGCGTCGACTACCCTGCTAGTCTTCTTCGACTTATGCTTCAATCCAAAGGTATAACTTTGTAGAAACTCGACCCACTTCATATGCCTTTGATTTAGCTTTGTCTGAGTGTTCAGGTATCTAAGAGCTTGGTAGTCGGTAAACTACAGAAATTCCTTTGGCAATAGGTAGTGTCTCCATTTCTTCAATGCTTGATAATGGCATAAAACTCTTGGTCATAGACCAGATACTTCTGCTTGGCTTCTTCCATCTTCTCACTGAAAAATGCAATTGGTCGGCCCTCCTAACTCAACACAACTCCAATTGCTAACCCACTCGCATCGCAGTCGACTTGGAGTACTTTGTTGAAGTCTGGGAGAGCTAAAACTGGACTCTCCGTTACTCTTTGCTTCAACATCTCAAATGCTCTTCGGGCAGCCTTCGTCCACTTGAACTCACCCCTTTTCATGCACGTCATCAATGGTGCACATATTTGACTAAAATCCCTTATGAACTTCCTGTAAAAACTGGCAAGTCTATAAAAACTTCTTACCTCGGTGGCATTCGTTGACTCCGACCACTCTAAAATCACCCTTACCTTCTCTGGATCCATCTTCATTCCTTGTTTGGAAATGATGAATCCAAGATACACCAGCTGCTTCTGCATGAAGGTACACTTCTGCAGATTCACGAGCAGCTTCTCCTGACATAACCTCTGCAGAACTTGTCGAATGTGCGACAAGTACTCTTCCCTCGTCTTGCTAAAAATCAATATGTTGTTGAGATACACTATGATGAACCTCCCCAAAAATGGATTCAGTACTTTGTTCATCAATATCATGAACTTTCTTGGTGCATAAGTTAGTCCAAACGACATAACCATCCATTCGTACAACCCTTCGTTCATATTGAAGGTTGTCTTCCATTCATCACCGTCCCTGACCCAAATCTGGTGGTATCCCCTCTTCAGGTCGATCTTGGTGAAGTACGTCGCTCCACTCATGCAGTCGATCAAGTCGTCCATCCTCGGTAATGGGAACTTGTACTTGATAGTGATCCCGTTGATGGCCCTTGAATCAGTTCACATCCTCCATTCTCCTCCCTTCTTGGGTGCCAATACAACTGGTACTACACACAAGCTTAAGCTCTCTCTAATCAACCCTTTATCCAACAACTCTTGGCCTTGTTGGTTCAACTCAACATTCTCCACCGGTGTCATCCTATGCAAAGCCTTGTTTGGAAAAATCAACCCTGGAATTAAGTCGATCTGATGGGATATAATTCTTTTCGGTGGAAACCCAGTCGACATCTCATCAACCATTATGCCCTTGAACTTCGACAACACCTCTTTGAATTATGTCGGGAATTCTTCTGTTAGTCTGTTGACACTCAGACCCTTGGGAATGGCGATGAAGCAATATTGTTGCTTCTCTTCCTCCTTCAGGAATTCCTTAGCTGAACACATTAGCACCCTTTTCTCCTAGTAGCCATTCTCTTTTCCTTGACTATTCTGTTCTTCGACTAGGGGATTCATCTAGAAGCTCTTGCCATCCTTCTCGACTGTAACCGTATTTTTGCGTCCGTCGTATACCATGTTCCTGTTGTATTTCCATAGTCGTCCCAACAATAGGTGACATGCGTCCATTCGAATCATGTCACATAACACACTGTCTTTTAATCCTCCAATCTTGAAATTGATTAGGCACTATTGTGTCACTGTGACATGGTGACCCTTCTGCAACCATGACACCCTATACGTGTTTGGGTGTGGTCGATGTCAAGCACTGTCTCAAATACATCTTGTCAACCACCTTCGTCGAGACTACAGGAGCTTCCTACAGCTGAAACGTAATCCCGAGAAAAAGATGTTGCAGCCGCCGAAATTACCATCTTGTCAACCACCACAACTTGTCAACCACCTTCGTCGAGACTAGATTCTTCATGCTACCTCCATCAACGATGGTCATACATCTGTCTCAAATATTAACTTTTTCCAGAAAATGGACTTCCTCTGGGTCGGCTCCTCTTGTTGTCGTACTAATTACAATGACATTCTTTGGGTCGTCAAATTTCTACCTCCCTCCACTGTGGCTTCATATGAACTTCCCCTCACAGTCAGACTAGTCTTGTCGTCCTTACCTTGATTTCTGGTGTCTGGTGGACTAGTGGGATGCAAATTTTCTGGGCACTCGTATGCCTTGTGTCGCAGCTCTCGACACTTATAGCAGAACATATTGGGTTGGTCTATGTGTCTTCCTCCAAAATCTCCTCTTCGACCGTAGGCACCTCTACTTCTAGGGTTCTTTCCTCCCCATCGGTACTCAGGTACGTTGTCTCCGATCGTTCTTTCTTCCTGTCACTTATCACGACTTTCATCCTTTCTCGCCCCAATGGTCTGTCCTCTAGTGGCGAGAAAGTTTTGGTTTCGAGAAGTCGAATTTCCCCTGCTCGTCGAAGTCTTTCATGACAGTTTCTCCTTTACCTTCAGAGCTAACTGGTAGGCCTCTTCGACTGTCCTAATAGCATACTTCAAGCCATTCACATACCTCAAAATTGCATCCTCTCCCTCGTCGGTCTGTCTCGACCGAATAGACAATCGATATAATTCTTCTGTGAATTCTTTCACGGTCATCTTCTTCTTTCTCAGGTTTTGTAGTTTCCTAAATAGAGAAATCATGTAGTCGATGGGAAGGAACTTATCCTTCAATTTGGCAACCATTATGTCCCAAGTCTTCACCTTGTCCTTTCCTTTCCTCACTTTGTCAGCTTGTACATTGTCCCACCACAATGAGGAATGACCCTTCAGCTTCAGACATGAAACCTTCACCCTTTTGGGGTCTTCTATCTGCTCCATTTCTCTTATCCAGTCGATCAACTCTTTAAGGTTTAAACTCCTCAAGTGGGCAGAAACTTCCATTTTGGATCTACCCTTCATCTCAAACAATACTTTCAACAACTTGTCTCCTTGGTCCTCTTCTCGTTTGTCCACAGAAGCATATTCTTCCTCTTCAACCTCCTCATCACTATGGTTGAGGGTATCGATACCTAGTCCCCTCTTTTGGGCTTCTTTCACTGCAACCAACTCTCTCTTCAGGCTCCTCATGGTCTAGATACATTCTTCAAACATCTCACGATCAATTGTGACCCCTGCGCCTCCTCGCATCCTTCGTCCTCTGCCATAGACATTTACGCCCCTCTGAGCCATGGTCACATGTTCGTTCTTCATCTCGTACTACCCAATCGCAACTGGGCTTCTCTGTCTTCTGCAACTCTACCCAACCGCAGCTGGAGTTGCTCTCCTCGTCCCATCGCAACTGGACTCACAACGCAAGATTACTTCCTCCTCTGACACCAACTGATGTAGGATGACCTTGGGTCGGTCCGCAAATCAGTGTTACACAACGGAAACTATACACACAAACACAACAAACAGGACTGCCAAGAATTATGGCTTTCAATTAAATGATCAAATCTCTTTACATAGGTAATTACAACACGAGTTTGTACTCGGGTCAATCGGAATGGACATCGACTATTACAACACTTATACATGCGTGAGGGAATTCTTTGTCCTCAAGAAAATTTGTAAGTTCTCTTCGCCAAAAGATTGTCTCTCCTGGTCCCCCTTGTCTCAAAGCATGAACATGTATTTATACCTAACCCCGTTCACTCGACTCGTCTTCCAGAAGCTTAGGTTGCTTCCAGGCATGGTCAAACTGGATTAAATACTTCACGCGACCTTCTTCATTAGTTGGATCCACCTGGCACTCTGCAACTACCACCATGTCTGCTCCTGCAACTTCCCAACTACCTCCGCGGCTAGTTTCCTTGGGACTCCAATAGTCTCCGTTGGCTGTGATAACCATCGTCGTCGTTCCACGACTATTTCTGCTTGGTCAGCATTGCCTTCAACCATTTCATTGTTCCGTCTTGTCACTTGTTATCGACCATAGTCGGTCGGAAACTTCATGACGTTTTTCCATCTCCCGTCGACTATCCTACGAGACTTCTCGTCGTCTACCTTTGAATCCTTGTTTTGGGCGTTGATGCCCCTGCATCAACTAATTATGAGATCCTTCTCTAATGTTGGTCTTTTCAAGTGGTGGTAACCAATATTCATTACATAATTACTTTTATGGGCATATCCAAGACAACTCCACTTACTATCTGTCCTTCTTCATAGATTTTTCATTCATTCAAACAAAAAAAAATTATTTATACATACAATATTTTCATTGTTACATTCACAATAGTCATGAAATAATCATAGAATTACATCAAAATAATAATGCAATCCTTTATAGTTGTTAACATTTTTACTGCAATGAAATATTGTTCATCAAAGCTACACTATCATCACAAGCATTCCTTCCCATAATGTAGTCAAATGCTTGTGATATCAACACAACGAAGTAGATGTATAGTTACTAGCACAATTTTTGTTTGCATAATCACAACCTCCACATTCACATAATCTACTTATGCACATGTACATTACACTAAATACCATTTTATCATGTCTTGCAATCCACTATGACAAGTTGGAGGGCTTAGACAACACCTCAACACATCATCTAACCACCTCACAAACACTTATTCAACCATATGGAAACCTTCCTATTCAACAAAATATGACCTAAGGGAAGGTAGTTCCTTTCTCTTCTCAATCCCTTAGGAACCTTTCCCCTTTTGTGTTGTTCAATGTAGGCAAGAGGGTTATCTCCCAAGACATTTAAACAAGTAGTGAAACCATTGGATATCCATGTAATGATATAGCCTTTCGTAAGTCCAACAACAACATGGTCTTAAACATGGCTATCCTACATGGCATTCTTTTTCACATTATGAGCATAAGCATTCACTTGCCTTGGTTATGTTATCATAACCATCTCAACACAAGTATTCCATTTCATGAATGCATCAAAGGATTTTCAACAATTTTACATGTCAAAAGCTTTTTGCCCTTACCATACCCCAACTTGCTATAAACCACATGCTTGCATACAAATATCATCAAGTAAACACTTATCAAATTCAACATGATTAAATGAATTCCTTATTTAAATTCCCTTCATCACACATGTATAATATTGACATGGTTCATCATACATGTATGATCAACATCTTTAACATCACCTGTGTATGTGGTGCTTCATAGGATCTTACAACATTCCTTCACCAACCTCTTGAAAAGTATTTTCTTGCCTTTACACACACACAATGTTGAATGGTGCATATAATTCATCAACATTTATATGCATTAAGGAGTTTCACATAATAACATTTGTCAACCAAATAAAGATAACACATGGCAAGAGATGAGTTTAGGAAAACTCCCCTCCAGCTTCAATGCATAGCAAGGATTTCTGCCATTAAAAAGTGATCTAATTCACACACGCACGCACGTGCACGCACACACACAAAATGTTGATTTCAACATATTTCATCTCTTGCATTTATCAACATTTAAATGCATTAATGAGTTTCACATAATAACATTTCTCAACGAAATAAAGATAACACATGGTAAGAGAGAGTTTAGAAAAACTCCCCTTCAACTTCTATGCCTAACAAGGATTTCTGCCATTAATAAGTGATCCAATTCATGTGCCTATTTCCAATCACACGTATATGAAACATCAACTACAAGTTTCTCATTTAAGTAGCAATTTAAAATCCTCTCCAACTTTTATTCCTAGCGAGGATTTCAGCCATTAACAAGTGATCCAATTCAATTGCCTATTGCCAATCACACATGTATGAAACATCAACTATATGTTTCTCATTTAAATAGCAATATCATCCACATACAAGTATATCTTCTACTTAAATAACACACCTTTCTAAAAGCAAAATAGAAAACCAAGGCTAGAAACTCCATTTAGACTTATAATTGTGTTGCTAGTGACATTTAACTCCAGTGATACTCCAGTATGTGGAACTTTCAACCTTCCAGTTGTTTCAAGATACCTCTGGAACCCACTTGATTCTTAACATCTTGCTTTTCTTTTCCTCAAGCAATCCCAACTCAATCATAAGAGCGTCTTTCATAATAAGTTGCTTCTTTGGTGAGGTGAAGTTTTCCATTTACTTCATATTCTTTACACATATACATATACACATGCCATGTACGCATGTAATAAGTGTATCCTTTCTGAACACATATACATATTGCACTAAGATGGTTTATCTAATACATGCATATACACATATACATATTGCAATAAGATGGTTTATCCAATACATGCATATATGCATGCCATGTACCCATGGTTTGTTGACCATTCCATTGGTCCATCACGGGTTGTATGTCAGAATGTGAAGGTCATCTAGACTATAGACTTAGGGGATATTAATAAATCCACTTGGTGACTTTAGGCTAATTTATGTTTAATTATTTTATTTTAAGTACAAATACGTCATTTTACGGTCTAATAAATTTGGGTTTATGTCATCTTAGTATTAGAAAGAAAAGATTGCTCTTGTCATTTTATAATATAGAAGAACCATATTTCTCTCTTTGTGTTTTTGTGTTTCTTTGTGTTTAGTTTTCGTAATATGGTATTAAATCCATGACGAGAGGAAGTTGAAGAGAATAAATATAAGGGCCTAGGGACTGCCAAGTTCAGTGATGGACAAAGAGACATCATTCAATACACACCAAGGAGCCAAAGGGGTTTTAGAGCAATCGAAACGAGGTATTTTTTTTTTTTTCTAGTTTGAAAGACGAACATCATTCTTTTGCTTGTTTTAAAGCTAGGTTCATATTTTTAAAAGAGTTAGTTTTATTTTGATTTAAATACAGGTTGAAATATTTTTTTGGGTTAAATTGTAGATTAGAAATTAGAAAAAAGAGGTTTCGGGAAGATTTTTTTGGTACCTATTTTTTTCTAGCTGTACAATTGTGCATACATGTCATACGAATGTATGGATAGGCCATATAGACAAATCCATATGACTTGATGGGATTCGTGCTATAGACCAAAATTTTTATTGGTTTTATTTATTAGCTTCAGATCCCTCAAATTTTTGCTTTAATTTTTGTTTTTAGGTTGATTGTTTCCAGTAATTTCTTCAATTTTAGAGGGAAGTTTCTATATTTAAAAAGTTGTTTGACAAAAAAGTCTTTTTTTTTTCAAAAATTTCTCTAGCTTTGGTAGAAATCTCGTTGAGCAGTGGTAGATTCGATAGTTAGGGGAAAAACCCTAGGTTTTCTGGGCATCTTTTTAGCAGTTTAGTCTCTACTTTGTTTAATATCTGCAAAATTATTTCACAAAATGGATAATTTGTCTAGAATCATGTTAGAGGGTAACCATAAATTCTTTGGTAAAAATTATAATGTCTGGAAACAATGTATGTTAGCCATTTTTGAGTATAGGTGTTTAGATTAGCTTGTGTTGGGGAAGGAAACTTGACTGGCAACAATAGGCAAAGACTAGGACAAATATGATGAGCGAAATATAGAAGTAATAATGCTCATAAAGCTATATATAATGAGATGCTTCTGAAGATGATGCAACTATTTGGAAGCACTTGAAAGACTTGCATGCAGTCTTGGACAAAAGTAAAGCCTTTTTTCCTAAAACATATATTATTTTCTATTAAGATGAATGAGAATGAATCTTTACATGAACAATTTGTAAAATTAAGGAGATAAGATGGAAGAAGAAGACATGGTGACAATTACTCTAAAGAGTTTACTATTTGCATTTGATCACTTGATTCAAACACTTAATATTGTTGCAGCTAATAGCTATGCACACAGATTTTGTAACAAGACATTTCAGAAAAAGCAATTTGGTAGTGAAAATACAACAGTGAGTTAAAAATTAGCATTGGAAACAAACTTCAAGGGAAAGGGATATTTTTCTTCAAAGGGTGATGGAATAAGTAGGAAAAGTAGCACCAATGAATCATGTCATCAAAATATTTTCAAATGTCATTACTGTGGAAAAGCGGGTTATAAAAGGAAGTTTTGCAGAAATCGGTTGTGGGATGAAAATCACAACTAGGGAGGCTATCAGGAGAAGGAGAAGGCTCATGTTGCAGAAAACTAGGAAGAGACTATTCTCTTTGCTTTCATGGTTAAGAAAGAAGATCATGGAGAGTCATCTACTTAGTATATTGATTCTGGCGCATCACATCATTTCACCGATAGACATTATTCGTTTGTTCACTATGATTCTTATGTTTTTCCTATGGTTGTTGGTGGTGTTAAATGTACAACATCACGAGTCATTCTCCAAGCCAATCTTGTGCAACAAGGATTGGGCCTCATGTGTTGAGGTAGGGACCCTGAGTTGGAATCAAGAACTTGGAGTAGATTCTCGAGTTGGACTCAAGAATGATTAGGCCTTCAGTTGTAAAAGGTTATTCCTCATGTGTTGAGGTGAATGCTTTGATGTATCAAAGTGATGATGTTGTAAAGTCTTGTTGGACAAGGCTGAGGACTTGTGTTTCAAGTCATATTCTCATGTGGACCTCCGGTTATAGTATGTACCCATGGGGTGGACCTCCAGTTATAGAGGTATATGCTTTGCATGTTGAAGCATTAATGTTGTGTGATGTATTACTAACCATGTTCACCAATTGCTATTAAGTTTCCTTTAGAGACTGACCCCCCATAGAGTGAATTACTTTAGCATATGATCATTTGGTCTGAGAGTAATATAATATGATCACAACATCTGAAAAATATTCTGAGTATAATATGATATGATAGATAATTAAAGTTAACACATATTGACTATGCAGTAAATATAAGAGATAAAGATAAATGCATAGAGAAAAAGAGAATTCGAATTGTTCATGAGATGACTAAGTGAACTCGAATAGTTAATCTTTAGTTAAAGTCACAATGTATGCCTCAGTCAATTAGAGAACTTGAATTGATCACTACAATGATGTTAACAAGAAATAATCAGTTAAAGAGAGTTAACTAAGTGACAACAAAGAAGATCTAGTTAACTAAGTCTTATTGCATGACGACCCTACAACACTTATGTTAAACTAAAAGACGATACTTGAGTTGTGATACTTGCATGACATCACTTAAGTTAGCCACCTAACTAAGTGGGGAAAAGTTTCAGTTAAGGGGTGAGTTCATCCTAAGACTCAGTTCAGTGAGTTAATGCACTGCATGAGAAGTGGGACGCTCTTCTTCATGCAAGATTGATTCATCCATATGGAGGGCGAGTTCATCATGAAGTCAGAAGATAAAAATATAAGCCAATGCATGTGAAGAATATATAAATATGTTATACATGATTGATGAATTCAATGTGAAACGGATTCTCTTCTCCCTTGAAGGGAAGGCACTTCTCTTTATCCATGAAGAAACTGATGCACTTGATAATTCTCCAAGAAGGAAATTCACAGTTTTTTGCATGTGATGCACCATTACCCATGCAACCTGTTATCACTTATAAGAAAAATCCCACAGGGGAAGGAAAGGGAACCCCCTACTGAAATCTCAATCCTGCCCACTAACTTTTTATTCCAAAAGAAGAAGCAAAAACTCCCCAAAATGGCTAAATATTAACAACTTCCGACTGGATGAGCAAGACACAATAAGAAAAATGATAAAAAATGAGGTCTTCCGCTCTTAAGAGAGGGAATGGATCTATGACCAAAGTTCAACGAGGTTATGACTTTCCGATTCCCACATTGCGGATTGCAGAATTCCGATGAGTAATTTTCTCAAAGTTGTGCTTTGAGGTTCCGACTTTTCGACTCCCGCATTGCGGATTGCAGAAGTCGGAGGCGTGATTTCTTCAAAGTTGTGAATTTGGGGTTCCGACTTCCGACTCCCGCATTGCATATTGGGGAAGTCGAAGGTGTGATTTCTTCGAAGCTATGCATTTAGTGTTCCGACTTTTCGACGCCCACATTTCAGTTTGTGGATTGCAGACTGAAGTTGGATTTTCAAAATAAATTGCAGAACAAAAGGAAAAGATGGCTAAAAACATTAGTAGCATGATACCAAAAGCAAAATGGTAACTGGAGAAAAAGGAGCATCACTACGATCATCTTGGGATCCAAACAAAAGGAAATTTAAGCTTGATGTGTTAATCGAGGGATAGGTATCAGAAATAGAGATAGAAATAGATCAGATCAATATTCCTGATAAGATTCGACTGCATAAACAAACTGTTTCGCAACTGGGAGTCAATCTGAAGGCAAAAGAAAGGCACAATACATCAATCCCTACAAATCAGCCTGAAATGGATCAATCTAAAGGACAACAAGTTATTGGACAACCCGATTTTTGCACTAGCAGCACACTGAAGTTTCCCATCGGCTCATCTCTAGATCAAGGAGCAGTTGGTTCGAGCAGCTTGAAGTGAAGAAGGAAGATAGCCTCATCACTTCCAGTTTTTATTATTATTTTGAATAAATAGTCCATAAGACTAGTAGTTAATCTGATTTATTACCAATAGTTGTAGTTGTGAATTTAATGAACAACCACATATGGCTGAACTAGTCGAGAAAGTTTTTATTTTTGTAAGCCGATAAAGGAAGGTTTTGAATAAGACCCAGGGGTTGGGACTTTGTATGAGAAGTTTTGAGCTATGTAATGAAACCCATCCTTTTATATTAATGCAAAGGCTTGATTTTGGAGCAGAAATTCCTGAAATGAATGTTTTGATGTCTGTAATTCCTGTGTATGTTTTCCTTGCTAGTATTTTTCCATTGATTGTCTTCTTCTAAAGTGTTTAAATCTAGATTACATGGTCTGAAATTCGTCTATCGTTTAATGCTTCAGATACATTTGATTAGATACTCCACCCTCTCCTTCTGAAATTGCAAGTTAGAATTCATTCGTAAATGCTCTAATTTTGTGATGGATTTTGTTTCCCTTTCAGCTACCATCTGCTAATATCCATGACTTGAAAAAACTTCATTTATCTTGCCTTTGATTCTAAAATTATAGTCCAATCAGTCATCTGTGACAGAAAACTTATGAAAGTTTGACTCCATGCCCTTGCGATATACCTATCCTCAACTCAACCAAATAAAAACCCTAATCCCTTATCTGAAAGGTCTAGCTACCACTATTAATCCACAACCAGCGAATTCAAGTGATATTTTGCATGCTGAAAGAGTTGTGTGAGAGAGAGCCATCTATGTGTTTGGAAAGGCTAGTTTCCATCCACAAGAGTGTAGTTAAAATAGTTACCTCAGTGATCTCTTCTGCCGCAACTTGGAAGAATCCTGAGTGATAACACAACCATTCACTACAACTTGCATGTCAGTGATTCTTGCTTGTTATTAATGTGTTGGGCACATGGCAAGTTGATACAATTGATCTCTATTCTCTATGGCTCAGTATTCTCTCTTATCTAGCACTTGGGGTGCCGAAAGCAATTTGCTATTTTGTAAAAGACATTCTCTGCTATTTATCATAATTATACTCTAAATATTTGCTGGGGTTTTTCATCCTCATTGTTTTGAGGGTTTTCCCTAGGCCCACATCTTGTGTTATTGTTGAATGTTTCATGTGATTGAATGGTTCATTGATTCAAGTATTCAATATTTCCGCACTTAAAGTTTTAAAGTTCAAATCTCATCATATTTTCTAAAAAATTAACATGGTATCAGAGCTCAGAGCGTGAAGGAGCTAAGATTTGTCCAAGCAAATTTGAGCCTACATAGATCCTGAGGAGTTGAGCACAATACTTGAGAGCCATGGAATCGATCTTTGTTCGACCAGAAGACTGTCTTGAGGGCACTTCGAATTTTAACACTTGGAAGGCGAGGGTGTTGAACATCTTGGAGGAACATGACTTGAATGGCTACGTATCCACTATGGTGGAGGAGCCTACATCTAATGCAGGGTGCATCAAATTCAAGAAGAACCAAGATAAATCCAAACAGATCATCTATGATTCGATAAAGGACAATTTGATGTCCGTGATCACTCCATTGAAGACTGAAAAAGAGTGTTTTGATACATTGACAAACCTATATGAGAAGAAGGCCTTGAGTCAAAAGAGGGCATTGAAGAATAAGGTTCGAAACCTAAATATGGAGAAGGATGAGATAGTGTCCTCTTTCTTCACCAAGATCTATCAGGTAAGAGATCAACTTGTTAGTATTGGAGTAGTGGTGGATGGAGATGATCTTCTCCAAACTTCTATTGATGGTCTCCCATCCTCATGGGAGACATTCTTGGCTATGGTAGATGACTGAGAGGTACAAACTAAATTCGAAAGGTTGTGGCATGACTGCCTCCAAGAGGAGGGGCGAATCTAGAGCAAGTCAGTGTGCATCGAAGAAGAAAACCTTGCCCTCACGACAAGGATGAATAAAGGAAAGAAGAACTTATCTCAAAATAATTCTTCCCATTCGAAGAAGAAAACCTTGCCCTCACGACAAGGATGAATAAAGGCAAGAAGAACTTATCTCAAAATAATTCTTCCCATTCGAAGAAGAAGGTTTACAACAAGGACTTTGACAAGTCGAAGGTTAGATGCTATAACTGTGACAAGAAGGGGCATTATGCAAGGGAGTGCAAAGCAAAGAAAAAGGGAAAAGGAAGGTTTCATGCTTCTACCACTTTAGAAGATGAAACTACTCAAAAGAATGCACCCGAAGAAAATGAGACAAGGAGGGAGTATTACCTAGTCTCATCACTTCCTGGATCCGTCATCACAAGTGAGGACACATGGTTGCTTGACAATGGCACATCCAAACATATGACTGGTTATAAGAGCGCCATCACCAATCTCAAGGAGAAATGTTTTGCATGCAAGGTAGATTTGGGAGACAACACAACCTATTCGATCCAAGGATTTGGATCCACCTCCTTCCAGTTGAGTTCAGGATAAATTTTACATGTGGAAGACATTCTTTATGTTCTGGGCTTGAAGAAGAACCTCCTATCAGTTTCGGTTCTTGAAGATAAGAGCTTCTGAGCTATCTTCATGGATAATCAAGCACTATTATGGCCGAAGAACAAATACTTGAAATATGCAACGATGATTGGAGTTAGAGAGGGATGTTTCTACAAGGTTCCCAAGAAGTACATTCAAGCTATGGTTGGAAGTAAATTCAAGCTATGGTTCACAACACTATCATTCCGTGTGAGCTATGGCATAGGAGGCTTGTTTACCTCCACTACAAAACACTACTAGGATTACACCAAATGGTGAAAGGTATGTCTGTATTTGATTTTGAGCATGATAATGTATGTAGGGGTTGTGCACTTGGGAAGAATGTTAAAAAGAGTTTCTCTAGCAGTACTACTAGATCTAAATGGATTTTAGATTTAATACATTCTGATGTATGTGGTCCCATGTCATCCCCTTCCATGAGTGGCTATTTATATTATGTACTATTTATAGATGACTTCTCTAGAAAGTCATGGATTTATTTCCTAAAGGCTAAGAGAGAAACCTTTAGCAAGTTTCAGGAATTCAAATCCCTGAGTTGAGAATCAAATAGGAAAGCACATCCGTGCTTTGAGATCTGACAATGGAGGTGAATTTGATTCACATGCATTTAATGAGTTCTGTAGTGATGCAGGGATTTGTAGACAATTAACTGTACCCTACAACCCTCAACAAAATGGGGTTGCCAGAAGTAAGAATAGAACCATATGTGAGGCCGCAAAAAGCCATGATGCATGATCAAGGCATGTCTACCTCATTATGGGTAGAGGCCACTAGTACAACGGTATATATCCAAAATAGTCATGCCATTATGGATGAGAAAACACTTGAAGAAGTGTTCACTGGTGAAAAACCAGATATTTCACACCTGAGGATATTTGGGAGTCCTGTATAGATTCATGTGCCGAAAGAAAAGAGGATAAATATGGAGCCATCATCAAATAAGGAAACCTTTGTTGGTTATAATGAATAATCCAAATCCTACAGAATATATGTGCCTGGTGAAAGACACATTGAGGTCAGCCAAGATGTGACCTTCCATGAAGAGGTAGCATTCATGCGATCGAAATAGATTCAGTATGATATAGACACAAAGGAGCATGAGACTCCTATGATGGAGGACCCATATAATGATTCTCCCCATTTAGATGTTCAGAGGGAGAATCCAACAAAGTTCAAAGATTCGCTAGCTTCTGATGAACCAATAGAATTGGTTGATGAACCTCCTGCCAAGAGGAGGTATGCATGGTGTCGAGATATACTACAAGATGCAGAGAGGCATGGACTACCATTAGGCTCTTCCAGAGAGCGGAATCAACTTGACATATATTCAGGGTACGTTTCACATATGAGTCACATCAATGATACAGATCCTTCCACCTATGAAGAATCTGTAAAGCAACAAGTATGGAAAGATGCAATAGTAGAGGAATACAAGTCTATTTTGAAGAATGATGTTTGGGAAGTTTTTCCTAAACGTAAAGGGAAGTCCATAGTTACTTCCAGATTGCTTTACAAGATCAAGCATGATGTTGATGGAAGTATTGAAAATTATAAAGCCATATTTGATTCCCGAGATTTCTCTCAGAAAGAAGGCATAGACTGTGAGGAGACATTCGCTCCTGTGGCCAGGTACACCACTATTTGAGCTTTGATCTCACTTGAATTTGTTCTAGGATGGAAGCTTCACTAGATGGATGTGAAGATATCCTTCCTTCAATGGTGAGGTTGAGGAAGAGGTTTATATTCAACATCATGAGGGGTTTGTGGTTCATGGGAGGGATTCCCATGTGTGCGAATTGAATAAATCCTTGTATGGGCTTAAGCAAGCTCCCAGAGCTTGGTATTCGAGAATTGACAGCTATCTTCAGATACTGGGCTTCTCTAAGAGTGAAGTTGATCCAAATTTGTACTTCAAAGTAGTGAAGAACCAACCATTGATATTAGTTCTATATGTTGATGATTTGTTCCTTACTGGAGAGGAACAACCGATTGCTTGGTGCAAGAGGGAGATCACTTCTGAGTTTGAGATGAAATACTTAGGGCTTATGCACTACTTTCTTGGCCTTGCGATTTGGAAAAGAAAAGATGAGATATTTCTTTCTCAAGGGAAGTACATTGTTGATATATTACGCAGGTTTGGAATGATGGATTGCAAATCCATGAGTACTCCGATGGTTTCCAATTTGAGGAAACTACATGAGTCAGATTTTGGATTGGATCCAGTGGACCCCACTTTGTATAGACAACTTATTGGTTCGTTGATGTACTTGATACACTCGAGACTAGATATATGTTATGCTGTGAGTATTGTGAGTTAGTTTATGTTTGATCCGAGACACAGACATTGGGTTGCTGCTAAGCATGTGCTTAGGTAACATCGAGGTACGATTTCTTATGGAATCAGATATGCCTCCAGTGGAGGGGTCTTGTTACTTGGTTACACTAACTCTGATTGGGGTGGTATCATTGTGGACCGAAAGAGTACATTCAACTATTGTTTTAGCTTGGGTTCTGCTATAATCTCTTGGTCCAGTAGGAAGCAGAGCTCTGCAGCCCAGAGTACTACAGAAGTAGAGTATATTGCTGCTAGTACCTGCTTGCCGAGAAGTAGTGTGGATTAGGAAGCTACTTGTTGGGTTGTTTGGTGAGAAGCTTGAGTCTATAGTCATTTGGTGTGACAATCAAAGCTGCATCAAGATTTTCAAAAACCCCATGTTTCATGATAAATCGAAGCACATTGAAATGAAGTATCACTTCATTAGAGACATGGTCCAGAAAGGTACAGTGAAAATTCAGTACATTGCTACCAATGAGCAGATTCCAGATGTGTTAACAAAGCCTCTGTCACTGATAAAGTTCGGGTACTTCCAAGACAAGCTTGGTATGGTAGAGAATGCCTCCCTTGCCGAGAGGGAGTGTTAAATGTACATCATCACGAGTCATTCTCCAATCCAATCTTGTGCAACCAGGATTGGGCCTCATGTGTTGAGGTAGGGAGCTTGAGTTGGACTCAGGAACATGGATTAGATTCTTGAGTTGGACTCAAGAATTACTAAGACTTCAATTGTAAAAGGTTATTCTCATGTGTTGAGGTGAATGCTTCGATGTATCAAAGTGATGATGTTGTAAATTCTTTTTGGGCAAGGTTCATGACTTGTGTGTCAAGTTAGATTCTCATGTGGACCTCCAGTTATAGTAGGTACCCATGGGGTGGACCTCTAGTTATAGAGGTAGATGCTTTGCATGTTGAAGCCTTAATGTTGTGTGATGTATTACTAACCATGGTCGCCGATTGCTATTAAGTATAATTTAGAGACCGACCACCTCTAGAGTGAATTACTTTATCATATGATCATTTGGTCCGAGAGTAATATGATATGATCACAACACCTAACAAATATTCGGAGTATAATATAATATGACTATAGATAATTAAAGTTAACACGTATTGACCATGCAGTAAAGATAAGAGATAAAGATAAATGCATAGATAAAAAGAGAATTCGAATTGTTCATGAGATGACTAAGTGAACTCGAATTTTTAAGCTTCAGTTAAAGCCACAATGTATGCCTCAGTCAATTAGAGAACTCGAATTGATCACTATAGTGATATTAACAAGAAAGAATCAGTTAAAGAGAGTTAACTAAGTGATAAAAGAGAAGATCTAGTTAACTAAGTGTTATTGCATGATGAAACTTATGTTAAATGAAAAGACGACACTTATGTTAAACTAAAAGACGAAACTTGAGTTGCGAAACTTGCATGATGACACTTAAGTTATCCACCTAACTAAGTGGGAAATATTTCAATTAAGGGGCGAGTTCATCCTAAGACTTGTTTCGGTGAGTTAATGCACTACATGAAAAGTGGGGTGCTCTTCTTCATGCAAGATTGATTCATCCAGATGGAGGGTGAGTTCATCATGAAGTCAGAAGTTAAAAATAGAAGCCAATGCATGTGAAGAATATATAAATATGTTATACAGTATTGATGAATTCAATGTGAAGCGAATTATCTTCTCCCTCGAAGGAAAGGTGCTTCTCTTTGTGCATGATTGAAGAAACAGATGCATAGGATAATTCTCTAAGAAGGCAATTCACAGTTTTTTGCATGTGATGCACCATTACCCATGCAACCATTCGCTACAACTTAAATGACAATCATTCTTTCTTGTTATTAATGTGTTGGTCACATGGCAAGTTGATACAGTTGATCTCTATTCTCTATTGGTTAGTATTCTCTCTTATCTAGTTCCTGGGGTGCCGAAAGCAATCAGTTATTTTGTAAAAGACATTCTCTGCTATCTATCATAATTATACTCTGAATATTTGCTAGGTTTTTCCCTAGGGTACATCTTGTGTTATGGTTGAATGTTTCATGTGATTAAATGGTTCATTGATTCAAGTATTAAGTATTTCCGCACTTAAAGTTTTAAAGTTCGAAGCTCATCATATTTGTTAAAAAATTAACATGTGGTGGGGAGGAGTTTAGAATATAAGGAAAATTAAATGTACATATTACCTTGGGAGGTAAGTCGTCGGTTTTCCTTAATGTCTACTATCTGCCATATATGGAACATAATTTACTTTTAGTGAATCAAATTATGAGGTAAAGTCGCCACTTACATGTTAATTTCAATGACCATAAATGATACCTTGTTGACAAGCCTACATAAAGAAGACAATTATTGTTAGTATTGAAGATCATAGAATGTTTTAGGTGGTTGATATAGAGGAATCCAAAGAATATACTCCGCTGGCCAAGAGAGTTTAAGAAACTAGTTCACTTTGGCATCAAAGGTATGGACATTTAAATTTGCACTATATTTCTCATATGGCTATACAAAGGTTAGTGGATCGTATTTTAAAGATTCAACAAAATCAATGGGGAATTTGCAGAATTTATCAGGTGGGACAACAACACCAAGACCCATTTGTTGAAGGATGAGCTTGGAGATCCAAGGAGGTTCTTTAGTTGATTCATGTAGATGTTTTAGGCCTATGAAGATAACATTAGTCTCTAGTGCTAGGCATTTTTTGTTGTTCATAGATGACTTCACTTAAAAAAAAAGTGGGAGTATTTTTTAAAGTTAAAATCTAAAGTATTTACTGAGTTCAAGAAGTTTAAAGCAATGGTGGAAAAATAGTTTGGGGGTTGCATTATAATTCTAAGGTCTAATGTTGGTGGATAATTTTTCTCCATGAAATTTAATAGCTTTTGTACTTAAGAGGGTATCCAGAGGTAGTACACCACACCCTACACTCCACAAAAAAATGGAGTGGCAGAGAGGTGTAATCACACTATTTTTGAGATGACACGTTGTATTTTAGAAAACAAATCTATTCCTTATAGACATTGGGTTGAAGTAGTGCATACTGTAATTTATTTTCTTAATAGATATTTGAAAAAGGCAATGCAGAATACGACTCCAGAGGAATTATGGTTTGGAAAAGAGCCACATGTAAGTAAGTCATTTGAATTTTTTAGTTCAATTCTATATGAATGGTCCCTAATGAACAACGACCGAAACTAGATCCTAAGAAATTGATGCTCATAGGATAAATCGACACTCACAAATCATATAATTTAGTTGATGTGTATATTGAGAAAGTAAATTTTAGATGAGATGTTGTGGTTGATGATAATGTAGGGCTATTTTGTTAGCTTTTTAGCTCGGGAGGCACTGCACATATTTGTCTTGTATGTGGAAATGACTGTACTTTTACATTACCTAAGCACTTGACTATTATAAAGTTGTCATAAAGTGGCTATTTAATAAAGTGACTTTTTATGTAATGTTCCTAGTTTATTTTTTATAAAGTGACTTTATGAAATAAAAGTGCACGTATTTCATAAAGTGAAATTACTTTATTAAAAAGTGCACGTATTTCATAAAGTGAAATTACTTTATTAAAAAGTGTAACTGATTCATTCTTGGAGGGAATGAATCTTGTCCCTTGATGACAAGATTAGATCTTGTCTGTCGGATTTAGGGATGGGGAAGGTGAAAAGTCATTTTACTGTTATAAGAGCAAGCCTAGGGTAGTGTGCAAGAGACATTTTTCAAGAGTGAGCATTTTGGAGAAATTTTTGAGTTTTGGAGAAGGGAGGTTAATTTCTCAAGAGGGGGGCTCGATTCCCAAGAGAAGGGCATGATTCCCAAGGTTGATTTGCTGCATTAATTGTTGGGTCATACTACCTTAGTTGGCACACAATTCGAGGAGATTTTTCTATTGCACAAATTTTGAGGGAGGTTGTACAATTGTACAGGAAAACTAGGCACAAATTTTGAGGTATTGTTGGGCTATTTTCAAGAAGGGACAACTCTTGTGGAGGCCGTACAGGTTGTACTTCTGCCTAGGCTCGATTTCCAAGGTGATGGTACAATCTTTTTATGCTGGTTAAATGCTGCTGTAAACTCATATTTCTTTGTGAGAATGCTTAATATAAATTACTCTTGAACTGGTTTTCCCCTTGTGGGTTTTTCTAGGGTCTGTTTTGACCAAAAATCACTATGCATGCAATTTTCAGACTGTTGTTATGTTATTTATTCCACTTCTAACAGTCTCAGCATGAACATTTCAGCTTCTTGTTCATTATTTTAAGTGCATGTAAATTGTCATTTAATTAGTGACTACCTAAGTTTGAAATATGGGTTATGCTGGGTGTTTGGATGGCTGTTCTAAGCCTGTTTTTCATCATGGTATCAGAGCTTGGAATATGATATAACGATATATTATTGTTGCAACAATGTAATTGAGTTGCTGGGCAAGGTTATTGTAGATTTTAACAACTTGTGTATTGGAAAAATCTATCTGCAATTGTTTTGCAGGTGTTGGGTAGACAAGGGAAAACTCGTGTTTGTTTTCTTTTGGACTAGCAGAAGGAAATGGTTGTTTGCATCAGATTTGAGGACCAGTTGGATGGCATTTCCAACTATTTGCAATGGAAAGTCATAATGAATGACGTGCTTAAAGAAAGCAGACTGTGGGTTAATGTTAGCACTGTGATAACTCCTCCCACTGTTGACCCTATTGCTCTTGACATTCATGAAGTAAAATAGGCTAGAGAACAGAGGGTTATTCTGGATGGTGTCAAGGACCATCTCATCCCACACTTGGATGAGAAGAAGTCAACTTATGAGATGTGGGACACACTGAAAAAATTGTATGAGGCAAAGAATGAGAAAGAAAAGATGGCACTCAAGGATAAATTGCATGCGACCAAGATGACCAAGGGTGAGGGTGTTGTATCCTATCTTACTCGGGTGACACAAATGAAAGATGATTTGGCTGCAGTTGGGGAGGTCATATCTGATTCTTAGTTGGTGAGGATAGATTTGAAAGGATTCACCAAGGACTGGGAAGTCTTCGTGAAGTGTGTGGTTGGTAGTGAACATCTTCCATATTGGAGCATATTGTGGGACGATTTCACTCAGGAAAAGATCCGGGAGGGATCTCAGAACAATGATCTAAAGGGTGTTGATGAATAAAATGTTGCTCTTTCTGCTAAGATCAAGAAGAAGTCCACTAAAGACTTGAGAAAAGTTAGATGTTTTTCTTGCAACCAATATGGCCACCTTCCTTCTCAATGTCCCGAGAAGAAGAAGAAGAAGAAGAAGAAGGAGGACGAGGAGGAGGATGTGGCTGTTGCTGCATCTGTAGAGATAAATTACTTTGCGAAAACGTTTAAGAAATAATTCTCATTGTTCTCTCTTGTATCGAGTGCCAACAGTAACAAATTTGTGCATAATAGTAGTTGGTTCATTAACAGTGGATCCTCTCGTCACATGACTAGAATGTATCATATATTCCGCAACATTACTGAGACAAATCCAGATCGAATGGTTGAGAGTGAAGGGGGAATGACATGTTCAGTTCGTGGATTTGGGAGAGTCATATTCCAGGTTTGACAGGGTGAAATCCTTGAGCAGGATGGAGTTATGTTTGTTCCAGGTTTGAGTGTGAACTTGCTCTCTGTGTCAGCCTTGGAGGATGTAGGGTATTCAACATTGTTTCGGAGGGGACATGTGTACATTTTTTCCAGAGAGGGAAGTTCTAGGAAATGTTTTTATATAATTAGAGGGAGAGGAACTGATACAACCACAGTTGATTGGTGATTGGTTCGGTGAGCTGTACAAGTTAGGTGGAAAACCCACGATTTATGTTTCAAATTCAGAAGAGGAGCAGGAGGCTCTTGAGGCTGTAGTGGCGCCAAGGTTTCAGTCTTGATTTCCAATGGAAGAGAGGGAGCCTCTTTAGAGTACCGACAGGAGGCTTAGCTGGTATGATAGGAACGATACTCAAGATTGGAGGATGGATTCTCCTAGGAGCTCAGGGTTCAAGTTTGCTTCCAGGAGGGTGTCTTCAGATTCGAGTTCAGTGCAGGTGGTGGCGTTGGCTCCAGGTTCAGAGGGAGCCCCTACTGTGAAATGTGTGATGGAATTGAGGACCGAACCAACTGATGGTGATGGCAGTGAGTACCTCCCTTGATAAGATGAAGTGTTATCTTTTTAGCTCGGGAGGCACTTCGCATATTTTTCTTGTATGTGGAAGAGACCGCACTTTTACATTACCTAGGCACTTGAATTTTATAAAGTTGTAATAAAGCGGTTGAAAGTTTTCTGAGTTTTAACCCAACCCGATTTTCAAGTCAACTTGCCATTGTTTAATGCCCAACCCAGAATTTTATGATGGTTGGAAATGACATGTAAGTTTCAGACTTTAAAAAACATAGTTAAAAATCAAATTTACAGGAAGAAAATTAAATATTCATGCACGCCATAAAATATTTCAGACTTAGAAATATTTAGCCAATGGTACTGGAAAAACCCACAAGGGGAAAACTAGTCAGAGAGAGAGATGCTATTATTTCATCAATTAAATTCAATACATAAATTTTCCAGCAAACAATAAACTTATCTCCACTGAAAAATTGCACCCAGAAGCTACCTCAAAATTTGTGCGATCAGCGGCATTGATTTCTATGTCAAACAGTGCCTCGAAATTCGTGCCTGAAGAACAGTACGTACAAAATGTACCTTCCTCGAAATCTATGTTGTGTTAACTTGCTGCCTCGGGAAATGTGCCTTGTCAAATATCTCAAAAACCGTGTTACATTCCTCAATATTTGTGCCCAGTTTTCTGCCTCGAAAATTGTGCCAGATTTGCGCCCGAATACCTCCTTGAAACTCATGCTAGAATCCGTACTAAAATCTTGCTGCCTCGAAATCCATGTAGATCATTAAATGCCCTTCATGCTGCCTCAATTTCTGTGCATGCTGAAAGCTTCCTCAAATGACTACCTCGATTTCAGTGCCCACTCTCTCTTCTCAAAAGTGAAAGTGTTTTTGCCTCCTCTTGCCTTTTTGGTGAAAACCCTAGGGTAAGTGAGTGGTCTTCTAATCCAATGGTGGGGATTGAGTTGGATGAGTGGATGAGATTAATTGCTCATTAAATCTCATTTAAAAATATTTTCACTCATGTCACTTAAATTTTTCCAAAAGGTGACTTTATGCTCTAAAGTCTAATTAAATGCTCATCTCAAGTCATTTAATGCAAGGGTCACTTTATTTTCCCTTTTTAAGTGACTTAGGAAAAAAGTCACTAGGGGAACACTTTCCTAGGTACAAAAATCAACACTCCCTCTTACCGAGGAAGGTGTTCTACACCACTCCCAACTTGTCTATGAAGAAGACAAACTTGCCTCTCCCCAAAGATTTCGTTAGAATATCTTCTACCTGCTCATCAGTGGAAATGTACTGAAGCTTCACAGCTCCCCTCTGAAAATAATCTCGGATGAAGTGGTATCTGATCTCAATGTGCTTAGACCTATCGTGAAAACTAGATTCTCAGATAGTTGGATGGAACTCTGATTATCATAGTAAATCACCGTGGGCTTCAGCTCCTGACCAAATAAATCTACCAATAGCTTGCGAAGCCACAGTGCCTCTCAACTAGCTTGACTGGCTTCCATGTACTCAGCCTCAACAGAACTCAAGGCAACGGAATTTTGCTTCCGACTGAACCACGAAACTGTTGCCGATCCCAAACTGAAACAACACCCAGAAGTGCTCTTCCGATCCCTCACACTGCTTGCCCAATCTGAATCTATGAAGCCAACCAAACTAACATCACCCAAACTCCTGTAGTCCAAACCAAAATCCATTGTCCCTGCAAGGTATCTCAACACATGTTTCGCGACTGACTAGTGCACTCTCCTAGGCTCCACCATGAACTGACTGAGAGTGTTCACCGCAAAACACAAGTCTGGCCTAGTGTTGACCAGATACATCAATTACCCAATGAGCTGACGATATAAAGTGGGATCTACCAACTCACCCTCATAAGCATGAAGTTGCTTCAGGTTGGTAATCATAGGCGTGGACATGGGCCTGCAATCCTCCATCCGAAATATCCTTAGAATATCAGTAGCATACTTTCCTTGTCCCAGGAAAATATGACCAGGCTCCTGCCAAACCTCCATCCCCAAATAATAGTGCATCAACCCAAAATTTGTCATCTCATACTCTGTAGCAAGGTCTCTCTTGCAAGCTGCAATGAGACGCTCCTCTTTAGTGATAAAAAATCATCAACGTACAACAGAAGAATGAGTGGATCCCCATGAATCACAATGAAGTAAAGGTTGGGATCAACCTCACTCTTCTGAAAACCCATCAACATAAGATATGCATCAATCCTGGAATACCAAGCTCGAGGAGCTTGGTTCAAGCCATACAAGGCCTTCTTCAACCTGCACACATGAGAATATCTCCCATGAATCTCAAAGCCCAGTGGCTGCTCCAAATACACCTCCTCCTACAAAAGACCATTAAGAAATGCGGTCTTCACATCCATCTGGTGGATCTTCCAACCCATCTCTGCTGCCATGGAAATCACTGCTCTAATGGAAGAATATCGTGCAACCGACGCAAAGGTCTCATCATAATTAACTCCCTCTACCTGTCAAAACCCCCGTGCCACAAAACGAGCCTTGAACTTCTCCACACTGCCATCTACAGCATGCTTTACCTTGTAAATCCACTTGGAAGTCACAACTGACTTCCCCTCTGGTCTCGGTACAATCTCCCATGCATCATTCTTCATGATGGAATGGTACTCTTCCATAATGGCATCTCTCCAAACCTGATGCTGAGAGGCCTCCTCAAAAGTAGAAGGTTGAGACTCATGAAGACTAGAAACTAACGCTGAACCCAATTTGTTAGGTATCACAACTGTTCGAATGGGCTCCTGGGGCCTGCCAAATGACTTTGCTTCCTCCAAGGTATCACGAAGCCATTTAGGCTTCCTCTTCCTTGAAGGCTCATCCCAAACTGGTCTCTCCTCATCTGAAGAACTACCATAAGCAGATGGCCTAACACCCGATGGTCCAACACCTGGTGAACTAGTAGTCAAATAAATGACCACTGGTGAACTCTGTAATCTGGTAGCTGCAATTGGTGAACCTGTAACCTGAGATCCAGAACCTGTCCCCAAAGTACCTGCTGGCTGAACCATTGAACCTGTAGAACTTGTGCCTATAACCTATGACTCGGTCACTCCGGAAACCTGTGGACCTGTGATCTGTACTGAAGATCCCTGTGTCACCTGATGTGTGGAAGCTGGTGGCTCCCCATGCTCTAACTCTCTAGACTTCCCGAAGGCTCTCTCCTCCTCAAACCTCACTTCCCGCTTCACAACAACCTTCTTCTGTCCAGGAAGATAAATGCGGTAAGCCTTTGAAGTCTCATCATATCCCACAAAGATACCTCTCTCTGTAGTAGGATCCAACCTTGTCCTCTTCTCAGAAGGGACATGAGAGTAAGTCAAACAACCAAATATGCGAAAATGGCTAACCTCAGGCTTCTTTCCTGTGAACATCTCCTTACGAGTCTTCCTCTCCAAGGCATAGTGGGGACTCCTGTTCTGCAGGTAAACTGCAGTATTGCAAGCCTCTGTCCAGAGAAATAAAGGGAGACTCTGATCATGAAGCATAGCTCTCGCTGCTCCCACAATAGCCTTGTTCTTTCTCTATACCACTCCATTCTGCTCAGGAGTATATGGAACTGTCAACTGTCTCTGCATGCCCTCCTATTTGCAAAAATCATCGAACTCATTGGAGGAATACTCACCCCCATTGTCCGATCTCAAGATTTGAATCCTCCTCCCTGTCTGTTTCTCCACAAGAGCTTTGAACTCTTGGAAGATCCTCAAGAATAAAGGTGACTTCTTGCTCCTCAAGAAGTAGATCCAGGTCTTCCTGGAATAGTCATCAATGAAGGACAAATAATACTCAAATCCAGTCAAGGAAACAGATGCCATAGGACCACATATATCAGTATGGATCAAATCAAGTACCCCTGCTGACCTACTGTCATTGCCCGAAAAAATAGTCTTGGTGTACTTTCCCAAAGCACACCCCCTCCACACATCACTATGCTCTGTGCTGAACTCTGGTAATCATGTAACCATACTCATCAACAATCTCAAAGCTGGGTGATGCAAGTGGGCCATCCTCCGATGCCATAGCTCGTAAAGCTCACTGTTGCTGCTGTGTGCCAAAGCATGCTGCAGCTGAAAGAAGAGATTGTATAGCTTTCCATATCTAACCCCAATGTCCATGGAGGTAGATAGTCCTGTAGTTTCGGGGAATACCTGTACGCATCCGTCCAAGAAACAAACCCCAAGTCCCCTATCCTCAATGGTGGAAACTGATACCAAGTTCTTTTTCAGCCCAGGGACAAACAACACATCCCTCAGAATCACGGGACTCATATACTCCCTCTGAAAGGTAATGGTCCCACGACCAACTGCTTTGACAATGGTGTCATCTCCCAGTACAACCTCCACATCTACACCTATCTGTGAAAGCTTAGAGAACATCTCTCGAGCACCTGTCATGTGACTCGAAGCTCCGCTGTCAATATACCAAGTGCTAGTGGTGGATGCACCCATCTGATGGCCAGTCAATAAAGAATACTCCATCTCCATATCCAAATCAGTGCTGGTAACAATAGAGGCTCTCTCTCTCTCAACATGTCCAGCACAAAGAGAAAATTCTCTCTGAAATCTCTCTCCAAAATCATCAAATTCAGCTGAGGCTGCTGTCTGCTGCTTCTTCTTCTTCTTTGGACACTATGAAGCATAGTGCCCAAATTTCTGACTACCATAGCACTTGATTTTACTCAAGTCTTTCTTCTTCCGACCCTGCTGTTGCTGCTGTTGCTTTGCCCCACCCTGCTTGGGACCCTTCTTCTTCTTCTTCTTACCTTTAGCTGTCAATGCCACATTCTCCTCATCCTCCCTACCCAGTGAAGAGCTGCCCTGTACAAGACCTCTCCTGGTCTCCTCCTGCACAAAATCATCCCATAGTCTATCCCAAGAAGGTAAGTTCTCTCTGCCCACTATGGCCTACACAAAAGCTGCCCAAGGCTTGGAAGCCCCATTCACTATTGTCTGCACAAGCTCTGTAGTTGTAACTACCTCCCCAACTGCTGCTATCTCATCTCTAACCTGAGATATCCTGGTAAGGTAAGATGTCACTGCCTCTCCATTGTTCATCTTTATACCCTTCAGCTTCTCTCTTAGAACCATCTTCCGGTTCTCATTAGTGCGCTGGTACAAACTAGTTAAGGCTTCCCACATTTTAAATGCACGGTCCTTTCCTGAAATGTGGGGAATGATGTGGTCTTTAACTGCATCTAAGATATTTCTCCTAGCCTTACAGTTCTTCTTGTTGAAGGCTGATAATGCTGCTGCATCAGTAGCAACTGGAACAACTATAGGGTTTGATGTTGTACTGTTTACCACTTCAGCCCATAATTCATTCTCTTCCAAAATCAGCATTATCCTAGCTTTCCAAGGAACAAATTTTTTTGTCCCATCTAGCGTATCCTCCAACCTAAGTGCTGTAGCCATCTCATTTGCAACTCAACAAGGTGCTGCCCACTAACATAAGAAATCAGTGAATGTCTGAAATCACTTTAGTTTTATGCCCCAAGCTCTGATACGATGAAAGTTTTCTGAGTTTTAACCCAACCCGGTTTTCAAGTCAACTTGCCATTGTTTAATGCCCAACCCATAATTTTATGATGGCTGGAAATGACATGTAATTTTCAGACTTTAGAAAACACGGTTAAAAATCAAATTTACGGGCAGAAAATTAAATATTCATGCACGCCATAAAATATTTCAGACTCAGAAATTTTTAGCCAATGGCCCTGGAAAAACCCACAAGGGGAAAACCAGTCAGAGAGAGAGAGATGATATTATTTCTTCAATTAAATTCAGTACAGAAATTTTCCAGCAAACAATAAACTTATCTCCACTAAAAAATTGCACCCAGAAGCTGCCTCAAAATTTGTGCAATCAACTGCATTGATTTTTGTGTCAAACAGTGCCTCGAAATTTGTTCCTGAAGAACAATATGGACATACTGTACCTTCCTCGAAATCTGTGCTGTGTTAACCTTCTGCCTCAGGATTTGTGCCACTGTACCTATAGTACTATCTTAGTTTATGTACATGTTGCCTCAGGAAATGTGCCCTGTTAAATATCTCGAAAACTGTGCTGCATTCCTTGGGATTTGTGCCCAGTTTTCTTCCTAAAAAATTGTGCCATCAGTTCTCAAGATTTGTGCCCAGAATACCTCCTCGAAACTCGTGCCAGAATCCGTACAGTACGGTCACCTTGGGATCTGTGCTGCACTAAAATCTTGCTACCTCGAAATCTGTGCAAATGATTAAATGCCCTTCATGCTACCTCGATTTCTGTGCATGCTGAAAACTTCCTCAAATGATTGCCTCAATTTCGGTACCCACTCTCTTCTCTTCTCTTCACTCTCTTCTCAAAAGTGAAAGTGTTTTTTCCTCCTCTTTCCTTTTTGGTGAAAACCCTAGGGTAAGTGAGTGGTCTTCTAATCCAACAATGGAGATTGAGTTGGATGAGTGGATGAGATTAATTGCTCATTAAATCTCATTTAAAAATATTTTCACTCACCTCACTTAAATTTTTCCAAAAAGTGACTTTATGTTCTAAAGTCTAATTAAATGCTCATCTCAAGTCATTTAATGCAAGGGTCACTTTATTTTCCCTTTTTAAGTGACTTAGGCAAAAAGTCACTAGGGGAACACTTTCCTAGGTACAAAAATCAACAGTGGCTCTTTAATAAAATGACTTTTTATGTAATGTTCGTAGTTTATTTTTTATAAAGTGACTTTATGAAATAAAAGTGTACATATTTCATAAAGTGCAATTACTTTATTAAAAGTGTAACCGATTCATTTTTGGAGGGAATGAATCTTGTCCCTTGATGACAAGATTAGATCTTGTCCGTCGGATTTAGGGATGGGGAAGGTGAAAAGTCATTTTATCTTTATAAGAGCAATCCTAGGGTAGTGTGCAAGAGACATTTTTCAAGAGTGAGCATTTTGGAGAAATTTCTGAGTTTTGGAGAAGGGAGGTTAGTTTCTCAAGAGGGGGGCTCGATTCCAAAGAGAGGGGCACGATTCCCAAGGAATATCTACTGCATTAATTGTTGGGTCATACTTTGTTATTGTTGGGCCGTACTACCTCAGTTGACATGCAGCCCAAGGAGGTTTTTCTGCTACAAAAATTTCGAGGGAGGCCGTACACTTGTACGGACAGATTGGGCACAAATTTTGAGGTACTGTTGGGCACTGTTTTCAAGAAGGGACAGCTGTTGTGGAGGCCATACAAGCTGTACTTTTTCCTGGGCACGATTTCCAAGGTGATGCACAGTTCCTGTTGTGTTGGTACAGTTCTTTTATGCTGGTTAAATGTTGTTGTAAACTCATATTTTTTCCTGAGAATGCTTAATATAAATTACTCTTGAACTCGTTTTCCCCTTGTGGGTTTTTCTAGGGTTTGTTTTGACCAAAAATCACTGTGCATGCAATTTTCAGATTGTTGTTATGTTATTTATTCCGCTGCTAACAGTCTCAACATGAGTATTTTAGCTGCTTGTTCATTATTTTAAGTTCCTATAAATTGTCATTTAATTAGTGACTACCTAAGTCTGAAATCTGGGTTATGTTGGGTGTTTGGATGGTTGTTCTAAGCCTGTTTTTCATCATATTTTAGATGAATTTGGAAATGAAAATTGATGAGAACGATGAATTTTTTCAATAGCAACTCCAATAAGATGCTTGTACAACCATTGCAAGTACTCAAAATAAGAAAAATAATAGTTTTGATATGGAAGAAGAGGATCCTAAGAAGAGAGCAAAATGGTGGAACAACACCATTAGAGATGTTTGACTATATGCGATGAGGGAAAAAGGAAGATCAAGAAAAGGTAAGAAATTTGATATAGTGAATTATTGTTTGACTGCTAACATTCATGACTTATATGAACCTTAGGAAAATGAAGAGGCTAATAGAATACATAATGGGAGAAGGCTATGCAAGGAAAACATGAGATTCTGATGAAAAATCAAACACAGGTTCTTACAAAGCTACCTCTAGGGAAGAAACCCATTTGTTACAAATGGGTTTATAAATTCAAGTGCAAAGCAAATGGGACACTTGACAAGCATAAGGAAAGACTAATAAGTAATTGTTTATGAAGAGACCTTTTCTCCCATAAAAAATATGAACATGGTTCGTTTAGTTCTGCCCATTGTAGTGAAATCTAGATGGAAACTATACCAAATGGATTTGAGAGTTCCTTCCTCAATGGATATTTAGAGGAAGTATACATGTACCGACCACAAGGTTAAATTCAGGTTATAGGGAAACAACATCTAGTTTGTCAATTGAAGAAATCTCTCTTTGGATTGAAATAAGCACCCCGAGCATGGTACATCAAAATTGAAAAGTTTTTGGGTGAAAAAGGGTTCCAACATAGTCCTTTAGATCCCAATCTTTATTTCAAAAGCATTGGATATGATGATATTATTTTGGTAATATATGTAGATGACATCATCATCATAGGTAGCGAGGTAGGGGAAATATCACATGTAAAGTCCAATTTATCTACATTTTTTAACATGATTGACTTAGTCCTCTTACATTATACCTTAGGTGTAGAAGTTTGACAAAGATAGAAAAATATTTTTGTTTCATAAACAAAGTATGCCAAAAGTTTGTTATAGAAGTTCATGATGGTATATTGTAAAACATCATCTACACCTATGGAGAAAGGGTTGGAAATTTAAGCCAATACCTATTCTAAGGATGGCAATGAATTAGTGTAGAGGGAACTAGTGGGGAACTTGATCTATATTACGACCACTAGACCTAACTTGAGTTTTGCAATCGACTACATCTCTTGATTCATGACTGCTTCAAAGGTAGAACATCAAACAACAACAACAACAATGCTATGCTATGGGAAAGAACATTAGATTTTACAATTCCATATGGCAGACATAGAGAACCTCGATTGTGTAGTTATACAAATTTATATTGGGCAGGATCATTGGATGTCAAGAAATCCACATTAGGTTATGTGTTTAGTCTTGGAGAAGTTACATAGACTTTGAAGAAGCAACATGTTGTCTTAGAATATCGAGTAGCAATGAGAGGAGCATGCAAAGCAATTTGTCGTAGATGGATGTTTGTAGATACGAAGATGCAAAAAAATGATCCTACCCTATTGTATTGTGATAATCAAAGAGTTATTAAGATGGAAAAAAATCTAATCTTCCATGAGTGTACCAAACACATTGTCGTTCATTGTCACTTCATCCGATAGTTTGTAGAGGATGGAACAATTGAGCTGCAATATTGTCCTATAGAGGATCATAATACAAACATTTTGACTAAGCCTTTGAGACTAATTTTTTTTTGTAAAATTCAAAGACAAACTTGGTGTATTTTCTAGATTGACCATTAAGGGAGGGTGCTAGAATATAAAGTTCATCTAGACTATAGACTTATGCATATTAATAAAGTCACTTTGTGAATTTATGTTTAATTATTATGTCCTCGACATATAGTTTTTGGTCGGGGGACATTAGTTTCGCTGTGATTGTCAAATTTTCAAGCTCAAATATAGTCTAAACATAGGAACAATTTTTTTTATTAAAATAAAATTTTAAAATAGTAATTATTTGAATTGTGGTTAGTTGTTTGAGGATGACGTCTGCCTCGTTATGTGTTGCCTACCATGTGGACGCAGGTAGACATCAGCCTATTTTAATGCTTTTTCATAGAAATATATTTTAATAATTGTGATTCATACCAGCATAGATCCATCTTAAACTCGTATCTATCAAGCACTAAGAGGGATCCAATTTCTTGAGGTGTATTTCTTTTTTTAAATTTAAACTCAAGAAATTTGATCTTTCTTGATTGATAGATCTGGGTTTAAGTTTTAAGTTTTATTTTATAAACGAACATCTATTTTTTAATTACTTTTCATAATATTTTATTTTATGAACCAACATAGATTTTTTTTTTTTATAAATATTTTCCATAATTTTTTATTTTATGAGTCGATATGAATTTTTTATAATTATTTTGTTACTAACGTTATAACGTTATATCACGTTAGAGGATCTCTCCCATACTGGACTGTAGAGCACCTCGTTTCACTCGATACAATAAGGATAGACCTAGTTATTATTATTTATAACCTATGCACCAATGCAATGATTACAAAACATAATGTTTGAGCGTATAATTATAATTTCCCTAAGTTTTACTATTTCCTACCATGAACCCCTTCTTATTGTGAAAACAGCTTTTTAATCAACCGTACACTAGGCCTAAGAGCACTAAGGCATGCTAAAGGATCGTCTAAGGATACGGTCACATGCAGTTAATATGCCATAAATCTGTGTTTTAGTTAAGTTTTGGTTTAAAAATTGGCATAACATACCCATAAAAAGGCTCAGACAAATCCCCTACACATATTTTCTCCCACGCAGATCCCTTTTACCCGCTCTTGCATTCTATGGAGGATTCATCGTTACAGGATTGGTCATAATATTATATGTACAGCTCTTAAAATTCCAACCATTAATATCATATTTCTTTGTGAAAGAATTCATAATCGTAATTCAACTTTCCACACGCATATGTTTTAATTTAAAATTTGGTCTATTTTGATAAGTGGCACAACCCGTTATTTTAATCAAATGCTAATGACAATTAAAATATTAACCTCAATCAATGTCCCGTCTTCCTCTTGGGTTTAATATCCAAGATTTGGACAACCAATCAATGTAAATGTAGGTATTCAATTTTTTTTATATAAATGAAAAAAATTAATATTTCAATGACCTAAATTATCATTTAGATATATCACAATTTTTAAGGGTTTAGGTTTTATTTTTAAAAATGGTTTAGGATTTATTATCGTGTTCTTATAAATTATATGTAAAATTCGATATTCACATTTTAATTTTCTAGTGTTTAAATAATTGATATTATCATGATTTAAAAAACTTCTCTAACTTTGTTGGTTAACAATTTTAAGTTTAATTATGAAAAGTTTGGATATTGTTATGGAGTTTGATGATGGAAGATGAAAGTAATTCACTTTAGTAAAATATCAATTTTATTAATGTATAACAATGATATACTAGTACAAATTTTAAATGTGACCATATAATGACATTCCACTTAAATAGAAAAGTGCATTATTTCTATTTTTATTTTTTTTAGGTTTTTGTAACTTTTACAACTACTTTTTATATCGAGTTTTTATATCGAGTACTATTGAGTATCAATTAACAATTTTATTTTTCTTTTTTAAGGTTTTTGTAACTATTGCAACTACTCTTTATATTGAGCACTAATGGAGTACCAATTATCATTATTATTTCCTTCATTTACTAAAAACAAGGAGTTGGATCTCTTTTCTATTTTGAATAATATGATTTTTCACTCAAATAGACAAGCATATTGTTTTTATCTTTATTATGTTCTTAGGTTTTTGAAACTTTTCCAAGTACTTTGTACCAATTATCATTATTATTTTCCTTCATTAGGAGTTGGATCCCTTTTCTATTTTGAATAATATGATTCATGTGTCCTCTAGTTTCTTGATTCAAATAAATTGTCCTATCTAGGAATCAACAAGAGGTGCATTGGCTCTTGAGATGTAGTAGTAACAATGACTTCTCCCCTATTTTTTGGTACTTAAGAAATCACAACTACTAGAAAGGGGTATTTATTGGATCTACACAATAGTATTTTAGTCACGCGTTGTTCCACCACAAGGACTTTCAATATTTTTTCTATTTTGAATAATATGATTCATGTGTCCTCTAGTTTCTTGATTCAAATAAACTGTCTTGTCTAGGAATCAACAAGAGGTGCATTGGCTCTTGAGATGTAGTAGTAACAATGACTTCTCCCCTATTCTTCGGTACTTAAGAAATCACAACTACTAGAAGGGCAAGACCCGAGTCTTAGGAGGTATTTATTGGATCTACACAATAGTATTCTAGTCATGTGTTGTTCCACCACAAGGACTTTCAAGATTTTTCCTTTTACAACTATGGATGATTTTCATGTCCTAAGTACCAAAGATCAGTTCCACATGCTTACCTTATTTGTTTAATAGGATTTTCATCTTTTAAATAGTAGGTTGAGTTGGCATTCAAATTTTCCTTGTATTCTAATATTTAATGTTCTCAAAATCAATAACTTCAACTTAAATATCAATGAAATAAAACCTCTAATTACTTTTAGCTTAATGGCAAGAGAAAAAAGTGGAACATATCTTCCCTTTAATTCTTTTTAATTATTTTTTAAGTCATTCGTTTAACTAGACCTTTGGCTTTCATTAAATGAGGTAAAATAAATTTTAATTACTTTCATTAATTTTATTTTATTTTAAAATACTTTCATAGTTACCATTAAGTCTTGAATAACTCCATCTAATTTTAGTAGAGAATTTTTATGTCCAACTCATGTATATAACATATTGGTCTAAATATGTTGCAATTCACATGTTCCCATCATTTTTGTTGGAAATTTCATCAAAAGTTTAGAAGAGTTGCTCAAATTGTAATCAAGTGGCAAACGAATCCAAATATGCTTTTCCATCTACATTCTTATTTCTATAGCTAACATCTTATAGAAAAAGCAATGTCAAGGACATTGCCACCTCGTGGCTCTTGTTTTATTAAATTACATACAATTAATTTTATGGTTTGTGAAATTAAGTTTGATGTCATCTCATTATTACAAAGAGAAGGTTGTTATCTTCATTTTCTAATATATAATCGTTTTTCTTTCTTTCAATTTCCTCTTTATGTTCTTGGTTTCTTTGCGTGTTCAGTTTTCGTAATATTGTAACCTCAATTGAACATGAAATTATTTCCACATCCATCCCGAAGCAAGAAGGTTAAGCAACCACATGGAAGTGTAATTATCCCTTGCATTGTTGTCTTGTTTCCTAACTCCTTTCTCTGGAGGCAAGGTTTTATCCAAGATAATTTACAACTCTTTTCTACAATCAATGTTCCATGTGATGATTGCAGAAAAATACATTGCATTCATTTCTTGCTAAGGGAACCAAAAAACTTAGTCCCTTTCCATTGTCATGCTTTACCTTCAACTCAATTTTTCCAAGTACACCTAGCCATCCTTGTTCCAACATTCAACATGTTAGTTGACAAGCGCCTTAGGCTGCTATGTTCTTGACCAATCAATTGTGCCTCCACATTGTGTTGTGAAAGCACCATATACGTTGCCATATTTGGTCATTTTTACATCTAGTGAGTTCATACTTCACCATATATGTCATTCCACAATTTTAGGAGTCTTCGAGGGTCATCCACATTGACAATTTGCCTTAGCAATTCAAGCTTGAAGGTTTTTCTTTGCAAACATTTTAGAGTAATCAGAAGATCATTTTTCAAAAATAAGTCTTATGCTCTACTCTCCTTTGAAATAGTTTTCCAACACTTGTACTTTTGTCCCATTTTGAGTTGAGAGTTGAGAGTTGTAGCACCTAGTTCACAACTCAACCATTTCTAAACTTTGCTTATGCAAATCAAGGTCAAAGACCCTCCTTAATCACCAATGGAAACACATTGAGTTAGAAGTGTGTTTTCTTTAAATAATAGGCACTAATAATATCCTCATTAACCTATCTTGGCAGTTTTCTATTCCAACCATCTTCTATGTCATTATCAAGAGGACAATGTACTTATTTCGACACTTTGTCCACTGTAAGAAAATCTAGTGACAATTGTTATCTTACAAATTATAGAGAATTGTGAAATTTTCACTAGAAAAAAGCTATCTAAATTATTGAGGAGATGAAAAGTTGACCAAGAAAAAATTTCCACAGTTGCTATCTCGGGTCACTTTTTCTTCAAATGCAACTTCAAAACTACCAAAAAGTGTCCCTAAATAGTGGATTTGGATCCATTTTCCCAATTCCATTAAGAACCCTTTGGAACTTGTCTTGAATGATTTTTTGTGTTTTCTCATGCCCTTCATAGTTCCAAATTTGGTTATGAATATATCTAGTCTCTGGAAGTAATGTCTCCCCTTTTAAAATTCCATTTTGTGGGAATCCTATGCCAAATATGCAAACTAGTGGTCAGGGACACTTTTGTATATGATCACTATGGATTTCCTCATAATATTTCAACTCCATTCGAGTTTGTATGTTAAAGTTATGCACAAAATAAGATTTAGGTCAAGACATTTTTTGTAACTGTAATTTTTCCACCACGTTGTAAAAATTCACTAGTCAGTGGGGTTTTGAGGCCTCCCTTGCATGAAGGCATCAACCAATTTTCATCATCAGAATAATTTGAAATTTTGGTGTATTAGGGCCACTCCAAATTTTCAAGCATCGGGAAATATCTCCTCATGCCTTACTTCAGAACAATGCTCTATAATAATTTTCAAAATGACATTCTATGATTGCTTGTAAGGAAAGGGTTACCGTGTTAATTCAAAAGATGTTGCATCGACCACTTTTAAAACTAGCATATCGTCAATTTTCAAACAATGTGCTTTGGGTTATTTTGAACCTTCCACCCATTGGGATTCTTTGAGACTTTGAGATATTTCAAAACATCAAATATAGAGCCATTTCAAGCAATTGGTAGGTTGGATCCTTTTGAATAACACCAATGGGCCATTTGTGAGCTTCGGGCCATTGACCCACATTGAAATTCAACATTTATTAGTCCCTTCCAAGGCAGGGAATATAGTGATAATTTGGTCACAAACAAGTTTGACTTTTATATAAATACTAAAAAAAATTGTAATGTTTTGCAAAGTTTTGTAAGTTTATATATTAAACATAATATTTTGAAAATATAAATTATTTTGTAGAATACTTGAAATTTATTAATTCTAATTTATGATTGATTGAAAGCTATGGAGTGACAATTTACTCCTACTTTGTGAAATTGTTAAAAATAAATAAATAATTAAAAATTTTAAAATTCCAAAAAATACCTTAACTTACCATGTGTTCTTAGTACCACTATTGCATTAATGATAATGAATGCTATCATTTTTTTTTCCCGCGAAAAAAAAACATACTATTGATATTCAGTGAGTTGAATCAAATAGTACATGATATGATCAAAAGAAAGATCAGAGATTGGACGATCATCCATAGATAATTACATGAGCCTCTCATCAAGAGTTCCCCCCATACATAAAACTCAAAATTACATCACCCGAAACCGAACAAGGAGTAGCATACAGATGCTAATCCAGAAAATACATTTGTCCAAAATCAATCAGCTGATTATCAAAGTACTCATCCCAAAGTAAGAAGCCATCAACACTGTCCAATGCTGCTTTTGACAGCAGATCAGCCTGGGAGTTATGCTCTCGGAAAATATGAGCTAATGTGACAGAGAGAAACAAACCAAGCTTGGATTTAATACGATGACACCAGTAAGCCAAATTCAAAACATTCATGGCAAACTCACCCTGAGTCCATTTGATAGTAACTCGTGAGTCACAAAAAATATTCACTTTCCCAAGACCAAATAGATTGGCCACTCGCACCACACATCATAAAGCCAAGAGTTCTGCCTTCATGTTGGAACCCCTTCCACAATTCATCCTCAGGGTGAAATAATGGTTGAAATTAAGATGAATTACCCCTCCAACACCACAAACTCCCAAATTTGCTGCACCATCAAAGAAGAGAATGGGATCATCAAACCGAAAGTGAAAAGTCCCAATATTACGCATACCCGGAGCTTTAGGAATAATCTGAAAATTCAAATATTGACTAAGAGCAGAATTGAATGCACCTTCCAGGTTTGGAGAAATCTCTTCAAAGGTCGCCTTATTTCTTGTCCACCAAATGGTCCAGCACACAAAGATAGGAAGTGTAACATGTGATTTCTGGTCCTCAAGCCAAAATCTGAAAGAAGAGTCTGCATTTCCCTTACCCCAACTTCCAGAAATACCAAGGGTAGAATAGAATTTCTCCCAAAGATTGCATGTAAAAGAACACTCCAGAAATAAATGCACTGCAGATTCCAATGAACATTTGCACAAGATACAACGACTAGGTCCATTCCAGCCCATCAAAAGGAGATTGTTCCAGGTTTTCAGCCGATCCATCAACAGGAACCAAATGAAACACTTATGTTTATGCAGAATAGACCATTTTCAAATGGCCTGATACCACCATTGAGATGGAAAGATACACCGTCGTTTGATGATACACTTGTATGCAGAACTTGCAGTCACCTGACCCATTGTCCAATTCCCAGCCCAAACGAGCTCATCTCTTTCCTGATTGATACGAATCCCCACAGAATTCAGAGCCCGCAAGTAGGAATCCCACTCCATAGCAGCATCTGGTGACAAATCAAGATCAGCAGCATCCTTCCAATAACCCAATCGGTTATCTTTCACAATAGAGTTTAACGTAAATAACCTGGCATCATGCAACTTTGCTAAAAGATTAAAAGATAATTTATGTTCAGCAGACAGACCCATAATGGGATCGATGCCAATGGCAACTTCCCGACCATTCCCAATCTTCCAACATAATTCCATAGCTAACCAACAATAGACTTTCAAAAAGCCTTTCCAAATCGGGGAGACCCCCCAAATCAGCTTCCGTGGATTCCTAAACCAGTGGGAGAGCTCACATCTTATATATTTTGCATGGATAACTTTTGTCCAGAGTGAGTTACCAGTAATCGCCCTCCAGAAACTCTTCAATCGAAGAGCTTCACTAAAAACAGAGAAATCCAAAATACCCCAGCCACCGGAGGAATAAGGAAGTGAAATCTTCTCCCAGCCGACCATCGATAAGCAAGCTTTTTTTAATCCCCCAGTCCATAAGAAATTAAACAGTAACCTTCTTAAAGAGTTGATGACAGAGCATGGGACAGGGAGTAAAGAAAACTAGAATACCGGAGTACCAACAAGCACAGATTTTGCCAACGTGAGCTTACCTCCAATGGACAATAGCCGATATGTCCAATGAGAAATCCGAGCTTCAAACTTCTTAATCAACCACTGCCAATCCTGGATAAGATAACCATTTGGCTTGAGTCTAAAACCAAGGTAAGTGAAGCTTTCAATAAGTTCCAAGCACTGATATGGCATAAAAGCCTGAATCTCCAAGATCCTTTGCCCTTCCACCAAGTTCCCAAATAGGAAAGACTTTCTCAAGCTCACCCGCATACCAGACGCCTTGCAGAATAATTCAATAATACCTTTATAGACCCTCCAGTCTTCAACCGAATCACTGCCCATAATCAAGACATCATCAACAAAAAGAACATGAGTAAGATATAAATCCTTAGTAATTTGCAGCCCCTTCAACCTGCCTTCTGAATGTGCCGAAGTAATCAATCTGCTCAATCCGTCAACAACCAAAAGGAAAAGAAGTGGAGACATAGAGCATCCTTGTCTGATACCTCGTGAGCAACTAAAAAAAGAAGTAGGTGCCCCGTTCACAAGAACAACAATACTCATAGGACACACACATGCCATGATCCAGTTGATAGCAAGAGCTGGCACTCCAATCTGAATGAGGACAATCCTAAGGAAATCCCAACTAACCTGATCATAAGCCTTTTCTAAGTCCATCTTTAACAAAATAGCTTTTCTCTTTCTGCACTTAATAGAATGTAAAACTTCCTGTGTAATACCAACTGCATCATGGATTTGACGATCCTGCAAGAAGCCAAACTGTTCCGACGAGATAAATCTGGAGAAAACTGGCTTCAATCTACATGCAATAATCTTTGAAACAATCTTATACACCAGATTACAAAAGGAAATGGGACGGAAATCCCCAAATGTCTTAGGATCACCGACCTTTGGGATGAGAGTAATAAAGGTAGAATTAAGAGCTCCCGACACATAACCTCTCTGTCGGGTGTATTCTACCATTTTTAAAATATCCTCCCCCATAAGCTCAAAAAAATGCAGGAATAGCTCGACAGTCCAGCCATCCGGCCCAATACTCTTCTCTTTAGCAAAGGATTTAAGAATCCCTTCCACTTCATCTAATGTAACCTCTTTACAAAGCTCCTCAGCTTCCATATCATCAAAAAATCTAGGGAAGAGGCTAGCCACCTGAAGTTGAGACAACAAGTCACATCCCAAATCATCCGCATAAATTTTGCTAAAATATTTCAGAGCTAAGTCTTGAAGATCACTTTCACTAGAGACTATCAGCCCTTCCTCATTGACATATGCAAAATAGTATTGTTATTTCTCCGAGCTGAAGCAAATTTATGAAAGAAGTGAGTATTTTTATCTCCATAGTTAATCCAAAGTGCGCGACTCTTCAGTCGACACTCCTGCTCCTCTTTCAAGTAATATCCCTCCTTTTCAGCCTCAAACTTTTGAAGAAGTTCCAATCCCTTACAGTCTAATGGTCACTCGACATTCTGAGCATAAAGATCATGAAGTTGTGCTTCAACCTTAAGTAAGGACTGTTTATTCAGCAATTTCCTCTGGTGGATCCAATTTGTGACATTCTTTTTCAAAATATTTAACTTACAACACAGACCATCCACAGGATTAAGCTCCTGTGAAGAATTGAAATTCTGCCATACATCCTTGATAAAAACTTCAAACTCCTGATGCTCCAGCCACGAGCAGTCAAATTTAAATGGGTAATTGCGATGCAGAAAACTATCCTCCAATTGCAAAAAGACCGGCTAGTGGTTGGATATCTTCGATTCTCCCACCCAAGAACGATACCGAGCATAGATATCCAACAAAGAAGCTTTCACCAAAAACTTGTCCAATCTCTTATAAATACCATCATCACCGCCTTTTCCATTGAACCAGGTAGGCACCAGGTCCCCTGAACAAACATCAATCAACTCATTATAAATAAGCAGCTCTGAGAAGAATGAAGCCAAAACATCCATTTGAGCTTTCCGACCCCAAATTTCCTGGGCGAGGCTCGTAAAGTTTAAATCCCCCGCTACTATAATATTATCCAGATGAAGGATATGAGAAGCTTGCAAACCAAGCCAAAATTCCTCCCTCTGCTTATAGGGAGCATAGCAGTTCAGGATAGTTAACAGAGAATCAGAGAATCGACAAACACCTTTCATCAGAATTCCCCAGGAAGTTTGAAACACAGAAAATGAATAGTATCTTGGGTCCCAAGCCACCAAAAGACCCCCCGACAACCCTATCGAGCTAATGGCAAAAACCTCCCATCTAGCAAGAATACCAACAATCTTTGAAATCGCTTGAATATCATCACACATAGTATCCTGTAGCAATAGAACACTAGGAAGGTTGGTAAGAGCCCTAACCCGCGACACCCTTCCCACACCTCGAATGTTAAGAGAACAAATTGACATTAGGAAACCCTAGAAGGGGAGGATGCTGCTCTAAGGCTCCCAGAATACACCGATGAAGCCAAACCCTCCACCCCTAAATTGATCCTAGATGAAATAGAAATAGGTACCTCACCTTCAAAAGTATCCCCAAACTTCTTACCTTTTTTCCGAGCCTTCCGAAGAGTAACATTGTGGAATCTCTCAGAATTAATAGATTGCACTAATGAGTTAGAGCTAGGGTTTTTTGATAAAATCGGTAAGGGTGTGACAGAACCACCACAATCCTTAATCACATCATCAGCAACCCCCAGTGACAAAGACTCCCCAGACAGGTCATGTCCCCTCTTCAAAACATTCGGAACAGAAATCCTCCCTTCAAAAAGTGAATCCCCAGGAGAATTATCACCCTGGCCCATAGGAGAAAGACAAGCAGAGTCCATTGGCACCAACAAAGAGCTCTCCCCAAAAAGATCCCAATAAGCATTCTTCTTAGTGCTAATATTTTCACTTCGAAGACCAAAAGACCCCTTCTTAGAAGTAACAATAGTATGACCAGTACCCCCAGCAATAACCCTATTATCAAATGACGTAGCCGCATCCCACATACCCACAAATTCAGCATCAGAAATAACCTGGTTTAAAGGTAAATTAGGATTATTAGACTTACCAGTACAAGTCAAAGGGACATCGGCTTGTTCCTTCACAGGGGCCTCCGAAATCGGCTCAGGAGAAGGCGAAGGAGTCGAAGGACAAGGAGATAACACAACAGGACAATGTGACCTGGTATGTCCAGTCTGCTGGCAAAGATAGCACTGAAAAGGAATCTTAAAGTAGTCCAACCTCAGCCGCCATACCCGAGCCCCCCAAATCAATTCAATTTCTGCAGGTAGCCCACGAGTCATATCAAATTCCACCATGACCCTAGCCGCTCTATGGTAAAAGCCAAAGAGAGAGGAATTATCAAGCCGCACAAAGCGCCCCACCGAATTCGCAATACCCATCAAAATTTTCTCCGACCATAATTCTATCGGCAAACCAGGAATTAGGAGCCACATATGTCGAAAGCGTTGCTTCTCCTTTATGGGTCGAACGCCAAGTACCAACGCTTCAACCAAAATGAACCCTCCTTAAAACACCAAAATATTTTCAAAATGATCCCAACATGTTCAGCCTTAGAAAAGATAAACATCAGCCATCCGTTCAGAAGTTGAATCACCCGCGGCATATCCCCTACCAGCGGCACCCAGTGTTTCCGGACCCACACCACCAAGTCCTTCTGATCACCAGCAGTATATTCTAACCTACCCACCACTGCACGAGCATAAAGCATCTCAATACGATCTAAGTATGTCTCCTGCGGAATTTGAAAGCAATCCAGACCCTCCCTGACCTTAATGGCTTTAGCCGAGCAACGTTTACGAGCCTTATCCCCTCTAAAACGAGAAGGCCACGGAACAACAGAGTTAGTGTAGTGTTCGTTCAGAGGAACCCCATCAGAGGCATGAAAAGAAAGTCCTCCCCTCACATCAGAAGAGAATGGTAATCGTTCACTCAACGCGGCACAAGGAGAGTCCAAGCCCGGAAGCACAGAAGGGTCACCCATCACAAACCTAGAAATCGGTAGCTGTCAAGGGCTGTCCGGACTACAACAACGTGTCGCCCAAAGATACAAAACCCTGAAAATAGTAAACAATACCTCTCCACAAACAGACACCAGTGCAATCAACTGACAAGACAGGAATCACCAAATATGGCAGAACTGAAAAAACCCCATAAATAGCAAATATTGGTAGATTATCACAATCACCTAAGGCATATTATCATTAAAAATGATTTTGACAACTAGATTTGATATGATTTTAATAAATCGAGTCAAAATCAATGCTGGGTTGTTCAATCGATATAATAACATATTGTAATTTATTAACTTATCCAATGATGACAGATTTTCTCTACTTGCTTTAATGTTTGTGCTACCTATTGATGCCAACAACCTAGTAACCTTGACAGACCAGCTCAATTACCTCAACTTAGAGAGAGATTTTCACGGGATTCAAAAGATAGCATTGTTGCACGGGCTTCGAAAAATAACATTGTTGAATGGGATTCCAAACCACTTGAAATAATGCTTCCTAGTGGGATATACTAAGGTATAAGCATTATAAACTTATTAACTGTTTACAAAAATAAAAATAATTAAAAGAAAGTTAAACTTGTTTTGCGTTGGCTTTTTAAAAATAGATTTGTTTTATTTATTTATTGATTTTATTAAAATTTAAAATAAAAATCAAATTTATTTTACAATTTTGTTATTATAAATCTTATATTAGATTAAAACTGGGTAGATTGGTTGAGAATAAATGGAAAGATAAATTATTACAACATAATTGAGGAAATATCGGGTTGAACAAGGAAATCTCAGGTTGAACTCAACATAACTAGATGATTCTAAGAAAAGGTTATACCCATATGTGTCTAGCTGGATTTTTATTACGATTGAATGTGCTTGGTTACTTTTTTGTTTTTTGGAAAAATATTCTCACATTTTTTATATATTATAAAATGTTTGATAGGTTTTTGTTGAATATTATTTTATTAAAATTAATACTAAAATTTCAAAATATACATGTTTATTATTTTATAAGTATATTTGTTGAAATATATATGTTTTATCTGATTTGAGTTTTATATTGAAAAAATACAATGATGTTATTTTGATTTTTTTAATATTTTAAGATTTTTAACTATAATTTATGATAAAATAAAACTCTAATCAACAAACCTCATTTACAAAAAGTCTTATCTTGCGAGATTCAAGTAATATTAATTATATTATATATATTTTTACCTATTTTTATTATAATTTTAAGAAATTATTTGTATGTTATGTATATTTGTTAAATTCTAGTATAAATGCACAAGCAAGATCACTGAAAGAAATACAATCACAAGATAGACACATATATACCCTGGGAAACCCTCATGGGGTAGAAAACCCAGCAAAGCTTTCCTCAATATAGATAATCAACCCAATACAAGATAGTAGACCACAACAAGAGCTCCTTTTCCTCCTATGCAGAACTCTCTCTCTCCTATGCGCACAATAGAAGTGTGAGAACAAGTGAGTTAAGTGAGGAACAACCTCCTCTACTTATACTTGTTTTCCAACTGACTTTTTACCCTATGAGGCCGACTTGTCAAATTGAGTCTAATAACCTCCGATAAAATAACTTCGGGCTGATCCCCACATAGGAGATCTAATAACCCTAGTTCCCATAATCCAATGGAGGAATAAACATCTCCAGATATACAATAGAGTCCCATCGGAGGAATAAAACATCTCTGGAATAATACAAATATAATATTCTTTGAAGTTACAATATTTCAACACTCCCCCTTAACGAGAAGGATATTATAACAACAACTGCAGGAGCAAGGAGTCATTGACTACATGATACATGATACATCTATAAATCATTGGAAGCTTTCTTTATACATCATCAGTAACTCAAGCAGTTACTGGAACATCTTCAAGATCTTCAATACTGGAACATCAACATCTTCAGTACTGAGTCTTCATCTTCTGCAGCACTCGAACAACTACATCATCATCACACAATCATCAGCATCGTCATCACACGATCATCAGCATCGTCATCACACGATCATCAGCATCGTCATCACACGATCATCAGCATCGTCATCACATGATCGTCAGCATCGTCATCACACGATCATCAACATCGTCATCACACGATCATCAGCATCGTCATCAACTGGATCCACTCGATCATCAGTACAACAGTAGCATATCCTGCAATACACATGATCCAATTACGGGATGATCAATCCCTCTCACTTTAGGACATAGGTCCAAGGATGATACAATCTTGATCCACTTACGGGATGATCAATCCCTCTCACTTTAAGACATCTCTCATGTCTATGGACGATGCAATCCAGATCAACTTACAGGATGATCAATCCTTCTCACTTTAAGACACCTCACCATGTTTAGGGACGATGCAATCCCAATCTATTTACAGGATGATTAGTCCTTATCACTTTAAGACACCTCACCATGTCTAGGGATGATGCAATCCCAATCTACTTACAGGATGATTAGTCCTTATCACTTTAAGACACCTCACCATGTCTAGGGACGATGCAATCCCAATCTATTTACAGGATGATTAGTCCTTATCACTTTAAGACATAAGTCCAAGGATGATGCAATCCTGATCCACTTACGGGATGACCAATCCCTATCACTTTAGGACATAAGTCCAAGGATGATGCAATTCTGTCATGTACATTTTGAACCAAACGCTCAGGGACGATGTAGTCCTATATACGTCCACTAAGGACCATATTCTCGGAGACATCTGTCTACGGATCACTTTAGGACTGAAGTCCAGGGATGATACAATCCTCATCGTTCACTAGGAACTGCATTCTCAAAGACATCTGTCTACGGATCACTTTAGGACTGAAGTCCAAGGATGATACAATCCTCCATCAACCTCATCGTCGGAACAAGCAACCTCATCTTCAACCTTATCGTTGAAACAGGTAGGCACATCATCGATACAGTATCCTCATCAATACGTGTATCATTAGTATGTATCATCAATACAAGTATCCTCATCAATACAAGTATACATATCATCAATACAAGTATCCTCATCAATACAAGTATACACATCATCAATACAAGTATCCTCATCAATACAAGTATACACATCATCAATACACGTATCCTCATCAATACAAGTATACACATCATCAATACAAGTATACACATCATCAATACAAGTATCCTTATCCATACAAGTATACACATCATCAATACAAGTATCCTCATCAATACAAGTACATATGCAAGTATTCTCCTCAATACAAGCAAACATAACATAGATGCAAGTATCCTTATCAATACAAGCAAACAAAACATAGATGCAAGTATCCTCATCAATACAAGCAAACATAACATAGATGCAAGTATCCTTATCAATACAAGCAAATAAAACATAGATGCAAGTATCCTCATCAATACAAGCAAACATATAATCTAGATAAGCAATCTCATCATCAATATAGGTATCCACATCGATACCAGTACCCAAAGATATCTTCATCTATCATATCACTCCCCCTTTCGAGGAGAGTTCTTTTGAACTACACCAAGCTTGTCTCGGAAATGCTCAAACTTTACACGAGACAGAGGTTTGGTTAGTATATCAGCAACTTGCTCGTCCGTGCTCACATATTCGAGCTTGATAGCTCCTTTTTGCACCATATCCCGTATATAGAAATAACGGATCTCTATGTGTTTTGACTTATCATGAAATACTGGATTCTCAGTCATCTTGATACAACTCTGGTTATCACACAGAATCATAGTGGGTTCCATCTCTAAGTCAAATAGTCCTGATAATAACTTACGAAGCCATACTGCTTCACAACTGGCAGAGCAAGCAGCTATGTATTCTGCTTTAGCTGTGCTGAGAGCCACACTAGACTGCTTCCTGCTATACCACGAGATCATAGCAGATCCCAGACAATAACATCCTCCCGATGTACTCTTCCTGTTTGATACACTTCCTGCCCAATCAACATCAGTGTAGCCATGCAAATTGAAATCATGATCTCCACTATAGTAAAGACCAAAATCTATCGTACCTTTTAAGTACCTCATCACATGTTTTGCAGCTATCATGTGAACTCTTCTAGGTTCCACCAGATACTGACTCAAGGTATTCACAACAAAACATATGTCTGGTCTAGTGTTAGTCAAATACATTAATGATCCAATAATCTATCTATACAGAGTTATGTCCACTAACTCTGATGAGTTATCTACTAATAACTTCAAGTTGGAGTCCATGGGAGTGGCCATGGATTTACAGTCCAACATATCGAATCTTTTCAAAATCTCCACAGCATACTTACCCTGATTTAGAAAGATTCCTTTTGGGTCTTTCCATACTTCCAGGCCTAAGAAGTAGTGCATCAATCCGAGATCTTTCATCTCAAATTCTGAAGAGAGCTTCTTCTTGCACTCGATAATCTGTCTCTCATTTCCAGTCAGAAATAGATCATCTACATATAATAATAATATAACAGGTTCATCATTCATAACTTTGAGATAAAGGTTAGGATCAGCTTTACTCTTGGTAAAGCCCATGCTTGTCAAGAAACTGTCAATCCTTCCATACCAAGCTCTAGGAGCTTGCTTCAACCCATACAAAGCCTTCTTCAGTTTGCATACATGAGTTCTTCCATCTTCTACCTCAAATCCAAGTGGTTGTTCTATGTACACTTTTTCTTCAATTACACCATTCAGGAAGGTTGTCTTAGCATCCATCTGGTGTAGTTTCCATTTCATCATCGATGCAAGTGCCATGATAGCTCTAATGGAAGTGTACCTAGCAACTAGTGCAAATGTTTCTTCATACTCAATTCCCTCTTTTTGAGAGAATCCTCTGGCTACAAATCTTGCCTTATATTTTTCAATGCTACCATCCGCAACATGTTTTATCTTGAATATCCATTTGGAGGACACTACACTTTTATCTTTTGGTTTGGGAACTATATCCCAAACATCATTTTTCATTATTGACTGGTATTCTTCTGTCATTGCTTCTACCCATTCTTTCTTCTGAACTGCTTCTTCATAGCTAGTAGGTTCCTGATCCACTAGATTACACATCAAAGCCATATAGTTGGATATTAGCTTTGGTTTCTTCCTTTCTCTAGTGGAGCCTTTAGGAGCTCCATACTTTTCAGCTCCTTGAATAATGTCTCTGGCCCATGCTGGCCTTCTTTTTCTTGATAAGTTTGTAATGGGGGGTTCTTGTGGTTATAGCAAGTCATGGTCTTCAGGTGTAGTATCTTCAGGAATGGGTGCAGCCTCTGTGATCCTGGAAGGTGTGTCTTCTTCATAGATTTCTTCATGTTGGCACTTCCTAGATCTCTTGAGAGCTGCTTCTTCATCAAATGTCACATCCCTACTAATTTCCATATGATGAAAACCTGGGATGTAAATTCTGAATGCTTTGGAAGATTCACAATATCCAACAAATATTCCCTTCTTTCCAGAAGGATCCAACTTGGTTCTCTTTTCTTTTGGAATGTGAATGTATACAGGACATCCAAATATTTTAAGATGACTTACCTCAGGCTTCTTTCCTGTGAACACTTCTTCTGGAGTTTTGAAATCAAGAGCACTATGGGATAGTCTATTTTGCACATAGATTGCTGTTCCAGCTGCTTCAGCCCATAAATACATAGGTAGGTCTTGATCATGTATCATTGTCTTTACAGCTTCCATGATGGTTCTATTCTTTCTTTCCGCAACACCATTTTGTTGGGGATTGTAGGGAGTAGTTAGCTCTCTCTTGATTCCAGCTTCTTTATAGAAATCTTCAAAATCTTTTGAAGTATATTCTCCGCCCTTATCTGTTCTGAGTATTTTAATTTTCTTTTTTGAATGATTTTCTATCAATGCTTTGAACTCTTTGAACTTTCCAAAAACTTCATTCTTCCCTTTTAAGAAGTATATCCAAGTCTTCCTTGAATAGTCATCAATAAATGTGAGATAGTATTCATATCCACTTAAAGATATGGAGGGCATTGGTCCACATACATCTGAATGGATCAATTCCAAAATGCTTTTGGTCTTTGTTTCACTCTTTGGAAATGGGTTCTTGATGTTCTTCCCTTTTGCACATCCCTTGCATTTGCCATCATGGTCAAGCTTTAAGTTTGGTAGACCTACAACTACCTTGCTTACATGAGGTAGTGCCTTGTAGTTAATGTGAGCAAGTATCCTATGCCATAGCTCATTTGGGCTAGTGACTTCATGTACAAGGGCAGCTTCTGGATGACCCTTGAGCTTGTACAAACCTCCTTCCTTTTCACCAATGACAATTGCATCCTTAATAGATTTACCTTTGGACCACATTAATACTTGTCTATCAATGAATGCAACTCTATAGCCTTTCTTGTCCAATGCTGAGATGGAAAGCAAGTTCTTCTTCAATCCCGGAACATACAAAACTTCCTTCATCTTCATGGGGGTTCCAGAATCAAGTTTGTAGTTTGCTTCACCAATTCCCTTGATGGGATATTGATAGTTATCTCCTAGAGATACCTTTTGTGGGGAGGTCTTTTCTTCAAGTTTTGATAGAGTCTTCTTTTGTCCTGTCATGTGTTTTGAAGCACCACTATCGATAACCCATGTACCTTCTCCAGGTGTTATAGATCCAGAGAGTGCGGAGAATAGAACATACTCTTCTGCATCTTCTTCTTCACTTCTTCTAGATCTTTTCTTGAAGAAGGTCCTTTCTTCATGTTCTTCTTCTCTTATAGGTCTTTTCTTGTGAGGCCTTTCTTCCTCTTCAACTTCTTCTTCACTATCATCTTCTGCAAGATGTGCTTGATGTCTTTTATGGTGAGTACCCTTTTTCTTCTTCAGAGGACAGTCCTTAGCAATGTGTCCTATTTTGTGACAAGTAAAACATTGGAATAAGGAGTAATCTCTTCTTTGATTAGATCCTCTTTTCTTTTGAAATCTTTGTGGAGGATGAGACTCCTTGTGACTATCCTTCTTAAAGTAGGATTGATTCCTTCTTCTCTTGGTGTGGGTGGCCAAGGCTTGGTCATCTTCCTTGAGCAATGCTTCTCTGTTGGCAACCCTGGCTTCCTCTTGAATGCAATCCTCCCAAACCACATCAAACTTCATACTTTCTTTTCTGGCACACATGGTTTGGATGAATGACTCCCAAGGTCTAGTGAGACCATTTAGAGCAGTCATGACTAGTTCATCTTCATCAAGAGTATCTCCAATAGCATCTAGTTGTTCTTTGAACTGAGAAACCCTTGAGAAATAGTCTTGAATAGATTCTCCTTTATTCATCTTGGTGTTCTTCAATTGAGCTCTCAGGTTCATCTTCCTGTTGATGTTCTTTCCCTCATACATTCTGGAGAGAGCATCATACATTTCCTTTGGGGTCTTCTTGGATGCCACTTGGGGAATCAAGTGGTCCTTAATAGAATCAACAATGATTCTCTTTGCCCTAATCAAATCTTTCCTATACTTGTCTTTAGCTTCATCTTCTGTAGGTTCTGCAATCTCATCTTTGATATAATGGGCAAGATCATTCTCTTCAAGAATGAGACCAATTCTATATTTCCATGCTCGAAAATTCTCTATACCCTCTAGCTTGTCTTCAAGCTTAGTACTTGGGGCCATCTTGCCCAGGGGGTCACTAAAAATTGAAAATTCCAAAAATGAAAAACTGACCTTACCAGGAGATTGGCTTGACTGAGGCGAGGTGACTGATGTACTTACTTTATGGAAACTTCAATTTTGTCAGCCTCCAAACTTGACCAGCGAACTTCGGATCTGCTGTAGAATTCTGGTTCTGGTTTTCTGGTTTTATTGCACTTTTGTCAAACTAGGGTTTGACTTTCCCGGAGTTCTACGCAACCAAAAAGTTCGATCTAGGGATCAAAAGATTGGTTTTGAGAAGGGCTATCCAGATATGTAATCAGAATTCAACAATACCAACTTTTTGCAGAAACCCTAATTTTCATCGGAGAGAGAGATAGAGATATTTTCACCTTGTGAAAGATGTCCTATTCAGGCTAGCTCTGATACCATGTTAAATTCTAGCATAAATGCACAAGCAAGATCACTGAAAGAAACACAATCACAAGATAGACACAGATATACCTTGGGAAACCCTCATGGGGTAGAAAACCCAACAAAGCTTTCCTCAATATAGATAATCAACCCAATACAAGATAGTAGACCACAACAAGAGCTCCTTCTCCTCCTATGCAGAACTCTCTCTCTCCTATGCAGAACTCTCTCTCTCCTATGCACACAATAGAAGTGTGAGAACACGTGAGTTAAGTGAGGAACAACCTCCTCTACTTATACTTGTTTTCCAACTGACTTTTTACCCTATGAGGCCGACTTGTCAAATTGAGTCTAATAACCTCCGATAAAATAACTTCGGGCCGATCCCCACATAGGAGATCTAATAACCCTAGTTCCCATAATCCAATGGAGGAATAAACATCTCTGGATCAGGGTATTTTTTAAGGATTATAAAAGTAGACTTAAGTGTAGTATTCTAGGTGATTATTTTGGGTTGAAAAAAACATATATATAGACTGGTAGGCGAATAATAAATATGAAACATACAATTTACTACTAATACTTGTAAATTTTGGCGAATATTATGATAAAAAAACCTACTTTATGTAAATATAGGTGAAATTAGAGACTGAAAATGACCAAATAGCGAATTTATTTTTTGAAAAAATGCCCAAAAAATAGCCAATTGGCGAAATTTCGCCCCTAAAATTTTCCCTGCTCTGTATATACAATAGAGTCCCGTCGGAGGAATAAAACATCTCTGGAATAATACAAATATAATATTCTTTGAAGTTACAATATTTGAACAATATTTATATAATTCAATTCAATAAACATATAGAGTTAATAACAAAACTACTTAATATTTATTTCTTAAAAAATGGAATATAAAATATTAGATAACAATTAAATGGTCAATCATAAATGTAGAATTCTTATATTTTAATTTTCTATTAATATTTAACTCTGTATGCGGGTGAGGTAAGGGAGAGGCAAGACATGGCATATCAGACACATGCAAGGTCGAGAGGACACGTGCCATGAGAGCATTTTTATGAGGGCAGGTGGTAGGGAAGGTTACCTAACAGGCTTGTGCGTGCGGGTGATCTCCCAAGCTGTTAAGAGTATGAACAGGGTGCAAAAGGTGGTGAACGCAGAAGATGGTGGTACGAGGATTAGGTGGCTGTTGATGGGTGTAATTATGGAAACTGTGCGGTGCACTCTGGATTTCTAGGTCTGGATGGGAAGGTCTTGTCCTCGTTAATGGGAGTTTCCTCCTGGGTATATTTCGTATCCTTTGGCCTGTACGAGTTCATTTTTAATCGACATAGGGGGGTCTTCTTTGGTCCCGCGGTTGTAGGTGCAATTTACTTCTGTAGTGTTGAGGAAGGTGGCAGGGTGTTATGTGCATTTGTCATTGCCATTATGGAACTAGATGGGATGCGGGGATCCTAGAGAATCGGTGGAAGAGGAGGGAGAGCTGTGAATAGACCAAGCCTGCGCAAGCGGCCTGGCATTATTGTGCATCCATCCCCTCATCCATCAGGGTGGATTTGGAGGTGATGGAAATGGAGTCTGGCATGCGGTTTAGGAGAATACGCCAAGGTTGGATGTTGCGGTGTTGGGGAGTTGGATACAACACCCGGGCTCATCGAGGGCTTTCCAGGGCCTGTATGAAAAAACAGTCACATTATATTGGGTTATTAAAGGCCTCCTGAGTTGCATTCTTCTGGAAAGAGAGGAGAAGCAAGGTGGGGATGAAATTCCCTTGGCATTATGGAAGGAGCTATACGCAGATATGTGCCTCCTGCATATGAAGATTGACGTGATTGGGAAAGAGTTGGGCATCCATTTCTCCCGCAGATGGGTATATTTTCTTATGTGTCAGCGGAGGAACCAAAGGATAGTGAGAAAGTAGATGGTGGCTCGGCTGGCGTTGGTGAGATCCCTCCGCTTGCGAAGGATCATATGCTGTAAAGTCCCTTCGATGGTTCGTGCTTTGGTAGGTTTCTATTTCTGGTTAATACTTACTGTGTTTTGTCTCGGTTGCTTAGGCAGAGTAGTTTTTTGATGGGATGGGGGGTTTATAGTTGGGTTACTGGCATAGTGGCAAATAATTATGGGCCATCCCATAGGCCATTTCTTGTTTTGTTGGATCTTAAGGCCATGGGGAGTAGTTGGTGGCATGTATGCCTTGTTTTCTCCTTTGGGGGAGGGGCCCTAGGGGTTATTTTGTTTTAAGTTCTCAGACTATTCCATTGTTGTTTCAGACTAATAGATAGGAAGGTGGACGAACCACAGTTGTAATTTTTTGTATATTATGTTAATATAAGGACTGCTTATTTAGCTTGGTGGGCTAGCTCAAGTGGTTGAGTGTTGTAAGTTGTGAGTAGAAGGTCTCGGGGTCAAATACTGGGGTGGCTATACATTGATATATAAGGGCCTCACTTGATGTCCCCATCGGGTTAGCTCCGTAATTAGAGCGAACGAGATGCAGCTCCTTTGGGTGGCCCCCTGTGATTTCTTACCATGGACGTAGCAGCCCCTATGGGGGGTTTATGAACCACATGTGAAAAAAATAAATAAGAACTGCTTATTTACAAATAAAAATAAAAATCTACTATTAATATTTAAAGATGTTATTCATTTTGCAAGTTTAATAAAAAAATATTGATATTTATAAATATTAAATAAAAAATGTATTGATATTTTTGAATATTACATGTGTTTATAACTTGTAACATATAAAAGTATAATTGTTAATTTCTTAATACTATCATATGGGTTAAACTTTGCAATGATTTATATCATATGGGTTAAACTTTGCAATGATTTACATCTATTATAATGCAAAAGATTTTGCTCCATAGGCTATTGATTAAAAATATATGAATTTATGTTTTTGATATATAATCAGGACATATTATTATTATTATTATAAATCATTGTTTTGTTTATTTATTTATTTGTAATATGTATATAAAGTTCCATTTATAATATCTAAAAGGACTTTGGATTAATGAAATTTTCTAAAATTATAACATTATTTTATTCTAGAAATCTTTAAAATCTTTTCAATATGGTTTTATTTTGTTACTCATTACATAAATGAAAATTATAAGATCTCTCATAAACAATTTTGTTTAAAAAAATTGTTAACAAAACATAAATATATTCCTATGGTAGGGACTAGCTACTTTGCAACTATTTCCTTTGTTTGAAAATGAATCCTTTTGCGAACATCGACCCATCAACTTTCTTCAAACTTTTGCCATCATGCCTTCTTTGAACTTTGGCCATCGGGCTTATTTCTAAGGAAGGTTTACTAGGCCAATTTTCATGCCTTCTTCAAACTTTAGCCATCGGGCTTATTTCTAAGGAAGGTTTATTTGGCCAATTTTGAATAACTCTCTTTGAGCTCTTTTTTATTAAGCCACTTTGGGTAGGAGTAAGCCAAACTCTAGACGATTTGCACCCAAAATCTGGCAATTTTTCCAACCAAAATCCAATTGAAATTGTTGAAATGGCAGTTTTGGGTTGTTGGAATTGCATAATTGGGATGCCCCAGGGGTAATTGAGGACAATGAATCCATTTTTGCAATCAAATTTACAATTTGAACAATCAATATTGTAATTTTAACAACAAATCACATCATCAGATTCGACAAAAAGCACCAGAAAGGTGCAAACCATTTAGAGTTTAGCTTACTCCCTTTGTGTAACTTAGAACACATTCCTTTTAATTGATACCAAAGAATCTACTTTGGGTGATTTTTGAATAAGATGCATCATGTGCTTTTTAAATAGGAAATTTTTGAATAAATCACTTCAGGCCAATTTGAAATATGTTTGTTGGGATATTTCTAAAGAAGGCCATTGAGCCATTCTAAAGAATGTTGTTGGACCAATTTAGATAAAATGCCTTGATATCTTAACTAAGAAGGATTCAAGGTCTTCAAAAATTCTTATTTTCCCCTTGTTAGATGTTTGGCTTTTGGCCTCTTCCACATAAAAAAGAAATTCAAATTGCATATGCCCCTAAGAGCCTTGATTTTCTCTACAAATTCCCATGTGTTGACGTAGGATATGCCCCGTCACTAACATCATTGTTTCACATAGTAGAAGGTCCCAATTGTATCTTCCTTCATTGAAGTGGTGAACCCTCTAAATATGGTTAACTCTTGGTTCTTTATTGTTTTACCAATTGTGGCTTAGTCCATTCTTTTGTTTTTTTATAATGAGATAAATGTAATGCATCTTCTATGCTCTATAGAATGCAAATGAAATGAAACCTAAACTATCCCACAAGAGTGCTATGAAAGAATGATTGGATATAAAATAGAAATGGAAAGCTATGAAAGGTAGAGATATTAGTTTACTAACCACAATCAACACCAAACCTCAAGAGGTAAACCCTTCAAAATCTAGAATAACCTACACTCTCTGGCAGAACACCAACTTGGTTGTTTCACATCAAACATGTTACACATAAGTTAATGAGATAAATGCAAAGAGAAAGGAAGAAAGAGAGAATAACTCCCCATCCACCATCCACACCAAATTCCTCACTTGCTTTAAGGAATAAAGACAACGTATGAGTCCTTTAGATTTATATCTAACTATTAGCATGAAATATAAGTGACAAATGACACAACGTCTGTTTATGTATTTGTAACTTCGGAAGATATTCACTTGCACATTGTATTTGTAATTTATTGTATCCCCAACGGAGATGTATTATTCCTCCGATTGGAAGTGTCGTCAGTTGTACTTGCATGTGTCACAAGTTAAATTGTAAGTGTCGTAACTTATACTTGATGGGTTATTATACTACCTTGATGGGGTTGGCCCTGTATGAGTCATGTGGGTCAAAGGGTTATTAGAAAACTGTAGAGGGGTCGGCCTAGTCAACATTATGTTAAGTGGTTAAGTTGGGGCCGACCTAGTTAGAGTTAAAAGGCAAGTCAAGTTAGTGTATAAATAGAGAGTGTGTCTCTCTCATTTTACACATTCTATTATTCACTCACTTCACATTAGTGAGAGAAGATGAGGGTGTGCACAAGTGGAGGAGGAGCATGCTGCTGAAGATATCTATCTTTTGGGTTTGATCATGGTGATCCTTGTATTGATGCTTATTCTATCTTTGAGGAAGTTGTGGGGTTTTTCACCTTCTTGGTTTTCTCTAGTGAAATGTTTTGTGTCTCTTGTATCTTGTCTCTTATGCTTGATATGCTGTACATGTTGTTCTTTCAGTTAATATCCTAGATATATTGAATTAAATGATGAAAATATAACATGGTATCAGAGCTATCCTAAAGGAAGGCATGGTATAGCATTTATGAGACTTGTTGCACTTGCGACAAATTTGAAGCTAGGGCTTGATATAACAAAAACTAGTCATTGCGGCACTTTCGCTATAAATCCATTTGGTGAAGGTTCAGGATCTGAAACTTTTACAGGTTGAAGCTAACATCCTCATGTACCTTGTGTTTGAAGCACAACATCTGATTCGTTGTACTTTGTGAGATATGATCCGTACAAGTTAGGGTTTTGGCCTTTTTTAGATCTCAGTCATAAACAGGTGACCTAGGAAAAAAGGTCACAACTTGGGATAGGAAGCTCCAAATGAAATTCTGTAAAAAGTGATAGTAAGAGCATGGATTGTAGTTTCTCAGGTAAGTTTTTCAGAGGCCGAAGTTCAACTAGTGACACGTGGAACGCCGTACAAGTTCTCTCTCCTGTTTTATCCCATAAACAGGTCACATTGCGACACTTGGCATAACTCTCTCTCAAAGAATCGAATTGAGGTCAGACCTGTGGGGTTGGAAAGAAGACAGGTCAGGATACCATAGGCCAAAGTTTCAGACCCTATGGATTCATAATTTCATAGATGCATCAGAAACAATCAGGTGCATATTTCTTTCAAAACAGAATTGGATTCTGAGCAGCTTCATTCTTGGCTTGTCACTGCTGCGGGAATTTAGGGCTTCAGAGAAAGTTGGAATTTTTGGAATCGAAGTCCACGACTGAATGCTCCTCATCAAAATCAAAATTTAGAGACCAAGATCAAATTTTTTGGTTGGGCAGAAGGTCGGGCTTGATCAAACCCTAGTTCGAGATTTTGATTGGAAAGGTGGAAAATTAGGGCTTATGCAAAAGTTGGAATTTTTGAAATCTGTGACCATGGCTAGAAGCTCCTCAGAAAAATTGAATTTTAGAACACAAGATAGAACCTTTTGGATGGGCATAAAACCGGGCTTTATCAAACCCTAGTTCGAGATCCTGTCGAGAAGATCCAGAAGTTTCAAAGGTAATTTTGAGGGGTCAAATTTTGCAGTTTTCAAAATTGAAGTATACCAGCTTGATCAACTCAACAAGGCACATCTTTCCATTCATTAAGAAGTTTGAAATTCAAAATTTGAATTTTTAGGGTTTCTCTGACAAACCCTAATCCAGCTCCAGATCCAGTCTCGGCAAAATCGAAGTGGATTGGGTTAATCCTAGAAGAGAATGAATTGGACACCTGCATAAGTGAAGAAGTTCCAGTTCTAGAGGGAGATGAAGCTAAGGCCTTACATAAGAAGACTACAAGCAATCTCGATAGGTATGACTTGAGGAAATACAGGTATGTTTTGAAGTCTGTTTATGATTAAGTTTATGATATGTTTGTCTTCATACTATTTAGGTTAGTACAATCTTGATTAATGTTAGACTTGTCTTATCATCCTAGTAAAAGTATGAATGCATATGAATGATAGAATACATTCATTGATTAGGGTTATGACACTTATGGTTGTACTAATGCACTGTGTTGTTGTGTGAGGATGATATTGTCCGCTAACATGAAAGGTACATCAAGAAAGACAAATCAAGTTCTAGATCAAGAACATATGACCATGGTGACATGAAGACAAAGACTCATCCATAGTCATGGATCACATAGAATCTCTACTTATGAGGTATGTATAATTTTGGTTCTACAATAGTTAACTTATGAGTTATGCATGTTACTAGCACAAGTCTTTGAAGAAGAACAAAAAGAAATTATATGGGTACGTTAGACATAACTAGCAAGCATGATAATCTAGGTATGTTTTTCCTATATCAAGTTAGAATCCTACCTTATGTTAGGATCTTATACTTTTGGATGATTATTCTTGAAGTTAGAAGTTTAAGTAATCAAGGGTTTATGCATATTATGTTTCTTGCTTTGATTGATGATATGACTAACCAGAAGAGTCCTATGGTCAAATAAGAATTTACATGAGTAATAGAAGTCCTCCCTGAAACCTTGAATACTAATTCTTGTGATAAATTACCTGTGTGTGAAATGATCATGACCGTACATGTTAAAATTATAATGTTTTGATAGTATTGAGATTATACTAATGTATGTATGGTTATGTATGAGATCTTGAGGATAACACAATCATGACACTAGTGCACACTTAAGCATGCAGACTGATCCAGGATGGATATAAGTTCAAGGACAGGTAATCCAGGAAGCAAATATCAAGAGGGAGCACACTCCAGTAGTTCCTGCAAGGAAGCAAAGATTGAGAGGGAGTCCACCCAACAACTAAACAAAGATAAATATTTGAATTGCCATTTATTATATGTATGATTACTTAAATAATGTTCATTCATGTACATACTTATATTCCTAGATTTAAGATGTATATTATGCATATTAGAAAAGTTGCATTAATGACCAAGATACTACTAATATGCAAGTAATGGGTAAATGGCCTATGGTACTGTACAACATTCCGTTGCTACTTATCTAGAATGAAACCTCTTTGCTAACATGTTGGGAGTTGTGCACACTCTTAACAAATGTTCTGGTAGAGATGGAAGGCATCTAGAAAGTTACCGTGTGAATACGGGATATGGATAAATGTTGTATTGAAGCATTGGATAAGATAATTGCATGACTGTATGACATATGTCTTTATGAGTAAGAATTTGTTCTAAAATATATAAGATGTTTCTAATCATGCAATTGAACTTGTCCTGTAGGAAAACCATGTATCATCACCTACAAAAGAAGGACTACAACATTTGTTCCAGTAATGAAGTTCAAGAAAATTATCTATTGAAGATATTGAAGAATCTGAAGTTCCCAGGATTCGGGATGCAGTAATGGAAGAATGCCATGATCGAGGAATACCAATCGATCATGAAGAATGATGTTTGGGATGTGGTCCCAAGAATAGAAGGGAAGTCTGTTGTGACTTCCAAGTGGATCTATAAGATCAAGCATGCTGCAGATGGTAGCATAAATACAAAGCAAGGTTTGTAGCTCGTGGCTTCTCCCAGAAAGAGGGAATAGACTATGAAGAGAATTTTGCTCCTGTAGACAGATACACTTCCATCAGAACAATACTTGCTCTGGCTGCAGTGATGAAGTGGAAGATACACCAGATGGATGTCAAGACAACATTCTTGAATGGTGTAGTCGAAGAGGAAGTGTATGTGGAGCAGCCACTCGGCTTTGAGACACATGACAAGGAGTCATATGTGTGCAAATTGAAGAAATCCTTGTATGGCTTGAAGCAAGCTCCTAGGACTTGGTATAGTAGGATAGACAACTTTCTATCCAGTTTGGGCTTTACCAAGAGTAAAGCGGATTCCAACCTTTACTACAAGGTTGAGGAAGGCAATCCAGTGATACTACTATTGTATGTGGATGACCTATTTGTTATAGGTGAGGATAGGTTGATTGCCGACATGAAGAGGAAGCTTGCTGTCGAGTTCGAGATGAAGGACTTGGGGATGATACACTACTTTCTAGGCATGGAGGTGTGGCTGAGTGCAGACGAGATCTTCCTTGGACAAGGGAAGTATGCAGTAGAGATCCTGAAGCGGTTCGGGATGATGGACTACAAGGCCATGGCCACACCTATGGCATCGAACCTGAAGCTTCTGTGTGATGCTTCATTTGATCCGGTTGATGTCACGGTGTATCGTTAGATGATTGGGTCCTTGATGTACCTGACGAACACGAGACCAGATATTTGCTTTGCAGTGGACACATTGAGCCAGTTCCTGATAGATCCCAGAGGTGTTCACCTGGTTGCTGTAAAGCATATTCTGGGTACCTGAAGGGTACAATTGATTATGGGCTCAAGTATGATGCGAATCAAAAGTTTAACATGGAGGGTTATGTTGATTCAGATTGGGCAGGAAGTGCTGCAGATAGGAAGAGCACTTCTGGGTGCTACTTCAGTATGGGATCAGGTGTGATCTCTTGGTTTAGCTTGAGGCAGTTCTGCGTAGCAATGAGTACAACCAAAGCAGATTATGTTGCAGCTTGTTTGGCTAGTTGTGAGGCAGTATGGCTTAGGAAGCTGCTATTTGAGTTATTTGATCTCCCGTTGGATACTACATGTATCTTCTGTGATAGCCAGAGTTGTGTGAAGTTTTCTGAGAACCTGATGTTCCATGACAGGTCGAAGCACATCGAGATCAAATATCACTATATCAGGGATATGGTGCAGAGAGGAGCAGTGAAGCTCCTGTATGTTGTGATGGATGAGCAGGTTGCAGATGTGTTGACGAAACCACTAGCCAGAGTGAAGTTTGAGTACTTCAGAGAGAGGCTTGGTGTTCTTCAGATTGAAGATACTTCAAGGAAGAAGTGATGGGACACATTTGCAGGAGCCATTCCAAGCATGGTGATAGGAGGATCCTTCCCATGGCTGTGGATGTAAGCTCTCTTTGATGAGAATCAGGACGGTGCTCCAGTTATTGCTTTGATATGCATCAGGTGGATGCTTTGTATGATCAGTTGGATCATGTATGATGACATGCATCAGGACGATGTAGTGACGATGATCATGATGATCATGTGTGATGAGTATCAGGATGATATGCATCAGGACGATGCTATGATGATGATAAGGATGATGTACATCGGGATGATGTATGGTGAGTATCAGGTTGATACTCTGTGGTCGTGGACAGGTTGCGCAGATAAGCATGTAATAGTGCCCTGGGAGATTTGTAGATACTCTTGCTAGGTTTTGCCGATGGCATATAATAGCTCCCTGGGAGATCTGGAAAATCCTTTTTCGAGGTTTTGCTTGGAGGGACATATAATAGCGCCCTGAGAGGTTTGCAGATGCTCTTTCTAGGTTTTGTCGATGGCATATAATAGCTCCCTGGGATATCTGGCAAATGCTCTTGCTAGGTTTTGTACGTGGCATATAATTTCTCCCTGGGGGATCTTGCAGGTTGTGCTGGGCACGTAATCAGTCCTGGGATGCTCTTGCTAGGTTTTTCTTGGTCGCATATAATTTCTCCCTGGGAGATCTTGCAGGTTGTGCTGGGCATGTAATCAGTCCTGGGATGCTCTTCCTAGGTTTTGCTTGGTCGCATATAATTTCTCCCTGGGAGATCTTGCAGGTTGTGCTGGGCACGCAATCAGTCTTAGGATTCTCTTGCTAGGTTTTGCTTGGTCGCATATAATTTCTCCCTGGGAGATCTTGCAGGTTGTGTTGGGCACGTAATCAGTCCTGGGATGCTCTTGCTAGGTTTTGCTTGGTCACATGTAATAGCTCCCTAGGATATCCTATAGGTTGAGCAGTGAGCTCGTAATCAGTCCTTTGATGCTCTTGCTAGGTTTTGTTGACACACAGAATTAGTCCTGAGGATTCCACAGTATGGCCATGGATGATGAAGACCTACAGGAGGCTAGGCCTACATATAGCATGAAAAAGGGCTGGATTTGTAGAACTTCCTATGATGAGAAGAATTCAGAGATAGCCCAGTGATCGAGATAACATGTACAACAACAGTGATGATGATGATGCTCTGTGATCCAATGACGATGATCCAGCTCTAGATTTGAAGACTTGTGTCTATATGTATTGATGACTTGTGTCAAGAGAATACCTTCCTAGTTAAGAGGGAGTGTTGATGTATTTGTAACTTCGGAAGATATTCACTTGTATATTGTATTTGTACTTTATTGTATCCCCAACGGAGATGTATTATTCCTCCGATTGGAAGTGTCGTCAGTTGTACTTGCATGTGTCGCAAGTTAAATTGTAAGTTTCATAACTTATACTTGATGGGTTATTAGACCACCTTGATGGGGTCTGCCTTGTATGAGTCATTTGGGTCAAAGGGTTATTAGACCACTCTAGAGGGGTTGGCCCAGTCAACATTATGTTAAGTGGTTAAGTTGGGGCTGACCTAGTTAGAGTTAAAAGGAAAGTCAAGTTAGTGTATAAATAGAGAGTGTGTCTCTCTCATTTTACACATTCTGTTATTCACTCACTTCGCATTAGTGAAAGAAGAGGAGGGTGCGCACAAGTGGAGGAGGAGCATGCTGATGAAGATATCTATCTCTTGGGTTTGATCATGGTGATCCTTGTATTGATGCTTATTCTATCTCTGAGGAAGTTGCGGGGTTTTTCACCTTCTTGGTTTTCCCCGGTGAAGTGTTTTGTGTCTCTTGTCTCTTATGCTTGATATGTTGTACATGTTGTTCTTTCAGTTAAGATCCTAGATCTATTGAATTAAATGAGGAAAAACTAACAACGTCAAGAGATCAATATTTATGACACAAGGATACAACCCACAAATACCAAGAGAAGATAGGAGGGAAGGGGATAGTCCACCACCAAGCCTAGATCTTGAGAGGATGAATATTTCTAATAATTCTAGCATCTTTATTTACATAGAAGATCCCTTACATTGCAAAGAAAAAATACCTTGAAAATGAAAGAAACACTCCCCTTGATACAAATTAGGGTGACTCTTAGCCTTCCCACTCTACTTGGATTTTTTCCCTTACATGGTTTGTCCCGGGGTATTTTTTAAGGATTCAAATACTATACTTAAGTATAGTATTCTAGGTGATTATTTTGGATTAAAAAAACCATACATATAGATAAGTAGGTTAATATTATATAAGAAACACACAATTTACTACTAAAACTTGTAAATTTTGGCGAATATTGTAAAAAAAAACATATTTTATGTAAATATAAGCGATATTTTAGATAAAAAAATGGCCAATTAGCGAATTTATTTTTTGAAAAAGGCCAAAAAATAACCAATTGGCAAAAAGTTTCCCCTAAAAATTACCCCAGTTTGTTCTTTTTGTTAGAATATTCACCAATACTAAGAGGGGGGGTGAATCAGTATTGAGCACTTTTTACCATTTTTAACCTTAAGCACATCATGTAACATTAACCATTAACAATGCCATTCATCATCACATAAAATCATACATAGTGCACAAATATTTTACGTGGAAACCAAAACAGGAGAAAACCACATAATGCTTTTCTGATGTAATAACAATATTACATTTATAGGAAGCACCAACTTCTTATTTATGAGCACCAACTCAAAGGAGGCTACAACTCCCTAGCTTTACCAACTCCAACTAGAAAGAAGCACCCACTCCCTAGATTCTCTAGCACCCACCAAAAGGAGGCTACAAACCCCTAGTTTTACTAGTTGAAACTAGAAGGAAGCACCCACTCCCTAAATCAAATGCTCCAACCTATAGAGAGGACACCAATCCTCGGTGAGCTTCAACTCACCCTAGCACCACGTTGCCACCCTGATATGAGAAAGAGTATCAACCTGTCGCTATCATTGTCTTCACATTGTCACTGTCTTCACACCCTCACTGTCACGGTCACTATCACTGCCACTGTCTTCACAACCTGCCTCCGATCTACTTCATAATATTCCTCTTATTTGCTTCATAATCTACCTTTGACCTGCTTCATAATTTGCCTTTGATCTACTTCATACTATAGAGAAACACTTACTTCCATAGGGAATATCTCCAAAATTATAGCATACTAATATATTAAACTTGTACCCAAGGTACTTCAATATCTCTACTTCATCTCCTCAAAGGTTCACCATCTGAAACATCCTAAAACAAAATTTATAGAGAAAATACCAAACTAACTTGTTTAAAGTTGATTTCAAGATCATTAAGAAACCCTAAAATCCCGAGGTCATATCTCTGAAAATATAGTAGACCAACATGTGAAACTTGTATTGCAAGTTCTGAAAGCTTCCTACATCTCCTCCAAGGGGCACTATCTAAATATTTCTAGAACAAAAGATATAGCGAAATTTCCAAATTAACCCGTTTAAAGTTGATTTCAAGATCATTCAGAAGCCCTAACTTCCCGAGGTCATATCTCCAAAAAATATAGCATACCAGCATCTGAAACTCGTACCACAAGTTCCTCAGGATCTCTAATTCATCTTCTCTAAGGGGAACTATCTAAATCTTTATAGAGCAAGGGATATAGTGAAAATGCCAAGATGACCCATTTAAAGATGATTCAGAAACCCTAAATTCTCGAGGCCATGTCTCCTAAAATTTAGTGAACCAACATCTAAAATTTTTACCACAAGTACTAACACATCATAGCTCTTTCCCATAAAAATTTCACGGTTTGAATCATCCTTGAACAAAAGTTAGATTAAAATTTACAAGATGACATGAAACAAATTTCACAACAAAAACCCTAGAACATATCATCACAAGATTTCATCTTCCATAGGAATTTCACCCTTCTTCACTTGATCTTCCCTTGGAAATTCGCTCCTCTTCATTGGTTGAGTTGAATTGATGTTTTTCAAATGCCAATTGAGGTTCCTCTTATTTATATGAGTCTTCTCCACACAACGGGGTGCGACTAAGGGTCGTAACTCTTGGGTCGCACCTCTTCCTTAAGTATGGTCGACCTATAACTTAACATTAATTATTGTATTCAATAATTTCGGGGGATTCTTCAATGTTTCAATTGGATTTGAGTTAGCTTCTTGACCACTTCATGGCTTCATTAAGGGGCTTTGACATGTCTTCTTGACCACTTCATGTCTTCAATGCTTTTAGATACTTCATCAATGGCTCAATGGGATTTGACTTATCTTCTTGACAATTTCATGGATTCATCAATGTGTTCCAAGTGGACATATCACCATTGATTTAGGGGATTCTTTCTTTTACTAATGTTATCATCAATGGCAACCAATTTTCCAACAATGAGTTTTACCAATATTCTTTTACAAGAATTCTTCTTCAATGTTGTTGATATTTTGCTGCTCTTTGCTTCTTCAATACTTCTTCTAGATACTTCAACTAGAGACATCATCATTGCTTTAGGGTATTTTTAGGCTTTCATTGCTTCAGAGGCTTATTCACACTTTACATCATCATGGTTGCAGGGGCTTCTTCAATGTTCATTGACAATGACTCATCTTCATGGATTCATCAAGGGGCTTTGGGGATTCTTAAAATTTCACTTTATCATGCTTATGTGGACACATCATCATCACTTTAGGGGCATCTTCCATGGATTTAGGGACTTGATCCATTTTTGTACCACTCAAAGTGGGCATGTGGACACAACCACATGTTCTCTCATCCCATGAGGGCCATGTTTAATAGCTACGCCATAAGGGGACCACTTTGGAGTTATACACACTTATGTCAAGGATCCTTCAAGGCTCTTCAGGGATTCTTCAAGTGGACACATCATTACTAATTTAGGGGATTCTTCAACACTTCAGGGGCTTTGACATGGCTTGACCACTTCATGGATTCACAAGGATTCTTCAAACAATCTTCTTCTATTATCGCCACATCATCATCATTGACATTGCGACATTGACATCAATGCCAACATCACTCAACAATATTATAAGCTCATGACATAGATCTCTTGACCCTGAGATTAGTTTTCAGGCCTCTTGTTTTATTCCATATAAGAAACATAATTCCTTAGGTTTGCCTATAAATATGTTCATGCTTTTGCACTTAGTCTTAGACACATCCATAGGCACCCCATCCATTTTAGAACAATTTTCTCGACCTTCAAAATATGTTGCTTGATTTTATTACTTGTTTCCATAAGACTCCAATGCTTTGAGGAGTTTTATTGCATCCATTGTCTTTTGAATTGGATAGATTTTTTTTTTTCATTTATATAGGTGTTTTGAAACAAATTATCACTTTCATGCATCATATTCTATTTTCCATCATGTTGTGATATGAAACACTTGCATCCTCAATCATTTTCATAATTTTAACATTTGAAATACTAACACTTGTTGAATAAGGTAATGAGTCATTACCATTATGTATATGAACACAATCTTTCTAATTAAAGATATTCCCATTTTCTCCAACCCCTTAACTTTGGCACCTATCCTTTTGTAATCATCGTGTTTCATTCCTTGGAAAGTTTATCTGCACCAACTCACATTCTCTAAAAGCCTCTAGATGATAGTAGAGATTATCCATGTCTATTGTTGGAACTCCTTTACATTTTTTCATATAAACTCATTGAATGCTAAGAAATTGTTGCATTATAAAATTTTCCAAGGAATCCTTAAGTAACAATACAAACATTGTCTAGTGATTTGCCTCTTTGAATATGGTGACATGAATGGATAAAAAACCAATTAGTTCTAATTATTGATCTTAATTGTAACACGAACCCATGATGTAATTGTTTATGTGACGATGAAATGGTCTAAGATGACCAAATGTATTGTATGATGTACAATGATATTTAATAGAAATCCCTAACGATTGTAGATGAAGAATGATGAAGAAGAGATGTGGGGATATGATTCCAAGAGTAGGGGAAATGAAAGGGGGTCTAAGGAGAAGATGACCCTAGTGACTTATTAATTTAAGTATTATCCTTACTTGAAAGCTTAAAAGGTTATTTTATCCTAAGGTCCCTAAATCATGTTTATGAGAGTGGCTTAATTAATTTTAACTTTGTTATAATCCTAAGCAAGGAATAAGAAGGGAAAAGTGGGATCCTCTTGAGTACCATATGGTGCAAAGTTACAGCGATGCCCATAATGTGAGAATTAATCTTATAGATTCATTCATTCTAATAGTCCATCATGGATTCTATCATGTTGGTTATCAAGCTAACCATTTCAGATGGTGCCTATGAGAGAAAACTTGGCCTACAATTGAGGTCCTTGGAGACCTAACACAAAGATTCCATGGTTGGTCTGTGTTAAAGAAATGGAAGGGAATGGAGATAGCTTGATATACTACATGAAGAGAAAGGGATCCATTATTTGTGTTGTGTAGGATAATGGGGGAGGAGTGATAGTGTCCTGGGATGGCTATAGAGGGGGTTTGGCACTAGATGTTCCCGACACAAATAATCCCTGGCCAACCTGTGTTGTAGCTCTTGAAAGGAATTGGGATAGCATGAGAGACTATTTATAGATAATGGCATCCCATTCCTTATGTTGTGCGGGATGATGGGGGAGGAGTGCTAGGAATTTGTTATAGCGCAAACTGGCACTTCCTCGTTTGTGGCGACAATATCCCAAGATGAAACCTAAGTGTCTAAGATTGATCAGGAACATGAATCCATCATCATGGAAGTAACCCTAATTTGACCCTATTTGATGATATGAACCCCCTTGAAGAGAATCCAATTCATTTCTCTTTCAAATCAACAAGTTACATGCATAAAAGAGGCCCCACACATGTTTGTCTACAGTGAGGAGTGTGCCACTCACCTTGCGCTTGAGTACGGTGTGTGGGCCTAGAAAAATAACTATATATATATATATATATATAATATTGAAAAATGGGAAAGTTATGACATTTTTGAGTTAGTTGGTCTCATTTGCAACCTCTAAAACTAGTTGGTAACCATCACAACTATCCTAAACATTAAATAAAAAGGGATTTGATGGACCAAGTGAGGGAGTACACCCATATCATTGTTATGATAGAGGAATCTTTATACCACATTAAATCCATTCACCTCTATGATCCCTCAGTGACCCATGTCCCTATGCACTCCTTTCATAAGTGTTGAATTCATTCATCCTATATGACTTCTACCCTATACACCCTTGGCAGAACAAGTGATTGGAAGTGGGATTGTAAGTGATTCAAGAACAAAGGAACCCTATCAAAGGTTTCAAAAGGTGCCTCAGTAGAAATAAGGTAACTAATGTATTAGTCTTTTGTTGTTGTTTAATAGAAATTCGTTATATTTCCCTTCCCCACATACATGTGTAAAATTTAATGTGTTGAATCTCTGTGATTTGATTGAAGTATATTAGTCATTTAAAGAGCATCTTTAAATACTAAATGTATCTGTGCATATGTTCTTGTTTTGGTTAAGATTTTCATCAAATTCGTAAGGTTTATAAGGAGGGTATTTGAACTATCCCCAATTTTGAATTGGAATGTATTTAATCAAAATTATATAGATGATGTAAATATGCTAATATGGATCTCTATTGCGGAGCTCAAGGCCAAGGCTTGACTAGTGAATGGCTAGCCATGTATGATGTAAACATTTTTATTTGGACTGTATGGTTGGCTTGTCATGCTAACTCGAAAGCTATGTAAATAGTATGTTGGAAAAATAAAATAAATGGTCCAAGATGGTTGTGTAAAGAGAACTAGATGGGCTATGATTCCACCAGAGGAGAAGAGGAAAGGGGCATATGGAAGACCAAACCCTTTGTTTCCAAGTGTCAACCTTAGAACTCATCCAAATTCTTCCATGTGCTTTAAATAGGCCAATTACCTTCTTTTGAATATTTATTCTAATCATTGAATGCATATGTGAGGTTGGTGAGAAAATTCACCTCATGCAATTATTGAAGCATGGGGGTGAATGCACTTTTGTGACAGTTCTACAGTTTTCAGGAGTCCTTTTCTTATCTAGTAAGAAGCTATGTCAATTGTCTTTTCGACATCATCTCACATCCCTTGGAGTCAACACTCTTTATATCATTCTCTCATGCATACCTACACTATGTATAGCTCCCCATTGTTGTTCATGACCATTAATAGACCATGTATAACCGATGAATTTGAATTTAGAGGCATGATTGTAGATTTGAAGGGAAAATGAATGGTTGTAGGTGAGCACAGAGGTTGGGCAGGTTAGGAACCCTTACCCATTAAGTTTTGCTAGTCATAGGTGCTTGAGAAGGCATGAATTAAGGCTACAGGTGGTTATCCAACAACATATAATAGGTTGGTCTCCTTCTATGCACACACTAGAAGCACCTGGCAATATGGATTAACCAAGAGAACTGTGGATCAGTGAAGGGGATGCCCGAGCCTAGAAGGGTGTTGTGTGGGGCAGGTGTTGTAGGGCCCAAGGATGTGAGGGTTGAGTGTGATCCCTATAAAGTTCTGTATGAGCATTTGGCTATGAATAGAGAATGTAACAGGTTGAGGGATGAGAGAGAGAATCATGTAGGTGTTTCCTTAACCCTGGTGGCCTCATAGCCCAGCTTGGGGTGGCCTCTTAGCATAAAGAGTATCTACTAGACAGAGTGCCTACGACTGGGTGGAAAAGCACTCTTACACGACCAGTTGATTGGATCTTCTTGTTTAAAGATAATTATTCCCTTGTATAAGAATGTGCAATGATTTGTATTTGATGCATGTGATGATTATGCTTGTATATGCATGCTAAGTGTGTGTAGGTAGGGTTTATTTCCGTTGTATGTTTTTATTTATGTATCTGCACACGCATTTTAGATGTTATGAATTTGTATTATGGATATGGGGTGAAATTTGGAGCCTGTAATTCATTCATGTCCCTCTCTGTTGGTCGAATTGATGTTAAAGAGGAGTAGGTTGAAGGTAAATAGAAAGAGTAGCAAGGATTAGACTTCAAAAACAAGTTCCTACCTTTCCTTTATCTCATTCCCCTTCTTGTTTGATTGTTGGATTTCCCTTTTAAATGGTGAAACATCTCTTCTTGAGTCTGACATGTCTATCTAGAGAGACTTAAGGTCAAGTTTCTACTTCTTAGTATGTTGGTAACCAAACCTGGTCATTAGGAAGTTTTTTCCCACAATAGAACTAGCAATTCTGTTGGGGAAAAATATTTCTATAGGGATTTGGTAGTTTGATTTTCTTAGCTAGTTTGGGTGTATTTCAGTCCTTTAGGTCCTTTTCATAGTCCATCACCTTTCAATTTCCAAGAAAGTGAATAATATTCCAATTTTTTGCTTGTTTCAAGCCTACCCAGGTGTCCTACTCTCCCCATAGTGGTATCATGGTCATATAGTAGGGGTCCCATGCACCCTTCTTCAATACCAAGCACCTTTCTTTAATAATAGGCTTGTGGCCACTCACTGTCTGGACTAGACAGAAGCGTGGGAGGAAGAGTATAGGGTTGTTGCCATGTTTTTGCTTGTTTTTCTCTTTGATACTAGTTGGTTTGGGTTTTTTAAGTAGGAGGGGAGTTAATATCTTCAACTTGGACTGCCTTTAGTGGTGTTTGGATGCTTGCATACCTTGGATTATTTTCAGTTAGGAAATATTTAAGGGATTTACTGACCTTGTTTTTCATTTTATGTTTGTTGTTTTACACTTTATCATGAATAAATGAGGCTTTAAGTACCTACCTATGCCTCTGTTTTTCCTCCGTGTTTGGGTGAAGTAGACATCAAGGCCTTGCTTTTCAAGTAGACGTGCTTGTACCCTTTTGATTCTAAGAAAATTCATTGATTGTTTCTTCTCAAATTGTCTTATGCGAGAATTGGTGAAAGGCCAAGTTTTTGAATCTCTTTTGCACTTAGTAATGAATCAACAATTGGATTTATCTTTGTATTTGTAGGTGTACGTTACATTTTGCATTTTCATATTAAAAGATACATATTGGAATTAGTTGTTTTGGGATTATAATAAAAGAGTGATTTGAAACATAGGATTGATTGATTCTTTTGAAGTCTTGTATACCTTATTTTATTTTAGAGGATGATGAATGGAATCATTTGAATATCCTTAATGGTATCTGAAAGTTTGTGTGTCATTTTCACTTTTTTTATTCCTGAACAAGTTTGTGGTTTTTGAAAAGAATCAAACATTAAAAATAACTAGGTGTTTTATTTCTTAGAAACCAATAGTAGCCTAGATTCCAGGGCCTTGGCAGTAGGTTTGAGAGTAAATTTATCCAAGGCCATTAGAACAAGACTAAGAGATCATTTACTTGAGTGGAGAAATCTAGTAATAGCAGAAAAACTTGGTGGGAAAGTACGTCTCACACATGTGTCAAGCACAAGGTAAATCTAGGTAAAAAATTGGGATCTTCCCCTTAATTGTTTGTTTAGTGGGATACTTTAGTATATTAGATCCAAGGAAGTGGAAATTCCTTGGGGTGACACCACTTTGTTTTGACTTTCAAGTCTTGAAATTGTGGCCTACATTCCCTACCCATTCACATATACCTATCATGCGACTATTCCACCCAACTGTTGTATGTGAATTGGTATCCTTAGTTGCTTTTCCTAGGTTCTTCATAGGTGACTGAAAAGGGAAAGTGTCGTGGTACCTAGGAAATACGTATAACATCCACTCATATCCCTTGGAGGGTACTTTTATTCATGGGAGTACTTGGCCCTTGGGTTATTGTTGTAGGAGAGTTATTGTAACTATTTATCAAACCTTCGTTGGTTGGACTTGGGCCCTAATCATCCTAAGATGAACTTTGGAAGTCCCTTGTGCATCTCTTCACTGATTAGAATTGGGTATTAATCACCCCATGCTTATCTTTGGAAGGTTAGGATTGCTTGTTTTGAATCTTTCAGGAATCTTTTAGTGAGTGTGGGCCTATTGTAAAACAAGTTGTAAAAGTTTCTTTCTTTTCTTTGGTTTGAGTCAAAGTGGCCGAATAAACCTTTCTCCAGTCTATAAGGATCCAGAGGCTATCACTTGAAAAATAATATTTACCTCCTAAGAAGAGACACAAATTGGATCACACTGATCCACCCCCATAGGGGCAGAGGAATGGAACCTTAGAACTGAAAACAATCCCACATAAGAAGATGGAGGACGATCTAGATATAATGAGTCTAGCAGGTTTTCCAAAGAAGGGTACCTTAGTGGTATAGATGATCACTTTAATATATATAAGAGAGGTATATATCCTCCTATTCAAGAAGAATTAGGTCTTATTGAGATTGAAAAACTTACATAACCAAAAAGAGGATTTAATCCACCTACATCTAGATCACATAGTCTGATCTTCGTTTAGAGTCGACACACATAATTTCGTAACACATTGAAATATGTTGGCTGATTGGGATGTCATGGATAACACATGAGGGATTCTTTCCACTAGGGGTATTCCCCCTCCACTCACTTCAAACCCCATATGAGGAGTTAACACAACCGTGTCTTTTGCATTTGAGTCAGCATGGTCCCCACTGTCATATGGGATATCAAATGGAGGATCAATTCCTTCGATTGTTGCTCCTATTAGTGGAATGGGAATTTTGACATCTATATCGTAGGATACTAATCCATTTTTGTTTGGATTTCCATTTATTGGATTTTCGTCTATGCCTACTAGTACACCTCCTGTAGTATCAAATTTCACTACATCTGGTGGTGGTCCTTCCATCTCCTTCAATGTATTTCCATTTGGAGGTGGACACACACCTATGGAAATTTCTTCCATGGAAACTAGATATTTGACAACCTTCAACATTCCCCAAGGAAGCATGCCTTTCCTGGGCATGGGGGGAACAAGTACTGGAGCTTCTTCAGGGTTCAGCATTCCCCAAGGGATCTTGGATTTCCCTGGGTTCATAAGCCTACTTAGTTAAGTTTCCACACCATATGTCCAAGTACAACCCAGTTATACTCAGATCCATGGAGATCAAACCAATCCTTTTGTGGTTCCTAGTAACCCTTATATACCAGAACAATCTTTCATTAACCCAAACCAATGGGAAATCAATTCCCTGGGAAGTTGGAACCCAATTGCGTAGAAAAAGTTACCATTCTCGGAAACGTTAAATTTGCATCTAACCAATGATCTAGTGTTGAACAAACCTTGTTGGCTCCCGATCCCCATGAAACTTCCTTTCAATATACTGGCAAGTTTGAAGGGAAATATGGGGAAGAGCCTACCATGCACGCCATGGCATTCCACCTTTGGTTTTCATCAAACTCGTTATTGGATGATTGCATTAGGCTTCATCTCTTCTAGAGAACATTAAATGAGGTAGTTGCTAAATGTTACATCAAGCTATCATGATCTTGTTTCCAAAACTTCGATGCAATTGCGATGACATTTCTTGATCACTTACAACTGCTAGTTCGCTATGAGACTAGCACTGAGATTTTGACGTCCTTTAGATAGGATAACTCCACACATATCTCAAAGTTCTGTGGCGATATTGGGTTCCTAAAAATATGAAACATTGCATCTCTTTGTAACTACTACAGGAAAAAGGAAATGCTGATCTGTTCTGACAAAATATGAGCAACCTAGGGGTAGAGGAATCCTTTAATAAGCTCCAAGGCGCATATGAGATTCGTGTAAACACAACATAATTGTTTTTAAGTGCTTTTATGGTACAATGATGTGTGTTCAAAAGTATGTATGGATGCAGCCATCATATTCATGAGTGGAGGAGAAGGTGTTGCCTTATAAAATCCCATATTCCCGATTAATTTTTGGTAGATTGGTTTATAAAGTCGACCTTGCAACCATACATTGTGAAAGGCATAGCTCTATCGGGGGTAACCACTAAGGAATAAGCGATCATCAAGGCCCAACAATTGTACTTTGTGTAATCACAATCCTGGATATTGTACTAGATGCTTCCCTCTATTCCTGGAGTAGAAGTTGATCCAGCGCAATTGAAACTTGGACCTCATGTCGATGGTGTGATCGGTTCATTAGAAAATGCGGCAACCAGTTAGTTCACCACATAGATGGGACAAATGTCTTTTAAAACGCATGTAGCTTCTCATAAAAAAACCGACAACCCTATTTGCACTCAACCCTCCCATGTTCTATCAATATAGACATATAATTCCAAAGACAACCAACAACCTAAAGGAAAAAAAAAGAATAAAAAGAATGGGAACAAGGGTAATAATGTGAATAACAATAATGCTGGTGGGGATAAGAAAGAAAAGAAGAGGTGAAATTTCTGTGTAAGTTCTATGGAGATCGCCTGACTCATAAATGTCCCAAAATGGAGGTTGCTCAATGACTATTGGCACAACAATAAGCTCCAAAGGAATTTGTTTTCTTGACCAACCCTTTCCCTCAACAACTCCAGCAAATGGTTTTTGGAACCCTTGTTCCCCTGCAAGGGGGAAATCAGGGAGTCTCCTTTGAAGGGGGGAATCAAGGAGTCTCCTCTGAAGGGGGAAACTCGTCGAATGAAAATGTATACATGTGTGAATTATGAGACACCTATGTCTATATCCAAAGGAAAGGATATCATTGACTCCAACTTTCCCAATACCCTATATATCAAGAATCCAACCAATGACACAATTCCTCACATACTGAAAGGTGTGCTAAAGCGAAATGCACCACCCAAAATTATAGAATTGTTGAATACCTATCCCGACATCAGTGTGGATGTTTACTATAGATGTCCTCTAGAGTTGTCCTACACAACAAAAAACTCAATTAATGACGATAGGAGCTTTATACCCTTTGGATTCTCATCTTATAACATTTGACTTGGACAATTGGAAGCCTTGCCTGCCTCATTCTATCACATTTAGATCCAGGTTTCAACCATAGGGTCAAACATTTTCATAACTTTAGTAGATAAAGGAGCTTCCACTTCTGTGATGTCCTTGTCATGTTAGCAAGCTATAGGATTGCCTGAGACTGTTCCCTTTACTATGATGTTGAAAGCTTTTGACAACCATCTTTTCGGACCTCATGGAATTATCCCGACTCTTCTTGTAGAGATAGGGAGAAATACTATAATCATGGAGGTGGAAGTCATCGATACTATACTAGATCATAACCTCATGTTAGATCATAGTTGAACTTAATCTTCTTGGGAATGTTATATCTCTTCACATGGTGGCTGCATGTACAACACGATCCCCTCCCCAGTAGTGATTCGCCTGCGCCGGGCGCGTCCGGAGGGGGGGGTATCCCGACAGGGCCCACCCCCTTCGTTTCGGACCGTTAGGTTCCGAAACGACACAGAGGGGGCTGTTAGGCCCCCGAAGTCCGCGCGGAGTGCAAAATTTTTTTGGGTTGTTTTTTTGCTTTTTCGCGATTTCGACCCATTGTACTCTATCTAATCCCGGTAAAAGGGATTAGGGTTGTAACCTAATTTCGGGTAAACGAATTAGGGTTTTAGATGCTGCGGAATACCATATATTGTATTGTAAATGGTTGAATAAACATATAATGAAAAGGAGCAGTGCGGCTCTAAGTTTTGCTGGTTTTTTCTCGGTTAAGGGTTTCCAGGTGAAAATCTCTGTGTTATGTGTGTGCCATTGTGTATTTTCTGTTAATGCTTAAGAATCAATATAAGTTTGTACTTCACTGTTAAGGTTTAAAACTTACATTTGGTATTAGAGCATTTTTTGGGTTCAGAGGGACGCCTTTGTTTCCAAGCGTTTGGCTCGATCTTGGATTTGTGATAAACCTGGTTTCAGTGGGAGCTTTGCAGCGGTGATTTATTTTTCTTTAAAGAATGGCGAGTAGTTCTAGATTCGAGATTGAGAAATTTAATGGCTAGAGCTTTGAGCCATGGAAGCTCAAGATGGAAGATCTTCTGGTAGATAGAGAACAATGGATTGCAGTAGATCTAGGTACCATGCCCATTGGTGCGGTAAAAGAAGAATGGGATAAGCTGGAAAGAAAAGCAAGGAGCACCATTCGTCTTTGCCTCGCAGATTCGGTATTGGTGAATGTATCTGGAGAAGACAGTGCAAAGAAGCTATGGGATAAACTGGGAAATCTATATCAGTCAAAGTCCCTGGTAAATAAGTTATTTCTGCGAAAGAAATTGTACCTTCTGAGGATGACTGATGGAGACTCTGTGTCAGAGCATCTAAATGCCTTCAATACTCTGGTAAGTCAGTTGACATCTGTTGGTATTACGATTACTGATGATGAAAAATGTATTAGTCTGTTGTGCTCTTTGCCAGATTCATGGGATAATCTGGTTATAGCTATTGGGAGTAATGCAACCATGCTAAACTTCGATGATGTGGTTGCATCCTTGCTATAGGAGGAAATGAGGCGGAGATCCATTAATAGTTCAACCAAGGATGCATTATTTGTAAGAGGTCGCCCTGGAGACAGATCTAAAAATAAATCTTCAGGTGGTAGATCTAAATCTAGAGGGAGATCTAAATCTCCAGGACCTTCTGTAAGAAAATGCTGGAAGTGCGGTAAAACTGGGCATTACAAGAAGGATTGTAAATCCAAAAATACTGATAAAAGCAGAGGACCTAATGATGCTCCATTCATAGATGGGAAAGAATCTACATAGGAAGGAGGAGATGTGTATTTGGAATCTTCAAGTACACATGCAGAGCATGTGTCGTGGTTGATTGACTCAGGTGCGTCTTATCATATGACTCCTCACAGGGAGTGGTTTTCTGAATACAAAAATTATGATGGAGGAGATGTATTTCTGGGAGATAACTTGGTGGCGAAAATCATAGGTTGAGGAAAGATCAAGCTATTGCTCAAAGATGGAAGGGTTAAAACTCTTCCCGGGGTTTTGCACATTCCAAAGCTGGCTAGAAACCTTATATCTGTAAGTAAAATGGATGATGTAGGTGTGAAAACTTTCTTTGAAAAGAACACATGCAAGATGGTTCGAGAATCACTGGTGCTGATGAGGGGAGTTCGGATTGGAACTCTATACAAGTTGTTGGGAAGCACCTTCAAAAATGGATGTAACAGTACTATTGTTCCTGAGGGTAAAAATGAAGGAGACAGAGTCCTTACTGTCTCTAGTGAGAAGACATCGCTATGGCATCGAAGGCTGGGACATATTGGAGAGAAGGGTCTTTGACTATTACAAGGTAAAAGTATGGCTGAAGGCATGTGTGATTTCAGATTAGATTTTGATTTATGTGAACATTGCTTATATGGTAAACAGAATCGGGTAAGATTCTCATCTGGTGTTGTAAGAGCTAAAGGAATCTTAGAGTTAATACACAGTGATGTTTTTGGACCTGTGCCTGTTCCATCACTAGGTAAATCTGTGTATGATGTTTCATTTATAGATGATTTCTCAAGAAAAACTTGGATTTATTTCCTGTGTAAGAAATCTGAGGTTTTTAAAAGATTCAAAGAATTTAAGGCTCTTGTAGAGAATCAAACTAAAAAGAAAATAAAAGTACTCGGAACAGATAACGGTGGAGAATTATGTGAAAGTGAATTTGAGGAGTTCTGTAAAACGTGTGGAATAGCAAGGCAAAAGACTACTCCATACACACCTCAACAGAATGGGGTTGTAGAAAGGATGAACAAGACATTGATGGAAAAGGCAAAGAGTATGCTCAGTGGTGCAGGGCTAACACAACAATTCTAGGCAGAAGCTGTTGACACTGCGTGTTACTTAGTGAATAGGACACCCACATCAGCGTTGGTTGACAAGACACCTCATGAGGTTTGGACTGGTAAGAAACCCTCTCTCTCTCATCTCAGAGTGTTTGGGTGTGATGCTTTTGTACATGTTCCAAAGGAGAAAAGGAGCAAGTTGGATAATAAAGTGGAAAAATGTATTTTCATTGGTTACAAGGATGGAGTGAAAGGTTACAAGTTGTCGAACCCAGTAAAAAGGCAAACAGTTTACAGTCGAGATGTGATCTTCAGAGAAGTTGAAAGCAATTCCAAGATTGAGGATGTACCAAAGGAAAAGGATTCAGAGAAGCTACACTTTGATATCAAGGATGAAAGAGGTGATTCTTTTGAGGAACCAGATTCATCTGGATCAGATGAGGAGGCAGAATCGTCTGAATCAGATGAAGAGGTGGATCCACAGACTCTGGTATTGAGGAGATCTGACCGAGTAAGAAGGAAAGCTGAAAGGTACAGTCCCCCTGATTTTTGTTCTAATTTTGTGTTATCTATTACTGATGATGATCCTATAACTGCTAAAGAGGCAATGGATTCAGAGGATAGTAAACTATGGAAGAAGGCCATGATAGAAGAAATGGATGCCTTGGACAAAAATGAGGCATGGGATCTGGTTGAGTTGCCAGAAGGAAGAAAGCCTGTTGGAAGCAAATGGGTATTCAAGAAGAAGTTAAATGTAGCAGGTAAAGTGGAGAAGTACAAGGCACAACTAGTAGCGAAAGGTTATTCCCAAATTGAGGGCATCGATTTTGGTGAGATTTTTTCACCTGTTGCAAAATTGAATTCTATTAGATTTCTTCTATCTATTTCTGCTGTTTTTGACCTTGAAGTAGAACAGATGGATGTAAAGACGGATTTCCTACATGGAAATATTAATGAAGAGATCTATATGAAGCAACCAGAACGGTTTGTGGTGAAAGGAAGAAAGGAGCTTGTCTGTAAGCTGAAAAAATCTCTCTATGGATTGAAACAATCTCCAAGAATGTGGTATCAAAAATTTGATACTTATATACTGGGACTTGGTTTCTCAAGAAGCAAAGTTGATCACTGTGTTTATTTTAAGCTAACTGGTGATCATTTTATTTATGTAATATTGTATGTTGATGATATGTTGCTAATTGGAAACAACAAGGAAATCATCAAGGATGTCAAAAAACAGCTGTCATCTGAATTTGACATGAAAGATCTTGGTGCTGCAAATTTTATTTTGGGCATGGAAATAAAAAGAGATCGTGAAAACAGGAAACTCTGGTTAAATCAGAGGAAATATGTTGAAACGATATTGAAGAGATTTGATATCCAGGAAAGCAAACCAGTGAAGGTGCCCATTCCTATAGGTGTAAGGTTATCTACAGAACAATGTCCCATGACACAAGAAGAGGTAGAGGACATGTCTCATGTTCCCTATGCTAGTGCAGTTGGCAGTCTGATGTATGCCATGGTCTGTACTAGACCAGATATAGCCCATGCAGTGGGAGTTTTGAATAGATACATGTCAAAACTAGGAAAGGAACATTGGACTGCAGTAAAGAGGGTCTTCAGGTATTTGTGTGGCACTATAGATTTTGCAATCTGCTACCAAGGAAGACCCGGTCTAAACAGAGAGATAGATATACAAGGATTTGCTGATGCTGACTGGGCTGGATATCTTGATCATAGAAGATCTACAAGTGGCTACGTTTTTAATCTATTTGGAGGAGAAATCAGTTGGATGAGTAGAAGACAATCTGTAGTTGCACTCTCAACTACAGAAGCTGAATACATGGCAACTACCCATGCAAGTAAGGAAGCTGTATGGTTACAAAGATTGTGTTCAGGTATTGGTTTTGTTCAGAATGCAGTAAAGATTGGCTGTGATAGCTCAAGTACAATATTTTTGGCAAAGAACCTTGCTTATCACTCGAAGACAAAGCACATTGATGTGCAGTACCATTTCGTCAGAGACATGGTTGAACAAAACAAAGTGTTGCTGGAGAAGGTTGACACTTTGGTAAATGTTGCAGACTCTTTGATAAAGTCTGTGAGTACTCAGAAGTTCTCCTGGTGTAAAGAGAACATGGGCATTGTTGCCCTGAATTGTTAAAGTCATAAATTTCTCATGTATGTGAAGAGAACAACAAGTGGGAGAATGTTGGGAATGTTATATCTCTTCACATGGTGGCTGTGTGTACAACACGATCCCCATGTTGGGTTGTTTTTTTCTTTTTTCGCAATTTCGACCCATTGTATTCTATCTAATCCCGATAAAAGGGATTAGGGTTCTAACCTAATTTTGGGTAAACGAATTAGGGTTTTAGATGCTGCGGAATACCATATATTGTATTGTAAATGGTTGAATAAACATATAATGAAAAGGAGCAGTGCGACTCTAAGTTTTGCTGGTTTTTTCTCGGTTAAGGGTTTCCAGGTGAAAATCTCTGTGTTATGTGTGTGCCATTGTGTATTTTCTGTTAATGCTTAAGAATCAATATAAGTTTGTACTTCACTGTTAAGGTTTAAAACTTACAATTCTATGATGGAAATAGTGTCAATTTTCTGCGTGATTTTCTTTCCACATGAAGGGAAGAGCGTCACGATTGACCAACAGTCTTTTTGCAAAAACAAGTCCATTCAAACAAACAAGATGAGTGTTTAGTTAGTCATTTATTCCATGAGGGCCTGCGAAAACATTGGAGTGGGTATGTACCCTACCTTTATGGGCACATTCAATTTCCCCGCACCCAACATGAATGAAAACATTGCCCCGATACACATGATCTCATCGGTCACCGCTACTTCCTTGGTAAGAGGAGCAGTGCGACTCTAAGTTTTGCTGGTTTTTTCTCGGTTAAGGGTTTCCAGGTGAAAATCTCTGTGTTATGTGTGTGCCATTGTGTATTTTCTGTTAATGCTTAAGAATCAATATAAGTTTGTACTTCACTGTTAAGGTTTAAAACTTACAATTCTATGATGGAAATAGTGTCAATTTTCTGCGTGATTTTCTTTCCACATGAAGGGAAGAGCGTCACGATTGACCAACAGTCTTTTTGCAAAAACAAGTCCATTCAAACAAACAAGATGAGTGTTTAGTTAGTCATTTATTCCATGAGGGCCTGCGAAAACATTGGAGTGGGTATGTACCCTACCTTTATGGGCACATTCAATTTCCCCGCACCCAACATGAATGAAAACATTGCCCCGATACACATGATCTCATCGGTCACCGCTACTTCCTTGGTAAGAGTATGTTACTTTAGAACTTCTTATTTTGAAGATACCTAGGTAGTGTCGGCTTCCAGTCAAGAAACCATGTATAGAAGGGAACCGTCGACTTTGTATGCAATCGAAATAACACATCAAGTTGTTCTATCAAACATAGTAGACCATGATCGTAAATATACACCTGTGGAAGAATGTGATCAATATTCAATGCTCATTTAGGATATCAATTCCTTACCTTGTCAAAACCCCTTAGACATGGTTTTTACTTCCAACGAAGCTATCATTATAATCTGTGTCTATGGAAGAAAGACTGTGGAAAGACATGTAACAACATGCATCGTTTTTTCCTACCACGAATGGGTTGAGAATTGATGAGAGTGAAGTTATTAGACCTGTAATTATGGATTGGTATGGGATCCCTCTCACAACACGGGAGGTATATGCATAAGGGAACTGTTATCACACAACTTTTAGTTGTCCCTAAAGGTATCCCATCCGGGATGGTAGAGGAGATGGACAACTAAAGAGGTGACCCAAGAGATGCCACGGTTCCCAATGCAAGTTGGGAGTCACGACAACCGAGACACTCTTCACTTTTGATCAAGATTAATCAAGATAAAGGGGGAGACCCTATGATCACTCAAAAGTGATTGGACCAAAACAAAGGTTCCTAGGGATGTGTAAATGACAAGTTACGGAAACCAATGCAAGGCTAGGTGGACCCAAGAGTTTAGGTAGTGGTTGAAGAGGCTTAAGGAGTGACAATTGTTTCAACCAATGACTGGGTTGGGCCACCTATGAAGACCAAAAGGATATATCTAGTATCATGAAATACACAAGTGGGACCCACTTCCTTGGGATATGGAAATGGTTCAAAATGAGACCCACAAGGTGAAGTTAGGGATGCAAATGGTACCAAGGGGTATGCAAGAGATAGATATATGGATCTAAGATGAAAGTAGAGATACCCACATATGGGATCTAGTACTTGACACAATTCCCAAGAAGTGTGAATTGCCCTAGGTTGACTAGTGCCTTGAAATAGATGGGCTAATGGAGTCAAAAGGATATCAACTTGTAGATCGGGACACCTAGGATGCAAATCAAGTGGGACACTTGAGATGTGATGGTTGGATCTTACTAGATCTAATATTTCACTAAGTGACCCAAGTGGACAACTTTCCCCAAAACAAGGAATGCTACCCCCAAGGTAGAACTTCACTAAGTGAGACACTAGATGTAGGTTTCAAGGTATGCTCTTTCCAAATCCAATGGGATCTCAACCACCTAGTTTCTCAAAGTGGGACAACTCAATCACCCAAGAAGTGCGACTTTTCCCAAGGATGGCTAAGAGCATGGAAAAGTGTGTCAAATAAAACCCAAAGGCCACCAAAGTTTAGATCCAAGTACCTTAGGCAAGTATGAATGTGGATCTTGAAAATTATGGGCATCCAATGACTAGATCTCCATAGATATGAGATTAAACATGCATCACCAAATTGACCCAAGTGGGGCACAACCATCAAAATGAGGAATGGGGTCCACAAGGAAAAAATCAATGAAGTGAGGCACTAGGGGTAGGTTATCAAGTATGGAGATTATGTATCAAGTGGGATCTCACCTACCCATCTCTTGGAAATAGCCCCACTAGCCTCCCTCAAGAAGTGCGACCACCTTCAAGAAGGCTAATGTGCCTTGGAAAGTGCGTCAAATGAAGGCCAATCCTCACCAAACTATAGATCCAAATTTTCGTGGATGCTATAGAGGTGGGTTTTCAATATCTTACCCAAAGCCAATCTAGATCCAAGTAGATGTAAGAAAAAGTGAAAAATGAGGGTTTTAATCAATTAGGGTTTTATGATCTAGAATTTATGGATAAGCTAAGGAAGAAGAAGACCATACCTTTGGAGCATACTTGGATGAAGAGATGAATGCTAGTTGAGATGAGGATTACTTTTTCCAAAGATCAAATGAAGAATTTTTGAAGCCCTCTTGCCAAATTGATTTTCTCCAAGCCACATGTGTGTCCCTCTAACCTGTCAAAACCAAGGAGCAAAGCATTAATCAGTTTAACATGTTGAAGGTAGATACAAGCAAGAAGGAGATAAGCTAAGAATAGTTGGTACAAAGACAAAGCCACTTTCTGATTAACCAAAACGTCCTCCAAGCCTGAAGGGAAAGTCTCCCCACCAATTCGCACTTGTCAAAGAAGTCTTCTCCACCTGTAAAAATATATGGAAAAATATGCAAGATAGTTACAATAGATCCTCCAGTGCAATGGGAAAAAGCATTTGCAATCAAAACAACCAACATCCATTCCAAGATCCAAGCATGTACTCCAAAAGATAGAAATTTTATTCCAAGAGCCAAGAGACAAGTTCTCTAACTGATTTTACAATGAGAAGTTCTCCCCTTTAAATAGGATGGAGAGAGGCCATAATCCTAACCACTTTTTGAATGAGTGGCTAAGATTAAAAGATCAAAAGATCTAATCAATGGATGAGATGAGCTCAACAATACAATACATGGATCAATAATAAAATATAACAATATGTGGACAAACTCACCCTAGAAGAGTGGATCCCACTAAATCATGATGATAAAACATAAAAAATAGCTCATGGTGGGTCCAAGGGGTAATTTCTAACACCCTTGGTCAATCCCCATGGCACAATATCCAAGAATAAATGATCTAGACACCAAATCGTGCCTCTCTGGGAAAGTCGTGAGCCTTAGGAGGCTCCAGAAATCATCAAAAAGTGCCATAAGTGATGGATGTGGGTCCCAATGAAGCTGAAACTGCTGGAGAAGGGGTGGAAGACATCCCACTCATAATCATTGATCATCCCATGCCATAACCTTGCCTCGCAGCCCAAATCGAATTCCTCTGTAGCCATTTTTACCATTTCTGGACTGCCTTGGGAAATGTGAAACTAGCCAAACTGCTTCCTGGAGTGCCTGCGCTGTCAAGGTGAGCTCACTTTGGAAATGGAAAAGGGAATATACACCATAGCATATAGTGGAAAAGCAACAACACATGGAATGGCGGTGTCTCACAAATGGATAAGTTGTTCAAAGAGTGTTTATTCACCTTACACAGATGCGCACAATCCATAATACAAATGAGGCCAACAATATTTCTGATATAGAATTTAAGTTCCATTGCTTTTTGGGCCTAGAGTTTCCATAGCCTTTTATCTATGTGCGTTTACAAACACATTGCATAGATTTACATTTATTTAGGCTTCTTGCTGCAGGTGTGTTTTTAAGGAAGTTGTTTACCTAAGCACTTCTAGGTGTGTCACAGATAGCTTGTTTACCTAGGTATTTTACATTTCACAAAAGATATAACATCTGATATTTCATAGCCATTTTCATTTGGCTTTCCTTTCATTCATGTGTGTTGAGAAACACATTGCATGAATGGGATTTTTCATATAAGATATAACATTTCATTTTCATATTTTGTATTCATGGCAGCACTAAAAGTTTCAGGTTTAGCCAACAACATCTTTAGTGACTAGGGTGACTTCTCAAGGAAATCCAACTCACCAAAGGTAAGTTTTGTCACCAACTTAGAGCCGAGACACAATAAACAGGGAAGCTTATCCAATATAGAGGCTATAGTGGGGGAAGGTCCTCCATGCCACTAGTCAAGTAGTAAGTCAAGGTAATGAACAAATTGGGTAAGTCATAGATGGATGAAGACAGTGAATAGTGAAACCAACACTAGCAAGCCAAAGTATGGCGGGAATGACCACCTTTATTCTCCCTAGGGAGGGTAAAACCAATGAGTATAGGCCAAGAACTTCTAAGTCTGAGTAGGGACAAGTAAGATATATATAAGTACAACTAGGTACACATATCTATATGATTTCCAGATCATGATACTAAATGCTAAGACATGCTATGAGAATGGAGATAAAAGCAATATAACGACAATACAATAATATACCTGCTGAGTCATATACCTGAAAGATCATCATCTGGACCATCATCATATGAACCATCATCTGTCATCTGAAATTGCTGCTACAACTCTGGGCACTACTGATTGCTCTGTATAAATGGCTAAATAGCTACATCGGTCATCTCTCTGAGTGTCCTGAGACTCAGTCATGGAATAGGGAATAAAATTGCTATCCAAAATCTGATAATGATCCATAATATATGCTCATCTCAGCATCTCAAATGCAATTGAACTGGCTGAATAATGTTAAATTTTGAGCATTAATTCACAATACTCTTGGATCTTTACTGAGAGAATAACATATACAGTATATCAATGCATAACAATCACAATAAGCATGACAAGCATCACAAGAATCAAAAGCATGAGAGACAAGAGACACAGAGTTTCCGTGGGGAAAAACCCTAAGGTGAAAAACCCCACAACTTCCTCAGAGATAGAAAGAGCAATGGCTCAACCAAAATACACTTTAGATAGTCTCTTAGAGTAGATGATCCTCCTCCTCAATAGTGTGCCACTTTCTGAGTGAGAGAAGTGTGTCTTTCCGAATAATCCAAATAGAGATCTCCCGATCTCTATTTATACTTAACCTGTTTTCCCAATGACCTTATGGGGCCGACTTGTCTATCTAGATACATACACAATATAATATATATTTTAGGGCCAACCCCACACATGGTGGTCTAATAACCCATCGGCAAGCACACACACTTGCGACACTTGTAAATCCACACGACGACACTTCCTTATAGAGGAATAACACATCTCTTATAAGGGTACAATAAATATATATGAAATACATAGATGAAATACATTCCGAAGTTGCATATACATCAACACTCCCTCTTAACTAGGAAGGTATTTCTCGACACAGTTTTGCTAGACAAGTCTTCTTCTCGGGATCATTGTCATCATCATTGTCACTGCTGCTGCTATCTCAGCCAATCTCTGACTCTACTCATCATAGGAAGTTCTACAGAGCCAGTCCTTTTTCATACTAGATGTAGGCCCACCACTTGCAGGTCTTCATCATCTGTGTGAACGGTCTGATAGAGGTGGCCTCTTAGGACTAATTTTATGTGCGGATGCAATACTGGAAAGAGTATCCTAGGAACATTTATGTGCCTAAGCACGACCGACAAGATCTCCCAGGATTGATTACATGAATCTCCTCCACAATACCTTTAAAGAGCATCCCAGGAACATTTATGTGCCGCAGCACGACCGACAAGATCTCTAAAGAGCATCCCAGGACTTATTACGAGCACACAGCTCAACCTCTCGGATCTCCAGGACTGATTACATGTGGATAGACAAAACCTTTAAAGAGCATCCCAGGAACATTTATGTGCTGCAGCACGACCGGCAAGATCTCTAAAGAGCATCCCAGGACTAATTACGAGCACACAGCTCAACCTCTCGGATCTCTAGGACTGATTACATGTCTCCGTAGTAATACCTCATCCCAGGACTGATTACAAGCACACAGCTCAACCTATCGGATATCTGAGGACTGATTACATACTACATAGCAATACCGGAAAGAGTACCCCAGGAACATTTATGTGCCGCAGCACGACCGGCAAGATCTCCCAGGACTGATTACATGCTATTTGCACAACTGCCCACATATCATCTCTAACCTCCAAGTATCAACCTGATACTCATGATGCAACAGATCATCATCGCACGAGGCATCATCATGATGCCCATGATCATACAAATCATCATCACTTGTACCATCCTGGTACATATCATCTGGAGTAACATCCTGAAGCTCATCATCATGATCAACTTGATCATACAATGCATCCACCTGATGCACACCAAGTATCTACCTAATACATCTCATCATACATGATCTACCTGATCATACAAAGTATCCACCTGATACATATACAAATACATGGTCCAAGCATCCAACATGATGCATATACAAATACATACAAATGATCCAACCGATCATATCCAGCATCCAACATGATGTGTACATACATATAAATGATCCAACTGATCATATCTAGCATCAACACGATGCGTACATACATACAAATATAAATGATCCAACTGATCATATCCAACATCAACATGATGCGTACATACATACAAATATAAATGATTCAACTGATCATATCCAGCATCCAACATGATGCATATACAGAGAAGTAACTGGAGCATTGTCCTGATGCTCATCATCTAGCACTTACATCCACAGCCATGTGAAGGATCCTTCTTCCAACATGCTTGGAATGGCTTCAACAAATGTGACCATCACTTCTTCCTCGAAGTGTCGTCGATTTGAAGAGCACCAAGCCTCTCCCTAAAGTACTTGAACTTCACCCTGGCTAGTGGCTTTGTCAACACATCTGCAATCTGCTTGTCCGTCGCAACATACAGGAGCTTCATGGCTCCTTTCTGCACCATATCCATGATATAGTGATATTTGATCTCTATGTGTTTCGACCTGTCATGAAACACTGGGTTCTCAGACAGCTTCACACAACTCTGGTTATCACAGAAAATACCAGTAGCATCCAATGGGAGATCAAATAACTCAGGCAGTAGCTTCTGTAGCCATACTGCCTCACAACTAGCTGAACAGGCTGCAACATACTCTGTCTTAGCTGTACTGAGTGCTACGCAGGACTGCTTCCTGCTAAACCAAGAGATCATACCAGATCCCATATTGAAGCAACATCCAGATGTGCTCTTCCTATCTGCAACACTGCCAGCCCAATCTGAATCAACATAACCCTGCAGGTTAAACTTTTGATTTGCCTCATACTTGAGCCCATAATCCACTGTACCCTTCAGGTACCTCAGAACATGCTTTATAGCAACCAGGTGAACACTCCTCGAATCTGTCAGGAATTGACTCAATGTGTTCATAGCAAAGCAAATATCTGGTCTCTCGTTTTGTCAGGTACATCAAGGACCCAATCGTCTGATGATACATAGAGACATCAACCGGCTCAGATGAAGCATCACATAGACGCTTCAGATTCGATGCCATGGGTGTGGCCATGGCCTTGCAATCCATCATCCCAAATCTCTTCAGGATATCTACTGTGTACTTCCCTTGACCAAGGAAGATCCCACCTGAATTCTGCCACACCTCCATACCTAGGAAATAATGCATCATTCCCAAATATTTCATATCAAACTTAGCAGCAAGCTTCCTCTTAGTATCTGCAATCAATCTGTCATCTCCTATTACAAATAAGTCATCCACGTACAGAAGTAGAATCACAGGATTTCCTTCCTCTACCTTGTAGTAGAGGTTGGAATCCGCTTTACTCTTGGTAAAGCCCAAGCTAGATAGGAAACTGTCCATCCTACCATACCAAGTTCTGGGAGCTTGCTTCAAGCCATACAAGGCTTTCTTCAATCTACGCACATATGACTCCCTGTCGTGTATTTCAAAACCGAGTGGCTGCTCCACGTATACTTCCTCTTCAACTACACCATTCAAGAAAGCAGTCTTGACATTCATCTGCTGTATTTTCCAGTTCATTGCTGCAGCCATGGTAAGTACTGTTCTGATGGAAGTATACCTAGCTACAGGTGCAAAAGTTTCTTCATAATCTATTCCCTCTTTCTGAGAGAAGCCACGAGCTACGAATCTTGCTTTTTATTTCTCTACACTGCCATCTGCAGCATGCTTGATTTTGTAGATCCATTTGGAAGTCACAACAGACTTCTCTTTAGGTCTTGGGACAACATCCCAAACATCATTTTTCATTATTGATTGGTATTCCTCAACCATAGCATCCTTCCATTCTTTCTTTTCCGCTGCTTCTTCATAACTGGAAGGTTCTTTGTTCATAATGTCACAGAGTAAAGAAACATAGCTGGTATGTGATTTGGTTCTCTTCTTTGCTCTGTGTTCTTCTTTTGGAATGCCAAATCTTTCTGCATCTTGAATGAGCTCTTTAGCCCATGCAGGTTTCCTCTTGTGAGAGTTATCCTCATGGGGTGGATCTACAGGTTCTTGCGGATCTTCAAACTCATGAACAACTTCTAGAATTGCTTTAGTCATGGTAGTGTCTTGAAATCTAGTTTCCTTAGGTTCTTCATAAACTTCGATAGGTTCCTTCCTTGATTTGATGAATGCTGAGTTTTCATCAAATGTTACATCCCTGCTAACATCAATCTTCTTGAACCCTGGAAAGTATATTCTGTAAGCCTTCGAGCTTTCACTGTAACCCACAAAGATACCCTTCTTTCCTGAAGGATCTAGTTTGGTCCTCTTTTCCTTTGGGACATGAGTGTATACTAGACAACCAAATATTCTGAGATGGCTGACTTCAGGTTTCTTACCAGAAAATACCTCTTCTGGTGTCTTGTTGTCCAATATCTTGTGGGGTGTTCTGTTCTGCAAATATACAGCTGTTCTAGCTGCTTCTGCCCATAGATGCATAGGTAGATCCTGGTCATACAGCATTGCCCTTGCTGCTTCCATGATTGTTCTGTTCTTCCTCCATTCTGTTGAGGATTATAAGGAGTAGTCAACTCCCTCTTAATCCCTGAATCACTGCAAAGCTTCTTGAAGTCACCTGAGGTGAATTCTCCACCATTGTCAGATCTGAATGTTTTGATCTTTTTTTCAGTTTGATTCTCCATCAAGGTTTTGAATTCCTTGAGCTTATCAAACACCTCATCTTTGTTTTTCAAGAAGTATACCCAAGTCTTCCTGGAGAAGTCATCAATAAATGAGACATAGTAAACATACCCACTTAGAGAACTGGATGACATAGGACCACATACATCTGAGTGGATGATTTCCAGGATATCTTTTGCCTTGCTTTCACTGCTTGGGAAAGCCTTCTTAATATTCGTACCTTTTGCACATCCTTTGCGCACATCTTCATGTTTGGTCTTGATTTCAGGAAGACCCTCTACAGCCTTGCTTGCAATTGGAAGTGCCCTATAGTGCATATGAGCAAGTATTCTATGCCAAAGTTCACTTGGCTCCATGGATTCATGCACCATGACATGTTCAGGTTGTCCTTTTAATTTATACAAACCTCCCTCTTGCTCTCCAATCACAACTGCATCATCTATGGTCTTTCCCTTTGGCCACATTAGGACTTGGCCATCCACAAATGCAACCCTCATACCTTTTGCATCCAATGCAGAGATGGAGAGTAAGTTCTTCTTGAGCCCGGGTACATAAAGGACTTCTTTTATCTTCAAAGATTTTCCAGAATCTAGGTTGTAGGATACTTCACCACTTCCTTTGATGGGATATTGATAATCATCCCCAAGTTTCACTTTATGGGGTGATTCATGTTCAGACAGATTTACAAAGGATTCTTTAAACCCAATCATGTGTTTGGAAGCCTCACTGTCAATTAACCAATCATTACAACCATGGGAGATAGTACCTGTGACAACAGAGATTAGAACATACTCTTCTTCACTTGATGAGTCATCATTACTATCATCACTTTCTTCCCTAATCTTCTTCTTTGGAGGTTCATCATCTTCGGTAGCATGAGCATGGTACCTTCTTTTGTTACCCTTCTTCTTCTTGCTGGAGTTGTTGTTGTTGTGGTTGTCCCTTTTGTTATTGGGGCATTCTGAAGCAAAGTGACCCTTCTCATTGCATGTGAAGCATCTTAGATCCTTCTTATTCTTTTGATAGGATCTCTTGTAGCGAGAGTGCTCCTTCTTGGGCTTGCTTCTTTTGGTGTGAGCTGCAAGAGCTTGATCTTCATTCCCCATATTTTCTTCTCGTGCCACAAGCCTTGCTTCTTCTTGTGAGCATTCTTCCCGTAGTCTGTTGAAGGATATTAACTTCTTTCTTGCACAGATTCCTTGAATAAAGGAGTCCCATGACCTAGGTAGGCCATTCAAAGTGGTCATGACAACTTCACCATTCTCCACCATTTCATCTACTACTTCCAGTTGTTCCTTAATCCGGGAGACCCTAGAAAAATAAGATTGAATGGTTTCTCCATTATGAAACTTTACTCATTTCAATTGGTTCCGCAGGGTCATATTCCGATTTATGTTCTTCCCTTCAAATAGCTTAGTCAAAGAGTCAAACATCTCCTTGGGTGTCTTTAGAGAAGACACATGGGGTATGAGATGGTCTTTAATAGAATCAACAATGATTCTCTTTTCCTTGACCAAGTTCATCTTATGCAATACCTTGGCCTCTTCATCCTCTGGGATAGGGATGTCTTCTTTTATATATGAGTCCAACTCATTCTCTTCCAAGATTAACCCAATCATATACTTCCAAGCTCGGAAGTTATCATCCCCTTTAAGCTTATCCTCAAGCTTGGTGTGTTGAGACATCTTATAGAGTACTTCAAATGGAAATAGAAAAGATTTAGGTCTTACCACTTGAAATGCTGAAAACTGGATCTGGTCCCGGATTAGGGTTTGTCGAAAAAACACTAAAAATTCAAAATGTGAATTTCAACTTTCTGAAAGGATAGAAAGATGCGGCTTGATGAGCTGATCAGCCTGGTGCATTCAGAATTTGAGACCAGCAAAGTTTTATCCTTCATATTTGACTTTTTGTCCTCCCGCGTTCACTAGGGAGAGCCTTGAATTAGGTTTGAGTTTCCTGGAGATCTACCCAGCCAAAAATATCGATCCAAAGCTCTAAACTTAAATTTTTGCAAGGAGATTCCAGCTATGTCTTCAGATTTCAGAAATTTCTATTTTTGTGGAAACCCTAATTTTTAGGGCCAAATCTAAAAATGCTCAGAATTGAATTCTTATTGTACAGATAGATTCTCCTTGATGATTAGAGTTAATCTACTATACTTCTTTTCCAAAAACTGCGGAGAGAAACCCAATAAACAAGAAGCTCAAGTTTTCATCATTGCAAAATGTCTTCTTCTCAGGTTAGCTCTGATACCTGTTGAGTAAGTTGTCATTGATGCCAACAGTGCCTGGCCATTGATGCCAACAGTTGCGTCTTGGTGCACCTTGTGGAGCCCCTGAGGGTTAGTGTTTGGTTTGTGGTTGTCTGTGTCAAGAGGAGACCTTTTGAGGGGAGCTTGTTCTGAAGAGGATTTATGGTGTTGTCATCAATGACAAAGGGGGAGATTGTTGATTAAGTTGTCATTGATGCCAACAGTGTATAGTCATTGATGCCAACATGTCTTGGTGCCCCTTGAGGATCCCCTGAGGGTTAAGTAATTGTCAGTGTCTAAGGAGACCTTTTGATCTTGTCCAAGCCCAAGTTTGAAGCCCTTGGAGCCCTTGGGACAATGACAAAAGCCCTGAACACCCTGTAGAGTGTTTAAGTACCCCAAAGATGTTTTGCGGTTCCCCAGTTGTTTCTTTGTTTCCCCAATACCACAACTTATGCCCCAGTACGCTACAAAAGCGTTGAAGAAGTTGCAAGAGTCCAAATGAACCTTTCAGTGGTCATTTGTGTTTATTGAGGTCATGGTACCCCAGGAGAAGGTCTAGCAACCCCACAGATGATGTCATGATGGATCTTGACCCTTGTAGGTCTCCTGGTGTGGTTGAGGTGGTTGAAGAAGCCTATGAAGCCCCTTGCTTGATGAAGAAGTCCTTGGACCCACATTTGATGGTTTAATGGTCCTTGTCCCCTTAAAGGTGATGATGTGGTCATTAATGACTTGATGAAGACTTGGAACCCTTAATGAAGATCTTGATGCCCGTGTATCCCTTGTTGGGGTCATGGAACCCTTGGAGAAGGTCATTATGCATGAGAAGGTCTAGCACCCACATAAATGGCGGCATGATGACCCTTGGACACTATATGATCATTGATGGTGCATTTGGAAATGATTTGGGTCTTGGAATCCATACATATGGTGGTCTGTAAGCCCATGATTGTTGGAGCCTTTGATATGATAGAATCCTTGCTCATGATGCCCTCATCACTTGGCGATGGAGTCCTATGTGATGGGCTTGAAGTCCATGGAAAGTATCTTGTTCAAATATTATATGATATCCTTGAAAGAGTCCTTGAAACCCTTGCATGTGGTGCCTTGGGTCTTGAACCATGGTGATGTATGGTCCTATTTGTGGTTATATAGCTATTGGGATGTAGATGGAGGTAGAGCCCATGGACGTGCCTTGATAGGTTGAAGAAGACTTTGAAACTCTTGTAGTTGGTGGTATGGTCTTTGGCACCCTCATGTGTGGGGTCTTTGACGTCCTGGACATATTGAATAATTTAAGGGTATTAGACCAAGAATTTGAAAATAAACCCATCATAGGGAGATAGTCCTCGTCAAGCCATTTCCATTGATATGTGGAGCATCTTCTAACTCCTTACGGTTGAAGAGATATGAATTTTTGAAGTTGGTGTACCCCACCTTTTTGGGTGAGCCGACCAAACAAAAGAAAAATTAATTATTTGTAATTTTGAATTGCATGTCGGCCCAGTTTGAGGTAATAACTTTCCTCTACGACCTATATAAATAGAATATAAAACATTTCATTTGCTTATCAATTGAATTTTCGCAACTCTTGGAGAAAAGTGCGAAATTTTGTGGAGGAAATTTTTTTGGGTATCTTCACTAAAATTGGCATAACTTTCTCATACGGAATCAGAATTACAAAATTCTTGGCTCGTTGGAAAGCTTGTTACGAGGGCTATGTGATGACATGATATAGAGTTTATTTTGGTTTGTCTATTGTTTCTTGACCTTATGATCTTCAAAAAGAGTGATGACATGTATGCTCAATTTACACAGTAACGATATGTATGCTGAGTTTACACAATGATGATATACATAGTGATATAAACAGTGAAGATATGTATGCTCAGTAATGATCAGTTTGCACAGTGATATGCTCAATGATATGTATGACACAGTAATGATATGATATGCTCAGTAATGTAAGACACTCAGTGATATGTAATATGCTCAGTAATGAACACGAGATTATATATATATATGCTCAGTGATGTATGCAGCAATATATAGATGACAATAATGAAATGATGACCAGTGGCTATGAGCAACAAGTACATTGATTCAGACGAATAGGTTACATGTGCAATTGGTCTAACTCAGATTGGCTGAGTTGTATGAGCAGTTGGTTTGACCTAGGTGGTTTGGTATACAGTTGATTGAACTCAAATTTATTGAATTAAATAATGTGAACAGTAGATTGATTTATGCAGACAGATTGATTGGTACAGCTAGATTGGACAAATTGAGTGTACAGGTTGATGAACAATGTGGCACAGTTGTGATGATCAGTGGATAGTTGATGAGCAGTGAACAGTTGATGAGCAGTGATCAGTTGATGAGCAGTGAAAGTGGTCTTGCAGTGTGGTACATGTTGTGTAGGTTTTGCAGTGTGGTACAGGTTGTGCAGTGTGGTTTAGATTGTGCAGTGTGGTACAGGTGTTGGATAGCAGGTCCGCAGGATCAGTGCAGTTTGTGGTTCAGTAGTTCAGTTTCTATCTTCATATCAGGGTGGCAGGATGGGGCAAGGAAATTGAGGGAGCTAAGGCTTCCTTCAGGTTGTAGCCTGTAAACTAGGGGGTTGTAGCCTCCTTATAGTTGTAGCTGGAGAATTGAAGTCTTTGTAACAAAGGGGATTGTTGCCTCCTTCCAGTTGTTGCTGGTAAATTATTATTATAAAGGCTTCCGTGGTTTTTCCCCCAGGACTTGGGTTTCCATGTAAAAATCTTGTGTACTGTGTTTTGCTATGCTTCCTATGTGATGATGATATGATGATATGTGATGATGAGATGTAATTGTTAATAATGCTGATGATATAATGATAATGTGGTAATACATTAATGAATGATGTATTGAAGAAGCAGTTGATGATTGTTAAAGTTGAAAAAGTAATAAAAAGCTATACACACTGTTCACCCCCCCCCCTCTCAGTGTGCTCGGTGTGTCCAACAATACCATGCTAAATTTTGAGCATTAATTCACAATACTCTTGGATCTTTACTAAGAGAATAAAATATACAGTATATCAATGCATAACAATCACAATAAGGATGGCAAGCATCATAAGAATCAAAAGCATGAGAGACAAGAGACACAGAGTTTCCGTGGGGAAAAACCCTAAGGTGAAAAACCCCACAACTTCCTCAGAGATAGAGAGAGAAATGGATCAACCAAAGTACAACCAAAATACACTTGAGATAGTCTCCTAGAGCAGATGATCCTCCTCCTCACTAGTGCGCCACTTTCTGAGTGAGAGAAGTGTGTCTTTCCGAATAATCCAAATAGAGATCTCCCGATCTCTATTTATACTTAACCTATTTTCCCAGTGAGCTTATGGGGCTGACTTGTCTATCTAGATACATCCACAATATAATATATATTTTAGGGCCGACCCCACACATGGTGGTCTAATAACCCATCGGCAAGTACACACACTTGCGACACTTGTCAATCCACATGACGACGCTTCCTTATAGAGGAATAACACATCTCTTATAAGTGTACAATAAATATATATGAAATAGATTCCGAAGTTACATATACATCAACAAATAATGCTCTGGAATCTGAAAAAAGAATGTATGGTAGCCCGGCTACTATATATGTGATAACATTTGGCTCCAGCTGGGACAAGTGCTCTAAGGGAGAGAGCGCTTGAGAACATCAGAATCTATGGTCTCGAACTGCTCTGCATCAATCTTCAATCCAACATTGCAACATCCTTGCTTTCAGCTTTTATTTTGTACTTGTATTTGCACTCATAAACACTAGAATACCTCATGGAGCATGTATGGTAAATATATAAAATAAAACTGAAACTGCAATCTACTCTAAAACATAAACTGAAATGCATAAAAGAAAGTCTGAGCTAAAATGACATATAAGCATTACTCGTCATTCATTATTTTTATTACTGTGCAGGAAGAAAAGAAAACTTTTTCAGAAAAGAACACTTAACGCAACTTGCACAGGCAGCCAAAAATAAAATAGAGAACCAATCACTTTTCAATGCATGTAGGAAGTGAGACAAGCTTAGGAAGGAGCAAGACTCAACTCAGTCAACAACTCAACAGGCAAAAATCAAGCAGACAACTCAGGAAGAAAAGAAAAAGATGGCAATACTCAACACACGTAACAAGAAAAAGCACACAAATCCTACTGCTCAACTGAGCTTATTCAAATCCTACCTACCCTACTCTAACCAGTCAGCACAAATGTTAGGTAAAATCATAAATCCAGTGTAACCATTCATAAAATAGGTTAAAGATTCTTCTTTGATTTTCGTTAATAGAACAAGTCAGGGTTGGGTTGAGGATTGATAAATTTGAAAGCACAATCTTCCTGATTCGTTCAAAAATTGAAGAAGGGTTTGAATGGTGCAAAATGAAATCATGCCAAGGAGAAGATTGACTGATATAAACATCCTCCATCAAAGAATTGATAGGATCATAAAAATTATGCAAGCTAAACTTCGAGATGGATGGAGGAAAAATATGTGATGAAGAATTTTACTGCATACTATTTTCTTTATTTACCTCTTTCACATATTCAATTTGGTTCTCCCAGGGACCAATGATCAAATAGAAACCAAGTGGGGATAAATTAAAGCTTAAAAGACTGAAAATCAAAGCCAGACCCACTTGATGCTAAAAAATGGAGAAAAGATGGAATTGATCTTTAAACACCTTTTCTAGCCACCAAGAATGATTGATAAAAGCATTATGGTTCCAAAGTGACTGAAAAGGGAAATGAAGTGCTTTTTCTCCAAACATGTAATTATGTTTATACTTCCTATTGAAAATTTTAAAAGCAAAAGATTGACTAGACCACCAACCCCAAAAAGATTGAAAAGGATGGGTAGGGAGGGTGGATGCAATTTCTCCCAGATGGATAGAAAAATTTGGCCTTGGAATTTGACAAAAGGAAAGGACTTTTAAAGTAATATTGTTTATTCTAGGAATGATAAAGTTTTGATCAAGTCTAATATTTACAAACTAAGGACAAGATTCTAATTCTAATAAATGGATGAAGCTATCTTGACTAAGGATGGAAAAATTTAAAGACTCATTATAAGAAGTGGAACAAAGATTAGAGCATCTAGTGTGATTCACTAATTCATCTTCATCTTGAGATTGACCTTCTATTGATTCATCATTAAATTCATATAAGGATAAATGATCATTTTTATTGAAATTGTCAGGGAGAAAATTAACAAGTTTATTTAAAACATCCTAATTATTTGCACAATGATAATGTGAAATCACCACTAATGGATCTTGGTCAATATCCCTATTTTCTTCTTCTTCAAAAAGGTGATAAGGAATTGAATGATCAATAAAGCTAGAATGACTAATGAGTTGCTCGGAAGGAGGAATTTCAATAGACTTATTGACTAAAGGCTCATCCTCAAAAATTTCTTCAGGATTAAGAGTAGGGATACCTATAAAGAAATTTGAAAACTTATGATTTATACAATGATTATGGATTTGACTTTCAATCGACTCAAAAGTGGAAGACTTATCCTCAAAAGAAATTGAGCAGGAGGGGTCATCTCCGGATGTTGACAATTCACTTGATGTTTGATTATTAAGAGATTCAATAATAGGATTGGACAGGGGAGGGTTTTGATCTTGGATTTGATTTGAAGAATATATATCATCGAATTCACTTCCCCACTTTTCTAAGAATTTGTTTTTGAACATGTCATATCTGGAAATGCTATTGGCCTTCAAATTCAAAAACTAGAGCTCAACTCTTTCTTTGAAAGATGAAGCCAATAGTTTCATACACACATCCTCATGGGTTATGGATAACTCTTTAATAATTTTCCTAAAAAGTTCAAGGTGTCTTTTAGCAAATACTTCATGGCTTCCATCAAATTTAGACAAACTTTCAGGGGCTTGATGAGGGATTTGATGAGGATACCCAACAATTTTCGAGAAGTCAAAAACTTTCAAACGACAAAAAGTCCTAGGCCGCTCAGAAGCAGCCATGGATTTATTTATTTATTTATTTATATATTTATTTATTTTTAAATCAAGAACCTAAATACAAAAAGATGCACCCCATGGGCTCTAGATAATGATGGGATCGATCACCAGTGGATTCGCTTATGTGGAGTCGCCAGGTAGATTTTAAATCTCTTCTACCAAAATATATGTCATTAAAATGTAGGGAGAGAGTGAAACAAATTGATGGATATGATTTTAATTAAGGATTGAAATGATAACCATCTAGATTAATCCGGATGCGATAAGATATGAGTTATGCATGGATAATCGCAGACACCTAAGGTAAGCCTCTACGTCCCCGGCAACGGCTCTAAAAATGTTGGCAAAGAGAATGGGAGTAGGACTTGAAAATATATGTCTAACTAGGGTAGGCCTCTAACTTCCCCGGCAACGACGCCAAAAATGTTATCACACAACTTGTAGTTGTCCCTAAAGGTATCCCATCTGGGACGGTAGAGGAGATGGACAACTAAAGAGGTGACCCATGAGATGCCATAGTTCCCAATGCAAGCTAGGAGTCACGACAACCGAGGCACTCTTCACTTTTGATCAAGATGAATCAAGATCAATGGGGAGACCCTATGATCACTCAAAAGTGATTGGACCAAAACAAAGGTTCCTAGGGATGTGTAAATGACAAGTTACGGAAACCAATGCAAGGCTAGGTGGACCCAAGAGTTTAGGTAGTGGTTGAAGAGGCTTAAGGAGTGACAATTGTTTCAACCAATGAATGGGTTGGGCCACCTATGAAGACCAAAAAAACAGATCTAGTACCATGAAATACACAAGTGGGACCCACTTCCTTGGGATATGGAAATGGTTCAAAATGAGACCCACAAGGTGAAGTTAGGGGTGCAAATGGTACCAAGGGGTATGCAAGAGATAGATCTATGTATCTAAGATGAAAGTAGAGATACCCACATATGGGATCTAGTACTTGACACAATTTCCAAGAAGTGCGAATTGCCCTCGGTTGATTAGTGCCTTGAAATAGATGGGCTAATGGAGTCAAAAGGATATCAACTTGTAGATCGAGACACCTAGGATGCAAATCAAGTGGGCCACTTGAGATGTGATGGTTGGATCTTACAAATCTAATTGTTGGCTGCTTTCTGGACAGACCCGGGCTTTCGGGATGCGCAGCAACAAACACCCCTTTGGTGTACTGACCCTTTCGGCAACGAGCTGCACAGCAGCTCGAAGTCTCACTCGAAGTGGCTATGGGGGGGCTAAGGAATCAGGTTTCCTTAACCTAGGTGGTGTGGAGTCTACAATATTCTCTCTTCCCTTCTTAGAGGTAACCCCTGAACAGAGCGTCTTACTCTTTCACAGGTCTCCCAGCGCTACAACACTGGAACTCACCCTTCTCGGTCGAGCTGCGCGGTAGCTCCGCACCTGCGCACGAGTCTTTTACCCGCTACCTCCGATACACTATGTATCATCTCTGCCCTTGCGCCACAGCGTAGTAACACACTCCTTTAGCGCTGCGGTGACAGTGTTCTTACAGACTCCTTCGACAATGCACAAGTACAACTTCTAAGGGAGCTTCCAGGATTTACTTTACATAATCATTCCTAAAGATAGCGAAACATTCATAGAAACATAGACAGTAAAGAAAAGAAATGCAATCACATAAAGCATCACCACAACAACAAGAATTATGTGGTTCACTTTCAGGAGGGAAGCTACGTCCACGGGAACTGTGTTTTATATTATCTTGAGATGGGGATAACACAGTTCCATTGCGCACACAGCTGCAGCCTTAGATCTTTCTCGGAAACTCCACGCACACAGCTGGGAGCCCTTCTCTTAGATCTATTCTCTTCTTCTACAGATATTACCATGACAAAGACATACAATTACATTCCCCTCTCAGTCCTCTTGCGACTGGTGGATACATGCAATGGCCCTTACGCCAAGCGGTCTCCCAGCGAGATCGCGGCCTTCTTACATGCACAAAATGACCATTAACAGCTTAAAAGATACAGCAATACAAATGACTCAGACATCAACTTAGACTGTCCATGTAACTTAGTAACTATCTAACTATCTCTAACCCTTTTCCCCTTTCAATTACACATATATATAGGTGGCCCTGAGGGTCGCACCTTTACAAAACTGTGGGCCTTTCCCAACAGTGATCCCCAAAAACCCTAACCGCGGACATAGTTAGGTGTACTGTAGGCGCCTCTTGTAGTCACGTCGCAGCTTCCTATAGACTCTGCGATTTTCAGCGCAGATCGCGGGTATGGGCACCGCTTCATCGTTCTTTGCTCCTTGTCCTTCGCCTTCAATGCTTCGGCCTGTTGCTCTTCCTTGGTCCAAGCAACCATAACTCCTGTACTTTGCCTTAATGAGGGTAGCTGAGCCCTCTATTCCGCTGCTTCATTTACTGTGGTGGTTGAGCTTTCTACTCAGCCACCTTATTTATTCTTTCCTTTGACTTGTGCGCATGAGCTCCACGATTTCCAGACCGCAATCTACGGTGAGCTCGTCCATATGGCGCCGTACCGCGCACTGTTCATTTCTGCCCAAAATGGTGCTTTTCCTCAAAATTAACACTTTTCCTTCAAAACTTAGTGCTTTTTCCTAAAACTTGGCAGCTTTGCCATAGCTGCGGCCTATGCTCCAACAGGCCCCTAACACTTACTTGTGGCTCATCCCCGAGCCACTCGCACTAGCTTGTGGTTGTTTTACTTGTGCATCTGCCTTTGCTTGGGTCACAACGAAGGTTTGCTTCCACTGCGCAATAGCGGAGTCCATGTCTTGCACGCACTTCGTGGCTGTCTGCACCAGGTGTGAAGTAGCTTCTTCTCCTTCTGCACCATCAACCAACTCTTGAGACTTAGCAAATGCTTTGACCTTGGCCTCTGCTTGGGCAGCAAGTTCAGCATACTCATCCATAAACGGCTGAATGATGTTGGTGAGAGTAGCATCTTTGTCTCTGAGCCTGTGTAGTTCTTGCTGGACTTTGCGGACTTTGCTCATCTTTCTCATTTTGGCTAATCCTTCCAAGGGTTTAGCTTCTTTGTCAAAACAGTTAGGGACTGTTCTGCTGCTTTCACCCGTTCCAAAAGGGCAACTTTAGAAGGGAGATTCTCGAGCTCTGCCCAAGCCTGCATAGCTTGCGTCATTAACTGCTGGGCTTCATCTGTTCTGCGCTTCATTTGGGTAGAAGCTGTGCGTAGTGCTTCAAGTCGTTCTTGCTTATCATCTGCGGGAGGCACTACAACACGAGCTTCCAACTTGGCGAGCTGCTTTCTATGGTCCTCAACCATAGCAACTACTTTCTGTTCTAGGGCTTTCGCCCTTCTGCCAATGCGTTGCACTTTCTCAACTAAAGGAAGGTTTGGTTGAATCTGGCAGGCCGACAACTCCTGGGTGATTTCATCGACGACATTCCTTAGCCCAATGTCTCGCGCTTCATGAAGTGCAAGCTGCGCAGAGATCTCCTTATAGCCTGCCCTTAGCTCTACTTCCTGCATCTGCAGTCTTTGATTGGCATGGAATGTGGAGAGCTCCCTAGCTCTCAGCTCAGTAGAGACCTGCTTGTGAACCAACTGTAGAGTTTCCAATGGAATTAGTGACAAATTTATTTCAACAGGGCCAACCGCGCTTACCTGCGGTGCAGCCAGAGGATCCGGGAGTGTCATGCTTGCGGGCGGGATGTGGACGATAGTGTGCCTTTCTGTAGGTACTTCAACCCGCTCGGTGCTTGTAGATGCTTGCGGCGCCTGCGAGCCGGATGCTGGCGCATGGGTCTGCGTAATTCGTCCTGCAAGACCTTTCAACTCCATGAGCTGTAGATCCAGAGCACTTCTGATATTGGCCTGAGAGGCACGCAGCTCCTGAAATTGCTCCTTCAAGTACCGGTTGAGCCTCGTGGCAAGGATCTCATAGGGATCTCCAGTCGGTTCTGCGGGGTGCGACAGCTTCTGCTTCTTGGTAGCTGGTCCTGACGGACCTTCATCATTCTTTTGCCAAATCTTTTCCTTGCCCTTATCTTTCTCTGGCGCATCAGGGGGTGGCATCGTGGCAGCGGCTTCAACGACCTGCTTCCATTCATCTGGCCAGGACTTCACAGTGTCCTCCACGTCTTGGGTAGTCATTCGGTAGAGCCCTACGGTCCATTCTTTCGACTGAATTCTGCGAGGGCGAAAATAGATTTCATGCAAGTTGGCAGAAAAGACCAACTTCATTCCATAGAGTTCTGTCGTCTCCTCAGTAATCCTCGACATCTCCAGGATGGTATCCCTGAGAAGATGATAATATGCGAAGAACATGACGCGGTTCATCTTGCGCTTCACGGGATTACTAGAATCCTAGAGGTTAACATAGCGCATCCCTGTAACCTCTCCTGAGCGGCGCGGAAGAAACTGAGTGTTGGGCGGTTCCTTCCACCCGACAAAGGCACACAAGATCAGGAGCTAAGAGAAATGGAACAGCTGATTGGCGGTGTCCTGAATGTTTCGACAGTCTTCCAAGAATGAATTCAGGAGGAAGAGACACTGGTTATACTGCTCTCCCTCCGCAGCTGCAATTGCGAGCTCCACAACAGCTCCAGGGACTTCTTTAGGTCGACATTTCGTTAAAAGTCTGCCTGCGAGCAGAATGCCTATGAATCTGAGTGCTTCATCTTCAACTACAGTGAGGTCATAAGCCCAACCTCTCGATAGTTTGTATTTTTGCACCAGCTGTGCAGCCAACTTTTGGTCCTTGTCTTTACCAACGAAATGGACGTTGGGGTCCTTACCAACCTTAGATAGGCCGGTAATTCGATGAATCAGGTCCACATTCAAATCAATTGGCCTCCCTAGCCAAAGATAACCATCGTGAACATAGGATAACAAGATCTTGACAACCGCATTAACTTCATTGCTACGCCCGAAGTGCGGTAGCTTCAACAGGTTCAACAGTCCAGGCTTGTCTAGATTTACTGCAAATTCCTGCGGGACGAATTCATCAATCTTCTTAACAGGATTATGGAGCATCGTCAGATAGTGATCTGGCGCGAACTGAGGATACGTTCTATAATCTCCCAAGTTGAAGTCAGAAAACTTAACCAGCGGGAGATATCCAAGCAGGGATCCTTCTTCTTCCATGATTTCCGCCATTGGTGGCAGCGGAATCGAATACTTGGCGTTCTTGGGAATATGCACCTCAGGTGCATCATCTAGGAACGAAGGAATGTAGTTAACCAGAGTGGCCAAGGGCTCTGGAATGGGTACCTCCTACTGCTGCTGCTGCTGGGGCTGTTGTTGAGATGCCCTTGTGCCCAGGGACTGTCTGGGATCAGAGAAACTAGGAAGCTTGACAGTCTTGGTCGGGGTAGCCATATTGAAGTCTAACCCTCTGCGTCTGAAGTGATGGATGAATTCTTTAGTTGACAGGTTCTCCATCATGAACCTACATACATGACAAACACTGAACAGAAAAGGGTGGAACAGCGTAGGATGCGAACTCTGAAAACAGAGGGAAGCAGTCTGCATGGCACGACTTTGAAAACAATGGCTTAGACTCTCAATTAGGACAACTATACAACTCAATAGCAAGGAAATTAACCCAAGCATATACGAATGAGGGGTATTTATAGCTGAGGGTAGTAGTAGGTGCGGACAGGTGGCGCTAATAACCATTGGTGCCTAAGCAGATGAGTTGACAACCCCCCCCCGGTGCCTCTATGGTGCATTAAATGCAAGGGATGGGCTCTGACAGCCTTTGGGAGATGTGCTAAGGCCTTAGGATCCTTAATCAAATGTGAATCTTAGGGAAATCAAGCCGAATCTGTCAAAGCAAGTACAATTAGATGGTGGTCTCTTCCTTCATTAAGACTCAGACACGGCTACAGAACTACCGCAATTCAAATTTTCGGCGGGTAACTTCAGCATGGGTAACTGTGCACATGGAGGGCTCCACGGCGAGGAGAACTCCGCAAGAACGAAAATAGGCTCGCTCAGAACAGGCTTTATTGACTGTGCGGATGCTTCGAGGAACTGCACGGGAAGCCAGAGACTGAAAATGTCTTGCGACTTCTGTGTAGACTGTGATAAGTGCGATGCCTCTTTCAACTACACTGGACATCTACATGACTTTAGCAGCTGATTAGGTCGACAGGGCGGAGTGGCCGTCACGATAAAGCTTGAGCCGACTCCCATTGATCATTGTGGGTAGCAACTCTCCATTAAGCTTCGCAAGCTGAACTGCTCCACCTTTGTTTATCTTCATCACTTGAAAAGGGCCTAACCAATGTACACGAAACTTGCCTGGAAACTTGATGAATTTACTATCATAGAGGAGTACCGAGTCTCCTTCCTGAAAGACTTTATTCTTAATATGCTTGTCATGCCAAGCCTTCTGTCTTGCCTTCTGCACTTGTTGATGGAATCCAGCTAAAAGCCTGTCTTCTTCTAAGGCAACCAATTGTGACAGCCTTTCACTCATAGTATCAGTATTTTCCATTTCTGTAATTTGAGCAATTCTAAGACTGGGAACAATGTATTCCATGGGCATGACTGCTTCTTGTCCATACACCAAACTGAAAGGTGTGTGACCTGTTAATTTCTTGCATGCGGTTCTGTAATCCCATAACACAGCTGTGACTCTAAGGTCCCAATCATCTCTTTGTTGATTATAGATCTTGGTCAGGGCATTCTCCGGAATCTTATTGAATGCCTCCACCGTACCATTAGCTTGAGGGTGGTAGGGTGTACTCTTATGGTGACTAATGTGGAATTCTTCAGTAAGGGCCTCTATAGTCTCGTTCAGGAAATGTGTGCCCTGGTCACTCATTAGAATCAGTGGACATCCAAATCTAGTGACAATATTCTGAAAAATGAACTACGCGGTAGTGACAGCGTCGCAATTCTTAACTGGCTTCGCTTCAGCCCATCTGGTGAGGTATTCAGTAGCTGTGATGATGTATCTTGCACTGGTTCTCTTTCCTGGTGGGTTGATAGGTCCCACAAAATCAATGGCCCACTTATCAAAAGAACACATTGTTATCTGGGGTCTTAGTGTCATTTCATCTCTTCTTGAAGGTTTTCCTGTTCGCTGGCACACATCGCAACACTTGCAGAATTCCTTAGTATCCTTGTGCAATGTTGGCCACCAAAGACCTGTGGCTAAGATCTTCTGCGTAGTCGGCTTTCCTGTGAAATGGCCTCCTGCGGTTCCTGAGTGCGCTTCTGCGATTATGGAATTCTTCTCATGTGGTAAAATGCATATGTGCAAGACTTCATCAGGGCCCAACTTATAGAGATGGCCTGCTATCAAAGTGAAGTCTGTGGCTTTGACAACAAGTTGTTTCTTCTGTTGTATTGTGAACTCAACTGGTGCTTTCCCTGTAGTGAGAAACTCAAGAATATCGGAATAATACTCGTCTGCTGCTTGAACAGAAAACAGCTGCGCATCAGGCAGATTGTCCTCCAAATTTGTAGGTTCCTCCCCTGACTCTATCCTAGATAAATGGTCAGGTCCTGCATTCAATCTACCTGGATTCACAATAATCTCAAAATCATACTCCTGGAAGAGGAGTAGCCATCTGCAAATTCTTCCCCTAACACTGGCTTATTGACCAAGTACTTCAAAGCAGAATGGTCAGTATACATTTTAAAATGAGCACCCAATAGATAGTGTCTGAACTTCTGTAAGGCATACACCATAGCGAGTCCTTCTCTTTCTGTAGTGGTGTAGTTCTTCTCAGCTGTAGACAACTTTCTGCTAGAGTAAGCAATGGGGTGTTCAATACCTCCTTCTCCCAGTTGTGTCAGTACAACCCCCAATGCTATGGAAGAAGCATCTACATGAACATGAAAGGGTTTTCTCCAGTTTGGGAAAACTAGAATAGGTGCTATGACCATCTTTCCTTTAAGTGTGTCCAAGCTCTGTTGGCATTCTTCTGTCCATTGGAATTTCGAATCCTTTTTTAGCAGTCTTTCCATAGGCGCAGTGATCTTTGCATAACCCTTGATAAATTTCCTGTAGTATCCTTTATGTGCCAATGTAGCGCGCAATTGTTTGACTGAGTTGGGCGCAGGCAAGTTAGCAATGATGGCAACCTTCGTAGGATCCATCATGAGTCCTTGTTTGCACACAATGTGACCCAACAAAATACCAAAAGGAGCACAGAAGATACATTTTTTCAAGTTAAGGGAAATCTGATACTGTCTACATTTTTCTAATATCATCCTTAGATTCCCTATATGGTTCTTTAGTAAACCAAACACAGTCCAGTCATCAAAATAGACTTCTAGAAACTTATGAATGAATTCTTTAAAAACAGCAACAACGACTCTAGAGAAAATAGCAGGAGTGTTTTTAAGACCAAAGGGCATTACCGTATACTGGAATGAGCCCCATTCAGTTGCAAAAGTGGTCTTATGGCGGTCCTCTAGATGGATTTTGATCTGATGGTATCTTGAAAAGCCATTAGTGAAGGAGTAAGCCTCTTGTCCTCCAACATTGTCAAGCACTTCGTCTATAAAGGGCGTAGGAAATGGATCATGCGCTGATGCGTCGTTGAGCTTGCACAGGTCCACGCAGATTCTTATTTCACCTTTTGTCTTTTTCTCTTGTACCACCATAGGACTAATCCAATCACTTTCCTCTACTGGCTCAATGATACTAGCTGCGATCATCTTATCAATTTCTTCTCTGACCTTTTCTTTATATCGCGGGTTCAACCTATACGGGTGCTGTTTTACTGGCTTAGCGTCCGCTTTCAAAGGTATGCGTATAACTCCTAAATCTCCTAGGATGCCTTTCATTTCTATAAACTTGGTAGGAAAGATATCCTGGTACTCATGTAGTAAATCTGCAATATGGCCAACAGTTTCATCATCCCAATAATCTCCTATAGAGGCAAACTTGGGTTCAGCTTCTGTACCAATGTTAATATTCTTGAGCTTGATGTGTTCTGTAATGGTAGGGATATCAAGCTAAGGGCCTTCGACTTTGCGTGTCCCTTCTGACTCTGGAATATTGATGTTGCGAGGATCATCATCCTCTTCTCTAGTGGTGAAATTATAGCATTCCAGGGCATGTTCTATCTGGACAGCCCAATCTGGTTGAGAATACTCTGGTAAAGGACATTGTCCAAATATCTTCTTTCTAATACACTTTAAAGCCTGATCGATGCTTGGATGTTCTGAATCAAAGCTGAAAGTGAGTTGAAAACTTTCAATCATGAGAGGCCAAGTGATAGTGCCTCTGTGCAATTCTGTTTCAGTGTACCAGTTCCTTGGAACTATATCCAACGTGTGGATGAATAGGTGAACCCACTCATCCTCTGGAATATCTGACCATTGCTGAATACATGCTTCAACGTGTGACCTGGGGTCACTCTGTCCATCATATTTGTGCAAAACTCCTGCTATAGTCTCTTGAAATCTGCGCAGTATCAACCTGCAACAGTCTTGCCATGTGTCGATATTTTCTTTATGCGCACCCCACCATCTTGCGGGTGTAGCACGCAGTGCTACATCCAATGCTTGTATGCGTTGCTCATCTGGGATTTCTTGTTCATATGCATGTATGAATTCACTTACTCCAGTTAAACCATCAAAGATTGGAGTGTTAGTCAATTCTGTGCCAATCCATCGAATGGATTTAGTCGTCATGGCGCAACGCCTTGCAGAAACCTCATGTAAGCGATTCTGCCAGTTTTCCAGTCCTGCTTCTGAATCTGATGCGCACGAGCTATCGCATCGCCAGCTGATATGGCCATCCGCTGTGGGATTGAAATAATCATTATGACTAGCAGTCATCTGATACAAACTTTCCATGTGGCACACTTCTTCTTCTGCTCGAATGGGTTCAATATACCGTGGTCCTTGAAGGGGATCAAGTGGTGCAATGACCCTAATATGGTCATCCTCAAAGGTCATCTGTCTTTTCTTCAAATTAATGACAGCCAGATTATCAAATGCCCAGTCTATGCCTAAAAGTACTGGGTAAGGTCTACTGTCATCCAGAATTTTGATTACTTCAAAGTCTACAGAACTTCTTACTCCCTCAATATCAATGGGTACATTGGGTAATCTGCCCAATGGAGAAACTCGTTGCTGATTTGCTAGTCTTAGATGGATAGGAGATCTGATAAGCTGAGGACTACCCATCTGTTCCCAAGTTTGCATGGTGAGAACATTAACTTCTGAGCCTAAATCCAAAATGACTTCGTCCATTTCAAATGCTCCAATCTGCACTATGAGTCTCATCTCTCTTCCAGTTCTAGTATGACTCCTGATCTGATGAACAGCAAGCTGCGCTGTGTTCATCGAAGCAAATTGTTGACACTGATCCAACAGGTGTTGGAGTTCCATAGTTTCTTTCATTGCACAACAACTTTAAGCAGCTTCTCAGGAAAGCATGAACACTACCTAGTGTATCCTCCTCATCAGGCCTTCCAGATGTAGTAGCCTGCTCTTGTACCAGGTTCTCTTGACTTGGCACATGCGGTCTGATATCATTGTGCGGTAATGCGACAGAATTTGAAGCTCGTGGATCTGAGAAATACTCTTGAGCTTGCTCGAATACTTCTTTTTGCTTCTGTAGGTCGAGTGGGGATGGTTTAATATTAGCACGACGCACCCATTGTGTTGCTGTCTTTCCAGTTCCCGACTCTGGCGCACCAGTGGTTGCACCACTGCGCGTCACTATATTAACTATGGGATCTAGTTCTCTTTTTTTTGCTGCAATCAATTGAATATTATGGTTAACCTGTGGCTTCTTTTCTTGCATCTTGGCCATCAACTGAGGGCATTCTTCAATGACATGATCATAAGATTTACAGTATCTGTAGGTGGTTGTAGGGTTTTGGAAATCCCTTGCATAATGGCCTTGAGCTCCACAGTTATAGCAAGTGATCTGTCCTCTTCCACGACCAAAACCTCCTGCGCGTCCTCGGCCCTTGTAATTTCCTCCTCGGCCTTTGCCAGCTGGGTCATACTGCGGATCTGCTGTGGGTCCCTGTGGTTCTGACTGTACTCTATAAACATCATGTTTTCTTTCTATCATAAGGTCATATGCTTTGCAATTGTCCTCATCATGGCCTACTGATTTACAGAAATTGCAATATAGATTCTTTGGAGTTTGTACATATTTCTATAACAAGTGACACTCTTGTGGTCTGTGGCCTCTAGTTCTACAGATTTCACACCAAGGCCCCTGAGCCTGTGGTAAAGGGTTAGGTGCTTCGGTTGCAATATAATATATGAAAACAGGACAATGGTCCTTTGAATGTCCTTGTGCTCTACACTTTGTACACCAAATTTCTTCTTTAACATCCTTTCCTTTCTTAATATCATGCACTTGCAAATTTAGGTTTGCTATTTGGTTCTGCAACTGCGCAACATCGTTGCTTGTTCCAGCAATTGGTGAAGCTTCTAGTTTCATAGCCATCTCTAGAGCTTGTTGTTGAGTAGTGAGATTCTGTTGCATAAGAGGAAGTCTAATATGAGGAAGCAATGTAGCAATGAACCATTCCTTATGCTGCTGCGGTGCAAAATCAAAGCTTACTTGATCTATCAAGGATTTGAACTTCTGGTCAAAGTCCCATACTGATTCTGTAAGTAACTGTTTTATGTCTTTGAGTTCTGTTATGCACTGTGATTCTGATTTAGGTTTCTTGAATTCTTTAATCATAGCACTTATTACATCAGCAAGCGTCCTATTCTGTGCTGCTGAGTATTTCATAAACTAGGTTAAGGCTCTCTCTCTTAGTGAGGTTGCTAACTGAACCAGCTTAACAACATCAACCTTAATTTGCTTAGTCGTCCAAATGGATTCACATAGAAACCAGTGCTACTTAGGGTCTTCTAGCCCTGTTCCTCTAAAGGTTGGTAGCTTCATGTCATCACCCATCCTTCTTGCGCTAGGTTGACGTGGAGGTGCTGTGGCACTACCTCCGGGATGGTTAAACAAAGGTGGGGCTGAGGTACTAGAAGTACCATGAGGGCTACTAGAGGGTGTTACTGCGGGGTTATGCTAAGCCCCGTCTGGCTTTTGCGGTGTAAAAGGGTGATAAGGGATATGAGCACTCCCTTGTCTCTCTATATGGCTCGCTCTACGAGCTCGGCTATCTTCTGGGATAGAATCAAAAGAATGCTGGTCGAGGCCTACTTTATACCGTTTTCCACTACGAGTGCAACCAATAACTTCAAGATCACTATCAGAATCTGCGGACATTACTTGTCTATGCTATTCATCGAAAGCTATGCATAGTTTTCCTTTTTCATATAAGAGCATTTTAATCCACAAGTTCAGAGAATTTAAGAACTTACCCCTGTATGCTTTAAAGAATCTCTTCTCAGCCTCGCTGAAGCTCTTTCTCATATCTACTGCAAACTCGGTGATGAAGCCTTCCAGCAGACTGTTCAACCAAAAGTCTATTGCGCGGGACACAGGATTATCTACCCGCTTCAAAATGATAACTAGCTCAGGCGTCCAATCGATAGGTTGATCAACATGCACAGTGGGTCCAGTATCTGCTAGCTTGGATACCCACTCATGCAAATCAAGTGAAAATGTTACAAAGAAGATTTCGTGAAGGTCAGTATAAATATGCTTCTGCAACCAGTCCTCTGTCTGAAGCCTAGGGCTTCTATTTTCACGTTCAGCGAACTCTCTAGCCTTTGAATCAAATCACTCTTGAATTTCTTTAGCTGTAGGATTACAACACCACATTTCCTTAAAAATAATAGGGTTAAAGCCGGCAACAGAACCATTTGTTGGCTTCTTTCTGGACAGACCCGGGTTTTCAGGATGCGCAGCAACAAACACCCCTTTGGCGCACTGGCCCTTTCGGCAACGAGCTATGCAGCAGCCCGAAGTCTCACCTGAAGTGGCTATGGGGGGGCTAAGGAATCAAGTTTCCTTAACCTAGGTGGTGTGGAGTCTACAGTCTTCTCTCTTCCCTTCTTAGAGGTAACCCCTGAACAGAGCATCTTACTCTTTCACAGGTCTTCCAGCGCTACAGCGCTGGAACTCACCCTTCTCGGCCAAGCTGCGCGGTAGCTCCGCACCTGCGCACGAGTCTTTTACCCGCTACCTCCGATACACTATGTATCGTCTCTACCCTTGCGCCACAGTGCAGTAACACACTCCTTTAGCACTGCGGCGATAGTGTTCTTACAGACTCCTTCGACAATGCACAAGTACAACTTCTAAGGGAGCTTCTAGGATTTACTTTACATAATCATTCCTAAAGATAGCGAAACATTCATAGAAACATAGACAGTAAAGCAAAGAAATGCAATCACATAAAGCATCACCACAACAACAAGAATTATGTGGTTCACTTCCAGGAGGGAAGCTACGTCCACGGGAACTGTGTTTTATATTATCTTGAGATGGGGATAACACAGTTCCGCTGCGCACACAGCTGCAGCCTTAGATCTTTCTGGGAAACTCCACTCACACATCTGGGAGCCCTTCTCTTAGATATATTCTCTTCTTCTACATATATTACCATGACAAAGACATACAATTACATTCCCCTCTCAGTCCTCTTGCGACTGGTCGATACATGCAATGGCCCTTACGCCAAGCGGTCTCCCAGCGAAATCGCGGCCTTCTTACATGCACAAAATGACCATTAACATCTTAAAAGATACAACAATACAAATGACTCAGACATCAACTTAGACTGTCTGTGTAACTCAGTAACTATCTAACTATCTCTAACCCTTTTCCCCTTTCAATTACACATATATATAAGTGGCCCTGAGGGTCACACCTTTATAAAACTGTGGGCCTTTCCCAACAGTGATCCCAAAAAACCCTAACCGTGGACACGGCTAGGTGTACTGTAGGTGCCTCTTGCAGTCACGTCGTAGCTTCCTGCAGACTCCACGATTTTTGGCGCAGATTACGGGTATGGGCGCCACTTCATCGTTCTTTGCTCCTTGTCCTTCACCTTCAATGCTTCGACCCGTTGCTCTTCCTTGGTCCGAGAAACCATAACTCCTGTACTTTGCCTTAATGAGGGTAGCTGAGCCCTCTATTCCGCTGCTTCATTTACTGTGGTGGTTGAGCTTTCTACTCGACCACCTTATTTATTCTTTCCTTTGATGTGTGCACGCAAGCTCCACGATTTTCGGCCCGCAATCTGCGGTGAGCTCGTCCATTTGGCACCATACCGCACACTGTTCATTTCTTCCCAAAAATGGTGCTTTTCCTCAAAATTAGCACTTTTCCTTCAAAACTTAGTTCTTTTTCTTGAAACTTGGCAGCTTTGCCATAGCTGCGGCCTATGCTCCAACACTAATATTTCACTAAGTGACCCAAGTGGACAACTTTCCCTAAAACAAGGAATGCTACCCCCAAGGCAGAACTTCACTAAGTGAGACACTAGATGTAGGTTTCAAGGTATGCTCTTTCCAAATCCAATGGGATCTCAACCACCCAGCTTCTCAAAGTGGGACAACTCAACCACCCAAGAAGTGTGACTTTGCCCAAGGAGGGCTAAAAGCATGGAAAAGTGTGTCAAATAAAACCCAAAGGCCACCAAAGTTTAGATCCAAGTAGTTTAGGCAAGTATGAATTTGGATCTTGAAAATTATGGCCATCCAATGATTAGATCTCTATAGATCTGAGATTGAACATGCATCACCAAATTGACCCAAGTGGGGCACAACCCTCAAAATGAGGAATGGGGCCCACAAGGAAAAAATCAATGGAGTGAGGCACTAGGGGTAGGTTATCAAGTATGGAGATTATGGATCAAGTGGGATCTCACCTACCCATCTCTTGGAAATAGCCCCACTAGCCTCCCTAAAGAAGTGCAACCACCTTCAAGAAGGCTAATGTGCCTTGGAAAGTGTGTCAAATGAAGGCCAATCCTCACCAAACTATAGATCCGAATTGCCGTGGATGCTATATAGGTGGGTTTTCAAGATCTTACCCAAAGCCAAGCTAGATCCAAGTAGATCTAAGAAAAAGTGAAAAATGAGGGGTTTAATCAATTAGGGTTTTATGATCTAGAATTTATGGATAAGCTAAGGAAGAAGAAGACCATACCTTTGGAGCATACCTGGATGAGGAGATGAATGCTAGTTGAGATGAGGATTACTTTTTCCAAAGATCAAATGAAGAATTTTTGAAGCCCTCTTGCCAAATCGATTTTCTCCAAGCCACATGTGTGTCCCTCTGACCTGTCAAAACCAAGGAGCAAAGCATCAATCAGTTTAACATGTTGAAGGTAGATACAAGCAAGAAAGATATAAGCAAATAATAGTTGGTACAAAGACAAAACCACTCCTTGATTAACCAAAACATCATCCTCCAAGCTTGAAGGGCAAGCCTCCCCACCAATTCGCACTTGTCAAAGAAGTCTTCTCCACCTATAAAAAGATATGACAAAATATGCAAGATAGCTACAATAGATCCTCCAATGCAATGGACAAAATCATTTACAATCAAAACAACCAACATCCACTCCAAGATCCAAGCATGTACTCCAAAAGATAGAAATTTTATTCCAAGAGCCAAGAGCCAAGTTCTCTAGATGATTTTATAATGAGAAGCTTTCCCCTTTCAATAGAATGGAGAGAGACCATAATCCTAACCACTTTTTGAATGAGTGGCTAAGATTAAAAGATCAAAAGATCTAACCAATGGTTGAGATGAGCTCAACAATACAATACATGGATCAATAATAAAATATAACAATATGTGGACAAACTCACCCTAGAAGAGGGGATCCCACCAAATCATGATGATAAAAGATAAAAAATAGCTCATGGTGGGTCCAAGGGGTAATTTCTAACACGCTTGGTCAATCCCCATGGCACAATATCCAAGAATAAATGATCTAGACACCAAATCGTGCCTCTCTGGGAAAGTCGTGAGCCTTAGGAGGCTCCAAAAATCATCAAAAAGTGCCATAAGTGATGGATGTGGGTCCCAATGAAGATGAAACTACTGGACAAGGTGTGAAAGACATCCCACTCATCATCAATGATCATCCCATGCCATAACCTTACCTCAGTAGCCCAAATCGAATTCCTCTATAGCCATTTTTACCATTTCTGGACTGCCTCGGGAAATGTGAAACTGCCCAAACTACCTCCTAGAGTGCCTACGCTGTCAAGGTGAGCTCACAATTGAGTCCGCGAGGGGGGTAATATGATAATAAAAAGTGGCTGGACTACCCCCTCCATGCATAGCTCCTTAGGTGAACCAAGTAAATCTCATCACTGCTTTGACAGGGCCTCCGACAGACCAAAATTACACTAGGATAGCCAACTGAGGCTCAATCATCACTGTAACTGCCTAGAACTGAAAACAGAATGTCTCATTGGACTCAGAAGGTCCAAATCCATTGAAGATGTGTACTCATACACCATATAAACCTCTGCATGGTCCAAAATAAATACTCATCATATCCGGCAGACCAAATAATAATAATCTGTAAAAGTGCTGAAAGCACAAATCATCATCATAAGCCTGAAACCACTGCATAAGCCCACCATGGTGTCCTGTACCAGGCCATATATCATCTATCTGTAACATCTAAGGTCTGCCACCTCATGTCCTGTGGTTGACTTTTGGTCAAACTAAGGTTTGACCAAGTCAACATGACCAAAATATGACTCAAACTATCATAAAGCTGCTGCAAGGTGTCCAAGGTTAAAACATGCTTTGCAATCCATTAAATTAGCAATTATAACAATAAGTAATCATTACTGGTGATCTAAATCCAAATATAATAAGTCATAATTATTATTTATTACTCAGACAAGACTTTCAAGGTCATACTCACTTCATAGTTGTGATCAATTTGCTAGTGAAGGGTGAAGGCTAAGAAACAATTGGCTAGGTCAAAGGATGACTTACTGACTTAACACTGTGACACTTTGGAAATGGAAAAGGGAATACACACCATAGCATATAGTGGACAAGCAACAACACAGGGAATGGCAGTGTCTCACAAATGGATAAGTTGTTCAAAGAGTGTTTATTCACCTTACATAGATGTGCACAATCCATAAACAAATGAGGCCAACAATCTTTTTGATATAGAATTTAAGTTCCATTGCTTTTTGGGCCTAGAGTTTCCATAGCCTTTGATCTATGTGCATTTACAAACACATTGCATAGATTTACATTTATTTAGGATTCTTGTTGTAGGTGTGTTTTTAAGGCACTTGTTTACCTGAGCACTTCTAGGTGTGTCACAGACAGCTTATTTACCTAGGTATTTTACATTTCACAAAAGATATAACATTTGATATTTCATAGCCATTTTCATTTGGCTTGCCTTTCATTCATGTGTGTTGAGAAACACATTGCATGAATGGGATTTTTCATATAAGATATAACATTTCATTTTCATATTTTGTATTCATGGCAGCACTAAAAGTTTCAGGTTTAGCCAGAAACATCTTTAGTGACTAGGGGGACTTCTCAAGGAAATCCAACTCACCAAAGGTAAGTTTTGTCACCAACTCAAAGCCGAGACACAATAAACATGGAAGCTTATCCAATATAGAGGCTATAGTGGGGGAAGGTCCTCCATGCCACTAGTCAAGTAGTAAGTCAAGGTAATGAACAAACTGGGTAAGTCATAGATGGATGAAGACAGTGAATAGTGAAACCAACACTAGCAATCCAAAGTATGGCAGTAATGACCACCTCTATTCTCCCTAGGGAGGGTAAAACCAATGAGTATAGGCCAAGAACTTCTAATTCTGAGTAGGGATAAGTAAGATATATATAAGTACAACCAGGTCCACATATCTATATGATCGCCAGATCATGATACTAAATGCTAAGACATGCTATGAGAATGGAGATAAAAGCAATATAACCACAACACAATAATATAGCTGCTGAGTCATATACCTGAAAGATCATCATCTGAACCATCATCTATCCTCTGAAACTGCTGCTACTACTCTGGGCACTACTGACTGCTTTGTATAAATTGCTAAATAGCTACATCGGTCATCTCTCTGAGTGTCATGAGACTCAGTCATGGCATAGGGAATAAAACTGTTGTCCAAAATCTGATAATGATCCATAATATATGCTCATCTCAGCATCTCAAATGCAACTGAACTGGCTGAATAATGCTTTGGAATCTGAAAAAAGAATGTATGGTAGCCCGGCTACTATATATGTGATAACAAGAACATGGTGAATATTTATAAAACCATACCGATTGATATTTCCAAAAATCTTGGTGTTGACGAAAATGTTTTTATTGGTGCATATTATTCCCTTGAGGAAATTAAAATTTACATTGCACTATTTAAATAATATCGTGACATATTTGGCTTCTCTTATGAAGAGATGCTAGGTATCGATCCAAGCATTTTCAAACATGAAATTAAAAAATATCCTAATGTTAAACTTGTTCGATAGAAGTTGGGACCATTCAAGTCTCGAATGTTTGTTGTTGTTAAGGCAGAAGTGGAGAAAATTCTCCACATTGGTTTCATCTATCCTATCCCACTGACTGAGTGGGTGTCCAATTTGGTACCCATCAACAAGAAACATGGAAACATTAGAGTTTTTATTGACTTTGGGGACATGGACCTCACATGTCCTAAGGATAATTATCCTACCCCATTCATTGATCAAATTAGCGATGAATGCATAGGAAATGAAATCTTCTCATTTATGTATGGTTTTTCATTATACAATCAGATACATATTAACTTGAAAGATCAACATAAGACTACATTCATTTGTCCTTGGGGAATGTTTGCATATAGGAAGATTCCATTTGGCCCGAAAAACGTTGTAACTACATTTCAATGAGTTATGTCATACGCTTTTCATGACATAAAAAATATCATCAAAGTCTACCTAGCTGACCCGATAGCTCGATCTACAAGAAGGGTTGATCACCCAAAACATCTTAGGCCAGTCTTTGATAGATGTCATCACAACATGATTTGTTTGAATCCCCATAAGTGCATATTTTGTGTCATTTCAGTAGGATTACTTGGTTTCATCGTTTCTAAGCATGGGATTCTAGTAGATTTGTTCAAGGTTTAGGCAATAGTTCAATTTCCTCCCCCGTGCAATGTGCATCAATTATAGATCCTCCAAGGAAATGCTAACTTCTTGCGTCGGTTAATTTCCAATAGTTCAATATTTTACACGCCTTCTAAAGAAAGGGGTCCCATTTATTTGGGATGATCATTGTTAATGCCTAAAAGTCACACACATGCTACATTTCAGTGATTCATCCAGTAAAGCGTCGTCAACATAAAGAATCCATCTGACCACAGGCATCCCAACAGATCCAAAACACAACATGAGTCCACAAGTGCCAAGAAATAGTCAAAACAAACTGGGTAGCGTGGGTATTACACAGTTGATTACCTGAACAATGTTCGCACTACACCCGCATGGATTTTCTTTCGCTTGTCGCGCTACTATCAAAACGACGGACCACTCATGCCCAGTGGCACATTAAAGTCTCAATCTTCCCCAAGGATCAGAATTCGGCTCCTCACACACTTGGGGGCATTAATCAGACCCCCTTGTGTATCTTGGAACTATCTCAAGAAGGAGGAGAGTTCACATTTGGATCTAGTTGTTTGATGGCCACCTCTTGGCCGATAAAAGGAATCCATTGGCATGCATTTTGGAGAGAAAAATTAGAGCAAGGTTATGCTACTGGATTTGAGTTGGAGCTTCCTCATAGCCCACCATTTCCTACCATTGTAAGCATTTCCAAGCTTTCTTGCCACCTACCATCAAGGGGAAAGTGTTTCTCTCCATTGTTCTTCCACCTACTTAGCATTTAGTTTGGACAAGAAAGGCCTCCCTAAGGGATATTTTTGGTTCCCTTGAAGCCTTCACCTCCTAGGTGTTGTATAGTTATTCCATTGGGAAATAAAAGAGTGGTTGGTTTATCATACCTTTGGGTTGTTGTTGGAGTTTGCATCTTTCCCTCATATTTTTTATTATTTTCAGCAATATTTTCATGTTTGAATGTGAACTACACTAACAATATCTTGCAGGATCACTTGGAGGAATACCAACCATCCAAAAGGGGCTCCAAGGACTGAGGCCTTGAAGCAACCTACAAGGCTTAGCCCCTCACCAAATGGAAGAGTGGACTTGTGCGATTTTTTCCATAACAGTTCTAATGGAGACCATACTTATTTTTCTTCATTTCGTTTTAAACTATGTTTTTTATGCTAAGTGATGAGTCCACAATATAGGTATCAAGTGCATTCCTTTTTACCATTAAGGAACAAGAAAACAAGTCAAAATCACTGCTTTCTGTAGGATAGAATGTGATTTGATTGATTATGAAACAATGTGATTAAGTAGTTGTATTTTTTGTGTTTTAGCATGTTTTTAATCAGCTAATCAAGTGGGTGAGCACTATGTGTGGATAAGCGCAGGTTCAAAGATAATTATGAAGAATGGAAAAAATCAAGCCCTAGTAAAAAACTAGAGAAGGACACTAAGATCAGTTTTTCCTGATTTATAGGGAAGAATCTAAATAGATTGAGGTCGTGATTTCGAGTGTAGGGACTGGGGTTGAAACAATGTAATAAGTAGAGGCACCCGGATAGCAAGGGTCCTAGGGCGTTTTTGGGATTAAAGGTTTTTCAGACTCTGTTATACAGTACTCAATTTTTATGATTGTTATGGATTTTACGACAGTCTAATGAAGAAACCACGTTCTCTATCACATGTGAGTTCATAAGTTTAAATTAGCTACTATAATGTTCATTGAGGAGGCCCCCCCCATTGCGTAGAACATGAGTTCTGTGTTTTATTTTTCATGTTGATTTATGCATCTTGTGGTTTATGATTGAACAAATACTTGTGGATTATTCAAGGCATTAATTCTGACATTGAAGTTAAATCTGAACATGACTATTTTTATCTGTAGTCTTGTATTACATCATCTATAATTCTAATGTATGGAGTTTGTAGTCCTGTGCTACATTCTGCAAGGGAAGTTTCTAGATCCACGCTATTATTTCCCAAACAATGTTTCTTGATTAGATTATATTTAAGCTTCTAGTTAAATGTCTTGTGGATTTTAGTAAAATAGATTCATGCTTTCAATATATCAACGAATGCTTTCGATTTCATTTAAAATATTTATGCTTTCAAATAGATAGGTTTATGCTTTGGATTTCAATTATGTTTTCAACAGATAGGTTTGTGCTTTGGATTTTGTTATGCTTTCAACAGATAGGTTTATGCTTTGGATTTTAGTTAAATAGATTCATGCTTTCAATATATCAACGAATGCTTTCGATTTCATTTAAAATATTTATGCTTTCAAATAGATAGGTTTATGCTTTAGATTTCAGTTATGCTTTCAACAGATAGGTTTATGCTTTGGATTTTGTTATGCTTTCAATATATAGGTTTATGCTTTGGATTTTAGTTAAATAGATTCATGCTTTTAATAGATAGATTTATGCTTTTGATTTCATTAGATCAGGATGTATACCTTTATCCCTTAGACGTCTGCTCCCATCAAAATAGGTTTATGCATTCCCATATTTCTCCCCAAAATATGATAATCCAGAGATAGGATTCTCTTAATAGTGCACATACAGTGCAGAGTGCCTCTGAAGTTTGTGCGTCTCCTGGTCGATATTTAAAGTGATTTTCTTGAAGTAATACCTGTAAAAAAGGTAAGCATTTTTGACAGCCACCACTTTTTGGCGTTGTTGTCGAGGAGGTGCTTAAACTTTAGGAGAAAGCTTAAAAACACCCTTGGAAACTCTAAAAAAAAAACAAATACCATGAATGCCTCAACGAAGGAGAGACGAATTTGGATGTTTTCTACCTAACCACCCTATGAGCAATACCAGTTCTGAACACCTTGAATTCGAGTTTCTCAATAGCGACGAAGAATTTGATTCCAGCTATAACCCAGACCGTGATAACTTCTTCGTCGGCTCTAGTTCCAATACTACCATGGATGATGATGAAGAAGAACATAGGGAATTTTTTACCTTTCCCATAAGCGTACCCCTAGGAGATGCTAGAATGAAAAATATCAATCCCGCTAATCTCCCAAACTTTCATGGATTAACCTCCGAAGACCCTGACACCTTCTTATTTGAATTCGAAGTAATATGTTGATCCTTTGGCTATACTACAGATGCCCACAAACTAAGACTCTTCCCTTCCACACTAAAATATTTATTGCTCGAATGGTTTATGAGCTTGGAAGGAAATAATATTTTCTCTTGGGATCAAATGAAACAAGATTTTTTCGAAAAATATAGGGATTATTGTAAATCCAAAGATAAAAGAGATGGAATTTTTAGAATTTAACAGGGAGAAAAGGAATCTTTGGAAGAATATGCACAATGATTACATCTCAGCTATAAGATATCCATTCATTGTACCTTGGATCAATAGTCATTGAAACTAGTACTTCTTAGAGGAATTAGTGAAGAATACCTAGAAGTCCTAAACTTGTTAAGTGACGGGGATATCTTTTAGAAAACCTATGATTAGATTCTACAAATATTTAAAAATTATTCAAGATCCAGGAAAGGTAAAACTGGAATACAAGAAATACACCCATTAATAGGGATGAACCTTTCTAATCCCAACCCTCACCAAATATGACTTGAGAAATATCCTGGATGACATGAAAACATACATTCTCCAATCACTAGCAATGCAATTAGATGCACTACAACTCAAAAGAAAATAGGATGAAATCAATCAATCACTAGCAGTATTCTGTCCAAGGTGTAGAAAAAAACATGATAAAGCTAAATTCCCATTAAATACAATTGAAGTTTGTGGACTATGTATTGAATATCATACAATAGACAAATTCCCTTTACTTACATCGTGTAAAGCAGCTATACAAGATCCATGTCAAAACTGGAATCCATCGTCACAAACTTCATGGCCTCTACAAGCAGGGCCAAGTCAATGGAAACAAAATCAAAATACACACCATCAACCATACTTCGCCCAGCCATACCAACCATACCCCCCACCTTTTCAACAACCACAAATAAACTATGGAAATCAGTATCCATCTTCCAGAAATTGGAGATCACCACCACCACAACCTTTTATAATGTCTCCACCAAAAAACCAACAACCCCCAAGACCTCCTACAATTCCAGCTTAGCCTGAATTAAACCCAAATAACAATAGGACAAATCAACAAACCTATAATAACGAGGTGATGCAGTTCCCAACTTATCTCGTGGATACACTAGACTTAAGTGAGATCAAATTAATATCCGGCAAAATACTACCTGGTTCCCTGCATCAAACCAATCAAGAACCAACATATCTAGAATACCAACTGGCTTTAATTTTGGACCCTCCTAAGGAAGAAAATCAACAACTACTACTAGAACTTACTCCTCCCAACACTCCATTTCCTGACAAGCTAAAACAAAAAGAGGAAGTAGAGAATGCCATAATGAATGAACTAAAGCACTTAAACATTCAAATTCCCCTCCTACAAGCGATAAGAGATGTCCCCATATGTAACAAATTCATAAAAGAAAACTGTATAAGGAGACCTGGAAGAAGAAAATGAGATCCCCCAACCATTAATGTGGTAGGCCAACTCACAGACCTCATGCTAGGAAGATCTGTCAATCCAAAATATCTCGATCCAGGCAGCCCTATAGTTAATGCCAACATCAACAAAGTGCCTATTTCGAGCAGTCTCATTGATCTAGGGGCTACAATAAATGTTATGACAAAGGATACAATGTTAGCTCTGAACCTCCAATCCTTTATAAGACCAACCACCACGGTTTTACAATTAGATGACACCTCCACTATCAGGACAAAAGGTATATTAGAAGATGTTATTATCAATATTGAATCATGGGAGTATCTAGCAGACTTTATAGTCATAGAGGTCAAGAGAAAACTTAGTGGATACCCAATCATCCTAGGGAGGCCATGGCTGGAAACAACATATGCCTATATAGGGTGTCAATATGGAAACATGACAATTACAAGTGGACAAACTAGAAAGAAAATCACCATATATCCCTTGGCCAAATGATCTACAGATGCATAAAGCCCTAATTGGATGGATGATTATGATCACATAGATGAGAAAAATATGCAGCCAGTCCTTAGCATAAAAAATGCTCTAACACTCTAAGCTAAAGATGAAGATACTTATTTATCTAATTTTATTCAAAATGTTTATCCTAATCGTAATATGTTGGAACAAATTTTTGCAGCAGGGCAACAACAAGAAGTACTGAACATTCCTATAAACACAATGTGGTAGCAAGTATTCTCAGTTGAACAATAGCCGTTAGCAGTGAAAATAGTGGAAATTCTACCTGGAAAGACTGTCAATATCAATGCACATCTAGAACCAGAACAAGAACAATGCTTAATAAAAGTACTCAAAGAAAACAACTGGGCTTTTGCTTGGACCTATACTGATATGAAGGGGATACATCAGGATATTTGCAAACATTATATTTATATCAAGGAGGGCGTTGTCCCAATAAGAAAAACCCAAATAAGGATGAACCCAGCATTAAATGATATAGTTAAACTTGAATTGCAAAAACTACTGGATGTGGGCTTCATTTACCCTATCTCGGATAGTGAGTGAATCTCACCCCTGGTGATAGTCCCAAAGAAGGGGAGGGAAGTAGAGAATATGTGTGGATTATAGGGAGCTTAATAAAGCAACCAAAAGAGATCACTTCCCTCTACCATCCATTGATCAGGTATTGGATACTCTTGTTGGAAACAAGATTTTTTCATTTTTGGATGGTTTCAATGGATATAATCAAATACAAATCCACCCTACTAATCAAGATAAAATGACATTTACCTTCCCATGGGGCACATATGCATACAGAGTGCTACCTTTCGGACTCTGTAATGCCTCAACAACCTTTCAAAGAGCTATATTAAGTATATTTTCAGATTTGATCAATGATCAAATGGAAGTCTACATGGATGATTTCACACCATACGGAAAAAGTTTTCAAAAATCACTAGAACATTTGGAATTAGTCCTAAACAAATGCATCGAAATGAGTCTATATCTCAACAATGATAAATTTCGTATGCTAATGCAAGAGGGAATAGTTCTGGGCCACCATATATCCCAAAGAGGTATTGAAGTCAATCAAGCAAAGGTTACTATTATTAAAACTCTACCCCAACTTGTCAAATAGAGAGATGTGAGTAGCTTCCTTGGGCAGACAAGCTATTACATAAGATTTATAGAGGGATCTAGCAAAGTCGCAGGTCCAATTTTTTCCCTCTTAACAAAAGACACAGACTTTATTTGGACTGAACAATGCATGACCGCATTTGATCACCTCAAGGAGAAAACCATAACTGCTCCAATCCTCCATGGGCCAAACTGGATGCCACCTTTTCACATCCACTCAGATTCCTCAGACAAAGCTATCGAGGCATTCCTCAGACAAGAATAAGAAAGGAAACCATGCGCCATCTATTACATTAGCAAAAACTTGGAAGGGGCAGAACTCAACTACATAGTCACTGAAAATGATTTTTGTTGTTGTTGTGCACGCTATTAACAAATTTCGCCACTAGATAATAGGGTACCTGGTCTTTGTACACACAATCATTCAGCAATCAAGTACCTCATGAATAAACCTAATACCAGTTCTATGATTATTAGATGCTTGCTTATCCTACAAGAATTCGACTTGACAATCCTAGACAAACCAAGCAAACATAATGTGGTAGCAGACTTTCTATCAAGGATAACCCATGTGCAGGACAATGAACTAGTAAAGGATGGTTTCCCTGATGAACACCTCTTTGCAATCTCAGCACAAATCCCATGGTTTGATGACATAGCTAATTACCTAGTATCTGGGAATTTTCCACACCGTTATAGCTACAAAGAAAGGTGTAATATAATAAGGAAAAGTGGAACTTACACTTGGGTGCAAGGACTCCTTTTTAAAAAAGGACCAGATCAAATATTAAGAAGGTGCATCAGAGAAGATGAAGTCCATGATATACTCCTTGCTACTCACAATGAGCCTTGTGGAGGCCATTATGCAGCAAAAAGAACATCTTATAAAATAATAAAAACATGATACTACTATCCTACACTACACAAAGACTCTCAAAAATATGTTTCACATTGTGATGACTGCCAAAGAATGGGAAAACCCACACAAATAGATGATATGCCTCTACATCCTCAAGTATCATTAAAACCATTTGAAAAATGGGGATTTGACTTCGTTGGCCCATTCAATCCACCTTCTAATACAAAAATTTACATTTTAGTAATGCACTGACTACCTTACTAAGTGGGCATAAATTACACCACTTACCACTGCTGATGAAAATAGTGTAGCAAGGTTATTCATAGAACAAATATTCCACAGATTTGGAGTTCCCAGAGAACTAGTTTATGATCAAGGAAAACAGTTTACCTCAAGCCTCATTTAAGAGATACTCAGAAGAAACAAGATAAAGAATAAAAAATCCTCATCCTACCACCCACAATCCGATGGACAAGTTGAGGTCACCAACATGGAGCTTGAGAGTATTCTAATAAAAACAATTCAATTACATAAAAGAGATTGGGAAGACATGTTGAATGAAGAAGTTTGGGCTTACAACACAACATGGAAAGAAACTATAGGTTTTACTCCATATGAACTGGTACATGGGAAAAAGGTTATGCTACCCATTAAATTTGAAATCAAGAAACTAACAATAACAACTCAACTAGACAAGCAACTTTTAGCAATTTAGAAGGAGTGTATTCTCCAATTAAACCTGCTGTATGAATGCCGGAAACAGGCTCTATCTCACACCAAGATCATCCAACAACAAAGAAAATAATGGAATGACAAAAACATAAAGGAAAAGAAATTCAGAGAAGGAGATTGGGCATTATTATATGATTCTAGATTTCATAAATTCAAAGGAAAACTCACAACACGGTGGCTAGGACCGTACATCATAGACACAATCTTCAACAATGGAGCTGTCAGAATCAATACCATAGATGACAACAAATTTCCAATGCTCGTCAATGGACACAAACTCAAATTGTACAAGAAACTGCAATCTAAAGACGAGTTCACACAAACACTATATAAGAAGTATCTCATGTTAATAGAGGACTTAGACATCCTCCACTTCCATTGAGCACTTCTTCAAGAAAAAATACAAAAATAAAATAAAATAAAGAGAAAAATTTAAAAAAGAAAAAGAAAACATATATATAAAGAGAAAAAGAAAGAAGGCAACAACCAGGAAACCACTCAAAAAAAAGACAGAAGAAAAAAACCTAACCATCAAAGAACTATCAAGCGAGCCAACAACCACCTATCAAGCGACGCAGCCAGAAATAAACCTGCCAGCAACCAACGATCAAGCAAGGCAGCACAACTGAACCAATCATCAAAGAACTATCAAGTGAGCCAGCAACCACCTATCAAGCGACGCAGCCAAAAATAAACCCGCCAGCAACCAAAGATCAAGTGAGGCAGCAAAAGTAAACCAATCATCAAGTAAATATCAAGTGAGCCAGCCAAATATAAAGAAAAAAGGGAAACCAAAATCGCTATCACAAAATTCTTCACTACTACAAAACTGAATGCCAAACCTACAGACAAGACAAATCTAACTACAGAACCACACACCACTATAGAAAATCTCTGCGTCACCACTTCGGGTACGCTAATTACAAAAAGGTAACCTCTGAATCCATTGTTTCCATATTCTGTAAAATCTATTTCTACCTACAGAAAGAATAATCACAAAGTTGAGGGAGAATCTATTTTAGAAAGAAGGAAATGCACGGATCAAGATAAGATTGTCGGCCCATGCCAGGTAATCATTTCCTATACAAATCAGGAAATGACAATATAAATGGTGAAGAATGTGAATTTCTATGTCACAGCAGATCTAAGAGCTGAGGATACCTCACAAAGAAAGAATGAGCATAAAATTTGAATAAGAGTGAAAACTGCAATAAAAAAGAGCAGAAGAATAATTATGCAGTAGAACTCAGATAGAAGCAGAATAATGTCACATGATCCAATAATCAGTATAATGAACAATGATGATACAATGGAGAGAATTTGAATCACACAGGATAATTCGAACCTCGGTTGGTCTAGCATAGGGATTATCACCACTGGAGTGCTCCGGAAGACTCAAACTCAACTGAACTAAACCTAAACTCATCTAACTGAAGACATAATTAGTTAACTAACTAAGGAGGGTGCAATAGTGATTTTTCATGCATTCTAGTCAGAAAAGGGTGCATGAGGCCACAGTTAGTGGCATCTGGAGCTCTAACCCCCCACAAGATTCAACTAACTCAAGTGGACTGCACTGGAACACTTAGTAGGTTCCTATAAAATAGGGAATTGATTGAAGTGATCCTAAAATGATGCATGCAAGGCTCAGAAGGTGGTAGATGGATCCTAGATGATATCTGCACACCACTAGGGGGAAAATGACATCATCAACAACTAGGAGAAATGATTAATGCTAGGTAGGACAAGGATGGAGTATTGAAATATCCTAACACAAAGAAGGAAGCATGAAAATGAATAATTAAGCACGAGTTTCTGTATCTCACCAGATATCCATTTCAATCAATGATATCTCTAGGAATGATGGATAAATAAGGTAGAGGTGGAATGGGAATAAGTGGACAAGTTTGACCAACATTTATGTAAACCTGCAGACCTCAAGAGAAAGCAAATACAACAAAGAGAACATAAGAGTTCAGACAACAAGTTGACTCACGAATCAGTAACAACGCAAGTAAGTTCATCTGGTCCTTCATCCTAATTATATATTGTTCATCTATCTAGTATTTTTTAGAGATAATGACTATCGGGTTTAAGAAAAGAAAGCCGGAGGATCATTCCCATGTTTATGATCAACCGGAGGTGCTAACCATCCTCTGTACTGCGGGTTGGATGCCCTTCATTACTGGTTTAAAAGGATATGACTTGGATGTATCCCTCAAATTTGCCAAATATTTGAAGCATCTTAAAGAAGAGGAGTATGTGACAAGGGTAAATGGGTTACGTATTCGCCTGAATGAAGAAAGAATAGCGGCATACACTTGCATGCCTCATGGTTTACACTGGGGAAAGGATGACAGGGAAACCAACATAAAGGAAAAGCATAATTTCTTTGTAGAAGGTGAACACTATGATGAAGATAAAAAATGTGTGAAAGGGGAAACCATGTTGAAACCTTGGCACAAAGTACATCACTTGTACTGGGAGAATTAGCTACATACCCACATTTGATTTTTGAATATTGGATCTCTTAAGGAATAGAGGGAATATTAAGCCAAACAATAACATCAGCATTCATTTTGACTTATTACAGTCCATATGGGAAATGAGCAAGAAGGTGTCACAAGGGAAAGAAGACGCACAAGCACATCATGGGTTAATTAAGTTAATTGTCCACAAAGAGTTGACAGTGCAGGTCCCTAAACTTTACTGGGAGGAATTCATACATATATCTACAGAGGATATCCAGAGAATGAGAGGCACCCCAAATTCAGTCCCAACTCCCATTTTGAAGCAGAAAGAGAAGAAGATGGCCACTCAGTCAGGGGCCAAGAGAAAAATTGACTTGGAAATTGACGACAATGAATTTGTGGTCGAAACCTTGATGAAAATAAAGCATTCCAGGGACGCCTCTAGACAGAAACTGACAACATCATCTTCCAGAGCATATGAATTTAGGAGGAAGAGCAGAAGGCTTAAAAAGGAGTAAAAAATCAGGGAAGAGAGGGAAAGACAAAAGAAAGAAAAATATTAAGATGAATCAGGACCAATACCTTTGGACTAGCAAGAATTTGAGGACTTTGAAATGGAACAAGGGGATCCTTTTATGCCAACAGAAGAAGAAACACCACCCAAAGATAGTGCATCACCCAAAGAAGAGACGTGGACCAAAGAGGATGGTCGTCTAGCTGAGGCATGTCTAAATTATCAAAATTTAGGGAAGAATTGGAAGCACTAAAGATAGTGGCATGGTCCCATAAGAACCAGGCTGCAACATCGACAGCATCCCCAATCATGCATGAGAAAATTCAAATCTTAAAAATTTAGCATGCTGGCCAACTGAAGCAATTGGAATAGCAGAACCAAACATTGCAGGAAGAATTGAGTAGAGATAGGGAGAGATTGGCAGAAAAATACCAACAGATCTTACAATTGGAAACTACCCTGGACACTACTACCAAGCTTTATGAATAAATCATCGGGTATAGGCCCCCATCCCAGATTTACACTGTGTATCTGAGAGAAAAATGGTGTCGCTTTCAGCTGCATAGATTGAAAAATAACTTACCACTGGAAGTAGACACCCCAAAACAGTTTTTGGATACTCCCTTGGATAGCACAGAGCTAGAAAAGGACCAGCTATGCGAATTTTTCCTCCATAACTTGGTCATGCCCCAGTCACCTAACTGGTCACCAAACCCATATGTTGATGATTTCTAGCTAACGGAATTGTGCTCTTGGATGAACCATGATATCGAGAGATCACAAGATGTTCATCTCTTCTAGTCGGAGGAATGGGTAAATGCACTATGGATAAGAGAAGAGGACATGCACCCAAAGAAAGTGATCCAAGATCATTGTGTCATAATTGTTGATGATGAACTAATTCCTATCCTTGAGGAAAAGCAGCAGGAATCCATAGATCACTTTGACAAAACCATACAGAGCACCCTTGGGGAAGTAGAAGAGGTCATAAGGGATAGATGGAAAAGGATTTCGGGAGACCTAAAAAAGCGAGAGCCACATTCCACCCACAGGTTGGAAGTCATGCTAATCAGGGAAAAAATGTACAAAGAATATTTGATGAAGAACAAGCTCAAATGGATTGGAATGAAGCTAATTCCATCATTCTTCCTTCCCCTGATAGTCAAAGAAAACATTGATGAGGAAGAAGAAAGAAGGGCTTGGACCAAGGAAGAACAGAGTCAAGGGTACTACTGGCAGGTAGGAGCACCTCGGGTCATTGCTTGGGACATCAGAGAAGTCCTCGAACAATAGGATAGGTTACACAAGGATGAGTAACATCTTCAAGTTCAGGGGAGATGATGAGTCCACAATATAGGTATCAAGTGCATTCATTTTTACCATTAAGGAGCAAGAAAACAAGCTGAAATCACTCCTTTTTGTAGGATAGAATGTGATTTGATTGATTATGAAACAATGTGATTAAGTAGTTATCTTTTCTTTGTTTTAGCATGTTTTTAATCAGATAATCAAGTGGGTGATCACTAAATGTGGATAAGCACAGGTTCAAAGATAATTATGAAGAATGGAAAAAATAAATCCCCAGTCAAAATCTATAGAAGGACATGAAGATCAATTTTTCCTTATTTATAGGGAAGAATTAAAATAGATTGAGGTTGTTATTTCCAATGTAGGGGTTGGGGTTGAAACACTGTAATAAGTAGATGCACCTTGATAGCATGGGGCCTAAGGTATTTTTGGGGATTATTCTCTGTTTTTCAGACTTTGTTATACATTACTCAAGTTTTACGATTGTTATGGATTTTACGGCAGTCTAATGAAGAAATCGCGTTCTCTATCACCTCTGAGTTCATAAGTTTAAATTATCTCCTGTAATGCACATTGAGGAGGGCCCCCTCATTGCATAGAACAGGAGTTCTATGTTTTATTTTTCATGTTGATTTATGCATCTTTTGGTTTATGATTGAAAAAATACTTGTGGATTATTCAAGACATTAATTCTAACATTGAAGTTAATTTTGAACATGATTGTTTTTATCTGTAGTCCTGTATTACAACATCTGTAGTTCTAATGTATGGAGTCTGTAGTCCTATCGCTACATTTTGCAAGGGAAGTTTCCAGTTTCACGCTATTATTTCCTAAACAATGTTTCTTGATTAGATTATATTTAAGCTTCTAGTTAAATGTTTGTTGTGGATTTCAGTAAAATAGATTCATGCTTTCAATAGATCAACGAATGCTTTCGATCTCATTTAAAAGATTTATGCTTTCAAATAGATAGGTTTATGCTTTGGATTTCAGTTATACTTTAAACATATAGGTTTATGCTTTGTATTTTGTTATGCTTTCAACAGATAGGTTTATGCTTTGGATTTTAGTTAAATAGATTCATGCTTCCAATAGATCTACAAATGCTTTCGATTTCATTTAAAAGATTTATGCTTTCAAACATATAGGTTTATGCTTTGGATTTTAGTTATGCTTTCAACAGATAGGTTTATGCTTTGGATTTTCTTATGCTTTCAACATATAGGTTTATGCTTTGGATTTTAGTTAAATAGATTCATGCTTTTAATAGATAGATTTATGCTTTTGATTTCATTAGATCAGGATTTATACCTTCATCCCTTAGTGTAGATTTTTTCGGGTTTTACTACTTGCTGGTTTATGTCAACATTTCTGTGTTTTTCACCTCAGCCGGTTATGCATAGGCTGAAAGCTACTTATGAAATTTACTATAACAATTGAACACACGGTAAAATACCATTAACAGGCTGAAAAACAAATATTTAAACACATCCACACCATAAAAGATAGACTCAGTATTTTCAGCAACTGTGCCCTGGAAAAACCCCCACGGGGAAAACCAGTAAGAGAGAGAGATTTTTATTTCTTCAGTAAAATAATTCAGTACAACTATCACAATCAAAATTTAACTTATCTGGCCAACCCAGAGTGCTGCCTTGATTTCTGTGCCTCACTGTGTCTCGATTTCGGTGTTATTGTTCTGTTTCAATTTCTGTGCCACATCTATCTCGATTTTTGTGCATTAAAATCACCTCGAAAACAGTGCCAATCCTCTCAAAAACTTTGCAACAGAAACCTCGAAAACTGTGAAGAAAAATAGTCAGTACAGTCTATACGGATTTTAGAAATTTGTGCAATAAATGCCTCGGTATTTGTGCCCAGATTTCAGTGCAGAAATTAATTATTCACTCCTTGGGAAATGCACCCTGCTCACTCCTCGATATTTGTGCCAACAACTGCTGAAACAAACTCCTCAATTTATGTGCTATACGGCCAGCATTAATGGCTGTTGTATAGTACCTCGATTTCTCTGCTTAGCTTCTACTGCCTCAGGATGTGTGCCCACTGAAGAAATAAATGCTGATTAAGAATTCGAACGGTGCAATAAATGCTCAACAAACTTTCTTGGAATTCATGCCAACTAAACCCTGCATTAATGGCTCCTTGGAATTTGTGCCGTAGTCTCTCTTGTTCTCTCTTGCTCTCTCTTTCTCTCTTCACTTCAATCACAAAAGTGAGTTCAAAGTGCCTCCCTCATGCTTTTTGTTCAACCCTAAGTGAGAATCTAATCCAACGGTGGAGAAAGATCCAATCCAATGGATAAGAATCAATGAGAGTAAAAAAATCACTTTATTTAAATCACTTAAATAAATATTTCACTCACCCACTTAACTTTAGTAAAAAGTGACTTTAATGTTATAAAGTCTCATTAAGTGACATTTAATGTGAGGGTCACCTTTTTCCCCCTTCTAAGTGACATTAGGCAAATGTCACTTGGGGAACACTTCCCTAGGTACAAAACTAACACTCCCTCTTACCAAGGAAGGTGTTCCGCACCACTCCCAACTTATCTCTGAAGAAGACAAACTTCCCCCTCCCCAAAGACTTCGTCAAGATATCTGCTACCTGTTCATCAGTGGAAATATACTGCAACTCAACTGCCCCTCTCTGGACGTAGTCCTGGATGAAATGGTACCTGATCTCAATGTGCTTCGACCTGTCATGGAACACCAGATTCTCAGAGAGATGAATGCAACTATGATTGTCGCAATAGATCACCGTAGGTCTCAGCTGCTGATCAAATAAATCTACCAATAACTTACGAAGCCACAGTGCTTCGCAAGTCGTGTGACTGGCTGCCATATACTTAGCCTCGACAGAACTCAATGCAACAGACTTCTGTTTCCGACTGAACCACAACACTACTGCCGAGCCCAAATTGAAACAACAACCAGAAGCGCTCTTCCAATCCCTCACACAACCTGCTCAGTTTGAATCTGTGAACCCAACCAAGCTGACTCCACCCGAACCCCTGTAGTCCAAACCATAATCCACTGTACCTACTAGGTATCTCAGTATGTGCTTTACGGAAGTCCAATGCACACTCCTAGGCTCCACCATGAACTGGATAAGAGTGTTAACCGCAAAACACAAGTCTGGCCTGGTGTTGACCAGATACATCAACGATCCAACGAGCTGACGATAGAGTGTGGGATCCACCAACTTACCCTCTGAAGCATGAAGTTGCTTCAAGGTGGTGATCATAGGTGTAGACATAGGCCTGTAGTCCTCCATCCGAAATCTCTTCAGAATATCAACTGCATACTTCCGCTGTCCAAGGAAAATATGTCCAGGCTCTTGCCAAACCTCCATCCCCAAATAGTAATGCATCAGCCCAATATCAGTCATCTCATACTCAGCTGCAAGGTCTCTCTTGCAATGTACAATGAGATGCTCATCTCCAGTGATAAATAAGTCATCAACATATAACAGAAGAATGAGAGGATCTCCACCAACCACAATGTAGTAAAGGTTGGGATCAGCCTCACTCTTCTGAAATCCCATCGAAGTCAAATATGCATCGATCCTGGAGTACCAAGCTCTAGGAGCTTGCTTCATAACATACAAAGCTTTCCTAAGCCTGCACACATGAGAATCTCTCCATGAATCTCGAATCCCTGTGGTTGCTCTAAATACACCTCCTCCTGTAGAAGACCATTGAGAAATGCGGTCTTCACATCCATCTGGTGGATCTTCCAACCCATCTCTGTTGCTATAGATATCACTGCTCTGATGGAAGAATACCGAGCAACTGGAGCAAATGTCTCATCATAATCAACTCCCTCAACCTGTGAGAAACCCCGAGCCACAAACCGAGCCTTGAATTTCTCCACACTGCCATTTGCAGCATGCTTGATCTTGTAAAGCCACTTGGAAGTCACCACTGACTTCCCCTCAGGTATCAGCACAATCTCCCAAGCATCATTCTTCATGATGGAATGGTACTCTTCCATCATGGCATCTCTCCATACTTGATGCTGAGAAGCCTCCTCAAATGTGGAAGGCGCAGAGTCACGAAGACTCGTAACAAGGGCCATCCCATATCTGTCTGGCTCAACTACTGACCTGATCGCCTCCCGAGGTCTACCAAATGCTTCTGCTTCCTTCAAGGTGTCTTGAAGTCACCTAGGCTTCCTCTTCCTTGAAGGCTCCTCCCAAATTGGTCTATCCTCATCCGAGGAACTCCCAGAAGCAGAAGGTCCAACACCCTAAGGACCAGTGACTGATGAACCAGTCCTTGAAGACCCTGTAACCTGTGAACCTGAACCTATACCTGTCCCTAAAGTACCTATCTCCTAAACCACTGAACCTATAGAAGCTGTGCTTGTACCCTGTGATCCAGTCACTCCAGAAACCTGTGGACCTGAAACCTGTATCGAAGAAGCCTGTGTCAGTTGAGGTGTGGGAGCTGATGGCTCCTGCTACTCCATCTCTCTCGACTTCCTGAAGGCTCTCTCGTCATCAAACTTCACTTCCCGCTTCACTACAACTCTCTTCTGGCCAGGAATGTAAAGTCGATATGCCTTCGAAGTCTCATCATAACCCACAAAGATACATCTCTCTGCAGTGGGCTCAAACTTTGTCCTCTTCTCAGAAGGGACGTGAGAGTAAGTCAAAGAGCCAAATATTTGGAAGTGGATCACCTCAGGCTTCTTTATTGAATACATCTCCCCTGAAGTCTTCCTCCCCAAAGCATGGTGAGGACTCCTGTTTTGTAGATACAATGCAGTGTTGCATGCCTCTGCCCATAGAAAGAGTGATAACCCCTGATCATGGAGCATAGCTCTCGCTGCTCCCACAATAGACCTGTTCTTTCTCTCTGCTACTCCATTCTGCTCAGGAGTGTAGGGAACTGTCTACTGTCTTTGAATACCCTCTTGACTGCAAAAAGCATTGAACTCCTTGGAGGTATACTCACCCCCATTGTCCGATCTCAACATCCTGATCTTCCTCCCCGTCTGCTTCTCCACAAGGGCTTTGAACCCTTGGAAGACACTCAACACTAATGGGGACTTCTTGCTCCTCAAGAAGTAGATCCATGTCTTCCTGGAGTAGTCATCAATGAATCTAATGTAGTACTTATGACCAGTCAAAGATACTGAAGACATAGGATCTCAAATGTCAGAATGGATCAAGTCAAGCACTCCTGCTGCTCTCGTGTCACTGCTTGGAAAAGCAGTCTTGATGTACTTTCCCAAAGCACACCCCCTACACACATCACTCTGCTCAGTGTCGAACTCAGGTAAACCTGTAACCATGCTCCTCAACAATCTCAGAGCTGGGTGATGTAGGTGGGCCATCCTCCTGTGCCATATCTCACATAGCTCACTGCTGCTGCTGTGTGCTAGAGAATGCTACGGCTGAAATAATAGCGTGTACAGCTTCCCATGTCTAATCCCAATGTCCATGGGAGTAGATACACCTGTAGTCTTGGGGAAAACCTGTACTCTCCCATTTGAGAAACACACCCCAAGACCCCTGTCCTCAATAATGGAAACTGAAACAAGGTTCTTCTTCAACCCAGGGACATACAATACATCCCTCAGAATCATGGAACTCATAGACTCCCTCTGAAATGTAATGGTCCCCTGACCAACTGCTCTAACAATGGTATTGTCACCAAGTACCACCTCCACATCTCTAACTGTTTGTGATAGCTCGAAGAACAACTCTTGAGCACCTTTCATGTGTCTTAAGGCTCTGTTGTTAATGTACCACGTACTAGTGGTGGATGGACCTGTCTGATGGTCTGCCAAAAATGAATGCTCAAACTCTATGCCCATATCTATGTTGGTGGCTAAAGAGACTCTCTCTCTCTCAATCTGTCCAGCAAATAGGGAAAAATCCCTCTGAAACCTATCACCAAAGTCATCAACCTCTGCTGAGGCTGCTGTCTACTGTCCCTATCCCTTCTTCTTCTTCTTGCTTGAACACTGTAAAGCATAGTGCCCAAACGCCTGACAACAATATCACTTGATTTTACTCAAGTCCTTCTTCTGTCCACCCTGCGGTTGCTGCTGCTACTGCCTCTTGGCCCCACCCTTCTTGGGACCCTTCTTCTTCTTCCCCTTGGTTGTCAAAGCCACGTTCTCATCATCTACCCCACCCTGTGATGAACTGCCCTGTACGAGACCTCTCCTGGTCTCCTCCTGCACAAAGTCATCCCACAGTCTCTCCCAAGACGGTAGGTTCTCTCTACCCACTATGGCCTGCACAAATGCACTCCAGGACTTTGAAGCCCCATTCACTGCTATACGTACAAGATTAGTAGTAGATACCACTTCACCAACCGCTGCCAGTTCATCTTGAACTGCAGAAATCCTAGTGAGGTATGCTGTGACTCCCTCTCCTCCATTCATCTTTATACTCTTGAGTTTCTCTTTGAGAACCATCTTTTTGTTCTCATTGGAATTCTCATACAAGCTGGTCAAGGCACTCCACATCTCATGTGTCCTAGTCTTCCTAGAAATGTGAGGGATTATGTGGTCTTTAACTGCATCAAGGATAATCCTCCTAGCCTTATAGTCCTTCTTGTTGAAGGATGATAGAGCTGATGCATCTGTACCATCTGGAATGACAATCGGGTTGGCTGTAGTACTTTTAACCACCTCCACCCATAGTTCATTCTCCTCCAAAATCAACAAAATTCTGGCCTTCCATGGCACAAAATTCTCTGTCCCATTCAGCCTATCCAACCTCAGACCTGTAGCCATCTCAACTTCAACCCAACAGAATGCTGATCACTAACAGAAGAAAATCACAAAATTTCTGAGTTCTAGAAATTTCTGTGTGCTGCAAAAATATTACTGTTTTCTGCCCCTGCGCTCTGATACCATGTAGATTTTTCTGGGTTTTACTGCTTGCTGGTTTATGTCAACATTTATGTGTTTTTCACCTTTATCCGGTTATGCATAGGCTGAAAGCTACTTATGAAATTTACTGTAACAATTAAACACACAGTAAAATACCACTAACAGGCTGAAAAACAAATATTTAAACACATGCACACCATAAAAGATAGACTCAGTATTTTCGGCAACTGTGCCCTGGAAAAACCCCCACGGGGAAAACCAGTAAGAGAGAGAGAGATTTTTATTTCTTCAGTAAAATAATTCAGTACAGCTATTATAGTCAAAATTTAACTTATCTGACCAACCTAGAGTGCTACCTTGATTTTTGTGCCTCACTCTGTCTCGATTTTCATGCCAGCTCTGTCTCGATTTCTGTGCATTAAAATCACCTCGAAAACAGTGCCAATCCTCTTGAAAACTGTGCAGCAGAAAACCTTGAAAACCATGCAGAAAAACAGTCCGTACAGTCTGTATGGATTCTAGAAATATGTGCAATAAATGCCTCGAGATTTGTGCCCATATTTCAGTGTAGAAATTAATTATTCACTCCTTGGGAAATGTGCCTTGCTCACTCCTCAATATTCGTGCCAACAACTACTGAAGCAAACTCCTCGATTTCTATGCTGTACGACCAACATTAATGGTTGCTGTACAATACCTCAATTTTTGTGCTTAGCTTCTGCTACCTCGAGATGTGTGCCCACTGAAGAAATAAATGCTGATTAAGAATCTGAACGGTGCAATAAATGCTCAACAAAATTTCTTGGAATTTGTGCCACCTGAACCCTGCATTAATGGCTCCTTGGAATTCGTGCCCTAGTCTCTCTTGTTCTCTCTTGCTTTCTTCACTTCAATCACAAAAGTGAGTTCAAAGTGACTCCCTCATGCTTTTTGTTCAACCCTAAGTGAGAATCTAATCCGACGGTGGAGAAAGATCCAATCCAATGGATAAGAATCAATGAGAGTAAAAAAATCACTTTATTTAAATCACTTAAATAAATATTTCACTCACCCACTTAACTTTAGCAAAAAGTGACTTCAATGTTATAAAGTCTCATTAAGTGACATTTAATGCGAGGGTCACCTTTTTCCCCCTTCTAAGTGACATTAGGAAAATGCCACTTGGGGACCACTTCCCTAGGTACAAAACTAACACTTAGACGTCTGCTTCCATCAGAATATGTTTATGCATTCCCATATTTCTCCCCAAAATATGGTCATCCAAAGATAGGATTCTCTTAATAGTGCACATACAGTGCAAAGTGCCTCTAAAGTTTGTATGTCCCCTAGTAGATATTTAAAGTGAGGTTCTTGAACTAATACCTGTAAAAAAGGTAAGCATTTCTGACTGCCACCACTAAGTATCTAATTTTGGGTGTTGTTCACTTGCAGGAGAGTAGGTTTTCCACCTCTTGCTTCTAGAATTTGGCCCCATCACGGCGATAGCTTATTTTTTTCGGCAGTCGCAGTTCCCGGCGTCTCTGTCGCATCGATAGTGCGTATTCAACTCGGACAGTTGCATGCATAGCACAGATTACCAGTTTCATACCCACGCTACACCGCTCATCGCACCCGCGCGAAAGGTTAGTGTATTACCCATGCTACAACATGTCTGTTTTGTATTAACCCACGCGGTATGCACGAGAAAGTCTGGTTTAGCTGGGCTACTGTTATTTATTTGCTTTTTCTCTTCATAGCTTAGTTTGGTAGCCCAATTGTTGCTTACTAATGAACTTAAATTAAGGCTAATTCACTCAATTACTTAAAAAAAAATTGTAATTAGTCCACCTAGACCAATATTAGGAAGTAAAGAGTACATCTCTCTTGAAAATTAACTAGGTAACCAACTTTGAGGCTTTCAACAGGCCCCATTGTTGTCACTAGTATTCAGGACCATTTCTTGTTTATGCACCAAATCAACATGTTGTTTTTAGTAGTATTTCTACTGTAGAAAACACGTTTTGTACACAAGCAAGGACCTAAAGACACTTGTCGCATGAATTATGTTCTTCACCTCGCACTTCATGTGAGCTTGGTGAATCAGAAAAAGGGTGAGAAGTGTGAAATAACTCCATTGCACACTTGTCTATTAGATAGATTAATTTGATTTTGCAAAGTGCCATGAGCATCTCTTAGAGTTAAGAGTACATATTGTTTGATATACTCTTTTAGTTAATTTTCCAAAGGAATCATTTGTTTTTTTTTTTATCACATGTGTTTGCTCCACTAACACACAGAGAGAGTCCTAAAGACTCTTCCAATCCAAAGTATGCTCTTCACCTCGCACTTCATGTGAGCTTGGTGGATCGGAAAGGTAGGAATTGTGAAATACCCCTCTTACACTCCATAAGTGAAACATACAAACCCCTTAAAATCAACATTGTAATTGTCTTAACCAACTAAAATCCTCCACAGGAGGTCACACAACAATATTTTAGTTAAGTAGGATTGATTGGGATAGGCATACATGAATTCCCAACAATCTAGTTTTAATAGGAATATTTTGAAACATAACATTTTTGTCCTTTAGGGTGCTTACAAAATTCTCCTATAAGAAAGTGTTAAAAGAGAACCCGGATCAGAAGTGCATCATGACCAAGGAGTCAAACGTCGAGGTATAGCTTCCCTGCTCTCCCCTATAATCCGCTCAACTTGTTGTAGGAAGACGACACTATACCGTGCAGGATGAACCACCGATCCACACTTGATGCAAGGTATATTAGTGGCCCAACTTAGGATATCACCAAGGAGAAATTGTGAGTGAAATTGACTCCTGAAATTAGCTATTGTCGTTGGGAGGTATTTCCAAATATTCTTGATTGGATCATTTGCCCCATCCCCGATAGAACTAGCTCTTTGTTACCTACACTAGTTGATTGGTGCGTGGATACCATTATCAACATCAATTGTGCTTTTGGGAGGCCCAGTTACATTTGAGGAGAGGGACGTTAGGTCATCAAGGGAATTTTCATTTATTTTCATTTTAACTATAAGTGGGAACTCATGCACTAAAACCAATATTGCACATATCACTCACTTGCACCATTTTGCATCTGTTGTGGTTGGGATATTGTTGCATTTGTTCAATTGTGTTTATTCCATTATCACTCTCATATTGACACAAATCCTTCACCATTAAGGAACAAAAAAACATCCTAAGACAATCTCGTAGATTGCAAGCCTATATCCTCTCTTGAGGGGTGTTTTCACACCTTCCCCCCGTATTCCATAGGGAGGGAATTCAAGCCAGGGTCGTTCCCAGGTAGCATTGATAGGGTCATCTAGTTGAGGCCAAACCTTGATAGATACATTTTCTCCCCTAGGAGAGTCTATAACTTACATCAATTCTTCCCCCATCAGTAGTACCATGTTGGATTCTCCCCAAGGAGATCTCTCGGATCCCTTTGACCCATCATCTCTCAAAGGAGGTCAATTGTTGTTCACAACACCACCTAGGTCTCCCCCTCATGGAAATCACATCCCAAACAGAATGGAAAACCCCGTCGTCCCTACCTTACCATTTATGGCTAGTTTAATCTACCTGATTTGGCCAAATTGACAAATGACCACATTGTTCATGATGCGACATGGCCGGCTATGCCAAACAAGATTCCTTCCGATATTCCCAAATTTAAAGGAAAATAGGGAGACAATCCCGCCAACCATGTTATGTCTTTCCACTTATGGTGTTCATCTAATAGCATAGTGGATGACCTCGTGAGGCTTCGCCTATTCTAGCGTACCCTCATCGGATCAACAACAAAATGGTACGCAAATCTAGAAAGTGGCACCCGTTCCACATTTGCGACATTGGTCACCTCATTTCTTACTTACTTTCAACTTCCAATCCGACATGATCTAGGCCTCGAAATTCTCACTGAGTTTCGTCAAAATACTTCCACCCACATCTTGGACCACATCCATGAGTGGCATAGACGCCGCACACTATGTAAGATCGAAATACAACCTCCCTTTTTGTTGGATTGGTTTATTAAACCTCTCCAACCTTCCATAGCTAAATATTTTTCCACCTCCATGCCACAAAGTGGCGAAGAGGCTATTCTAAAAGCACAACATTTCGACCTCATATATGCACAATCATGATATCTTTACACAATCCTCCCTAATGCCTCGCGACATCGGTCATTGGATCCTACACCTTCAGGCTCATCACATTCGGCGGATGGGCTTATTGGTTCCATTTTCGTCCATTTAGGAAAGCTTCCTCCCACCACATCGGTACAATTCAACATGGTTCTGTATTACCCATCTGTTAACACCCAAAAATTGTTCACCTAGTCACATAACCCATTCATCCATTTTTCCTACATTTTGGCCTCCAAAAACCCCAAAATCCCTAAATTGGTAACCAAATGGGAAAAATCATTATTTCCCTCATCAATTAATGAAATCCTTCAAAAAAAGGGGTCAAAATCCCCAAAAAAGAAAAGAAAAAGGGGAAAAGTCAAAATAAAATTAAAAAGGAGAGAAAACATCAAATACCACTGGCCAATACTATTGGTTTCCCAATACCATGGGTCAATATTCCACCACCCAAAATTGCTATAAAAATGTGATGGAGGCCCCCCATTTCACATCCATGTATCACTCTTCCTACCCTTATGCTGCCAAAATTCCTACTGCACTCTATCCTACCTCTTTGAGCTTTTGTGCCCATCTAGTCGAGTCTTGGCCACCATTTGATCATTCGAAAAAGAGCAAGGAACCTTGGAGACCTGGAGCGCTACTCTTCGTACTTCTACGAGGGCACCCATCTCCTCAACTTCTGAGGTAAACTCTGATTGTAAACCATTATTTGCAACATAATAAAAAATACAAATTTTATTCATGGGTTCCTGTTGATCTGTTATTTTATTGCAGTAGTTAGATTAGTTTTTATTTTTATTTGCACTCACACATATTATTTATTTTTGACACTGCTACTAAGGGTTCCATAATCCTTAGTAGGTGCTCTTTAGCACGAGCTGGTGTGAAAACACTAGCTACAGTTTTGAAGACTCCGCTAGGAATATTTCCATTGATCTATAGTTTGGTATGATCATTAGTTATTTTTAGTTTGGTATTTGTTGTTTTGCTTGCATTTTACAGTTCTGGCCTAGCCTAGGACCCTGTGCTTGCAGATTTGGACCTTGCCTTCGCAATACCCTTCATCATTTATGTTTTTACGGCTTGGCCTGCAACTGCAAAGTCACATTTCCGCGCTGTAGCGCGTGACTTTTCGATAGAAACCTGCGCCCCCAACACGACTTCCAACCCGAAACCTGTGCTCCAGCGTGACTTTTGACCAGCAACTTGCGCCCTCCGCGCGCCGAAACAAGAAAACATAAAATAGGAAACAGGGCGCGGCTGGGGCACGACTTTCAAGTTTAGAAGTGCGTGAAGCGCGCGGATTACATGCGAAAAGGTGTGCGAAACACGTGGGTATCAGGTCGAAAGGTGTGTGGAGCGCACAAGTATCAGGCAGCCTGCAACTATAGAGTCACATTTTCGCGCTATAGCGTGTGACTTTTCGAAAGAAACTTGCACCCCCGAAGTGACTTCCGACCCAAAACCTATGCTCCAATGTGACTTTCGGCCCACAACTCGTGCCTTGTGCGTGCCTTTCTGCCTGATACCCACGCGCCTTTCGACCTGATACCTGTGTGCTCCGCGTGCCTTTCGGCCTGATACTCGTGCGTTTCGCGTACTTTTTTTCCTTTAACCCACGTGCTTCACGCACTTCTGAGCTTGAAAGCCGTGCCCTTTTTGCCTAGACCCGCTCCTTGTTTCTTTTTCCTATTTCAACGCGGTTATTCTGCAGCCTGCAACGCCCATAGCCCAACTTTTCCCTTCACAAATGCACCCTGCACTTATTTTCTTGCCCTTGGTTTCCCCAACACTTCCCTTGGTTGCATGCACCCATTTGACATTAGTACCTATCTACTGTATGTTTGCTGTAGCATTTGAGAATTTTCATTTTTCATGCATCCTTAGTGCATTTCTATCTCTTGCATCATATTTTCAGCGAGTTCATGTTATATCAGTTAGTACTTTTATTTTCAGTCTCAGTTGTTTATTTTCAGCATTCACTTTTGGCGATATTGGGTTTACATCACTTGTGCACCCACACACTCCCCATAATTCAAGTGAGACTAAAATTGGCTTAATTAAACACACATTAACCCACTTGGAGACCCAAAAATAACTTTGTAGCTAGTTAGGACATTGGGGTTAGGCATCCAAATAACACCCCCTTTGTCATACACATTTGAGACATAGTTGTTGTCCTTTAGGGATCCAAAATCCCTTATTATTTATTGGTACGGTTGACATCGATTTGTCAGAGGTCCTCTCCCTTAGGAGGGCAAGTGGCAAGATTGGTTCCGGAAGTTTGAGTGGAAAATTGCTCTCCATTTTGTAATGAATGATACCAACTCATTGTTCTTGTGTGCATGCTGGCGCCCATACTGGGTGCACGACGGCCAAAGAACTGAAGCCGCGGGACACCTTTTCGGACATGCCATGAATGGGGTAGCATAGTTTCCATTCTTCTAGGACTCTTTTACCTAGAGTCCCTCTCGGTATAGGGATATCCTTTAGCCATTTGGTTCTATATTTTTTATTTCTTGACTACAGATTTCATCACCCTGCAAGGGATACGATTTGTGTGAGCGTCCATATCTTTTAGATAGGTGTTTGCATGCTCCTATACCCCCATTGGTTAATGAGTCTACCTTTTTCTTTCTAAGAGTGCTGCTTGTTGGTATTCTGACCATTTTATTTCCGCTCCACTTGTTGTAGCATGATGTTGCAGCAAGTGTTTTTTGAGCTTGTTGTTGGCATGAGTGCCCTCTTTTTTACGAGCTCTCATTTTGCACACATAGTTGCACTAGGATTTTTTATCATTTTATCTCCCACAGCTCTTCAGCATGTTTACACATGTCACCATTGATTCACCAAGACACTCTCGTCGCCTACAGGGCCAATCCCCACAGTACGGTCCACTTGACCCCACTTGTCATGCTCCCTTGAGACACACATCTTCATCGCCGGATCTTCATCCTGACGCCCCTTATTTCACATATGATTCTGAGCCAAATTCACCTATATACACAGCTCTTTCTATCCCCATGGTCGGTGTGAGCCCCAACCCCTTTCACAGCGCTATTGTTGGAAGTGGCTCCACCACTGGCCCAACCACCATTTCAGTATCCATCCCTGCTATGCCATCTACAGGACCTACACCTGGCATTTCAGTCATTACTTCTATACCCATCGGCAATGGATCTGTTTCGACCACCGTCCCTTTGGTCACCAGTGGTACCCCTGGGGGAACTGGTCGTTCCACCTTGATCCTTCCACCCTTTACCGGTTTTCCCTCGATCCCCGTTATGACACATGCCACTACCCCACCACTCGATGGAGGTGGCCCCACGATCGTCTCCATGGATAGCACGCGGGCCACTTTGACCACGTCACATCCTCTTGCTAGTTTTCCATTCATTTCCAATATCAACCTACCTGATTTGGCCCGATTGACTAACGAGCTGATCCGAAATGACCATACATGGCCTCCCATGCCTACCAAACTCCCTTAGGACATCCTAAAATTTTAAGGGAAGGGTGGTGAGGACCCCCAAAACCATATCATGTCCTTCCACTTATGGTGTTCCTCCAACTCCATAGTGGATGACTCGATCTACCTACACCTTTTACAATGGACACTCACTGGCACTACAACCAAGTGGTATATTGAACAACCACATGGGATTCACTCCACTTTTACATCCCTCGCTTCGACTTTCCTGCAGTTCTTCTAGTTACTAGTTTGTTATGACGCTGGTGTTGAGATTTTACTATCTTGCAGACAGAACATGGCTACCCATATCATTGACCATATCCATGAATGGCATAGACATCATAGTTTGTATAAGACCAAGTTAGATGACCGTAAATTTTTAGATTGGTTCTTGAAGTCCCTCATACCATTTATCACCAAGGATGTGGCATCTAAATGGCCCCAAACTGAATAAGAAGCCATACTTAAAGCCCAACAGTTTGACCTTATCTATGCACAGTTGGGCTACCTTTACTCCATTTTACCTGATGCTCCTCACGGTGATTCCTCTCGAAAGGACACGATGAGTGCATCCCACGCTGCTGACGGCATTATTGGACATGTTGCATCTCATATTCAGCCATATGTCCATATCCCTCCCGCCACCACCCTGGCTTATAATCCTACACCCAGTGCTACACCACCCGCCATGAGTAGGTCCCAACCTTTCATGCACCACGACCCACTCTGGAGAAACACCTTTGTATGTTCCTCAGGCCTAGGCTCCTCATATACATGGAACTTCTCGTCTGACACATTGCTATGGTAATTCCTTGCCAACATACGCTCCCCCTACTGCACCACCTGCTTACTGCCATCCACCAGTTGCACCTGCGCATGTACAACCTCAAAAATCTCCCACTTATTATCCACCATAGGATACCCCAGCACCCACCCAACCGCAAAACCCCCCTGTTTCCCAAGGGAAATTTTACACTCAACAAAACCAATCGCAGAACCAACCTGCCCAACGAAACCAAAAAGGACAACAAAATAGGGGACACAGACATAATCGAGGCAATAACCAGCCTCCCGGTAGAGGCGGTCCACCACCGAACCCTCCTGACAATAATGGCGTCGCGTTGGCTAACCAAAATCCTGATTGACCACCTCGAAAAGGCAAAAATCCCAACTTACGTACGAACCACCCATGTTCTATTTGCGGAGTCTATGGCCATTACACGCACAATTTTCCCCAACTAGAGTGAGCTCACCAACTCCGGAGTGACTAATCCCAACACCAAGGACATACTGCACCTTCAACACCACCAAACCCCCCGCAACATAATGCACAACCTATGGTGTTGCAGAACCCCCTACCCACGCAAGGGTTAGTATCCACTCAACCTTTGGCTCCCCCTCAAGGGGCTACTACACCACAACAGCCAGTTGCTTACGCTGCTCCTATTAGTCAACCCATTGACTCAGGTACCCACCACCTTTTAATGATGTCTTTGGCTGATATAAACCTTCAAACACGTTGTAACTAGCATGGCTCAACCACCGAAACCATTCTTACGGACAAGGTCGCTACTAGTCTTCCCATAGATTAGTTGTTATGGCTACCCCCAGTACCATTCGAAGGGGCCCCCAAAGCTTCTCGATTTCCTTTGCGCTGCATTAATAACAACCCCAATGCTTGTTCTTCCCCCAATTATAATATCGTGGATGACTTATCCCAATCCCCCGTTGTTATGCCAGTCTTAGAAGTTTTAAAGAAATGCCCAACGCAGCACAAAAAACTGTTGTCTTCCATAGGTGCAATCGATCCTTCTGACTCACGAATGATGGCATTCGATTTAGACCAATATGAACCATGAATGCCTTCCACCTTAGCATTTCAAGTCTCCGTGTCAATCCAGAATCTTGTCATCCATCGGTGCATCATCGATGAGGGTGCCTCTACATGTGTCATGTCTACATTCATGTGGCAGAAGCTAAGATCCCCTACCCTACATCCATCCACGACCAACTTACGAGCTTATGACGGCTGTTCATCTCAACCGCAAGGTATTCTGGCTAACGTTCCAGTCGAATTAGCTGGAAAAACTATCCTAATTGACATTGAAGTCGTCAACTCCCAACTCGACTACAACCTGCTCCTAGGACGAAGCTACATGTGCACCATGAGGTTGTTGCCTCATCTGTGTTCTGGCTTATGATGTTCCCCCACGAGACATGGGTTGCCAAAATCGACCAGGTTACCTACTATGACCCGAATGCACCCGCTACACTAGAAAATGTCCTCCCTATGTTTGAACAACCTGTTTTTGGTGCGCCCACCCCTTTGATTTCCATTGTAAGACCTGGACTTTATTCAGAGACTCCAATAGTCTCTCCATTTCATTCCTTACCCCCTCCTCCTCCGGTCATTGATATCTCTGACTTGTGTACCATTTTGTCAAGTCAACCAGTCCATAACCCTCAACCACCACCTTAGTCTCAACCGCCATCGCTACCTAGCCACGTTGGAGCCACACCGATCCACACCGATCCACACAATCTCGTTCTCATTTCCACCATCATGGGTATTAAGTATGCTCATTATGGCCACACTGAATCTCTCGGGATTGACGTTAGGACTTCTTGTGTGGTATTTACTTGCCCCTAATCCCACTCCAGCGCCACAAGTCATTCTTCAGCCGGTCCAACCGATCACCACCGTTAAGCATCCACATCCTAGTTTGTCAGCAACAACCACTTGCAACACTACCCCTCAGTCTTCCAAAAATACAGGGGTAAAAACCAACCAAATTGACACTGCAGCAAATGAGAATAAAACCGTGAACCCCCCCCTCCAGCTCGCGCACCCCCCCAAGTGTGCCTTGTGCGATGATTTGGGCCATGCAACCCATAATTGTTCGCAATTTCCCAACCTTCAAGAACACATGAAGATATTGAACGATGACCCAACTATACTGGTTGTCGAACTACCAACCACCCCCCCCCGCATAACAAATCGTTGCGCACCAACCACTCCTGCGCCATATGCGGAGTTTACAGCCATTACTCTCATCATTGTCCCAACTTACCAGAGTATCGGTTGGTGCTGCACGAAATGCATCAATCTTCTTTAGAATCATCCATTACTACCATTGAGGATATTCACTCACCTGAATCCTCCTCTTCAGTAGAGGTTAACACTATTTATATGATTTCCACAAGTGGTGAACCAACCATTCCCCCAACCTCCAACTTTACCTCTTTCGATCTGTTCACACAGTGTTTTCATAGTGATGAAGAAATCCTCGAAGCACTAACTGCACCTGAATTCCCTTGGGATAACATGCATCATAGATCCTACTTCATTCCTAAGGAGTCTACTCCTGTTACGGCCAACCAAATTTTTATCGAGTCGAAATACTTCATCCATAGCCAAGTGGACTGGTTTAAGAGCCCCATCCCAGCTCTTGATGCCTTCGAGGATGGTAACATGGCTAACATCTCGCCCACCATACAGGTCGATATTTTCATCACACCTGGTATAGTTGAGAACATTACGTTAGGTGCCTCATGCACTCCAGACGAAGTCATTTCCTATAAGAAGCTCTTCCAAGATTTTTGTGATGTTTTCACTTGGTCATATACTGAGATGCCTAGTCTTGACCCTACCATTTTTGAACACTGTATCGATACTTGGCCTGACATACTACCTGTCTGCCAAAAGCAACGGCCCATTCACCCCTCTAATTACCATCCATGAAGACCAAAATTGAAAAATTACGAAAAGCTAGGTTCATTTATCCCATTTCTTACACCACATGGGTGTCTAATCCAGTGCCAGTTAACAAAAAACAGGACACCATTTGCGTCTCTACCAATTTTTCGTGATCTAAATTTAGATTCTCCCAAAGACAACTTTCCTATGGCTCTCATCGATCAACTTATCGATGCATGTGCGGGCCACGAGATTCTATCCTTCGTGGACGGTTTCTTTGGCTACAATCAAATTCAAATTCGTAAAGAGGATCAGTATAAGACTTCCTTTACTACTCTATGGGGCACATTTTCCTATCGCGTTATGCCATTTGGTCTTAAAACTGTTGGTGCCACATTTTAGCAGTCCATGACATTTTGTTTTCACGGCTTGGTCCATATAATCCTTGTATACTTGGACGACCTCACCGCTTGATCCAAAAAGCGATCCGACCACCTGGAAGATCTCCGGAAAGTATTTTTGCATTGTCGCAAATATAACATTCACTTGAACCCCCTCAAGTGTGTTTTTTGCATTCCTTTCGGCCGTTTATTGGGTTTTATTGTTTCCCAAAAAGGTATCATTGTCGCCCCTTTGAAGGTTCAATCCATTCTTGACCTCCCATCGCCACGTACATTACACCAATTACAAATCCTTCAAGGGAAAGCCAATTTTCTTCGTTGCTTCGTTCCTGACTATGCTACAAAATTTCATGGTTTCCTTCAGTTGCTTCGGACCCATGTTCCCTTTGTTTGGGATGAACAGGCACAAGGGGCTTTTGAAGCATTAAAACAAGCTTTGACTTTCTCCCCATTAATTTCACCTCCCGATTTCTTGAAGAATTTTATCCTTTATGTTTTGGCATCCGAATATGTTGTTTCCAACATGTTAGTCCAGGAAGATAGTGTGCGTCAAGATCGTGTCATATATTATGTGAGTCATACATTGTTTGTTCCACCACTACGCTACCTCCATGAGGAGAAGTTGTCCCTCGCCGTCATCTTCTCTATTCAGAAGGTATGCCACTACATTCTTCTGAGCCGAACTACAATTGTGGCAGACTCCAACCCCATGGTCTATCTCTTCCAAAGTTACATGCAAGTCACAGAAGTCGATTCCACCGGACATATTGAGACAAATAAGAATTTCCTCTTTTGGGCCCCTCCACACTCCTCACAATTTGTGCAGTGAAAATGACATGTGGAGGTGGGATCCCTTTCTAATTATAGTGATTTTAACCTAATTTTTCTTTGACCATTCTGGAGTCATCCGAACTCCATTTTTTATGTCATTTGCATCGTTGGATTCAAAATTATGTGCCCTTGATGATGCTTGATATAATTTCTCACTCTCAGTTAGTCCTTTTTTGGGTGTTTTTCCCACACCCCTCACTGCCTTGATTTGCGTGCCATCACAACAATCGACATTTTTTGCCCAACTTTGACCATTTTGTGTATCACGACCTATTCATGAACCCTCTGCTCCCTCCATATTATAGTTATTGCATTATTTTTTCACCATTCATCTACCCGCAAGGAGGCCCCATAAGTGTTCCCCCCCTCAGCCTCTTGGTTCCCATCTTTGACCCTCGATTGAACACTTCCTCCTTGCTTGGCTTTTACATCTGTTCGGTATACTTTTATCCCTTTTTCGGGCCTAGCAGCTCCTTTATGAAAAAGGCACTCAGGGAGTTTCTGTTAAGCTCTTTTCTGACTCCTTAAAGAATGAAAAGATAGTCGAGCAATCGTGCTTCCTTTCATGCATGTTAAAGTATCTAAAAGGGCGTCTATCTGGTATAAGTTTAACCCTTTTCCGGACCTGGTAGACTAATAATGAAAAAGGAATACTCTAGTCACATCAGATAGAAGAGTTCTCCATTGCATACTTTTATGATTTTTTGGGCTTTGGGGACTAATACACGAAAAAGAACCCACTCGAAGTCTTCTTATTGCTTTCAGACTCTCTAAAATTGAAAGCGACCATGAGCATTCATCGTCCTAGGTTCATATAAATCCACACGACGGTATCCTCTCCACATTTCAGAGTCTTCTTACTGCCTTCAGACTCCTTAAAATTGAAAGCACCCACGAGCTTGCATCATCCTGGGCTCGTACAAATCCACACAATGATATCATTTTTTATCATACTTCTATCCCTTCTTTAAGCTCCTTAAACCATGAAGAAGGCCCAAATGGTGCCTCTCGACACCACGACAGATCACATCTAGTCCTACCATTATGGAAGAATCCCCAGCTTAGTCGCCTTTGTTCATAGTATTCTGTGATGTGTCACCCTTGGAGTCTCCTGATATCACCCATCAGTTTCCCCCTTGAGCTTCCCCCATTATAGCCACAGTCATTGATCCCCTAAGTTATGATTCCCTTCCTCGTAGTTAGTTTCATATGCTACCAGTTCAGCCTTGTTGTCATACTCTGAAAAAAGGAAGTTTGATTCCCCCCACTCTGCGACCCTTGAATCCCCCCATAGTATGTCAATCTTGCATCTAGTACTATCACCTCTTGGTTTTACACCTCGTGCTCCTATCAAGGAAACATCATTTCCTTGGTATTTGCAGGTCTCCCTCCGTCGACGCCAGCACCTCTATTCCAGAGGATAGACCCAGAGGTACATGTACCTTGGACTCACCTCCATTAGTGGTGAGTGCCTACGGACCATCTGAGAAGAGTCCTGTTATCACCTAGGATGTAGTTACCCCTATGGATGGATCCAGTCATGGATGGCAATAGGGAAGGGCAACTCAAAAGGTGCAACCACGATCACCTCGACCTCCAGTATGTATGGTTGTCACGCCAGTCGAGGCAACCTTCACTTTATGTCATCTAGCCCAGACAACAAAGGGGGAGACCCGATCTACTCCCGATAGGAGAGATCAAAACCAAGACACCAAATCAGGGTATTTCTAGTTGAAGTTAGGTGTATGGTTTATCCTAGACCTAAGGATGAAGTCACAAGCCAAGTGAGGGGTTCAATAGATATAGCTTTGGTTCATGGTTGATGTGAAAGTGACTTACAATGTTTGAAGTGAGATCTAGGATGAGTGTACTAGGTCAATGTCAAAAGATCCACCGCCTTGGGAATTGTGTCCAACGCAGGATGGTTTTCAGGGATGTATTGGGGCTAACTAGTACATAAGACAAGCTTGACCATGATTCATGATAACTTTAGGGGTATAGTTCACCATGCAAAAGTCAAACCACAAGTCAATCCAACAATCTAGGAGAGTTGGGTTGTCTTGGAGATAAACCAGTGCCTTGGGAATTGGGAAGTGGAGTCAAAGTAGGGTTGACTTATGGTTTAGGACTCCTACAACATGAGATAAGTGGACAGTATAGGTCTTGACATTTAAATGTGTCTAGATCTAGGTTTGACCCAAGTGGACCACAATCCCTTAAAACAAGGAATGCAGTCCCCAAGGCAAGATTTGACAAAGTGACAGCCTAGACCTAGGTTTTGAATTATTCCGATTTCAGATCTCCAAAAATCTCAAGTACCCAGTTCCTAGAAGTGAGTGAACTCACTTCTCCAAGGTGGTGCGACTTTCCCTAAGGAGGCTTCAATCGGGGTTTTGGTGGGTCAAATCATGTCGGATGGCATCCAAACTTTAGATCCGGGTAGATCGGTTAGGTAGGAGTATGGATCTGCAATTTTGTGGCAATCCACCGGTTAGATCTTAGTAGATCTGAGTTTAAGTGTTCCAAGTGGTCCAAAATGGGGATTAAAACCCTTAAAATGTGGAATGGGGCCCACAAGGTGAATTTCAAGAAAGGGACGACCTGGGTGTATGTTATTTGATGTGTAGATGTCAAATCAAGTGGAATCTCAAACACCCATCGCTTAGATCTAGGTCAACCTGCTCAAACTAGGAAGTGCGCCTTGCTTGGGAGAGGCTAAGTTGGCCTGGGAAGGGGGTCAAATGGAAGCCAATCCTCACCAAACTATAGATCCGGGATGCCGTGGATGCTATAGAGGTGGGTTCTTAATATTACGCCCAACAACCCAATAGATCTAAGTAGATCTGTGAAAATGCAAAATTGGGGTTTTAATTAATTAGGGTTTTAAATGTTTTTGACAATTGGATAGACTATGGAGATAGAACTTACCTTGAGATCATACCTGAATGATGTGGTTGAGATGCCTTGATGTTGAGGAAGATTCCCGCAGAGATCAAATGAGAGATTGTTGATTTACTTGCCAATTTGATGCCCTAGTCCACAAGTGCGCCTTCCTCTACCTGTCAAACCAAGGAATAAAATTCAATCAGTAAGATCAAGTATGGAAGAAATACAAGAGAAATGCAAATAGTAACATGAAATAGAAGGTCCTGGGACAGTAATACTCCCTGTTACCAACGAAGAGCTCCAAAGAAGAAGTAGGGAGAGTCTTCCCCTACCAATACCTCCTCCTCCAAGCAAATCGGCCTCCACCTGTAGATGCAAAATCGTGGTACAAAAGATATGGCAAACAAGATCTCCAATAACTCAGTGCAAAGGAAGAACCAACGAATGAACACCAAAAACATTCACCACAACATTGGAGATAGATGCAATAATAATTTTCTATTCCAATAATCCAGAGCCAAAAGTCCCTTTACAATGAGAAGCTCTCTCCTTTAAATAGGAAGGAGAGGCACCAAAACCCTAACCACTTTTTGAATGAGTGGCTAAGATTAAAAGATACAAATGTCTAATCAATGGTTGAGATGAGCTCAACAACATAATACATGGATCACACATAAAATATACATAAGTGGACAAAGTCTCCCTAGGAGAGGGGAGTCCCACCGAATCTTGATGACAAAATATCATAAGAGGCTCATGGTGGGTCCAAGGGGTAATTTTATCCCTCCTTGGTCAATCCCCATGGCACAATAACCAATAAATAATCATGAAAGTACCAAATCGTGCCTCCAAGGTGAAGTCGTGGTCCTCAAAAGACCTCAAAAATCCACAGAAAGTGCCATAAGTGATGGATGCGGGCCCCGATGAAGCTGAAACTGCTGGAGGAGGTGTGGAAGGTCCCGATCTATCATCACTGATCATCCCATGCCATAACTTTGCCTCAGTAGCCCAAATCGATTTCCTCAATAGCCATTTCTACCAATCCTGAAATGCCTCGGGAAGCGTGAAACTGCCCCAAACAGCCCCCTGGAGTGCTGGCGCTGTCAAGGTGAGGGCACCAGTGTGTCCGGTAGGGGGGTAATATGGTAAAAACAAGTGGCTGGACCACCCCCTCCATCATCAGCGCCCTAGGTCAACCGGATAAAAGTCATCTCTGCTCCGACAGGGCCTCCAACAGACCAAAACTGCACTAGGACAGCCTACTGAGGTTAAATCATCACTGTAAGTGCCCGGAACTGAAAACAAACTGTCCCATTGGACTCAGAAGGTCCAAATACATCCAAGATGTGTACTCATACACCATATGAATCTCTGCATGATCAAAATAAATGTCCAATATACCGGAACAAGGCCAATAATAATGCTCTGTAAATGATCCAACACTGCTGTACCCCAAGTATCATCATCATAACCCTGTAGCTGCTGCATAGAATCATCCTGTATGTGTACATAGACCATATATCATCTATCCATATCATCATAAGGTCTATCATCTCATGTCCCATGGTCCTCCATGGTCAGACTAGGTCCAACCAAGACCAAATATAACTCAGTCCATCATCCAATGCTGCTGTAAAGTATCAAGGTTAATACATGCTCTACAACTTATTCAAATAGCAATTATAACACATAATGATCATAACTGGCGATCTACATCCAAATATATATTGTCGTTAATTATTATTATTACTCAGACTAGACTTTCAGGATCATACTCACTTCATAGTTGTGATCAATTTGCTAGTGAAGGGTGAAGGCTAAATTAACTGGATAGGCTAAGGGATGACTTGACTGTCTTGAATTGCTGACACTTTGGCAAGGGAAAGGGAATACACCATAGCATATACTGAATGAGCAATAACACAGGGAATGGCGGTGTCTCACAAATGGATGAGTTGTTTAAAGAGGGTTTATTCACCTTCACAGATGCGCACAATCCATAATACAAATAAGGCCAGCAATTGTTTAGATATAGCATTTAAGTTCCATTGCTTTTTGGGCCTGAAGTTTCCATAGCCTTGATCTATGTGTGTTTACAAACACATTGCATAGATTTACATTTTTTCTTTAGGCTTTCTGCTGCAGGTGTGTTTTTAAGGCACTTGTTTACCTGAGCACTTCTAGGTGTGTCATGGACAGCTTGTTTACCTAGGTATTTATTTTCCACAAGATATAACATTTTATTTTTATTGCCATGTTCATTTGGCATGCCTCTCATTCATGTGTGTTTAGAAACACATTGCATGAATGGGCTTTTCATACAAGATATAGCATTTCATTTTCCAGATTTTGTATTGATGGCAGCACTAAAAGTTTCAGGTTTAGCCAACACAACTTTAGTGACTAGGGGGAATTCACAAGGAACTCCAACTCACCATAGGTAAGTTTTGTCACCAACTCAGAGCCGAGACACAATAAATAGGGAAGCTCATCCAATACAGAGGCTACAGCGGGGAAAAGTCCTCCATGCCACTAGTCAAGTAGTAAGTCAGGGTGATAATCTAAAAGGTATGCCATGGACGGATGAAGACAGTGAAATGATGGAGCCAACACTAGCAAGCCAAAGTATGGTGTAATGATCACCTCTATTCTCCCTAAGGAGGGTATGTACCAATGAGTATGAATAGTGAACTTCTAAGTCTGAGTAGGGACAGTATAATATAATATAATAAGTCAACCAGGTCCATATATCTATATGATCGCCAGATCATGACACTAAGTGCTATGACATGCTATAAGAATAAGTATAAAAGCAATCTAACCATAACACCTGTAATATACCTGCTGAGTCATATACCTGAATGCACATCAACCTGTACCATCATCTGTCCTCTGGAACTGCTGCTGTAACTCTGGGCACTACTGTCTGCTCTGTACCAATGGTATAATGGCTACATCGGTCATCTCTCTGAGTGTCCTAAAACTCAGTCATGGCATGGGGAATGCAACTGCTGTCCACAATCTGATAGTGATCCAATATAGATGCTCATCTCGGCATCTCAAATGCAAGGGAACTGGCTGAATAGTGTACTGGAATGAGAAAAATAATGTATGGTAGCCCGGCTACTATATATGTGATAACAAGTCCTTAGTGCCTCTTAGAATGGTTGTTTCTCACGTGCTTGACGTCAGCTCCATCATCGCACCATTCAGATTCATGAAGGGTATTGCTCCCTTCAGTTATTGGTCGAAGACCTTAGATGTCCCTTGACTCTAGCACATTGGTGATTCTATTTGGAACCCCCCAATTATATGTTCCCGTGGATATCCGGGTTGCATTGGCGATAGTGTTCGGAATCCCTTCAGGTATATGCTTCCTAGAGTATCCAGTTCAGATGCAGTTTAGTGTACCTTTGAGATTATGAATCTCATTCGTTGAGTCCATACAATTGTTGGACACCGTCAGACCCAACAGAGAATCAGTTGGTATGGTACCGCATTCACGATGGATGCCATTGTTTCCATGTATCAGTTCTTCAGATCAGTCATGATTGGACCATGAGTATGTCCCAGATTTCTGTCCCCTCTCGACCATTATCATGTACACAACAGTTCTCTATGTATTTTTTAGGTCCCCTTTAGGCCTCATTATTATTTGTATATCTTGATACGAGCATGGGTATGCCCGCCTCATCCATATATTTGAGATTATGTTCCTCATCCATTATCGAGGTGATGTATTTCCAGTTTTTGCCCTTGTAGTGCATATGAAGCACGTGTTTCGGTCTCCAACCAGTTTCTTCTCTCCTCCATCACAATGCTCACACTCCTAGAAAAATTCAGAACCTATGATGTCTATCGGTGATACGATGAGCTCCTGCCTTCACACATCAGGGGGAAATCTGTTAACACCCAAAAATTGTTCACCTAGCTCATTCCCCTAGTCACATAACGCATTCATCCCTTTTTCCTACATTTTTGTCCTCCAAAAATACCTAAATTGGTAACCGGATGGGAAAAAAATCATTATTTCCCTCATCAATTAATGAAAATCCTTCAAAAAAAGGTTAAAATCCCATAAAAAATGGTCAAAATCCCCAAATAAGAAAACAAAAAAGGGGAAAAAGTCAAAATAAAATTAAAAATGAGGGAAAACATCAAATACCATTGGCCAATACAATTGGTTTCCCAATACCATGGGTCAATACTCCACCACCCAAAATTGCTATAAAAAGGTGATGGAGACCCCCCATTTCACATCCATGTATCACTCTTCCTACCCTTATGATTCCAAATTCCTACTGCACTCTAACCTACCTCTTTGAGCTTTTGTGCCCATCTAGTCGAGTCTTGACCACCATTTGAGCATTTGGAGAAGAGCAAGGAACCTTGAAGACCCAGAGCGCTACTCTTCATACAGCTGCGAAGGCCCCATCTCCTTAACTTTTGAGGTAAAGTTTGATTGTAAACCATTATTTGCAACATAATCCAAAATACAAATTTTATTCATGGGTTCCTGTTGATCTGTTATTTTATTGCAGTAGTTATATTAGTTTTTATTTTCATTTGCACTCACACATATTATCTATTTTCGAAACTGCTACTAAGGGTTTCATAATCCTTAGTAGGCATTCTTTAGCATGAGCTAGCGTGAAAACACTAGCTACACCATCCATGCCACCTGCGTTGGTACCCCCTTCACCGGTACCAACACCATCACTTGGTCAATTACAGTATGTACCATACAGTCCTACATACCCAAACGTTATCCAAACAATGACGGTTCCTACACCGCCATTGGCGCCAGTCGCTCCTACATCCACCTCTTACGGAGTGCAAATGGCACTTATCCCATCATCGGGATATAATTTGTATTACCCTTTCCCATGCCCAACTAGTCAGCAACTTTCCCCCCATATGGGGGTTAACCTAGTTCAACCTACTTATGTTCAACAAGCTCAAAAATTTGAGCAATTGAACACTGCAAACCCCCAGAATCCATAGACTCAGTGGAAGAAGAAAGGTATGAACAGGTAGAACCAGCATCCGAACAAGGGGGCAATCTCCTCCCCAACATAACCAGAATACGGGTGATCCAAGAGCAGGGACTAACAATCCCCCCAAAACAAGGGAAGAATCTTCCCCTGAGAACCAATTATTGTTGCTCCATTTGCAGTGATTATGGTCACTACACACATCATTGTCCTCTTCTCCCTGACTACCAACAGTTGGTGGAAGCTAAAAATATGGTAAGGAACCTTCCTCAGGAAATGAATCCTCCCCAACCTCAAACAATAGTGTTATAGCAACCCTTCACCAATCAAGCGTCATTTACACAAGAACAAGATCCTCTTCCACCTGGTGATGGCTCTTTCCAAAATATCTTTACGATGGATATAAACCTCTAGATGCGAGCCAAGGGTTATGATGGGTCTTCCACCCCCCAAGTGGAAGACGTTCCTATCCCCTCGGGGGGACCTCTACAAATACCACACCCGAATACCAAACAAATCCCATAGATTCCAAAAGTACCACTCAGGCGTACCCCTAATAACTCCCATATGAAAGTCGCCCACAATTACAGCATTGTGGATGACTTGGCTCAATCCCCTACGGTTTTGTCCACATTAGAAGTGTTACAGTCTTTACCAACACAATGAAAAGCATTACTCAATGTAAGGTGTAGTTGACCCATCTGACTCGCACATAATGACCTTAGATCTTGACAAAGGTGACCCGCGACAACCATCATCAGTCGCATTTCAAGTTCCAGTCATGGTTAAAAACGTCATGATCCATCGATGTATCATTGATGAAGGTGCATCCACTTGTGTTATGTCCGTAAAAGTCTAGAAACGATTAGGATCCCCCAATTTGGTCCCCTCATCTATTGCTCTTCATGCGTATGATGGGATACCATCCCAACCAAGAAGATTGTACCAAAATGTCCCCATAGATCTGGGGGGCAATATGGTTATGATTGATATTGAAGTAATCGATGTTGAGCTCAACTACAACATCATCTTGGGGTGTAGTTACATGTTTTCCATGAAGGCGGTATCCCCTCAGTCTTTTGTATCATGATGTTTCCCTTAAATGGGAAAGTAGTTACCGTCGACCAGATTAACTACTATGACCCTAATACCATGAGCAATCCCGACAACGTCCTACCAACTATACTGGGTGATAATAAACCATATGTTGACATCGTTCCCGGTATGTACAAGGACTCCAATTTGTTAGGAGTGTATTCGGGACCACCACCAAAGATCCCTACATCTATCGATGGCCTAATGTGCACAATCTTCACCACTGAAAATGGAGAACCCTAATACCACGAGCAATCCCAACAACGTCCTACCAACTATACTGGGCAATGATAAACCATATGTTGACATTGCTCCTGGTATGTATAAGGACTCCAATTTGTTAGGAGCGTATTCGGGACAACCACCAAAGATCCCTACACCTACCGATGGCCTAATGTGCACAATCTTCACCACTGAAAATGGAGCCACCTCCACCTCAACACAGTCATCAACACCACCATTTAGTCAAGGCATTGAACAAGCATTGAGTCCATCAGTGCTACCAATTTTTCAAATCACCTTCTTGTATCCTCCCATAGGTGTACAAGGGACACTGGTTATGGCTCAGTTAACTCTGTCTGGGCTAACTTTAGGAATCCCAGTGTGGTACCTTACACCACCCTTCCCAGAGATGGCTCCCAAACCAGTCGCCCATTATGCGTTTGTCCTTGTGTCAGCTACAAGGCCAGTAACACGAACAATTAAGGAAGCCCAACCTATGACAACCGCAAGTACCCCACAATCGGTTGTTGCTAACAACGCTAATGGGTACACCAAACAACCAAAGTTGAAAAGTCCCCTATTACCAAACCCTACATCCAATTCAGTAGAAACGGCTAAGCCTAAAGTAGGGGGTATCAACCATCAGGAGTTAAAATCCCTAGTTATGTTCAATACTCCCACCCAAAGGGTCACATTTTCATGTTCTCTTTTCGGGCAGCAAGGCCACACAAATAATCTATGTCCTACTCTACTAGAGCTAAGGAATTTTCTCAACACTCCTGTGAGCACCACCCATGCTTTGCTAACGGTGAAAGGGGGAACACCTCCCTTACCCACATCTAAGTCCAAAACATTGTGTACGAATCACGCATGCTCCATTTGTACTCAGCATGGGCACTATATGTACCATTGACGAGGACTCCCTCGATATCAAGAGGCATTGGAAACAATCCGTCTCACTCAAGTAACCATTTAGGAACCCCCCTTCTTACACCTAGAAGTAGCATCCATTAATGTGATCACCACATCAGCGGCACTATTAGTCACCCCCCCCATAGAAGTTGCGCCAACTACAAATAATGTGGTAGATCTTGTAATGTTGCAATACCCATCTAGACTAATGACGACACCATCACACAACGAATGGTCGTCATGTGGGAACTCTACCCATATGCTCCCTCCTAGCGTTATCGCATGTATAATGGAGCAAATCAACACCCAAGAAGAGCAATAATGCTTATGTCCCTGTGTACCAAGACCTTGCTGATCTTGTGGAGAAACCACCCATTACTCCTTTTAGTGCCCCATTTTGCGCGTTGAACGACAAATGCATCTTGAACTAATGAGAATGAAAGATCAAGTACAAACACCCTATGTAACCCCGCAAGCGTCACCAACCGAGGAGGAAGTTCTGACATTCCCAGACACCATCAATGTTGAATCTCCTTTAGTCGGTGTCCTCACTTATAGTGGTTCCTCGTCTTCCAACGAAGATGCAAACTACCCACAAGCATTCCCAAAAAATTAACAAAACCAAAAAGGGGCTTTTAACCGCATTGCAAACAAGACATCTAACACCTCTTGTTGATATTCTTATTTGTGTAGCAATTTTTTACTTTCATCTCAAATTAGAAAGTAAATCCACCATTCTTTTCAAAATGCAGATGGCATCCTCAAAGGACATCTACATAGGTTTTGCAGACAATGCCAGTCGATGGTCCAAACATCTAGCATCTGCTGCTTGGGTTATATACTCCCCCTCCCATACACTTCACCACACCAATGGAGTATGCTTGGGGGAACTAACAAACAACCAAGTAGAGTATGATGTCGTAATAGGTCTTTTAAGCAACACCCTGCATCTAGGAATTAACCATCTACATGTGCACCTTGACTCCCAACTTGTCGTATCATAGTTGAATAATGTATTTTGGGTCCGCAACTCACTCCTCTTCCAAAATTTTCTGTGCATGTGCCTTCTCATTCAACAGTTTGAAACCATAAATTTCACACATATACCGAGAAACGCCAATGCATTCGACGACTCCATCGCCAATGAGGTATTGAATTGGCACCTAGTACATCACCCAGCTACATAACCCTGCATACTAGTCATACATAAATATATCTATGTGTCTCACCTACGACTACACATACATCTATTTCATCATCACAAGTCCTAAAGTCGATAACACATGCCAAAACAAATATGTGAGTATCAACTACTACATATGCATCACATCAACACATAGGAAACATAAAACAAAACACACATACACTAGGTTTTTTGGACCCAAAATCCGACGGCCAAAAAGTCAAATTTTCTACATCTTGTGGTCGACTATCCGACAAATGTCATATTTTTCTAACGTCGGTTCAAATTCGAATGAAATCCGACGGTTTGACAGTCATCGGATATCCGAGGTCTGACATTTAACATGTCGTCGACTATCCGATGCCTCTCGCCCAAAAAAAATGACTTCCATTTGACGTCTTTTGCCGTCAGAGCTATGGCACAGACGTTGGATATCTTCCTTGAAGAAGTCGGTTAGCCGACACCTCTCACCCAAAAAAAGGCTTTAATCCAACGTCGTTTTCCGTCGAAGCTATGGCATAGACATCGGATATCTTCCCTGGAGAAGTCGAATAGCCGACGAGCCTCACCCAAAAAATGGCTTTAATCCAACGTCTTTTGTCGTCGGAGCTATGGCACAAACGTCAGATATCTTCCCTTAAGAAGTCGGATATCCGACGACCCTCACCAAAAAAATGGCTTTAATCCGATGTATTTTGCCGTCGGAGCTATGGTACAGACATCGGTTTTATTTCCTGAAGAAGTCGGTTATCCAACAGCCCTCATAAAAAAAATGGCTCCAATCCGACGTCTTTTTTCGTCGATGCTATGGCACAGACATCGGTTATCTTCCCTAAAGAAGTCAGTTATCTGACGACCTCTCACCCAAAAAATGGCTTCAATCCGATGTCTTTTGCCATCGGAGCTATGGCACAGACGTCGTATTTCTTCCCTGAGGAAGTCGGTTATCCGACGACCCTCATCAAAGAAATGGCTTCAGTCCGACGTCTTTTGCCGTCGGAGCTATGGCACAGACGTTGGATCTCTTCCCTGAGGAAGTCGGTTATCCGACGGAATTGGGAGATTTAAAAAAAAACATTATTATCTGGAAGGTGATGCCCTCGAGGAAGTTGCATTGTTGTACAAAAATCTACTAGAGGAGGGTTTCTTCACTAACAGACCTGCACACATGTCACCTCACAAATGGATGAAAACATTACAAGATTTTTCATGGGTAGGCAGATCTATATGGATTTCATCATAACAATCTTAAACATATCAACTAATATAATTAACAATGATTGAAATTTTGTATAATTTGTAATTAACCTCATATCAACCACAACCTATCATCATTCACTCCCACATTCATTAGTAACAAAAAAAAAACTTAAATTTCATCCTACAATGATCCTTCAAGTGGGTTGTAAATGAATCAATGTAAAGGAGAAGAATCTAAGTTGATCCTTATTTTGCTAATTGCATTTCCTGTAAGTTTTCAAGATTGATTTGCTCATCATTCACTCCCACATTCATTAGTAACAAAAAAAAAACTTAAATGTAATCCTACAATGATCCTTCAAGGGTTGTAAATAAATCAATGTAAAGGAGAAGAATCTGAGTTGATCCTAATTTTGCTAATTGCATTTCCTGTAAGTTTTCAAGATTGATTTGCTTGTTCTGATACCACTTGTCATACATCCATTACCCTCAATGACCATTTGGGGTATGGGGTAGAATTTTTTTCCTTTTAAAACCCAACAAGGTAACAATCCCAATAAATGCCAAAACCCCAGAGTCCCATTCTACATAACAATACAATTCAATTTTAGGAAGCCAAGGCATTGGTCTTTTTATAACAACATTAGTCATTAGAGTATGCTTGCCGACTAATAACTTAAACATTCGGTACCATAAAAGAGTTGTAATTTAATTCTCATGGTAGACCTATGCATAGAAGGTCAATTCCCATATTCGATCATAATGATCTCATCTATCTTATCCCATGAGTCTTGTCCCATTTCCTTTAGGCACTTGTTTTGTAGTTTTTGCAACCCCAATCGACCTTTCCATCCCGAGGCATCCCCTATTCTTATGGCCTTATCCCTATCATGTCCTATCAGAAAGCATGCAATCTTTAGACTTTCTTGTATTTCATATGGAAGTATATTTTGAAGCCTAGCCAATTGGTTATGCCAATAAGATGGATGAGAAACAAAGCTGCATATTCCCTGCCACTGAAAGCCAGCATCATAGTAATTCATTGAGCTCCTCTCTGTTTCGAGAATAATTTAATATTCTCTACTGAACAGGGCCAACCACATGAAGGTGGAAGCTCTTATGGCCCCTCCCCCCCCTCACATCACTCTCAATTCCCCATACCTAATGCATGTACTTGAAAAAGGTGGTCTCAAGCTGCTTGAAGGTGGTCTCCCATTGTCAGCTACACTTCAAGCTTGAAGGTGGTAGCCTTGGGACTAGACATAGGTCACAGGTTCGAATATCCTCAGTTAAGTTGCAGCCCTAAAAAATGATGAACATTGACAACAAGCAGCATGTTTCTAATTGTTGTTGGTGTATGCTAGATTAGTTGCAAATATCATGCTTCAGAAGCCAGGCTTCAATGGTAAATATACCATTTTGGAAGGGTTTAATGTGAGGTTAAGGATATTGATTATAAGTAAATTGAAGAGAAGGTTTCGGGTATTGATTCGAAATTGGTTATGAGGAGCAACCAAACATCACAACATTAAGCTCCTTGAAATTGTCAAAATTTAGATGACATGTGAGTGGGTTTTAGAAAGCCAACATCGTAGCAATTTATTGAGCTCATCTATGTTTCGAGAATAATTTAATATTCTCTACTGTACAGGGCCAACCACATGAAGGTGGAATCTCTTATGCCCCCCCCCCTCACATCACTGTCAATTCCCCATACCCAATGCATGTACTTGGAAAAAACAATTACGTGCAAATTCATCCATATTTCATCATGAAATTTCATCTACCATTCTTTCAATAAAGGCTAACATTCATTAAACCATTGTTTCATTCAGTCAACACATTCATACAATAAAAGATATCATTCAATAAACCATTCATTCATTCAGGAAACACATTCATTCAATAAAGACTGACATTCAATAAAGGTAACAGTTTACTACACTTAATCATTAAACCATTCATTAAATCACTCATTCATTCATTAGGCCAAAAATCATGGACGGTATATTGTTATAAAAAATAATTAGACGAAATTTTTCATGTCAAGGCTTCTTTTTATAAGTTTTTCTTCTCTTTAGTGGTAAATAATATCTAAGAGGAGCATCTGGACTTTCTTCTCCAGTTCTTTGTTCTTCATCAGGCACCTGTGGTGGTGTCTGCATCATAGAGTGTTGTTCTAGACCTTTATTTTGAGGCAAAGGTTTTGGATTTGCTGCAACAATTTGAAAATGTTACATCGTTGTATTTTGGTAATGTAATGACAAGTATTTCATTTTAAAAAAAATTACAAAGCTGTTTTTTTACCTGACATGGCCACATCTTGTTATTCATGTTCTTCTCCTGGCTCAACCTGTACAGTTTCACCCTCTACATGCTTTGCAGTTGAAATATGGAGAACTACAATTAATGTTCACCATTTGCAATTCTTTACATAAAATTGTAGCATATGGATAAATTCATTACCATGATTGAAAGCAAGATCTTCGATTTGTTGTTGGCCGTCCTCGACATTAGGGGAGTCATTGCTTTCCTGCTCGTAACAGAGTCAATATTTTTCGTCAAGTATTAATAACGAATAGACTACACAAGCAATAAATCTTTGTTAAAGTATATAGATTTTATTTACCTGATCACCGGATGGATTTGTACCAGAAGACTGGGCTTGCCCAGACAAGATTTTTCGGCATTCAACAATAGCTCCAAAGCCTTTCTGGAATCCAAGTTTAATGTCTTCTTCAGTGGCCACTTCATTGAATCGTTCGACCTGCATATTTGCATAATTTCGTTAATTAACATTTTGCGGCGTAATAGAACGAAAAACAATTTGCAAATTATTATTTGTATGCATTATTGGTTTTTCTAAACTTACAATCCGTGCCACCAAATTGGAATAACCACCAGGCCCAAGCTTGTGCTGACCTATTTTTTCCAGTCTTGCCTTTGTGGCCTTTGACGTGTCTGGCAGCCTATGCAAGTGTTGAAATACGTTAGATGTTCCAAGTTCGATATAGAAATCAATAATAATAAGGTTTTGAATTACACTGCAGAAAGTATTGCATACCTCCCTGTGCCTCGTGTTATCTTTCCTTCTTTTCTTGCGGACCTCTCCTTTCCATCATCCACTAGAGCTTTCCACTCCATTGCTGGAATCATTGGAGGGCGCTCATACCTATGGTTTCTTTCAAGGTGGGTCCTATATTGGTCTCGGAAAACCTTCATATGTTGTCCAGCCTTTTTCAGGACCTTCTCATTATTGAAGGTCTTGTTGTCGAACAAGCAAACCAACCGATTAATGAGTTCATCTTTTAAATCTTTCGTCTGTCTATCCCACCTTGTTCGGATGGTGTGTCCGAAGATCTCCAAGGATGCGTCATTCATTTGTTTATAGAAAACATCATTTCCTGCAAAACGATCATGCCATGATTATAATTACTTGAAAATAAACATTTTATCGATATATCACAATGAAATTTTAAACACTAACTTGATAAACGTATATGAATTACCTGGGATCTTCTCTATCTTTATTTGGACAAGATCTTGGTTGACCAAAAATTGTGCCTCCATTGTTCCCATGCTAGTGACACAGGAAGATCCTGGAAATGCAGCTTGGTCGATATCAATATTACCAGGATTCTCAGGGTCGACCACATCTTCTGGACGATTCGGTGTGTGTCGGTCACTAGCGGCCAGTGTGCTCACAATTGGGGTCCATGGTGTATCAGAACGTGTTGCTGACTGTTCAGTCGACAACAATGGTGATTCAAGGACTAGTCGATGCTCGTGGAGTCGTTTGCTCATGATGCCACGTCTCTCCACGAGCCTCGCTGGGGCCAACACCGCCTTGACCACTATTGTGTGTTTTCCGATAATTTTGTAAATACAAACCACATCTTATACGTTCAGTACTATCATATAAAAGAGAAATTTATAAAGTATTAAATTAATTATTTTATGAATCAAGATTCCTCAACTTACTTCCAAGGATTCATATTTTCGTTCCAACACTTGAATCCTTTTCAGATTGTCGCTTGTTTGCGGATCCTGGAGTAGCAGAGAAACTATTTCCGCACTATGGTTTGCCAACATTTTGTCTATAATCTTAAACAGGTTTGTGGCTTCAACAATTTTCTCAGTTTCTCTAACCATCTCAGCCACTTTAGGATCTACTGAATGTTCTTGCAATGATGTTTCAAACAGCGATTCATTGGGCTGCAACAAAAAATTAATAAAACACTACTGAGTTCTATCATAATAGATTCCTAAAATTATATCAACAAAACATATCTATCATGATAGATTCCTAAAATTACAACTAGGTTTACTTGGTGCCTGGATGATGGGTTCGTATGGTCCACAGCTGTGGACTTGCCCCGATCATCGGGCCCCTGCCAAAATGAAGTAGAAAACATTATCACAACGAAACCAGTATACACACTAAAAACACATAAGAAAATGAACATTACGCTACGTATTATATTGGTACAATTCCAATGGATTATACCTGCAACCTAGAGGAACGTGATCCACTCATCGGATCGATGGTAATAGGTGACTTGCCCCGATATGCTAATATCGGGGAGCTTCCCCTTATAGATACCTAAATCAAAAACATTGTGAAAGTCACCTAGTAAACGAATCCAAAACTAATCATGAAGAAAACGTCGATTAAAAACTATTATTAAGTATTATATTTTTACTATCACAAAGATGTGTACCTGTTGCGTCGAGGGTGTTGTGACCCTTGCAGAACCGAACTGCATAAAAAACATAGAGAAAATTACGTAAACGAAATAATTACCTAACATTATAGAAACGAAACCAGTATACTAATAATGAAAAAACAAAGGAAAAAATTTTTATTTTTTCTTATTATATTTGTACTATTACAAAGATGTATACCTGATCCCTCGAGGAAGATCTACTCCTCCGACCATCTTCTGACGGGGTTTTATCTTGATCACTAGCTTGCGAAGTAAATATGTAAAATGTTAACGGAATAAACTAATGAAAGAAATCCTTAATATGTTAGATTCATTAATAAAAGGTAGTGTAAAATGTTAGATGTACCACTCCCATAGTAACCTTTTTTGTATCTACTCGGTTCAAATTGTAATTAATAAGCAACTCTTCCCCTGCGGATATTGATTTAATGGAAACTACAAAAACAAGGTTTCCTTCACGCCCCTCGAATTTGCAGTTGGGTTGCTTAAGTGTAGACCGTGTGCTGTTTATAAACCCTGCAATATTCCCTGTGGCCTTTGGCCTTCCGTCCATGTACAACGTTGCTCCCTTATTTTGATTTTTGTCTTTCAACTGTAAATAATTTGCTGACAATCCATAGCTACGCATAATTTTTATAAATCGGACCAAGATCATCCAATTTGTGTAGCTGTAACAGGGTCCAACATACTCCATCAATTCTATACATGTGCCGTAAGGGACCCTTATGCCATCCATGGAAAACAACCTGAAACCATGTATTGACGACGGTGCAATTCGATATATCCTCTCGTTCATAAAAAAATATGTGTTCGGTTGAGGAAGATCCTTGGGTACCCATTGTTTCACTAAATGTCTGTACCTCAAGGGCACCTCGATGTCGTCTTTTGTCTCATCACCATAGGAACATGACCCCCCTCGACCATCAAATTCGTCATTGCGTTTATGGAATTTTCTTCTAGTCTTTTGACATCTAGTTGTTACAACTCTTCTAGACCTATTGGATGTCTCACTTTGCTCTAGCCTTCCTAAACTCCCCTCACTCGAGGAAGACAGATCTGACAAATACTTGTTTGGTTCTACCTGCACCATGGGAAAAAAGTTTAGATACGACCGCAAGGCATAGCGCCTCTTATAAGGTTGATCCTCATTCCCTTTCTCAACATGTAGGCATTAAAGCGATGAGGAAGACGATCACTTTATCTTTTTTATGAGTAGAAATTCATGCAATTATGAGCTTTCTTTTATTGGTGCTACTTTGGGTCTTGACTCCCATATCAAACCATCAAACTATCAGCTTTGTCGTCGTGGCTCTAAAGTCTCTCTCATCCCATCAGTTTGGGTTCATCACCTCGGTAATTGAAGTTCAGTCACATTTAGTAACATATTAATATTAAGCAATAACAATATAAAATAAATAGTTTATATTCAAAAGTATGATCTTTTAGGTGGTTAATAAGTGTTCACAAATCTTCAAAAACAATATTTTATATAATGTTGTGGAACTTGTACAAACTTATTCAAGCATGGTCTACTTAGATGATTGCAACTAGTTGAATCAAGCAAAAATGGAACATTCCAAATAACGTATCCGGTTAATACAGTAGTATTGTTGGTCTAGTTGTAGCCCGGGGTGATGTGTAGAGACCTCTGTCGAGATTAAGGTAAGATCATGGTAGAGGTTTGTTAACCAATTGCTTGCATCAGCGGCTTTTCTGACGGAGTTGTTGTAAATTGTTGGCTGCTTTTCTGGGCAGACCCGGGTTTTAATGAAGCGCAGCAACAAAACCCCTTGGCGCACTGGCCCTCTCGGCAACGAGCTGCGCGGCAGCTCGAGGTCTCACCCGAAGTGGCTATGTGGGGGTTAAGGAATCAGGTTTCCTTAACCGGGGTGACGCGGAGATGGCTCTTCCTTGAATGGTTCCTGTGAAATCGGCGGTCGGACCTTCCCGCAGGCCGCTCGTCGCAGCTGCGTGGGTCCCTTCCTTGGCAGGTCTACTGTGCAGTTTCTTCTCTCTAACGCAGCAGGCAACTATCCCTTGGGTCGACGCGCTGAACACTTCCTCGCCCTTCACATCTAGCGCAGTAACGCAGTCTGCTCTCGCCGCAGCGACCGTGCGTTACTACCTCTTTAGTACTTAAGACACTTCTAGTTATCAAAGGATCTTTCCAACTTGCTCAAACAGTCACAAAGATAAGACAGAAGTCTTGCATACACAAATAATGAACTCTAAATAGTTATCATTCACGCAAACATTATAACAAGAAGACATAAGTGAATCTCATCCCCTCGAGGAAAACCACATCCACGGGAGCGTTATATTAACCAGAAAATGATAGAGTCATACAATATGCTGCGCACACAGCTGCAGCCTTAGATCTTACAGGAAACTCCACGCACACAGCTGGGAGCCCTTCTCTCAAGCTTGTCTCCTCTCTATGGAGATTACAAAGGCACAGACGTCGACTCAGACTGTCTGGCAACTCAGGGATTAGCTCCTCGGCTATCCGATTTCCTCTCTCTAGTTCTACACACCGGGTAGAAATTACAGTGAAGGATAATCAACACATGATCTATCCTTTAGACTGGCTCTCTAACAGTCTAGTGTCCAACTCTCTAACTCTCCAAAAGGAAGGAACTGAAGGAAGGGAGGAAGAACCCTCTACCCATTACAATGATTCATCTATATAGGTAGCCATGACGGTCACACCTTTACAAAACTGTGGGCCTTTCCCAACAGTGATTCCCAAAAACCCTAACCACGCACATGGCTAGGTGTACTGTAGGCGCCGCTTGCAGTCACGTCGCCGCTTCCTGCAGGCTCCGTGAATTCCGGCGCAGATTGTGGGTATGGGCGATCGTCCTTCGCCTTCAATGCTCTGGTCCGTTGCTCCTCCTTGATCCGAGCAACCATAACTTCTGTACTAAGCCTTTAAATGAGGGTAGCTAAGCCCTCTACTCCATCGCCTTTATTTATTATGGTAGCTGAGCCACCTTCATTCTTTGATGACGTGCGCGCGATCTCCGCAATTTCCGGTCCATGATCTGCGCTGAGATCATCCATCTGGCACCGTACTGCGCACCGTCTCCTTCTTACCCAAAACTTAGTGCTTGTCCCAAAATTAGCACTTTCCTTCCATACTCGTGATTTTTCCCAAAATTCGCAGCTTTTACTATAGCTGCGACCTTGGCCCCAACAGGCCCCCAACACTCACTTGTGGCTCGCCCTCGAGCCACTCGCACTAGCGCGTGGTCTTTGGATTTGCGCCTCTGTGTTTGCTTGAATCTCCGCGAATGTTTTCTGCCACTTCGCAATAGCGGAGTCCAATTCCTCAATACACTGATCAGCTGTCTGTACTGTTTCTGCGGTTGTTTCATCTTTAGTGAGTGTATCAATGATCTCTTGAGACTCGGCAATCTCTTTGATTTTTGTCTCAATCTGGCCAACGATTTCAGCATACTCATCCATGAATGGCTGAATGCTGTTGGTGAGCTTCTCATCTTCAGTTCTGAGCTTGTGCAGTTGCTGCTGCATTTTGCGCACTTCGCCCATTTTCTTCATCTTTGGCAAGCCTGTTAAGGACTTGGCTTCTTCATTCAGAACAGTGAGAGACTGTTCTGCAGCTTGCACCTGTTCTGATAGTCCTACTTTAAAAGGGAGGTTCACAAGCTCTGACCATGCTTCCATAGCCTGGTCCATCAGGTTCTTGGCTTCCTGTACTCGACCTTTCATTCGTGTGGAAGCTCTGCTCAATGCTTCAAATTGTACCTGCGCATCATCCGTAAGATGCGCAGCGACGCGAGCTTCTAGCTCAGCAATCTGGGTTTTATGGCCTTCTGCCATAGCAGCTATTTCTTGCTCCAGGGTTTTCGCCCTTTCGCCAATAATTTGAACTTTTGCAACCAGAGGGAGGTCTGGTTGAATCTCGCAAGCCGGCAATTCCTGAGCAATCTCTTCTATTGCGTTTCTGATGCCGGTGTCTTGCGCCTCATAGAGTGCAAGCTTCGCAGAGATATTCTTATGACTTTCCTTCAGCTCTATCTCCTGCGATTGCAGTCGTTGGTTTGCCTGGAAAGTAGAGAGCTCTCTAGCTCTCAACTCAAGAGAAACTTTCTCCTGTACTAGCTGTAGAGTTTCTATAGGAATCATAGACAAATTAATTTCTACAGGTCCAACTGTGCTTACCTGCAGTTCAGCTAGGGGATCTGGAAGTGTCATGCTGGTAGGCGGAATATGCACGACAGTGTGCCTTTCTGTGAGTTCTTCAACTCGCTCACCAGTTGGAATTTCTTGTGGCGCCTGCGAAGTAGATGCTGGCGCATGGGTCTGCGCAATCCTTCCTGCGAGACCTTTTAGTTCTACAAATTGTAAGTCTAGAGCACCTCGGATGTGAGCATGCATGTTCCTCATCTCACGAAATTGGTCTTTCAAATATTTGTCGATCTCCGAGGGAATGGCCTCAGTGGGATGCGACACTTTCTGCTTCTTTGTGGCTGGTTCTGTTGAGCCTTCATCGCTTCTTTGCTCAGGGGCTTCCTTGCCCTTATTTTTTTCTTGCGCAGCGGCGGGTGGCATCGCAGGTGCGATGTCAGCTGCTGCTCTCCATTCATCGGACCACGACTTAATGGTTTCTTCGACATCTTCTGTGGTCATCCTGTAAAGACCTAGCGCCCAGTCACCTGGAATGTCGCAAGGCCGAAGGTAGAGTTGATGGATGTCGGCAGTAAAAGCCAACTTCCCGTCATACAATGTGGCTGTCTCCTCGCTCAGCCTTGGCATATCTTGTATGGTCTCTCGGAGGAGATAGTAATACTCACAAAAAACAGCGCGATTCATCTTGCGCTTCGCGGGATTAGGGGAATCCCAGAGGTTGATGTAGCGCATGCCGGCAACCTCTCCTGCGCGGCGTGGACGGAACTGAGTATTCGGGGGCTCCTTCCACCCGACGAGAGCACATAGAATTAGAAGCCACGAAAAATGGAATGATTGGCCTGCATTGTCCTGCACATTCAGGCAATCAGCCAAAAAAGAATTCAGCAGGAAGAGAGACCAATTGTACTGTTCTCCCTCCGCAGCTGCGATAGCGAGCTCTACGACAGCTCCAGTAACTTCTTTTGGTCGGCACTTGGTGAGAAGTCTGCCTGCAAGCAGACTTCCTGTGAAGCGAAGTGCCTCATCTTCAACTGTGGTGAGGTCATAAGCCCGACCTCCTCTTGTCAAGTTATATTTCTGGACCAGCTTTGCAGCTAATTTTCGGTCCTTCTCCTTTCCCGCAAAATGGATATTGGGATCCTTCCCGACCTTAGATAGGCCGGTGATACGGTGTATCAAATCAACATTTAGATCAATTGGCCTCCCGAGCCAAAGGTAACCTCCATGAACGCAGGATAGCAGTGTTTTAACGACTGCGTTCACTTCATTGCTACGCCCAAAGTGCGGTAGCTTCAACAAATTCAAGAGTCCAGGGCGCTCAAGATTTGCTGCAAATCCCTTCGGGATAAACTCATCAACGTTTCTGGTGGGATTATGGACGATATCCAAATATCGGTCCAACTGAAACTGAGGATATGTCTTATAGTCTCCAAGGTTAAAATCAGAGAATTTAACCAATGGAATGTTTCCCAATAGTTGGCCCTCTACCCGCACACTAGCCGGTAGTGGCGGTAGCGGAATTGGATACTTTGCATTCTTCGAAATCTGTACATCCGGCGCATCATCTGGACGCGGCGGAAGGTAGTTCACCATAGACGCGAGCGGCTCTGGAACAGGTTCCTCCTGCTGCTGCTGAGATGCTCTTGTGCCTGGAGATGTTCTGGGATCAGTAGCACCGGGGTGTACGTAGGTCGAAGCCGTCACCGGAGTGGCCATGCCGAAATCTAAGCCTCGGCGTAGAAATTGACGAACAACTTCTTCAGTCGATAAATTCTCCGTTGTGAACCAATGTAAATAACAAAACTCTGGACAGCAAATGGCGGAACTGCGTAGGGTATAGACTCTGAAAACAAGGGAAAATAGTCTGCACACTCGGCTCTGAAAACAATAATGCAGATCTTCAAACACAACTTATGCAACTCGAGACAGTAACCCGAAATTGATACAAGTGTGAGGTATGTATAGCCAGCGGGGTTAGTAAATGCGACCAAGTGGGGTTACGTAGCTATAGGCGGCTACAGATGAGTTGACAACACGCTATCCTCCTTGCCGTAGCGGTGCATTTAGTGTGATTGACGGGTTCTGACAGCCTTCCGGGAGAAGCTAATGCTTTCGGCGCCTGAGTTAAATGCAAATCTTTCGGAGATTAAGCCGAATCCGTCAGAACGGGTAGAATTAAATAGCGGCCTTATCCTTCATTTATTCAAACGCGGCTACATAACTGCTGTAATTCAAAATTTCCGGCGGGTCATTTCAACTTAGGAAACCGTGCCTCTATGGGTCCACAACAAAACTCTTTTCAGCGGCAAATTATGAAAGGGGACTTCGCAAGAGCGATAGTCCAATGGTCCACAAAGCAAAACTTCGCCAGAGCGGACTGCTAAGCTTTGCTCAAGCAATTTTTATTCAGGATGCGCGGATATTTCAAGGAACTGCGCAGGAAGCTGGAAACTGAGGGTGTGTCGCAGCTTCCGTGTAGACTAAATGCGATGTCTCTTTCAACTACACTGGGCATCTGCATTCCTGAGTAATATATTATGTCGACAGGGCGGAGTGGCCGTCGCAATAAAGCTTAAGCCGACTCCCGTTTATCATTGTAGGTAGTAGTTCTCCATTCAGCTTCGCAAGCTGAACTGCGCCTCCGTCTGTTATTTTTAGTACCTGAAAAGGACCTAACCAATGCACACGAAACTTGCCTGGAAACTTGATGAATTTACTATCGTAAAGGAGTACCAAGTCTCCTTCTTCAAAGTGCTTATGCTTAATGTGCCTGTCATGCCAAGCTTTCTGTCTTGCCTTCTGTACCTGTTGATGAAATCCGGCCATAAGTCTGTCTTCTTCTAAAGAAAGCAGTTGCGAAAGTCTTTCATTCATAGTGTCAGGATCTGCCATTTCTGTAATTTGCGCAATCCGGAGACTGGGAACAATGTATTCCATGGGCATAACTGCTTCTTGTCCATACACCAAGCTGAAAGGTGTGTGACCTGTTAATTTCTTGCAAGTGGTTCTGTAAGCCCATAATACAGCTGTGACTCTAAGGTCCCAATCATCTCTTTGTTGATTACAGATCTTCGTCAGGGCATTCTCAAGGATCTTATTGAATGCTTCCACCGTACCATTAGCTTGAGGATGGTAGGGTGTACTCTTATGGTGATTAATTTGAAATTCTTCAGTAAGGGCCTCTATAGTCTCATTGAGGAAATGTGTACCTTGATCACTCATGAGGATCACTGGGCATCCAAACCTAGTGATAATGTTCTCGAAAATGAACTGCGCGGCAGTAGCAGCGTCGCAGTTCTTAACTGGCTTCGCCTCAGCCCATCGGGTGAGGTACTCAGTAGCTGTAATGATATATCTTGCGCCAGTTCTTTTTCCTGGTGGGTTAATAGGTCCTACAAAGTCAATGGCCCATTTATCAAAAGCACGCAGTGTGATCTGGGGTCTTAGCGGCATTTCATCTCTCCTTGAGGGTTTTCCTGTGCGCTGGCACACATCGCAACATTTACAGAATTCCTTAGTATCCTTGTGCAATGTCGGCCACCAAAGTCCTGCGGCTAATATCTTCTGCGCAGTCGGCTTTCCTGCGAAATGGCCTCCTGCGGTACCTGAATGCGCTTCTGCGATGATAGAGCTCTTTTCATGTGGTAAGATACATCTGCGCAAAATTTCGTCAGGGCCCAACTTATAAAGCTGGCCTGCTATCAAAGTGAAGTCTGCGGCTCTGACAACAAGTTGCTTCTTCTGCTGGATTGTAAACTCAGCCGGCGCTTGTCCGGTAGTGAGAAACTTAAGAATATCAGAGTAATATTCGTCTGCTGCTTGGATATAAAACAACTGTGCGTCAGGCAGATTGTCCTCCAGACTCGTAGGTTCCTCTCCTGACTCTATTCTGGATAGATGGTCAGGCCCTGCATTCAATCTGCCTGGCTTTACAATAACCTCAAAATCATACTCTTGAAAGAGCAATAGCCATCTGCAAATTCTGCCTCCTAAAACTGGTTTATTGACCAAATATTTCAAAGCAGAATGATCAGTATACATTTTAAAGTGAGCTCCTAACAGGTAGTGTCTGAATTTCTGTAAGGCATACACCATAGCTAGTCCTTCCCGTTCTGTAGTGGTGTAGTTCTTCTCAGCTGTAGAGAGCTTTCTGCTGGAGTAAGCAATTGGGTGATCAATACTTCCTTCTCCAGACTGTGTAAGCACGATTCCTAATGCTATGGAAGAAGCATCAACATGAACATGAAAAGGTTTTCTCCAATCCGGGAAAACTAGAATAGGCGCTGTGATCATCTTTTCTTTAAGTGTGTCCAAGCTCTGTTGGCATTCCTCTGTCCATTGGAACTTCGAATCCTTCTTCAGCAATCTTTCCATAGGCGCTGTGATCCTTGCATATCCTTTGATGAATTTTCTGTAGTATCCTGTATGTCCCAATGTAGTGCGCAATTGCTTAACTGAGTTGGGCGCAGGTAACTTAGCAATGATGGCAACCTTCGCAGGATCCATCAAGAGTCCTTGTCTGCATACAATATGTCCCAACAAAATACCAAAGGGGGCACAGAATATACATTTTTTCAAGTTAAGGGAAATCTGATGCTGTCTACATTTTTCTAGCATCATGCGCAGATTCGCAATATGGTTCTTGAGTAAACCAAATACAGTCCAGTCATCAAAATAGACTTCTAAAAACTTGTGGATAAATTCTTTAAAAACAGCAACAACAACTCTAGAGAAAATAGCAGGTGCGTTTTTAAGACCAAAGGGCATTACCGTATACTGGAATGAGCCCCATTCAGTTGCAAAAGTAGTCTTGTGGCGGTCATCCGGATGGATTCTAATCTGATGATATCCCGAAAATCCATCAGTGAAAGAGTAAGCCTCTTGTCCTCCAACATTATCAAGTACTTCATCTGTGAAAGGAGTGGGAAATGGGTCGTGCGCTGATGCATCATTGAGTTTGCGCAAGTCGACACAAATTCTTATTTCACCTTTCGTTTTCTTTTCTTGGACCACCATAGGACTAATCCAATCGCTTTCCTCTACTGGCTCAATAATACCTGCTGCAAGCATCTTATCAATTTCTTCTTTGACTTTTTCTTTGTAGCGCGGGTTCAACCTGTATGGGCGCTGCTTTACTGGCTTGGCGTCGGGTTTCAGAGGTATGCGCATCAATCCTAAGTCTCCTAGGATGCCTTTCATTTCTGTGAACTTGGTAGGAAAGATATCCTGGTAATCACGTAATAAATCTGAAACATGCGCAACGGTTTCATCATCCCAATAATCTCCTATAGAAGCAAACTTTGGGTCAGCTTCTGTACCAATGTTAACTTTCTTGAGCTTGACGTGTTCTGCGATGGAAGGAATGTCAAGCTCAGGACCTTCAATATTGCGCGTCCCTTCTGATTCTGGGATATTGATGTTGCGAGGATCGTCCTCCTCATCTTCAGCGGTGAAGTTATAGCATTCCAGGGCATGTTCTATCTGGACAGCCCAATCTGGTTGGGAATATTCTGTTACTAGACCTGGTTCAAATACCTTCTTTTTAATACACTTCAGAGCCTGATCAATGCTTGGATGCTCTGACTCAAAGCTGAATGTAAGTTGAAAACTTTCTATCATAAGAGCCCAAGTAAGAGTGCCTTTGCGCAATTCTATTTCAGTATACCAATTCCTTGGAATTGTATCTAATGTGTGGATGAATTGGTGAACCCATTCATCTTCCGGAATATCTGACCATTGCTGAATACATGCTTCAATGTGTGACCTGGGGTCACTCTGTCCTTCATATTTGCGTAGCGCTTCGGCTGTGGTGTCCTGAAATCTGCGCAGTATCAATCTGCGACAGTCTTTCCATGTATGAATATTCTCCTTGTGCGCAATCCACCATCTTGCGGGTGTAGCGCGCAATGCTATATCCAGTGCCTGGATGCGCTGCGGTTCTGGAAGCTTTTGTTCATATTCCTGTATGAATTTAGTTACTTCAGTTAAGCCATCAAAAGTTGGAGTATCAATTAATTCTGTGCCAATCCATCGGATGGATTTAGTCATCATGGCGCAACGTCTTGCAGAAACCTCATGTAGACGATTCTGCCAGTTTTCCAATCCTGCATCTGAATCTGATGTGCACGAGCTATCACATCGCCAGCTGATATGGCCGTCTGCTGTGGGGTTGACATAGTCACTGTGGTTAGTGGTCATCTGATACAAGCTTTCCATGTGGCGCGCTTCCTCTTCTGCGCGAATGGGTTCTATATATCTTGGTCCTTGAATAGGATCAAGAGGTGCGATGACCCTGATCTGGTCATCCTCAAAGGTCATCTGTCTTTTCTTCAGGTTAATGACAGCCAAATTATCAAGTGCCCAGTCTATTCCTAACAGCGCTGGGTATGGTCTACTATCATCCATAATTTTGATTACTTCAAAATCTGCAGAGCTTCTTACTCCTTCAATATCAATAGGTACATTGGGTAATCTGCCCAATGGAGAGACTCGTTGCTGATTTGCGAGTCTTAGCTGGATAGGGGATCTTGTAAGCTGAGGGCTTCCCATCTGTTCCCATGTCTGCATAGTGAGAACATTGGCTTCTGAGCCCAAGTCTAACATGACTTCGTCCATTTCAAATGCTCCAATCTGCGCTGTAAGCCTCATCTCTTTTCCAGTTCTAGTGTGACTCCTAATCTGGTGAACAGCACGCTGTGGTGTGTTCGTCGAAGCAGAGTGTTGGCACTGATCCAACAGGTGTTGGAGTTCTAGAGTTGCTTGTTCATTGCGCAACAATTTTAAACATTGTCGCAGGAACGCATGAACACTGCCTAGTGCATGCTCCTTATCGTCATCAGGTCTTCTAGCTGTAGTGGCCTGTTCTTGTACCAGGTTGTCTTGTCTTAGCACTTGCGATCTACTATTGTTCTGCGGAATTGCGGCAGAACTTGAAGCTCTCGGATCTGAGAAATACTCTTGAGCTTGCTTAAATGCTTCTTTTTGCTTCTGTAGGTTAAGTGGGGCTGGTTTAATGTTAGCGCGGCGCACCCATTGCGTCGCTTGCTTTCCCGTTCCCATCTCTTGCGCACCAGTGGTAGCTCCACTGCGTGTCACTATATTAACTGTAGGGTCTGGTTCTCTTTTTTCTGCTCCAATCAACTGGATATTCTGATTGACCTGTGGTGTCTTTGCTTGCATCTTAGCCTGTAACTGAGGGCATTCTTCAATGATATGGTCAGAAGATTTACAATACCTGCAGAGGGTTGTAGGATTTTGGCAATCCCTAGCAAAATGACCTTGTTCTCCGCAATTATAACAAGTGATCTGTCCTCTTCCACGACCAAAGTTTGTTGTGCGTCCGCGTCCTCTGTAATTTGCTGCTCGGGCGTCCCGAGGTTGGTCATAAGGTGGACCTGCTGTGGGTCCTTGTGTCTCTGCTTGTACCCTATAAACATCATGCTTTCTTTCTATCATAAGATCATATGCTCTACAGTTGTTCTCATCATGACCTACTGATTTACAGAAATTACAATATAGATTCTTTGGAGTTTGTACATATTTCTGAAGTAAGTGGCATTCTTGTGGTCTATGACCTCTAGTTCTGCAGATTTCACACCAAGGCCCTTGTGCCTGTGGTAAAGGATTAGGTGCTCCAGTTGCAATATAGTCTATGAAAACAGGACAATGGTCCTTTGAATGACCTTGGGCTTTACATTTTGTACACCAAATTTCTTCCTTAATCTCCTTGCCTTTCTTAATATCATGCACTTGCAAGGTTAAGTTTGCTAATTGGTTCTGTAAATGCGCAACATCGTTGCTTGTTCCTGCAATTGGCGAAGCTTCTAGTTTCATAGCCATTTCTAGAGCTTGTTCCTGAGTATTGAGATTCTGTTGCATAAGAGGAAGTCTAATGTGTGGAAGCAGTGCAGCAATGAACCATTCTTTATGTTGCTGTGGTGCAAACTCGAAGCTTACTTGATCTATCAAGGCTTTGAACTTCTGGTCAAAGTCCCATACTGATTCTGTAGGTAACTGTTTGATGTCTTTGAGCTCTGTTATACACTGTGATTCTGACTTAGGTTTCTTGAATTCTCTAATCATGGCATTTCTTACCTCAGCAAGCGTCCTATTCTGTGTTGCTGAGTATTTCATGAACCAAGTCAAGGCTCTTTCTCTTAGTGTGGTTGCTAACTGAACCAGTTTAACAGCATCATCATTAATTTGCTTAATTGTCCAAATGGCTTCACATAAGAACCAGTGCTGCTCAGGGTCCTCTATCCATGTTCCTCTAAAAGTTGGTAGTTTCATGTCATCACCCATCCTTCTTGCACGGGTTTGAGATGGAGGTACTGTAGCAGTGCCTCCGGGATGGTTAAACAAAGGTGGTACAGAGGTACTAGAAGTAGCGTGTGGGCTACTAGAAGGTGTTACTGTAGGATTATACTGAGCTCCGTCTGGTTTTTGCGGTGTAAAGGGGTAATACGGGATATGAGCACTCCCTTGTCTTTCTATATGGCTTGCTCTAGGAACTTGGCTATCGTTTGGGCTAGACTCAAAAGGATATTGGTCAAGGCCTACTTTATATCGTTTTCCACTACGAGTGCAACCAATAACTTCAGGATCACTATCAGAATCTACGGACATTACTTGACTATGCTATTCATCAGAAGCAATACATAGCTTTCCTTTTTCATACAGAAGCATTTTAATCCATAAGTTCAGAGAATTTAAGAACTTACCTCTGTGTACTTGGAAGAAACTCCTCTCAGCTTCACTGAAACTCTTTCTTGTATCGACTGCAAATTCGGTAATAAAACCTTCCAGTAGACTATTCAACCAAAAGTCTACTGCGCGGGACACAGGATTGTCTATCCGCTTCACAATACTAACTAGCTCAGGCGTCCACGTGACGGGTCGATCAACATGCAGCGTAGGTCTAGATTCTGCTAACTTGGCTATCCAAGCGTGTAACTCCAATGCAAACGTAACAAAGAAAATTTCGTAAAGGTCAGCATAAATATACTTCTGTAACCAATCTTCTGTTTGAAGCGTAGGGCTTCTATTTTCTTGTTCAGCAAACTCTTTAGCCTTTAAATCAAACCAATCTCCAATTTCCTTAGCTGTAGGATTCCAGTAACACATTTGTTAGCTGAGCAAGTCTCAGTGTAACAGAACCTTATGTTGTCTTCAGCAACAGTCTCAGATGTCGCGTGACTAGTAAGTCTTACAGCAACAAGTCGCAAGGCAAAGGAATCATTTGTTGGCTCAATCAACAGGGTTCAAAGCCATGGAAGTAATGTGATCAAAAAGTCATAAGGCAACAGAACCATTTGTTGGTCACTAGGCAACGGAACCATTTGTTGACTCTTCTATCTCGCGCGTTGCCAGAATAACAAGTCTCATTCGCGCGGCAACGGAACCATTTGTTGGCTCTTCTATCTCGCGCGTCGCCAAAATAACAAGTCTCATTCGCGCGGCAACGGAACCATTTGTTGGCTCTTCTATCTCGCGCGTCGCCAAAATAACAAGTCTCATTCGCGCGGCAACGGAACCATTTGTTGGCTGCTTTTCTGGGCAGACCCGGGTTTTAATGAAGCGCAGCAACAAAACCCCTTGGCGCACTGGCCCTCTCGGCAACGAGCTGCGCGGCAGCTCGAGGTCTCACCCGAAGTGGCTATGGGGGGGTTAAGGAATCAGGTTTCCTTAACCGGGGTGACGCGGAGATGGCTCTTCCTTGAATGGTTCCTGTGAAATCGGCGGTCGGACCTTCCCGCAGGCCGCTCGTCGCAGCTGCGTGGGTCCCTTCCTTGGCAGGTCTACTGCGCAGTTTCTTCTCTCTAACGCAGCAGGCAACTATCCCTTGGGTCGACGCGCTGAACACTTCCTCGCCCTTCACATCTAGCGCAGTAACGCAGTCTGCTCTCGCCGCAGCGACCGTGCGTTACTACCTCTTTAGTACTTAAGACACTTCTAGTTATCAAAGGATCTTTCCAACTTGCTCAAACAGTCACAAAGATAAGACAGAAGTCTTGCATACACAAATAATGAACTCTAAATAGTTATCATTCACGCAAACATTATAACAAGAAGACATAAGTGAAGCTCATCCCCTCGAGGAAAACCACATCCACGGGAGCGTTATATTAACCAGAAAATGATAGAGTCATACAATATGCTGCGCACACAGCTGCAGCCTTAGATCTTACAGGAAACTCCACGCACACAGCTGGGAGCCCTTCTCTCAAGCTTGTCTCCTCTCTATGGAGATTACAAAGGCACAGACGTCGACTCAGACTGTCTGGCAACTCAGGGATTAGCTCCTCGGCTATCCGATTTCCTCTCTCTAGTTCTACACACCGGGTAGAAATTACAGTGAAGGATAATCAACACATGATCTATCCTTTAGACTGGCTCTCTAACAGTCTAGTGTCCAACTCTCTAACTCTCCAAAAGGAAGGAACTGAAGGAAGGGAGGAAGAACCCTCTACCCATTACAATGATTCATCTATATAGGTAGCCATGATGGTCACACCTTTACAAAACTGTGGGCCTTTCCCAACAGTGATTCCCAAAAACCCTAACCACGCACATGGCTAGGTGTACTGTAGGCGCCGCTTGCAGTCACGTCGCCGCTTCCTGCAGGCTCCGTGAATTCCGGCGCAGATTGTGGGTATGGGCGATCGTCCTTCGCCTTCAATGCTCTGGTCCGTTGCTCCTCCTTGATCCGAGCAACCATAACTTCTGTACTAAGCCTTTAAATGAGGGTAGCTAAGCCCTCTACTCCATCGCCTTTATTTATTATGGTAGCTGAGCCACCTTCATTCTTTGATGACGTGCGCGCGATCTCCGCAATTTCCGGTCCATGATCTACGCTGAGATCATCCATCTGGCACCGTACTGCGCACCGTCTCCTTCTTACCCAAAACTTAGTGCTTGTCCCAAAATTAGCACTTTCCTTCCATACTCGTGATTTTTCCCAAAATTCGCAGCTTTTACTATAGCTGCGACCTTGGCCCCAACATAAATCATCTCTGGTACAATACTGGATCCCATAGGCATTCTTTCGAGTTCTGGCACCAGTCTAATAAAAGCATCAAATACCTGTAAGTTAGCATCTAATACTTCAGTGTGTCTCAACTCCCACCTAGGTTTCCAGTCTTGCATATAATTCAACCACATCATATCATCATTAATTTTATAGATCTGATGTTTTCCTTCGGTCCAAGCAGATATTTCCATGTTTACTTGTGGGTTATTGCACCACTGGATTCCGCTTTGACCTTTTACGCTCGCTTGTCTCGAACTTGCTTGCAACAGGCTTGCTTGTTTCAGGCTAGCTTGCTACAAGCTCGGTTGTTAAAAATTAACAGCATACTTCTGTGTCAAATATTCTCTTGTTAGACAGTCAGCAATTCTTTTTTCTTTGCCAGAAATGTGCTCATGAACAGTAGTACAGTTATAACATCACGAAAACAATGCTTGCCATCTTGCTAACTTTCCTTCTATTGTTGAAAATTTTATTTTGTTGTTTAGCACGGATGGAAGACTGGAGCAATCTGTTCCTATGATAAAGTCATGGTTCAACAACTAAATTGATAGTTCTACGCAGTTTTTTGTCAGGACACTTATTCTCCAAGATAATTTTCCTCACAAGTTCAATCGAGGCCGAGTTCCACCACTCTTAAAATTCTTTACCAACAAATATAATTTGATTACCAACAATTTTGTCTGACAGGACAAGTCTTAACTACCTAATTCAAATTATTTAACATGTATTTGATTACCAACAATTTGATTGCTTAAGTCTTATAACCAACACATACTTGATTACCTTGGTGTAGACGTTTCCTGTAATATACTCAGAAGAGTTACTTTCATAAATGACTGTGCCTCTTAGAGGCCAGTCAACTCTAGGAACCAAGTGACCCTATTATAGGGTTAGTACAAACTAGAGAGAGAGAGATGACTAGGCTATGGTATGGTCAATCAAAGAAAGTCAATGACATTCAAAAGGCTCAGTACAATCACAATAAAGATGAGCTGACAGCCAACAGACTGAGGCCAAAGAGATTCACAGCCCCCATGAGTAAGGTACAAGGACCAACCAAAGGGTAAAAAACCAACCAGTAAGGTACAATTAAAAAAGAAAAGAGTGGGTATAAATTAGACTCATAACCCTTGGGACTAAGAGGGTGTAGTACCTCAAATGTGGACAAACTACCATAGTTATACCCACAAGACCAAAAAGTACATAAAATGTAGTACAAATCAAAAGATAACTGAAGATCAATAAAAGACCCAAAAGGTGTGAGGTACAAATAAGGTCAAATATATATTGCAATAGCTCCTTGTAACTACCTGTTATTTGACATGGAAAAGAGATGGAAGGTCACATAATGTCAAATATATGCAATAGCTCCTTGTAACTACCTGTTATTTGACATGGCAAAGAGATGGAAGTTCACATAATGTCAAATATATGCAATAGCTCCTTGTAACTACCTCTTATATGCAACAGCTCCTTGTAACTACCTCGTATATGCAATAGCTCCTTGTAACTACCTCTTGTAACTCAAATAGGACCACCAAAAGGTATGGTACGAAGTGTGTATAAATACTCATAACATCTTGGACAAAGGGGGTGTACCTCAAATGTGGACAAACTATAGTATTTTCCACAAGACCAAAAACATAAAAGGTGGTACAAATCAAAAGATATCCCAATATGAGTAAAAGACCGAAAAGGTAAAATGCAAGGTACGACAAAAATATTATCGGCAAAATGGAAGGACCATAAGACAATCAACCAAGGTGTGGTACAACCAATCATCTCTCTCTCAAAGGTACCATTGTTCCATATAACCTGAAAGACCATGATCATAGTAAACGGAAAAGTCCACACGGATGATGTGATCACATGGTCCTGTTATCACATTTATAGTAGCCGGGCTACCATACATTATTTTTCTGATGCCAGTACACTATTCAGCCAGTTCCCCTACATTTGAGATGCTGAGATGAGCATCTATATTGGATCACTATCAGATTGTGGACAGCAATTATATTCCCCATGCCATGACTGAGTCTCGGGACACTCAGAGAGATGACCGATGTAGCCATTATACCATTGGTATAGAGCAGTCAGTAGTGCCCAGAGTTACAGCAGCAGTTTCAGAGGACAGAGGATGGTACAGGTTGATGAGCATTCAGGTATATGACTCAGCAGGTATATTATGGTGTTATGGTTAGATTGCTTTTATACTTATTCTTATAGCATGTCTTAGCACTTAGTGTCATGATCTGGCGATCATATAGATATGTGGACCTGGTTGATCTATTATATATATTATATTGTCCCTACTCAGACTTAGAAGTTCACTACTCATACTCATTGGTATGTACCCTCCTTAGGGAGAATAGAGGTGATCATTCCACCATACTTTGGCTTGCTAGTGTTGGCTCCATTATTTCATTGTCTTCATCCATCCATGGCCTACCTTTTAGATTATCACCCTGACTTACTACTTGACTAGTGACATGGAGGATCTTTTCCCCACTGTAGCCTCTGTATTGGATGAGCTTCCTTGTTTATTGTGTCTCGGCTCTGAGTTGGTGACAAAACTTACCTATCATGAGTTGGAGTTCCTTGGAATTCCCCCTAGTCACTAAAGTTGTGTTGGCTAAACCTGAAACTTTTAGTGCTGCCGTGAATACAAAATCTGGAAAAAATGAAATGCTATATCTTGTATGAAAAGCCCATTCATGCAATGTGTTTCTAAACACACATGAATGAAAGGGATGCCAAATGAAAATGGCTATGAAAATAAAATGTTATATCTTTTGGAAAATAAATACCTAGGTAAACAAGTTGTCCATGACACACCTAGAAGTGCTCAGGTAAACAAGTGCCTTAAAAACACACCTGCAGCAGAAAGCCTAAAATAAATGTAAATCTATGCAATGTGTTTATAAACACACATAGATCAAGGCTATGGAAACTTCAGGCCCAAAAAGCAATGGAACTTAAATGCTATATCTAAACAATTGCTGGCCTTATTTGTATTATGGATTGTGCGCATCTGTGAAGGTGAATAAACCCTCTTTAAACAACTCATCCATTTGTGAGACACTTCCATTCCCTGTGTTATTGCTCATTCAGTATATACTATGGTGTGTATTCCCTTTCCCTTGCCAAAGTGTCACAAAGTCAAGTCAGTCAAGTCATCCCTTAGCCTAGCCAATTATTTCAGCCTTCACCCTTCACTAGCAAATTGATCACAACTATGAAGTGAGTATGATCCTGAAAGTCTAGTCTGAGTAATAATAATAATTAACGACACTATATATTTGGATCTAGATCGCCAATTATGATTACTCTGTGTTATAATTGTTATTTAAATAAGTTGTAGAGCATGTATTAACCTTGACACTTTGCAGCAGCCTTGGATGATGGTCTGAGTTATATTTGGTCTTGGTTAGACCCAGTTTGACCATGGGACATGAGATGTTGGACCTTATGATGATATGGATAGATGATATATGGTCTATGTACACATACATGATGATTCTATGCAGCAGCTACAGGGTTATGATGATGATTCTTGGTTTACAGCAGTGTTTGGTCATTTACAGATTATTATTATTGGCCCTGTTCCGGTATATTGGATATTTATTTTGATCATGCAGAGACTCATATGGTGTATGAGTACACATCTTGGATGGATTTGGACCTTCTGAGTCCAATGAGACAGTTTGTTTTCAGTTCTGGGCACTTACAGTGATGATTGAGCCTCAGTAGGCTGTCCCAGTGCAGTTTTGGTCTGTTTGAGGCCCTGTTAGAGCAGATGTGATTTTTATCCGGTTGACCTAGGGCGCTGATGATGGAGGGGGTGGTCCAGCCACTTGTTTTTACCATATTACCCCCCTCCCGGACACATTGGTGCCCTCACCTTGACAGCGCAGGCACTCCAGGAGGCAGTTTGGGGCAGTTTCACGCTTCCCGAGGCATTTCAGGATTGGTAGAAATGGCTATTGAGGAAATCAATTTGGGATACTGAGGCAAAGTTATGTCATGGGATGATCAGTGATGATAGATCGGGGTCTTCCACACCTTCTCCAGCAGTTTTAGCTTCATCGGGGCCCGCATCCATCACTTATGGCACTTTCTGTGGATTTCTGAGGTCTTTTTGAGGCCTACGATTTGACTATGGAGGCACGATTTGGTACATTCATGATTATTTTATGGTTATTGTGCTATGGGGATTGACCAAGGAGGGATAAAATTACCCCTTGGACCCACCATAAGCCTCTTATGATATTTTGTCATCATGATTTGGTGGGATTCCCCTCTTCTAGGGCGATTTTGTCCACTTACATAATATTTTATTTGTGATCCATGTATTTTATTGTTGAGCTCATCTCAACCATTGATTAGACATTTGTATCTTTTAATCTTAGCCACTCATTCAAAAAGTGGTTAGGGTTTTGGTGCCTCTCCTTCCTATTTAAAGGAGAGAGCCTCTCATTGTAAGGGGTCTTTGGCTTTTGGATTATTGGTATAGAAAAATATTCTTGTGGAAATTCTTGTGGTCTCCTTTGCATCTGGTGTTCTTAGATGGTGATTGGAAAGTCTATTGCAACCTAGCATTTGGAAATTGTGGCAAGATCTATCTTTTTTTGGAAATCATTGTTTGTCTACAGGAGGGCGACTTCAACAAGGGCGATTTTGCAAGGCTTCTTCAAATCGACTTTCTTGGCATTCGCTTGTATCAGGGGGTTATCATTAGCATCATTGTGATCTATGCTATCTTTCTGTTACTTCTTTTGTGGCATTAGTCTTATCTCTTGATGCATCAAATCTGATATTGTTGACGTTTGTTGTGCAGGAGAGAGGGCGCATTGGCTTCTTGGACCAAATCGACTTGCATAGAAACTACCTCAAAGCTTCTCAAATTGATCGGGTTTGCATAGATCATCATCATCAAGGCATCTACAAGGTTACCCAGGTAAGATCCACAGGTTTGTTTCTCTTTCCTTTATCCAATCCATTGACATAGCTCATAAATTGTTGAAACCCTAAATATCTTAAAACCCCCATTTTACATTTTCTCAGATCTACTTAGATCTAGTGGGTTGTTGGGCATAATACTGAAAACCCACCTCTATAGCATCCAAGGCATCCCGGATCTATAGTTTGGTGAGGATTGGCTTCCATTTGATCCCCTTCCCAGGCCAACTTAGCCTCTCCCAAGCAAGGCGCACTTCACTAGTTGGGCAAGTTGACCTAGATCTAGGTGGTGGGTGTTTGAGATTCCACTTGATTTGACATCTACACATCAAATAACATACACCCAGGTTGTCACTTTTCTGAAATTCACCTTGTGGGCCCTATTCCACATTTCAAGGGATTTAAACCCCACTTTGGACCACTTGGAACACTTAAACTCAGATCTAGTAAGATCTAGCCATCGGATTACCGTGAAACTATAGATCCATACCCCTACTTGACTGATCTACCCGGATCTAAAATTTGGGTGCCATCCGACTTGTCTTGACCCACCTAAACCCCACTTTCAGCCTCCTTGGGTAAAGTCGCACCACCTTGGAGAAGTGAGTTCACTCACTTCTAGGAACTGGGTACTTGAGATTATTGCAGATCTGAAACCGGAATAATTCAAAACCTAGGTCTAGACTATCACTTTGTCAAATCTTGCCTTGGGGATAGCATTCCTTGTTTTAAGGGATTGTGGTCCACTTGGGTTAAACCTAGATCTAGACACATTCAACCATCAAGACCTCTATTGCCCACTTGTCTCATGTTGTAGGAGTCCTAAACCATAAGTCAACCCCACTTTGACTCCACTTCCCAATTCCCAAGGCACTGGTTTCTCTCCAAGATAATTCAACTTTCCTAGATTGTTGGATTGACTTGTGGTTTGACCTATGCATGGTAAACTATACCTTTGAAGACATCATGAACCATGGTCAAGCTTGTCTCATGTACTAGTTAGCCCCAATCTGACCCCTAAACAACCCTGCATTGGACACAGTTCCCAAGGCAGTGGATTTTCCAACATTGAACTAGTACACTCATCCTAGATTTCACTTCAAACATTATAAGTCACTCTCACATCAACTATGAACCAAAGCTATACCTATTGAACCCCCACTTGGCTTGTGACTTCATCTTTAGGTCTAGGATAAACCATACACCTAACTTCACTTGGAAATACCCTGATTTGGTGTCTTGGTTTTGATCTCTCCTGTCGGGAGTAGATCGGGTCTCCCCCTTTGTTGTCTGGGCTAGATAACATAAAGTGAAGGTTGCCTCGACTGGCGTGACAACCATATATTGGAGGTCGAGGTGATCGTGGTTGCACCTTTTGAGTTGCCCTTCCCTATTGCCATCCATGACTGGATCCATCCATAGGGGTAACTACAGTTTAGGTGATAACAGGTCCTTTAGACTACTCCTAAGGTCAAGTGTTAGTGGCTCCATCAAGGTGTGTTCAGTACCTTGAGAAGAACATCTATCTCGACCATCTCGAAGACATAGGAGAAGAGGACATCACACATCATCAGATAATTAGTAACTTACCGTGTAAGAACTCAAAAACCCTAAAGCAACCGAGCATGGTTGTAGCTTGCAAATCATTCACGCAAAAACACTCACTTGCCCTTGCAAGGGTATTTTGTGCTCATCTGAAGGAACATCTCAAGACTACATTAAATGTTTTGGATCATGTTGCAGGGACTAATTTATTAGCTGCAAAAGATGGACTGAATTGGAAAGTATTTTGGTGCTTGTTTGTGGTACAATTTTTTTGTCTTTCTAGCTGATGCTACTAAAGAGAATCGATGGTTGGTAGCATTAACGACAGAGTTTGGAAATGATATCAAGGATGTGCTTCTTTGTATTGGGATGATACATCAAGAAATACTATGGCAAGTTGCACTTACTGAGGATTCAAAGGCGCTGCTAAAGAAAGATGATGGCAATGTTTCCAGTAGTGTCACAACTGATTTGGATGCGCATGCAAATGAAATTGATGATCACTTGCCAACTTCTGTTGGACACTATGTGGATCTTATTTTGAATCAACATAGGCAATCATCTTTTTGGAATGTTGAACCTTAACTTTTTGATCTAATACATCTATTTCATGATATTGGTCACAGTGCTCGGCTTCAACGAAGGTTGAACATTGATTCCTCCACCCGAGGACAACAAGCCTATGTTCGTCAACCACAGTATTCTCATTCTGATGAAGGCCCTTCCAGAATCAAAACGCAAGGCAATAAGCAAAAGTCACTACATTCTTTTTTCTATGATATATTAAGGTCATTTTCGTTTCATATAAGTCATTTGTTTTCAAACTAGGAAAAATGAATTGTCAGTCCTGATTCCAAATTTGTAGCATCTACATTTTCAACCATCTTTCTGGCTGATGAGAAGCATAATAGCTTCCATGGGAAATGACAAAGAGGTGAGGGTTCACCCATCAAACTAAAAAAAACACTAGATGCAATAAGATGAAATTACCCCAATGTAGATTGAAAGGTTCTACCCCAATGTAGATTGAATTAGCAATGAAACCCTCTTGGAAGATCGAATTAGCAATGAAACCACAGTGATTTGCTACCTAATTTTTAAATTTGTCAAATCAAAACAATTTAGGGCTTGGTACTATTATCACATATATAGTAGTCGGGCTACCATACATTATTTTTCTGATGCCAGTACACTATTCAACCAATTCCCTTACATTTGAGATGCTGAGATGAGCATCTATATTGGATCACTATCAGATTTTGGATAGCAGTTGTATTCCCCATGCCATGACTGAGTCTCTGGACACTCAGAGAGATGACCAATGTAGCCATTATACCATTTGTACAGAGCAGTCAGTAGTGCCTAGAGTTGCAGTAGCAGTTTCAGAGGACAGATGATGGTACAGGTTGATGAGAATTCAGGTATATGACTCAGCAGGTATATCATTGTGTTATGGTTATATTTCTTTTATACTTATTCTTATAGCATGTCTTAGCACTTAGTGTCATGATCTGGCGATCATATAGATATGTGGACCTGGTTGATCTTATTATATATATTATATTGTCCCTACTCAAACTTAGAAGTTCACTATTCATACTCATTGGTTTTACCCTCCTTAGGGAGAATAGAGGTGATCATTCCACCATACCTTGGCTTGCTAGTGTTGGCTCCATTATTGATTGTCTTCATCCATCCATTGCCTACCTTTTAGTTTATAACCCTGACTTGCTACTTGACTAGTGACATGGAGGATCTTTTCCCCACTGTAGCCTCTATATTGGATGAGCTTCCCTGTTTATTGTGTCTCAGCTCTGAGTTGGTGACAAAAATTACCTTTGGTGAGTTGGATTGTAGGCCTAAATCATTCTGGTCGGTTGTCCCGATGTTTGGCATTGGCTCGAACTCCCCCTAGTCACTTGAGATGTTGTTGGCTAAAACTGAAAGCTCATGTACTACTTATGGAAACTGATAAATTCGCCCATGGAAACTAAAAAGGGCAAGAGCGATGAACTGCTGAAAAATACTCCTCGAAGAGTATAATAAAGGTCCAAAAAACAATGATTCTTAAAAGCCATATCTAAACAATTGCTGACCTTATACATGTATAAAAAACATGCCCTGGATGCAAGCTGACCCTAGTTGTGCTTATCGGCACACCTGAGATCCGAAGGGTTATGTAGGCCAAAAAGGCCATGAAATGAAATTGAATGATCCTAATGAACCTGGATCAATTTGATGTAGACATGATGCCTAAGTTGAATAAGCACTCTCTAAACAACTTATCCATTTGTGAGACACCGCCATTCCCTGTGTTGTTGCTCATTCGGTATATACTATGGTGTGTATTCCCTTTCCCATTGCCGAAGTGTCACAAAGTTAAGTCAATCAAGTCATCCCTTAGCCTAGCTAGTTATTTTAACCTTCACCCTTCACTAGCAAATTGATCACAGCTATGAAGTGAGTATGAGCTTGAAAGTCTAGTCTGAGTAATAATAATAATTAATGACATTATATATTTGGATTTAGATCGCCAGTAATGATTACTTTGTGTTATAATTGTTATTTGAATAAGTTGTAGAGCATGCATTAACCTTTGACACTTTGCAGCAGCTTCCGATGATGGTCTGAGTTATATTTGGTCATGTTGACTTGGTCAAACCTAGTTTGACCAAGGTCAGCCATAGGACATGAGATGGTTGGACCTTGTGATGATATGGATAGATGATATATGGTCTATGTAAATGTATATGATGATTCTATGCAGCAGCTACAGGGTTATGATGATGATTCATGGTTTACAACAGTGTTTGATCATTTATAGATTATTATTATTTGACCTGTTCCGGTATATTGGATATATATATTGATCATGCAGAGACTCATATGGTGTATGAGTACACATCTTGGATGGATTTGGACCTTCTGAGTCCAATGAGGCAGTTTGTTTTCAGTTCTGGGCACTTACAGTGATGATTGAGCCTCAATAGCCTATCCTAGTGCAGTTTTGGTCTGTCGGAGACCTTGTCAGAGCAGATGTGATTTTTATCCGGTTGACCTAGGGCGCTGTGCTTGGAGGGGGTGGTCCAGCCACTTTTTTTTACCATATTACCCCCCTCCCGGACACACTAGTGCCCTCACCTTGATAGTGCAGGCACTACAGGAGGCAGTTTGGGGTAGTTTCACGTTTCCTGAGGCATTTCAGGATTGGTAGAAATGGCTATTGAGGAATTCAATTTGGGCTACTGAGGCAATGTCTTGGCATGGGATGATTAGTGATGATGGATTGATGTCTTCCACACCTCCTCTAGCAGTTTCAGCTTCATCGGGGCCCGCATCCATCACTTATGGCACTTTCTAATGATTTTTGAGGTCTTTTGAGGCCTACGATTTGACCATAGAGGCACGATTTGGTATATTGATGACTATTTTATTACTTTGTGCTATGGGGATTGAAAAAGGGTGGTTAAAATTACCCCTTGGACCCACCATAAGCTTCATATTATATTTTGTCATCATGATTTGGTGGGATTCCCCTCTTCTAGGGCGATTTTGTCCACTTATATTATATTTTATTAGTGATCCATGTATTTTATTGTTGAGCTCATCTCAACCATTGATTAGACATTTGTATCTTTTAATCTTAGCCACTCATTCAAAAAGTGGTTAGGATTTTGATGCCTCTCCTTCCTATTTAAAGGAGAGAGCTTCTCATTGTAAGGGGTCGTTGGCTCTTAGATTATTGGTATAGAAAAACTTTCTTATGGAAATTCTTGTGGTATCCTTTGCATATGGTGTTCTTAGATGGTGATTGGAAAGTCTATTGCAACCTAGCATTTGGAATTTGTGGAAATATCTATCTATTTTGGAAATCATTGTCTTGTCTACAGGAGGGCGACTTCAACAAGGGCGATTTTGCAAGGCTTCTTCAAATCGACTTTCTTGGCATTTGCTTGTATCAGGGGATTATCATTAGTATCATTGTGATCTATGTTATCTTTCTGTTACTTCTCTTGTGGCATTAGTCTTATCTCTTGATTACATCAAATCTGATATTGTTGACGTTTGTTGTGCAGGAGAGAGGGCGCATTGGCTTCTTGGACTAAATCGATTGCATAGAAAATTACCTCAAAGCTTCTCAAATTGATCAGGTTTGCATAGATCATCATCATCAAGGCATCTACAAGGTTACCCAGGTAAGATCCACAGGTTTGTTTCTCTTATCTTGATCCAATCCATTGACATAGCTCATAAATTGATAAAACCCTTATTATTTCAAACCCTCATTTTTACATTTTTTCAGATCTACTAAGATCTAGTGGCTTCTTGGGTAAGATATTGAAAACCCACCTCTATAGTATCCACGACATCCCGGATCTATAGTTTGGTGAGGATTGGCCTCCATTTGACCCTCTTCCCAAGGCATTTAGCCTCTCCAAGCAAGGGCGCACTTCCTAGTTTGGTGGGTTGACCTAGATCTAGTATGTGGGTAGTTGAGATCCCGCTTGATTCATGATCTACACATCCAATAACCTACCCCCAGATTGTCACTTTTCTGATTTCTACCTTGTGGGCCCTATTCCACATTCTAAGGGATTTAATCCCCATTTTGGACCACTTGGTATCTTCAAACTCAAATCTAGTAAGATCTAGCCATTGGATTGCCTTGAAATTGTAGATCCATACTCTCACTTGCTTGAACCACTTGGATCTAAATTTTGGATGCCATTGGACTTGTCTTAACCCCACTTATCCCACTTTTAGGCCTCCTTGGGTAAAGTCGCACCACCTTGGAGAAGTGAGTTGTCCCACTTCTAGGACGTGGGTACATGAGATTTCAGTGGATTTGAAATAGGAGTAATTCAAAACCTAGGTCTAGTGGGTCACCTTGTCAAATCTCGCCTTGGGGTTAGCATTCCTTGTTTTAAGGGATTGTGGTCCACTTAGGTCAAACCTAGATCTAGACCTATTCATCCATCAAGAATTTAATTTCCCACTTGTCTCATGCAAGAGGAGTCCTTAACCACAAGTTAACTTTACTTTGACTCCATTATCCCAATTCCCAAGGCACTGGTTTCTATCCAAGTCAATTCGACTTTCCTAGATTGTTGGATTAACGTGTGGTTTGACCCTTGATTGGTGAGCTAAACCCTTTGATGCCATCATACTTCATGATCAAGCTTATCACTTGTACTAGTTAGCCCCAATTCAACCCCTAAACTACCCTGCATTGGACACGGTTCCCAAGGCAGTGGATTTTCTCACATTGAACTAGTACTTTAATCCTGGATCCTATTTCACAAATCATAAGTCACTTTCACATCAATAATGAACCAAATCTATACTCATTGAACCCCTCACTTGTCTTGTGACTTCATCCTAAGGTCTAGGATAAACCATACACCTTACTTCACTTAGAATTAACTTGATTTGGTGTCTTGGTTTTGATCTCTCCTATCGGGAGTAGATCGGGTCTCCCCCCCTTTGTTGTCTGGGCTAGATAACATAAAGCAAAGGTTGCCTTGACTGGAGTGACAACCATCTATTGGAGGTCGAGGTGATCATGGTTGCACCTTTTGAGTTGGCCTTCCCTATTTCCATCCATTAATGGATACATCCATAGGGGTAACTACAGTTTAGGTGATAACATGTACTCACGGACTTGGGAGGCATTTCTAGCTCCTCTTATAGTTTCTTTGCTTGGACTCTCTTCCCCCTTCCGCAATCACAAACTTCCTCTCCCACTATCCACTGGTCCAAACCGCCTCTCCCAATGCTTGCTCATTGGGTCACTCCCTCTCCCCTGCCACAATCACAAACCACCTCTCCCACTATCGAACACTATTCCAATCTGCCTCCCAAAACTCCAACTATCCATTGGTCCAAACCACCTCCCCCATTGCTTACTTGTCGGGTCAATCCCACTACTTGCTCATAGGGTCACTCCCTCTCCCTCGTCGCAATCAAAAAATGCCTCAGGTCTCAGGTTGAGAGCAGGTCCAAATCGAGAGCAGGTCACTCCAAATCGATAGCAGGTCCAAACCACCTCCCCCACTGCTTGCTCATAGGGTCACTCCCTCCCCCCCACCGCAATCAGAAAATGCCTCAGGTCTCAGGTTGAGAGCAGGTCCAAATCGAGAATAGGTCACTCCAAATCGATAGCAGGTCGACTAGAGCAGGTCCAAAGCGCAGAGCGTTTATGGGTGTGGTTTATGAAATGCATATGGGCTTTTTTTATTTGTTCTATATATATTTTATATAATGTTTGTTTTTTGGTTTTTTTAATTTGTTTTTAATTAAATATTAAATATATTCATTTTTTAAATTTTAATTGTTATATATAATGTTATATATATATTTAATTAAAAACAAATTAAAAAAACCATTGTTATATATTCATGTTTTAATTTTATATTTTATATATTCATTTTTTTTAATTTTAATTTTAATTTTTTGTTATATATAATGTTTTTTTTTAATTGTTATATATATAAAGTTTTTTTAATTATTATCTAATTGTTATATATATAATGTTTTTTTTAATGTTTGTTATATAATCATTGCCATCATCATGATCTTGGTATATGTTGACCATTCTTAACTACCTCCTATAGCCAATTGGCTACTAGAGAAGATAAGGAAAATATGCACCCTTCCTCCTCATACTTTCAAGAAGGGGCTTTAAAAATATGGTTCATGCCAGGCTCTGAAAAGTGGAAGGGTCATTGCAAAGGATAAAAGGAATCACCAAAAACTCATGTTGACCTTAATGACTGTGCAAAGATATTTTAGGAATATTTTCTTCATTCATGTGAATTTGGCGATAACTAGAGCGACGGTCAAGATCAATGAAGAATTTATCTCCATTATCATATAAGAGATAATTAATGACTGGAATGAGAAATTTATCTTTCACTATCAAGGAGTTAAGAGATAAAAAATTGGGACACGTGTGCCAAGTGACTTGTTTTTTAAGGACCATGACAACCAAAGAAGAGTACGGCTTGGTACTAGGATGAATCATACCAATAGCTAAGAACAACGATACAATATTTTTAATTTCATATATTATTTTGTTCAAAAGTATGACAATATGATCACACATTGGATGGGAGGATACGATGAAGCAATGAGATGCTATGATCATGCTCTCTCATTTGTAATTCCAATAAATCCATGGTGAGATGACATAATCTTATTATCCATTCACATCGAGAACAATATCACGCCCACCCATTTCAATGGAAAACATGTTAGTTTTCCGGGAGTAATCACCTATTCGAAGCATCACATTTTCACAACTTCCACCATATTTCATAGATATCCCATCAATAATCATTATCTAAAATTTCTTAGTAACAATGATTTCAATTGGTTTCTTGGGAAACTCAATGATGAATGAAATATGGGTGGTTCTGCCATTAATCAAGATAATGAATTTTCTCTTCTTGATATAGCCAACCATGTTTAACGTTAATGAGGAGAATAAATACTAGTCAAATAATTAAGGGAGATATAGGGTTCTTCACAGGTTTAGGAAGAAAAACTTCCTCAATGATGGGAGGGGATTCCTTTTTAGTTCTTCCATCAAGTTCATCATCATAAATGTCCTCAAATATGTCCACAAATAATTGATGTTCCTTACATCTATGCTCAAGAGAATATTTTTCATTACAATTGTAGCATAGAACCTTAAGTTGATGTTCCTCCATTTTGTCCTATGCCAACTTATGGATCTTGAAAGGTGGAAGAGGTTGTTGAAGAGCCACCATTTTGTATGTCCTCTATTGTTTACATGTTATGAGTGTTTATCATGGGACCATTAGGTCCATCAAAGAGGTTAGTGATGATTTATCCCAACATAATCAACGACCTAAGAGGATTTCCTTGTGAGGTCCATAAGCAACAGTACTACTAGCAAGTACACAAAAAAATAAGTTATTTCAGAGTGAAACCATGATGATCAAATTACTCCTTGTTGAGTATCATTACATGGTTTTTAATGCTCCATTAATGGTTGGTGTCAGTCATTTTTGAGTCTAGAAACCCTCCCACACCGTCAATGCATGCATCTAGTCTAACCATCCCAAATTTCAGTCCAAGCCAACACATATTTAGAAAATTTCAACATTGGCCCCATGTATCACATTATTTAATTTATAAGTATGGTTTTTGATGCTGCAATGGTGAGTGTCATTCATTCAAGTCTTGAAACCCTCCCACACTGTCAATGCATGCATCTAATATCAGACTTCTAACTTCAAAAGAATCCGACAAGATCGCTAAACCACCGACAACAAACACCGTTGGTTTTTCTAGGTACTAGCTGTGTCAGATATCATATAACGATGAAGATCATGATGATGATGACGATGATGAAGATGACGATAATGATGATGATGGCGATGATGAAGATGACAATGATGATGAAGATGATCGATGATGACAATGATGATGACGATGATGATGAAGATATTGCTGATGATGATGAGGAAGATGATGAAGATGATGATGGTGAGGATGATGACGATGATGCTGATCACAATGATGATGATGATGGTGGCCGTGATGACGACGATAAACATGATGCTGCTGCTGCTGCTGATGATGACAATGATGAAGATTATGATCAAGATGTTGAAGAAGAAGAAGAAGAAAAAGATGATGATGATGAAGATGATCACAATGACGATGACGATGATGATGATGATGATGATGTTTGAGTCTTGATAATTGTGCATTTCCTTACTAAGATTCTCTTTGTTTCAAGAATAATTTAATATTCTCTACTAAACAGGGCCAACCACATGAAGGTGGAAGCTCTTATGGCCCCTCCCCCCCCCTCACATCACTCTCAATTCCCCATAACCCGACAAAAATATCTATGTACAAAAACTTTAAATGTGTTTTTTGACATACTATATAACAAGCAATGTTTTTAATTATATCATACTGGAAAATGGAAACTCACTAATAAACAGTTAATTTATTATTACTACATAACTCGTAAACCTCAATGGTCTTCATCATCTGAGTCATCTGAGGCATCGTCTATACTATCATCGGATGATCCAAATTCAACATTGTAAGTATTGGCTATATCATCCTCGTCCTCGATGTCAGTTACGATCATCATGTCATCATCGATATCATATTCATGGACATTGTCTGATACATTATCTGATTCAATAAGTTCTTCGACATCTTCTTCAGGAACATGATCATCTAACTCATGTTAATCATGATCATCTTCTACGGCGTCTTCTTCTTCGAGAACATATTCATTACCTTCATCTATGTTATACTTTACCGGCCTTCCCCTTGGATCGTGTCTCACAGCTATTGACACCCAAAAAGTGATCACTACCTCATCTACCCCATTACATGACTCATTTGTCCATATTTCCTACCATATTTGCCTTCAAAACCCTCAAATCCCATTAAAAAGCCTCCAAAAGGCCAAAAAATGCCTCCAAAAGGTCACAAAACCATCAAAAAGCCTTAAAAAGGCTAAAAAACCCCTTTTCCCTCCAAAAATATCCAAAATTCCTCCAAAATAGCAAAAACCCTCTAAAAAGGGAATAAAAAATATAAAATAATGAGGAAAAAGAGGAAAAAGGAGGAAAAAACCCTATACAGTTGACCTAAACCATATGGTTCCCAAAACCATGGGTCAGCACTCCACCACCAAAAACCTATAAATAGGTGATGGAGACCCCTCATTTCATATCCACAATCAAGTATACCCTTACTCTGCCAAAATCGCTCTTGAAACCCTAGCTCACCCTTGAGCTACCCGTTCGTCAAAAACAACATCCTCTTCCTCCCTCAAAGTTCCCAGGATATGCCCCTGAACTCATCACTTTAGGAGCATTCTGCAGTAAACAAGAGATTGAGGAGTACCAAAAACTCTTCCAGGAATTCCGTGATGTCTTTGCCTGGTCCTATACTGAGATGCCCGGTCTCGACCCCCGCCATTATAGCGCACCACCTTGACACCTCTGAGTCAAGGGGCATAATAGATCACCTCGACCCTAGGATAGGCGGCACGATCCAAAATCACAAACCCCATGCACATAGCATGGGGGCAAGTCATTAACCCTGCTCACTTTTTCACACTTGTGATCTCAACCATTTTTGAGGTCACATATCACTTGTAGATTTGATTTGCTTTGATACACCTAGTATTCTTCCCCCACGGGTCATCATTTCGCCCCACCACTGCATCCTTGGCTTGGTGGGCTCACCTTTTACCATTCCGGAGTCTTTATGACCTCCGTTTTTCGCACCATTTGCACCGCCGGATTCATATTTCCGTGCCCGTGACGATGCTTGAGATCATTTCTCGCTCTCACTAGGACCAATATCAACATTGTGTTCAGACGTCACTAGTCGCCTCGGTTTGCGTGCCACATCGGCCGTTCTCCGTTTTTCACATGTTTTATATCATCGGATTCATTTTTTCGAGCTGGTGATGATGCTAGAGATCATTTCTCGCTCTCACCTCCAGATTTTCCGGGCATTTTTCAAAATGCCCCCGTCACCTCGGTTTGCGTGCCACATCGGCCGTTACCCGTTTTTGACATCCTTTATATCGCCGGATTCATTTTTCCGAGCCCGTGACGATGCTTGAGATCATTTCTCGCTCTCACTTGGTACAATTCCAACATTGTGTCCCAACACCTTGCTGCCTCGGTTTGCGTGCCACATCGGCCGCCATCGGATTGTTCCACATTTTTACATGAGCCATTCACTCCTGTCATACTGCAAATGTTTCGTTATTTTGCCACCATTTCATCTACCCCGCAAGGAGGTCCATCAGTGTTCCCACCTACCCTCATTCTTGGTCATCATTACTTAACCTTGATTGAACACGTCCTCCTTGCCTGGCCATTCCTTTTGTTCGGTATAATTTTATCCCTTTTTCGGGCCGGACAACTCCTTTACGAAAAAGGCACTTAGGGAGTTTCCGTTAAGCTCTTTTCTGACTCCTAAAAGAATGAAAAGATCGCCGAGCAATCTTGCTTCCTTTCATGCTCGTTAAAGTACCTGAAAGGGCGTCTATCTGGTATAAGTTTAACCCTTTTCCGGACCTGGTAGACTACTTACGAAAAAGGAATACTCTAGTCACACCGGCTAGAAGAGTTCTTCATTGCATCCTTTTATGCTTCTTTGGGCCTTGGAGACTAAATCTACGAAAAAGCAACCCCCTGGAGTCTTCTTACTTGCTTTCAGACTCTCTAAAATTGAAAGCAACCACGAGCATGCACTGTCCTGGGCTCGTCAAATCCACACGACAGTACCATTTCACTACCTCAGAGTCTTCTTATCGCTTTCAGACTCCTTAAAATTGAAAGCAACCACGAGCATGAACTGTCCTGGGCTCGTAAAATCCACACGACAGTATCTTTTATCCACACACTTCTTCTAGTTCCTTAACCCATGAAGAAGTATCCTCCCGTGCCTCATGGCACTATGATCGATCATCTCGGCAGCACCCCCAATTAGGTCGCCTTTGTTCAGAGTATTATGCAGTCTCCTGCCATGTTACACCAAGCTTGAGTATCCCTCAGCCAGTTCTTCCCCCAGATCCATTACAGCTATGATCCCTTTCCCCTGAGTCAGTTTCATATGCTGCCAGATCATTTCCATTATCATACTCTGAACAAAGGAAGTTTGAGTCCACCCGCTCTACTTGCCCAGTTGTCCCACCACAATTTATCAGTCCTGCCATCAGCACTATCACATTTCGGTCTTGTACCTCGCGCTCCTGTCAAAGAAACATCATTGCCTTGCTAGGGGCAGGTCTCCCTCTGTCGACGACAGCTCCTCTATTCCAGAGGATAGGCCCAGAGGTCCCTACGCCTTGGACTTATCACCATCTGTGGTAAGTGCCTACGGATCATTCTGAGAGGAGACATCATTGCCTCTCCGAGTGGTTGTTCCTCACATGCTCGACTTCAGCACCTTGATCGCATCGTTGAGGATCGCGTAGGAGTATATTCCATCAGTTTTTGTCGAAGACCCCGGATTTCCCCCGACTCTAGCACATTGGTGAGTCACTTCGGAACGCCCAGTTGTATGTTCCCGTGGATGTCCGGGCTGCGTTGGCGTTTGTATTCGGAAGCCATCCAGTTTCATGCTTCCTTGAGTACCCAGTTTCAGTTCCAGATCAGTTCCAGTTCAGTGTACCATGGAGAGTATGACCCCAGTCACTATGATCCAGCAGCTCATCAGTTCCTTTGGTACCAAACTCAGTAGCACTGTTGATTGTTCCGGTGCACCAGTTCTGCAGTTCACACATGATCCGCTCAGCAGTATGTCCCAGATTTGTGTCCCCTCTGGACTCTTATGATGTACACAGTGGTCATGTATCTTACAGGTCCCCCTTTTCGGGCCTCACAGTTATGTTTATATATCTTGATACGAGCATGGGTATGCCCGCCTCGTCCATATATTGAGATTATTCCTCAGTCAGTATTTGAGGTCATGTATATTTCAGGTCCCCATTTTTGGACCCCATTGTTGTTATTATGTTATATCCTGATACGAGCATGGGAATGCCCGCCTCGTCCATATGATCAGATGATTCCTCATCCTTTATTGAGGTTATGTACTTTTAGTTCTTGCAGTTGTTCGGGATCGTTGTTCCGGGCTCCAGTTTGTTTCTTCTCTTCTCTCCACATCCCAGGAAAACCATTCATGACTTATGATGTCCATCGGCCATACGATGAGCTCCTGACCTCGCACATCAGGGGGCAATCTGTTAACACCCAAAAAGTGCTCACTAGCTCATTTACCACATTACATGACTCATTTGTCCATTTTCCTACCATATTTCCATTAAAAATCCCAAAAAAACCCATTAAAAAGCCTCCAAAAGGCCTAAAATGCCTCCAAAAGGCCAAAAAACCATCAAAATAGCCTAAAAAAGGCTAAAAAAACCCCCTTTTCCTCCAAAAATAGCAAAAATCCCCTAAAAAGGAATAAAAAATATAAAATAATGAGGAAAAGGAGGAAAAAACCCTATACAGCTGCCTAAAACCATGTGTTTCCCAAAAACCATGTGTCAGCACTCCACCACCAAAAAACTATAAATAGGTGATGGAGATCCCTTATTCCATATCCACAATCACAAGCACCCTTACTCTGCCAAAATCTCTCTCGAAACCCTAGTTCACCTTTGAACTATTTTCACCTTGAGAGCCACCTTTGGCCCATTCCCAACCTTGGAGAAGGAGAAGGAGCATTCTTGAAGCTTGGAGCATCCTCTTGGACACTGCAAAGGGCTTCACCAACCTTGACACTCAAGGTAACATCAATACAAAGACATTCTTTTCATTTTGGTGTTTATGCTTCATGCTTGTATTAGAAATAATTTAATTTTTTGTTTATTGCATAATTAGTTTAATATACTGAACTGCTACTAAGGAGTCCATTCTCCTTAGTAGGTGCTCATTGGCACAAGCTAGGGGTAAAACCCTAGCTACAGTGCCCCTTTTGGCCCTGTTATCACACCATAGTAGCAATGCTACTATTCTTGTACAGCAGATATCTGCACATTCCAAAGCTTCCATTATTCCAGAGCATGGCTATGTATTTTGGATCACTCATGATCAGAGCAGTATATTATTCAGATGTATGTTTGACCTTGTGTCAAGGCTGAGCCTTGAGAGTTCAGATTTGATGACTGATGTGACCCTTTATCCCATACAGTTTCAGTTCAGTGCCTAGAGATGTATTGCAGCAGTGTTTCAGAGGGTGCATGATGATTATTATTTTGATGATGTTGTATGATCTATGGATATGTTATCACTGACTGTGGATTATTATCTTGTTGATTTAGTCATGATCATAGCATGTGCTTGGTATATTATTCCTGATGTGGCAAACTATTTAAAATGAACTGTAAATCATAAAATGGACAATTGCTTGCACATTTAGGTCATTTAACAAAACCCACTGGTTTTTCACCTTACATAGATATGGTCTTTCCTGACACCAGTTGTCTGCTAGTGTAGGTTTCATTTTCACTTGACTCCATCCATACATGACCTTCCTGTTTGACTTTAAACCTTGACTTGTCTCATTTGACTTTCTGATACCGAGGACTTCCCCATTTTTCTACCTCTGTGTTTGGACCACATCCCTGTGTATTCAGTGTCTCGGCTCTAAGTTGGTGACAAAACTTGCCTTTGGTGAGTTGGATTGTAGGCCTAAATCATTTTGGTCGGTTGTCCCGATGTTTGGCATTGGCTCTAACTCCCCTGTAATGTCCCTTGTTAGGAATTTTATCAAAATGGCAATTTTTCACTTTTTTCCCTAGTTAGACCTTTGACTAGTTTTGATCTCTAGGTCCCAAATTTGCTCCAAATGATCCCAAATCTTCTGAGAAGGTATATGAATGATATTATAACATAAATATGTGTTTCAGGGATTCCTTTGGACCTTTACAATACTTCTGCAAATCCTCTTTCAATTCTGATCAATGTTGGTAACTTTACTAGTGATTTTCCTTTTACTAGTATTGGTCTCTAGGTCTCAAATTGACTCCAAATGACTTAAAATCTTCAAGGAAGGTGTATGAATGATATTAGAACTTGAATATGATGTTTATGGATGACATATGTCCACCAAAAGACCTCTGAAAACTCTCTTAAGATTCTGGACCAATTATGCAATTTTACTAGTAATTTGGGGTTCAAATCCCCCTAGGGTAAGTACTGAAAATGGCTTCCCAAATGCCTCCAAACCCACTGAAATTTATGAACAGAGGTATGTAATGTGTTAAGTATTTTATTAAAGTCTCATATGCACCATTAATGGATTATTACAACTGTTCCAACCCTCTCCCATTCAACTGCAAAAATCCCCAATTCGACCCTTGGGGAAATGGCACTATTTCACCTCCCAATACAACTAAACTGAGTAAAATTGCTTCAAATGCTCAAGTACAGTACATGAAAATTTTAGAAGACATCCATGGCAGTATATTGATCACAAATATATCAGAGAATCATCCATTCATTCGAAATCATCATCAATACATTGGCTCACAATAAGGTAGTGGGGAAATGGCATTGTTCTTCCATTAAAAATGAGATTTATACATTTCTACTTGGAATTTTGACCTGAAACTTTTTGGAGATGAAGAACAGAGTATTTAATTCATATTAAAAAATAAATGGGGCATTAAAAGCTTCCCCAAAGAGTACAATAGCTCACCAAAAACGCCCTCCCTCAAGGATCAAGAATATGCCATCAAAATTGGAAATGGTTGAAGGAGTGAGCTGCAATAGAAGAAACCATGAGCTGCCCTGTAGCTTACACCTGAAAATAAAGACTCCATTAAAGCTCCAAATGAAAGGTCTGAATGGCCTTTCCAATTACCAACTTGGATGGGAATATTTCACCCTCGAAATTGGCTAAGGCAAGAGACTAGTCATCCACTAGCTCTCCCTCTTCACAAATGCAATTGCAAATTCTACAAATGATAAAAAGCTGGTTTCATTCTTTGTTATTGACATTTATAAACTTCTAATGTCCTCCATGGGTCGAATTCCTTCCAAGAGACTCATGCCAACTCAAGTTGGGAAGAGATTCCAAAGAACGCCACTTGTACAACAATTCCTAGTCTCCCACTTCCACCAAATCACATGTGGAAGCATCTTAGCTGCCCTAACACCCTTGAGCGCCCTCTTGGAGTTTATTTTTAGCCCTGACATGTCATATATGTCATATGTCAGCCTTCAGGTCTGATTTGTGTCATAGGTGTCATAGCATCTTCATCATTGTTGTCATAGAGCTAGGGAATCTAGTCCAAGTGTCTCACTAGCTCCAAATTGCCTCTTCCTCTTCCATGGGAGTTACTCTTCCTCTATATTTCGACCTTGGATGAGTCATGCAATGAATAATACCTTTTGGACTCCCCCAAGTATGTTACCATTCACCTTGAATTCGAATTGGTGAGAGAATGATGCCAAGTGTAGTGGGGAAATCTAGCCATATGTGGGTCCCACTTCCTCCATGTGTCTTCATGATGAAATGCCACTTTGATTTTCACTTGTATATATTTATTTAGCTCCTTTATTAAATATTTATGCCATTCTAATGTTCAAACATCATTTATTATCCCCATTATTCCAAATCCCAAAGCTTCCACCCCAAACCTAGGAAACTAGTAATTTTCCTCCTTGGCAATTATTTGACCTTTAGCATCAATTTGACAAACTCTAATGAATAGGGCCAATGTGATTAGGCCATTGTGACCCAATGCCAAATTTGGGACATGACATTCCCCTAGTCACTTGAGATGTTGTTGGCTAAAACTGAAAGCTCATGTTCTACCTATGGAAACTTAAAAATTCGCCCATGGAAACAAAAAAAGGGCAAGAGCGATGAACAGCTGAAAATACTCCGCAAAGAGTATAAAAAAAAAGGTCCAAAAAGCAATGTTTCTTAAAAGTTTATATCTCAACAATTGCTGACCTTATATATATGTGAAAACATGCCCTGGATGCAAGCTGCAACTAGTTGTGCTTCTCAGCACATCTAAAATCTGAAGGGTTATGTAGGCCAAAAAGGCCATGGAATAAAATTGAATGATCCTAATGAAGCTGGATCAACTTGATGTAGACATGATGCCTAAGTTGAATAAGCACTCTCTAAACAACTTATCCATTTGTGAGGCACAGCCATTCCCTGTGTTATTTTTTTCAGCACAGAGTTTGTAGCTTCCCCCTTCTCCCAGTCCAAAGCATTTTTGAGTTAAGTTAGACAAGTCAACCCCTTGGCCCAACCTTGTTCCTAGCCTTCATCCTTCACTAGCAGTTTGACCATGTCCAATGGGTGAGTTTGTCATTTGAACTATTGTGCAAGTAATTTTATATAAAAATGGAATATGTTAACTTGATTAATGCCACTGAATGGAATTTATACTTTGAGCTTAGCTGTGAAAATGATTAGAGAAGCATGTCTTAGTCTACTGATGTGGTTTATCGTTGGTTGTATATTATTGGGATCTATGATGATGTGGACCATGTATAGATGATTATTGATGATGATGGATGGTCCCACATGCTTGATGATGATATCATATGATGGACATATGATACAGATGATGATTGATCCAGTTCAGCAGGTTTTATTACTACTACAGATCAGCAGATTATACATTGTCCATATATGGTGGACCCTACAATTGGCCCATTTGGGAAACCCATGGTTTATGAGTACACATTTCTAGTGGATTTGGGTCTTCTGGATCCAATGAGACACTTATCTTTCAGTTTCGGGCACTTCTGACAGTGATTGATGCAGTTTTACACTTGTTGACCAGATTTGGGGCTGATTTCCCAGCCTGAGCAGCAAGGGCCCCGAGAGGCCAGTTCACCTAGGGAGTTGATGATGGAGGGGGTGGTATAGCCACTTATTTTTACCATTTACCCCCCCCTTCTGGAGAGCCTAGTGGGCTCAGATGGACAGCGCTAGCACCCTAGGAGGTAGTTTTGGCACTTTCACAGTTCTCGAGGTAGTAAAAAATGGGATAAAGTGGTCACTGAGGAAATCGATTTGGGCAATTGAGGCAAGGTTTTGGCATTTGGTTTTCACAGAGGTCTTCCAGGGTGGCATCACTATCTTCCAGTCAGTTTTCACCATGTGGGTATGCCCAGATTGATCACAGGAGGACATTTACTGCTTGACTGTCATGGATTCTGAGGACAGTTTTGGTCATTTATATTATATTGGACATATTTTATTATTTTATTGTTCCTTGGGGATGAGCTAGTAAGGATTGATACCTCCTAGCCCCACCATGTGCTTATATTGTCATGTCCTAGTCACCATGAGGTGGATTTTGGTACTTATATTTCTCTAGTGGGTGACGTCACCCTCTTATTGTACCATTTAGTGGGGGCGCTATCATTATATTGGGTGATCCATGTGATGTATTTTTATGATTTATTGTTAGCCATTGATTAGATCTTGAGATCTTTTAATCTTAGCCACTTATGTAAAAAGTGGTTAGGATTGTACTCTCTCCCCATCCTATTTAAGGAGGGAGCCTCTCATTGTAAAATTCATCTAGAGATTTTTGGCTCTTGGCTCTTGGAATAAAATTTTCTATCTTTTGGAGTACATGCTTGGATTGGAGTGGATGTTGGTTGTTTCGATTGTAAATGCTTTTGTCCATTGCACTCGAGGATCTATTGTAGCTATCTTGCATATTTGCCATATTTTATTTACAGGTTAAGAGGGCGATTTTGGACAAGGGTGAATTGGTGGGGAGGCTTGCCCTTCAATCTTGGAAGAAGTCGTTTTGGTTTGACAGGGAGTAGTTTTTCCTTTGTGTCAACTATTCTATGTTTCTCTCTCTCTCTTGCTTGTATCTACCTTCAACATGTTAAACTGATTGATGCTTTGCTCCTTGGCTTGACAGGTTAGAAGGAATCACATGTGGCTTGGAAAAATCGATTTGGCAAGAGGGCTTCAACAATTCTCCATTTGATCTTTGGAAAAGTAATCCTCGTCTCAACTAGCATTCATCTCTTCATCCAGGTATGTTCCAAGAGGTATGATCTTTTTCTTCCTTGAATCATCCATAATTTCTAGATCATAAAAACCCTAATTAATTAAAACCCTTGTTTTTTGGTATTTCTTAGATCTACTTAGATCTAGCCTTGCTTTTGAAGAGATATTGAAAACCCACCTCTATAGCATCCACCCCAGTTGGATCCATAGTTTGGTGGTGATTGGCTTAGAATTGACCCACTTTTCAAGGCAAAAAGCCCTCTTTAACCCAAATCGCACTTCCTAGTGAGAGGCTTGTTTGGTTATATCTAGCACATGGGTAGGTGAGATCCCACTTGATTTGCAATCTAGACACTTGATAACCTCCCCCCAGATTCTTACTTTGGTGAAATCTACCTTGTGGACATCTTTCCATGTTTTAAGGGGTTAAAACCCCCTTTTGAATTTCTTGGCACCTCAAAACTCATATCTACTAAGATCTAGCCCTTGGATTGACTTGATTTTTGGGACATACATAGATTGAGGTACTAGCTACTTGGATCTATAGTTTGGTGGCCATTGGACTTGATTTGGTCCACCAAACCCACCTTTTAACCCTCCTTGAGCAAAGTCGCACCACCTAGGGGAGGAGAGTTTGTCCACTTTGAGGAAGTGGGTGTTTGGGATTTTTGGAAATTTGGAACGGCCATACCTTGAAACCTAGGTCTAGACTATCTTTTTGTCACGATCCGCCTTGGGGGTAGCATTCCTTGTTTCAAGGGATTGTGGTCCACTTAGGGTTATTACTTGAAAACCTAGATCTAGCAAGATCCAACCATTAGATCTCATTTAGCCCACTTGACTTGGCTTTTAGGTGTCCCGATCTACACTTTGACATACTTTTTGACCCCATTAGCCCACTTAACAAGGCACTAGTCATCCTCAAAGCAAGTTGCACTCATTGGGATTTGTGTCAAAACCTAGATCTAGCACATGGGTACTTATAGAATCCACTTGGATCTATAGATCTAGTCATTACCTAACCTCTAGTACCAACACTACACCTAGCTTCATCTTGTGGGCCCACTTAAGACCATTTCACACTTCCCAAGAAAACAAGACCCACTTGTAAACATATGGTACTACACCTAATCATCATACCTCATCATGTGGCCTAAACCATACATAGGTTGAAACACTAGCAATCTCTTACACCACCTTCAACCATACCTTAACTCTTAGGTCCACTTAGCCTTGCATTGGTTTCCGTAACTCTTCACTTATTCACCTTTAGAAACCTTTGTTTGGGTCCAATCAACTGTGATTGGTTATAGGGTCTCCCCCTAGGTCTCGCTACACCTTGACCTAAAGCGAAGAGTGCCTCGGTTGACATGACTTCCACCTTGCATTGGGAACCGTGGCATCTCTTGGGTCACCTCTTTAGTTGCCTGTCTCCTCTACCGTCCCGGATGGGATACCACTAGGGGAAACTACAAGTTGTGTGATAACAGGCCCATTTCCACCATTGGAGAAAGAGAAGGAGCAAAGTTGGAGTTTGGAGCAACCCTCTTGGATCATTGCAAGAACTTCAGCAACCTCTACACTTGAGGTAAAAAATTTAATACAAAAGAAAACCATTTATTATTTCTTTTCTCTTATGTCTCATGCACATGTTTAGAATAGTTTCCATTTCAATGTATTTTATTTTCATTTACTGTTTATTGAACTGCTACTAAGGAGTCCCTTCTCCTTAGTAGGTGCTCATTTGCACAGGCTAGGGTGAAAACCCTAGCTACAGTTTTGGCGACTCCGCTGGGGATTTTTAGAATATTTAGTTATAATTTTTTAAGTTTTAGACATTTTTCTGCAATATTTTTTTGTTCGGCTGTCCCTTTTGGCCGCTGTAAACCGCATCTTTTACCCCCTGCAGTTGCGTTCCGACCGCGTCTTTCAGGCGTTTACCTGCGATCCGACCGCGGCTCGCAGACTGTTTCCGGTGACCTGCTGGCCATTTTCAGTCTGTTACCTGCGATCCGACCGCGGCTATTAGCCTGTTTGGGACGGTCCGACTGCGGCTATTAACCCTTTTTCTGCGTCCCACCTGCGGCTTTCGGCCATTTTCCTGCAACCCGCCTGCAACTTTCGGCGTTTTTCCTGCATCCTGCCTGCGGCTTTCGGCCATTTTCCCGCAACCCGCCTGCGTTTCGACATTTTTCCTGCGTCCCGACTGTGTTTTTCAACCTAAAACCCGCAACCCGACTGTGACTGTTGAGCTGTTTTCCGTGGTCCAACCGCCCAGATTTGCCAAAAACCCGCGGTCTGTTTTCTGCATTTTTCCCTGTTTTGAACCCAGCACTTTGCTGCACTATTTTCTGCACCAGCACAACCATCTGTCCTACCTGCAGCCACCCTTCCTTACAGCCTTTTTCTGCAGTTTTATTTCTGTTCCATTTCCAGAATAGTTTTTAAATTTTCAACATTTTAAATTGAAAAAAGAAAATTTTGCATTTCAAAGGTTAATTTCTGTCTTGTTATTGCTAGTTAGAAAGTTGCCCACCCTAGTGGCACTTTTTACTTGGGTTCATCATCATCTCACATGCACACACTCTGTCACCTAATTCAAGTGAGCCTTAAAAAGTACTTAACACAACCAACATTCTAACCCCACTTGGGGAACACATAAGAATTTTTGTAGTTAGGTAGGATCGGGGGGATAGGCATCCAAATAACACCCCTCGGTTGCTTACACTTGAGAATGTTGTGAGAAAATCTCCCTACGGATAGGTAGATATCCCCTTGGGATTAGAAAAGGCCCCTAGTTGCCTACCCAAGACAGAGATGAAACAAATAGACACTATAGTCCTCCTAGATCTAGCTCACACATCAACTAACAAGCTATGGAAATACAAAGCAAGTATATGGCATACCTTACTTTGATGGTTGTCCTACTACTCCTAAGTTTCTATAGCTCCAGCCTTTGATTATGGACTTATGAACCTGTTCACAAAGGAAAGACAACACCTTCTCCAACGCAATATATGTATAAACAAAGATCTAACTGTATAAATAGAGACAATTTCATGCATTCATCATTAAAGACATGAAAATGAGAGGAATAGGCTAAGTTATTTTAATGATAAGAAAAGCCAAAAGAAGGTGATTACAATGTTATACCTTGATGTCCAAAGTAGTAGCACCTCTTTCCAAGCTCTCCAACACCACCCTTGCAAGACTCATAGGATCATAGGTTTAGTGTTTCCAAGATCACCCCCCCAGCTCATGGATGGCTCTCTTTAAGTAGGATTTGGGAGGCCAACCACTAAGAGGAGATTATGGATCTAAGTGAATAATATGTGGATCAAAGATCTAAATCATGCCAAGGAGGGAAAGTGAGATGGGATTCGAAGGGGTACCTCATCCCAAGAAAATCTCCATGAGATCCAAGATCCAAAATAAAAGGGATAAGCCTAAACCAAAACTACCGCTCCCCTATAACTAAGCAAAGCGTGGTAGTACCGCTCCCCCATAGGCATGCAGAACGCGGTAGTTTGACACTACCGCTCCCCCATAGGCATGCAGGGCGCGGTAGTTCCAGAAGGCTTAATTTTTGGAGGTGGTTAATGTGGGTTTCGACCCCTTGCTTGTTGGATTTTCTTCCAAGTGTGACGAGGGAAGGTACCAACATTAGAATGAAGGGTCCTAACACCCTGGACCCTTAGGAGGCATAAACATCATGTTTTCCATGGTGGTGAAACATGTATATTCTCACTTACACATGGTGTGGCAATTTGAGATATAATAGATGCCCCCTAAATTGTGAGGTCAGAAGGAATCTGATGGCCGAAACACTTTACAAATAATAAGTCTGCAAGGATATCTGAAGGAGAGTTGGAGAAGAGCTGCAAGCAAATATCGACAATATGTCTAACGACCTCGAGGTGGGAATACCCATGCTCGGAACAACTGACTGAAAGCATGGCTGCCGACCAATACATTGCAGATCCATGATAATAATGACTTAACAATGACTGGAGACAAATCATGGCTACTAGACTACAAGCGTAGATCCATGAAAAGACAATGACACAGCCACGACCAATACAAGAGTGGATCTGTGTGACAGTACATCAATGAGGTCACCAAATATATATGTGGGAACCTACTAAAAAAATCTCCATCGCAACCTGGATGTGCTAAAAAGACTTCAGAACTATCCAGGGTCTTCTACTCGATCCCAAATTGATACGAATCTAACCATGTGATTACAAGGTGTTGAATTCAAACATGGTAGAAGCCACTTGATTACCGGACAATGATTGAAACTGTTAACAAGTGCGAGGGAAATCACCAATGATGAAAATGACTCCCAAGGTATCATAGTACTTCTCGACGAAATGTGAATAGATGAGTTGACGTCGAACATCCGCAAGATCATTTGATCAGAGGTCAGTGATGAAAACCTACTATCGAATGCGAGGAAACCTGCCATTGAGGCATGCAGGTACCAAGGTACTAAGGTTGGTTTCTAAGACTAATTCTTGGATAATGAGTTGAAGTTGACAGGAATAGACTCGTCGAAGGAGGGCCATAATGGGTCCTGTTATCACATATATAGTAGCCGGGCTACCATACATTATTTTTCTGATTCCAGTACACTATTCAGCCAGTTCCCTTACATTTGAGATGCTGAGATGAGCATCTATATTGGATCACTATCAGATTGTGGACAGCAGTTGTATTTCCCATGCCATGACTGAGTCTTGGGACACTCAGAGAGATGACCGATATAGCCATTATACCATTGGTACAGAGCAGTCAGTAGTGCCCAGAGTTGCAGCAGCAGTTTCAGAGGACAGATGATGGTACAGGTTGATGAGCTTTCAAGTATATGACTCAGCAGGTATATCATGGTGTTATGGTTAGATTGCTTTTATACTTATTCTTATAGCATGTCCTAGCACTTAGTGTCATGATCTGGCGATCATATAGATATTTGGACCTGGCTGATCTATATATATATATTATATTGTCCCCACTTAGACTCAGAAGTTCACTATTCATACTCATTGGTATGTACCCTCCTTAGGGAGAATAGAGGTGATCATTCCACCATACCTTGGCTTGCTAGTGTTGGCTCCATCATTTCATTGTCTTCATCCATCCATGGCCTACCTTTTAGATTATCACCCTGACTTACTACTTGACTAGTGACATGGAGGATCTTTCCCCCACTGTAGCCTCTGTATTGGATGAGCTTCCCTGTTTATTGTGTCTCGGCTCTGATTTGGTGACAAAACTTACCTATGGTGAGTTGGAGTTCTTTTTCAATTCCCCCTAGTCACTAAAGTTGTGTTGGCTAAACCTGAAACTTTTAGTGCTGCCATGAATACAAAATCTGGAAAAATGAAATGCTATATCTTGTATGAAAAGCCCATTCATGCAATGTGTTTCTAAACACACATGAATGAAAGGCATGCCAAATGAAAATGGCCATGAAAATAAAATGTTATATCTTTTGGAAAAATAAATACCTAGGTAAACAAGTTGTCCATGACACACCTAGAAGTGCTCAGGTAAACAAGTGCCTTAAAAACACACCTGCAGCAAAAAGCCTAAAGAGAAAATGTAAATCTATGCAATGTGTTTGTAAACACACATAGATCAAGGCTATGGAAACTTCAGGCCCAAAAAGAAATGGAACTTAAATGCTATATCTAAACAATTGCTGGCCTTATTTGTATTATGGATTGTGCGCATCTGTGAAGGTGAATAAACCCTCTTTAAACAACTCATCCATTTGTGAGACACCGCCATTCCCTGTGTTATTGCTCATTCGGTATATGCTATGGTGTGTATTCCCTTTCCCTTTCCAAAGTGTCACAAAGTCAAGTCATTCAAGTCATCCTTTAGCCTAGCCAGTTAATTTAGCCTTCACCCTTCACTAGCAAATTGATCACAACTATGAAGTGAATATGATCCTGAAAGTCTAGTCTGAGTAATAATAATAATTAACGACACTATATATTTGGATGTAGATCGCCAGTTATGATCATTATGTGTTATAATTGCTATTTGAATAAGTTGTAGAGCATGTATTAACCTTGAAACTTTGCAGCAGCCTTGGATGATGGTCTGAGTTATATTTGGTCTTGGTTAGACCTAGTTTGACCATGGAGGACCATGGGACATGAGATGTTAGACCTTATGATGATATGGATAGATGATATATGGTCTATGTACACATACATGATGATTCTATGCAGCAGCTACAGGGTTATGATGATGATTCTTGGGTTACAGCAGTGTTTGGTCATTTATAGATCATTATTATTGGCCTTGTTCCGGTATATTGGATATTTATTTTGATCATGCAGAGACTCATATGGTGTATGAGTACACATCTTGGATAGATTTGGACCTTCTGAGTCCAATGGGACAGTTTGTTTTCAGTTCCGGGCACTTACAGTGATGATTGAGCCTCAGTAGGTTGTCCCAGTGCAGTTTTGGTCTGTCGGAGGCCCTGTCGGAGTAGATGTGATTTTTATCCGGTTGACCTAGGGTGCTGATGATGGAGGGGGTGGTCCAGCCACTTGTTTTTACCATATTACCCCCCTCCCGGACACACTGGTGCCCTCACCTTGACAGCGCAGGCACTCCAGGAGGCTGTTTGGGGCAGTTTCACGCTTCCCGAGGCATTTCAGGATTGGTAGAAATGGCTATTGAGGAAATCGATTTGGGCTACTGAGGCAAAGTTATGGCATGGGATGATCAATGATGATAGATCGGGGTCCTCCACACCTTCTCCAGCAGTTTCAGCTTCATCGGGGCCCGCATCCATCACTTATGGCACTTTCAGTAGATTTTTGAGGTCTTTTTGAGGCCCACGACTTGACCATGGAGGCACGATTTGGTACTTTGATGATTATTTTATATTTATTGTGCTATGGGGATTGACCAAGGAGGGATAAAATTACCCCTTGGACCCATCATAAGCCTCTTATGACATTTTGTCATCATGATTTGGTGGGATTCCCCTCTTATAGGGCGATTTTGTCCACTTACATTGTATTTTATTAGTGATCCATGTATTTTATTGTTGAGATCATCTCAACCATTGATTAGACATTTATATCTTTTAATCTTAGCCACTCATTCAAAAAGTGGTTAGGGTTTTGGTGCCTCTCCTTCCTATTTAAAGGAGAGAGCCTCTCATTGTAAAGGGGACTTTTGGCTCTGGATTATTGGAATAGAAAATTATTATTGCATCTATCTCCAATGTTGTGGTGAATGTTTTTGGTGTTTGTTCGTTGGTTCTTCCTTTGCACTGAGTTATTGGAGATCTTATTTGCCATATATTTTGTACCACGATTTTTGCATCTACAGGTGGAGGCCGATTTGCTTTGAGGAGGAAGTATTGGTAGGGGAAGACTCTCCCTACTTCTTCTTTGGATCTCTTCGTTGGTAACAGGGATTATTACTGTCCCAGGACCTTCTATTTCTTGTTACTGTTGCATTTCTCTTGTATTTCCTCCATGCTTGATTTTACTGATTGAATCGCTAGTCCTTGGTTTGACAGGTAGAGGAGGTCACACGTGTGGACTAGGGCATCATTTCGGCAAGCAAAATCAACAATTTCTCATTTGATCTCTGTGGGAATCTTCCTCAACATCAAGGCATCTCATTCACATCACTCAGGTATGATCTCAAGGTAAGTTCTATCTCCATGATCTATCCAATTGTCTAAAATATTTCAAAACCCTAAATATTTCAAAACCCCATTTTACATTTTCTCAAATCTACTTAGATCTAGTGGGTTGTTGGGTATAATATTGAAAACCCACCTCTATAGCATCCACGACATCCCGGATCTATAGTTTGGTGAGGATTGGCTTCCATTTGACCCCTCTCCCAAGCCAACTTAGCTTCTCCCAAGCAAGGCACACTTCCTAGTTTGAGCAAGTTGACCTAGATCTAGGTGGTGGCTGTTTGAGATTCCACTTGATTCGTCATCTACACATCCAATAACATACACCCAGATTGCTACTTTTCTGAAATTCACCTTATGGGCCCTATTCCACATTCTAAGGGATTTAATCCCCATTTTGGACCACTTGGAACACTTAAACTCAGATCTACTAAGATCTAGCCGTTGGATTGCCACGAAATTATAGATCCACACTCCTATCTGACCAACCTACCTGGATCTCAAGTTTGGATGCCATCCGACTTGTCTTGACCTACCTAACCCTCATTTTTGGCCTCCTTGGGCAAAGTCGCACCACCTTGGAGAAGTGAGTTGACTCACTTCTGGGACATGGGTACTTGAGATTCTTGCGGCTTTGAAATCGGAATAATTCAAAACCTAGGTCTAGACTATCACTTTGTCAAATCCTGCCTTGGGGATAGCATTCCTTGTTTTAAGGGATTGTGGTCCACTTGGGTCAAACCTAGATCTAGACACATTCATCCATCAAGACCTCTATTGCCCACTTGTCCCAAGTACTAGGAGTCCTAAACCACAAGTCAACCCTACTTTGACTCCACTTCCCAATTCCCAAGGCACTGGTTTCTCTCCAAGTTAATTCAACTTTCCTAGATTGTTGGATTGACTTGTGGATTGACTTTTGCATGGTGAACTAAACCTTTGAAGCTATCATGTATCATGGTCAAGCTTGTCACTTGTACTAGTTAGCCCCAATTTAATCCATAAACTACCCTGCATTGGACACAGTTCCCAAGGCAGTAAGTTCTTCCAACATTGAACTAGTACATTAATCCTAGATCTCACCTCAAACATTATAAGTCACTCTCACATCAACTATGAACCAAGGCTATACCTATTGAACCCCTCACTTGGCTTGTGACTTCATCCTAAGGTCTAGGATAAACCATACACCTAACTTCACTTAGAAATACCCTAATTTGGTGTCTTGGTTTTGATCTCTCCTGTCGGGAGTAGATCGGGTCTCCCCCTTTGTTATCTGGGCTAGATAACATAAAGTGAAGGTTGCCTCGACTGGCGTGACAACCATATATTGGAGGTTGAGGTGACCGTGGTTGCACCTTTTGTGTTTCCCTTCCCGATTTCCATCCATGACTGGATACATCCATAGGGGTAACTACAGTTTAGGTGATAACATTTTGGCGCCGCTGCTGGGGACGCAATAGGCTTACCTTGGAAAAGCTAGTAGTCCTTCCTGCATATACAACGACACATATCTTGGTAGAAGAGTTAAAATCTACCTGGCGACTCCCAATTGTGACTTCGCTGAGGAGTGAGCTCATTTACATCCTTACAACACAAGAAGTAAAGTAAACTTAGATCAAGTTGAAGGAACCCCAATCACATATCGTAAAAGAGATCCTAAAGCACAACCATCTAACTTCCTTTGGAAATTGGTTAACGATTCTCCAAACAGAGCTTCAGGATCCCCTTTGATTAATTCGGTTCCTCCCTCATCTTCTAGTTCAAACTTAAACACAAACTTACCAAATCCAATGGCCGGAACAAACTCGGGAAACCAGAATGTCCCTCCACCACAAGCTCCTAGGATCTTTGGAAGGAAGGAAAAACCATCTCCTTTAGACTTTTCCCAAATCTAGGGTGCACCCCATGACATGCCTGAAAAATACTTTGAAAAGGTTCCCAGATTTGATGGAGTATCTGCTATATCAATTGAAGACCACATTGATAAAGTATGGGAACACATGGAAGCATATGGAGCATCTGAGGAAGATGTGTTCATGAGGGGTCTCCTGGCATCTTTAGAAGGAGATGTTAGGAAGTGGTTTGACAGGTTGCCTGCCTCATCCATTGATGGGTATGATAACTTTTTCAACAAGCTAAATAGTGAGTGGTCCCGAAAGTTAGATGGGAAATTTCTCTTACATCAACTGTTTGACATTAAGAAAAGAGAAAATGAAACAGTCCATGAGTTTAACATAAGATTTGACAAGACTGTAGCTGTTATCCCTGAAGAAATTAGACCAAAAGACCAAGCAGTTGTTATTCACTACTTGAATGCTTTTGAGGGATGGGTTGGTTATCAACTAAAGGATAAAAACCCAAATGACTTAAAGACCGCTCAATCAAATGCTAAGATGGCTGAGCAAAATGTAGCATCCATGGGGAAACAAAATTTTTTTGATCAATTTACCCCATCCACTTCCAGATCTGACCCTAGACTTAGAAAACCAAAGGGACCTGTGAGTGTGCCAAAGGAATCAAAGGATACTTTAGAAGTCATGCAAGAAATGATGAAACAATTAACTGTCCTAACAAAGAATGTGGCAAGTTTGAATGAACCTGAAAGACATAGAAATCCTTATGGCCCTAAACCTTACTAGAATAATAATAGAAGGCTTGATGGGGATAGGGATAGGCGACGACCTGAGTATCCAGAAAACTCTGAGAAGAAGGAAGTCAATTGGTGTGATGAAGAAGAAGAAGAACCCTCTAACACCATTGACCATGATGACCAACAAGAAAACATCAACTTTATAAATGACTTATCTTATGATGAAGACTTTGGAAGAATCCTTTTAGAAGAAGAGCCATGGGAGCAAGAAGATGATATAGTTGAAGAACCTAGTTCCTCATGTTGTGCCTTAGAGCTTCCAACACCTAAAGAGCAACCAAAGTATCAAATCTATAAACGAGGAAGTACTTCCCAGCCTTCTTTCCTTGATAAACATAAAAAGATTGATGAAGATAAAAAGGAAGAAGAAGATCTTGCTATAGATGATTATGATCTTAAGATTGATATGAAGAAAGAGTTAGGCAAGATAATGTGTAATATCCCTGTCACTGAGTTAATGAAGGTGCCCTCTGTTACATGCCAAGTAGAGGAATTTTTCAATGGTATTGACCAAGAGAAAACTCCTGAAACGGTCCTAGAGTCATGTCACATCCAAAAGCTTAGTGGAACACAACCTAGTGAAACAGAGAAGGATCCACCAATAAACATCCATTCAGCCATTTATGAAAGAAAGAGCGGTGGTCACTCTCCCTTTTACCTTACCTTGCACATTCAAAACATGCTCCTTCACAATTGTATGTTGCATTCTGGAGCAGCAATGAATGTTATGCCGTTACAAGTTATGAAGGAAATGGGACTTGAAGTGACTAGGCCTTATGGAAATGTCTGTGGTATAGATTCCCGACGAGTGCCATCGTATGGTTTGATAAAAAACCTTAGAGCTGACCTTTTCGCATGTTCAGACATTTCTACCATGATGGATGTAGTTGTTATTGACTTACCCCCAGCATATGGAATGCTTTTATCTAGAAAGTGGGAAGCTGGTCTAGGTGGATACCTTATGATGGATTTATCATTTATTTGTGTTCCCAACCCTGATGGAGTTTTGATTCGGGTTAACATAGAACCTTGTTATAATGAGCATGTTGAATCATTTGATGAAGGGTTAAAAAACACATATGGGGATGAATTGCTAAATAATGCCCAAACTAACCTTGTTAAAGATGAGGATGAATTATATGAAGTTGAACAAAATATGTGTATTGTCATGGAAGATTCTGACTCCTGTTGGGAAGACAAGCAAATAGTTGAAATGACAAGAACAATCAGAAATGAATTTGTTGAGGAAATAGATGAATTAAGAAGATATGAAAATCAACCTCAAGGTCATGAACAAAACAATGAAATCATTCAAGAACCTTCTATAGGAAATCACACACTTGAGGAGGTTGATGATGGCATAAGAAATATAGGAGGAGGTGAGAGTTTGCTTAATGTTCAAAGCATGGAACAAACTCCCCCAATAGAAAACCTTCATGGTCAAACAAATGGTGAAGAAAGTATTGAGAATCCAATACATGAAGATGAATTTGATGATATTAGGAGGGGAGAGAGAATTCCTTTCACTGTTAGGGAATGGTTTTCCTTGACTGATCAAAATAGGGAAAGAGAAAACCAAGGGCTTGCACCTATTTACCCATGGGAAAACAATCTTGCAACATCTAATAGGGCTGAAACAAATGAAGAGTCTGAAGCCTCTTATTATTCTGATATAGAAGATTCTCTATCTCATTTATCTCTAGAAGATGGTAGCCTAATTCAAGTCCATGATAACTTTCTAAGTTGGGAAGAAGATGCCTTGATTAATGATGCACCTGAAGGAGACTATAATCTAAATAACCTTGCTATTCTTCAAACTCCTTCAGAACTTCAAAACCATGCTTTATCTGCATATCCACATGTCCCTAGTTTTCTCCTACCATCTGAGTCATCTAGTCATCATACGCATGATCTTTCTCACATTCCTAGTTCCTCTACATTTCATCCTGAGTCATTTTATACCAGATTGGAAAACATGGTTATTCCTGTTCCTTCAGGGGAAGGTTCTAGTCATAATACTGTTATATCTCGTGAGCCACCTCCCTTGGAAGAACATAGAGACTTCTTGACTGTAGGTGAAGTTGTTAAAAGAGTTGTGTCTCCCCATGAGGAAGAATCAAATGAGGAAGTCCAAGAAACAAGAAGAGAAGCTAGGGAAGTCCTTGTTGGCAGAATTGCTATTTCCTTAGATGGTGGTCCACCCAGAGTTGATGCAGTTCCTTCTAGGAGGAACTCGAGGATTGTCACACCGCAAAACCCTGCTGAAATCCATCCCATGCCTATTCGTAACATTGGAGTTATTCCTGAGTCAGTCAATAGAAACAGGTTTTTCTATAGGAAGTCGAGTCATCATTCCCAACCATTTATTGCATATAAGATCGGGACAAGCTGATGACTTATGGGTTGGACCTTTCACGGTAGAGCGATGCATTGATGGCATGTGCTTTCTAACCACTGGTAGTGGATGACGTATTTTATATCCTGTCAATCAAAGGGACTTAGGGGATCACATCCCTGATCCCACTTAGTTGGGATCTTTTCGCTTGCATTGCCTGGTAGTTAGGGTAGGTAGGAAACCGAATAAGCCTACTTGGGCAGTAGTTAGTCTTTTCAGCCATTGAGTCTGGCACCTTCTTTATCTCTAAGCTCCTTTGTAATCTCTTAGTTAAAACGAGTACCTGTCACTTTTCTTTTCCTGCACAATAAATTTCAAATTTTGCAAATTATGTTAGTAGTTCAATTTACTTTTTGCATTTATATATTTCATGCATTTATATTTCTGACATAGAGTAGATTTTATTTCAGTTGGTTTTATATTTTTCCCACACATGCGACATGAGGTATTTTTGATGTTTGTGAATGCAGAAATAGGTTGCAATAATAAAAGCTGGAAGCAAAATGGTAGAGTGCTAGATCATGGATTCGAGTAGCAGAGTTCGAGGACCAGAGATTCTGAGGTTCTCAAGCGCTCATTTCAGCAGAGCACTTGTCTCAGCCGGAGCCAGATGTTATCACATATATAGTAGCCGGGCTACCATACATTATTTTTCTGATTCCAGTACACTATTCAGCCAGTTCCCTTACATTTGAGATGCTGAGATGAGCATCTATATTGGATCACTATCAGATTGTGGACAACAGTTGTATTTCCCATGCCATGACTGAGTCTTGGGACACTCAGAGAGATGACCGATATAGCCATTATACCATTGGTACAGAGCAGTCAGTAGTGCCCAGAGTTGCAGCAGCAGTTTCAGAGGACAGATGATGGTACAGGGTGATGAGCTTTCAGGTATATGACTCAGCAGGTATATCATGGTGTTATGGTTAGATTGCTTTTATACTTATTCTTATAGCATGTCTTAGCACTTAGTGTCATGATCTGGTGATCATATAGATATTTGGACCTGGCTGATCTATATATATATTATATTGTCCCCACTCAGACTCAGAAGTTCACTATTCATACTCATTGGTATGTACCCTCCTTAGGGAGAATAGAGGTGATCATTCCACCATACCTTGGCTTGCTAGTGTTGGCTCCATCATTTCATTGTCTTCATCCATCCATGGCCTACCTTTTAGATTATCACCCTGACTTACTACTTGACTAGTGACATGGAGGATCTTTCCCCCACTGTAGCCTCTGTATTGGATGAGCTTCCCTGTTTATTGTGTCTCGGCTCTGAGTTGGTGACAAAACTTACCTATGGTGAGTTGGAGTTCTTTTTCAATTCCCCCTAGTCACTAAAGTTGTGTTTGCTAAACCTGAAACTTTTAGTGCTGCCATGAATACAAAATCTGGAAAAATGAAATGCTATATCTTGTATGAAAAGCCCATTCATGCAATGTGTTTCTAAACACACATGAATGAAAGGCATGCCAAATGAAAATGGCCATGAAAATAAAATGTTATATCTTTTGGAAAAATAAATACCTAGGTAAACAAGCTGTCCATGACACACCTAGAAGTGCTCAGGTAAACAAGTGCCTTAAAAACACACCTGCAGCAAAAAGCCTAAAGAGAAAATGTAAATCTATGCAATGTGTTTGTAAACACACATAGATCAAGGCTATGGAAACTTCAGGCCCAAAAAGAAATGGAACTTAAATGCTATATCTAAACAATTGCTGGCCTTATTTGTATTATGGATTGTGCGCATCTGTGAAGGTGAATAAACCCTCTTTAAACAACTCATCCATTTGTGAGACACCGCCATTCCCTGTGTTATTGCTCATTCGGTATATGCTATGGTGTGTATTCCCTTTCCCTTGCCAAAGTGTCACAAAGTCAAGTCATTCAAGTCATCCTTTAGCCTAGCCAGTTAATTTAGCCTTCACCCTTCACTAGCAAATTGATCACAGCTATGAAGTGAGTATGATCCTGAAAGTCTAGTCTGAGTAATAATAATAATTAACGACACTATATATTTGGATGTAGATCGCCAATTATGATCATTATGTGTTATAATTTCTATTTGAATAAGTTGTAGAGCATGTATTAACCTTGACACTTTGCAGCAGCCTTGGATGATGGTCTGAGTTATATTTGGTCTTGGTTAGACCTAGTTTGACCATGGAGGACCATGGGACATGAGATGTTAGACCTTATGATGATATGGATAGATGATATATGGTCTATGTACACATACATGATGATTCTATGCAGCAGCTACAGGGTTATGATGATGATTCTTGGGTTACAGCAGTGTTTGGTCATTTACAGATCATTATTATTGGCCTTGTTCCGGTATATTGGATATTTATTTTGATCATGCAGAGACTCATATGGTGTATGAGTACACATCTTGGATAGATTTGGACCTTCTGAGTCCAATGGGACAGTTTGTTTTCAGTTCCGGGCACTTACAGTGATGATTGAGCCTCAGTAGGCTGTCCCAGTGCAGTTTTGGTCTGTCGGAGGCCCTGTCGGAGCAGATGTGATTTTTATCCGGTTGACCTAGGGCGCTGATGATGGAGGGGGTGGTACAGCCACTTGTTTTTACCATATTACCCCCCCTCCCGGACACACTGGTGCCCTCACCTTGACAGCGTAGGCACTCCAGGAGGCTGTTTGGGGCAGTTTCACGCTTCCCGAGGCATTTCAGGATTGGTAGAAATGGCTATTGAGGAAATCGATTTGGGATATTGAGGCAAATTTATGGCATGGGATGATCAGTGATGATAGATCGGGGTCCTCCACACCTTCTCCAGCAGTTTCAGCTTCATCGGGGCCCGCATCCATCACTTATGGCACTTTCAGTAGATTTTTGAGGTCTTTTTGAGGCCCACGACTTGACCATGGAGGCACGATTTGGTACTTTGATGATTATTTTATATTTATTGTGCTATGGGGATTGACCAAGGAGGGATAAAATTACCCCTTGGACCCACCATAAGCCTCTTATGATATTTTGTCATCATGATTTGGTGGGATTCCCCTCTTATAGGGCGATTTTGTCCACTTACATTATATTTTATTAGTGATCCATGTATTTTATTGTTGAGCTCATCTCAACCATTGATTAGACATTTGTATCTTTTAATCTTAGCCACTCATTCAAAAAGTGGTTAGGGTTTTGGTGCCTCTCCTTCCTATTTAAAGGAGAGAGCCTCTCATTGTAAAGGGGACTTTTGGCTCTGGATTATTGGAATAGAAAATTATTATTGCATCTATCTCCAGTGTTGTGGTGAATGTTTTTGGTGTTCGTTCGTTGGTTCTTCCTTTGCACTGAGTTATTGGAGATATTGTTTGCCATATATTTTGTACCACGATTTTTGCATCTACAGGTGGAGGCCGATTTGCTTTGAGGAGGAAGTATTGGTAGGAGAAGACTCTCCCTACTTCTTCTTTGGATCTCTTTGTTGGTAACAGGGATTATTACTGTCCCAGGACCTTCTATTTCTTGTTACTGTTGCATTTCTCTTGTATTTCCTCCATGCTTGATCTTACTGATTGAATCACTATTCCTTGGTTTGACAGGTAGAGGAGGTCGCATGTGTGGACTAGGGCATCATTTCGGCAAGCAAAATCAACAATTTCTCATTTGATCTCTACGGGAATCTTCCTCAACATCAAGGCATCTCATTCACATCACTCAGGTATGATCTCAAGGTAAGTTCTATCTCCATGATCTATCCAATTGTCTAAAATATTTCAAAACCCCATTTTACATTTTCTCAGATCTACTTAGATCTAGTGGGTTGTTGGGTATAATATTGAAAACCCACCTCTATAGCATCCACGGCATCCCGGATCTATAGTTTGGTGAGGATTGGCTTCTATTTGACCCCTCTCCCAAGCCAACTTAGCTTCTCCCAAGCAAGGCGCACTTCCTAGTTTGAGCAAGTTGACCTAGATCTAGGTGGTGGGTGTTTGAGATTCCACTTGATTCGTCATCTACACATCCAATAACATACACCCAGATTGTTACTTTTCTGAAATTCACCTTGTGGGCCCTATTCCACATTTTAAGGGATTTAATCCCCATTTTGGACCACTTGGAACACTTAAACTCAGATCTACTAAGATCTAGCCGTTGGATTGCCACGAAATTATAGATCCACACTCCTATCTAACCAACCTACCTGGATCTCAAGTTTTGATGCCATTCGACTTGTCTTGACCTACCTAACCCTCATTTTTGGCCTCCTTGGGCAAAGTCGCACCACCATGGAGAAGTGAGTTGACTCACTTCTGGGACGTGGGTACTTGAGATTCTTGGGGCTTTGAAACCAGAATAATTCAAAACCTAGGTCTAGACTATCACTTTGTCAAATCCTACCTTGGGGATAGCATTCCTTATTTTAAGGGATTGTGGTCCACTTGGGTCAAACCTAGATCTAGACACATTCATCCGTCAAGACCTCTATTGCCCACTTGTCCCAAGTACTAGGATTCCTAAACCACAAGTCAACCCTACTTTGACTCCACTTCCCAATTCCCAAGGCACTGGTTTCTCTCCAAGTTAATTCAACTTTCCTAGATTGTTGGATTGACTTGTGGATTGACTTTTGCATGGTGAACTAAACCTTTGAAGCTATCATGTATCATGGTCAAGCTTGTCAGTTGTACTAGTTATCCCCAATTTAATCCATAAACTACCCTGCATTGGACACGGTTCCCAAGGCAGTAAGTTCTTCCAACATTGAACTAGTACATTAATCCTAGATCTCACCTCAAACATTATAAGTCACTCTCACATCAACTATGAACCAAGGCTATACCTATTGAACCCCTCACTTGGCTTGTGACTTCATCCTAAGGTCTAGGATAAACCATACACCTAACTTCACTTAGAAATACCCTAATTTGGTGTCTTGGTTTTGATCTCTCCTGTCGGGAGTAGATCGGGTCTCCCCCTTTGTTATCTGGGCTAGATAACATAAAGTGAAGGTTGCCTCGACTGGCGTGACAACCATATATTGGAGGTCTAGGTGACCGTGGTTGCACCTTTTTTGTTGCCCTTCCCTATTGCCATCCATGACTGGATACATCCATAGGGGTAACTACAGTTTAGGTGATAACAGGTCCTGTTATCACCTAAGCTGTAGTTACCCCTATGGATGGATCCAGTCATGGATGGCAATAGGGAAGGACAACTCAAAAGGTGCAACCACGATCACCTCGACCTCCAATATATATATGGTTGTCACGCCAGTCGAGGCAACCTTCGCTTTATGTTATCTAGCCCAGACAACAAAGGGGGAGACCTGATCTACTCCCGACAGGAGAGATCAAAACCAAGACACCAAATCAGGTTATTTCTGAGTGAAGTTAGGTGTATGGTTTATCCTAGACCTAAGGATGAAGTCACAAGCCAAGTGAGGGGTTCAAATGGTGTAGCTTTGGTTCATAGTTGATGTGAGAGTGACTTATAATGTTTGTAGTGAGATCTAGGGCTAGTGTACTAGTTCAATGTCAGAAGATCCAATGCCTTGGGAACTGTGTCCAATGCAGGGTAATTAAGGATTGTATTGGGGCTAACTAGTACAGACGACAAGCTTGACCATGATACATGACAGCTTCAAAGGTTTAGTTCACCATGCATAGGTGAAACCACAAGTCAATCCAACAATCTAGGAAAGTTGAATTAACTTGGAGAGAAACCAGTGCCTTGGGAATTGGGAAGTGAAGTCAAAGTAGGTTTGACTTGTGGTTTAGGACTCCTAGTACTTGGGACAAGTGGGCAATGGAGGTCTTGATGGATGAATGTGTCTAGATCTAGGTTTAACCCAAGTGGACCACAATCCCTTAAAACAAGGAATGCAATCCCCAAGGCAAGATTTGACAGAGTGACAGTCTAGACCTAGGTTTTGAATTATTCCGGTTCTAAATCTCAAGTACCCAGTTCCTAGAAGTGAGTGAACTCACTTCTCCAAGGTGGTGCGACTTTTCCCAAGGAGGCTTAAAAGTGGGGTTAGGTGGGTCAAAACAAGTCGGATGGCATCCAAACTTTAGATCCGGGTAGATCGGTCAGGTAGGAGTATGGATCTGTAATTTCGTGGCAATCCAACGGTTAGATCTTAGTAGATCTGAGTTTAAGTGTTCCAAGTGGTCCAAAATGGGGATCAAATCCCTTAAAATGTGGAATGGGGCCCACAAGGTGAATTTCAGGAAAGGGGCAACCTGGGTGTATGTTATTGGATGTGTAGATGTCAAATCAAGTGGAATCTCAAACACCCACCACTTAGATCTAGGTCAACTTGCTCAATCAGTGAAGTGCGCCTTGCTTGGGAGAAGCCAAGTTGGTATGGGAGAGGGGTCAAACGGAAGCCAATCCTCACCAAACTATAGATCCGGGATGCCGTGGATGCTATAGAGGTGGGTTTTCAATATTATACCCAACAACCCACTAGATCTAAGTAGATCTGAGAAAATGTAAAAATGGGGTTTTGATTAATTTAGGGTTTTAAGATGTTTTAGACAATTGGATAGATCATGGAGATAGAACTTACCTTGAGATCATACCTGAGTGATGTGGATGAGATGCCTTGATGTTGAGGAAAATTCCCGCAGAGATCAAATGAGAGATTGTTGATTTTGCTTGCCGAAATGATGCCCTAGCCCACAAGTGCGCCTTCCTCTACCTGTCAAACCAAGGAATGAAAATTCAATCAGTAAGATCAAGTATGGAAGAAATACAAGAGAAATGCAAATAGTAACATGAAATAGAAGGTCCTGGGACAGTAATACTCCCTGTTACCAACGAAGAGCTCCAAAGAAGAAGTAGGGAGAGTCTTCCCCTGCCAATACCTCCTCCTCCAAGCAAATCGGCCTCCACCTGTAGATGCAAAAATCGTGGTACAAAATATATGGCAAACAATATCTTCAATAACTCAGTGCAAAGGAAGAACCAACGAACGAACACCAAAAAAAATTCACCACAACACTGGAGATAGATGCAATAATAATTTTCTATTCCAATAATCCAGAGCCAAAAGTCCACTTTACAATGAGAGGCTCTCTCCTTTAAATAGGAAGGAGAGGCACCAAAACCCTAACCACTTTTTGAATGAGTGGCTAAGATTAAAAGATACAAATGTCTAATCAATGGTTGAGATGAGCTCAACAATAAAATACATGGATCACTAAAAATATAATGTAAGTGGACAAAATCGCCCTATAAGAGGGGAATCCCACCAAATCATGATGATAAAATATCATAAGAGGCCTATGGTGGGTCCAAGGGGTAATTTTATCCCTCCTTGGTCAATCCCCATAGCACAATAACCAAAAAATAATCATGAATGTACCAAATCGTGCCTCCATAGTGAAGTCGTGGTCCTCAAAAGACCTCAAAAAATCCACAGAAAGTGCCATAAGTGATGGATGCGGGCCCCGATGAAGCTGAAACTGCTGGAGAAGGTGTGGAAGGTCCCGATCTATCATCACTGATCATCCCATGCCATAACTTTGCCTCAGTAGCCCAAATCGATTTCCTCAATAGCCATTTCTACCAATCCTGAAATGCCTCGGGAAGCGTGAAACTGCCCCAAACAGCCTCCTGGAATGCTGGCGCTGTCAAGGTGAGGGCACCAATGTGTCCGGAAGGGGGGTAATATGGTAAAAACAAGTGGCTGGACCACCCCCTTCATCATCAGCGCCCTAGGTCAACCGGATAAAAGTCATCTCTGCTCCGACAGGGCCTCCAACAGACCAAAACTGCACTGGGACAGCCTACTGAGGCTCAATCATCACTGTAAGTGCCCGGAACTGAAAACAAACTGTCCCATTGGACTCAGAAGGTCCAAATCTATCCAAGATGTGTACTCATACACCATATGAGTCTCTGCATGATCAAAATAAATATCCAATATACCGGAACAAGGCCAAAAATAATGCGCTGTACATATACAAACACTGCTATAACCCCAGAATCATCATAACCCTGTAGCTGCTGCATAGAATCATCCTGTATGTGTACATAGACCATATATCATCTATCCATATCATCATAAGGTCTAACATCTCATGTCCCATGGTCCTCCATGGTCAAACTAGGTCCAACCAAGACCAAATATAACTCAGTCCATCATCCAAGGCTGCTGAAAAGTATCAAGGTTAATACATGCTTTACAACTTATTCAAATAGCAATTATAACACATAATGATCATGACTGGTGATCTACATCCAAATATATAGTGTCGTTAATTATTATTATTATTACTTAGACTAGACTTTCAGGACCATACTCACTTCATAGTTGTGATCAATTTGCTAGTGAAGGGTGAAGGCTGAATTAACTGGCTAGGCTAACGGATGACTTTACTGTCTTGACTTTGTGACACTTTGGCAAGGGAAAGGGTATACACCATAGTATATACTGAATGAGCAATAACACAGGGAATGGCGGTGTCTCACAAATGGATGAGTTGTTTAAAGAGGGTTTATTCGCCTTCAGAGATGCGCACAATCCATAATACAAATAAGGCCAGCAATTGTTTAGATATAGCATTTAAGTTCCATTGCTTTTTGGGCCTGAAGTTTCCATAGCCTTGATCTATGTGTGTTCACAAACACATTGCATAGATTTACATTTTTTCTTTTAGGCTTTCTGCTGCAGGTGTGTTTTTAAGGCACTTGTTTACCTGAGCACTTCTAGGTGTGTCATGGACAGCTTGTTTACCTAGGTATTTATTTTCCAAAAAGATATAACATTTTATTTTCATAGCCATTTTCATTTGGCATGCCTTTCATTCATGTGTGTTTAGAAACACATTGCATGAATGGGATTTTCATACAAGATATAGCATTTCATTTTCCAGATTTTGTATTGATGGCAGCACTAAAAGTTTCAGGTTTAGCCAACACAACTTTAGTGACTAGGGGGAATTCACAAGGAACTCCAACTCACCATAGGTAAGTTTTGTCACCAACTCAGAGCCGAGACACAATAAACATGGAAGCTCATCCAATACAGAGGCTACAGTGGGGAAAAGTCCTCCATGCCACTAGTCAAGTAGTAAGTCAGGGTGATAATCTAAAAGGTAGGCCATGGATGGATGAAGACAATGAAATGATGGAGCCAACACTAGCAAGCCAAAGCATGGTGTAATGATCACCTCTATTCTCCCTAAGGAGGGTAAAACCAATGAGTATGAATAGTGAACTTCTAAGTCTGAGTAGGGACAATATATTATATATATAATAGATCAACCAGGTCCATATATCTATATGATCGCCAGATCATGACACTAAGTGCTATGACATGCTATAAGAATAAGTATAAAAGCAATCTAACCATAATACCGTAATATACCTGCTGAGTCATATACCTGAATGCACATCAACCTGTACCATCATCTGTCCTCTGGAACTGCTGCTGTAACTCTGGGCACTACTGTCTGCTCTGTACCAATGGTATAATGGCTACATCGGTCATCTCTCTGAGTGTCCTGAAACTCAGTCATGGCATGGGGAATATAACTGTTGTCCACAATCTGATAGTGATCCAATATAGATGCTCGTCTCAGCATCTCAAATGCAAGGGAACTGGCCGAATAGAGTACTGGAATGAGAAAAATAATGTATGGTAGCCCGGCTACTATATATGTGATAACATCTGGCTCCGGCTGGGACAAGTGCTCTGCTGAAATGAGCGCTTGAGAACCTCAGAATCTCTGGTCCTCGAACTCTGCTACTCGAATCTACGATCCAGCACTCTACCATTTTGCTTCCGGCTTTTATTTTGGCAGCCTATTTTCTGCATTCACAGACATCAAAAATACCTCATGCCGCATGTGTGGGAAAAATATAAAACCAACTGAAATAAAATCTACTCTATGTCAGAAATATAAATGTATGAAATATATAAGTGCAGAAAGTAAATTAAACTTCTAACCTAATTTGCAAAATTTGAAATTTATTGTGCAGGAAAAGAAAAAGTGACAGGTACTCAGTTAAACTAGAAGCTTACAAAGGAGCTTAGAGACTAAGAAGGTGCCAGACTCAATGGCTAAAAAGACTAACTACTGCCTAAGTAGGCTTATTTGGTTTCCTACCTACCCTAATCTACCAGGCAATGCAAGACTAGGTCATTCAAGGTTGATAGGAGGAAAGTAATGTTTCAACATCCTCCCATTTACAGGTAACTCAACTTCATCTCCATCCAAGGTTTCAAGGACAAAAGATCCCTTTCCAGCCAGGCTACTTATCTTATACGGACCTTTCCATAAACTTTCCAACTTCGTGTGATTTCCTGGTTTCTCTTTATGCTTATCCCACAATAAAACTATATCTCCTATACCAAAGGTAGTACCTCTAGTATTTTGATCAAATGTGCCTTTTACCCTTTCTTGTTCTATAAGCATCTTATCGAGAGCACTTCTTCTCTTTTCATCGAGTTCAACTAATTTATCAATTCTTCCTTGCATTGCTTCTGTATCTGAAGTGCATTGCTGCAACAGTTCATAAACAGGTATTTGCAGATTTATGGTAGTCTACAGTCTTGTCCATATACCAACTCAAAAGGAGATTTTCCCTTAATCCTTTTCACTGTTGTTCGATCTGCCCATAAAGCATATTTTAACTTTACATCCCAACTTTTCTTATTTTCACCAACCATTCTTTTCAACAGCCTAATTAGATTTTTGTTACTTGATTCGGCGAGACCATTTCCCTGGGGGTAATAGTTCGAAGAATGAGAGAGGGTGATTCCATGATTCATGCAAAAGGTGGACATTTCTATTTTACTGAAGGCTGGGGCATTATCCGTTGTTAGTTTCATAGGGAAACCGTATCTTGACACAATATTTTCTTCCAAAAACTTCACAACCACTTCAGCTGTGGCCTTCTTGGTTGGAACAGCTTCTACCCAACGAGTGAAATAATCTGTGCAGGTCAACATGTATTTATATCCATTGCTCGAGTTTTCATTAAAAGGACCTACAAAATCCATACCCCATTGTTGAAAAGGAGCTTCAACCACTACGGGATTTAAAGGTAAGGCAGGCAATCTTGGTTTTCCTGAGAAAAACTGACATTCTTGGCATATCCTAATATAAGCATGTACATCCTTAAAGAGTGTTGGCCAATAATACCCTGCTCTCATGATTTTTGCAGCAGTTGTTCTTGGAGCATAATGACCACCACATAATCCTGAGTGCATCTCCTTTATAATGGTTTTTGACTCTTCCAAGTTGACACATTTCAAGATTATCCCATCGGGGTTCCTCCATCCTAATCCATCCTGGGTTAAAACATACTTTTCAGCTCTTAGCCTTAATGCCCTTCTTTGATGATCCACCAAGTGATCAGGGCATGACAAGTTTCTCAAGAAATATACGATATCTTTGTACCATTCATGCTCTTTATCAATGTTTAAAATAGAAGGATCCCTTTCACTTATCATGTTTACCATATTGCCTCCCTTTTCAGTTAGAAGTTGAGCTAACCCTTGACCTTTCACAATCTTAATTGGCTTAATCTCTAGATCATATTCTTGTATACGTGAAATCCAATTTCCTCTTACACCTATGCCATCTGCTTGTGATAGAACATCCTTTACTGCTTGGTAAGGCACATATGCTTTAATTTTAGAATACCCCACATAGGTTCTGAAATGTTTCAAGGCTTTGACTAAGGCATAAGCTTCCTTTTCAGTTGTGGTATATTTCAGTTCGGCGTCTCTCAAGTTTTTACTCATAAAGGCTATAGGTTGTTCATGGTTTTCGTTGTTCTTTTGTAATAACACACCAGCAATAGTATCTTCCGAAGCATATGAGTAAATCATGAATTCTTTATTATAATCAGGACAAGCTAGTACCGGGGAGGTTGAAATGGCCTTCTTAAGCTTGGTGAAAGATGATTCACATTCTTTATCCCAAACAAACTTCACATCCTTTTTGAGAAGGGCATTCAATGGTTTGGCCAATTCTGCTAAGTTTGGAATGAATCTTCGAACAAAGTTTATTTTGCCAAAGAAGGATTGCAAGGTGGCCACATTATGGGGTGCTGCAATGGCACTGATGGCCTGGACACGTTCTGGGTCGATTCTGATACCTTCTTTTGACACAATGTGTCCCAATAGCTTACCTTCATCTACTCCGAAAGTTGATTTTTTGGGATTTAATGATATACCAAACTTTCTGCAACGTTCAAAAACTCTTCTCAAATGTTCTATATGTTCTCCTCGTTCCTTTGAAAACACTGTTAGGTCATCTTGATAAATGGCAATGATCTTCCCAATCAAATCACTAAATGCTTGATCCATGGCTCTTTGAAAAGTTGAACCGGCGTTTAATAACCCGAATGGCATTCTTATATATTGGAAAGTTCCCCATGGAGTAGTAAAGGTTGTTTTATTTCTGTCTTCCTTTCTAATACGTACCTGATTATATCCCGAAAAACCGTCCAACATAGACAGCATACCTGCCCCAGTAACACTTTGCAACAAATTTTCCATATTTGGCAAAGGGTAATTGTCCTTAAGGGATGCTTGGTTTAGGTTTCTGAAATCAATACATACTCTGATTTCACCACTTTTCTTTCTCACAATCACCGGGTTAGAAACCCAAGTAGTGTGTCGAACAGGTTGGATAATTCCGGCTGCTAGCATTTTCTCAAGTTCTTTCTTAATTAAGGGAGCAAGTTTTGGATTGACATTTCTTAACTTTTGCCTATAAGGTTTAGCTCCTTCATGCAAAGGGATAGTATGCTCAATTATTTCAGGGTCAAAAGTTTTGAGCTCGTCATATGCCCAGGCGAAAATGTCTCGATACTTCCTAATTAGATTTACAATCGCCTTTCTTTCTTCTGGGGAGGCATTCTTTCCTATCCTAATCATTCTGGGAGAAACTGAAGTTCCAATATTTATCTCAGTAACCTCATCTACCGGTTCAGCTCTCTTACCTTTGTATTCATCATGCCTATTGAAATTTTTCTCCAGAGGTATTGCTAATTTCATAACATCCAGATCTTGAATGGAAGAACCGCTTGCTTTATCTTCTAGATTTACATTGCAATTCTGAAAAACTTTCATTGTTTTGTAAGAATGCAATGATTTGTGCATCATTATCAAAGACTTGCCAATGATCTTGATTATCAGGAACGGAAGGTCTAAATATTACTTCAACCTTACACTCTTTATTTTTAAGATGATCAGGAGTTTCAAAGGTGCATGCTATTACTGATAATGCATCAGCCAGGGTATTTTCTTCTCTCGGGACTGCTCGTATTGCAAAGGCATCAAACATTTCTATAGTATCCCAAACAACATTTCGATAATCCCTAAGCCTATTATTTTTGGCTGCAAACTGGTTCTTCACTTGGGATACAACCAAATCAGAGTCTCCAGTTACATTTAGACATTTGATCTTTTGTTCACGGCAAATTTCTAAACCTAAAAGCAGTGCCTCATACTCAGCTACATTGTTTGTGCAATCAAATTCAAGACGATATGCAAACAATTTTTCTTCACCAGAAGGAGATGTAAGGACGATCCCAGCTCCAGCACCGTGCCTAGACTTTGCCCCATCAAAATGCATTTTCCAAACTTGACTAGGAGGGAAAGGGTGCTGTCGGGGTTCTTCCCAGTAGTTGGCCATCACCATATAATTTCCAACTTCCTCAGTGGGACGCATAGCCTCTTCAAACAAGTAGTCGGGTGTTTCTATGTGTTCTGTCATAGGTTTTTCATTCATCAATCTATAAGTGGCCTTTTCTCCTATAGGGATGGTTGTGTAAGATAAATCCATTTGGATACTTCCTCCTAATTTGGCAGCCCATTCCCTTGATAGCAACATCCCCCATGCGTCAGGAATATCTAAAACCAGGACATCCATACTAATTTCGATTGCAGGATAAGCGGCCAGTTTCATTTTGAGATTCTCAATCATACCCTCTGACTTAACAGGCCTAGAATCCATCCCACACACATTCCTATACTGTCTGGATGGTTTTAACTCCAATTGTTCCATGACCTTGAGAGGCATGATATTTACTTCTGCTCCTGAATCTAACATACAATTGTGCAATATCAATTGATTGATCTCCAAAGCAATATAAAAAGGGGGGTGACCCCTACCTTTATCAATTACACTTTGGATCATAATGGGGGGGTCATCCTTAGTTGTTGATCTCACAGGATTCTTGACATTAGGTTTGATTCCTAGGAATTTAGTTGCCTGGTTAAAATATGAAGGGATCTTCAGGAGTTCTTCCAAGGGCACAGGGATATTGGGTTTAGATAAGAAATTACTCAAATCAATCTTTAAATTGCAAGCCTTTTCTTTCTCCTTGGTATTCATTTCTAGACCCAACAAATGCATTATCTGTACTTTAACAGAAGGGATGACTACCAAATCTTTCAAAGACACCATGACAGAAGATCCTGAGAGTTTTCCCAATATATTTGAATTTATCTTTTCTTGCGTTATGGGAGATATTTCTTTACTTGGAGTTGGAGTATTGACTTGTTTTCTTTGTGCTAGATCCCTAGCCTGGGGTTTAGCCGGGCTTGGGCTTGTTGCCTTCTTGGTGACTTGAGAAGACAATCTTCTAGGTTGATCCATTTTCTTTAATACTCCTTTAGGAGGAGCGTTTGGAGTTTGAGTGGGGAATCTACGAGTGGTATTTCTTTGGTCCAGGGAATTTTCTTTCGGACTAGTTTTGTTCTTATCTATATCTTTTGTGTTATTCTTTGCCTGAGACCTAGTTACTACTCTGCCATCAGAAGTGGGCTTAGTTTGAAAATATTCATTGGTATACACACCCTCAAAGGTTCTAGAAAAAGGTTTATAGTTTTCAATATTTTCTCTTTGTTTTCTGAGAACTACCCCATTCAGGTTTCGGATTAAACCACTCATTTCGGTCATCATTTTCAAAATCATATCGTTCTCTGAATCAGTGACGCAAGGCATAGTTCTAAGTGTTTTAGGATGTAAATGAGCTCGCTCTTCAGCGGAGTCACGATTGGGAGTCGCCAGGTAGATTTAACTCTTCTACCAAGATATGTGTCGTTGTATATGCGGGAAGGATTAGTAGCTTTTCCAAGGTAATCCTATTATGTCTTCGGTGCCAAGTGTTATGGAAAAGAGAACGGGAATGCTTGAAGAAAAGTACATCGAACTAGGGCAAGCTATTGCCTCCCCGGCAACGGTGCCAAAATGTTATGCAAAGAGAAGGGGAGGAGAGCTTTAAAATAATATATCGAACCAGGGTAAGCCTATGCCTTCCCCGGCAACGGCGCCAAAATGTTATCACCTAAGCTGTAGTTACCCCTATGGATGGATCCAGTCATGGATGGCAATAGGGAAGGGCAACTCAAAAGGTGCAACCACGATCACCTCGACCTCCAATATATATATGGTTGTCACGCCAGTCGAGGAAACCTTCGCTTTATGTTATCTAGCCCAGACAACAAAGGGGGAGACCCGATCTACTCCCGACAGGAGAGATCAAAACCAAGACACCAAATCAGGTTATTTCTGAGTGAAGTTAGGTGTATGGTTTATCCTAGACCTAAGGATGAAGTCACAAGCCAAGTGAGGGGTTCAAATGGTGTAGCTTTGGTTCATAGTTGATGTGAGAGTGACTTATAATGTTTGTAGTGAGATCTAGGGCTAGTGTACTAGTTCAATGTCAGAAGATCCAATGCCTTGGGAACTGTGTCCAATGCAGGGTAATTAAGGATTGTATTGGGGCTAACTAGTACAGACGACAAGCTTGACCATGATACATGACAACTTCAAAGGTTTAGTTCACCATGCATAGGTGAAACCACAAGTCAATCCAACAATCTAGGAAAGTTGAATTAACTTGGAGAGAAACCAGTGCCTTGGGAATTGGGAAGTGGAGTCAAAGTAGGTTTGACTTGTGGTTTAGGACTCCTAGTACTTGGGACAAGTGGGAAATGGAGGTCTTGATGGATGAATGTGTCTAGATCTAGGTTTAACCCAAGTGGACCACAATCCCTTAAAACAAGGAATGCAATCCCCAAGGCAAGATTTGACAGAGTGACAGTCTAGACCTAGGTTTTGAATTATTCCGGTTCTAAATCTCCGAAAATCTCAAGTACCCAGTTCCTAGAAGTGAGTGAACTCACTTCTCCAAGGTGGTGCGACTTTGCCCAAGGAGGCTTAAAAGTGGGGTTAGGTGGGTCGAAACAAGTCGGATGGCATCCAAACTTTAGATCCGGGTAGATCGGTCAGGTAGGAGTATGGATCTGTAATTTCGTGGCAATCCAACGGTTAGATCTTAGTAGATCTGAGTTTAAGTGTTCCAAGTGGTCCAAAATGGGGATCAAATCCCTTAAAATGTGGAATGGGGCCCACAAGGTGAATTTCAGGAAAGGGGCAACCTGGGTGTATGTTATTGGATGTGTAGATGTCAAATCAAGTGGAATCTCAAACACCCACCACTTAGATCTAGGTCAACTTGCTCAATCAGTGAAGTGCGCCTTGCTTGGGAGAAGCCAAGTTGGTATGGGAGAGGGGTCAAACGGAAGCCAATCCTCACCAAACTATAGATCCAGGATGCCGTGGATGCTATAGAGGTGGGTTTTCAATATTATACACAACAACCCACTAGATCTAAGTAGATCTGAGAAAATGTAAAAATGGGGTTTTGATTAATTTAGGGTTTTAAGATGTTTTAGACAATTGGATAGATCATGGAGATAGAACTTACCTTGAGATCATACCTGAGTGATGTGGATGAGATGCCTTGATGTTGAGGAAAATTCCTGCAGAGATCAAATGAGAGATTGTTGATTTTGCTTGCCGAAATGATGCCCTAGCCCACAAGTGCGCCTTCCTCTACTTGTCAAACCAAGGAATGAAAATTCAATCAGTAAGATCAAGTATGGAAGAAATACAAGAGAAATGCAAATAGTAACATGAAATAGAAGGTCCTGGGACAGTAATACTCCCTGTTACCAATGAAGAGCTCCAAAGAAGAAGTAGGGAGAGTCTTCCCCTGCCAATACCTCCTCCTCCAAGCAAATCGGCCTCCACCTGTAGATGCAAAATCGTGGTACAAAATATATGGAAAACAATATCTTCAATAACTCAGTGCAAAGGAAGAACCAACGAACGAACACCAAAAAACATTCACCACAACTCTGGAGATAGATGCAATAATAATTTTCTATTCCAATAATCCAGAGCCAAAAGTCCACTTTACAATGAGAGGCTCTCTCCTTTAAATAGGAAGGAGAGGCACCAAAACCCTAACCACTTTTTGAATGAGTGGCTAAGATTAAAAGATACAAATGTCTAATCAATGGTTGAGATGAGCTCAACAATAAAATACATGGATCACTAAAAATATAATGTAAGTGGACAAAATCGCCCTATAAGAGGGGAATCCCACCAAATCATGATGATAAAATATCATAAGAGGCTTATGGTGGGTCCAAGGGGTAATTTTATCCCTCCTTGGTCAATCCCCATAGCACAATAACCAAAAAATAATCATGAATGTACCAAATCGTGCCTCCATAGTGAAGTCGTGGTCCTCAAAAGACCTCAAAAAATCCACAGAAAGTGCCATAAGTGATGGATGCGGGCCCCGATGAAGCTGAAACTGCTGGAGAAGGTGTGGAAGGTCCCGATCTATCATCACTGATCATCCCATGCCATAAATTTGCCTCAGTAGCCCAAATAGATTTCCTCAATAGCCATTTCTACCAATCCTGAAATGCCTCGGGAAGCGTGAAACTGCCCCAAACAGCCTCCTGGAGTGTTGGCGCTGTCAAGGTGAGGGCACCAATGTGTCCGGAAGGGGGGTAATATGGTAAAAACAAGTGGCTGGACCACCCCCTTCATCATCTGCGCCCTAGGTCAACCGGATAAAAGTCATCTCTGCTCCAACAGGGCCTCCAACAGACCAAAACTGCACTGGGACAGCCTACTGAGGCTCAATCATCACTGTAAGTGCCCGGAACTGAAAAAAAACTGTCCCATTGGACTCAGAAGGTCCAAATCTATCCAAGATGTGTACTCATACACCATATGAGTCTCTGCATGATCAAAATAAATATCCAATATACCGGAACAAGGCCAAAAATAATGCGCTGTACATATACAAACACTGCTATAACCCCAGAATCATCATAACCCTATAGCTGCTGCATAGAATCATCCTGTATGTGTACATAGACCATATATCATCTATCCATATCATCATAAGGTCTAACATCTCATGTCCCATGGTCCTCCATGGTCAAACTAGGTCCAACCAAGACCAAATATAACTCAGTCCATCATCCAAGGCTGCTGAAAAGTATCAAGGTTAATACATGCTTTACAACTTATTCAAATAGCAATTATAACACATAATGATCATGACTGGTGATCTACATCCAAATATATAGTGTCGTTAATTATTATTATTATTACTTAGACTAGACTTTTAGGACCATACTCACTTCATAGTTGTGATCAATTTGCTAGTGAAGGGTGAAGGCTGAATTAACTGGCTAGGCTAAGGGATGACTTTACTGTCTTGACTTTGTGACACTTTGGCAAGGGAAAGGGTATACACCATAGTATATACTGAATGAGCAATAACACAGGGAATGGTGGTGTCTCACAAATGGATGAGTTGTTTAAAGAGGGTTTATTCGCCTTCACAGATGCGCACAATCCATAATACAAATAAGGCCAGCAATTGTTTAGATATAGCATTTAAGTTCCATTGCTTTTTGGGCCTGAAGTTTCCATAGCCTTGATCTATGTGTGTTCACAAACACATTGCATAGATTTACATTTTTTCTTTTAGGCTTTCTACTACAGGTGTGTTTTTAAGGCACTTGTTTACCTGAGCACTTCTAGGTGTGTCATGGACAGCTTGTTTACCTAGGTATTTATTTTCCAAAAAGATATAACATTTTATTTTCATAGCCATTTTCATTTGGCATGCCTTTCATTCATGTGTGTTTAGAAACACATTGCATGAATGGGCTTTTCATACAAGATATAGCATTTCATTTTCCAGATTTTGTATTGATGGCAGCACTAAAAGTTTCAGGTTTAGACAACACAACTTTAGTGACTAGGGGGAATTCACAAGGAACTCCAACTCACCATAGGTAAGTTTTGTCACCAACTCAGAGCCGAGACACAATAAACAGGGAAGCTCATCCAATACAGAGGCTACAGTGGGGAAAAGTCCTCCATGCCACTAGTCAAGTAGTAAGTCAAGGTGATAATCTAAAAGGTAGGCCATGGATGGATGAAGACAATGAAATGATGGAGCCAACACTAGCAAGCCAAAGCATGGTGTAATGATCACCTCTATTCTCCCTAAGGAGGGTAAAACCAATGAGTATGAATAGTGAACTTCTAAGTCTGAGTAGGGACAATATATTATATATATAATAGATCAACCAGGTCCATATATCTATATGATCGCCAGATCATGACACTAAGTGCTATGACATGCTATAAGAATAAGTATAAAAGCAATCTAACCATAATACCGTAATATACCTGCTGAGTCATATACCTGAATGCACATCAACCTGTACCATCATCTGTCCTCTGGAACTGCTGCTGTAACTCTGGGCACTACTGTCTGCTCTGTACCAATGGTATAATGGCTACATCGGTCATCTCTCTGAGTGTCCTGAAACTCAGTCATGGCATGGGGAATATAACTGCTGTCCACAATCTGATAGTGATCCAATATAGATGCTCGGCTCAGCATCTCAAATGCAAGGGAACTGGCTGAATAGAGTACTAAAATGAGAAAAATAATGTATGGTAGCCCGGCTACTATATATGTGATAACAGGTCCCACATCATCGACACGAAACCAACATAGGAAAGTGATATGAAGTAACGAATCAGATGAGTATGGACTGACACAGGGATGTAAAGGCTGACAATATTACAGAGTATGACTAAGGTAAACTTCCCTTGAACATGAACGGCACGACAATAATGACTCGACAGCATTGACTCAACGAGGCAGAGACCAAGACATAATGCAACGATGACTGAGGCATTCTTCAGATGATTTGAAGGAGCGGGACAACTCATAGAATTGGCATGACTCAGAGATAAGTAGATTACCCAACTGTATGACGAGACGCAAAAAGGTGCCATGTTCAAGGGCGACACAAGCTGCCATGAAGCTTTCTAAAGAAACTTAACTTATTCCCCCCCAACCCCCATCATGTTTGATGAGTACCTCTTTGTTTTTTAACGAGCTTGAGGAGGATAATAGATGCTCGGTATAGCTCATCCTTTGGATGAGTCCAATCCCACATGTTTTACGAACCTGAGAAAGGAGGGGTTCAGTCCCAAAGGGTCCTTCGATGTTTGATTTCACGAGTCCAAGGAAGGAAAACTCGGTCGTCATTTCATGTTTAGAGAGTCTAAAAAGAACTAAAGAAGACTCCAACAGTCCTTTTTCGTAAGGTTAGCCTCATCGCCCGAAAAAGGGTAAAACAATGCGGGAGAGGACTCTTCCAGTCATGATTGGTTGGAGTATTCCTTTTTTGTAAGTAGTGCCCTCTAGTCCGAAAAAGGGGTAAACTATCACTAGGGAGACGATCATTCAAATCCTTTTACAAGCGTGAATGAATCAATTTCGCTTGGCAATCTTTTTCTATTTAGGGAGTCTGAAAAGAGCTTAAAAAGGACTCCATGTACAACTTTGTCATGGTTGATGACCGAGTACGACAAAGGAAAAGTAAACTCGGCACAGTTCCTTTTCCGTAAATAGTCTAGCGAGGCCGGATAAAGTGATAAACCTATACTCGTTAGACACACCTTTTTACTCATATTTTAACGAGCACGATAATGGTATCAAAAGCACTCGGAATCTTTTTCATGTTTGGATCTAGAGCACGAAAAAGGAAAAAGTAAGCTCAAACCACTTTTCATATTTTAACCAGAGCATGAAAAAAGTGAAAAGTAAGATCAAACACCATCTTACATTTTTTAACGAGCTCGAAGATAGGCTGGAAGAATGCTCATGATGTCTGCTTCATTTTTTAACGAGCTTGTAACAGAAAATGAACTATGCTCAGAATAATTTTCATGGTTTAATGAGCTCGAAACCTAAAAAGAAAAGTATGCTCGAAAATGTTCCCAATGGTGAACTTCTTCCCATCATGAAAACCAAATATTGGTACATGCCCCCCAGCATGATTTCTAGAAGTAAGTGAGTTATCCCCAACGTGGTGTGGAGAGGCGACTGATTTGACTTCAACGTAACTTCTAGAGGTTGAAGACATGCCCCCAAGGTTCACTTCATTCGCCTAAGGTATAGGCGAGTGAAAAGAAGGTTCAGGTACTAAGTCTACGAGGAGACTCGACTCAAAGGGAAAGGATATGTTTCATTTTTTAACGAGCTTGACACAAGAGTAGAACTTTGCTCAGACTACTAGTTTCAATTTTTAATGAGCTTGAAGCCAATGGTAAACTCTGCTCACGGTTAAGGCCTATTGATGGGTTCCCTCGCAACATGATGACCAGAGGTTGGTAAATGCCCCCAGCATGATTGCTAACGGCTAAACATGCCCCCCAAGCTTCGTTTCGTCTGACTACTCTTCTTCCTTACCCAAAAATCCTGGCTACTAATCCAAATGTGTTTACCAGGGGGGGTAGGGAGATCCAGGATCAAGTGACCCAGGCAGATGAAATGAAGGTTCAAATCCTAACTCTAGCGAGAGACTCGAACAAATGGAAGTGAGATCTATTTCATTTTTACACAAGCTTGAAATAGATAATAACAATGCTTGAAAGGGTCCTTTTTATTTTTTAATGAGCTTAAAACAGGAAGAAATTATGCTCGAAGGTAGTTTCATTTTTACGCAAGCTTGAAACTGAACGTAAACTATGCTTGGGATTGGTTTCGTTTTTACACAAGCTTAAAACCAAAAGTAAACTATGCTTGAGGGTCGGTTTTATTTTTTAATGAGCTTGAAACAGAGAATAAACTATGCTCGTAGGAATCTATTTCATTTTTTAACGAGCTTGACATAGAAAGGGAACCATGCTCGTGGTGACCTGTTTCATTTTTTAACGAGCTTGACACATAAAGGGAACTCTACTCAAAATGATGGTTGGTTTCATTTTTACACAAGCTTAAAACCAAAAGAAAACTATGCTTGAGAAAATGGTTTCATTTTTTAACGAGCTTGACACTAGAATAGAACTTTGCTCCAGATAATGGTTGGTTTCATTTTTACACAAGCTTAAAACCAAAAGTAAATTATGCTTGAAATGATGGTTGGTTTCATTTTTACACAAGCTTAAAACCAAGAGTAAACTATGCTTGAGAAAATGGTTTCATTTTTTAACGAGCTTGACACCGGAATAGAACTTTTCTCCAACGCCCCCCCCCCCCCAGGGGGAAGAAACCACTAAAACATGTGGAACATTTAGGGAAGTCTGGTGACTAGGAGTCATGCGATGAGTGGGAATCACAAAGGAAAGCTGATCGATGGTCACAATATTTCCATGATGGGGAAAATACATCACTCGAAAGAGTGAGGACACTACAGCCTTCATTGCATAGACGTAATCACGTCCAAGGAGTAGATTAAAATCTAAGGGACCTTGGACAACCATGACATCAATACAGACATTTTTCCCTCCCAAAGTGATAGGTAACTGAGGAAGGGATCCTAAAGGTCCAGTAGGCCTTCTATTGAAAGCCAGTATCTGGTCAGTGACGGGCACAAGCCGAGGAGAACCTAAGGCTTGCCAAGCAGTTGAGGATAGAATACTAACAGAAGCTCCTTCATCAACTATCGTACGAAAAATTTCTTTATCGGAAACTCCTACAGATATTTGAAAAGGAACACTCGAAGGAAGACGAGATTCTGTTAGACCATTCCAATCAAAGGAAATAACCTCAGTACTTGGAGGGGGTCTGACCGAAATGGATAGGGTTTCCCCTTACCGAGGACATTCTGAACCGATAAGGAAAACATCAGTGGTTTCCAATTCACTCTCGCTTGGAAGATAAGAATGAGACGAAGATTGTGTCAAGGTGACTACTTCAGTCCGGACTTTCTCCAATGAAAGAGCGGGATCGAGTGGGGATGACAGTGACTCAATCACTTCACTCTCGGGAGGGAGAGTGGGATCAATTGCAGATGAAACTGAATTGATCACTGGGCCAACCAGCGGGGGGTCGAGGGACAGTTTACCATGGTCTGTTGGAGGCACCAGTTGAGAACTAGTAATATCTTCCAACCACCGCGAGGCTTCATCCATGCTCGGACAAAGGAAAGTACGGTGCATACCCTTGCATATCAAACAGGGATATAGGACTTTACCCTTCCGACCCTTCACTAAGGGGTCATTGGTTGAGGGAGTGTCATCGACATGATGGTCAGAGGTCGACGATACAAGTGGTTTGGGTTTTTTATACCACACTTCTAATACACAAGAAAGATCAGGGCAATCCTTGAGAAGGTGATCACCCTTACAAAGTTTGCAAGCGAACTTGGGCTTACGGGGTGTTTTCAGAGAATGAGTGCCATTAGGGGAAACCGATTTACGCTTGGTCTCTTCTTTATCCTTCTTCTTCTTATCCACATGATTACTAACACTATCACTTTGATCAGGCAAGGAAGAAGGAACGGAAGAAGATTCATCTGACGAAGAAGGGGAAGGATTAGTTTGGGATTGACTCTCTCGTGGTGGAGAGTTAACATTCGAAACATTGGGCTCAATCGGAATTACCGGATTGAATAACCATACCGGTAATCCTATGGTTAATCCAGGAAGATTTAACATGGCAATAAAGGGAGGACCAATATCTCTAACTGGAGGAAAAGTAAAAGGTACCCCTTGAAAAGGGGTCTCCGGATTGGTAGTCCCAGAAGGAGCATGGGTGCATGGAGGTGGATTCTCCATGGAACAAAACTAAGTGATGTGGACGAAGTCTTGTTAAAAAGAACTCAAAAACCCTTAGGCAACCGAGCGTGTGAAAGGGGAGCTAGGAAAAGATAAGGCTCACAGGCCAAAAGAGCAAGCTCAAAAAACTATACTGAGGCTGCTACCACAGTAAGCGAGCTGCACAACAAAATGGCAGAATGCCAACAAGCAGCCCTACAAAGAAAAACAACCTCTACAAGATAGCAAGCAAAACCTCCTAACTAAGAGCTGGAGACCTCAACAAATTGTATCCTTCGCAAGGTGATGAAATCCAAGTCAAACAATACAAAATGAGAGACCGATAATGGAAGGATATCCCTCTACCGAAAGGGATCCTGGGTAAAGAGTCCTAGTAGAAAAGTCACTAAGCTACCTCGTTCATGACACGTTGGAAAAGGTTTTGGGCACTTCTGCCTTACAAGGAAGACAATGATCGATGTTTCCTTAGGGCTAAGTGGAGTGCGGCATTCCACAGAGTCCGTCCGGTTCTCAATCTCACGACCGTTTAACCCCTGAAAGTTAAAAACAGTCAGGAGGCCCCTCCACAAACTGGATGTGACCGTGTCAATAAATACTAGAGGATTTTATTTCCCTAGAGGACAACGACTATGTTTCAGATGAAAAATGACAAGGGGGAATTATTTTGATGCCTATCCCCGGTGTCCTACCTAACTACCAAATTCTTTTGATTTCCTCAAGTGAGGTTAATGTTGGTTTAGTTAGGGAGATTAATTTTAGAGGCTGTCTTACTCAATCGGGTAAATGGACATGAAACTTGGTAGTGTTGTGACGACCCAAACCATGCAAATGAAGATGAATCGAAATGAGCCTTTCTCTTCGATGAACACTAGCTAAAGTAAGGAAGAATTCTTTCCGTTCCCAATATGCACAACCCAATGCACATGCAATTTTATTCCTTTTCAAAATGATAGAAAGAAGTAAAATATGTACCCAAGACTAACCCAAAGTAATGAAAAAGCTCTTCATATGAACACCAAACATAATGATTCTAATCCATTTCCTATCTTTTCACACTTGAAAAAGACACATCCAAGCTACGGAAAGAAAGATTCTACAAATGCTTCCAATCAAATGCAAGACAAAGAGAAGAACTTAATAATATCGTCTAACTCAAATGCACATAAATATGAAACAAGCATTTCTTCTTCTCATGAATGTAATACCAAGAATGACAGATGATTAAATTAAAGCAAGAATAATACCTATGCGTTTCAATTTAATGAATATGGTAAAAGAACAACAAAACCAAGCTTCTCTTTGAACTAAAGCGGAGGCAAGGAATCAATCTTTTCAAACAATCATTAAATAGGATGTAAAGGAAATAAGATGCCAAGCAATCCAAACACACCAAACCAAAAAATGATCTCAAAACCTTTGGAATATTACACTAAAGAGATTTCTAGAAAAAAATGAATCCAATCACAATCCGATGGCAAGAAGAAGTTTTAAAAACCAATGCAAGCTATTGGGGCTTGAAAAGAATGACAATTCTACCCAACAAGCAAACAAAGCACTAGTTTGACTCAAGAAACCAAACAAAGGCTTTGATCTTCCAAAAGATGCAAAGAGTTTCTAAAACAAGCTAAAAATGAATTGTATCAGTCCAAATTAGTCATGTAATGGTCACAAAATCACTGATAAGGAGACTCTAAATCAGAAAAATTGAAAACGTACACAAGGGATCAAGTTAACCCAAGGGGATCTCAACTTTCCAAGATAGAACCTAGTCTTCTAAACAAAGAAAAAGGGGCACAAATCTTACCAAATGAGGTTTGGAAGGGTTCAAAGTTATGCTATAGAGATCCTAAAGTGACTGGGAAGGTACACTTGACTCCCAAAACTAAAAAATGGCTTAGAGGACTCAAAATTGACCAAATGGCCTCAAAGATGCCATTGAAGGACTAGAGACAAAAATGTGGATGGAAAGGACTCAAAAGAGACTCAAATCTCTTCAAAAATGTGTAAAAAAGAAGCCCATGGACCATATGGAGGCACCCCAAGAGTTTGGAAGCAAAAAACCCAAGGGAACCCCTCCAAATAAGCTCAAAAATGACCAAACAATGACAGTGCCGCACGTTGGAACACTGTGGGGGAGCGGTAGTTTGACAGTATCGCACCCTAGAACACTGTGGGGGAGCTGTAGTCTGACAGTACCGCACCCTAGAACACTGTGGGGGAGCGGTAGTTTGAACAGTACCGCGCCCTAGAACACTGTGGGGGAGCGGTAGTCTCCTGTAGGATTAAAAAAATCAAAGTTTGGCCAAGATACGAGCAAGGATAAGGTCCTAAGTTTAAAATGGTCCTCAATGATGATCAAAGAGGATCTAAGGTGATGAGAAACAACACTTAGAAGAGGATTTGATGATCTAAACAAGCAAGCAAAGGTGAAACTAGGGAAGAAAGGGTCCCCAGCGGAGTCGCCAGTTTCTGTAGTGAGAAAATCTCCCTACGTATAGGTAGATATCCCCTTGGGATTAGAAAAGGCCCCTAGTTTCCTACCCAAGACAGAGATGAAACAAATAGACACTATAGTTCTCCTAGATCTAGCTCACACATCAGCTAACAAGCTATGGAAATACAAAGCAAGTATATGGCATACCTTACTTTGATGGTTGTCCTACTGCTCCTAAGTTGCTACAGCTCTAGCCTTTGATTATGGACTTATGAACCTGTTCACAAAGGAAAGACAACACCTTCTCCAACACAATATATGTATAAACAAAGATCTAACTATATAAATAGAGACAATTTCATGCATTCATCATTAAAGACATGAAAATGAGAGGAATAGGCTAAGTTATATTAATGATAAGAAAAGCCAAAAGAAGCTTATTACAATGTTATACCTTGATGTCCAAAGTAGTAGCACCTCTTTCCAAGCTCTCCAACACCACCCTTGCAAGACTCATAGGATCATAGGTTTAGTGTTTCCAAGATCACCCCCCCCATCTCATGGATGGCTCTCTTTAAGTAGGATTTGGGAGGCCAACCACTAAGAGGAGATTATGGATCTAAGTGAATAATATGTGGATCAAAGATCTAAATCATGCCAAGGAGGGAAAGTGAGATGGGATTTGAAGGGGTACCTCATCCCAAGAAAATCTCCATGAGATCCAAGATCCAAAATAAAAGGGATAAGCCTAAACCAAAACTACCGCTCCCCTATAACTAAGCAAAGCGCGGTAGTACCGCTCCCCCATAGGCATGCAGAATGCGGTAGTTTGACACTACCGCTACCCCATAGGCATGCAGGGCGCGGTAGTTCCAGAAGGCTTAATTTTTGGAGGTGGTTAATGTGGGTTTCGACCCCTTGCTTGTTGGATTTTCTTCCAAGTGTGACTAGGGAAGGTACCAACATTAGAATGAAGGGTCCTAACACCCTTAGGAGGCATAAACATCATGTTTTCCATGGTGGTGAAACATGTATATTCTCACTTACACATGGTGTGGCAATTTGAGGTATAACAGAGACATAGCTGTTGTCCATTAGGGAACCAAAATCCCCTAGTATTTTTTGGCACGGTCACAACCAGTTTATCAGAGGGCCTCTCCCCTAGGAGGGTTGAAGTCGCCAGACTAGTTCCGGAGGCCTGAGTGGAATACCGCAATCCATTCAGTAACCGAAGGCTACCTTTCACATTTCTCGGGGTATCCCTGTATGGGGGTACTGCGGTAAAAGGACCAAACAGCAGATTCACCTTTTCTGGATGTGTCATGAACGGGGTATCTTAGTTGCCTTTCTTCTAGGATTGACTACCCGGTGTCCCTCTCGGTAGGGGGATATATTTAGCCACTTGGCTCTCCTATCCATATTGTCTGACTTGGATTTCATCACCTTGCAGAGGATATGTCTAGTTGAGTCAGAATACTATTTAGTTAGGTGTTTGCATGCTCCCTTACCTCCTTTTGGTCTAGTGAGTCCATTATTTTTATTTTTAGGAAACCTGTTGCTTGTTGGTATTCTGACCATTTTTTGATACTCCACTTATTGTAGCACAACTGTTATAGTAAGTGTTTTGAGTTGGTTGTTGTCCTGAGTGCCATATTTTGTGAGCTCTCCTTCTGCACACTTGGTTGCATTAGGGTTTTTGAGCTATTTTTCACTCAACACAACCCCCAGATATTTGACACCATTTGTTACCATTGAGTCCCCGAGACATTCTCGGCACCTCCGGGGCGAGCCCCCGCAGCATGGTTCACTTGACACCACCCGTCATAGACATAGATCTGCATCACTTGATACCACTCATCATAGATCTCGAGCTTTGTCACTTGACTCCACACGTCAACGGCATAGAGCTCCGTCACCCGATATAGATGCCCCCTATTTCACCTCTGATTCTGAGGCAGAGTCCAAGAACCCCATTTACATTGCACCAACCAGCCCCATGGCTGGCATGACTTCCACCCCTTTCTTTGTAGGTACCATTGGTGGAGCATCCACCACTACGCCAGCTACTACACCTCCTTTGGGTATGCCCTCGATGGGGTCCCCCTCTACCATTCCGATCACTGTACCCATTCCAGCAGCTAGCATTCCGTTAGTCACTCCATCAGTGACTCACACTACACTTGGCGGTGCAGGACCGTCCCATACCACTTTCGTTCCTCCACTTGGGGGCAACATCCCAAACTTTGCCCCTCCACTTGGGGGCATTGGCCCCAACATTGTCACACCCACTAGTATGTCACATCCTTCTACTAGTTTTCCATTCATAGCTAGCCTCAACCTTCCTGACCTGGCTAGACTGACTAACGATCCCATCAGACATGACCCTGCGTGGCCTCACATGCCCACTAAGCTTCCCTCCGACATCCCTAAGTTTGAGGGAAAGGCAAGTGAGTACCCCCAGAACCATAATATGTCCTTCCATCTATGGTGTTCCTCCAACTCCATAGTGGACGACAGTGTCCACCTCCGTCTGTTACAGCGCACCTTCACTGGCTCTGCAGCTAAGTGGTATATCGAGCAGCCCTATGGGACCCATGCCACCTTTACTTCCCTTGCCTCGACCTTCCTGCAGTTCTTTCAGTTACCTGTCCTCTATGACGCGGGAGTTGAGATCCTACTGTCTTGCAAATAGAACACGGCCACCCACATCACTGACCACATTCATGAGTGGCGTCGACGCCATAGCCTCTGCAAGATCAAGTTACATGGCTGTATCTTCCTAGATTGGTTCCTAAAATCCCTCCTTCCTGTCATTGCCAAGGATGTGGCATCCGAACGACCCCAGTCTGAAGAAGAGGCCATCCTCAAAGCCCAGCAATTTGACCTCATATACACCCAGTCGGGTTATCTCTATACCATCATACCTGACGCCCCTCGTGGCGATTCCTCCCAACACGATGCATCGGGGGCAGCCCATGCCGCAGATGGCATCATTGGTCGTATTGCCTCACATCCCCAACCCTTTTACATAACACATCCTAGCCATGGCCCCGACCTTTCACGAGCTACATCACAGTCCGGTGCAACCAATTCGTATGCTCCCATGGCACATCACCACCATTCCCATCGTCCCTCATGTCCACCTTTGTGCTTTGGGCATGCATCCCCTGCCTATGCCCCCCTAGTCGCACCTCAGTCGTATTACCATCCATAGGCTGCACCAGCTCCTGTGACCTCTCAATCCCAACCTGCTTATTACCCACCACAGGTAGCCCCTGCGGCCAACCCACAACCCGCTCCGCAGACATATCAGCAACCCCCACAAGGTTCAACACCCGCATAGCCTCCACCTACATATTATCCTCTGCAGCCTACTCCAGCACCTGCGCAACCCCAAAACCCACCTGTTGCCCAAGGGCAAGTATACGCCCAACAAAATCAGCAGCAAAACCAAAACAACCAGCGCCAACAGGGCCAGCAAGATCATGGCAAAGGCCATAACCGTGGGAACAACCCTCCTCCAGACCAAGGTGGTCAACCTCCCAATCCCCCAAATAACAATAATGCTGCACCTGCCAACCAAAACCCTGATCGGCCACCCAGGCAGGCCAAAAACCCTAACTTGTGAACTAACCATTCTTGTTCTATTTGCAGGGTCTATGGCCACTACACACATGCTTGCCCACAGTTGGAGTGATCTCGACAACTCTAGGTTGATGATGCCCATTGCCAAGGGCATGCAGCTCCTCAAGCACCGCCCAACCCCCCACCCCCTCAGTAGCCACCCTTGGTACTGCAAAACCCCTTACCAACTCAAGGCATAGTGAACACTCAGCCGTTGGCTCCCCCTCAAGTCAATGCGCCACCACAAAAACAACAGATCACTTATGCCGCTCCTGATCAACCCATGTTCGACTCAGGTACCCACCACTTGTTGATGATGTCATCCGCTGATGTCAACCTCCAAACCCGTTGGAACCAATATGGCTCCACCCCTGATGCCCCTCCCGTCGAAAAAAACACTAACGCTCATCCCACTGATCAGACGTTACGTATACCTCCGGCTTCCCTCGATGGCTCTTCCAAAGCACATCGTTTCCCACTTCGTCGGATCAACAATAACCCCAATGCTCGCGCTGCGTCAAATTACAACATTGTAGATGACTTTGCCCAATCTCCCGCAGCCATGTCTGTGTTGGAAATCTTAAAAAACTGTCCTTCACAGTGCAAGACTTTGCTCTCCGCCATTGGTGCTATTGACCCAAACGATTCACAACTGATCGCATTCGATTTGGACCAATCCGAACCACGCCTACCTTCCACTTTAGTGTTCCAAGTTTTTGTTTCTGTTCGGAATCTTGTCATCCATCGGTGTATTATCGATGAAGGTGCCTCTACATGCGTTATGTCCACATTCATTTGGCAAAAGTTGGGATCCCCTACTCTCCAGCAGTCCACCACTGCGTTGAAATCCTACGACGGCCGGTCGGCTCAACCCCAAGGTATATTAGCTAACGTCCCCGTCCAGCTGGCTGGTAAAACCGTTCTCATTGACATAGAGGTCATCAATGCCCAACTTGATTATAACCTCTTACTTGGCCACAGTTACATGTATTCCATGAAGGCGGTTGCCTCCTCCATTTTTTGTACCATGATGTTCCCCTATGACGGACGCGTGGTCAAGGTCGACCAACTCACCTACTACGATCCAAATGCCCCCGTTTCACCCGAAAATGTTCTCCCCATGGTTGAACAACCTGTTAATGGTGCCGCTACCTCGTTTGTTTCCTCTGTGGGACCGGGAGTTTACTCAGATCCACCGATGACATCAACATTCCAATCCATTCCTCCCCCGTCATCTGCACCTGAAGTATCTGATCTATGTACCCTTTCCCACAATACACAAACACCTAACCATCAACTGCCCTTGCTAACTAAACCACCATTGGTACCTAGCCACATTGGTGTTACACCCATCCACACAATCCCCTTCCTAGTCCCTCCCTTGGGAGTAGTAAGCGCCCCGATTATGGCTACCCTTAGCCTCCCTGGGTTAACCTTGGGATTACCCATGTGGTATCTTTCGCCTCCCGTTCCCCCGTCGACACCCAACATCGTCCTACAACTGGTGCAACCCATGGCTACTACTATTCAACCACCTCCCGGTGTCACTACCCCTTCGTCCTCTACGAATCCCCCCCTCTTATCAAGCACACTGGGGGCAGAGACCCACAACCATACACTGCTGTACCTCCTCCCAAGACAGTTAAACCCCCTCCCATTTTTCGTGCTCCCCCCAAATGCTCGTTGTGCGATGAGTTAGGTCATCCGAATCACCAATGTCCACAGTTACCTGCATTACAGGAACACATGCAGATGCTTGACGATGACCCCAACATCCTTGTTGTCGAACTCGACCCAACCCCCAAGCCTCGTGATAAATCGTTGTGCACCAACCAACCTTGTGCCATATGCGGTGTCTACGGCCACTACTCACATCACTGTCCTGATCTCCCAGATTACCGAGCAGCTCTCTACGAGATGAATAATTTGGACCTTGAGACGACGCCCCCCACAATTGAGGAGATCCACCCACCGGTCTCCTCCCCATCCGACGAGATTAATACCATTTATATGATCTCTTCCACCACCATTCCCTCGTCAACCAACTTGACAACCCTCACTTTCCGTATTGATGAAGAGATTCTTGAGGCTCTCACTGCCCCAGATTATCCCTAGGATGACATGCACCATCGTTCCTATTTCCTCCCAGAAGAATCCTCCTCTAGTACAGCTACCCAATTTGCGGTTGAGTCCAAAGATTTCCTTCCCACCAAAGTCGACTGGTTTAAGGATCCTATTCCTGCTCCTTATGCCTTTGAGGAAGGTAACATGGCCAACATCTCTCCCGTTATCCACATAGATATCTCTGCCCCAGGAGGTACCCCTAAACTCATCACTTTAGGAGCCTCCTGTAGTGAGTCTGAGATTGAGGAGTACAAAAAACTCTTCCAAGAATTCCGTGATGTCTTTGCTTGGTCCTATACCGAAATGCCTGGGCTTGACCCTGCCATTATAGAGCACCACATTGACACATGGCCTGATGTACCCCCCATTCGTTAGAAACAACGTCCCATTCATCCTTCCAAGCTACCCGCTGTTAAAGCCGAGGTCGAGAAACTTCGCAAATCAGGATTCATTTATCCTATTGCTTATACCACCTAGGTTTCAAACCTTGTTCCAGTTAACAAAAAACAAGGCACCATTAGAGTATGCACTGACTTCCACGATTTAAACCGAGCTTATCCCAAGGACAACTTCCCCACGCCATTTATTGACCAACTCATCGATGCGTGTGCGGGGCATGAAGTCCTCTTGTTCATGGATGGTTTTTCCGGATACAACCAGATTCAGATCCGTAAGGAGGATCAGTACAAGACTGCTTTTACCACCCCATGGGGCACCTTTGCCTATCGCGTCATGCCTTTCGGCCTAAAAAATGCTAGTGCCACCTTCCAGCGGGCCATGACCTATTGTTTTCATGACTTGGTCCATATCCTACTAGTCTATCTTGACGACCTTACAGCTCGTTCCCGGAAACGATCAGACCACCTTAAAGACCTCCGACAAGTTTTTCTGCGTTGTCGCAAATATAAAATCCGGTTGAACCCACACAAGTGTGTCTTTTGCGTTTCGACAGGCCGGTTTTTAGGTTTCATTATTTCCCAGAAAGGAATTTTTGTCGATCCCCTGAAGGTTCAAGCCATTTTAGACCTTCCCTCTCCTCGCACGCTTCGGCAACTCCAAAGTCTGCAGGGGCGTTCCAATTTCCTTCGACGCTTTGTTCTTGATTACGCCACTAAAGTTCATGGATTATTACACCTGCTTCGTACCCACGTACCCTTTGTTTGGGATGAGCACGCAGAAGCTGCGTTCGAAGCCCTCAAGAAATCTCTCACACAAGCCCCCTTGATCTCCCCTCCAGATTTCTATCAGGATTTCATCCTTTATGTCTCGGCATCTGAACATGCCGTGTCCAGAGTCTTGGTTCAATAAGATGCCTCTCACCAAGAGCATGTCATTTATTACGTCAGCCAGACCTTGTCTGGTCCACCCCTATGTTACCCCTATGAGGAAAGACTTTCCCTTGCTGTGGTTTTTTCCGTCCAAAAATTGTGACACTACATTCTGCTCAGTCGTACCATAGTTGTCGTCGAATCCAACCCTATGGTCTTTCTCCTAACCCGGCGGCTCCTGCAAGGTCGTGTTTCTAAATGGGTCATTATCCTCCAGGAATATGACCTCACTTTTCGAACCCCTAAAAGCACTAAAGCCCTCGCGCTTGCCCAGCTCATCACCGATCTCCCATCCCTTCTTCTGTCCCCCGAAATCTCCGACGAGTTACCCGACAATCACTTGTTCACTATCTCATTTGATGACCCATGGTACGGTGATATTTTGTTATACCTTCACACGCAGAAGTTCAGACCCAAATTCAACTGTGATGGACGCTGTCGTATCCATCATCAGGCCTCTCGATATCTCCTCTTAGGCGATGTCCTTTACCGACGAGGGGTCAACACGATTCTTCATCGTTGCCTTACCCACGAGGAAGCTGAACATGTCCTCAATGACTGTCATAGTGGTTCCTGCGGCGGCCATTTCTCTGGGATGGCCACCACCCAAAAGGTCGTCCACGCCGGATACTTCTGGTCCACACTTTTCACCAACTGCATCACTGCAGTCAAGCATTGCCATAATTGCCAACTTTTTTCCCCCAAGGCTCGGACACCACCTGCTCCGTTACATCCAGTCGTCACCGTTGGTCCATTTTGTAAGTGGGCCATCGACTTCATGGAGTGTAGACCCCCATCTGCCAACGACCATAAATACATCATTGTCACCGTTGATTACTTCACCAAATGGGCCAAAGCCATGCCTACCTTCAATTGTACAGCTGACACCGCTGCCTATTTCTTTTTCAACCACATTATCACTAGATTCGGGGTCCCTAGACAGTTGGTCTCAGATCATGGTTCACACTTCGAAGATTCCATTTGGCGCAAGTTATCCACCCTCCTCAAGTTTGAACATCAATTTTCCTATGCTTACTACCCCCAAGGGAACGGCCAAGTAGAGGCCATTAACAAAATTCTCAAAACCATCCTTCAACACACTGTTGACCGGCATAAGTCCAATTGGCACCACATGTTGTTCCCCGCCTTATGGGCTTACCGTACCTCTACCAAGACCGCCACTAGTTTTACCCCGTTTCATTTAGTTCATGGTGTAGAGTCTGTCCTCCCCATCGAGTGTCAAATACCTGCCTTACACATCGCCGTCGAGCTTCTCCCCGACACCTCCCCACTTAAGCAATGTCTGCTATCCCTCGAACAAGCTGATGAAGACCATCGTGCCACTCTCCAGACCATTGAAGCCGCCAAGAACCCCTCCAAGGCTAGTTATGACAAACATGTACACCCTCGAATTTTCCATGAAGGGGACCTCGTCCTCGCCTATGACCAGGCCCATGACAAAACTGGCAAAGGAAAGTTTGAGTCCATGTGGCAAGGCCCTTACATCGTGCAGACCTGTCTCGGCAAGGGGGCATACATTTTAACTGACTCAGAAGGTCACCCTTTGCGCAACCCCCATAATGGGTTGTATCTTAAGCGTTTCTATCCTTAGAATAACTCGCGGCCCCATTGGTCCGCATTGTACAGTTTGCTCTCTTTTTTGTTTTTCACCTTTTTTACCACGATCTGACATTCATCATTTTTGCATGATCACAGATGGACCCTCTTCCACCTCATTACATTGGCTTCGCTGATGGAGCAAGCCGCTGGTCTCCAAACCTGGCCTATGCAGCATGGGTCTTATATTCCCCTTCACACGACTTGATTCACCTTGACGGAATATGTATAGGTGCTGCTACCAATAACCAGGCAGAGTATGATGCTGTGACCGGTCTCCTGACTGCTTCCCTCCAGATGGGCATTTGTCACCTTCATGTGTTCCTTGACTCCCAGTTACTTGTCTCCCAGCTCAACAACTGCTACCAGGTACGTGATCCCTGTCTCTTTAGGAAATTCCTGTGCACAAAACAACTCAGCCGAAAATTTGAATCCATAACATTCACCCATGTCTCAAAAGCTCAAAATAGTGTCGCAGATCAAATGGCTAACAACATCCTAGATTGGCACATCAATCACACCATGTAAAACCTCCATCATGCATCATCATCACATAACATCTCATAAAAAAATATATAAAAACCCAAAAAGATTGCAAGGGGCATCCACGTGCCTATCATCACATAAACATTTGCATCCATGTGCAATAAAAACTAAAACCACATTCATATAGAGGGGCATCCACGTGCCTAATCCTACTATTGCATCCATGTGCAATGCATCACATATAATACACAAGGGGCATCCACGTGCCCATCACCCTATGCTACTTGCATCCACGTGCAGTACAAACATACAACACACCATAAGCGCATCCACGTGCGTACAACTAACACATCATCGCAAAAAGGTGCATCCACGTGCATATATATATATATCAAAAAATACATGTTCATATGCTACACATGTCCTGAGTACCCCCATACTCAGCTATACACAAAAAATATCTATACATCTCATAAGATACATGCTGGAGCTACAAAACTCGGGGAGAGTCCCCTGCACTCCCTAATGAGAGTCATACCCTGCATCACTGCCTGCGTCAGCTACCTCCGAATCCTCCCCTCACTCCTCCTCTGGAAACTCCTCATCCCCTGCGGGCTCCTGTGCCCGACCCCTGTCCGCCAGGATAGCCACCCTAATCGCAATCGACCGGAACTCCCGGGGCGCCCTCATACAGTCCTGAATCACATCGGGATCCACGTCCCGCCACCCCTCGTCGGTCACTCCAACTAGCAACCAATCCAGCTACACCCGTACGGACTCTAAAGTCCCCTCTGCATCCCGCCGACGCACCTCCCCTCGGCCCGGTAAGGCTAGTACCGCCACATGCCCTTTGTGCGCGACATGTCTTGGCGGTGGTCTCGAACCCACATCTGTAGATCACACATCAGTCAGTCACAGTCTATATCATAACACACATCATACATAAATCTTGACATCCATAACATGCAAGTAAATCAATACATACCATCTGGTCCCCATGCCTGCCCTAGTGGCCGTGGTGCCTCTGGGTCCCCGGTGTAGTCCATATCCCTGTACGGGTAGTCATCCAATGGCAGCGACATCTGTAGCCACTGCAGGTACAACTCCTGGGTAAATTATCTACCCACCTCACCACCACCCCGGCAGCGCATCATCTCTCCCCACCGCACCATGCGCGGCTCCCTCAATCCTCCTGCCCTGACCGGTACCCGCGGCCATAATGTCAGTACCCGCTCCATAAAGAACGCACATAGAAAGGATCCGTAACAGAATCCCTTACCAGATTCCTTCACCGATGTCAGCTGTCACTGAACACAGGTGAGGAACATCTAGCCCCACGCATAGTAGACACCATCCAGTACGCGCTCCACTAGCTGCATCTGGCCCCCGGACACCTTTTCAAGTGACTGGGGCCCCAACACACAAACCATGCATGCTGCAATAGCCTGCACCGCAGGCTCCTGTAGGTCTATCACCCGGAGTGCATTCCTATGCACCCTAGCCTCTAGAACACAGTACCGCTCCAACATGTCCTCCATATCTACATCCGCGGATACTCACGGCTGCGTATCCGCCACCCTACCCAGACAGGGCAACCCCGTCAGGAAATATACATCTGTCAGGGTGAGGTCCACCCTCTCACCCTGCACCCTGAATGCCTGTATGTCTGGCTCCCAGAAACTCACCAGCCTGTTCAGCAACAACCCTATTGACCGCATCATAGGTACCTGCGTGAACTTCAGCAGTCTGCACATCCCCAACACCGACTGCACATGGCGCTCCTCTCGGACGACAGTCACTATCTCATCCGGGATCTCCCACTCTCTCCACAGTACCAGCGGCATCCTGTCAAACACGCAAGGAAAACTCATCAGACTCATGTCAAAGAAATAAACCCTGCCCCCCCCCCTGGGGGAAGTCCTAAAAGCTCGCTCCCAGACGCGGCTTTAGGTCCCCTTGCCGCGGTTTTCGACCGCGGCTGTCTGGCCTACAGTCGCGGTCTATCGGGGCCGAACATGTGGTACCAAACCGCGTTTCCAGCCTCGAAACATGCGGTCCCAGACCGTGTGTTCCGACCTGAGCCCCGCGGTCTCCACGCGCGTCATCCACCGTGGAACTCGTGGTCTTCGACCGTGGCTCCCTCCTACAAACTAGCAGTCTACCCCACGTGTACCATACAAATATCCCCTGGGACCCACTACCCACCCCCTGAACCTAAAAAACATGCAGGTATGAGTTTGGCGGAATACCTGTATCTCCCGGATATGAAATCGATCGGTTGGATCGTCCAGAAACACCAACTAAGCTCTGGTCAACTCTGATCACTAGTCAAAGTCAACAAGTACAAATGACACTTGTCATGTTGGACCCACTCACTATTTATAGTCCGTTGACTTTTTCTTGTTTTGGCCATTCTGACCCCATAAGGAGTCCATTTTTTGAGCCGTTTCCACCACTGGAATCAGCATGACGAGACCGTCATCATGGTCAACTCGTTGCATTATTTTTTCCACGTCATTTTTTGCACATTTTTTAGACGCCATTAGTCGCCTCGATTTGCATGCCACTTTGGCTGCTCTCCGTTTTTCACATATTTTATATCATCGGATTCATTTTTCCGAGCCAGTGAGGATGCTTGAGATCATTTCTCACTCTCACCCCCATAGTCTTCGGGTATTTTTTCAAAATGCCCCCGTCGCCTCGGTTTACGTGCCACATCGATCGTTATCCATTTTTGACACTCTTTATATCGCCGGGTTCATTTTTTCGAGCTCGTGATGATGCTTGAGATCATTTCTCACTCTCACTTGGTACCATTTCAACATTATGTCCCGACACCTTGATGCCTCGGTTTGTGCGCCACATCAGCCGCCATCGGATTGTTCCACTTGTTTACATGAGCCATTCACTCCTGTCATACTGCAATTATTTCGTTATTTTTCCACCATTCATTACCCCGCAAGGAGGCCCACCAGTGTTCCCCCCCCACCCTCGTTCTTGGTCATCATTAATGTTCCTTGATTGAGCACTTCCTCCTTGCCTGGCCATTCCTTTTGTTTGGTATAATTTTATCCTTTTTTCAGGCTGGACAAGTCCTTTACGAAAAAGGCACTTAGGGAGTTTCTGTTAAGCTCTTTTCTGACTCCTAAAACAATGAAAAGATCGCCGAGCAATCTTGCTTCCTTTCATGCTCGTTAAAGTACCTGAAAGGGCATCTATCTGGTATAAGTTTAACCCTTTTCTGGACCTGGTAGACTAATTACGAAAAAGGAATACTCTAGTCACACCGGCTAGAAGAGTTCTTCATTGCATCCTTTTATGCTTCTTTGGGCCTTGGAGACTAACACACGAAAAAGCAACCCCCTGGAGTCTTCTTATCTCTTTCCGACTCTCTAAAATTGAAAGCAACCACGAGCATGAACTATCTTGGGCTTGTACAAATCCACACGACAGTACCATTCCATTCTTTCAGAGTCTTCTTATTGCTTTTAGACTCCTTAAAATTGAAAGCAATTACGAGCATGAACTGTCTTGGGCTCGTATAAATCCACACGACAGTACCATTTTACACACACTTCTTCTAGTTCGTTAACCCATGAAGAAGTCCCCCCGTGCCTCTTGGCACTATGATTGATCATCTCGGCAGCATCCCCAATCAGGTCGCCTTTGTTCAGAGTAGTCTGCAGTCTCCTGCCATTTTACACCAGCTAGAGTATCCCTCATCCCAGTCACTATCCTTGATCCATTACAGCTATGATCCCTTTCCCATCAGTCAGTTTCATATGCTGCCCGATCATCCCCGCCATCATACTCTGAACAAAGGAAGTTTGAGTCCACCCACTCTACTTGCCCAGTTATCCCCCACAGTTTGTCAGTCCTACCATCAGTTCTCTCACACTTTGGTTCTCCACCTCGCTCATCTATTAAGGAAACATCATTGCCTTGATAGTTGCAGGTCTCCCTCTGTCGACGACAGCCCCTCTATTCCAAAGGATAGACCCAGAGGTCCCTGCGCCTTGGACCCATCACCATCTATGATGAGTGCCTACGGACCATTTTGAGAGGACTCATCATTGCCTCTCCAAGTGGTTGTTTCTCACATGCTCGACTTCAACACCTTGATCACATCGTTGAGAATCGCGCAGGGTTTATATCCCTTCAATTATTGGTCGAAGACCCCGGATTTCCCCTGACTCTAGCACATCGGTGAGTCACTTCGGAACACCCAGTTATATGTTCCTGTGGATGTCCGGGTTGCATTGACGATTGTATTCGGAAGCCATCCAGTTATATTCTTCCTTGAGTACCCAGTTTAGTTCCAGTTCAGTGTACCATTGAGAGTATGGCTCCCCGTCACTATGATCCAGCAGCTCATCAGTTCCTTTGGTACCACACTCAGTAGCACTGTTGTCATTCCAGTGTATTAGTTCTTTAGCTCAGACATGGTCAGCCCAGCAGTATGTCCCAGCTTTGTGTCCCCTCTGGACCCTTACGATGTACACAGTGGTTCTCTATGTATCCTACAGGTCCCCCTTTTCGGGCCTCGCAGTCATTTTTATGTATCTTGATACGAGCATGGGTATGCCTGCCTCGTCGATATATTGAGATTCTTTCTCATTCATTATTTGAGGTCATGTATATGTCAGGTCCCCATATTTTGAACCCCATTGTTATTATTGTTCTATATCTTGATACGAGCATGGGAATGCCCGCCTCGTCCATATGATCAGATTATTCCTCATCCATTATTGAGGTTATGTACTTTTAGTTTTTCACAGTTGGTTCGGGATCGTTGTTCCGGGCTCCAGTTTGTTTCTTCTCTTCTCCACACCCCAAGAAAATCATTCAAAGACTTATGATGTCTATCAGCCATACGATGAGCTCCTGCCCTCACACATCAGGGGGCAATCTGTTAACACCCAAAAAGTGCTCACTACCTCATCTACCCCATTACATGACTCATTTGTCCATATTTCCTACCATATTTGCCTTCAAAACCCTCAAATCCCATTAAAAAGCCTCCAAAAGGCCAAAAAATGCCTCCGAAAGGCCACAAAACCATCAAAAATCCTCAAAAAGGCTAAGAAACCCCTTTTCCCTCCAAAAATATCCAAAATAGCAAAAACCCTCTAAAAAGGGAATAAAAAATCTAAAATAATGAGGAAAAAGAGGAAAAAGGAGGAAAAAACCCTATACAACTGACCTAAACCATATGGTTCCTGTTATCACACAACTTGTAGTTGCCCCTAGAGGTATCCCATCCGGGACGGTAGAGGAGATAGGCAACTAAAGAGGTGACCCAAGAGATGCCACGGTTCCCTATGCAATGTGGGAGTCACGTCAACCGAGGGACTCTTCGCTTTAGGTCAAGGTGTAATTAGACCAAGGGGTAGACCCTATACCCCAATCACAGTTGATTGGATCCAAACAAAGGTTTTTAAGGGTAGATAAGTAATGAGTTACAGAAACCAATGCAAGGCTAAGTGGACCTAAGGGTTAAGGTATGGTTGAGGGTGATGTAAGAGATTGTTAGTGTTTCAACCTATGTATGGTTTAGGCCATATGATGGGGTATGATAACTAGGCGTAGTACCATAAGTTTACACAAGTGGGTCTTGTGTTCTTGGGAAGTGTGAAATGATTCTAGGTAGGCCCACAAGGTGAAGTTAGGTGTGAGGTTGGTACTATAGGTTAGACAAAGGCTAGATCTATGAATCTAGGTTGATTCTAGGACCACCCACATACTAGATCTAGGGTTTTGACACAAATCCCAAGGAGTGCGACTTGCTTAGTGGTGGACTAGTGCCTTGTTAAGTGGGCTAATGGGTTCAAGAAGTATGTCAAAGTGTAGATCGGGACACCTAGAAGCCAAGTCAAGTGGGTTGAATGAGATCTAATGGTTGGATCTTACTAGATCTAGGTTTTTAAGTGATTACCCTAAGTGGACCACAATCCCTTGAAACAAGGAATGCAACCCCCAAGGCGGATCGTGACAAAAAGACAGTATAGACCTAGGTTTCAAGGCATGGGGATTCCAAATCCACGAAAATCTCAAACACCCACCTCCTAGAAGTGGACAAACTCATATTTTCAAGGGGGTGCGATTTGCTCAAGGAAGGCCAAAAAGTGGGTTTGGTGGACCAAATCAAGTCCAATGGCCACCAAATTGTAGATCCGAGATGCTAGTACCCTGATCTATGTATGTTCAAAATATCAAGTCAATCCAAGGGCTAGATCTATGTAGATCTGAGTTTTAAGGTACCAAGAAGATCAAAAAGGGGGTTTCAACCCCTTAAAACATGGAGAGATGTCCACAAGGTAGTTTTCACCAAAGTAAAGATATGGGTATTGGTTATCAAGTGTCTAGATTTCAAATCAAGTGGGATCTCACCTACCCATGTGCTAGATCTAACCCAACAAGCTTCTCTTAGGAAAATCGATTTAGGTTCAAGGGGGCTTTTTGCATTGAAAAGTGTGTCAATTTTTAGCCAATCACCACCAAACTATAGATCCAACTAGGGGTGGATCCTATAGAGGTGGGTTTTTAATATCTTTTCAATTGCAAGGCTAGATCTAAGTAGATCTGAAAAATACCAAAAACAAGGGTTTTAATTTGATTAGGGTTTTTATGATCTAGAAATTATGGAAGATTCAAGGAAGAGAAGATCATACCTCTTGGAACATACCTGGATGAAGGGATGAATGCTAGTTGAGACGAGGATTACTTTGCCAAAGATCAAATGGAGAATTGTTGAAGCCCTCTTGCCAAATCGATTTTTCCAAGCCACATGTGATTCCTTCTAACCTGTCAAGCCAAGGAGCAAAGCATCAATCAGTTTAACATGTTGAAGGTAGATACAAGCAAGAGAGAAAGAGAAACATAGAATAGTTGACACAAAGGCAAAACTACTCCCTGTCAAACCAAAGCGACTTCTTCCAAGATTGAAGGGCAAGCCTCCCCACCAATTCGCCCTTGTCCAAAATCGCCCTCTTAACCTGTAAATAAAATATGGCAAATATGCAAGATAGCTACAATAGATCCTCCAGTGCAATGGACAAAAGCATTTACAATCAAAGCAACCAACATCCACTCCAATCCAAGCATGTACTCCAAAAGATATAAATTTTATTCCAAGAGCCAAGAGCCAAAAATCTCTAGATGATTTTACAATGAGAGGCTCCCTCCTTAAATAGGATGGGGAGAGAGTACAATCATAACCACTTTTTACATGAGTGGCTAAGATTAAAAGATCTCAAGATCTAATCAATGGCTAACAATAAATCATAACAATATATCACATGGATCACCCATATAATGATAGCGCCCCCACTAAAAGGTACAATAAGAGGGTGACGTCATCCACTAGAGAAACATAAGCACCAAAATCCACCTCATGGTGACTAGGACATGACCATATAAGCTCATGGTGGGGCTAGGAGGTATTAATCCTTACTAGCTCATGCCCAAGGCATAATAAAATAATAAAATATGTCCAATATAATATAAATGATCAAAACTGTCCTCAGAATCCATGACAATCAAGCAATAAATGTCCTCTTGTGATCAATCTGGGCATACCCACATGGTGAAAACTAGCTGGAAAGTAGTGATGCCACCCTGGAAGACCTCTGTGAAGACCAAATGCCAAAACCTTGCCTCAATTTCCCAAATCGATTTCCTCAGTGACCACTTTATCCCATTTTTTAACTGCCTCGGGAACTATGAAAGTGCCAAAACTGCCTCCTAGGGTGCTAGCGCTGTCCATCTGAGCCCACCAGGCTCTCCGGAAGGGGGGGTAAATGGTAATAACAAGTGGCTGGACCACCCCCTCCATCATCAGCGCCCTAGGTGAACTGGCCTCTCGGGGCCCCTGCTGCTCAGGCTGGGAAATCAGCCCCCAATCTGGTCAACAAGTATAAAACTGCATCAATCACTGTCAGAAGTGCCCGGAACTGAAAGATAAGTGTCTCAATGGATCCAGAAGACCCAAATCCACTAGGAATGAGTACTCATACACCCTGGGTTGCCCTATTGGGCCTGCTGTAGGGTCCACCATATATGGACAATGTATAATCTGCTGATCTGAAGTAATAATAAACCTGCTGAACTGGATCAAACATCATCTGCATCATATGTCCATCATATGATATCATCATCAAACATGTGGGCCCATAAATCATCATCAATAATCATCCATACATGGTCCACATCATCACGGATCCCAAGAATATATAATCAAGGATAAATCACATCAGTAGACTAAGACAATGCTTCTCTAATCATTCTCACAGCTAAGCTCAAAGTATAACATCCCTTCAGTGGCATTAATTAAGTTAGCATATTCCGTTATTATATAAAATTACTTGCACAATAGTTCAAATGACAAACTCACCCATTGGACATGGTCAAACTGCTAGTGAAGGATGAAGGCTGGGAGCAAGGTTGGGCCAAGGGTTTGACTTGTCTAACTTAACTCAAAAATACTTTGAACTGGGAGAAGGGAGAAGCTACAAACTCTGTGCTGGACAAAAGAACACGGGGGATGGCTGTGCCTCACAAATGGATAAGTTGTTTAGAGAGTGCTTATTCAACTTAGGCATCATGTCTACATCAAGTTGATCCAGGTTCATTAGGATCATAAAATTTTATTCCATGGCCTTTTTGGCCTACATAACCCTTCGGATTTCAGATGTGCTGAGAAGCACAACTAGTTGCAGCTTGCATCCAGGGCATGTTTTTCACATATTTATAAGGTCAGCAATTGTTTAGATATAACTTTTAAGAGCTATTGCTTTTTGGACCTTTCTTATACTCTTCGAGGAGTATTTTTTAGCTTTTCATTGCTCTTGCCCTTTTTTTTTGTTTCCATGGGCGAATTTATTAAGTTTCCATAGGTAGAACATGAGCTTTCAGTTTTAGCCAACAACATCTCAAGTGACTAGGGGGAGTTCGAGCTAATGCCAAACATTGGGACAACCAACCAGAATGATTTAGGCCTACAATCCAACTTACCAAAGGCAAGTTCTGTCACCAACTCAGAGCCGAGACACTGAATAAACAGGGATGCGGTCCAAACACAGAGGTAGAAAAATGGGGAAGTCCTCGGTATTAGAAAGTCAAATGAGACAAATCAGGGTTTAAAGTCAAACAGGAAGGTCATGTATGGATGGAGACAAGTGAATATGGAGCCTACACTAGCAGACAATTGGTGTTGGGAAAGACCGTATCTATGTAAGGTGAAAAACCAGTGAGTTTTGTTAAATGACCTAAATGTGCAAGCAATTATCCATTTTATGGTTTACAGTTCATTTTAAATAGTTTGCCACATCAGGAATAATATACCAAGCACATGCCATGATCATAACTAAATCAACAAGATAATAATCCACAGTCAGTGAGAACATATCCATAGATCATACAACATCATCAAGTATCATCTGAAACACCGCTGTAATACATCTCTAGGCACTGAACTGAAACTGTAATGGGATAAGTGGTCACATCAGTCATCAAATCTGAACTATCAAGGGTCAGCCTTGACACAAGGTCATACATAAATCTGAATAATGCACTGCTCTGATCATGAGTGATCCAAAATATATAGCCATGCTCTGGAAACATGTAGGCTCTGGAATGTGCAGATATCTGCTGTACAAGAATAGTAGCCCTGCTACTATGGTGTGATAACAGTTCCCAAAACCATGGGCCAGCACTCCACCACCAAAAACCTATAAATAGGTGATGGAGACCCCTCATTTCATATCCACAATCAAGTATACCCTTACTCTGCCAAAATCGCTCTTGAAACCCTAGCTCACCCTTGAGCTACTTTTACCATTGAGTGCCCCTTTTGGCCCATTTCCACCATTGGAGAAAGAGGAGCAAAGTTGGAGTTTGGAGTAACCCTCTTGGATCATTGCAAGAACTTCACCAACCTCTACACTTGAGGTAAAAAATTTAATACAAAAGAAAACCATTTATTATTTCTTGTCTCTTATGTCTCATGCACATGTTTAGAATAATTTCCATTTCAATGTATTTTCTTTTCATTTACTGTTTATTGAACTGCTACTAAGGAGTCCCTTCTCCTTAGTAGGTGCTCATTTGCACAAGCTAGGGTGTGTTGGCACTACATAAAATTTCGTGCTTAAATGTCTTCTGACGGCGTTAATCATCTTCCGGCAACTCAGGCGGTGCAAAATAGAACATTTTTTTTTTATGACGGGATGTTTTCAAAGCTGGGTCGAGAAAAAGAACATGTGTCTTCACCATGGTTGTAAAAGGAAGTAGAGGTTCTATATGCTCGAGAACTCAGGCTTTGAAATTTTATGAGAAGACCTAGCCTAAAAATCGATTTTGTGAAAAAGTTATAAGTCTTTTAATATTTCTATAAAAAGGCCACTTTATGAAGAGGGGTTTTTATTTTTATGATAAGAAAGCCTTATGGATAAGGCCCTCAATCTCCATGGAGCCTAAGTTTCAGCTTTTTAAAACGACATAGATTTCTTTTTAATGATTTAGTTCGGGTGCAAAATAAAAGTTGGAGCAAAATATATGTGTGCCCAACACCGAGGGCTCATCACAGAACCGAGTGCCAAGCCTTGAGGGCTCTACAAACATCATATTCTTCATCGTCCACGGGCATAGCAATCCTTTGTTACTTGGTGTATATTGAAGGCGTTGGGGAATATAAAAGGTAAGAGAACCATTTCTGTTTTATATGTGGGATAAGTTCCCCATAAGAAAAATAATAAGAAACGCAGGCCGCGAATGGATATTCAAGTCAGCACTTTGATATTAGATGCTAGGTTGCATGATGGAGATGCTACGAATTCTATCACCATCGATATCAGATAGCATTCAGGTGATGTGGCTTTATGAAATCGTAAGAGCAACAATGAAAGGCGGTTTCAGACTCGTCAAAACAAGATAAAATCCCTGAAATAAAATCCTGCGTTTGTCTGATAGAGCACCAAATTTTAAAAAGAAATATCAAAACCTTGTGTCCAAAAACTAGTATACAAAGAAACTTAACGTCGTCTTGGAAATAGAAGAGGCAAGTGACTCTTATGTGGCAGCATCATCTACCTTCGTCCCTGAAATAACCATTTAGTGAGAACGTGAAGAAGAAATTGGCGTCCTGATGATAAATTTGAAGGAGAGGAACAAAGTTTATTAATATTTGAAGAAGGGCAGTGAAGATACATACGGAATAGTGGGCAAAGGTGTAGGAAAGCGATGGATAAATGAATTTTACACCAATCGGAGGGCACTTGGCTCTAGTTTATGGATCGAACTATTGCTGTTTCACGATTGGCGCATCCAGTGTTGAAAAAAATATACACGGAGGGTTTTTAAAAATCTCCTTACAAGGAGGTATGTTGCTGATATAGATTGGGGACGTGCGTCCTTTGTTTGCTGCAGACACATAATAACAAGTGACGTTGTTACATGTCACTGATTATATCGTTTTGGAGACCATTTATTTATCCCGTAATTTCTTTCAAACTGTTAATGAAGAGTTGCGACTAGTGCTACAAAGAATTTCTAATGTTGGAGCTTCTCTTTTTTCATTTCGAATGAGGCTGTTGCATACCACACATGGAGGTGCCTCTGTTGAGAGCAGAGACTTCTCTTGTTTTCCACGTTGAAGCTGATCAGAATGATTAGTTCGTTGGTTACCTGGTCAATGACAAAACGAGTTCTTCGAATCAAGCACAGAAGCAGAGATAGAGCCAAAAGGGTTGATGCTAATTTCTGAGTCCGATAACCTATTCGCATTCTCAAAGAAGATTACTGCTTTTGTTCCCAATAATTATTGTTTGAACTGCTTTTGAAGAAAACGACGAGGTCTTGATTGTTGGTAGGAAAAAGAGGCATGCCGTGAGATGATTATTTTTGAAATTCGACAGGTGCTACAAGTAGATCTATGGATGCAAGCAGCTTATTAAAACCTATGCTCGAACATCTAGAACTGCGTTGTATTGAAGCTACAACTTATGCACAAAAGTTGATGCAAATGGATTAAAGAATTAAACAGATGGAGTTCTATTAATGGTGATTCTAATAGCGTGAAAACAATTATATCACATGATAAGTTGTCAACACACCAGATCAACGGAAGAAAGATCGATGGTCCCGATTAACGCCGCATTGCAAAAGTGCTCGGTGGATAGGAGATAAGAGCGGTCGCGGAACAAAAACCAACATACAACGTGTCCATTTCTGATACGTCCGGATACGTGAAAAGTTGTATTGCAAACCACTCCAAGCCCGCGCGGATACCATCCATTGGGAATGTTATAAAAGGGAGGTGGTCCCATTTTCGGCATTTGTTTTTTCCTTTTAATCGAAAAGTCAAAACTTTCTAAACCCTAACGCCATTTCGCCCAAAAGAAAAAGACAGAAGATGTATAAGAAATATGGATGGACTGCTAGTATATGCAAGCATGCGCGACAGAAAGAAATGGAGAGGCACTACAAACAGCTCGATAAGCTAAAGAAGCTTTCAAAAGGGTCCCAGAGGACGTGGAGGTGATGGAATATATGTGCCACTATACAATGTTTTTTATTTTAATTACGGAGTAATTCCTAAACCAAATCGGGTGACAACAAAATGTGGTATTCATGATATGAGAAGGCATTGAAACATCTTTGCAGCAGTATTATTTTCTGAAATGAACTGCGAGATCCATGGAGTAGTGGCGATGAAATGGAGCGCCTCCGAAAGCCCAAAATTCCAGGCAGAATATCAACAAGTGGCAGAATATTAAATATCGGTGGAAGAAGTGAATAAATAGAGATAGCTGGCAGCCATCTTTTAGTTTCCGAGAACAACATTCCAGATTTTCCGTCATTTAGAGTTTAAAAATTAATTCTTGTAAAGTAACGATTAGTTATTTGATTGTTATTTTAGTATCGGTGGTTTATTTTTAGAAAAAATACAGTTAGGGTTTGCTCATAGGGAAAAATTTTGTATAAATTTTGCATTTTTGCAATGTAAAGGGGTTGGATTTTCTGTAAGGAAGGACCCATTTCGAGTATTTTGCAGGGTTTTCAGAAATTAATACAGATCTCAGAAATGAGCAGATTTTTCATAAAAGATTCATGTGTTGTTTAAAAATTGCAGTCTGTACCATTTCCTTTCTCTACTTGTGCAAGTTTACTTTCTGCGTTATTCCTTTCATTATGTCGTTTTCTTCTATGCTTAGATGAACGTTCATAATAGATTGAGATTCATGTTTCTATGCCTCGATTTATTCGCTTCTGAGCATCCATTTATTTCTCTAAAATTAACAGTGGATTCATCTAAAAATTGATGCCCGTTGTTAATGGACTGTCTTTATTTCTTTCCCTATCACCTGCAAAAATCTTATTGACTGTAATAAGACAGCTATCTTGCCTTTGTATGAAAATATTTGTTTAACTGCTGGTCCATATTTTTCTGTTTTCTCGACTCCATTGCCCAATGGTATCCTGTTCATGTTTATCTAGCCACCTCATTAAAAATCCTTAAGTTTTTATTTATTTTACAAATTGGCCCTTGAGTTTTATTGTCAAACTGCTGTCGTGGTGACATTGGATGGCAGATTTGCCGAGAGAGCCCTCTCTGGCTGAAGGAGGCCAACTTTCAGTCTAAAGATTGGTTTGAAATAGGTTACCTCGGGTTTCTTTGATACAGCCCAAGGAAAATCCGAGTGCTAACATTTTGGCGCCGTTGCCGGGGAACGAGGGTTTCATTTTCCCTGGGTATGAACAACAAAGTTGCAGATTTGATTGTTGATGGTGAACAACGGTCAGATATCAAGCAGGCTGTGCATTTTTCACCTGGCGACTCCATCTTCAAAGAATCCAGTTTTCAGAAATTTCATGGCGACTCCACATTAAAGAAACCCAGTTTTGCATTGGTTCACAGGCTAGTCCCATCAGTTTTCAAATCAGAATCTACAGTTCCAGCATTTCGAAATGACCTCGTTATTAAGAAGGTATGCTCCTATGAGCAGGTCTCATATTCCCGGTTTTCCGAATCAAATTCCTAAAATAGATTGGCAGTCCTATTTGCTTAAATTCAGAGATGAAAACAGTGATAATGCTGCTTTACATTTAATCAAATTTCATGCGCATATACACAAGCTGAAGATTAGGTTTCATGAGGACTGTCTTATGAAGATGTTCATGGCTTCTTTAGAAGGAAAAGCAAAGGATTGGTATGAAAGTTTAAGACCTGGTAGCTTGTTTTCTTTAAAAGATTTTCACGTAGCATTTTATGAGCATTATACAGTAGACTTTCCAGCTTTGTCTTTAGTGGAAGATTGCTGTGATCAGTTTGAGGGTTTCGTACAATACCTCAAAAGTATTTATGAAGATCTGGAAGGTATGAATGATGAAGACATGTCTGAAACATTTTATCATTTTTCTTCGCAAGTCCATGGCCATGATGAACAAGAGAAGCTAGCTGCAGATAAAATCAATGAAGAAATAATAGTAGATTCCCATGAGCTCTATTCAGAAACAAATGATGATTCATCTGCTCCTTTGTGTACGAATGAAGAATGTATTCAGCATCATGATCAATCTGCAAAAGAGAAGGAAAATGATAGTTGTTTGATTCAGAAAATGCACAAGCCACCTCCTCTTTTAACAGAAGAAGAAATAGATCGGCTCCTGCAGAGTCATGCTACGACCCCTGCTTATACAGATTTGCATTGTTCACATATTCCGGGATATGTAAGTCAATCTTCTTCCATTTTTGGGCATATAAATCTGAATTTGAATGATGATAATCATGATGATATTTTGAAGGAACCCATTTGTGATAATAATTCTCCACAAGAAAATCAGTTATTAGGCACCAGTTTCTTTCATCAAGAACGTAGAGCTATCATGTCTAATGATCTGGAAGTCTTAGAAGGTGAAATTCAATCCCAGGATGTTCATTATCAAAATTTATTTTTTGAGGATCATTCTCGACGACCTTTAATTGTCAAAGAAAAAGAATGTTTTAATATTGAGTATGAGGTTAATCATTCATTACTGGAAGAATATGTTGAAGAAGAAAGAACATTTCAATTCTCTCATCAGATTGCAGGAAATTTCAAAGGACATCGAACACCATTTATCTTTTTTAATCCTATAGTTGAGTATATGGAAGATTTTCTCGGTTTAAATTTGCAGCAAAATTTTTACTATGAGAATAAAGAATACCAGTGGTTGCCGGTGTTGTCCTATTTTCTGTCAGTGACTTTTCTCAGACATAATGAAAGAATCAGATTCTTTGAACATTTAATGGATTGGCTTCATTGGCGTTTCCGAATTACTTGATTGATGGAAAGTCTTTGACATTCTAAAGGTAGGGTAGGTAGGAGAAATAAGTTTGCCAGGCAAGCAGTCTTCAGTATGTACAGTAGTGTTTTCAGTTCAATTTCAGCATGTGAGTTTTCAGTTTTCTATAGTTAAATGGTTTTCGGTTACAGTTTTGGATGGAGGACTGGTTACAGGATACAGGATACAGGATACAGGTTGCAGGTTTTAGGTTTTCAGGATTGGGAGCCGCCCAGTGGTCAGGCACATTGTCTACGGTGTTCTTTGCTGCCTCGCTGGGAGGACAGCATCCCCAGTAGGAGCCAGTTGTTGGCACTACATAAAATTTCGTGCTTAAATGTCTTCTGACGGCGTTAATCATCTTCCGGCAACTCAGGCGGTGCAAAATAGAACATTTTTTTTTTTATGACGGGATGTTTTCAAAGCTGGGTCGAGAAAAAGAACATGTGTCTTCACCATGGTTGTAAAAGGAAGTAGAGGTTCTATATGCTCGAGAACTCAGGCTTTGAAATTTTATGAGAAGACCTAGCCTAAAAATCGATTTTGTGAAAAAGTTATAAGTCTTTTAATATTTCTATAAAAAGGCCACTTTATGAAGAGGGGTTTTTATTTTTATGATAAGAAAGCCTTATGGATAAGGCCCTCAATCTCCATGGAGCCTAAGTTTCAGCTTTTTAAAACGACATAGATTTCTTTTTAATGATTTAGTTCGGGTGCAAAATAAAAGTTGGAGCAAAATATATGTGTGCCCAACACCGAGGGCTCATCACAGAACCGAGTGCCAAGCCTTGAGGGCTCTACAAACATCATATTCTTCATCGTCCACGGGCATAGCAATCCTTTGTTACTTGGTGTATATTGAAGGCGTTGGGGAATATAAAAGGTAAGAGAACCATTTCTGTTTTATATGTGGGATAAGTTCCCCATAAGAAAAATAATAAGAAACGCAGGCCGCGAATGGATATTCAAGTCAGCACTTTGATATTAGATGCTAGGTTGCATGATGGAGATGCTACGAATTCTATCACCATCGATATCAGATAGCATTCAGGTGATGTGGCTTTATGAAATCGTAAGAGCAACAATGAAAGGCGGTTTCAGACTCGTCAAAACAAGATAAAATCCCTGAAATAAAATCCTGCGTTTGTCTGATAGAGCACCAAATTTTAAAAAGAAATATCAAAACCTTGTGTCCAAAAACTAGTATACAAAGAAACTTAACGTCGTCTTGGAAATAGAAGAGGCAAGTGACTCTTATGTGGCAGCATCATCTACCTTCGTCCCTGAAATAACCATTTAGTGAGAACGTGAAGAAGAAATTGGCGTCCTGATGATAAATTTGAAGGAGAGGAACAAAGTTTATTAATATTTGAAGAAGGGCAGTGAAGATACATACGGAATAGTGGGCAAAGGTGTAGGAAAGCGATGGATAAATGAATTTTACACCAATCGGAGGGCACTTGGCTCTAGTTTATGGATCGAACTATTGCTGTTTCACGATTGGCGCATCCAGTGTTGAAAAAAATATACACGGAGGGTTTTTAAAAATCTCCTTACAAGGAGGTATGTTGCTGATATAGATTGGGGACGTGCGTCCTTTGTTTGCTGCAGACACATAATAACAAGTGACGTTGTTACATGTCACTGATTATATCGTTTTGGAGACCATTTATTTATCCCGTAATTTCTTTCAAACTGTTAATGAAGAGTTGCGACTAGTGCTACAAAGAATTTCTAATGTTGGAGCTTCTCTTTTTTCATTTCGAATGAGGCTGTTGCATACCACACATGGAGGTGCCTCTATTGAGAGCAGAGACTTCTCTTGTTTTCCACGTTGAAGCTGATCAGAATGATTAGTTCATTGGTTACCTGGTCAATGACAAAACGAGTTCTTCGAATCAAGCACAGAAGCAGAGATAGAGCCAAAAGGGTTGATGCTAATTTCTGAGTCCGATAACCTATTCGCATTCTCAAAGAAGATTACTGCTTTTGTTCCCAATAATTATTGTTTGAACTGCTTTTGAAGAAAACGACGAGGTCTTGATTGTTGGTAGGAAAAAGAGGCATGCCGTGAGATGATTATTTTTGAAATTCGACAGGTGCTACAAGTAGATCTATGGATGCAAGCAGCTTATTAAAACCTATGCTCGAACATCTAGAACTGCGTTGTATTGAAGCTACAACTTATGCACAAAAGTTGATGCAAATGGATTAAAGAATTAAACAAATGGAGTTCTATTAATGGTGATTCTAATAGCGTGAAAACAATTATATCACATGATAAGTTGTCAACACACCAGATCAACGGAAGAAAGATCGATGGTCCCGATTAACGCCGCATTGCAAAAGTGCTCGGTGGATAGGAGATAAGAGCGGTCGCGGAACAAAAACCAACATACAACGTGTCCATTTCTGATACGTCCGGATACGTGAAAAGTTGTATTGCAAACCACTCCAAGCCCGCGCGGATACCATCCATTGGGAATGTTATAAAAGGGAGGTGGTCCCATTTTCGGCATTTGTTTTTTCCTTTTAATCGAAAAGTCAAAACTTTCTAAACCCTAACGCCATTTCGCCCAAAAGAAAAAGACAGAAGATGTATAAGAAATATGGATGGACTGCTAGTATATGCAAGCATGCGCGACAGAAAGAAATGGAGAGGCACTACAAACAGCTCGATAAGCTAAAGAAGCTTTCAAAAGGGTCCCAGAGGACGTGGAGGTGATGGAATATATGTGCCACTATACAATGTTTTTTATTTTAATTACGGAGTAATTCCTAAACCAAATCGGGGTGACAACAAAATGTGGTATTCATGATATGAGAAGGCATTGAAACATCTTTGCAGCAGTATTATTTTCTGAAATGAACTGCGAGATCCATGGAGTAGTGGCGATGAAATGGAGCGCCTCCGAAAGCCCAAAATTCCAGGCAGAATATCAACAAGTGGCAGAATATTAAATATCGGTGGAAGAAGTGAATAAATAGAGATAGCTGGCAGCCATCTTTTAGTTTCCGAGAACAACATTCCAGATTTTCCGTCATTTAGAGTTTAAAAATTAATTCTTGTAAAGTAACGATTAGTTATTTGATTGTTATTTTAGTATCGGTGGTTTATTTTTAGAAAAAATACAGTTAGGGTTTGCTCATAGGGAAAAATTTTGTATAAATTTTGCATTTTTGCAATGTAAAGGGGTTGGATTTTCTGTAAGGAAGGACCCATTTCGGGTATTTTGCAGGGTTTTCAGAAATTAATACAGATCTCATAAATGAGCAGATTTTTCATAAAAGATTCATGTGTTGTTTAAAAATTGCAATCTGTACCATTTCCTTTCTCTACTTGTGCAAGTTTACTTTCTGCGTTATTCCTTTCATTATGTCGTTTTCTTCTATGCTTAGATGAACGTTCATAATAGATTGAGATTCATGTTTCTATGCCTCGATTTATTCGCTTCTGAGCATCCATTTATTTCTCTAAAATTAACAGTGGATTCATCTAAAAATTGATGCCCGTTGTTAATGGACTGTCTTTATTTCTTTCCCTATCACCTGCAAAAATCTTATTGACTGTAATAAGACAGCTATCTTGCCTTTGTATGAAAATATTTGTTTAACTGCTGGTCCATATTTTTCTGTTTTCTCGACTCCATTGCCCAATGGTATCCTGTTCATGTTTATCTAGCCACCTCATTAAAAATCCTTAAGTTTTTATTTATTTTACAAATTGGCCCTTGAGTTTTATTGTCAAACTGCTGTCGTGGTGACATTGGATGGCAGATTTGCCGAGAGAGCCCTCTCTGGCTGAAGGAGGCCAACTTTCAGTCTAAAGATTGGTTTGAAATAGGTTACCTCGGGTTTCTTTGATACAGCCCAAGGAAAATCCGAGTGCTAACAGGGTGAAAACCCTAGCTACAACAGCAAATGACCAACCCGCTCTACCTGGAACCTCAGAGTAAAATACATGTTCACATTGGGTTGGAAGAACATAGGGCTCCGTTCCTGGCTCAAACAATCTTGTATTTACCATGGTAAATCCATTATCATGCTCAATTATTGTTTTATCGGGATCACGCTGATTCAATTGACACCTATACCATTTGACAACGAACAAAAATACCTTGAAGGAGTTAAAGTCACACTAAAGAATGTCTTACAGATACCCATAGTATCGATTTTCAGAGAATTCTGGATGTCTGTCACTTCTAGAAGAAACATTTGTCACCTCAAAGACTACATATATCCCACAATCAGATGTTTTCTTCGTTTCATCCAACTTTTTGGTGCGATATCTACATCCATTGCACCGCATAGCCTTATGGTGTTTTACCTACAACAAGCCATAGTACAGGAAAAGATTGCATAATGATCCAATATTTATGATTAACTAGTGCATGTTTATAATGCCATACAATGATAAAAATCAGCGTGATGTACAATGACAATATTTTTTACAAAAAAATAAATAGTGTGGTTGATTAATATGCTTACCTGCTTATCTTTTAAACCTCTTGCTAAATCAATTTCCCTTTGTGTTAGATTGGTGTCTCCATTGCGCTATGCAGCTTTAACCAATGAAGCCACACCTTCCCATGATATTACATGACCAGATTGTTCACATCGTTCGATCCATACCTTCATCCAGTCAAGATTGTTTGCGATGTATAAATGAATTGCATCCCACTCTCGACCAACTGTTTCATGATGACAATAAAATTAAAATTCAATACAAATGTATAGTCAATTAAGATTAAAGATAGAATATGTATGATTTTATATATACATAAAAATCACGAGTCAAATGTGTTATGTTACCTTTCACCTTCCTCGATCTACCTTTCCCCCTGGGGTACTCCCCTTCAAAATTGTTATTGGATTCCGGATCACAAATGCGATGTAAATTGATCTTTGACACTAATTTAGGAAGATATTCACTAATATACAACATGTTTTGGTATACCATATATCCCTCCATCATAGAACCGTCAGCATATGCTCATTGTCTGACCAAACCCTTCATAAATTTCAAGTGCCTCTCAACCATCCACATGGACCTTGAGTTCGCAGGGCCACACAGTTCAATCTCCTCAACTTGGTGTATGAGGTAGTGTTCCTGTGCATTGAAAAATGTCGAAGGTAGATGCTTCTGCATTTCACACATGAGACGAGGAATTTCTCTCCTCCAATACTTTATGTCTTCTTTATGGAATTCTTTAGATGACAACCATCTATAAGTGACATGACAAGTACCAAATCAAGAGATTAAAGGAAAAAAAATTATATTACGTAACATGGATTAGAGAACGAAAATCAAATATAAGTTCTATGTTGAATTGAAAAAACACTAAGTGCATGGAAAAAATCACCACTTACCTCATGTATTTCCCGAGACTATATATTATTTTCTTGACATTGTTGTCGAAGTTGTCCGGGATAGAGAGAGGTAGAACATACTGTAACAATAATATACAAATAAATGCATTTTATCAACAAAGAGTAAACAAACAAAAAATGTACCAACCATATTCACTGGAGTAGGAAAAAAAAAAAAAATCCATACCATAATTATTACCTTCATGAAGACATGCCAATCTTGAGTTTTCACCCCCGCAAAATCACCTTTCTTTGTTATGATATTCTTCATGTTCGCACAAAATCCGGTGGGAAATTTAATTTTTCGAATGACTTCTTTTACAACATTACTTTGTTGGTCCATTAACATCCATGGAAGTGAGTTGATATTAATTTTCTCTCTGTTGCTATGAAATTGAATGACGTCTTTCATTGCATGGTTGCTATCTTGAATGTCTTTGCAATTTTTGACAATTTTTTCTTTGTCACTCCTTCCATCCAATATTCACCATAATATTTCGGTCACATTCTTTCCAATATGCATTGTATCAAATAGATGAGCAATTTGTAGGTGCTCATAGTAGGGCAACCTACTAAATTGTATAGGATAACTTTTCATTCCTCGTGGAAGCCCATTAATGCCTTGATCATGATCACATGAACGACAATCATGAAATTAGATAAATCAATGTCAATTACAGTAAGCAACACACAATATAAAAAAAAACAATATAACATAACATATACGATGATTCATAATTATACGTACCTTGACGATTTCTATTATATTGCAACTTCCATAGGCGAGGTGTCATTCTCTGCGGTTTTAATGTAGTCTCTTGCTTGCCATTGAACAAATGTTTTTCGGTAGTTCAATACCGATGATTCTTAGAGAGGAAGTGCCTATACTCATCCTTTCCTAAGCTTTTTGAATGACAAGATTTGATCTTAGGACCACAAACCGGACATGCAAATTTCCCCTTTGTCTGAAGACCTACATAAAGGGATGTAATATCTATATCAATTATAAAAAATTTATACAAAATGACTGGATTATTTAGAAAAAAATGCGTGCGTAGTATATTAACTAGTAGTTTGTAAAATTAAATGCAAATAAAGAGGAACTTAGAATTACATACCACAAAAATGAGTTAACCCTGGGGCATCATGTATTGTCCATACAAGGATTGCATGGAATTGAAATTGCTTTTGTCGTATTGGTCTAGATATGTCATACATAGTGATGCCATTCCATAACTTCAGTAGCTCGTCAATAAGAGGTTCGATATATACATTCATATTTTTGACTTGGTACTTACCTGATTCAATTGAACATATAAAAAATATAATTATGAGACGTACCATTTAAATTATATATATGAAACCATATTGCACAATAGAAAAACATTAAATATATATATGAAATTATGCGACAGAAAAAAAACAAATGAGAATATACCACTACATTAAAAAAAACTGCAGTGTTCGTACCTGGAATAATCATCGACAACATTATGTGCTCCCTCTTTATTGTCAACCATGGAGGAATGTTGTTGTTGATAAAAAAAATAGGCCACACCGAGTAAACAGATCTCATCTCTGCAAAAGGATTGACACCATCTGTTGCCAAAGAAATCCTAAGATTACGAGGTTCATCTTTAAAGTGAGGCCATTTTTCCTCCATATCTCTAAATGCAGACCCATCTGCAGGCATCCGAATAATTCCATCTTGACTTCTGTTCCGTGCATGGTAATCCATAAACTGCGCTATGTTTTTGCCCCTGAACAGCCGTTGAAAACGGGGAATAATGGGAATATAACATAGAACCTTGCGAGGCACCTTTTTAGTTACTTGATATGTGCAATATCTACTGATATGACATTCAGGACATTTTGTTGCAAATTCATGCTGGTTGTAATAAAGAACATGATCATCGGGGCATGCATGAATTGCTTCATACTGCATTCCAATTTCTTTCATGATGGCAAATAAATCTCGATATGTGCGAGGTAAAATATTTGACGGTGGTAACAAATATTCACCTATCATGCTACAACAAATTAAAATAAAAATCTAGTTAATATAATATAGAAATAATATTAATGAAACAAATCTCATCCGTAATAATTTGACTTATATATGAATTAACAATAAAATACATGACAATCATATATATTTTGTGATGGAATATATTACATACGTTAACATCTGTGTGACTGATATGTTTGAAAGACCACTCATAACCTTCAAGTTCATTACCAACAATAAAGCAGAGAGGATATTTGTCTTGGACCCGTCATAAAGGGGTTTGTATGCCTTGTCAAGAAGAGGTATATCATGAATATCATCAAAATGTTCATCATTTTCATGATCATCATCATCCATTCGAACATTAAATGAATCATGGATCAAAGTATTTGTAACATCATCTTCAATTATGTTATTAGTATGATCATCTTCTTCAATGTGATCATTAATTACTTGTTCTCCATTAATATTCATAGCTCCATGTTCCTCCGGTACTTGTTCTGGAAGCACTTGCTGATCCAGACGATATGTCATAGGATGTCTTTCCTTTATAATTACATGAAACAATCAATAGATAAAAGTTAATATAAGAAATTCAAACGCAAAATGTAAAAATTTCAAATGCAAAATGTAAAAATTTATGTGAGACATTAAAAATTTAACAAATTTTGTACAGTTGGGATGAAAAGAACAACGACCAATTGTATTGTTGGTCAAATAGGTGCATCCAAACTATCCAAGAGACATAAAAATTGACCCAATTACTGGGCAAAACTACTCAAAAATAAGATAAATGATGTTATGGTTTATATAGAGAAAATATAAGAGAAATTACAAGAGGCCAATATAGTCATTATTTCTATTATCATGATCGAAAGTGTCACAAATCTAGAGAGTTGAGTGCTTTCCCCAGTGAGTGGGTTAGTCTCATGACTAACGAAAAAATAAATGATACATAACTTAATATAAATTAATATAAGAAATATTAAAATAATACATAAATTTACAAAAGCAATCAAAATAAAAACATATATAATGCAAAACATACAAATGGATGGTATTCATGTCCCCCCTCAGTGTGCCCATGCTCCCTACAATGTTTTGTGGTTGTTGTGATCAAAATTCTTCTCCTCTTAAAGCCCCTGCATTGACTACATGGACAATAGCATTTCCCATCACCCCTTCTTTCAACTCCTTCCCACAATCTAGCAAGCAATTGTCGATTTTGTTCGTTTGGATCAGGAATATTACTTGTTGACATTTTCTCGTAAAGAGCTTAAATGAAGATTATCGATCTTAGAAAATGAAGCTCCACAGTACTTCGCTCGCTTGAATCATAGAAACAATGAAAAACAGTCCTCCAGACAAAAAAAACTTCCGCAAACCGTTGCTGGTATGGCAAACATGTCGGAATGTTTGAATATTTATAGATTTTAAAAGTCAAAAAGTCAAACAGACGTCGGATATCCGACGACCCTAACCTAGTTACCGTTGGGAAATCTTCATCGGATATCCTACTTATTCGGGTTTGAGATGTCGTCGGATATCCTCATAGGCACCGGATATCCATAGAGCCGTCGGATATCGTAAGGGCCTCGTCGGATATTCAAATAGTAGTCGGAGATCCGACAGACACTTCACAAAATTTTAAAAAAAACAGTAATTTTGAAAGAAAAATCCGACGACACAGTCCTTTTCGTCGGAGGTCGTCGGATTTGCTCGTCGGATTTTGGGTTCAAATCTACTAGTGATACATCACATACATAAAGAGACGCATACATCATATGCCGCAAAAATGGTATATATATATATATATATATCATAAAAAAATATGTGTTTCATATACAAAAAATGGCCCTCCTGGGGCATATACATAGTAGCACTATGGGGGATACATAAAAAAATGCCTCCCATAGGCCCATCAAAAAATGTATATCTATAAAACTAGGGCTCATAGCCCTACATAACATCAAGCTGCCCCACCGGCTGGTGGATCTTAGGGACCCAAAATGGCCAGTAGCGGCATATCCTCCCCTCGCGCTGGCTCTGGTACCCGTCGTGGTCGTTGTCGTGGAGGAGGAGCTACTCCTCCCTGCACCTCTTGCACCACATGCAAAGAAACTGTGACCCATCATATGATCTTCCGCCAAGCTGGCCCAAACTCCATTGGCATATGAAGTGTCAAGGCCACCTCGTCATCCTCTAGGTCGGCCCAGTCCCTCTCGTCAACCCTAGCTTCCAGCCTGCCTAATAACCTCTCCAAGTCGACTACAAAAGCCGTCATTCGGTCCCCAGCAGCTGCCACAACTCCTACAGCTCTGACTCCTCTCACCCTGACAATACCGCCCTTGATAGCACCTACTCCTCCAATGGCAGGCCCATCCCTCCCTAGCCTCGGCCTCCGAGGGGGGATCACAGGACCAACATATGCATCAAAAGATAAAACCATCATCAGTACCTGATAAACTTATATATCATCAAATGTGCAGAAATAAACAATATGTACAAATATATATCTGAATAGTATAAAACCAACAAACATACCAATAATGCCAAATCCGCTAGCAAGAACGAGCTACTCCAGATCTCCTCGGTAATCCATCCCACTTCAAGGGTACCTCTCGAGTTGGTCGATGCGGCCCTCCCATACATCCAGCATCTGTGGTGTAAAAAAGGACCCCACAGACCCACCATCAACATGGGGCATAATACGCCCCCAGAGTGTCATCTGTGGCTCTCGTGGCCCCCTCTAAGGCACCACAATATATGGCCTCAAATATGGATAGCGCTTGAAGAAGTATGAGGACAATACGCTACTATAGAAAAAGGTGCATCGCCCCGCACCCCGTCGCAAATCCGACATCTGATGCATCATGGACTGCAACATCAAGGAACCCGAGGCCATAGGCTGCCCAACCATCACCCTCTCCACCAGCTGGAGCTAGCCTCCTGTAATCCAATTGGGGGAGGCATCCCGCAACACACGAACAACGATTTTCGCCATATCCTCCACGGGTAGAGCCCTCAGATGGCTCACTAACATGCCACCAGAGTTCACCGAACTCTGGTTACCATCACAATACCGATCCACTAATGTATGGATCGACACCCCCACCAGCTTTGGAGGGAGAGGTTCCTTCACCCCTCAGGGAGTCAACCCCGTAAAAACTTTGATATCCTTAGTAGTGATACTCAGGTCCTCACCACCCACATGGAACACCCCGCGGTTATGATCCCACATGTCCAGTAGCCACCACAAGAGATAGTCGGACGACCGCATTAAGGGCCTCTTGAAGAACTTCAAGAACCCAGCATCCTATAACGCATCGGTCACCCCTTGGTCGGACAACACAACCGCTTGGAGGTCATCAAACTCCCTCTCCCTCTACTCCACATCCTAAACGTGTGCCATCACTGCCAAGCAACCACCTACGCATGGAAGTAATCACTCATTAGCTACATAAAATCAGTAGTGTGGGTTTCCCTAAGAATAACCGTGCGTAGCGCAAAATTTTATAAGACATCTACGCGTAGCGCAGCCAATACAAGGTTTGGTCGTGCGGAACCAGTGCACGGGAGTTATACACCTTGGTCGCGTGGGTAGCGTGACTATTCTAGGGACAGTCGGGCTAAAACCAGTGCGCAACTGAAGCACATATGTCCCACGCTACATGTGGAACAATTCATTTCTTTCATGCTACAGAGCGCGTGATTTCAAGAAAATCCCACACTGGGATAGCGCGGGATTTTCACAAAATTTCATGCGGCATCCCTAAAACCATAAAAATAATCCCTGGCCATCCAGGGGACTCCCGTACCTAAATATACCAAGACAAAATCAAAGATTCAAAGGGTGAGGCATAACTGGAACTCGCATCTCGCTGTACAGTGCACTAAATCTCCCATAATCACTAAAAAGGTACTCTAGGAGGTCGGTGGCACAAAGTACAAATGATTTCAAAAAGTGGGCCCCACACCTATTTTATACTCATTTGACCCAAACTTCACACTGATGCCACAGATAAACCATAACTCCATTTCCAAAACCGTTTGCACCACGACGACCAACGCTTTGAGCTCTTTAACTTGGAACCAACCAATCTAGACTCCCACCAATTTCACCAGGATACGGTTTTCCTATCCAAGTACCCCACAAGTACGTGATGTTTTGGTTGTGTGAGTTTCGCATTGTCAATACCTTGGTTATGTCCTTTACTACACTTGGGTATGTGTGTTGTATGTGCAGGACCGTGATTAGGACATTATGGAGACTCTTGTTATCTAACAACAAGGGGCACGCACCCTACCACAGGTATCATTTCGAAACTAGCAAATAGACACTATTTTCCCTCCATTTACAATGCATATCCCAGTATTTTGATGATAACCATAGGGTCCACATTCATGGCCTTGATGTGCCATCAACATCATTTCCATGAATAGCATGTTCCCCCATGGGTGTGTGTACCATTTCCATCCCCGTCATCAGTTGACACCCATGATGTCAACCCCCCACAAGTCCGAGGAATATGACCAAGCTTGAAATGACCCTCCCTTAGAGTACCATTTTTGCGCATTTACTCCACCAAGCAAACATGCATCAAATCCCTCGGCACAAGTTACAAGAATGATTCATCAAGCCCCCTAATACCTCCATGAGCACTACTTTACATTCGCAAACCCCCTCATATTATCACCTCTGCAAAGACACCTATGGGGCCCCACCCTCAGAAACAACCAATTATATTAAGTTATCCTGCAGGCATATATTGTATATCATTGTTTCCTAGGGCACCCGTCTTCGCGTCTGCAAATTAGCCCTCACTTAATCAATGGAAAGTGTCCCTCGATCCACTCAAAACCGTGGGGACTCCACCCATCATAAAATCGGTTCCCCGACATACACAAAACTGTGGGGACCTCACCAACATTCCTTATATACAAACAGTTCCCGCATCACCTCACACTTTGGGAACACCATATTATTTTGGTAGAAACCCATGGTCTCCTTTGACCAATGTATTTGAGTCTACATATGGTTAGCAGTATTTGTTTTGTCGATTACCATTACCCTTCATTTTGCATCTCCAACAAAGCCCTTTCATTTGCAGTTTGTCTCCGTCCATTTCAATCTGTACCTTTCTGAAAGGAAAGTTGTCGTCCCCACTCCCCACGTTTAGATCGATCATCGGAAGTTATGAGCCCCACGCTTATCAACCTATCTTGTGTCAGGCTTCTCCATCCACTAGTTGGTTGCAATATGGTCCCATTTCTCAGGATAAGACTCTTGTCCTATCATGTACTTTAGCTCTCATCGACATCAAACCACTATATTCCAAGAGTTGTAGTAGTTGCAGTTGTACCTTGGGGATCCCTTTCAATCACTATAAGGGATCACCTCGAACTTAGTAGGGAGAGCCATTAATGCTCCCTAACTATGTGGTTTCCCCTATGCTCGACGTCAACACATCTTCGCATCAGTGGGAAACATACTTTTGAAGGCAGCATTCTTCACATTTGGAAATCATGATAACAGTTTATTCGGTACAGTGAAGCCCTCGGGCAGATTTACATACCAAGTTTAGTCCCCCACCACAGTGGGATCATCATGGTCACCAACAGTTCCACTTCTTCAATATTTCGTAGTAGCTCTGGGGGAATTTACTCTAACATGGATTGAAGCCACCTTCATCCATGACCCAGCAATGTAGTAGAGTCAACACCTTTGTCCTCTCTCATTGTAATCACTTTTACAGCATTTCATGAGCATGGGTATGCCTGCCTCATTTGTATAAATACTATTCTTTATTACAGCTCCAACGGTCGTCACCAACACCCTTCCCCCATGGGAGAACCTTATTTTTTTCACATATGCTTCGTCCTACATAATAGGAGAGAAACAAAAAAGCAAAAAAAAACATGATGCATTATTGGCTCTACGGGACTCTCTGAACCTCACATATCAGGGGGAAAATGTTAACGCCTAAAAGTCGCACACATGCGACATTTCGATTATTCATCCAGTAAAGCATTATCAACATAAATAATGCATCTCACCACAGGCATCCTCAACAAATCCAAAACACAGCATGAGTCCACAAATGCCAAGAAACAGTCAAAACAAAGAGTAGCACAAGTATTACACACTTGACACACGCTATAGCACAGTTTACTTGAATAATGTCTGTGCTACACCCGCGTGGATTTTCCTTCGATAGTCACACTACTATCAAAACAGTGGGACCACTCATGCCCAGTGGTGCATTAAAGGCTCAATATTCCCAAAGGATCATAATTCAGCTCCTCACACACTTGGGGGCATTAACAAGCCCCCCTTGTGTGCCTTGGAACTATCTCATGAAGGAGGAGAGTTCACATTTGGATCTAGTTGTTTGATGGCCACCTCTTGGCCTATAAAAGGAATCCATTGGCATGCATTTTGGAGAGAAAAAATAGAGCAAGTTTATGATGTTGGATTTGAGTTGGAGCTTCCTCATACCCCACCATCTCCTACCATTGTAAGCATTTCCAAGCTTGCTTTCCACCTAGCATCAAGGGGAAACTATTTCTCTCCATTGTTCTTCCACCTACTCAGCATTTAGTTTGGACAATAAAGGCCTCCCTAAGGTAGATTGTTGGCTTCCCTTGAAGCCTTCACCTCCTAGGTGTTGTACAACTATTCCATTGGGCAATACAAGAGTGGTTTAGCATACCTTTGGGTTGTTGTTGGAGTTTGCATCTTTCTCCCCTCTATTTTATTATTTTCATCAATATTTCCATGTTTGAATGTGAACTACACTAACAATCTCTTGCAGGATCACTTGGAGGAACACCAACCATCCAAAAGGGGCTCCAAGGACTGAGGCCTTGAAGCAAAATACAAGGCTTAGCCCCTCACCAAATGGAAGAGTGCACTTGTGCAATTTTTTCCATAATAATCACACTCAAATATTGTTTGATGCATTGAAAAAGGATTTGATGGCTGCCCCACTATTTAGTCCACCCAACTATAGAAAGTATTTTCTTCTATATTTAGTAGCGTTTGAATCAAGTATTAGTATGGTGTTGGTTCAGGAAGATGAACTACATCAAGAACATGTAGTTTATTATTTGATCAAGAACTTGGTTGGACCTAAGATGAGGTATTCTCATATCGAAAAGTTGGGGTTAGCAATTGTTTACGTTGTACAAATACTTTGACATTACTTCATTCGGAGACTGACAACAATGACTGCAAATGTCAATCCATTTAAACATATATTGTCTCAATGAATAATCGGGGGGGAATACAATAAATGGATTGTGATTCTAAAAGAGTTTGACTTAGGATTTGCGTCAGCGAAATAAAATAAATAAATAAATAAAAAATAAAAATAAAAAAATCCTTGTCATTTGTCGAATTTATGTCGAAGCTCCCAAGAGAAGCTGAGGAATCAATGGATAATGAGTCATTTTCTGATAAACATGTATCCCTCATTGACTCAAATAAAATAACCAATGGTATGGAAACATCGTGGTGTAGCTGCAAACTCAAAAGGTCCCATCTCAATTCTCTAGTGAGGATTTTGATGTGTTATGTTGTAGCTTCACTACCTGTGGTTGGTTGTTGATTACTTCTATTGGGTCCACCATGCACATACTCTAAATATTTATAATGTATTTTTTCCATCAGTTGTCCTTATGACCTCACACATTAGGGGGCATCTATTATAGCATGTTTTGTCACATCACTACAAAATGCTTATTTTTTGTTGATATTCATCTTTGCAGACTTCCTTGTCCCTCTATGGTTCAATTTTCCTATCCCTTATCAGTTATGAACCCTTCAAAAAACCATAATTTACTGCTCATACACACCCTAGATGTGGTTTACACATGTAAACGTCCCATGCCTATGTATAGCCCACGTATGACATGTTTTGAGGGTAAAAAAATATAAAATCTCGGGAAACACAAAAAACAATTTCACGGTTCTTTAACCGCCTCTTTCCCATAGATAAATACCTAAACTTCCCTATATACCTCCCCAAAAGTATAAAAGAGGGAAAAGGAAGCATGAGGAGGAGAGAGAAACATAGCATCCTTAGGTTGATCTTATGAATATTGAAACCATAAACCTTATTCCTGGGTCTGCAATTATTTCCCCCAATATCTGGAAAGTTACATTTCCAACAGTCTTCATCCCTTTCTTGCTAAGAAACTATCATATTGTTTTATTTGGGAATTCTTTTGGAGCACAGAGGAGATGTGTATGTGTGTGGCCCGGGTGGAGGAACTTGTTAATGTAATTGTAACTTTGGAAGATATTCACTTGTATATTTTATGTTGTATTTGTATTTTATTATTGTACCTCCAATGGAGATGTTTATTCCTCCGGTCGGGAGAGTCATTATTGTACTTGAGTCATGTAAAGTCATTGAGGTTAACCCTCCATTGTATGCCGGGGCATTAGACCCCAGAGTCTAGTCTTTTATGGGTTATTAGACTCTCCTAGAGAAGTCGTCCCAATCATTTACACTTAGGGGTAGACCTGTTTGGGGTTAAGGCTAAGTGAAAGTTAAAGTATAAATAGAGAGGTTGCTCCTCTTTATTTCACACATTCACTCACTCACTCACTAATTTGTGCATTAGTGAGAAAGAGGAGGAGTTCACACAAGTGAAGAAGAGAGAAGTTGTTGGAGACCATTTCTATCTTTTGGGGTTTTGTATTGTTGCTCATTCTATCTCTGAGGAAGTTGCGGGGTTTTCTCCTTTATGGTTTCCCCGATGAAACTCTTTGTGTCTCTTGTCTCTTGTGTTAGATTTGCTCTGCATGTTATTCTCTCAGATAAGATCCTAGATCATATTGAATTAAATGATGAAATTCTAACATGGTATCAGAGCTAACCTGAGAAGAAGACATTGTGCAGCTGTAGAAGCTAGGGATTCTTAATTTTTTGGTTTCTCTCCACATATCATCAGCAAAAGGAGGCTAGGCTAACTCGCCTAAGGAAGGCACATCTTTCTGTCGAAGCAGAATTGGATTCTGAGCATTTTCATTTTTTGGCCTGTCACTGCTGCGGGAATTTAAGGCTTTTGATAGAAGTGGAATTTTGGAGTGCTCTCAACATACGATTGTTCTCCTCCTCAAAATCGAAATTTAGAGACAAAGATTGAATTTTTTGGTTGGGTAAATCTCCAGGAATTCAAACCCTAACTTGACTTTTGGACCAAAAAAAACAGAAAACCAGAAATTGACAGAAACTGCAGATCCAAAATTCGTAGGTCACTTTTGAGGGGTCAATTTTTTAAATTTTCAAAATCCAAGTATACCAGCTTGCTCGCCTCAATCAAACACATCTTTCTATCCAGATATAAGTTTCAAATTCCAAGTTTGAATTTTTAAGGTTTCTCTGTCAAACCCTAGCCAGCTCCAGATCCAATTTCAGCAAAACAAGTGGTAAGACCTAAAAGCTTTTATATTTCCATTTGAGTTTCTCATTAAATATGTCTCACCACACCAAGATTGACGATAAGCTTGAAGGGGCTGATAACTTCCGAGCATGGAAGTATAGGATTGGGTTAGTCCTAGAATAGAATGAATTGGACACCTACATAAATGAAGAGGTTCCAGTTCTAGAGGGAGGTGAGGCTAAGGCCTTACATAAGAAGAACTTGGTCAAGGCCAAGAGGATTATTGCAGATTCTATCAAAGACCATCTCATACCACATGTGTCATCTCTAAAGACACTCAAGGAGATGTTTGATTCCTTGACCAAGCTATTTAAAGGAAAGAATATAAATTGGAAGATGACATTGTGGAACCAGCTGAAGAATGTGAAGATACAAAACGCAAAGACCATCCGGTCTTAATTCATAAGGGTTTCTCAAATCAAGGAACAACTTGAAGCCGTGGAAGAAAATATAGAGAATGGAGAAATAGTGATGACCACCTTGAATGGTCTCCCTAGGTCATGGTATTCCTTCATTCAAGGAATTTGTGCTAGAAAGAAGCTCATCACATTCAGTAGGTTGTGGGAGGAATGCTCGCAAGAAGAATCTCGACTCATAGCTCAAGAAGAGAAGATGGGTAATGAAGACTATTGGTTGCAACACTGTTCTAGAGGTTTTCCAATGTAGACCCGAGTACTTCGCGGTACGAGATACCAACAAAACCCCTATTCACCGGCCCTTTTGGCAACAGACTGCAAGCAGCCTGAGGTCTCACCCGAGGTGAAGTTGAGGGGGTGGTTGCAGAACTAGGTTTCCACAACCATGTGATGCGATTGATTCAGCTGATTAATGTGCCGCGCGGTGATCGACTGCGCAACAGCGTTTAGTGATTGCGCGGAGTCTCCTACTCCACGTCGAGTATTTTCGGGAATAAGGATATTCGCACCCTCAGCGCATCCAGAGGCCGCGCAGTGGGGTCTATGAGACTTAACCACTTCTACTCAATCTTATCCAATAGCCCTTAAGCATTCATCATTATTCAGACTGATAAAAATTATGATCTATGCGGATGAGTAAGATACGTAGTGTTGAGTGCTTTGATACCACGATTTACTCCTAATCAATTAATTGTGTGGTTAGGGGCTTGCCTGCTAACATTCATCCATACATGAACTATTATCATTTTATTCCATCCCTTCCGCAGAGAATATAGATAAAACTAAACACATATAAGATAACAGTAACCTTATGCATGCACTGTAAGTAATTTAAATAACAAATTAATAATAATCATGCACAGCAATCACATAAAACAATGGTTTAACGTGGTTCACTCCCCCGGATGGGAAGCTACGTCCACAAGAACTGTTGTTTATTATTTAGGAAAGGGTACAACAGTTCTTTCATCTACGCATTCAGCTGCAGACGTTCTTCTTTCTTTCTCTCAAGATTAGGTCTCTGCACACTCAGCTGTAGAGCCTTTACAATGCTTTTCTCAAACAGATCTCACAATATTCAATAATATTAACCAAATGAGAGTTCCCTTTTTTCCTTTACAAAATTGCCTTATATATAGATCAAGACCCGTAGGTCATGTCTTTACATTTACGAAGGCAGAACTCTTCGGTTTACAAAACTGTCGCTGTTTTCCCAAAACCGGACTACTGATATCTAGCAGCGGATCTTCTGTTATATGTGCGCCAACAGGTTGCTTCCGCCGATCTATTCCTTATTTTCTAGCCTTAGATGACTGGTTCGAGTAGTAGTAGTCTTCTGCCCGTTGTGATCAGTCACCTACCTCCGATCTGCACCTACCCACTGCTTGGTAGTTATCGACGATCTTTGCCAAAAATAGGTCTTCTGTGACCTAACCGAAATAACTGCCTTCATCCGTCGATGTGTTGCTTAGCTAGATCTTCATTGATGTGGCACATCACGGCGATGTGCTCCTTGCAGCACCAACCTCATGGCTCCTCTAACACTATGTTGCGGGCAACTTCGTAACATACCAAAACTTATTCCAAAATTGTTCAAACTTAACTGCACTTAGCTCCACAATTCTCAAAATTCTTCCTATTAAAAAATGCCCCCTATGGGACAGGCCCAACAGGCCCCTAACACTTACATGTGGCTTGCCCCCGAACCACCTGGAACTCCTTGCAAGTGTTCCACTGATTGTTGGCTGATCTTCGTAGTGAACTCGTTGAATCTTTCCATTATCTTTTCTACCATGGTCTTAGTATCCTGTTCAATTTGCCCAACTATTTCCACCATCTCTAATGTTATCTCCTGGCTGATCTGGCCTTCCACCTACTCTTGATTCTAGTTCAGCTCCTTCAACTTTTCTTTGATATCCTGTGAGATCGTGCCGGTGTCCTCTAATAATGGATGCGACTTATCGCCCATTTCTGTCTCCTTCTCCCGCAATGCTTTAACTTCCTTCTTGAGGTTCTTGATTTCCCTGTATTTGAGGAGTTTCTCCCTTGCTGGTAGTGCCTTAACCTCCTCACTCATCGTTTCTAATACTTCTTGTTTTTCCTTCACTTCCTTCTTTACTTCCTGTAATTGTTGATCTTCTTCAAGGGTACTAAATGCCTTCAGTGCTGCTTCCAGTAGACTCTAGCACTTAGTGACTTCGATAGCAATATTTTGTGTCGCGGTCTTCACTACTCCTTGTCTCAATTGTTGTTCATCTGGTGGAGTCTGTGGATTGATCTGCGCTTTCAGGGCAGCAATTTCAAATTCATGGAGAATCTCCATGTCTTCCTTCTCAGTCCTTAGGCTATTGACCAAATCGCCAATCTTGACAATGTTATCTGCTCATTCTGTTTGAATTTCAAACTCATCTATATTTCCTGCAAAGGCAGTGATCGTGTTCTCCAATCTCAGTCGACGATCTGTTTCATCTTGTAATTGCATAGAATTTCATGAGATCTCTTCCTCAAGTTGCATTTGTAACTCTGCTTGTCCTTTCAGTGCTTCTATGGTTTTGTCATGCATTTCTTCACCTAGTTGTGTTTGTAAGTAATGGAGTCCTGGCAATGGTATGGTTGCAAGATCAAGCTCCACACGCTCTACATTCTTTGTATCTAGCATTGCTTGATCTTGTAATGGAAATCTGATAGATAGTGGCTGCAAATGGACAATACAGGACCTCGCGGGAACCGTTATTTGCTGCTACGAAGTCCCCGCGGACCCTTTTCCAGCTACTGACTCATGGTGCAATGGTAATCTTTTGCTGACTTCATCAAATTTTTGGGATATCCCTTGCAGTGTAGTCAGGTTCTGCTTTAAGCTGTCTTGAATTGCCTTTTCCTTCTTTTCTTTGTCTGTCGAAATTTCCTCCATTTGTTCAGTTACCCTCACGGCAGTCATTAAATAATCATCTTCGCAAAGCACTATGTCTAATTGGTCTTTGTTTTCTTTCTGCATTTTCCTTTTTTCCTTATGCCCCGAAGGACTTCCAACATCCTTCATTTTTCCTGACTCTCTATCTTCTACAATGGGACATGGGATAGGGTTATCCTCGCCATAATCACTTTCGATATCCACGACCTCAACTCGGAATTCAGCTGGCCATTCTTTCATTAAGTTCTCAATATCTTCCTTGTACATATTGTAGTTTCCTGGGTACCAATTAGCATTTTTCTTCTGCGCTTTGGGTGAAATGGAGATGCATTTCATCGCAGCATAAAAATTTATAATGCGGATATATTTGCTTGTCACTTGCTTTGGTATGCGAGGTGTAAGCATGATGGCCCCGCGCAGCTGGTCGTAATATGTGTAAAACACCAACACTGTCTCGTGTTTCCTTTCTGGATTCAAGCTCGTCCATAAATTCTGAAATCAAGCACCTCTGCAGTCTGAAGTGTTTGTGACCACTCTGACATAGTGCTTCAGTTCCCTCCACCCCAGGAATTCGATCAATATGATTGTCCAGGTGAAATGAAAATATCCACCATTGATTTCTGTATCATTTAGTTCTTCAAGGAATTCATTTAATAGAAATTGGGACCAATTGAATTCTTGTCCCTCGGCGGCTACAACGCCAACTAGTATTGCGCCTGCGTTTACTTCTAATGGTCTGCACTTCCTTAAGATTTTGCCCGCTAATAGCTGCGTGACAAACCTTATTGCATCATCCTTTATGTCATCTGTCTAGAGTCCTAGCTTCCCTTTGACCACAGATTGTGTTTGATTCATTAATGCTGCTACTTCTTTATCTTTTGTCTTTCCCTGGAAGAACTTCCTTGGGTTTTCTCCCCTTTTGCTTAATACATTTATACGGTAGATTAAGTCAATTGTTAGGTCGATATTCCGGTCTAGCCATAAATATCCCTAGTGGATGCGAGCCATAAGAGTTCTCACCACCGCATTGAGCTCTAGTGATCTATCAAAATGTGGAAGCCTTAGCAAGTTGAGCAGCCCCGATTTGGCTACTCCTGACAACCAGCTCTCGACGACCAAGGTGAGGTCACCCTTTGCATTCTTTTTCCAACACATGTATTTGTCGAGTTAGGACTATGGGAACTTTGGTTCAGTTGGCTTCTCCTTCTACATTGCTAGTAGATTATAATCCTCCCATTTGTAATCTGGAATCTTTTCTAACATATTTTTGTCCACCTCAACATGCTTCGATATAGGTGAGAGTGGTATCTCATACTTTGGGCTCTTCAGCAGTCTAATGGCCGATGCATCCACTGCATGCGGTGAGATGTAGTCTGGAGTCATAGTTAATGGTATCTCTTTATCAGCAAGGGGCTTTTTGGGCCCTACCAAACTTGTCTGCAGTAGTTTTGATCTGGGCGCTGCTGGATTTTTCCCTTTGTCTTGCATTGAGGATCCATGTCTTGGTGATCTCCTTGGATTTTGTTCTGATTCCTTAACGATTTTCTTGTTTAAGATTCTCATTAATTCGTCAATTCCTCCATGTTGGAACAACCTCACAGTCTCTTCAACCGTGAACTCTTCTTCAAATAAAAATCTCTTAGGCATGCAAACACTTTCAACGGTTGTAGACGGCTTATGAAAACTAGCTCAGAAAAAAGTATTTGCAGAAAATTCTAATTGTTTGATACACCCGCAAGATGCTGAGCAATGTTATTTATAGGAGCGGTGGACCCTCCTCCGCGCCCTTGAACGGCTAGATATGCATTTAATGGTGGTATCCATTGGCCAAATCCGGTTTCTTTTGTTGTCTTGTCTTTCAAATTGTGATCAGAACGGCTATCTGTGCTTTAAATGCCTGAGCGGTCAGTAGGGAATTACTGTATAATGGCTATATTCCCAACCGACACTTGTAATGGCTATTTTCTGGAGTGCTGCGTCGAACAGCGGGGAAGGTCATCGTTGGTTCTGCACAGTGATTCCGCGGCATTAATTTCTTTTCTTTCCAGTTGCTGCTTTTTGAATGTCGCAACAGCGCATTGTTTCTTTTCTTTTCCCTTGTTTTTTTTTTTTCAATGCGGTTCGCTGTATAGATCTATCTCTATCATTCTATGTACAGACTTTTTCATAGTTTCTAGTGCCCAACTCCGAGCATACTTGGCACCTAGAAACTTTTCCTTCTTCTAATCATTATGGATGTTGCGAAGCAGGACTATCACGGTAAAGCTTTAGTCTGCTCCCATTTATCTGATTGGATAATGTATCACCAGCTAAAGTGGCTAACTAGACTACACCACCGTTAGTAATATCTATTACAGTATATGGTCCAAGTCAATGCATTTTAAATTTTCCAGGAAACTTCATGAATTTACTATCATACAAGAGGACTAGAACACCTACCTAGAAAGACTTATTCTTGATGTGGCGGTCGTGCCATGCTTTTTCTCGTTCTTTCTGCACTTGCTAGTGGAATCCCGTGATGAAGCGCTCTTCTTCCAACCCAACCAACTGTGACAGCCTTTCTTCTAGTGCTACGTGATCTGCCATCCCTATAAATGCAGCTATTCTCAAGCTGGGTATAATGTACTCCATTGGCATTATTGCTTCTTATCTGTAAGCCAATCTGAAAGGTGTATGTCCAGTTAACTACTTGCATGTCATTCTGTATTCCCATAACACTGAAGGAATGTGCAGGTCCCAGTCATCGCAGTTTACATTGCATACCCTGGTTACCACATTCTCAAGTACTTTATTAAATGCTTCAACAGTACCATTCGCTTGTGGATGATAAGGTGTACTGCGCTGATGATGGATGTGGAATTCTTCAGTCAAAGCTTCAATAGTTCTGTTCAGAAAATGAGTAACCTGATCACTCATAAAAAAATTTGGGCATCCAAATCATGTAAGGATATTCTCAAAAAGAAATTGTGTGGCTGGAGCTACACTACAGTCTTTGACTGATTTTGCTTCTTCCCATCTGGTGAGGTAATCAGTTGTTGTAATAATGTATCTCGCATTAGTTCTTTTTCTCGTTGGGTTAATAGGTCCCACAAAATCAATTGCCCATTTCTCAAATGCCTGCAAGGTCAACTGAGGGTTCAATGGCATTTCATCTCTTCTTGACGGTTTCCCTATCCTTTGATCGACATCGCAGTTCTGGCAATGTTCTTTGGATTCCTTATGGATTGTATTCCATCATAGCCCTGCACGCAATATCTTCTATGCAGTAGCCCTTCCTGCATAATGACCTCCTGCGACTCCTGAATGTGCATTAGCTAATATAAGTAGCTTCTCGTGTTCTAATACACATCTTCGTAGCACTTCATCAGGTCCTAACTTGTAGATTTGTCTTGCAATAATGGTGAAATCTGTCACTCGTACTACCAGCTGCTTCTTTTGCTGCATAGTAAATTCAGTAGGTACGAATCCGATAGTTAGAAAGTCAATGATATCCTGATAATAATCATCCGCTATCTGTATAGCAAATAATTGTGCATCAGGCAGATTGTCTTCTAGATTCATTGGTTCCTCTCCTGACTCGATCCTTGATAGATGATCAGGGCCTAAATTTAATCTACCTGGTTTAATTATTATTTCAAAATCATACTCTTGGAAGAGTAAGAGCCATCTGCATATTCGTCCCGCTAACACTGGCTTATTGACCAAGTATTTCAATGCAGAATGGTCAGTAAACATTGAAAAGTGCACACCAAGCAAATAGTGCCTGAACTTCCATAGTGCATATACCATTGCAAGTCCTTCTCTTTCAGTAGTGGTGTAGTTCTTCTCAGCAGATGACAAATTTCTGCTGGAAAATGCAATGGGATGGTCAATTCCTCCTTCTCCTGGTTGCGCAAGAACGATACCCAATGTTATACATGAAGCATCAACATGTACGTGAAATGGATTTTCCCAGTCTGGAAAAACTAGGATCGACGCGGCAACCATTTTTTATTTCAATGTGTTGAATCCTTTCTCGCAGTCCTCATTCCAAATGAATGATGCATCCTTTTTCAAAAGCTTCTCCATTGTTGCGGTTATCTGTGCATACCCCTTTATGAATTTCTTGTAGTATCCAGTATGCCCTAGTGTAGTGCACAATTGTTTAACTGAATTTGGTGTAGGTAAATTTACAATAATTGCGATCTTTGTTGGATCAACCATTAACCCTTGCTTGCACACGATGTGTCCCAGTAGAATCCCATAAGGAACACAGAAAATACATTTCTTTAAATTCAATGAAACATGATGTTGTCTACATTTTTCTATCATCATTCTGAGGTTCGCGGCATCGTTCTTCAGTAACCCAAAAATGGTCCAATCATCAAAGTAAACTTCTAGAAACTTGTGGATGAAGTCTTTGAATGCTGCGATCACTACTCTTGAAAATATGGCTAGTGCATTCTTCAAGCCAAAAGGCATCACTGTATACTGAAATGACCCCCATTCTGTTGCAAAAGTGGTTTTGTGCCTATCAGCTAGATCAATTTTTATCTGATGGTATCCAGAAAATCCATCAGTAAAAGAGTATGCTTCATTCCCTCCAACATTATCAAGAACTTCATCGGTAAAAGGTGTAGGAAAGGGATCATGCATAGAGGCATCATTCAACTTTATGAGGTCAACACAGATCCTAATCTCACCCTTTGTTTTCTTGTCTTGAATGACCATCAGGATTATCCATTCAGATTCTTCAACCGGCTCAATAATTCCTGTGTCGAGCATCTTATCAAGTTCTGCCTTAACTCATTCTTTGTAGCATCAATTCAGTCTATATGGCCTTTGTTTAATAGGTTTCACTCCTAGCTTAAGAGGAATTCTAATCACTCCTAAGTCTCCCAGGATACCTTTCATCTCCGTGAACCTCATTGGGAATACTTCCTGATATTCCTGTAATATAGTTGCGATCTCTGCAACTGTGTCATCATCCCAGTAGTCTCCTATTGTTGCAAACTTCGGCTCTTCACTAGTACCGATGTTCACTTTCTTTGTCTTGATTGGTTCACTTATGTCAGGAATCTCTAATGGAGGTCCTTCTACTTCGCGCATTCCTTCAAATTCAGGGATTTTTACATTACACGGATCCTCCTCATCGTTGTCTTCCTTATCTTCATCTTTTTCATCTAAGTTATAACAGCCCATGACTTGGTCTGCTTGTTCTATCCAATCTGGTTGGAGACTCACAAGTACATTGCTTGTGTCAAAAAACTCTTCTAGTGTTATATTTTCCTCCTTGCGATGTGGGCTAAATATGTTTCGCTTGATCAGTTGCAGCGTGTCATGTATAGTCGGCTGGTCATCTTGAAAACTAAAATCCTTCTGGAAGGTCGCAGTAAGGATGGACCAATCCGTGGTTCCTATGCGCATCTCCTCTTGTAGGTACCGGTTTTTTGGAATAGGCTCCTCTAACGTATGCACAAAGAGATGTACCCATTCTATCTACGGTCTTTCCTTCCAAGCTTGTATACATGCTGCGATATGATCTCCTAGATTCCTCTGACCATTATATTTGTCAAATGGTAGTGTGAGCTTATCAGCAAATCTAATTTTTAGTTTTATTCTACACTGGCCCAAGTTGTCATTGTCTTTTTGTGTGTATCCCACCATCTGGCAGGTGTTTCTTTGAGTGCCATGTCTAATGTTGAGACGCGATGTTCATCTGCCACAGCTGCAGTGTATTCTTTGATAAATGAATAAACGTTAGCTATACCATCATAAGTGGGGATTGGACTTACCTGCTTTCCAATCCAGTGGAGTGACTTTGTAATTGTCGCGCATCTCCTGGAAGATACTTCATGCCTTCTGTGTTTCCAGTTTTCTAATCCTGCACCTGAGTCTGAGATGCAAGAACTATCACAGCGCCAGCCGATAATTCCATCCGCAGTAGGATCAATATAATCCGTAGCATTTGTTGTCATTTGATAGATACGGTCAAGGTCTTGAGTTCTGTACTCTTCTTGACTAGGTTCAACATATCGCTCCCCCTGTGAAGGATCTAATGGTGCGACAACCCTTATTTCATTGCCTTCAAATATGATTTTCATTGTTTTCACATTGATTACAATGGAGTTCGTCATTTCCCAATCGATGCCCAGTAGTGCTGGATAAGGATTGCTATCATCTACAATTTCAATTACTTCGAAGTCTGCATAACTTTGCACTCCATCAATGTTGACAATGGTATTGGTTAACCTTCCTAGCGGTATAACTATACCTTGATTAGCCATTCTTAACTGTATAGGTGACCACTGTAACTTTGGTTTTCCCGTCGCCTGCCATGTCTACTTGGTTAAGACATTCACTTCATATCCGAGATCAAGAATGATCTCGTCCATCTCGTAATCTCCTATGTGCAATGAACTACATTTCTCTACTAGTTCTTTTGGGACTTCTAATGTTATGTACTGCGCCATGTGCTATTCCTTTCTTACTGCATGATTCGTACTGATTTATTAGTTTTTCAAATTCCATAAGAGTGTCATTGTTTTTAAATAACTTGATGCAGCTTTGTAGAAATTGCGCAACAAAATTAGAGGTATCTGGTGCAGTGCGCGTCTGACCATATGCCAGTGGCATATCTTCTATTTGTGGTACTTCACTTCGCAGTGGGATCCTTGGTGAAGTAGGTGGTTGTTCTTTAAACATGTCCTGTGCTTCTTTAAATATTTCCTTATTTTTCTGTAAGTTCAATGGAGGTTCTTTCCCATGAGCTTTTCTAATTCCTACTGTTTCTCTAGGGTTCTTATGAGGATCAGTTTTTCCAAAAGTCGAGGCTTCCGTGTTGTTGTATTTTCCTGTATCAGTGCCACTTCGCGTTACTATTAACGCTTTCACCTGTAGGTCTTTTCTCTGATGCAATTAACTAGATGTTAGGGTTCGGTGTTTCTATTCTTCTTCTCTTCTGCATTTCTACCTCAAGCGCGGGGAAATATTCAATCACATGTTCAAATGATTTACAGTAGTTGCATGTGGTGCATGGATTAGTACATTCTCTTGATACATGACCTTGCTGACCACAGTGATAGCATATGACCTGGCCTCGTCCTCTTCCTTGATTTTGCCCAGTATTTCTTCCTCTCCCGCAATATCCACCACCGCGGCCTCTATATCCTCCTTGATCATAGTGGGTGTTCTCTTGCTTTGGCCGATTTTCCTCTTGAACGCGGTACATTCTAGCACCTCGCATTGCTTCCATATCTCACATCCTTTCATTCATCAGTTCATAAGTGCAACAGTTGGACTCATCATGTCTAACTGACTTACAGAAATTGCATTGTAAGTTTTTAGGTGTCTTTACATATTTTTGTATCAGGTAGCAGTCCTAAAGTCTGTGTCCTCTGCTTCTACAAATTTCACACCATGGTGCCTGGTTCTGATTCATATTTATTGGGTTTAGTGTGCCACTGTTAAAGTATTCTTGAAATAAGGGGCAATGTTCTCTGGTGTGGCCCTCTCCTTTGAATCCTGTGCACCAAACTTCATGTCATTGTTCATGTCTCTGCTCTTTTCCATTCTTCATACCTTGTAATTCTAATGTCAAGGTAGCCAATTGGTTTTGGATCTGTATCATCCCAAAACTACTTTCTCCAATTGGTGAAGCTTCCAACTTCATTGCAATCTCCAAGGCCTAAACTTGAGATACAACCTTTTGTTGCATTGGTGGTTATCTGATGTGGGGCAACATCGCAGCAATGAACCATTCTTGATGCTGTTGCGGAGCTATAACAAAGCTTACTTGGTCCAACAATGTTTTGAATTTTTGGTCAAATTCCCAGACCGATTCAGTAGGTTTCTGCTTGATTTCTTTCAACTCTGTTATGCACTGTGATTCTGATTTGGGTTTCTTAAACTCTGCTGCAATCTCGGTCTTGATATCTGCTAAGGTTCTTGGTTGTGCTTGAGAATACTTCATAAACCAATGTAGCGCTCTGTCTTTGAAAGTAGTTATGAGTTGCACTCTTTTTATTACATCATATGTGACTTGCTTGACACTCCACACTACTTCACATAGAAACCAATGTTGATCAGGGTCTTCCTGACCCATTCCTTTGAATATCGACAGTTTTATATCATTATCTGTCATTCTGCTTCCAGATTTTGTACTATTCTGAGACCGATTCCCTGTGACAAAAGTAGATACATGTTGCTGGATCGTGCTAGGGATAGTATTCTGTGGAATGGGCTGAGATGTAGTGTTGTGACCACTCAGTCCTGTGATGTTACTAGTGTTACTGATCTAAGGGATGGGCTGAGCGACACTCGCAGTGGGTAGGTTCTGGACTGATTGATTCTTAGGTATAATACGCTGGATTGTGGATGATAACTGAGTGTTCTTACTATTGAGGTCACATGGAATTTCAGTATCTATACGGTTTCTAGAGGATGTGGGTTTTTTCTCGTTAGTAAGCTTGTATATCTTTCCACTTCTCAAAGTATGGTTTTCTTCGTCAGAATCAATGTATGTGTTCTCTACCATGACAGATTTAGAACTATTGCCGCATTCTTAAAACACCTTTCTCAGCTAAAAGCATTTTAATGTATAAACTGAGGTTGTTTAGGAACTTACCTCTGAATCCTTCGAAAAAGTATGCTTCAGCTTGGTTGTATGATTTTAGTGTATCTACAGTAAACTCGGTCACAAATCCCTCTAATATGCTATCAACCCAGAAGTCAACTGTTCACGACAGTGGGCTGTCGATTGCTTTGAGCTGTTCAGTAAGCTCCAGACTCCAATCTGTAGTTACTCCGCCCTGGGAACAATTCTTTCTTTCTGCTAGGTGCGATATCCACTCATGTAGCTCGTTTGGAAATGATGCCCAAAACATTTCGTGGATGTCTCTCCACAAGTATCTATTCAACCATTGTAGGTCAGATAGACGTGGATGTCTGTTTTCTTTCTTTGCGAAGTCTCTTTCGATCTTATCGCACCAAGCCGAGATCTCTTTCTATTCTAGATGCCAACTGTCAGACATTACTTTTCTGAATACACTATCGCATCACTGGTCTTAGCGCGACAACAGAACCATTTGTTGGTTCTCAACACTGTTCTAGAGGTTTCCAATGTAGACCCAGGTACTTCGCAGTACGAGATACCAACAAAACCCCTATTCACCGGCCCTTTCGGCAACAAACTGCAAGCAGCATGAGGTCTCACCCGAGGCGAAGTTGAGGGGGTGGTTGCAGAAGCAGGTTTCCACAACTATGTGATGCAATTGATTCAGTTGATTAATGCGCCCCGCGGTGACGGACTGCGCAACAGCGTTTAGTGATTGCACGGAGTCTCCTACTCCACGTCGAGTATTTTCGGGAATAAGGATATTCGCACCCTCAGCGTGTCCAGAGGCTGCATAGTGGGGTCTATGAGACTTAACCACTTCTACTCAATCTTATCCAATAGCCCTTAAGCATTCGTCATTATTCATACTGATAAACATTATGATCTATGCGGATGAGTAAGATACGTAGTGCTGAGTGCTTTGATACCATGATTTACTCCTAATCAATTAACTGTGTGGTTAGGGGATTTCCTGCTAACATTCATCCATACATGAACTATTATCATTTTATTCCATCCCTTCTGTGGAGAATATAGATAAAACTAAACACATATAAGATAATAGTAACCTTATGCATGCACTGTAAGTAATTTAAATAACAAATTAATAATAATCATGCACAACAATCACATAACACAATGGTTTAACATGGTTCACTCCTCCAGATGGGAAGCTACGTCCACAAGAACTGTTGTTTATTATTTAGGAAAGGGTACAACAGTTATTCTGTCTGCGCAATTAGCTGCAGACGTTCTTCTTTCTTTCTCTCAAGATTAGGTCTCTGTGCACTCAGCTACAGAGCCTTTACAATGCTTTTCTCGAACAGATCTCACAATATTCAATAATATTAACCAAATGAGAGTTCTCTTTTTTCCTTTACAAAATTGCCTTATATATAGATCAAGACCCGTAGGTCATGTCTTTACATTTATGAAGGTAGAACCCTTAGGTTTACAAAACTGTCGCTGTTTTCCCAAAACCGGACTACTGATATCTGGCAGCGGATCTTCTGTTATATGCGCACCAACAGGTTGCTTCCGCCGATCTATTCCTTCTTTTCCAGCCTTAGATGACTGGTTTGATTAGTAGTAGTCTTCTGCCCGTTTTGATCAGTCACCTACCTCCAATCTGTACCTACCCACTGCTTGGTAGTTATCGACGATCTTTGCCAAAAATAGGTCTTTTGTGACCTAACCGAAATAACTGCCTTCATCTGTCGATGTTGTGCTTAGCTGGATCTTCGTTGACGTGGCACATCGCGACGCTATGCTCCTCGTAGCACCAACCTTGTGGCTCCTCTGACACTATGCTGCATGCAACTTCGCAGCATACCAAAATGTATCCCAAAATTGTTCAAACTTAACTGCGCTTAGCTCCGCAATTCTCAAAATTCTTCCTGTTCAAAAATGCCCCATCTGGGCCAAGCCCAACAAAGACCAAGCTCTCACAACACACTCCAGGAGAAATGATAACAAGAGGGTTCACCACCATAGTAAGAAAGAAAAACACCACCACCAGAATCTGAGGGAAAAATTTAGATCCCAAAGAGATGTATCCACCATTCGATGCTATACATGTGATGAGAAAGGACACTACTCCAGGGATTATCCTAGAAATAAAAGTGGCTCTCACAAGAAGAAGCACAACAAAACAAGACATCATGCTCACACTGCAGAGGATGATGAACCTCCTAGGAAGAGAGCCAGAGAAGAAAGTGAAGATTCTTCAAGTGATGAAGAATATGTATTGTAATGAAGGTAACCAGCTACAAGGGTTTATTTAGAAGATTCCACCTCATAAGATGAAGCTAAAGATGACTTTCAATATTACATGAAAGGAGTAGAAGAAGCTACTGCAGAGTTGGACTCCGGAAAACAAATAAAGATCAATAATCTATGGAAGAACCTCTCATCCATTTTCAACATTGGTTAAGGTGCACACTATCAGAGACTCTACTAGTTCTTGCAAGGAAGCAAAGATCAAGAGGGAGCAAACACCAGTATTTCCTGCAAGGAAGCAAAGATTGAGAGGGAGTCCACCCAACAACCAAACAAAGATAAGTATTTAAATTGTCATTTCTTGTATATATGATTACTTAAATGATGTTGATGTATATTATGCATGTTAGAAAAGTTGCATTAATGAACAAGATACTACTAATATGCAAGTAATGGGTAAGTAGCCTATGGTACTGTACAACACTCCATTGCTACTTATCTAGATTGAAACCTCTTTGCTAACATGTTGGGAGTAGTGCACACTCTTAACAATGTTCTGGTAGAGATGGAAGGCATCTAGAAAGTTACAGGATATGGATAAATGTTGTATTGAAGCATTGGATAACATAATTGCATGATTGTATGACCTATGTCTTTATGCGTAAGAACTTGTTCTGAAAACTATGAGATGTTCCTAATGATGCAATTGAACTTGACTTGTTGGAAAGATCGTATACCATCACCTACAAGAGAGACTTGTTTTGAAGAACAAGCGACGAAGACTCAACATACATCAGAAAACTACCTATTGAAGATATTGAAGAACCTAAAGTTCCCAGGATCAAAAATACTATAATGGAAGAAGCGATTCTAGAAGAATATCAAGAACGAGAGATGGAAGACCCATAGGAACCTGTAGATCCACCACATGAGAAGAATTCTCACAAGAGGAAACCAACATGGGTACGAGAAGCATTTCAAGATGCAGAGAGATATGGTGCTCCAGAGAAAGCAAGAGACCGAGACCATTCTCCAGTTATGTAGCCCTGTTGTGTGACATCATTGACAAAGAACCTTCCAACTATGAGGAAGCAGTTGAGAAGAAAGAATGGAAGGATGCCATGATCAAGGAGTACCAGTTGATCATGAAGAATGATGTCTGGGATGTGGTCCCGAGACTAGTAGGGAAGTTTGTTGTGACTTCCAAATGCATCTACAAGATCAAGCATGCTGCAGATGGCAGCATAGAGAAACACAAGGCAAGATTTGTGGCACATGGATTCTCCCAGAAGGAAGGGATAGACTATGAGAAAACATTTGCACCTGTATCCAGATACACTTCCATTGGATCAGTACTTTCTTTGGCTACAGTGATGAAGTGGAAGGTACACCAGATGGATGTCAAGACAGCATTCTTGAATGGTGTAGTAGAGGAGGAAGTGTGTGTGGAGAAGCCTCTCGGATTTGAGACACATGACAGGGAGACTCATGTGCGCAAATTGAAGAAAGTCTTGTATGGATTGAAACAGGCACCTGGGAAGTGGTACGGCAGGATAGACAGCTTCCTAACTAGATTTGGCTTTACCAAGAGTAAAGCGGATTCCAACCTTTACTACAAGGTTGAGGAAGGCAACCCAGTGATACTTCTACTTTATGTAGATGACCTGTTTGTGACAGGTGAGGATGGGATGATTGTTGACACGAAGAGGAAGCTTGCTTTCAAGTTCGAGATGAAGGACTTGGGTATGATGCACTATTTTCTAGGCATGGAGGTGTGGCAGAGTGCGGATGGAATCTTCCTTGGACAAGGGAAGTATGCAGTAGAGATCTTGAAGAGGTTCGGGATGATGGACTGCAAGGCCATGACCACACCTATGGAATCAAACCTGAAGCTATTAAGTGATGCTTCATCAGAGTCAGTTTATGCCATGATGTATCGTCAGATGATTGGATCCTTGATGTACCTGACGAATACGAGACCGGATATTTGCTTTGTTGTGAACACATTGAGCTAGTTCCTGATGGATCCGAGACATGTTCACTTGATTGCTGCAAAGCATATTTTGAGGTACCTGAGTGGTACAGTCGATTATGGGCTCAATTATGATGCGAATCAGAAGATTAACCTGGAGGGTTATGTTGATTCGGATTGGGAAGGTAGTGCCATTGATAGGAAGAGCACTTTGGGGTGATGCTTCAGTATGGGATTAGGTGTGATCTCTTGGTTTAGCAAGAAGCAGTCCTGCATGGCACTGAGTACAACCGAAGCATAGTATGTCATAGCTTGTTCGGCTAGTTGTGAGGCAGTATGGCTGAGAAAGCTACTGTCTTATTTATTTTATATCCAGTTGGATGCTACTTGTATATATTGGGACAACCAGAGCTGTGTGAAGTTGTCTTAGAACTCGGTGTTCCATGACAAGTCGAAGCACATTGAGATCAAGTATCACTATATTAGGGATATGGTGCAAAGAGGAGTAGTGAAGCTCCAGTATGTTGCGACGGAGGAGCAAATAGCTGATGTGTTGACCAAGCCACTAGCCAGAGTGAAGTTTGAGTACTTCAGAGAGAAGCTTGGTGTACTTCATATCGAGGTTCCTTCCAAGGGGAAGTGATGAGTCTAGAAGACGTAGATGCACATGGGCCATTCTCACATATTGGTAGGTCTGTGCCTCCTATGTTGGTAGATGTAAGGATCGGGCCATTCTTGCATTGTGGTAGGTTCGTGCCTCCTATGTTGGTAGATGTAAGGGATGAGCCATTCTCGCATGGTGGTAGGTTCATTCCTCCCATGTTGGTAGATGTAAGGGTTGGGTCTCGCATTGTGGTAGGTTTGTGCCTCCCATGCTAGTAGACAAGGTCTCGTATGGTGGTAGGTTCGTGCCTCCCATACTAGAGACATTGTGATGTGCATCCGGGTTGTGCTCCATTGGCGATGAGATGATCTGAAGATGATGAGGTGACAGTAGGGTACACAGGTTTTGGAGAGGCATGTAATCAGTCCTGAGATGCTCCTTCAAGTTTTGCAGAGGCATATAATCAGTCCTGGGAGATCTTGTAGGTTTTGCAGAGGCATATAATAAGTCCTGAGATGTACCTACTTGATGGCTTTTTCTGAGAGATGATGAATACCTACATGGAGGCTAGGCCTACATCCAACATGAAAAAGGGTTGGCTCTGTAGAACTTCCTATGACAATGATCCAGCTTTGATGATGATCTAATGAAGAAGACTTGTGCTGATGACTGTGTCAAGAGAATACCTTCCTAGTTAAGAGGGAGTGTTAATGTAATTGTAACTTCGGAAGATATTCACTTATATATTTTATGTTGTATTTGTATTTTATTATTGTACCTCTAATGGAGATGTTTATTCCTCTTGTCGGGAGAGTCATTATTGTACTTGAGTCATGTAAAGTCATTGAGGTTAACCCTCCATTGTATGTCGAGGCATTAGACCCCATAGTCGAGTCTTTTATGGGTTATTAGACTCTCCTAGAGAAGTCGGCCCAGTCAGGTACACTTAGGGGCCGACCTGTTTGGGGTTAAGGATAACTGAAAGTTAAAGTATAAATAGAGAGGGTGCTCCTCTCTATTTCACACATTCACTCACTCACTCATTTGCGCATTAGTGAGAGAGAGGAGGAGTTCACACAAGTGAAGAAGAGAGAATCTACTGGAGACCATTTCTATCTTTTGGGGTTTTGTATTGTTGCTCATTTTATCTTTGAGGAAGTTGTGGGGTTTTCTCCTTTATGGTTTCCCCGATGAAACTCTTTGTGTCTCTTTTCTCTTGTGTTTGATTTGTTGTGCATGTTATTCTCGCAGATAGATCCTATATCATATTGAATTAAATGATGAAAATCTAACAGAACTTAGCATCCAATTCAAAACAGTGCCACAACCTTGAACAGGTGAAGTCCATCTTGTATTCTACTATTTATTTTATATAAATAATTCTCTTTCCTATCCAACAATGTGTTAATTTCTTGTTCTTTTTTATCTTGTAAATTCATCACATTTATTTGCAATTAAATTATTATATTTGCAGTTGTTTACTTGTATCTTTGTTTGTGTCGATGATTGCAAGTCATTGAAGATACATTTGGATCATAATTCGAAAGAGGGATCTTTTACAAATATTGTTCATTTCTATCATAGTGTATGATGATAATGTTCATCAATTATCTATTCTCCTCTCTTCTATTCAGGTCCTCAAACTGACTTATCCTTCATATATGTAGAAATTGAAAAACCAAAGAAAGAGCACTAAGGAGATCGTACTCAATCCCATGTTTCACAGATCTTCAAATCTATCACAACAAATTGATACTAAATTCAAAATCAAGGATAAGTATTGTAGCCTAAGATAATGTGTCATAGGAGAAAAATAGGATGTTTATTCTTTACAATTAATTATTTAATGACAATAAATGCATGAAATTATCCTTCTCATTCTAGAATTGGGCTTGGTTGAGCCGAAACACCTTATTTTAGAGACATAGTTGACTTTTGAGTTGACCATGAGATATTGCTTCCCATGTTTGGCTTGGAACCTATTCAATAGGTTCCAGGCCATATTGTGGGGCCTGTGCACAAAACCCATATGGCGGATTTCTATTTGAGGTGGCTCTAGTATGATAACCAACGAATGGTTACAAAATCTGTACAATAGTTACAAGATCCAAAATTCTCGTAACTATCATGAGTAAAACATTCCAAATCCATATATTCATCAAAAATAGGAATTATTATGAAAATAGACAACATAGCACCTTGTGAATCCCTTTGCAATGTATACCTTGTAAAAGCATGAGTAAGATGTCAAAAAGGGTTTAAGGTGGAGGAATAGGAGGTCAAAAGGTTATGAATGATAGTGAAAATACACCAAAACTAGGGCCCGCCATCTCCCCCACACCTAAGGTATTGCATGTCCTCATGCAATTGGCCTAGATAGGTGGCCATGACTTCAACACTACTTCCAAAAATTTCCCATAAATGTAACAAAATTGTGCCAGACTCGAACATTTTCATGTGTGAGTTGCAGCATTGATCAAAATTTCCATATTGGAGGTTGATACTTTATAGGTTTGCTTCTTCTTTTGTTTCTTCCTAATCTCAATTCTCAACCTTTGATTTTGCAATTCAACATGTCGACTCTTTTATACCATTTTCTTGCTTGCTTGAGCAACCTTTTATTCTCAAATTCTAGATGTTAATCCTTCTCTCTTTGCAATATGGCACTTTGACTCCCCAAGGACTTATTCTCATGCTTGATATGACAATACAAAAGCTCAACTCCTTAATTTCTTCTTTTAACTTCTTGATTTTCTTGTTCTTCTTTCTCATGTTTGAAGAATCAGAGGAATGTATAGGGTTGGAATGTACTACTTCTATTACAGGTTTTGGAAACTGTGTTTCATAGTCATAATCATCAAATTCTTACTGGGTGGAATGGGAATCCATATTGGACAATCGGGTTTTGGGATTCTTAGGAAAATTTTCATAAACTATCACTTGATCTCCTGCTCCTCATGAATGGGCTTCGATTCAATTTGTGTTTGCCTTGCCATTATTATTGTATATATGTGGCCAATAGGTGGAACATCTTTAGTGCTTGGGCCCTTCTTTTTCCTTAATGACTTAGATTTAGGCTCTCCCACCTGCACATTTAAAACCTCACCAGAGTTTTCATTATCGACATCATGAACAATCGTGACAAAGTTTTCTTGACACCCATTGTGGACTAGAAATCGTTCCCATGTATCATTCCTATTCTACAATTCTGCCACAATGATTATTTTAACCATGTCGTGATGGTATAAACTTATACCTATGTTTTTAGAGTTTCATTGAATGTGCAATGCCATTTTGGTAAGGCTCTTTCACAAGTAGAATGGTGGATTGATATTTTTATCAGCTTCAAAATGCAGAAGTAAATTCTAATATGGTATAAAAATGTAAGTCCATACCTACCTTCACACGTGATATACTTCTGAATGAAATACAAAAGTTCTTTCTAGGTATCCTTTAGCATGATCTTGGTACTTCTTTTGCCCAATTAGAATTTTACTTTGATGGGCACAGAAATTGGGTCCAAACCCCTTTCTTTAACTGCTTGTTTTTAACCACTTTTATCCATATTGAGGTAATCCGGTAGCACTGGAAATCAAATCCTCCAATACTTCAAACACAAAGTTTCTTACCTGAGAAACAGCTCCATCAAAACCCTATGCAAATGCTTGTGTCACCTTATGAGTATACCCTTGGAATTTTGTAAAGAATGGAAGCCACCCAACCTCTTGCAAAACATGCTTACATTTTTGGTATGCTTCTAAAAGTTCAATGTATGTGGGTTCCTATCAGGTGACACCCTTCTTACCCATAACTTCATACTAGCGGAGTGGAGGGTTTTTCTAAGCACTTCAACCAGAGCTGGAATCGAACCTAAAGCTATTAAGTGATGCTTCATCAGAGTCAGTTTATGTCACGATGTATCGTCAGATGATTGGATCCTTGATGTACCTGACGAATACAAGACTAGATATTTGCTTTGTTGTGAACACATTGAGCCAGTTCCTAACGGATCCGAGACATGTTCACTTGATTGTTGCAAAGCATATTCTGAGGTACCTGAGGGGTACAGTGGATTATGGGCTCAATTATGATGCGAATCAGAAGATTAACATGGAGGGTTATGTTGATTCTTATTGGGAAGGTAGTTCCATTGATAGGAAGAGCACTTCGGAGTGCTACTTCAGTATGGGATTAGGTGTGATCTCTTGGTTTAGCAGGAAGCATTCCTGCGTGGCACTAAGTACAGCCGAAGCATAGTATGTCGTAGCTTGTTCGGCTAGTTGTGAGGTAGTATGGCTAAAAAAGCTACTGTTTGATTTATTTGATCTCCAATTGGATGCTACTTGTATATATTGGGACAACCAGAGCTGTTTGAAGTTGTCTGAGAACACGGTGTTCCATGACTGTCGATCAAAACCCTAGCTAAAGTCTTGGAGACTCCACTATTGGCCTTTGAATTTCTGGTTAAAAATTTAAAAGTTTTTATTTTCTGCAAGTATTTTTCTCTTTTCCTTATTCGGCTGTGGCTTCGGCCAGTTGGGTTTTCTGCCCAGATTGCGTTTCTGTTCATCGCATCCGTGACCCAGAACGCAACTTTCGGCCTTTTTTCTGCGATCCAAATCGCAACTTTCTGCCCTTTTCCCACGGCCCAGACCGCGACTTCCTGTTGTTTTTCCGCAACCCGACCACAACTTTCTGCCTCTTTCCCGCAGCCCAAACTGCAGCTTTCTGCCCCTTTGTCTCACTCCAAACCGCACATTTTTGCCACAGACCTGCCATCCGACCGTAGCTTTCTGCCCCTTTGCCGTGCTCCAGACCGCGCATTTTGGCAATAGACCTGCGATCCGACCGCAGCTTTCTACTCTTTTGCCGCGCCCCAGACCGCGCATTTTGGCCACAGACCCGCGATCTGACTGTAGCTTTCTGCCCCTTTGCCACGCTCTAGACTGCACATTTTGGCCACAGACCCGCGATCCGACTGCGGGTTTTACCCCTACAGCCGTGGTCCAGACCGCGCATTTTAGCCACAAACCTATGATCCGACTGTAGGTTTCATCATTACAGCCTCACTCCAGACCGCGCAGTTTAGCCACAGACCCACGATCCGACCGCAGGATTCACCCCTACAGTTGTGCTCTAGGCCACGCATTTCAGTCACAGACCCGCAATCTGTTTTCTACATTTTTACCCTTTTTGAACCCAGAATTTTGCTGCACTATTTTCTGCACCTGCACAGCCACCTGTTCTATCTGCAGCCACAATTACCTACAGCCTTTTTCTACAGTTTGCTTTCTGTTCCATTTACATAATTTTTTTAAAAAATTTCAAGCATTTACATTGAAAAAAGAAAATTTTGCATTGCAAGTTAAATTTCTGCATTATTATTGGTTAAAAAAGTTGCCCACGCATGGCACTTTTGATTGGGTTCATTACCTCACATGCACACACTCTATCACCTAGTTCAAGTGAGCCTTAAAACACTACTTAACACAACCAACATTCTAGCCCCACTTGGGGAACACATAAGAATATTGTAGTTAGGTAGGATAGGGGGGATAGGCATCCAAATAACACCCCTCGGTCGCTTACACTTGAGACATAATCGTTGTCCTTTAGGGTACCAAAATCCCCTAGTATTTTTTTACACGGTCACAACCAGTTTATCAGAGGGCCTCTCCCTTAGGAGGGTTGAAGTAGCCAGACTGGTTCCGGAGGCCTGAGTGGAATACCGCAATCCATTTAGTAACCGAAGGCTACCTACTCGTTGGTTTGTGTGTGGTGATTCCTTTTAGGCCCACACGGTGATAGGACCGGAGCTACAGATTCACCTTTTCTGGACGTGTCATGAACAGGGTATCTTAGTTTCCTTACTTCTAGGATTTTCTTACCCAATGTCCCTCCCAGTAGGAGGATATCTTTAGCCACTTGGCTCTACTATCCATATTGTCTGACTTGGATTTCATCACCTTGCAGAGGATATGACTGGTTGAGTCATAATACTATTTAGCTAGGTGTTTGCATGCTCCCTTACCTCCCTTTGGTCTAGTGAGTCCACTATTTTTATTTTTTAGGAAACCTGCTGCTTGTTGGTATTCTAACCATTGTTGTTGACGCTCCGCTTATTGTAGCACAGCTGTTACAGTGAGCGTTTTGAGCTGGTTGTTGGCCTGAGTGCCGTATCTTTTGCGCTCTCCTTCTGTACACTCAGCTGCATTAGGGTTTTTTAGCCATTTTTCACTCAACACAACCCCCAGATACTTGACACCATCTGTCACCATTAAGTCCTCGAGACATTCTCAGCGCCTCTGGGGTGAGCCCCCGCAGCATGGTTCACTTGACATCACTCGTCACAGACGTAGAGCTTCATCACTTGATACCACTCGTCATAGACCTCGAGCTTCATCACTTGACTCTACTCGTCGACGACATAGAGCTCCGTCCCCCAGCTCTGACGCCCCTTATTTCACGTATGATTCTAAGGCAGAGTCTGAAAACCCCACTTACACTGCACCAACCAGCCCCATGGCTGGCATGACTTCCAACCCCTTCTTTGTAGGGACCCTTGGTGGAGCATCCACAACCACCCCAACCACCACATGTGCTTTGGGTATGCCCTCGATGGGGCCCACACCCACCATTCCAATCACTGTGCCAATTCCAGTGGCTAGCATACCCAACCCAACCCCACTAGTGACTCACACTACACTTGGCGGCATAGGACCTGTTATCACATATATAGTAGCCGGGCTACCATACATTATTTTTCTCATTTCAGTACTCTATTCAGCCAGTTCCCTTGCATTTGAGATGCTGAGACGAGCATCTATATTGGATCACTATCAGATTGTGGACAGCAGTTATATTCCCCATGCCATGACTGAGTTTCAGGACACTCAGAGAGATGACCGATGTAGCCATTATACCATTGGTACAGAGCAGACAGTAGTGCCCAGAGTTACAGCAGCAGTTCCAGAGGACAGATGATGGTACAGGTTGATGTGCATTCAGGTATATGACTCAGCAGGTATATTACGGTGTTATGGTTAGATTGCTTTTATACTTATTCTTTTAGCATGTCATAGCACTTAGTGTCGTGATCTGGCGATCATATAGATATATGGACCTGGTTGATCTATTATATATATAATATATTGTCCCTACTCAGACTTAGAAGTTCACTATTCATACTCATTGGTTTTACCCTCCTTAGGGAGAATAGAGGTGATCATTACACCATGCTTTGGCTTGCTAGTGTTGGATCCATCATTTCATTGTCTTCATCCATCCATGGCCTACCTTTTAGATTATCACCCTGACTTACTACTTGACTAGTGGCATGGAGGACTTTTCCCCACTGTAGCCTCTGTATTGGATGAGCTTCCCTGTTTATTGTGTCTCGGCTCTGAGTTGGTGACAAAACTTACCTATGGTGAGTTGGAGTTCCTTGTGAATTCCCCCTAGTCACTAAAGTTGTGTTGGCTAAACCTGAAACTTTTAGTGCTGCCATCAATACAAAATCTGGAAAATGAAATGCTATATCTTGTATGAAAAGCCCATTCATGCAATGTGTTTCTAAACACACATGAATGAAAGGCATGCCAAATGAAAATGGCTATGAAAATAAAATGTTATATCTTTTTGGAAAATAAATACCTAGGTAAACAAGCTGTCCATGACACACCTAGAAGTGCTCAGGTAAACAAGTGCCTTAAAAACACACCTGCAGCAGAAAGCCTAAAACAAAAAATGTAAATCTATGCAATGTGTTTGTGAACACACATAGATCAAGGCTATGGAAACTTCAGGCCCAAAAAGCAATGGAACTTAAATGCTATATCTAAACAATTGCTGGCCTTATTTGTATTATGGATTGTGCGCATCTGTGAAGGTGAATAAACCCTCTTTAAACAACTCATCCATTTGTGAGACACCGCCATTCCCTGTGTTATTGCTCATTCAGTATATACTATGGTGTATTCCCTTTCCCTTGCCAAAGTGTCACAAAGTCAAGACAGTAAAGTCATCCCTTAGCCTAGCCAGTTAATTCAGCCTTCACCCTTCACTAGCAAATTGATCACAACTATGAAGTGAGTATGGTCCTGAAAGTCTAGTCTAAGTAATAATAATAATAATTAACGACACTATATATTTGGATGTAGATCGCCAGTCATGATCATTATGTGTTATAATTGCTATTTGAATAAGTTGTAAAGCATGTATTAACCTTGATACTTTTCAGCATCCTTGGATGATGGACTGAGTTATATTTGGTCTTGGTTGGACCTAGTTTGACCATGGAGGACCATGGGACATGAGATGTTAGACCTTATGATGATATGGATAGATGATATATGGTCTATGTACACATACAGGATGATTCTATGCAGCAGCTACAGGGTTATGATGATGATTATGGGGTTACAGCAGTGTTTGTATATGTACAGCGCATTATTATTGGCCTTGTTCCGGTATATTGGATATTTATTTTGATCATGCAGAGACTCATATGGTGTATGAGTACACATCTTGGATAGATTTGGACCTTCTGAGTCCAATGGGACAGTTTGTTTTCAGTTCCGGGCACTTACAGTGATGATTGAGCCTCAGTAGGCTGTCCCAGTGCAGTTTTGGTCTGTTGGAGGCCCTGTCGGAGCAGAGATGACTTTTATCCGGTTGACCTAGGGCGCTGATGACGGAGGGGGTGGTCCAGCCACTTGTTTTTACCATATTACCCCCCTTCCGGACACATTGGTGCCCTCACCTTGACAGCGCCAGCACTCCAGGAGGCTGTTTGGGGCATTTTCACGCTTCCCGAGGCATTTCAGGATTGGTAGAAATGGCTATTGAGGAAATCGATTTGGGCTACTGAGGCAAAGTTATGGCATGGGATGATCAGTGATGATAGATCGGGACCTTCCACACCTTCTCCAGCAGTTTCAGCTTCATCGGGGCCCGCATCCATCACTTATGGCACTTTCTGTGGATTTTTTGAGGTCTTTTGAGGACCACGACTTCACTATGGAGGCACGATTTGGTACATTCATGATTATTTTTTGGTTATTGTGCTATGGGGATTGACCAAGGAGGGACAAAATTACCCCTTGGACCCACCATAAGCCTCTTATGATATTTTATCATCATGATTTGGTGGGATTCCCCTCTTATAGGGCGATTTTGTCCACTTACATTATATTTTATTAGTGATCCATGTATTTTATTGTTGAGATCATCTCAACCATTGATTAGACATTTGTATCTTTTAATCTTAGCCACTCATTCAAAAATTGGTTAGGGTTTTGGTGCCTCTCCTTCCTATTTAAAGGAGAGAGCCTCTCATTGTAAAGGGGACTTTTGGCTCTGGATTATTGGAATAGAAAATTATTATTGCATCTATCTCCAGTGTTGTGGTGAATGTTTTTGGTGTTCGTTCGTTGGTTCTTCCTTTGCACTGAGTTATTGAAGATATTGTTTGCCATATATTTTGTACCACGATTTTGCATCTACAGGTGGAGGCCGATTTGCTTGGAGGAGGAGGTATTGGCAGGGGAAGACTCTCCCTACTTCTTCTTTGGAGCTCTTCGTTGGTAACATGGAGTATTACTGTCCCAGGACCTTCTATTTCATGTTACTATTTGCATTTCTCTTTTATTTCTTCCATACTTGATCTTACTGATTGAATTTTCATTCCTTGGTTTGACAGGTAGAGGAAGGTGCACTTGTGGGCTAGGGCATCATTTCGGCAAGCAAAATCAACAATCTCTCATTTGATCTCTGTGGGAATCTTCCTCAACATCAAGGCATCTCATCCACATCACTCAGGTATGATCTCAAGGTAAGTTCTATCTCCATGATCTATCCAATTGTCTAAAACATCTTAAAACCCTAAATTAATCAAAACCCCATTTTTACATTTTCTCAGATCTACTTAGATCTAGTGGGTTGTTGGGTATAATATTGAAAACCCACCTCTATAGCATCCACGGCATCCCGGATCTATAGTTTGGTGAGGATTGGCTTCCGTTTGACCCCTCTCCCATACCAACTTGGCTTCTCCCAAGCAAGGCGCACTTCACTGATTGAGCAAGTTGACCTAGATCTAAGTGGTGGGTGTTTGAGATTCCACTTGATTTGACATCTACACATCCAATAACATACACCCAGGTTGTCCCTTTCCTGAAATTCACCTTGTGGGCCCCATTCCACATTTTAAGGGATTTAATCCCCATTTTGGACCACTTGGAACACTTAAACTCAGATCTACTAAGATCTAACCGTTGGATTACCACGAAATTACAGATCCATACTCCTACCTGACCGATCTACCCAGATCTAAAGTTTGGATGCCATCCGACTTGTTTTGACCCACCTAACCCCACTTTTAAGCCTCCTTGGGCAAAGTCGCACCACCTTGGAGAAGTGAGTTCACTCACTTCTAGGAACTGGGTACTTGAGATTTTTGGAGATTTAGAACCGGAATAATTCAAAACCTAGGTCTAGACTGTCACTCTGTCAAATCTTGCCTTGGGGATTGCATTCCTTGTTTTAAGGGATTGTGGTCCACTTGGGTTAAACCTAGATCTAGACACATTCATCCATCAAGACCTCTATTGCCCACTTGTCCCAAGTACTAGGAGTCCTAAACCACAAGTCAAACCTACTTTGACTCCACTTCCCAATTCCCAAGGCACTGGTTTCTCTCCAAGTTAATTCAACTTTTCCTAGATTGTTGGATTGACTTGTGGATTGACCTATGCATGATGAACTAAACCCTTGAAGCTGTCATGTATCATGGTCAAGATTGTCGTCAGTACTAGTTAGCCCCAATACAATCCTTAACTACCCTGCATTGGACACAGTTCCCAAGGCAATGGACTTTCCAACATTGAACTAGTACACTAGCCCTAGATCTCATTACAAACATTATAAGTCACTCTTACATCAACTATGAACCAAAGCTACACCATTTGAACCCCTCACTTGGCTTGTGACTTCATCCTTAGGTCTAGGATAAACCATACACCTAACTTCACTCAGAAATAACCTGATTTGGTGTCTTGGTTTTGATCTCTCCTGTCGGGAGTAGATCGGGTCTCCCCCTTTGTTGTCTGGGCTAGATAACATAAAGCGAAGGTTGCCTCGACTGGCGTGACAACCATATATATATTGGAGGTCGAGGTGATCGTGGTTGCACCTTTTGAGTTGCCCTTCCCTATTGCCATCCATGACTGGATCCACCCATAGGGGTAACTACAGCTTAGGTGATAACAGGACCCTCCCATACCACCTTCGTTCCTCTATCTGGGGGTAACATCCCCAACATGAACCCATCTCTCACACTTGAGGGAAGCGGTCCCACCATGGCCGCCCCCACTAGTACATCACATCCTTCTACTAGTTTGCCACTCGTGGCTAGTCTCAACCTTCCTGACCTGGCCAGACTGACCAGCGATCCCATCAGGCACGATCCTACGTGGCCTCACATACCCACCAAGCTCCCATCAAACATCCCTAAGTTTGAGGGCAAGGCAGGTGAAGACCCCCAGAACCACATTATGTCCTTCCTTCTATGGTGTTCCTCCAACTCCATAGTGGATGACTCTGTCTAACTCCGTCTGTTACAACGAACTCTCATTGGCTCTGCATCCAAGTGGTACATCGAGCAGCCCCATGGGACCCATGCCACCTTTATTTCCCTCACCTCAACCTTCCTGCAGTTCTTTCAGTTACCTATCCGCTATGATGTGGGAGTTGAGATCCTACTATCTTGCAGACAGAATATGGCCACCCACATCACTGACCACATTCATGAGTGGCATCGACGCCGAAGCCTGTGCAAAATCAAGTTAGATGACCGTATCTTCCTAGATTGGTTTCTCAAATCTCTCCTTCCCGTCATTGCCAAGGATGTGGCATCCGAGCGACCCCAGTCTGAGGAAGAGGCCATCCTAAAAGCCCAGCAGTTTGACCTTATCTACTCCCAGTCTGGTTACCTATCTACCATTATACCCGATGCCCCCCGCAGCGATTCCTCTTGAAACGATGCGTCGGGGGCATCCCATGTGTCGATGGCATCATTGGCCATGTTGCATCACATAATCATCCCTTTTCCATGACACGTACTAGTAATGGCCCTGACCTTTCGCAGGCTACATCCCACTCTGGAGCAACCAATTCGTATGATCCCATGGCGAATAACCACCATTCCCACGGGCCCTCATGTCCACCTCAATGCTTCAGTCACGCATCCCCCGGTTGCACCTCAACCATATTACCACCCGCAGGTCACGCACGCTCCTGTATCCTCTCAAGCCCCCCCCACTTATTATCCGCCACAGCCAGCACCTGCGGCAAATCAACCACCTGTCACATAGACGTATCAACAACCCCCACAAGGTCCAGCACCTACACCACCTCCACCCCCACCCACTTATTATCCACCATAGCCTGCTCCTGCACCTGCACAACCCCAGCAACCACCTGTCACCCAAGGGCAAGTGTACACGCAACAAAATCCATAGCATAACCAAAATACCCAACGCCAACAAGGCTAATAAAACCACGAAAAAGGACGTAACCGTTGGAACAACCCCCCTCCAGACCAAGGCGGCCAGCCACCTAATCCCCCAAACAATAACAACGCGGCACCTGCCAACCAAAACCTTGACAGGCCGCCAAAGCAAGCTAAAAACCCTAACTTACGAATGAACCACCCTTGTTCTATTTGCGGGGTCTATGGCCATTACACACACACTTACCCACATTTGGAGCGGGCACGACAACTCTAGACCGATGATGCCCGCTGCTAAGGGCATGCGGCACCTCAGGCGCCACCTAACCCCCCACCACCTCAATCTCAACCCTTGGTGTTACAGAACCCTTTACCAACTCAAGGAGTGGTGAACACTCAACCGTTAGCTCCCCCTCAAGGAACCGCGCCACCCCAACAGCAAATTACTTATGTAGCTCCCGATCACCCCATGCTAAACTCAGGTACCCATCACTTGTTAATGATGTCATCCACCGATGTCAACCTTCAAACCCACCGGAACCAATATGGATCCACCTCTGAAGCCCCTCCCACCGACAAAACCACCAACACTCTTCCCACCGATCAGCCATTACGCATACCTCCGACCCAATTAGATGGAGCCCCAAAATCCCCTCGCTTCCCACTTCGTCGCATCAACAATAACCCCAATGCTCGCGCTGCGTCTAATTACAACATTTTGGATGACTTAGCTCAACCCCCCACAGCCATGTCTGCGTTAGAGGTCTTATAAAACTGTCCTACACAGTGCAAGACTCTGTTATTAGCCATTGGTGCTATCGACCCAACTGATTCACAAATGATGGCCTTTGATTTGGACCAATCTGAAGCACGCCTACCTTCCACATTAGCATTCCAAGTTTCTGTATCCATTCGGAATATTGTAATCCATCGGTGCATCATCGATGAGGGTGCCTCTACATGCGTTATGTCCACATTCGTTTGGCAGAAGTTGGGATCCCCTACTCTCTATCTATCCACCACTGCGTTGCGAGCCTACGATGGTCGTTCGGCTCAACCCCAAGGTCTCTTAGCTAATGTCCCCATCCAGTTGGCTTGTAAAACAGTGCTTATTGACATAGAGGTCATCAACGCCCAACTTGATTATAACCTCTTACTTGGCCGCAGTTACATGTACACCATGCGGGCAGTTGCCTCATCCATTTTTTGTACCATGGTGTTCCCCCATGAAGGACGAGTGGTCAAGATTGATCAACTCACCTATTACGATCCCAATGCCCCCGCTACACCCGAAAATGTTCTTCCCATGGTTGAACAACCTGTTCACGGTGCATCTACCTCGTTGGTTTCCTCAGTTGGACCCGAAGTCTACTCAGATACGCTGATGACTTCCACATTCCAATCCATTCCACCCCCATCACCAGTGACCGAAATATCTGACTTATGTACCCTCTCCCACAATACACAAACACCCAACCATCAACCGCCCTTGCTACCCCAACCACCATTGGTACCCAGTCATGTCGGCACCACACCTATCCATACAATCCCCTTCCTATTTCCCCCTTCGGGAGTGGTAAGCGCTCCGATGATGGCCACACTAAATCTCTCGGGGTTAACTTTAGGACTACCTGTATGGTACATCACATCTCCCGTTTCCCCTCCAACACCCAATGTCATCTTACAGCCAATACAACCTATCACCACTGCTATTTGGCCACCTCTCGATGTCACCATTCCTTCCTCCTCTACCAACCCACCCCCTCTTGCCAAATACACTGGGGGAAGAGGCCCACAACCTTACACCGCTCCTCCCACGCCTAAAGCCACTAAGAATCCTCCACCATTTCGCGCTCCTCCCAAATGCTCTTTGTGTGATGAGTTGGGCCATGCTACCCATCAATGTCCACAATTACCCGCATTACAAGAGCACATGTAAATGCTTGACGATGACCCCAACATCCCGGTTGTCCAACTCGACCTTACCCCTAAGCCTCACGATAAATCACTGCATACCAATCACCCTTGTGCAATATGTGGTATTTATGGCCATTACTCACATCACTGCCCTGATTTCCCATATTACAAAGCCGCTCTCTATGAGATGAATAACTTGGACCTCGAGACGTCTCCTCCCACCATTGAAGAGATCCACCCCCCAAAATCTCCGCCAACGGGAGAGATCAATACCATTTATATGATCTCTACTGCTAGCATCCCCTCATCAACCAATTTGACTACAAAATGTTTCCGCAATGATGATGAAATTCTTGAGGCTCTTACAGCACCTGATTACCCCTGGGAGGATATGCACCATCGTTCCTATTTCCTCCCGAAGGAATCCTCTCCCACCACAGCCACCCAATTTTTGGTTGAGTCCAAATATTTCCTCCCCACCAAGGTCGACTGGTTTAAAGAGCCCATTCCCGCTCTCGATGCCTTCGAGGAAGGTAACATGGCCAATATCTCACCCACAATCCACATTGATATCTCTACCCGAGGAGGTGCCCCTGAACTCATTACTTTGGGAGCCTCCTACACCGAGTACAAGATCGGAGAGTACAAAAAACTTTTTCAGGAGTTCCGCGATGTCTTTGCCTAGTCCTACACCAAAATGCCTGGTCTTGACCCTGCTATCATAGAGCACCAAATTGACACTTGGCCAGATGTGTCCCCCGTTCGCCAAAAACAGCACCCCATTAACCCATCAAAGCTCCCCGTCGTTAAAGCAGAGATTGAGAAACTTCGTGCAGTAGGTTTCATTTACCCCATCGCATACACCACTTGGGTTTCTAACCCCATCCCTGTTAACAAAAAACAAGGCACCATTAGGGTATGTACTGACTTCCACGATTTAAACCAAGCATGTCCCAAAGACAACTTCCTGACGCCATTTATTGACCAACTCATCGATGCGTGCGTGGGGCATGAAGTCCTATCCTTCATGGACGGTTTCTCTAGGTATAACCAGATTCAGATCTGCAAAGAAGATCAATACAAGACTGCCTTCACCACCCCATGGGGCACCTTTTCCTATCGGGTCATGCCTTTCGGCCTTAAAAATGTTGGGGCCACCTTCCAGCGAGCCATGACCTATTGTTTTCACGACTTGGTCCATATCCTATTAGTTTATCTTGATGATCTCACAGCACGTTCCAAGAAACGATCCGACCTCCGGCAAGTTTTTCTGCGTTGTCGCAAGTATCAGATCTGCTTGAACCCACTCAAGTATGTATTTTGCGTTCCGGTAGGCCGGTTGTTAGGTTTCATTGTTTCAAACAAAGGAATCATTGTCGACCCCCTCAAAGTTCAATCAATATTAGACCTTCCCGCACAACGCACGCTCTAGAAGCTACAGAGCTTATAGGGGAAATCTAATTTCCTCCACCGCTTCGTTCCTGATTATGCCACCACAGTTCATGGTTTCTTATGTCTACTTCGTACTCACATACCCTTTGTTTGGGACGACCAGGCGCGAGCTGCATTCGAAGCCCTTAAAAAAGCTCTCATGCAAGCCCATTTGATCTCCCCTCCAGATTTCTCTCAGGACTTCAACCTTTACGTCTCAGCATCTGACCACGCCATGTCAGGGGTCCTTGTTTAAGAAGACGCTGCTCACCGGGAGCATGTCATTTATTACGTCAGCCAAACCTTGTCTGGACCACCCCTACGTTACCCATATGACGAAAGACTAGCCCTTGCCATCATCTTTTCCGTACAAAAATTGCGCCATTACATTTTACTCAGTCATACTATAGTTTTCGCCAACTCCAACCCCATGGTCTACCTATTGAACTGGCAAATTCTGCAAGGTCATGTCGCTAAATGGGTAATTATCCTCCAAGAATATGACCTAACTTTCACAACCCCTAAGAGTACTAAAGTCCTCGCACTTGCCCAGCTCATAACCGACCTACCATCTCTTTCGCTATCACTGTCGATCACCACTGAATTACCTGATGACCATTTGTTAATCATCTCGTCAAATGACCCGTGGTACAGTGATATTCTGCTATACCTTTGCATGCAAAAGTTTCGACCAAACATAGACCGCGATGGACACCGCTGTCTCCGTCACCACGCCTCTAGGTATCTCCTCTTGGGTGATGTCCTTTACCGGCTAGGGGTTGATACTATCCTCCGTCATTGTCTCACACGAGAGGAAGCAGAACAAGTCCTCAATGACTGTCATAGCGGCGTCTACGGTGGACATTTCTCAGGGATGGCCACTACCTAGAAGGTCATCCACACTGGATACTTCTGGCCCACACTGTTTATCGACTGCATCACAGCAGTCAAGCATTTCCATAATTGACAAATCTTTGCCCCTAAGGCCCGGACACCACTCGCCCCACTCCACCCAGTCATCACCCTTGGCCCTTTTTGCAAATGGGACATCAACTTCATGGAATGTAAACCCTCATCCGCAAACGGCCATAAGTACATCATTGTCGCCATCGACTACTTCACCAAATGGGATGAAGCCATGCCCACCTTCAACTATAAAGCTGACACTGCTTCCCATTTCTTTTTTAACCATGTTATTACACGATTCGGGGTCCCAAAACAGCTTGTCTCATACCATGGTTCACATTTTGAAGATGCCATTTGGAGCGAGTTGTCCACTCTCCTTAATTTCAAACATCAGTATGCCTCTGCTTACTACCCCCAAGGGAACGGCCAGGTTGAGGCCATTAACAAAATTTTGAAAACAATCCTCCAACGCAATGTTGACCGACATAAGTCCAATTGGAATCACATGCTTTTCCCCACATTATGGGCTTACCGTACATCAACTAAGACCGCCACCGGTTTCACCCCTTTTCACTTAGTTCACGGTGTTGAATCTGTCTTCCCCATCGAGTGTCAGATCCCCTCCCTACACATCGCTATTAAACTTGTCCCCGACACCTCCCCACTTGAACAATGTCTACCGTTATTAGAACAAGCTGATGAGGACCGTCGTGCAACCCTCCAAACCATTGAAACTACTAAGAACCGCTCCAAAGCTGGTTATGGCAAACATGTCCACCCATGAGCTTTCCATGAAGGAGATCTAGTCCTCGTTTATGACCAAGCCCACGACAAGATAGGTAAAGGGAAGTTTGAATCTATGTGGCAAGGCCCTTACATAGTGCATACCTGCCTTGGACATGGGTCATATATTCTAACTGACTCAGAAGGCCACCCCTTGCGCAACCCCCGTAATGGGTTGTATCTTAAACACTTTTATCCCTTAGCAATCTCGCAAACCCGTTGGTCCGTATTGTACAGTTTGATTTCTTTTTGTTTTTCACATTTTTACCGTAACCTCACATTCGTCATTTTTGCATGATCACAGATGGACCATCTTCCACCTTATTACATTGGCTTCGCCAATGGAGCAAGCCGCTGGTCTCCAAACCTGGCCTCTGTAGCTTGGGTCTTATATTCCCCTTCACATGAGTTGATTCACCTTGACGGAATGTACATAGGCGCTGCTACCAATAACCAGGCTGAGTATGATGCTGTGACCGGTCTCCTGACTGCTACCCTTCAGATGGGTATACGTCACCTTCATGTGTTCCTTGACTCCCAGCTGCTTGTCTCCCAGCTCAACAACTGCTATCAGGTGCGTGATCCTTGCCTCTTTAGAAATTTCCTGCGCACAAAACAGCTAAGCCGACAGTTTGAATCCATAACATTCACTCATGTCCCAAGAGCTCAGAATAGTGTCACAGATCAAATGGCTAACAATATCCTCGACTGGCATATCAATCACACCATGTAAATCATCCGTCATGCATAATCATCACATATCCACACTGTTATCACACAACTTGTAGTTGTCCCTAGTGGTATGGCATCCGGGATGTAGAGGAGATGGACAACTAAAGAGGTGACCCAAGAGATGCCACGGTTCCCAATGCAAGGTGGGAGTCATGTCAACCGAGGCACTCTTCACTTTAGATCTAGATAAATCAAAACCTACGGGGAGACCCTACTGTCAATCAAAGATGATTGGACCCAAACAAAGGTTCCTAAGGGTGAATTAATGGTAAGTTACAGAAACCAATGCAAGGTAAAGTGGACCTAGAAATTAAAGTATGGTTGAAGGTGGTTTGAGAGATGATTAGTGTTTCAACCAATGTATGATTGCAGCCACATGATGAGCTAAAAAGACAAGATCTAGTACCATGTATTACACAAGTGGGACCCACTTTCTTGGGATATGTGAATGACTCAAATGCAACCCACAAGGTGGACTTTAAGGGAGGAAATTGGTACTAAGGGGTATGTAATGAGTAGATCTATGGATCTAAGTTAAAATTAGGAATACCCACATATGGGATCTAAGGTTTGACACAATTCCCAAGGAGTGTGACTTACCTAAGGAGGATTAGTGCCTTGTTGGATGGGCTAATTGAGTCAAAAGATATGTCAAAGTGTAGATCGGGACACCAAGTAGGCAAATCAAGTGGGCAAATTGAGATATAATGGTTGGATCTTTCTAGATCTAATGTTTCATGATATGACCCTAAGTGGACTACAATCCCGTGAAACGAGGAATGCTACCCCCAAGGAAGATCGTCACAAAATGACACACTATATGTAGGTTTCAAATTATGCTCTTTCCAAATCCACAAAAATCTCAACTACCCACGTCCTTAAAGTGGGCAAACTCAGTCACCCAAGGAAGTGCGACTTTCCTCAAGGAGGGCTTAAAGGTGGGAAAGGTGAGTCAAAACAAGTCCAATGGACACCAAATTATAGATCCAAGTAGTTTAGGAAATGATCTATGTGGATCTAGAAAATCAAGACAATCCAAGGGTTAGATCTTACTAGATCTGAGTTTTAAGGTGCCAAGTAGTCCAAAATGGGGTTTTAATCCCTTGAAATGTGGAATGATGCCCACAAGGTAGAAATCACCAAAGTAAGAATCTAGGGGTAGGTTAACAAGTATGTATATTGCAAATCAAGTGGGATCTCACCTACCCATATGCTAGATCTAACCAAACAAGCCTCTCCCAAGGAAGTGCGATTTGCCTCAAGAGAGCTATATTGCTTTGAAAAGTGTGTAAATTTTAACCCAATAACCACCAAACTATAGATCCAACTAGGGGTGGATGCTATAGAGGTGGGTTCTTAATATCTTTTCAAAAGCAAGGCTAGATCTAAGTAGATCTAAGAAAAACCAAAATTGGGGTTTTGATTAATTAGGGTTTGTGACCAATGAAGAGAGAATGGATGGAAAGAGGCACATACCTTGTAGATCTTACCTCAATTGCTTATGGCCACCTTGCAAATTGATAGCATTCTCCTATGTGTATATTCAAGAGTGCAATTTTGTTGCTCCAAGCCAAACGTCCTCCTCAAAGAAGCCAAATCGTCCTCCTCCTACAAGACAAGATCAAGAGAAACAAGTCAAGCAAGATGATTATGAAAATGGTAGAAAGATGTAATAGAAAGCATCAACTATGTCACAAAGATACAATATGATACCCCCTTTCACCAAGATCAACCCAAGAGAGAATATGTGGATTCCCTCAACAATAACCCTCAAGAAATTACCCTCCTCTCCACCAATTCGACTTACCTGCAAGAAAACTAGATGTAGCACTAAAATCCACAATGATACATAGAAGAGATACTGTATACTCAAGATGCAAGAGAATCCACAAGACAAGAGAGATATGTTCCACAAAGAAGTGTTCTATTCCAATATTCCAGAGCTCCAAAGGTGAGCTATACAATAGGGGGTCTCCTCCTTATATAGGGTAATAAAGACCAAAACCCTATACCACTTTACAATACTACATCAAATGAGTGGTCGAGATTAAAAGATCTCAATATACAATCAATGGCTAAGATGAACCATAATAACATAACACATGGATCACTCATAAATTGATGATGTCATAGTCTAAAAATAATCATGGAGGGTGGCGTCATCCACTATAGGGGGTAAAAGTACCAAAATCCACCTCATAATGACTAGGACATGACATAAAGAGCACATGGTGGGGCTAGGAGGCATCAATCCTTACTAGTTCATCCCCAAGGCACAATAAAATAATAAAATATGTCCAATATAATATAAATGATCAAATCTGTGACAGACAAGCAGTAAAAGACCTCCCGTGATCTCTATGGGCCTACCCACATGGTGAAAACTAGCTGGAAGATAGTGGGATCACCCTAGAAGACCTCTGTGAAAACCAAGTGCCAAAAACCTTGCCCCAATTTCCCAAATCGAATTTCTCAGTGACCACTTTATCCCATTTTTTAACTGCCTCGGTAACTGTGAAAGTGCCAAAACTGCCTCTCAGGGCATCTGCGCTGTCCAACTGAGCCCACTAGGCTCTCCAGAAGGGTGGGTAAATGGTAAAAACAAGTTGTTGGACCACCCCCTCCTCATACAGCGCCCTAGGTGAACTAGCCTCTCATGGCCCTTGCTGCTCAGGCTGGGAAATCATCCCCAAATCTGGTCAACAAGTGTAAAAATGCATCAATCACTTTCAAAAGTGCCTGGAACTAAAAGATAAGTGTCTCATTAGATCCAGAAGACCCAAATCCACTAGGAATGTGTACTCATACACCATGGGTTTCCCTAGTGGGCCAGCTGTAGGGTCCACCATACATGGATAGTGTATAATCTGATGATTTGGAGTAATAAATAAAACTGCTGAACTGCACCAATCATCATCTGCATCATATATCCATCATATTGCATCATCATCAAGAATATGTGGGTCCATCAATCATCATCCATAAGCACATGTGGCCCACATCATCACGGATCCCAAGAAATGACCATAGTCAAACTAAGTTTGACTAGGTCCATATATAACCAAGGAAAAATCATATTAGTAGACTAAGACATGCTCCTCTAATCATTCTCACAGCTTAGCTCAAAGTATAACATCTATTCAGTGGCATTAATCAAGTTAGCATATTCCTTTTTTGTATGAAATTACTTGCACAATAATTTAAATGACAAATTCACCCATTGGACATGGTCAAATTGCTAGTGAAGGATGAAGGCTAGGAATAAGCGTGGGCCAAGGGGTTGACTTGTCTAACTCAACTCAAAAATACTTTGTACTGGGAGAAGGGGAAAACTACAAACTCTGTGCTGGACAAAATAACACGGGGGATGGCTGTGCCTCACAAATGGATAAGTTGTTTAGAGAGTGCTTATTCAACTTAGGCATCATGTCTACATCAAGTTGATCCAGGTTCATTAGGATCATTCAATTTCATTTCATGGCCTTTTTGGCCTACATAACCCTTGGGATCTCAGGTGTGCTGATAAGCACAACTAGTTGCAGCTTGCATCCAGGGCATGTTTTCATATATATAAGGTCAGCAATTGTTTAGATATAGCTTTTAAGAACCATTGCTTTTTGGACCTTTCTTATACTCTTCGAGGAGTATTTTTAGCAGTTCATCGCTCTTGCCCTTTTTAGTTTCCATGGGTGAATTTATAAGTTTCCATAAGTAGTACATGAGCTTTCAGTTTTAGCCAACAACATCTCAAGTGACTAGGGGGAGTTCGAGCCAATGCCAAACATCGGGACAACTGACCAGAATGATTTAGGCCTACAATCCAACTCACCAAAGGTAAGTTTTGTCACCAACTTAGAGCCGGGACACTGAACCTACAGGGATGCGGTCCAGACACAGAGGTAGAAAATGGGGAATTCCTCAGTATCAGAAAGTCAAATAAGACAGGTCAAGGTTTAAAGTCAAATAAGGAAAGTCATGTATGGATGGAGTCAAGTGAATTTGGAGCCTAAACTAGCAGACAACTGGTGTCAGGAAAGACCATATCTATGTAAGGTGGTAAACCAGTGAGTTTTGTCAAACAACCTAAATGGGAAAGTAAATGTCCATTTTATAATTTATAATTCATTTTAAAGAGTTTGCCACATCAGGAATAATATACCAAGCAGATGCTGTGAACATGACTAAATCAACAAGATAATAATCCACAGATAATGATAAAACATCCATAGGTCATATAACATCATCAAAATATACAATCATCATAGCCAAGCTCTAAATAATGGAAGCTCTGGAAAGTGCAGATATCTGCTAAGCAAGAATAGTAGCCCTGCTACTATGGTGTGATAACATCTGGCTCCAGCTGGGACAAGTGCTCTAAGGGAGAGAGTGCTTGAGAACCTTAGAATCTCTGGTCTCAATCTGCTCTGCGTCAATCTTCAATCCAACACTGTGCCATCCTTGCTTTCAGCTTTTATTTTGCACCTGTACCTGTGCTCACAAACACTAGAATACCTCATGGAGCATGTATGGGAAAAATATAAAATAAAACTGATACTGAAATCTACTCTAAAGCATAACTTGAAATGCATAAAAGAAATTTTAAATCTAACATGACATATATCATTTATTCATCATTCATTATTTTTTTTTTATTACTGTGCAGGAGGAAAAGAGAACTTTTTCAAGCAAGCAATCTCAACTTGCACAGGCAGCAAAAAAATGTAAAAGAAAATTAAAATTCTTTAATGCATGCACGAGAAGAGACAAGCTTAGGGAGAAGCAAGGCTCAACTCAATCAAAAAAAAAAACAAGCAAACACTCCAAGCAGAAACAAAAAAATTGGCAACTCATCACACAGAAAAAGAAAAATCACACAAATCCTACTGCTCAAGTGAGCTTATTCAGAAGCTACCTACTCTATCAGGCAAGGCAAGGCATAATCATTCAAAGGGAATAAGGGATTAATAGTGTTTCAACAATACCCCATTTACTGGTACTTCTAGTTCATACCCATCCAATGTTTCCAACCAAAAAGAGTTTTTACCTGCAATTCTTTTTATTCGATAGGGACCCATCCATATCTTCTCAAACTTTCCATGATTTCCAGGTTTTTCTTTGTTCTTATCCCATAGTAGAACTATATTTCCTACTCCAAACTTATGTCTCTACTTCGTTGATCAAAAGTTCCTTTTATTCTTTCTTGTTCCAAAACCATTGTATCCCATTCTTCCGTTCTGTTTTCGTCTAGTTCTACTAACTTGTCAATTCTTGCTTGCATGGCCTCTTGCTCAGTGGAACATTGTCGCAGTAGTTCATAAACAGGGATTTGGAGATTGATTGGAAGCCTACAATTTTGCCCATACACTATTTCAAATGGACCTTTTCCGGTTATTCTTTTGACTGTCGTTCGATCTGCCCAAAGGGCATACTTAAGCTTGACATCCCATGTCCTTTTATTTTCACCAACCATTCTTTTTATAAGTCTAATTAGGTTCTTATTGCTTGACTCAGCCAACCCATTACCCTAGGGGTAATAATTGGAAGAGTGAGATAGAGTGATGCCGTGGTCAAAACAAAAGGTTGACATCTTTGTTTTGCTAAAGGCTGGGGCATTATCAATTGTAATTTTACAAGGTCAACCATATATAGAAACTATATTTTCTTCTAAAAACTTGACCACAACTTCTGCAGTGCATTTCTTGGTAGGGATAGCCTCAACCCAGCGAGTGAAATAGTCTGTGCATGTCAAAATGTATTTGTATCCTCCTGAAGAACTCGGTTTTATTGGTCCTACAAAATCCATACCCTATTGTTGGAAAGGAGCTTCTATAATAACTGGGGTCAAAGGCAATGTAGGTAGTCTAGGTTTTCCTGAATAGAATTGGCACTCCTGACATGTTCTCACAAAGGCGTGCACATCTTTGAACAAGGATGGCCAATAATACCCAGCTCTCATGATCTTAGCAAATGTGGTTCTAGGTGCATAATTTACTCCGCACAATCCAGAGTGCATTTCTTTGATGATTCTTTGGGAGTCATCATGATTTACACATTTGAGTATGATTCCATCTGGATTCTTCCAACCCAAACCATCTTCTGGAAATACATACTTAGATGCTTTTAACCTTAAAGCTCTTCTCTGGTGGTCTACAAGGTGATCAGGACAGGTCATATGTCTGAGGTAGAAGATGATGTCTTTGTACCACTCATGATCTTCATCAATATAAAGAATCATGTTATTTTGCTGCATTTTGGAATCAGTCAACAGCTGCGCTAACCCTTGGCCCTTCACTATCTTGATTGGCTTGATTTCAATATCATACTCTTGAATCCTAGAAATCCAGTTTCCCCTAACCCCTATGCCATCAGGCTAAGACAAGACATCCTTTGCCGCTTGATAAGGGACATAGGCAATAATCTTGGAGTATCTGATATATGTCCTAAAATGTTTTAAAGACTTGACCAAAGCATAGGCTTGTTTTTCAGTGGTTGTGTAGTTGAGTTCTGCGTCTCTAAGGTTTTTACTCATAAAGGCAACAGGTTTCTCATGGTTTTCCTCATTCTTTTGTAACAACACACCTGCTATGGTGTCCTCGGATGCATAGGAATAAATCAAAAACTCCTTATTGTAATTCGGGCTTACTAGGACAGGCGCAGAAGCAATGGCTTTCTTTAGAGACTCGAATGAGGCGTCACATTTCTTATCCCAAACAAACTTCGCATCCTTCTTAAGCAAATTATTTAAGGGTTTTCCCAACTCATCTAAATTAGGGATGAATCTTCTTACAAAGTTTATTTTCCCGAAAAATGACCGTAATGAGATGACATCTTTTGGGGGAGCTATGGCTTGAATTCCTTGTACTCTTTCAGGATCAATTCTAATGCCTTCTTTGGAAACAATGTGACCTAACAACTTCCCTTCATCCACACTGAAAGTAGACTTTTTAGGATTCAAGGATATTCCAAATTTTTGACACCTTTCAAAAATTCTCCTTAAGTGCTTTATGTGATCTCCCCTGTCTTTAGAGAAAACAGTTAGATCATCTTGGTAAATTGCAATGATTTTTCCAATTAAGCCTTCAAATGCATGATCCATTGCCCTTTGAAAGGTTGACCCTGCATTTAGAAGTCCAAATGGCATCCTTATATACTCAAATGTTCCCCACGGGGTGGTGGAGGTTGTCTTCCCACGATCTTCTTTCTTGATTTGGACCTAGTTATAACCAGAAAAACCATCAAGTAAAGATAGCATGCCAGCCCCTGTTACACTTTGTAACAGATTTTCCATGTTAGGAAATGGATAGTTATCTTTTAGAGATGCTTGATTCAGGTTCCTAAAGTCAATACAAATTATAATCTTCCCGTTTTTCTTCCTTACGATTACGGGATTGGATACCCAGGTTGTATGCCTAACTGGCCTAATAATACCCGCTGCCAACATCTTTTCCAAATCCTTTTTAATTAAGGGAGCTAACTTAGGATTCATGTTTCGCAACTTTTGTCGATATGGTTTGGCTCCCTCTTTGAGAGGAATAGTGTGTTCTATAATGGACTGATCATAAGTTTTCAAATCATCATAGACCCATGCAAATACATCTTTATACTCTCTAATTAGTTCTATAATTCTTCTTCTTTCTTCTTTCGAGGCATTTATCCCAATTCTGATAATTTTTGGGGAACAAGAAGAGCCTATATTTATTTCAATAACCCCATCCACTGGCTCAGATCTCCTACCTTTGTATTCATCATGCCTATTGAAATTCTTCTCAAGGGGGAAGGTGATTTCTGTGACATCCATTCCTTCAATTGAACTACCTTTCATTTCATCTTCAAAGTTTACCATTGGGGTTCGAGAAGCAGTCAAAAATCGGATGACTTGGGCATCATTATCAAAAACCTGCCAATGGTCTTGGTTATCAGGGACAGAAGGTCTAAATAAAACTTCAAGTTTGCAGTTTTGTTGCTTTAAAGACTCGGAGGTTTGAAGAGTACTGGCCATAATAGACAGCTCATCAGCCAAAGTGTTTTGTTCACGGGGAACAGCCTTAATCTCAAAGGCATCAAAGCACTCAATGGTATCCCAAACTGCATTCCTATAGTCTCTAAGTCTATTATTCTTAGCAGCGAATTCGTTTTTGACTTGGGATACAATGAGGTCAGAATCTCCTGTGACAGATAGAGATTTGATGTTTATTTCCCTAGCAATTTCCAAGCCTAAGAGCAATGCTTCATACTCAGCCACGTTGTTGGTGCATTCAAACTCCAACCGATAAGAGAACAAGTTCTTTTCTCCTGATGGTGAAATTAAAACTATACCGGCTCCTGCACCATGTCAGGAGCGAGCCCTGTCAAAGTGCATTTTCCAGACTTGATCATGTGAAAACGGCTGCTTCTTAACTTCCTCCCAATAATTTTCTAGAACCATGAAGTTTCCAATCTCATCACTTGAATACATTGCTTCAGTAAATAAATGTTCAGGTGTCTCAACATGCTCCTACATAGGTGGTTCATTAAACAAAGTTATGGATGACCCCTCCTTAGTTGGGATTGTGTCATATGTGAGATCCATTTGGATACTTCCTCCCAATCTTGCTGACCATTCCCTGGATAGCAACATTCCCCAAGCATCAGGGATGTCTAGGACTAGGATGCTCATTGAGAGCTCAATGTCAAAACAGGCAGCCAACCTAACAGGAAAATTTTCAATTATCCCAATAGATTCCACAGTTTTGGAATCCAATCCACAAAAATTTCTATAAGGTCTTGTGGGTACTAACTCAAGTTTTTCCATGACTCTTAGGGGCATGACACTTACTTCAGTTCCAGAGTCAAGCATGCAGTTATTCAATATCAAACCATTTACTTCCAACACAATATAGAAGGGCGGGAAACTTCCAGAGTTGTCACCCGAGACACTTTGGATCATGACAGGGGAATCCTTAACTTCAGCAGAAGCCTTCTTAGGGACTTGCTTCCTTGTTTGAATCCCAAGATGAGTGGTAGCTCTTTTGCAGAATGAAGGGATCTTGAAAATTTCACAGAAGGGAATAGGAATATTTATCTTCATCAGAAAGCTTGTTACATCAATGTTCAGATTGAATGGGTTTTCATTATCCTTTTCATTTATACCTAAACCTAGGAACTTCATGATGTCATACCTGATAGATGGAATTTTGATTAAGTCCTTTAAGGAAACCAAAGCAAATGAATTGGTTAGCTTACTAGGAATGTTCATTCTTGGAAGCTCTTGATTAGGCTTTAAAATCATGGGAGGCTTTGTTTTGGGAGGCATAGGTTGTTTTCTCCAAAGGGTTGCTTTGGGAACATTAGTTTTAGGAGGGCAATTTTTATCTCTTGATCTACTTTTTTATTTGTAGGAGAGGTTTGACTAGTGTTAGTCACGGCTTTACCCTTTGTGATGACCTCAGGTGAAGGCTTTGGATCTTTCGGCAATATTCTTCGTACAAGTTGATGCACTGCCTTGCTAGGGTGTGGATCAGCCGGCTTGAGTTGCTGAGTCTTAAGAGAACTAGCCTTTGAAGGGGTTGAATTGCTACAGATGGATTTTAGTATTTCTTTGTTTTGTTGATCACGTCTTTTTAAATCTTCATCTTGATTCTTAAGGTACATAGCAATGTTGGTGACCATTTCACACATGTTTGACATAAATTCCATGGTCATTTCGGGAGAGATGTTATCTTGCAAAGACATCTCTTTGTGGGTTCGATTCTCAGCGGAGTCACAATTAGGAGTCGCCAGGTAGAATTTTTAACTCTTCTAACAAGATGTATGTCGCTAATAAGCGGGAAGAAGATGAGCGACAAATAGATGGCTATGCTTGAATTAAGAATTGAGATGATAACCATCTAGATTAATTCGGATGCGATAAGATATGAATTATGCATGGATACTCACAGACACCTAAGGTAAGCCTCTACCTCCGCGGCAACGGCGCCAAAAATGTTATCACACAACTTGTAGTTGTCCTTAGTGGTATCCCATCTGGGATGGTGGAGGAGATGGACAACTAAAGAGGTGACCCAAGAGATGCCACGGTTCCCAATGCAAGGTGGGAGTCACGTCAACCGAGGCACTCTTCACTTTAGATCTAGCTGAATCAAGACCTAGGGGGAGACCCTACTGTCAATCAAAGATGATTGGACCCAAACAAAGGTTCCTAAGGATGAGTTAATGGTAAGTTACGGAAACCAATGCAAGGTAAAGTGGACCTAGAAATTAAAGTATGGTTGAAAGTGGTTTGAGAGATGATTAGTGTTTCAACCAATGTATGATTTAGGCCACATGATGAGCTAAAAAGACAAGATCTAGTACCATGTATTGCACAAGTGGGACCCACTTTCTTGGGATATGTGAATGACTCAAATGGGACCCACAAGGTGGACTTTAAGGGAGGAAATTGGTACTAAGGGGTATGTAATGAGTAGATCTATGGATCTAAGTTAAAATTAGGAATACCCACATATGGGATCTAAGGTTTGACACAATTCCCAAGGAGTGCGACTTACCTAAGGAGGATTAGTGCCTTGTTGGATGGGCTAATGGAGTCAAAAGATATGTCAAAGTGTAGATCGGGACACCAAGTAGGCAAATCAAGTGGGCTAATTGAGATATAATGGTTGGATCTTTCTAGATCTAATGTTTCATGATATGACCCTAAGTGGACTACAATCCCTTGAAACGAGGAATGCTACCCCCAAGGAAGATCGTCACAAAATGACACACTAGATGTAGGTTTCAAATTATGCTCTTTCCAAATCCGCAAAAATCTCAACTACCCACGTCTTTAAAGTGGGCAAACTCAGTCACCCAAGGAAGTGCGACTTTGCTCAAGGAGGGATAAAGGGTGGGAAAGGTGAGTCAAAACAAGTCCAATGGCCACTAAATTTTAGATCCAAGTAGTTTAGGCAATGATCTATGTGGATATAGAAAATCAAGACAATCCAAGGGTTAGATCTTACTAGATCTGAGTTTTAAGGTGCCAAGTAGTCCAAAATGGGGTTTTAATCCCTTGAAATGTGGAATGATGCCCACAAGGTAGAAATCACCAAAGTAAGAGTCTAGGGGTAGGTTATCAAGTATGTATATTGCAAATCAAGTGGGATCTCACCTACCCATATGCTAGATCTAACCAAACAAGCCTCTCCCAAGGAAGTGCGATTTGCCTCAAGAGAACTATATTGCTTTGAAAAGTGTGTAAATTTTAACCCAATCACCACCAAACTATAGATCCAACTAGGGGTGGATGCTATAGAGGTGGGTTCTTAAGATCTTTTCAAAAGCAAGGCTAGATCTAAGTAGATCTAAGAAAAAACAAAGTTGGGGTTTTGATTAATTAGGGTTTGTGACCAATGAAGAGAGAATGGATGGAAAGAGGCACATACCTTGTAGATCTTACCTCAATTTCTTATGGCCACCTTGCAAATTGATAGCATTCTCCTATGTGTATATTCAAGAGTGCAATTTTGTTGCTCCAAGCCAAACGTCCTCCTCAAAGAAGCCAAATTGTCCTCCTCCTACAAGACAAGATCAAGAGAAACAAGTCAAGCAAGATGATTATGAAAATGGTAGAAAGATGTAATAGAAAGCATCAATTATGTCACAAAGATAAAATAATGATACTCCCTTTCACCAAGATCAACCCAAGAGAGAATATGTGGATCCCTCCAACAATAACCCTCAAGAAATCGCCCTCCTCTCCACCAATTCGACTTCCCTGCAAGAAAACTAGATGTAGCACCAAAATCCACAATGATACATAGAAGAGATACTGTATACTCAAGATGCAAGAGAATCCACAAGACAAGAGAGATATGCTCCACAAAGAAGTGTTCTATTCCAATATTCCAGAGCTCCAAAGGTGAGCTATACAATAGGGGGTCTCCTCCTTATATAGGATAATAAAGACCAAAACCCTATACCACTTTACAATACTACATCAAAGGAGTGGTTGAGATTAAAATATCTCAATATACAATCAATGGCTAAGATGAACCATAATAACATAACACATGGATCACTCATAAAGTGATGACGTCATAGTCTAAAAATAATCATGGAGGGTGGCATCATCCACTAGAGGGGGTAAAAGTACCAAAATCCACCTCATAATGACTAGGACATGACATAAAGAGCACATGGTGGGGCTAGGAGGCATCAATCCTTACTAGCTCATCCCCAAGGCACAATAAAATAATAAAATATGTCCAATATAATATAAATGATCAAATCTGTGACAGACAAACAGTAAAATACCTCCTGTGATCTCTATGGGCCTACCCACATGGTGAAAACTAGCTGGAAGATAGTGGGATCACCCTAGAAGACCTCTGTGAAAACAAAGTGCCAAAATATTGCCCCAATTTCCCAAATCGAATTCCTCACTGACCACTTTATCCCATTTTTTAACTGCCTCGGTAACTGTGAAAGTGCCAAAACTGCCTCCCAGGGCATCTGCGATGTCCAACTGAGCTGACCAGGCTCTCCAGAAGGGGGGGTAAATGGTAAAAACAAGTTGCTAGACCACCCCCTCCTCATACAGCGCCCTAGGTGAACTAGCCTCTCATGGCCCCTGCTGCTCATGCTGGGAAATTAGCCCCAAATCTAGTCAACAAGTGTAAAAATGCATCAATCACTGTCGAAAGTGCCGGGAACTGAAAGATAAGTGTCTCATTGGATCCAGAAGACCCAAATCCACTAGGAATGTGTACTCATACACCATGGGTTTCCCTAGTGGGCCAGCTGTAGGGTCCACCATACATGGATAGTGTATAATCTGATGATCTGGAGTAATAAATAAAACTGTTGAACTGCATCAATCATCATCTGCATCATATATCCATCATATGGCATCATCATCAAGAATATGTGGGTCCATCAATCATCATCCATAAGCACATGTGGTCCACATCATCATGGATCCCAAGAAATGACCATAGTCAAACTAGGTTTGACTAGGTCCATATATAACCAAGGAAAAATCATATCAGTAGACTAAGACATGCTCCTCTAATCATTCTCATAGCTTAGCTCAAAGTATAACATCCATTCAATGGCATTAATCAAGTTAGCATATTCCTTTGTTGTATGAAATTACTTGCACAATAATTTAAATGACAAACTCACCCATTGGACATGGTCAAACTGCTAGTGAAGGATGAAGGCTAGGAACAAGGTTGGGCCAAGGGGTTGACTTGTCTAACTCAACTCAAAAATACTTTGGACTGGGAGAAGGGGAAAACTACAAACTCTGTGCTGGACAAAATAACACGGGGGATGGCTGTGCCTCACAAATGGATAAGTTGTTTAGAGAGTGCTTATTCAACTTAGGCATCATGTCTACATCAAGCTTATCCAGGTTCATTAGGATCTTTCAATTTCATTTCATGGCCTTTTTGGCCTACATAACCCTTGGGATCTCAGGTGTGCTGATAAGCACAACTAGTTGCAGCTTGCATCCAGGGCATGTTTTCATATATATAAGGTCAGCAATTGTTTAGATATAGCTTTTAAGAACCATTGCTTTTTGGACCTTTCTTATACTCTTCGAGGAGTATTTTTAGCAGTTCATCGCTCTTACCCTTTTTAGTTTCCATGGGTGAATTTATAAGTTTCCATAAGTAGTACATGAGCTTTCAGTTTTATCCAACAACATCTCAAGTGACTAGGGGGGGTTCGAGCCAATTCCAAACATCGGGACAGCCGACCAAAATGATTTAAGCCTACAATCCAACTCACCAAAGGTAAGTTTTGTCACCAACTTAGAGCCGAGACACTGAACATACAGGGATACGGTCCAGACACAGAGGTAGAAAATGGGGAATTCCTCAGTATCAGAAAGTCAAATAAGACAGGTCAAGGTTTAAAGTCAAATAAGGAAAGTCATGTATGGATGGAGTCAAGTGAATTTGGAGCCTAAACTAGCAGACAACTGGTATCAGGAAAGACCATATCTACGTAAGGTGGTAAACCAGTGAGTTTTGTCAAACAACCTAAATGTGCAAGTAAATGTCCATTTTATAATTTATAGTTCATTTTAAAGAGTTTGCCACATCAGGAATAATATACCAAGCAGATGTTGTGAACATGACTAAATCAACAAGATAATAATCCACAGATAATGATAAAACATCCATAGGTCATATAACATCATCAAAATATACAATCATCATAGCCAAGCTCTGAATAATGGAAGCTCTGGAAAGTGCAGATATCTGCTAAGCAAGAATAGTAGCCCTACTACTATGGTGTGATAACACACACATCAAAAACATAAAAATCCCAAAAAGGCGACATCTACAACAAAGGGCATCCACGTGCCTATCATAACAAATCATTTGCATCAACATGCAATAAAATAAACACAAAACCATACAGGCGCATCCACATGCGTACAAAAATAATCACCGCAAAAAATGCATCCATGTGCATATCTATATAAATATATCATCGTCATATACATGTCATGTGTGTCCCAACACTCAGATATACAAAAAATATACATCGAGGAGCCTCAACAACATCCCTGTCATAACATACGTCGTATATACAAAAATATTGAATGCCCATACGCATCGTGGGGAGTCCCCAGCACTCCCTAATGAGAGTCATATCCCCCATCCGAACCATCATCACTCCCCGTCGCAGCTGCCTCTGTTGCGGACTCATCCTCTCCTCGCTCCTCCTCTGGATCCTCTGCATCCCCCTGTTGATCTTGAACCCTCCTCTCCTCGGCCAATACTGCCACCCGAATCAGAATCGACTGCCAATACCATGGATCCTCGTGACAGGCCTCGACCACCTCCCGATCAAGCTCCCGCCACCCCTCGTCGGAGACCCCAACCAGTAGCCGGCCAAAGGTAACTCGCAAGGACTCCAAAGTCCCTTCCGCATCCCGTCGTTGCACCTCCCCTCGATCTGGCAAGACTGGCACTGCTATGCGACCCTTATGGTCTCTATATCCCTGTGGTGGCCTCGGTCCCATATCTGCATCAAACCACATCACCAACAATCATGAAACTAGATACATACCATCTGGTCCCCAAGCCTGCCCTGGAGGTCATGGCGCCTCTGGATCTCCCCGGTAGTCCATGTCGCGATACGGGTAGTCATCAAATGCCAACGGCATCTGCAACCACTGCAAATAGAGCTCCTGTGTAAAATACCGCCCCACCTCTCCCCCACCCCGCCGGCGCATCATCTCACCCCACCACACCATCCGCGGCTCCCTCAAACCCCCAGCCCGGATCGGCACTCGCGGCCGTAGTGTCAGCACCCGCTCCATGAAGAAAGAGCACAAAAATGACCCATAGAATAACCCCTTGCCAAATACCTTCACCGAGCTCAGTTGTCGCTGAACACAGGTGAGGAACATCTGGCCCCAAGCAAAGAAGGTGCCCTGTAATACCTGCTCTACCAACTGCATCTATCCCCCCAACACCCGGTTGGGCCCCTATGAACCCAACACTCGGACCACACATGCTGCGATCACCCGAACTGATGGCTCCTCTAAGTCACAAATCAAGAGTGCATTCTTATGCACTCTTGTCATAGGGAGGCAGTACCGATCCAGCATCTCCTCCATGTCCACATCCACGGACACTCGTGGCTGGGTATCTGCCACCCTACCCAAACAAGGCAGTCCCGTCAAAAGGTACACATCTGCCAGGGTGAGCTCCAATCTCTCCCTCTGCACCATAAGGGCCTAATATCAAGCTCCCAAAATCCCACCAACCTGTTCAACAGTAGTGTTGTTGAACGCATCATCGGCACCTGCGCGAACTTCAACAACCTGCACAGCCCCAAGGTCCCCTGGACATGTCGATCATCCCATATGTACTCCATGAGCTCGTCAGGTATCTCGCAGTCTCGCCATAGTACTCTCGGCATCCTGTCAATCCCACAATGAAAACTCATCAGCACATCATCAAATAAACCATCACCCCCCCCCCGGGTATGACTCCAAAATCCCGATCCAGATCGCGGTTGTGGGGCCCAATGTCACGATCCCAAATCGCGGCTATCGGGACTACAGCCGCGATCGCAGATCTCACCTGTGGGGGCCACAGTTGTGATCGCAGATCACGGCTATCCAAGACACAGTCGTGATCGCAGATTGCGGCTATCTAGGCCATAGCCGCGGTCGCGGATCGCGACTGTCCAGGCCATAGTCGCTATCTCGAATTACTGCTATGGAGACCACAACCGCGATCCATGATCACGGCCATCACCTTGAAACCCACGATCCACACCCTGCATGGACCATACTACCCTCCCTAAGGACCCACTACCCACCCGAATCGAGAAAAAATTAAAGGTATGAGTTCAGTGAAATACCTACAACTCGCGAAAATAAAATTGACCGGTCGGATCGCCCAGAAATGCCAAATCGCTCTGGCCCACTGCACTCTCCTGTCAAATTCAACCTCACAAATGACACTTGGCATTATGGGTCCACTTACTATTTATAGACAGTTGACTTTTTCTTGATTCGGCCATTTTGGATCCATATGGAGTCCATTTTCCAAACTGTTTCCACCATTGGAATCGAAACGACGAGACCTTCAGAATGGTTGACTCGATTTCTCGTTTTCTCCGAACCCCTTTTTTGGAATTTTTTCCATGCACCTCGCCATCTCAATTTTCATGCCACATCAGCCATTGTCAGTTTTTAGCATTCCTTATACCATCGGATTCAATTTTTCGAGCCCGTGATGATGCTTGAGATCATTTCTCACTCTCACCCCTAGATTTTTCGGGCATTTTTTACCAACCCCTAGTCATCTCGGTTTACGCGCCACCTCGGCTGTTATCCATTTTTGACGCTTTTTATATCACCGGATTTACTTTTTCGAGCTCGTGATGATGCTTGAGATCATTTCTCACTCTCACCAGAAACAATTTCAACAGTTTGTCTCGACACCTTGCTGCCTTGGTTTGCGTACCACATCGGCCGCCATCGAATTGTTACACATTTATACATGAGCCATTCACTCCATTCAAACTGCAATTATTTCGTTATTTTTCCACCATTCATCATCCCACAAGGAGGCCCACCAGTGTTCCCCCCCAACCCTCGTTCTTGGTTCTCATCGATGTCCCTTGATTGAACACTCTCTCCTTGCTTGGCCATTCCTTTTGTTCGGTATAATTTTATCCCTTTTTCGGGCTAGACAAGTCCTTTACGAAAAAGGCACTTAGGGAGTTTCTATTAAGCTCTTTTCTGACTCCTAAAATAATGAAAAGATCACCGAGCAATCTTGCTTCCTTTCATGCTCGTTAAAGTACTTGAAAGGGCATCTATCTGGTAGACTAATTACGAAAAAGGAATACTCCAGTCACACCGGCTAGAAGAGTTCTTCATTGCATCCTTTTATGCTTTTCCGGGCCTTGGAGACTAACACATGAAAAAGAACCCCCCTGGAGTCTTCTTATTGCTTTCAGACTCTCTAAAATTGAAAGCAACCATGAGCATGCACTTTCCTGGGCTCGTACAAATCCACAAGATGGTACCATTCCATTATTTCAGAGTCTTCTTATCGCTTTCAGACTCCTTAAAATTGAAACCAATCACAAGCACGAACTGTCCTCGGCTCTTATAAATCCACATGACAGTACCATTTTGAGCACACTTCTTCCAACTCCTTAAACCATGAAGAAGTCCCCACCGGTGCCTCTCGACACTATGATCAATCATCTCTGCAGCACCCCCAATAAGGTCACCTCTATTCAGAGTATTCTACGATATACCACCCTCAGAGTCTCCTGCCATCCTACACCAACTTGATTATCCCTCATTCCAGTCACCATCCCTGGTCCCTTAAAGCTATGATCCCCTTCCCACCAGTCAAATTCATATGCTGCCCAATCATCCCCACCATCATACTCTGAACAAAGGAAGTTTGAGTCCACCCACTCTATTTGCCAGTTATTCCCCACCTCCACAGTATGTCAGTCCTACCATTAGTACTCTCACACTTCGGTTATCCACCTCATGCTCCTATCAAGGAAACATCATTTCCTTGCTAGTTGCAGGTCTCCCTCTGTCTACACCAACCCATCTATTCCAGAGAATAGACCTAGAGGTCCCTACGCCTTGGACTCATCACCATCTGTGGTGAGTGCCTACGGACCAGTTTGAGCGGAGTCATCATTGCCTTTTAGAATGGTTGTTTCTCACATGTTCGACTTCAACACCTTGATCGCATCGTTGAGATTCGTGCAGGGTATATATCCCTTCATTTATTGGTCAAATACCTCGGATTTCCCCGAATCTAGCACATTGGTGAGTCACTTCGGAACACCCAGTTATATGTTCCCGTGGATATCCGGGTTGCGTTGGTGACAATATTCGGAAGCCCTCCACTTGCCTACTTCCTTGAAGTACCCAGTTCAGCTACAGTCCAGTGTACCATTCAAGGTATGACTCCATGTCATTATGATCCAGCAGTTTATCAGTTCCTCTGGTACCACACTCAACAACACTATTATTATTCCAGTGTATCAGTTCTTCCGTTTAGACATGGTCAGACCGGCAATATGTCCCAGATTTGTGTCCCCTCTAGACCCTTATGATGTACACAGTAGTTCTCCATGTATCTTTCAGGTCCCCTTTTTGGGCCTCATTGTTATTCTATATATCTTGATACGAGCATGGGAATGCCCACCTCGTCCATATATTCAGATTATTCCTCATTCATTATTGAGGTCATGTATTTTCAGTTTTTGCGGTTTGTTCAGGAGTGTTGTTCCGGGCTCTAGTTTGTTTCTTCTCTTCTCCACACCCCAGGAAAACCATAAAAGACCTATGATGTCTATCGGCCATACGATGAGATCCTGCCCTCACACATCAGGGGGCAATTTGTTAACACCCAAAAAGTGCTCACCATCTCATATCCCTCATTACATGACTCATTTGTCTATATTTCCTACCATATTTTCGTCCAAAACCTCAAAAAACCATTAAAAAGCCACCAAAACGCCAAAAAACCCCTTTTTCCCCCCAAAATAATTTAAATTTCCTCAAAATATAGCAAAAACCCTTTAAAAAGGCTCTAAATTCCCAAAAATAAAATAAAAGGGAATAAAAAATATAAAAAAAGAGGGAAAAGAGGGAAAAGGGAAGCAAAAACCCTAAACCATTGACCTAAACCATATGGTGCCAAAAACCATGGGTCAACACTCCACCACTAAAAAACCTATAAATAGGTGATGGAGGCTCCCCATTTGACATCCACAATCTATCCTATCCTCACTCTGCCAAAATCACTCTTGAAACGCTAGCTTACCATTTGAGCTAGTTTCCCATTTGAGTGCCCCTTTTGGCCCATTATCCAAACACCTTGGAGAAGGAGAAGGAACCCATTGGAGCACGGAAGCAACCCTCCTGGACTACTGCAAGAGCTCCACCAACCTCAACATTTGAGGTAAATGTAACTGTTATCACACTATAGTAGCAGGGCTACTATCCTTGTTCAGCAGATATCTGCACATTCCAGAGCTTCCATTATTCCAGAGCATGGCTATATATTTTGGATCACTCATGATCAGAGCAGTATATTATTCAGACTTATGTTAGACCTTGTGTCAAGGCTGAGCCTTGAGAGTTCAGATTTGATGACCGATGTGACCTTTTATCCCATACAGTTTCAGTTCAGTGCTTAGAGATGTATTGCAGCAGTGTTTCAGATGATACATGATTATTATTATTATGATGATGTTGTATGATCTATGGATATGTTATTGCTGACTGTGGATTATTATCTTGTTGATTTAGTCATGATCACAGCATGTGCTTGGTATATTATTACTGATGTGGCAAACTATTTAAAATAAACTATAAATCATAAAATGGGCAATTGCTTGCACATTTAGGTCATTTAACAAAACCCACTGGTTTTCCACCTTACATAGATATGGTCTTTCCTGACACCAGTTGTCTGCTAGTGTAGGCTTCATATTCACTTGACTCCATCCATACATGACCTTCCTATTTGACTTTAAACCTTGACTTGTCTCATTTTACTTTCTGATACCGAGGACTTCCCCATTTTTCTACCTCTGTGTTTGGACCGCATCCCTGTATATTCAGTGTCTTGGCTCTAAGTTGGTGACAAAACTTGCCTTTGGTGAGTTGGATTGTAGGCCTAAATCATTCTGGTCGGTTGTCCCGATGTTTGGCACTGGCTCAAACTCCCCCTAGTCACTTGAGATGTTGTTGGCTAAAACTGAAAGCTCATGTTCTACCTATGGAAACTTATAAATTCGCCCATGGAAACAAAACAAAAAAGGGCAAGAGCGATGAACAGCTAAAAATACTCCTCGAAGAGTATAAGAAAGGTCCAAAAAGCAATGGTTCTTAAAAGTTATATCTAAACAATTGCTAACCTTGTATTTGAAAAAACATGCCCTAGATGCAAGCTGCAACTAGTTGTGCTTCTCAGCACATCTGAAATCCGAAGGGTTATGTAGGCCAAAAAGGCCATGGAATAAAATTGAATGATCCTAATGAACCTGGATCAACTTTATCTAGACACGATGCCTAAGTTGAATAAGCACTCTCTAAACAACTTATCCATTTGTGAGGCACAGCCATCCCCCATGTTCTTTTGTCCAGCACAGAGTTTGTAGCTTCCCCTTTCTCCCAGTCCAAAGTATTTTTGAGTTAGGTTAGACAAGTCAACCCCTTGGCCCAACCTTGTTCCTAGCCTTCATCCTTCACTAGCAGTTTGACCATGTCCAATGGGTGAGTTTGTCATTCGAACTATTGTGCAAGTAATTTTATATAACAACGGAATATGCTAACTTGATTAATGCCACTGAATGGATGTTATACTTTGAGCTTGGCTGTGAGAATGATTAAAGAAGCATGTCTTAGTCTACTGATGTGATTTGTCATTGGTTATATCTTCTTGGGATCCGTGATGATGTGGACCATATATATATTCTTATTGATGATGATGGATGGTCCCACAGGCTTGATGATGATATCATATGATGGACATATGATGCAGATGATGATTGATCCATTTCAGCAGGTTTTATTACTACTTCAGATCAGCAGATTATACATTGTCCATATATGGTGGACCCTGTAGCTGGCCCATTAGGGCAACCCATGGTGTATGAGTACACATTTCTAGTGGATTTGGGTCTTCTGGATCCAATGAGACACTTATCTTTCAGTTCTGGGCACTTCTGACAATGATTGATGCAGTTTTACACTTGTTGACCAGATTTGGGGCGGATTTCCTAGCCTGAGCAGCAGGGGCCATGATTGGCCAGTTCACCTAGGGCGTTGATGATGGAGGGGGTGGTCCATCCACTTATTTTTACCATTTACCCCCCCTTCTGGAGAGCCTGGTGGGCTCAAATGGACAGCGCTGGTACCCTAGGAGGCAGTTTTGGCACTTTCACAGTTACCGAGGCAGTTAAAAAATGGGATAAGGTGGTCGCTGAGGAAATTGATTTGGACAATTGAGGCAAGGTTTTGGCATTTGGTCTTCACAGAGGTCTTCCAGGGTGATCTCACTATCTTCCAGTCAGTTTTCACCATGTGGGTATGCCCACATTGATCACAGGAGGTCATTTACTGCTTGTCTGTCACAAATTTTGAGGACAGATTTGATCATTTATATTATCTTGGACATATTTTATTATTTTATTGTGCCTTGGGGATGAGCTAGTAGGGATTTATGCCTCCTAGCCCCACCATGTGCTTATTATGTCATGTCCTAGTCATCATGAGGTGGATTTTTGGTACTTTTACCCCCTCTAGTGTATGACGTCACCCTCCATGATTATTTTATACTATGACGTCATCATTATATTTGGTGATCCATGTGTTATGTTATTATGGCTCATCTTAGCCATTGATTGTATGATGAGATATTTTAATCTCAACCACTCATTTGATGTAGTATTGTAGAGTGGTATAGGGTTTTGGTCTTTATTATCCTATATAAGGAGGAGACCCCCCATTGTATAGCTCACCTTTGGAGCTCTGGAATATTGGAATAGAAGATTTCTTTGTGGAGCACATCTCTCTTGTATTGTGGATTCTCTTGCATATTGAATATACAGTATCTCTTCTATGTATCATTGTGGATTTTGGTGCTTCTACTAATCTTTTTACAGGAAAGTCGAATTGGTGGAGAGGAGGGCGACTTCATGAGGGTTATTGTTGGAGGGATCCACATATTCTCTCTTGGTTTGATCTTGTGACAGGGAGTATCATTATTGTATCTTAGTGACATAGTTGATGCTTTCTATTACATCTTTCTACCATTTTCATAATCATCTTGCTTGACTTGTTTCTTTGATCTTGTCTTGTAGGAGGAGGACGATTTGGCTATCTTGGAGAAGGACGTTTTGGTTGGAGCTCTTGGATCTCACTCTTGAATATACACATAGGAGAATGCTATCAATTTTCAAGGTGGCCATAAGCAATTGAGGTAATATCTATAAGGTATGTGCCTCTTTCATCCATTCTATCTTCATTGGTCATAAACCCTAATTAATTAAAAACCCCAATTTTGGTATTTCTTAGATCTACTTAGATCTAGCCTTGATTTTGAGAAGATCTTGAAAACCCACCTCTATAGCATCCACCCCTAGTTGGATCTATATTTTGGTGGTGATTGGATTAGAATTGACACACTTTTCAAGGCAAAAAGCCCTCTTGAACCCAAATCACACTTCCTAGTGAGAGGCTTGTTTGGTTAGATCTAGCACATGGGTAGGTGAGATCCCACTTGATTTGCAATCTAGACACTTGATAACCTACCCCCAGATCCTTACTTTGGTGAATTCTACCTTGTGGACATCATTCCATGTTTTAAGGGGTCAAAACCCCCTTTTGAATTTATTGACACCTCAAAACTCAGATCTACTAAGATCTAGCCCTTGGATTAACTTGATTTTTGGGGCATACATAGATCGGGGTACTAGCTACTTGGATCTATAGTTTGGTGGCCATTGGACTTGAATTGGTCCACCAAACCCATATTTTAACCCTCCTTGAACAAAGTCGCACTACCTAGGGAAGGTGAGTTTGTCCACTTTGAGGAAGTGGGTAGTTGAGATTCTTGTGGATTTGAAACGGCCATACCTTGAAACCTAGGTCTAGAGTATCTTTTTGTCACGATCCGCCTTGGGGGTAGCATTCCTTGTTTCAAGGGATTGTGGTCCACTTAAGGTCATTACTTAAAAAACCTAGATCTAGTAAGATCCAACCATTAGATCTCATTTAGCCCACTTGACTTGGCTTCTAGGCATCCCGATCTACACTTTGACATAATTTTTGACCCCATTAGCCCACTTAACAAGGCACTAGTCCTCCTCAAAGCAAGTCGCACTCCTTGGGATTTGTGTCAAAACCTAGATCTAACACATGGGTACTTCTAGAATCAACTTAGATCTATAGATCTAATCATTACCTATCCTCTAGTACCAATTTCACACCTAAGCTTGACCTTGTGGGCCCACTTAAAGCCATTTCACACATCCCAAGACAATAGGACCCACTTGTGTAAACATATGGTACTACATCTTGTCATCATCCCCAATCATGTGGCCTAAACCATACGTATGTTGAAACAATAAAACTCTCTCACACCACCTTCAACCATACCTCAACTTTTAGGTCCACTTAGCCTTGCATTGGTTTCCATAACTCTTCATTTACTTACCCTTAGAAACCTTTGTTTGGGTCCAATCAACTGTGATTGGTTATAGGGTCTCCCCCTAGGTCTTGTTACACCCTGACCTAAAGCGAAGAGTGCCTCGGTTGATGTGACTCCCACCTTGCATTGGGAACCGTGGCATCTCTTGGGTCACCTCTTTAGTTGCCTCCCTCCTCTACCGTCCCGGATGGGATACCACTAGGGGCAACTACAAGTTGTGTGATAACAGTAACTTTGTTCTCATTTTTAAATACAAAAGAAAAATTTCCATTATATTATTGTCTTTTATTTCTGTTGATGCACATGTTAGCTTAGATTTTACCTTGTTTTATTGTTAAGCTTTACTGTTTTACTGAACTGCTACTAAGGAGACCCTTCTCCTTAGTAGGTGCTCATTTGCACAAGCTAGGGTGAAAACCCTAGCTACAATGCCAAGTCGAAGCACATCAAGATCAAGTATCACTATATCAGGGATATGGTGCAGAGAGGAGCAGTGAAGCTCCAGTATGTTGCGATGGAGGAGCAGATAGCCGATGTGTTGACCAAGCCACTAGCGAGAGTGAAGTTCGAGTACTTTAGAGAGAAGCTTGGTGTACTTCATATCGAGGTTCCTTCCAAGGGGAAGTGATGAGTCTAGAAGACGCAGATGCACATGAGCCATTCTCACATATTGGTAGGTCTGTGCCTCCTATGTTGGTAGATGTAAGGGTTGGGCCATTCTCGCATAGTGGTAGCTTCGTGCCTCCTATGTTGGTAGATGTAAGGGATGAGCCATTATCGCATGGTGGTCGGTTCATGCCTCCCATGTTGGTAGATGTAAGGGTTGGGTCTCACATGGTGGTAGGTTTGTGCCTCCCATGCTGGTAGACGAGGTCTCGTATGGTGGTAGGTTCGTGCCTCCCATACTAGAGACGTTGTGATGTGCATTCGGGTTGTGCTCCATTGACGATGAGATGATCTGAAGATGATGAGGTGACAGTAGGGTACACAGGTTTTGCAGAGGCATGTAATCAGTCCTGAGATGCTCCTTCAAGTTTTGCAGAGGCATATAATCAATCCTGGGAGATCTTGCAAGTTTTGCAGAGGCATATAATAAGTCCTGAGATGTACCTACTTGATGGCTTTCTCTCATAGATGATGAATACCTACATGGAGGCTAGGCCTACATCCAGCATGAAAAAGGGTTGGCTCTGTAGAACTTCCTATGACGAGTAGATTGGAGATTAATGATCGAACATTGTCCGTGATGGATTTGGATACAAATCTACGAGATGGGAAAGTGAGAATAGTATGGAATGAGGTGATATGTAGTAAAGAGATCATTTGAAAATCATATCAAAAGGTGGCTGATTTTTAGTATCAAAATCGTGTGTAATTACTTGTAAAATTAGTGGAGGTGACAAGATAATGATGGGAAGATAATTGACCATAACTATTGATAACGACTTTAAAGTACGAATTCATCATGCCATAAGATGATGTGGGTAGGTTTAAATTGTGGATGTTGAGTTATGGATAAGGTAATTAGGATATGAGATAATATGAGATAAGGTAAGTAGGGAATGGAATAGTGATAGGATATGACATGGATAAATAAAATGCATGGATAAGTTGTATGATATGTTTCCCATATTTTTTACAAATAAAATAGATTTAGAAATCGCTTTTACCTCAATTACATGTACTTGGACCTTGATTCTTGGATGAATAGAAGCACAATTTTTGTTTGCTAAAGTTTTGGCATTATTGATCTTGAGGAGGATGATGAAAATGTTTAGAACTTGAATTATTATTCGTGTACATGCTGGATAAATTACTTCTGTAGTGGAAACTTGGATTGGTAGTGGATCAAAATATAGAATAAAAAGTATTATATTTTCATTGGATCTAGGACCAAATACCCGTGTTGTTGTAGGATTTGATGTGGATGGAATTGAAAATAGGAGTCTTTAAACTAATTTTAAACCTTGAATGCTAGTCATTGATAAGGCCATTAGAGAAACACCTCAGATTATAAAAAAAAACGAGCCTCAGACTAACAGTTACAAGGATTCTGGTAACTATTGAAAAAGCTAGTAACTCTTGGGAATGTTGAAGAATGATTAATGCTAAAGCTATTGTTGAGTTTGGTTGGGGCTTAGTCTCTTGCAATACACAAATATTTGAATTTTGGAACATTATAAATTGATTTTTGTTGAATAGAGGATACTTGAATGATTGGAATTTTGATTATAGGAACATGACTATATTAGTATGCATGTCGGAATATCCTTGATTGATGCTTTGTTGATCAAACCTTTATTGCCGAAGTTGAAACTAAACCCTTGCAACTAGAAAATGGAACTAAAAATTGACAATTGGAAATTGGAAACCACATGATGATACATAACTGGAATTTTATTGATAGGACTCTTCAGAATTGGAGCCTCTTAAACTCGAATCTCTAGGACTAAAAATTATTTATGGCACAACTATAATAGAAGGAAAAATATTTCTTCTTAAACATTATATGTGTTAAGTTTAAACCAAATAGACAAGCAAGATCACTGAAAGAAACACAATCACAAGATAGACACATAATATACCCTGGGAAACCCTCATGGGGTAGAAAACCCAGTGTTAGCACTCGGATTTTCCTTGGGCTGTATCAAAGAAACCCGAGGTAACCTATTTCAAACCAATCTTTAGACTGAAAGTTGGCCTCCTTCAGCCAGAGAGGGCTCTCTCGGCAAATCTGCCATCCAATGTCACCACGACAGCAGTTTGACAATAAAACTCAAGGGCCAATTTGTAAAATAAATAAAAACTTAAGGATTTTTAATGAGGTGGCTAGATAAACATGAACAGGATACCATTGGGCAATGGAGTCGAGAAAACAGAAAAATATGGACCAGCAGTTAAACAAATATTTTCATACAAAGGCAAGATAGCTGTCTTATTACAGTCAATAAGATTTTTGCAGGTGATAGGGAAAGAAATAAAGACAGTCCATTAACAACGGGCATCAATTTTTAGATGAATCCACTGTTAATTTTAGAGAAATAAATGGATGCTCAGAAGCGAATAAATCGAGGCATAGAAACATGAATCTCAATCTATTATGAACGTTCATCTAAGCATAGAAGAAAACGACATAATGAAAGGAATAACGCAGAAAGTAAACTTGCACAAGTAGAGAAAGGAAATGGTACAGACTGCAATTTTTAAACAACACATGAATCTTTTATGAAAAATCTGCTCATTTCTGAGATCTGTATTAATTTCTGAAAACCCTGCAAAATACCCGAAATGGGTCCTTCCTTACAGAAAATCCAACCCCTTTACATTGCAAAAATGCAAAATTTATACAAAATTTTTCCCTATGAGCAAACCCTAACTGTATTTTTTCTAAAAATAAACCACCGATACTAAAATAACAATCAAATAACTAATCGTTACTTTACAAGAATTAATTTTTAAACTCTAAATGACGGAAAATCTGGAATGTTGTTCTCGGAAACTAAAAGATGGCTGCCAGCTATCTCTATTTATTCACTTCTTCCACCGATATTTAATATTCTGCCACTTGTTGATATTCTGCCTGGAATTTTGGGCTTTCGGAGGCGCTCCATTTCATCGCCACTACTCCATGGATCTCGCAGTTCATTTCAGAAAATAATACTGCTGCAAAGATGTTTCAATGCCTTCTCATATCATGAATACCACATTTTGTTGTCACCCGATTTGGTTTAGGAATTACTCCGTAATTAAAATAAAAAACATTGTATAGTGGAACATATATTCCATCACCTCCACGTCCTCTGGGACCCTTTTGAAAGCTTCTTTAGCTTATCGAGCTGTTTGTAGTGCCTCTCCATTTCTTTCTGTCGCGCATGCTTGCATATACTAGCAGTCCATCCATATTTCTTATACATCTTCTGTCTTTTTCTTTTGGGCGAAATGGCGTTAGGGTTTAGAAAGTTTTGACTTTTCGATTAAAAGGAAAAAACAAATGCCGAAAATGGGACCACCTCCCTTTTATAACATTCCCAATGGATGGTATCCGCGCGGGCTTGGAGTGGTTTGCAATACAACTTTTCACGTATCCGGACGTATCAGAAATGGACACGTTGTATGTTGGTTTTTGTTCCGCGACCGCTCTTATCTCCTATCCACCGAGCACTTTTGCAATGCGGCGTTAATCGGGACCATCGATCTTTCTTCCGTTGATCTGGTGTGTTGACAACTTATCATGTGATATAATTGTTTTCACGCTATTAGAATCACCATTAATAGAACTCCATCTGTTTAATTCTTTAATCCATTTGCATCAACTTTTCTGCATAAGTTGTAGCTTCAATACAACGCAGTTCTAGATGTTCGAGCATAGGTTTTAATAAGCTGCTTGCATCCATAGATCTACTTGTAGCACCTGTCGAATTTCAAAAATAATCATCTCACGGCATGCCTCTTTTTCCTACCAACAATCAAGACCTCGTCGTTTTCTTCAAAAGCAGTTCAAACAATAATTATTGGGAACAAAAGCAGTAATCTTCTTTGAGAATGCGAATAGGTTATCGGACTCAGAAATTAGCATCAACCCTTTTGGCTCTATCTCTGCTTCTGTGCTTGATTCGAAGAACTCGTTTTGTCATTGACCAGGTAACCAACGAACTAATCATTCTGATCATCTTCAACGTGGAAAACAAGAGAAGTCTCTGCTCTCAACAGAGGCACCTCCATGTGTGGTATGCAACAGCCTCATTCGAAATGAAAAAAGAGAAGCTCCAACATTAGAAATTCTTTGTAGCACTAGTCGCAACTCTTCATTAACAGTTTGAAAGAAATTATGGGATAAATAAATGGTCTCCAAAATGATATAATCAGTGACATGTAACAACGTCACTTGTTATTATGTGTCTGCAGCAAACAAAGGATGCACGTCCCCAATCTATATCAGCAACATACCTCCTTGTAAGGAGATTTTTAAAAACCCTCCGTGTATATTTTTTTCAACACTGGATGCGCCAATCGTGAAACAGCAATAGTTCGATCCATAAACTAGAGCCAAGTGCCCTCTGATTGGTGTAAAATTCATTTATCCATCGCTTTCCTACACCTTTGCCCACTATTCCGTATGTATCTTCACTGCCCTTCTTCAAATATTAATAAACTTTGTTCCTCTCCTTCAAATTTATCATCAGGACGCCAATTTCTTCTTCACGTTCTCACTAAATGGTTATTTTAGGGACGAAGGTAGATGATGCTGCCACATAAGAGTCACTTGCCTCTTCTATTTCCAAGACGACGTTAAGTTTCTTTGTATACTAGTTTTTGGACACAAGGTTTTGATATTTCTTTTTAAAATTTGGTGCTCTATCAGACAAACGCAGGATTTTATTTCAGGGATTTTATCTTGTTTTGACGAGTCTGAAACCGCCTTTCATTGTTGCTCTTACGATTTCATAAAGCCACATCACCTGAATGCTATCTGATATCGATGGTGATAGAATTCGTAGCATCTCCATCATGCAACCTAGCATCTAATATCAAAGTGCTGACTTGAATATCCATTCGCGGCCTGCGTTTCTTATTATTTTTCTTATGGGGAACTTATCCCACATATAAAACAGAAATGGTTCTCTTACCTTTTATATTCCCCAACACCTTCAATATACACCAAGTAACAAAGGATTGCTATGCCCGTGGACGATGAAGAATATGATGTTTGTAGAGCCCTCAAGGCTTGGCACTCGGTTCTGTGATGAGCCCTCGGTATTGGGCACACATATATTTTGCTCCAACTTTTATTTTGCACCCGAACTAAATCATTAAAAAGAAATCTATGTCGTTTTAAAAAGCTGAAACTTAGGCTCCATGGAGATTGAGGGCCTTATCCATAAGGCTTTCTTATCATAAAAATAAAAACCCCTCTTCATAAAGTGGCCTTTTTATAGAAATATTAAAAGACTTATAACTTTTTCACAAAATCGATTTTTAGGATAGGTCTTCTCATAAAATTTCAAAGCCTGAGTTCTCGAGCATATAGAACCTCTACTTCCTTTTACAACCATGGTGAAGACACATGTTCTTTTTCTCGACCCAGCTTTGAAAACATCCCGTCATAAAAAAAAAAATGTTCTATTTTGCACCGCCTGAGTTGCCGGAAGATGATTAACGCCGTCAGAAGACATTTAAGCACGAAATTTTATGTAGTGCCAACACCCAGCAAAGCTTTCCTCAATAAGATGATCAACCAAAATACAAGATGTGCTCCTTCCTTCTTTGTCTCCTTAGCAGATCTCCCAGACAAGTGCGCACTCTTCCACAAGTGAGTGAATGATCTAATGAGGAGTTCACCTCTCTTATTTATACTGACTCCTAACTGACTAAAAGACCTAATGGGGCCGACCTCTCCTGGAGAAGTCTAATAACCCCAAAAATATAACCATAGGGCCGACCCCCACATGGTGGGTCTAATAACCCTAGTTAATACAAACTCTCGGAGGAATAAACATCTCCGGATACATAATAGGGTTACCTCGGAGGGATGAAACATCTCCGGAATAATAAAGTACAAATATAATATTCTTTGAAGTTACAATATTCAACACTCCCCCTTAACGAGAAGGATATTATAACAGCATCTGCAGGAGCAAGGAGTCACTATACATGATACATCTATAAATCATCGGAAGCTTTCTTCAATTTGTCTTCATCAGTAACTCAAACAGTTACTGGTACATCAATGTCAACATCATGATCTTTAGCATTGTCTCCACATGATCAGCAGCATCGTCATCACACGATCAGCAGTATCGTCATCACACGATCAGCAGCATTGTCATCACATGATCAGCAGCATGATCAGCAACATCGTCATCACACGATCAGCAGCATCTTCATCACACGATCAGCAGCATCGTCATCACACGATCAGCAGCATCGTCATCACACGATCAGCAGCATCGTCATCACACGATCAGCAGCATCGTCATCACACAATCAGCAGCATCATCATCACATGATTAGCAGTACAAGTATTCATGCCAATGCAAGTAACCATATCAACAATACGAGTATCCTACCGATACAAGTATCCATACCGATACAAGTAATCACATCATCAATACAAGTATCCTACCGATACAAGTAACCACATCATCAATACAAGTATCCTACCGATACAAGTAACCACATCATCAATACAAGTATCCTACCGATACAAGTAACCACATCATCAATACAAGTATCCTACCGATACAAGTAACCACATCATCAATAAAAGTATCCTACCGATACAAGTAACCACATTATCAATAAAATCACTTTCTCGGAGACTATTCGTCTACGGATCAATTCAGGGACCGAAGTCCGGGGATGATACAATCCCCACTTCTCGGAGACCACACGTCTACGAATCAATTCAGGGACCGAAGTCCGGGGATGATACAATCCCCACTTCTCAGAGACCACACGTCTACGGATCAATTTAAGGACCTAAGTCCGGGGATGATACAATCCCCACTTCTCGGAGACCACACGTCTACGGATCAATTCAGGGACCTAAGTCCGGGGATGATACAATCCCCACTTCTCAGAGACCACACATCTACGGATCAATTCAGGGACCTAAGTCCGGGGATGATGCAATCCCCACTTCTCGGAGACCACACGTCTATGGATCAATTCAGGGACCTAAGTCCGGGGATGATACAATCCCCACTTCTCGGAGACCATACGTCTACGGCTCTCTTTAGGACTGAAAGTCCAGGGATGATCCAATCCCCTCAACTGTCCACTAAGGACTTCATTCTCGGAGACCTCACATCTACGGCTCTCTTTAGGACTGAAAGTCTAGGGATGATCCAATCCCCTCAACTGTCCACTAAGGACTTCATTCTCGGAGACCTCACGTCTACGGCTCTCTTTAGGACTGAAAGTCCAGGGATGATCCAATCCCCTCAACTGTCCACTAAGGACTTCATTCTCGGAGACCTCACGTCTACGGCTCTCTTTAGGACTGAAAGTCCAGGGATGATCCAATCCCCTCAACTGTCCACTAAGGACTTCATTCTCAGAGACCTCACGTCTACGGCTCTCTTTAGGACTGAAATTCCAGGGATGATTCAATCCCCTCAACTGTCCACTAAGGACTTCATTCTCGGAGACCTCACGTCTACGGCTCTCTTTAGGACTGAAAGTCCAGGGATGATTCAATCCCCTGAACTGTCCACTAAGGACTTCATTCTCGGAGACCTCACGTCTACGGCTCTCTTTAGGACTGAAAGTCCAGGGATGATCCAATCCCCTTCTGTATTCTCATCTATACAGGTACAAATATCCAAGAGCATGTATCACATGTAGCATGTATTCTTACTAATACATCTAATCATCAGAACATGTATACATCACAACTAGCATGTATTCTTACTAATACATCTAACATCAAAACATGTATACATCACACCAAAACATGTATACATCTAGCATGTATTCTCACTAATACATCTAATATCAAAACATGTATACATCACACCAAAACATGTATACATCTAGCATGTATTCTTACTAATACATCTAGCATCAAAACATTTATCCATAAAAATAAAAGATATATAAGAGTTCTAAATCTAAATAATTGTAAGTAGCTAAGTGCAACAAAACAAAATTGTTATCAAATACTATACTACTCCCCCTTTCGAGGAGGGTCCTTCTGGACTATACCAAGCATGTCTCGGAAGTGTTCAAACTTTACTCGAGACAAAGGTTTAGTCAGGATATCGGAAATCTGATCCTCAGTGCTTATGTACTCGAGCTTGATGGATCCTCTCTGCACCATGTCTCGTATATAGAAGTAACGGATCTCAATGTGTTTTGACTTATCATGGAACACAGGATTTTCAGTCATCTTAATGCAGCTTTGATTATCACACATAATCACAGTGGGATCCATTTCTAATTCAAAAATTCTAGATAAGAGTTTCCGAAGCCACACTGCTTCACAGCTGGCAGAGCAAGCAGCTATATATTCTGCTTCAGCAGTACTGAGGGCCACACTAGATTGTTTCTTGCTGAACCAGGAGATCATGGCAGATCCAAGGCCATAACATCCGCCTGAAGTAATTTTTCTGTCTGGGACACTACCTGCCCAATCAGAATCTGAGTAACCACGTAACTTGAGCTCATTACCTCCAAGATAGTATAAGCCAAAGTCCACTGTACCTTTTAGGTACCTCATTATATGCTTTGCAGCTATAAGGTGAACCTTTCTAGGTTCTACTAGATACTGACTTAGGGTATTTACAGCAAAGCATATATCCGGCCTAGTATTTGTCAAATACATCAATGATCCAATGATTTGTCTATATAGGGTTATGTCCACTAGTTCTGATGAATCATTAACTAATAGTTTCAGGTTGGAGTCCATGGGAGTGGCCATGGCTTTACACTCCAACATATCAAATCTTTTGAGAATCTCCACAGTATACTTACCTTGATTTAGAAAGATTCCTTTTGGCTCTTGACACACTTCTAGGCCTAAGAAGTAGTGCATTAATCCGAGATCTTTCATTTCGAATTCTGAAGAAAGCTTCTTCTTGCTTTCAATGATTTGATTCTCATTTCCGGTTAGAAATAGATCATCTACATATAACAGCAATATAACAGGTTCATCATCCATCACTTTAAGATAAAGATTGGGGTCAGCTTTACTTTTGGTAAAGCCCATGCTTGTTAAGAAACTATCAATCCTTCCGTACCAAGCCCTGGGAGCTTGCTTCAATCCATATAATGCCTTTTTCAGTTTGCATACATGGGTCCTTCCGTCTTTGACCTCAAAACCTTGAGGTTGTTCTATGTATACTTCTTCTTCAATTACACCATTCAGAAAAGCTGTCTTAACATCCATTTGATGCAATTTCCATTTCATCATGGATGCAAGTGCCATGATAGTTCTAATTGAAGTATACCTAGCAACAGGTGCAAATGTTTCTTCATAGTCAATTCCTTCCTTTTGAGAGAATCCTCTGGCTACAAACCTTGCCTTGTATTTTTCAATGCTACCATCTGCAGCATGTTTTATCTTGAAAATCCATTTGGAAGAAACCACACTTTTATCTCTTGGTTTGGGGACTATATCCCAAACATCATTTTTCATTATCGACTGATATTCTTCTGTCATTGCTTCTACCCATTCTTTCTTTTGAGCTGCTTCTTCATAGCTAGTAGGTAGTTGATCCACAAGATCACACATCAAGGCCATATAGTTGGACACTAGCTTTGGTTTCTTTCTTTCTCTAATGGAGCCTTCAGGAGCACCATATTTTTCAGCCCCTTGGATAATATCTCTAGCCCATGCTGGCCTTCTTTTCTTTGATAAATCTGAGATAGGAGGTTCTTATGGTTCCAACATGTCATGATCCTCTGGTGGATTATCTTTAGGGATGTGAACAGCCTCTGAGTTTCTAAAGAAGGATCTTCTTCATAGATTTCTTCAAGTTGGCATTTTCTTGATTTCTTGAGAGCTGCTTCTTCATCAAAAGTTACATCTCTACTGATTTCTATATGATGAAATCCTGGTATGTAAATCCTGAAGGCTTTGGATGATTCACAATAACCAACAAATATTCCTTTCTTACCAGAAGGATCCAACTTGGTTCTCTTTTCTTTTGGAATGTGGATGTACACAGGACACCCAAATATTTTAAGATGGCTTACCTCGGGCTTCTTTCCAGTAAACGCTTCTTCTGGAGTTTTGAAATCAAGAGCACTATGAGATAATCTGTTTTGAACATATACTGCTGTTCTGGATGCTTCAGCCCATAGATACATGGGAAGATCCTGGTCATGTATCATAGTCTTCACAGCTTCCATGATGGTTCTATTTTTCCTTTCTGCAACCCCATTTTGTTGGGGATTGTAGGGAGTGGTTAGTTCTCTCTTGATTCCAGCTTCTTTACAGAATTCTTCAAACTCTTTTGAAGTATATTCTCCACCATTGTCTATTCTAAAAATCTTGATTTTCTTTTCTGAGAGATTTTCTATTAGAGCCTTGAACTCTTTGAACTTTCCAAAAACTTCATTCTTACCCTTTAGAAAGTATATCCAAGTTTTCCTTGAATGATCATCAATGAATGAAAGATAGTATTCAAATCCACTTAGAGAGGTGGTGGGCATTGGACCACATACATCTGAGTGTATTAACTCCAAGATACCCTTAGTCTTTGTTTCACTTTTTGGAAAGGGGTTCTTGACATTCTTCCCTTTCTTACATCCTTTACATGAGCCATCATGATCAACCTTCAAATCTGGTAGTCCTATGACCACCTTGCTTACATAGGGTAAGGCTTTGTAGTTAATGTGAGCTAGTCTTCTATGCCATAGCTCACTGGGGCTAGAGGTTTCATGAATAAGAGCAGCTTCCGGATGACCCTTGAGTTTATATAAACCTCCTTCCTCTTCACCAATAACAATTGCATCCTTAATAGATTTGCCTTTGGACCACATTAACACTTGTCCATCAATGAATGCCACTCTATAGCCTTTCTTGTCTAAAGCTGAGATTGAAAGCAAATTCTTCTTCAATCCTGGAACATATAAAACTTCCTTCATCTTCATGGGAGTTCCAGAATCGAGTTTGTAGTTTGCTTCACCAATTCCCTTAATGGGATATTGATAGTCATCTCCTAGAGATACCTTTTGGGGAGAAGTCTTTTCTTCAAGATTTGAGAGAGTCCTTTTCTGTCCTGTCATGTGCTTTGAAGCACCACTGTCAATAAGCCATGTACCTTCTCCAGGGGTTATAGATCCAGAGAGTGCGGAGAAGAGAACATATTCTTCTGCATTTCTCCTTGACCTTCTTTTGAAGAAGGTCCTTTCTTCTTCTTCCTCTTCATTTCTAGGTCTTTTATTGTGAGACCTTTCTTCCTCTACTTCTTCTTCTTCACTATCATCTTCTGCAAGATGTGATTGGTGCCTTTTGTGGTGAGTGCCCTTTTTCTTCTGTAGAGGGCAATCTCTAGCAATGTGTCCTATTTTGTGACAAGAAAAGCACTGGAAAGAAGAGTAATCTCTTCTTTGAGTAGATCCCCTTTTCTTATGAAATCTGTGTGGAGGATGAGACTCCTTATGACTACCCTTTTTGGAGTAGGATTGACTCCTTCTTCTTTTGGTGTGGGTGGCCAAGGCTTGGTCATCCTCTTTGAGCAAGGCTTCTCGATTTGAAACCCTAGCCTCCTCTTGTACACAATCCTCCCAAACTACATCAAACTTCATACTTTCTTTTCTGGCACACATAGTTTGAATGAATGACTCCCAAGGTCTAGTGAGACCATTTAGAGCTGTCATCACAAGTTCATCTTCATCAAGAGTATCACCAATGGCATCTAGTTTCTCTTTGATTAGAGAGACTCTTGAGAAGTAGTCTTGAATGGATTCTCCTTTGTGCATCTTGGTACTCTTCAACTGAGTCCTTAGATTCATTTTCTTATTGATGTTCTTTCCTTCATACATTCTTCCTAGGGCATCATACATTTCCTTTGGAGTCTTCTTGGAAGCCACTTGGGGAATCAAGTGGTCTTTAATAGAATCAGCTATGATTCTCTTTTCCCTAATCACCTCCTTCCTGTGTTTTTCTTTGGCTTCATCTTCTTCTGGTTCTGCAACTTCCTCCTTGATATAATGAGCAAGATCATTCTCCTCAAGAATGAGACCAATTCTGTATTTTCATGCCCGGAAATTCTCTATGCCTTCTAGCTTGTATTCAAGCTTAGTGTTTGGAGCCATCTTCTCTTGGGGGAGTCCAAGAGACAGAGTAGACTTACCTGGGAAGTTACTTTTCACTTTTCCGGAATCTGGAACAGAATTTTATCGCACTTTTGGTAGAATTAGGGTTTGACTTTCCCGGAGTTCTACCCAACCAAAAAGTTCGATCTATAGCTCAAAAGAATGCTCTTGAGAAGGGCTATCCAGCCATGTAATCAGAATTCAAAAATTACAACTTTTTTCTGAAACCAAAATCTGACGTATCGCACTTTTGGTAGAATTAGGGTTTGGATTTCCCGGAGTTCTACCCAACCAAAAAGTTCGATCTATAGCTCAAAATAAAGGTATTGAAAAGAGCTATCCAGCCATGCAACCAAAAATCAATAATACCAACTTTGGGATGAAACCCTAACTTCACCAAAGAGAGAGAAAGAGGTATTCTTACCTTGTGAAAGATGTCCTATTCAGTCTAGCTCTGATACCATGTTAAGCTTAAACCAAATAGACAAGCAATATCACTGAAAGAAACACAATCACAAGATAGACACACAATATACCCTGCGAAACCCTCATGGGGTAGAAAACCCAGCAAAGCTTTCCTCAATAAGATGATCAACCAAAATACAAGATGTGCTCCTTCCTTCTGTAACGCCCCCTTCCATCATCAAGTGCAAGGAAGGGAAACGTTAACAACACACGGGCTTATGGCAAGCTTAGCCCCAATAATTTGGCTCATAACGCATGCAATTTAAAACTTATGGGTGCAGACATAAACTCAATAACTACACAGCGGAATTAAACTTCACAAATACACATAGTTTCCTCACGCATTCAACAGATAAACAACAGTCATTAATTATCATATTGCATAAACATGACGCCTTTCATTCCATTAATCATGAATGCATTGCAAAACACATACTGTATATAAATTAAATCACAGATTACTCATCTTGAACTGTAATGGTCCAAACGACTGGCTATGGAAGGGCAACGTTCCTCCCAACCGTAGACCTCTGTCCAGCTTGTGTTCTTTCAGCTGAGAGGTCACCCCCGAGCTGGGCCGTGTATCCACTAAGGAGGACTAGCTGGGTTCACTCATAGCCATGGCTTCAGTCAAACATCCAAGCAGATAGAGGAGGGTAGTGCTAAGCCAGTGAGCTCAACCACAGAGCTACAGGCATCTCAAGTGGGCTCAACAGTCAGGCACCCACATTACCTACCACATCCAACACAAGGAAGATCCCCTTCTCTGTTACACAGTCCCTCAGGCAACTCTTCCCTCCAGTGCTATTCAGGATGGGCATAGAAAGGTCCAGCTGCTGACCCTTGAGATCCTAGCCTTCACAGGGTTTATCAAGCATACCCAACCTCTGCATAGTCAATCCCCACTTGATTTTTCACCATTCTGCTCACCAAATACTCAAATCCGTCACTCGTTTTCTGAGCTGCAAAAACTGGGTTTTCCCATTGATTTCGGGGTAGATAATGCTCCCAAATTCGCCCCAAGGTTCATGCTAATGGATTCCCCATTGGATTTCTTTGTCCCATGCCAAATCTGGACGTTTTTGGTCTTTCAAAAACTGGGTTCTCTCAAGGTCGCGATTTTCTGGTTTCCTCACTGTTGGCTCTCGTTTTTGGATGGGAATGATGCTAAATAGTTTCCCAATGGAGTGGGGTGAGAATGAAGCAACCTCCCATGAGGTTGAGTGACTTCTTGCCCAAGCAATCAGAGCCCATGCCCACCCATACGAATTTCAGGGCTGCCCATGCTCCATTGAAGCCATGGGCTGAAAATCTCAACCACCTTCTTACAACAGGCATTAATGTCACCTAGGGAAGTCAATGGGTTCTCATAATGACAAATGGCAGCCTAGGGTTTAATCCCATAGCCCCCTCACCACTCCCTAGTGGATACACGTGGCCCCTTCTCATTCGTTGCCTCCATAGCCAGTTTTTGGTATTTTATTTCCATATTAAACATTTACATCAATTTACAATATCCCATGGCTTAATAGCACGTGGGTAACAAAATATCAAGCGTGTCTAATTTAAATAAAATCCGAGCATAAACTAGCGGGGCCTTGGCCTTGAGCTCCACGCTAGGGAAACATACATCGCGTATTTACAATATTTACATTAGAGCCAATATTTCCTAAGGGTCAAAATTGGGGTATTACACCTTCTTTGTCTCCTTAGCACATCTCCCAGACAAGTGCGCACTCTTCCACAAGTGAGTGAATGATCTAATGAGGAGTTCACCTCTCTTATTTATACTGACTCCTAACTAACTAAAAGACCTAATGGGGCCGACCTCTCCTGGAGAAGTCTAATAACCCCAAAAATATAACCACAGGGCCGACCCCCACATGGTGGGTCTAATAACCCTAGTTAATACAAACTCTCAGAGGAATAAACATCTCCGGATACATAATAGGGTTACCTCGGAGGGATGAAACATCTCCGGATTAATAAAGTACAAATATAATATTCTTTGAAGTTACAATATTCAACAATATGAATCCTGGATCATGCAGGGACAAAAATATTTTCAAGGAAACTGAGCTCTAAATTTGGTCTCTGCAACATGCTATTAAATAAATATTTGAAAGCCAAATAACAAAATCTAAAGCATTGCTAGTCTGGAAATGGTTACAGGATGTGGCAATCCGATAATTATTGGAAAACATTGGTGAACTACTTATTTTTAAACTTTTGCTAGCCAAGACCCTAGTTTTCAAGCAAAGTTCATGTCCAGCTGCTCTAGAAACCTAGTTGTTGTTGACGTATATGTAACTTTGGAATGTATTTCATCCGTGTATTTAATTTATATATTATTGTACTCCTATAGAGATCTGCCATTCCTCTATACGGAAGTGTCGTCATGTGTATTGACAAGTGTTACAAGTGTGTGAACTTGCCGATAGGTTATTAGACCACCATGTGTGGGGTCGGCCCTTATTTTATGTAATATATGGGTGATGTACCTAGCTAGACAAGTTGGCCCCATAAGGTCACTAAGCAAACAGACAAGTATAAATAGATATTGGGAGATCTCTATTTTGATCATTTGGAAACTCATTCCTCCTTCACTCAGAAAGTGGCGCACTAGTGAGGAGGATCATCTGCTACTAGGAGACTATCTCTGTGTATTTTGGTTGTACTTTGGTTGAGCCATTGCTCTCTCTATCTCTAAGGATGTTGTGGGGTTTTTCACCTTAGGGTTTTCCCCACGGAAACTCTGTGTCCCTTGTCTCTCATGCTTTTGCTTCTTGTGATGATTGACATGCTTGTTATGATTGATATGCATTGATATACTGTACATGTTATTCTCTCAGTAAAGATCCTAGATTATTGTGAATTAATGCTCAAAATTTAACATGGTATCAGAGCTAACCTGAGAAGAAGACACTGTGTAGTGACGAAAACTAGGGTTTCTTGTTTATTGGGTTTCTCTCCACAGAATTTGGAAAAGCAGTATAGTAGATTGACTCTAATCATCAAGGAGAATCTATCTGTCTAGTCAAAATTCAATTCTGAGCATTTTCAGATTTGGCCCTAAAAATTAGGGTTTCCACAAAATAGGAATTTTTGGAATCTGAAGACATAGCTGGAAGCTCCTTGCAAAAATCAAAGTTTAGACCTTTGGATCGAGATTTTTGGCTGGGTAGATCTCTGGGAAACTCAAACCATAATTCAGGGTCCCCCTTAGTGAATCCGAGAAGACAGAAAGGAAGTTTTGAAGGGTGTAGCTTTGCAGATCTCAAATTCTAAATACACTAGGTTGATCAGCTCATCAAGGCGCATCTTTCTATCCTTTCAGAAAGTTGAAATTCACATTTTGAATTTTTAGGGTTTCTCTAACAAACCCTAATCCGGGACCAGATCTAGTTTTCAGCAAGTCAAGTGGTAAGACCTAAATATTTTCTATTTCCATTTGAAGTACTCTTTAAAGATGTCTCACCACACCAAGCTTGAGGATAAGCTTGAAGGGGCTGATAACTTTCGAGCTTGGAAGTATAGGATTGGGTTAATCTTGGAAGAGAATGAGTTGGACTCATACATAAAAGAAGACATCTCTATCCCAGAGGATGAAGAGGCTAAGATATTGCATAAGAAGAACTTGGTCAAGGCAAAGAGAATCATTGTTGATTCTATCAAGGACCATCTCATCCCACATGTGACCTCTAAAGACACCCAAAGAAATGTTTGATTATCGGACCAAGCTATTTGAAGGGAAGAACATAAATCTGAAGATGACCTTGCAGAACCAATTGAAAGGTGTAAAGTTTCAGAATGGAGAAACCATTCAATCTTATTTTTCTAGGGTCTCTCAGATTAAGGAACAACTGGAAGCAGTGGATGAAATGGTGGAGAATGGTGAAGTTGTCATGACCACTCTAAATGGCCTACCCGGGTCATGGGATGCCTTTATTCAAGGAATTTTTGCAAGAAAGAAGTTGATCTCCTTCAACAGACTGTGGGAAGAATGTTCACAAGAAGAAGCAAGGCTTGTGGCCCGCTAAGAAAATATGGGAAGTGAAGATCAAGATCTCACAGTACACACCAAGAAAGGAAAGTCAAAGAGAGAGCACTCTCATGCCAAGAAATCTTCACACTATCATCAACATAAAGATAAGAAAGATCTCAGATGCTTCACATGTAATGAGAAGGGTCATTTTGCTTCAGAATGTCCCAAGAACAAAAAGAACAACAACACCAAGAAGAAGAAGGGCAGCATGAAAAGATATCATGCTCATGCTGCTAAAGATGATGAACCACCCAAGAAGAAGGCTAGAGCAGAAAGTGACAATGATGACTCATCAAGTGAAGAAGATTATGTTCTGATCTCTACTCTCACAGGTACTATCTCTCATGGTTGTAATGATTGGCTTATTGACAGTGGGGCTTCTAAACACATGACTGGGTTTAAAGAATCTTTTGTAAATCTATCTGAACATGAGTCACCCCATAAGGTGAAACTTGGGGATGACTACCAATACCCTATCAAAGGAAGTGGTGAAGCCTCCTACAACCTAGATTCTGGAAAATCTTGAAGATGAAAGAAGTTCTTTATGTACCTGGGCTCAAGAAGAATATACTCTTCATCTCTGCATTAGATGCAAAAGGCATGAGGGTTGCATTTGTAGATGGCCAAGTCCTAATGTGGCCAAAGGGTAAAAATATTGATGATGCAGTAGTGATTGGAGAGCAAGAGGGAGGTTTGTATAAATTGAAGGGACAACCTGAACATGCCATGGTGCATGAATCCATGGAGCCAAGTGAACTTTGGCATAGAAGACTTGCTCATATGCACTATAGGGCACTTCCAATTGCAAGCAAGGCTGTAAAGGGTCTTCCTGAAATCAAGACCAAACATGAAGGTGTTTGCAAAGAATGTGCAAAAGGTAAGAGCATTAAGAAGGATTTCCCAAGCACTGAAAGCAAGGCAAAAGGTATCTTGGAAATTATCCACTCCGATGTATGCAATCCGATGTCATCCAGTTCTCTAAGTGGTTATGTTTACTATGTCTCTTTCATTGATGACTTCTCAAGGAAGACTTGGGTTTACTTCTTGAAGAACAAAGATGAAGTATTTGATAAATTCAAGGAATTAAAAACCTTGATGGAGAACCAAACTGATAAGAAGATCAAAACATTCAGATCCGACAATAGTGGAGAATTCACCTCAGGTGACTTCAAGAAACTATGCAGTGATTCAGGGATTAAGAGGGACTTGACTGCTCCTTACAATCCACAACAAAATGGAGTTTCAAAAAGGAAGAACAGAACAATCATGGAAGTAGCAAGGGCAATGCTGCATGACCAGGATCTACCTATGCATCTATGGGCAAAAGCAGCTAGGACAGTTGTATATGTGCAGAATAGAACACCCCACAAAATATTGGACAACAAGACACCATAAGAGGTCTTCTCTGGTAAGAAACCTGAAGTCGACCATCTCAGAATATTTGGTTGTCCAGTATATACACATGTCCCAAAGGAGAAGAGGACCAAGCTGGATCCTTCAAGAAAGAAGGGTATCTTTGTGGGTTACAGTGAAAGCTCAAAGGCTTACAGAATATACTTTCCAGGGTTCAAGAAGATTGATGTCAGCAGGGATGTGACATTTGATGAAAACTCAGCATTTGTCAAATCAAGAAAGACACATGTTGAAGATTATGAAGAACCTAAGGAAACTAGATTTCAAGACACTACCATGACTGAAGCAATTCCAGATGTTGATCATGAAATTGAAGATCCACAACAACCTGTAGATCCACCACGTGAGGAAAACTCTTACAAGAGGAAACCTGCATGTGCTAGAGACCTCATTCAAGATGCAGAGAGAATTGGCATTCCAGAAGAAGAACACAGAGCAAAGAAGAGAACCAAATCACATACCAGCTATGTTGCTTTACTCTGTGATATCATGAACAAAGAACCTTCTTGTTATGAAGAAGCAACAGAAAAGAAAGAATGGAAGGATGCCATGGTAGAGGAATACCAATCAATAATGAAAAATGATGTTTGGGATGTTGTCCCAAGACCTGAGGGGAAGTCTGTCATGACTTCCAAATGGATCTACAAAATCAAGCATGCTGCAGATGGCAGCATAGAAAAGTACAAGGCAGGATTCGTAGCTCGTGGCTTCTCTCATAAAGAGGGAATAGATTATGAAGAAACCTTTGCTCCTGTAGCCAAGTACACTTCCATCATAATAGTGCTTTCCCTGGCTATAGCTATGAAATGGAAGATACACCAGATGGATGTCAAGACTACTTTCTTGAATGGTGTAGTTGAAGAGGAAGTGTATGTGGAGTAGCCACTTGGTTTTGAAACACATGACAAGGAGTCATATGTGTGTAGATTGAAGAAAGCCTTGTATGGCTTGAAGCAAGCTCCCAGAACTTGGTATGGTAGGATGGACAGTTTCCTATCTAGTTTGGGATTTACCAAGAGTAAAGCGGATTCCAACCTCTACTACAAAGTTGAGGAAGGGAATCCTGTGATTCTACTCTTGTATGTGGATGATCTGTTTGTAACAGGAGATGAAAAATTGATTGCCGATACAAAGAGGAAGCTTGCTGCCGAATTCGATATGAAGGACTTAGGGATGATGCATTATTTTCTAGGTATGGAGGTGTGGCAGAGTGCAGATGGGATCTTCCTTGGACAAGGGAAGTATGTAGTAGAAATCCTGAATAGGTTCGGGATGATGGATTGCAAGGCCATGGCCACACCTATGGCATCAAACTTGAAGCTTCTTTGTGATGATTTATCTGAGCCGGTTGATGTCTCTATGTATCGTCAGATGATTGGGTCCTTGATGTACCTGATGAACACGAGACCAGATGTTTGCTTTGCGGTGAACACATTGAGCCAGTTCCTGACGGATCCGAGGAGTGTTCACCTAGTTGCTGTAAAGCATATTCTGAGGTACCTAAAGGGTACAGTTGATTATGGGCTCAAGTATGAAGCGAATCAAAAGTTTAACCTGCAGGGTTATGTTGATTCAGATTCGGCAGGCAGTGCTGGAGATAGGAAGAGAACATCTGGGTGTTGCTTCAGTATGGGATCAGGTGTGATCTCTTGGTTTAGCAGGAAGCAGTCCTGCGTAGCACTAAGTACAGCCGAGGCAGAGTATGTTGCAGCCTGTTCGGCTAGTTGTGAGGCAATATGGCTTCGGAAGCTATTGTCTGAGTTATTTGATCTCTCGTTGGCTGCTACTGGTATCTTCTGTGATAACCAGAGTTGTGTGAAGTTGTCTGAGAACCCAGTGTTTCATGATAGATCGAAACACATAGAAATCAAATATCACTATATCAGGGATATGGTGCAGAGAGGAGCAGTGAAGCTCCTGTATGTTGCGACGAACGAGCAGATTGAAGATGTCCTAACGAAACCACTAGCCAGAGTGAAGTTCAAGTACTTCAGAGAGAGGCTTAGTGTTCTTCAGATTGATGACACTTCGAGGAAGAAGTGATGGACACATTTGCAGAAGCCATTCCAAGCATGCTGGAAGGAGGATCCTTCACATGGTTGTGGATGTAAGCGCTGGATGATGAGCATCAGGACGATGCTCCAGTTACTGCTCTGTATATGCATCAGGAGGATGTTGGATATGATCAGTTGGATCATTTATATGTATATGCATCATGTTGGATGCTTGGACCATGTATCTGTATATGTATCAGGTGGATATTGTGTATGATCAGGTAGATCATGTGTGTTGATATATATATCAGGTGGATACATTGTGTGGATCATGTATCTGTGTATGTATCAGGAGGATACATTGTATGATCAGGATGATCATGGATGACGAGCTTCAGGATGTTGCTCCAGATATGCATCAGGACAATGCAGTGATGAGTATTAGGACGATACTCTAGATGATATGCATCAGGACAATGCTATGATGATGATCAGGACGATGCTATGATGATGATCAGGACGATGCTATGATGATGATCAGGATGATCATATGTATCAAGTGGATACATTACATAATCAGTTGGATTATGTGTGATGAGTTTCGAAGACACATATGCACAATGCCTTTCCGACATGGTGGTAGATTTGTTCTCCCATGTGCGTTGATGTAAGTGCAAAGCCTTTCCGACATGGTGGTAGATGTGTTCTCCCATGTGCGTTGATGTAAGTGCAGAGCCTTTCTGACATGGTGGTAGATGTGTTCTCCCATGTGCATTGATGTAAGTGCAGAGCCTTTCCGACATGATGGTAGATGTGTTCTCCCATGTGTGTTGATGTAAGTGCAGAGCCTTTCTGACATGGTGGTAGATGTGTTCTCCCATGTGCGTTGATGTAAGTGCAAAGCCTTTCCGACATGGTGGCAGATGTGTTCTCCCATGTGCGTTGATGTAAGTGCATAGCCTTTCCGACATGGTGGCAGATGTGTTCTCCCATGGTCATTGATGTAAGTGCTGTGAGCCTTTCACGGATGGTGGTAGGTTGGTCGTCCCATGTCGGTGAGTATAAGTGTTGTGTGTGTGCATCTGGGTTGTGCTTCATGATACTTTGTGGCTGTGGACAGGTTGTGCAGTAGCATGTAAAAGGTCCTCGAAGAACCGATAGGTTGAGCTGTGTGCTCATAATCAATCCTAGGATGCTCTTTCGAGGTTTTGTTGACTCACATAATAAGTCCTGAGGATTCCACAGTATGGCCAATGATGATGAAGACCTGCAGGTGGTGGGCCTACATCCAGTATGAAAAAGGACTGGCTCTGTAGAACATCCTATGACGAGTAGATTCAGAGATTTTTTGAGATAGCAGTAGCAGTGACGATGACGATGATCTAGAGAAGAAGACTTGTGCTAGCAGATCTGTGTCGAGAAATACCTTCCTAGTTAAGAGGGAGTGTTGATGTATATGTAACTTCGGAATGTATTTCATCCATGTATTTAATTTATATATTATTGTACTCCTATAGAGATGTGTCATTCCTCTATACGGAAGTGTCGTCATGTGTATTGACAAGTGTCGCAAGTGTTTGAACTTGCCAATGGGTTATTAGACCACCATGTGTGGGGTCGGCCCTTATTTTATGTAATATATGGATGATGTACCTATCTAGACAAGTCATCCCCATAAGGTCACTAGGCAAACAGACAAGTATAAATAGAGATCGGGAGATCTCTATTTTGATCATTCGGAAACTCATTCTTCCTTCACTCTGAAAGTGGTGCACTAGTGAGGAGGAGGATCATCCACTACTAGGAGACTATCTCTGTGTATTTTGGTTGTACTGTGGTTGATCCATTGCTCTCTCTATCTCTGAGTAAGTTGTGGGGTTTTTCACCTTAGGGTTTTCCCCATGGAAACTCTGTGTCTCTTGTCTCTCATGATTTTGCTTCTTGTGATGATTGACATGCTTGTTGTGATTGATATGCATTGATATACTGTACATGTTATTCTCTCAGTAAAGATCCTAGAGTATTGTGAATTAATGCTCAAAATTTAACAGTTTTCACAACTAAACTTTACTTGTCTCTTTACTATTTTTTCACTTTTTTCTTTCTGTGATTTTTTTATTTATTTTATTTTCAGGAAAGGGGGGGGGAATATTAGGTTGAATGGAAGTAGGATGAATATCCCCCCTACTCACTACCTCCATCTTAGACTAGTGCATTAAATTGTGAACAAATTCTTCCCTGGTCATAGGTTTCTCGTACAACCTCAATTTGTGGCCATTGACCAAGAAAGAAACTTCTTCCTCGTCGATAGTCTTTATCTTCATGGAGACATTGTCTAAAATACTCTCTATCTTGTATGGGCCTAACCATTGGGTAGTGAGCTTCCCTCTAAAAACTGTGAACCTTGAATAAAAAAGGAGACCTTAATCACCTAGTTTAAATTACTTCTTTTTTATAAACTTGTCCTGCCATCTCATTCTATGTTGTTGGATGAGAGTGGTATGCTAAATGGAATCCTAACACATATGATCCAACTCATTGAGTTGTGTTATTTAATACTTTTGAGTATCTGATAGACTCATCCTTGACTATACTGTAGTCCTGAAATTCTTGACGTGAAATTCAATAGGGAGAAGAACCTGATTTACCATATACCAATTCATAATGTGTGAACCCGATTGCATTTTTCCAAGTGGTCCCATATGCCCATAATGTCTTTGGAAACCAATCTGTCCAATATCGGTGATGGAGTTACACTGTCTTTCTCAATATAGACTCAAAGGTAGATTCCACCTGCCCATTGGCTTGTGGATGGTATGGAGAAGATTTGCAGTGCTTGATCTGGTATTGTTGTCTGATGGAATGGACAAGCTTTGATGTGAAGTGCTTGATATGGTATTGTTGTGTGATGGAATAGACAAGATTTGATGTGAAGTGCTTGATATGGTATTGTTGTGTGATGGATTGGAAAAGATTTGATGTGAATTGTGAACCTTGATCTGTAACAATTTCTCTAGGAACACCAAATTGGGTAAAAATATATTAAAATAAAAAGTACATTATTGATTGTTCAGTTGCTTGGAGGAGAATTTTCTACACAATTAGTAACATAATATATACATGCACCAAGATATATTTTTTCTTCCTTGACATTGCAGTGATTGATCCCATGAAATATAAGGCCCATTTTTCAAAAGGCTCTATAAGTACTTGTGGTTGCAAATGCATCTCATCTAATTGTACTAGTCACCCATCCGCTGACAGTTATCACAGCTTATGATGTACTTCTTGGCATCTCTGAAAAGAATGGGCCAATAGACCCCAGATGCAATACTTTATAAGCATTTATCTTGTCATCAAAGTGACCTCCACATGGTTCATCTCATCATATCAAATGTATCAAAGATATCAATATCTCATCTTCTCATACACACCATCGGATAATCAGGCATGGCCTTGTACGAAAGCGAACTCCTCTAACCCATGAATATGTGGTACTTAATCTGATGATCTTTTACTTTTTGCTGGGTGAGAGATGGTGTTGTAACTTTCCTATATCCAAGTAGTTAGCAATATCAACAAACCAAGGGGATTTAGTAAATACTGCAAGCAAATGTTCATCATGAAAATTATCATCTACAAGAATTATTTCACCTTCATTATGAATTCCAGAAAGAAAATATGCAACTAAATTTTCTTGTCCAGGTCTATCTAAAATAATGATATTGAATTCCTATAGAAACAAGATCCCTTTGGTTATTCTGCCATTTGTTATATGGTTATAAGATACCTGATAAAAGCATGGTCGATGTGGATAAAAACCTTATAACCATCACATGGTTGATAGTGCCTAAATTTATCTATAGCATGTACAATTGATAAGAACTCCTTTTCTGTGACTATGTAGTTTAGCTCAGCATGTGTTAAATTTTTACTAACATAATAAATGGCATAAGTGAGTTGATTCTCTTCCTGTCCCAAGACCTCTCCAAGATCAATATAGCATCAGTAGATATGTGAAAGGGGAAAGACCAATTTGGTCCCCTTAAGATTGTTATATTTTCATCATTTAATTCAATATGATCTAGGATCTTATCTGAGAGAATAACATGCATATCAAATCAAACACAAGAGACAAGAGACACAAAGAGTTTCATCAGGGAAACCATAAAGGAGAAAACCCCACAACTTCCTCAAAGATAGAATGAGCAACAATGCAAAACCCCAAAAGATTGAAATGGTCTCCAACAGCTTCTCTCTTCTTCACTAGTGCGAACTCCTCTCTCTCACTAATGCGCAAATGAGTGAGTGAGTGAATGTCCAAATAGAGAGGAGCACCCTCTCTATTTATACTTTACCTCCACTTGAATTTTACCCTAACCGGGTCAACTTCTCCTAGGAGAGTCTAATAACCCCCTATAACTTAACTCTGGGCCGACCTCTCTAGGAGAGTCTAATAACCCATTAAGTACAATGATAACATTCCCGATCGGAGGGATAAACCTCTCCGTCGAAAGCACAATATGAATAATATAAAATATACAAGTGAATACATTCTGAAGTTACAAATACATTAGCACTCCCTCTTAACTAGGAAGGTATTCTCTTGACACAATTCATCAGCACAAGTCTTCGTCACTGGATCATCATCAAAGTTGGATCATCGTCACTGTTGCTGCTATCTCGATCATCAGTCTCCAATCTACTCGTCATAGGAAGTTCTACAGAGCCAATGCTTTTTCATGTTGGATGTAGGGCTAGTCTCTTCAAAACCTGCAAGATCTCCCAGGACTGATTATATGCCTCTGCAAAACCTGAAGGAGCATCTCAGGACTGATTACATGCCTCTGCAAAACCTATGTACCCTATTGTCACCTCATCATCTTTAGATCATCTCATCATCAACAGAGAACAGCCCAGATGCACATCACAATGTCTCCAATATGGGAGGCACGAACCTACCACCATACGAGACCTCATCTACCAGCATCGAAGGCACAAACCTACCACCATGCGAGACCTAGCCCTTACATCTACCAACATGGGAGGCACAAACCTACCACCATGCGAGAATGGCTCATCCCTTACATCTACCAACATAGGAGGCATGAACCTACCACTATGATATAATGGCCCAGCCCTTACATCTACCAACATATGAGGCACGAACCTACCACTATGCGAGAATGGCCCATGTGCATCTGCGTCTTCCGGACTCATCACTTCCCCTTGGAAGGAACCTCGATCTGAAGCACACCAAGCTTCTCTCTAAAGTACTTGAACTTCACTCTGGATAGCGGCTTGGTCAACACATCGGCTATCTGCTTGTTCATCGCAACATACTGGAGCTTCACTGCTCCTCTCTACACCATATCCCTGATATAGTGATATTTGATCTCGATGTGATTCAACTTGTCATGGAACACCAGGTTCTCAAACAACTTCACACAGCTCTGGTTGTCGCAATATATACAAGTAGCATCCAACTGGAGATCAAATAAATCACACAGTATTTTCCTAGGCCATACTACCTCACAATTAGTCGAACAAGCTGCGACATACTCTGCTTCAGCTGTACTCAGTGCCACGCAAGACTGCTTCCTGCTAAACCAAGAGATCACACCTGATCCCATACTGAAGCAGCACCCTGAAGTGCTCTTCCTATCAATGGCATTGCATGCCCAATCTAAATCAGCATAACCCTCTAGGTTAATCTTCTAATTCGCATCATACTTGAGCCCATAATCCACCATACCTCAGCATATGCTTTGCACCAATCAAGTGAACATGTCTCGGATCTGTCAGAAAATGGCTCAATGTGTTCACAGCAAAGCAAATATCTGGTCTCGTATTGGTTAGCTACATCAAGGACCCAATCATCTGACGATACATCGTGGCATCAACCGAATCTGATGAAGCATCACTCAATAGCTTTAGGTTCGATGCCATAGGTGTGTCCATGGCCTTGCAGTCCATCATCCCGAACCTCTTCTGGATCTCTACTGCATACTTCCCTTGTCCAAGGAAGATTCCATCCGCACTCTGCCACACCTCCATGCCTATAAAGTAGTGCATCATACCCAAGTCCTTCATCTTGAACTCGGCAGCAAGCTTCCTCTTTGTGTCAGCAATCAAACCATCCTCACTTGTCGCAAACAAGTCATCTACATAAAGTAGAAGTATCACTGGGTTTCCTTCCTCAACCTTGTAGTAAAGGTTGGAATCCGCTTTACTCTTGGTAAATCCCAAGCTAGTCAGGAAGCTATCAATCCTATCGTACCACGTCCTGGGTTCCTGTTTCAATCTATACAAGGATTTCTTCAATTTGCACACATGAGTCTCCCTGTCATGTGTCTCAAATCCGAGTGGTTGCTCCACATACACTTCCTCCTCTACTACACCATCCAAGAACGTTGTCTTGACATCCATCTGGTGTACCTTCCACTTCATCACTGCAGCCAAAGCAAGTACTGATCTAATGGAATTGTATCTGGATACAGGTACAAATGTCTCCTCATAGTCTATCCCTTCCTTCTAGGAGAAGCCACGTGCCACAAATCTCGCCTTGTGTTTATCTATTCTGCCATCTGCAACATGCTTGATCTTGTAGATCCATTTGGAAGTCACAACAGACTTCCCTACTGGTCTCGAGACCACATCCCAGACATCATTCTTCATGATCGACTAGTACTCCTTGATCATGGCATTCTTCCATTCTTTCTTCTCAGTTGCTTCCTCATAGTTGGAAGGTTCTTTGTCAATGATGTCACACAACAGGGATACGTAGTTGGAGAATGGTCTCGGTCTCTTTCTTTCTCTATGCATTCCTTCTAGAGCACCATATCTCTCTGCATCTTGAATTGCTTCTCGTACCCATGCTGGTTTCCTCTTGTGAGAATTCTTCTCACGTGGTGGATCTACAGGTTCATGTGGGTCTTCCACCTCACGTTCTCCATAATCTTCTGGATTTACTTCATTCATTGTTGTATCTCGGTTCCTGGGTGCTTCTGGCTCTTCAATGTCTTCGACAGGTATCTTTCTATATTTGTGATATGTTGAGTCTTCGTCGAATGTTACATTCTTGTTGATGTCGATCTTCTTGAACTTTGGGAAATATATTATGTAAGCCTTCGAGCTTTCACTATATCCCACGAATATGCCCTTCTTTCCTAAAGGATCTAACTTCATCCTCTTCTCTTTCGGAATATGTATGTACACTAGGAAACCAAATATTCTGAGATGGCTGACCTCTGGTTCCTCGTCGGAGAAAGCTTCTTCTGGTGTCTTGTTATCAAGTACTCTATGTGGAGTACGATTATGTACATACACAATTGTCCGTGCAGCTTCTGCCCATAGATGCATAGGAAGATCCTGGTCATGAAGCATTGCCCTTGCTGCTTCCATAATTGTTCTATTCTTCCTTTCTGCAATTCCATTCTGTTGTGGATTATATGGAGTAGTCAACTCCCTCTTAATCCCTAAATCTCTGCATAATTTCTTGAAGTCTTCTTATGTGAACTCTCTTCCATTGTCTGACTGAAAAGTCTTGATTTTCTTCTCTGTGTGGTTCTCGATCAAGGCTTTGAATTCCTTGAACTTGTTGAATACTTTATCTTTGTTATTCAATAAATATATCCATGTCTTCCTAGAAAAATCATCAATGAAAGAAACATAATATACCTACCCACTCAATGAAGTGGATGACATCGGACCACATACATCGAAGTGGATGATTTCCAAGATTCCTTTTGCCTTGCTCTCGCTACTTGGAAATGTATTCTTTGTGTTCTTTCCCTTTGCACAACCTTTGCAAACGCCTTCATGCTTTGCTTGGATTTTTGGAAGACCTTCAACTATAGAGGTAGTGCTCTATAGTGCACATGTGCAAGCCTTCTATGCCATAGTTCACTTGGCTCCATGGAGTCATGGACCAAGGCTTGTTCAGGTTGGCCCTTCAGTTTGTATAAGCCTCCCTCTTGCTCTCCAATCACTACTGCATCATCTATGGTCTTTCCCTTTAGCCACATAAGAACTTGGCCATCTACAAATGAAACCCTCATACCTTTTGCATCTAATGTAGATATGGAGAGAAGGTTCTTCTTTAGTCCCGGTACATACATGACATATTTCATCTTCATAGAATTTCTAGTGTCTAGCTTATAAGAGGCTTCACCACTTCCTTTTATAGGATATTGGTAGTCATCCCCAAGTTTCACTTTGTGGGGTGACTCATGTTCAGATAGGTTCATAAAGGATTCCTTGAATCTTGTCATATGCTTGGAAGCCCCACTATCTATAAGCCAATCTTTGCTTCCATGTGTAATAGTACCTGTGAGGGCGAAGATCAGAACATACTTGTCACGTCCCCTTCCATCAATCCGGTGCAAGGGGGGGAAACATGACTGACATACCGGGCTTAATTGGTAAACTCAGCCCCATACATTACTAAGAAATTCATAATAAATAAAAACTTGTGTGTGCAAGCACATACTTCAAATAAACACAACAGAATTAAAACTCGTATTAACACACACCAACTAAAATGCATCAGCATATTTATCTCAAGAAATTGATGAATCAACAGGCGGAGAATCCATCCCATTCTCATGTTATGCACAGGCTTTATATCAATTCAATTAACATGAATAATTATCATTCAAAATTAATACATTACAAAACATAGAATGCATATAATTTTAAACACGGAGAACACTTATCTTTGAGCTGAAGCTATCCAAACAACTGGCTATGTGAGAACAACGTTCCACCCAACCATAGATCTTTGTCCAGCCTATATTCTTTCAGCTGAGAAGTCACCCACGAGCTGGGTTGTGTATCCACTAAGGAGGAACTAATTGGGGTCGCTCACAGCCATGGTTTCACTCAACAACTATGTTAACCCAACACTCAGTTGGGTTTATCAAGCATACAAATGACAAATGAGGAGGATGCTAAGCTAGTGAGCTCATCCACAGAGCTACAGGCATCTCAAGTTAATTCAACAGTCAAGGCACCCACATTATCTACCCATGCAACACAAAGAAGGTCCCCTTCTCTGCTGCATAGTCCTCAGGCATCCCTTCCCTCCAATGCTCTTCAGGATGGGCATAGAAAGGTCCAGCTACTAATTCCTTGAGATTCTAGCCGTCATTGGGTTTATCAAGCAAATCCAACCTCTGCTCAGTCATTCACACTTGGATTTCTCACAATTTTGTCATCCAATAACTCAATCCCGTCACTTGATTTCTGGGCTGTAAAAACTGGGTTTTCCAATGGATTTTGAGGTATCTAATACTCTCAAATTTGCCCCAAGGTTCATATCTATGGTTCTCCCATTGGATTTCACTGTCAAATACCAATTTTGGGTGCTTATGGCTCTTCAAAACGTGGGTTCTTGCAAAGTTGCGATTTATGGTTTTTCTCACTGCTGGCAATTCGTTTTTGGATGGAAAAATGATGTTGGGTTGTTCCACACTGGAATGAGAATGAGAAAGAAGAAACAACCATGAGGTAGGGTGACTTGTGGTACAGGAAAACAGAGCCCATACTCTGCCATACGAATTTCTAGGCTGCCCATGCTCCATTGAAGCCATGGATTGAATTCTTCAACAACTTCCTTACAATAGAAATAAATGTCATCAAGGAAAGTCAAATGGGTTCTCACAATGACATTTGGCAGCATATGGTTCATCCCCACAACCCCCTCACCTCCCCCTAGTGTATACACATGGCCCCTTCTCATTCGTTGCTTCCATAGCCAGTTTTGGTATTTTATTGTAATATTAATATTTACATCAATTTACAATATTCCATGGCTTAATAGCTCATGGGTAATAAAATATCAAATGCTTGTCCATTTTATATAAAATATGAACATACACTAGCGGGGCCTTGGCCTTGAGCTCCGCGCTAGGGAAACATACATCACATGTATACAATATTTACATTAAAAGCCAATATTTCATAAGGGTCAAAATTGGGGTATTACATTCCCCTCCTCCTTAGAACAACACCATCCTCAGTATTCTCAAAACTGAACAAAAATGGGAATGCCTCTCTCATGGCATCCTCCAGCTCCCATGTAGCCTCACCGGGGCTAAGGTGCTCCCATTGGACCTTTACCTACCCGATGGCTCTGTTTCGGAGCAATGTGACCTTCTTGTCGAGGATGCACATAAGCTCTACTTGGAACTCTCCCTCGGGTTCCACCTGTATCACATTCCAATCAATCATATAATTAGGATCATATACATACTTCTTAAGCAAAGATACATGGAAAACATTATGAGCTCTTATGTTAGTAGACAATGCAACTCTATCTGCAACTGGCCCTATCCTATCTAGGACTTCAAATGGCCCACAATATATTGGTGCCAACTTGGCACAACTCCCCGACTTGAGAGAACTTTTCCTTGGTTTCACTCTCAAATAAACATGATCCCCAATCTAAAATTCCTTATGCACTCTTTTCAAATATGCATAACTCTTTTGCCTGTCCTGAGCTGCCTTTAAATTTTGCTTGATTTTAGCAACTTCTTGTTCCATTTCCTTGATCATCTCTGGCCCAAGTATTACCCTGTTCACCGGGTTGTCCCAATTCACTGGAGTCCTGCATCCCTTGCCATACAATGCCTCAAATGGGCTCATTCCCAATTATGCATGATGTCCATTATTGTATGCAAATTCTACCAAGTGTAGGTAATCCTCCCACTTGGATGGTTTATCCATCACATACATTCTCAGCATGTCTTCAAGAACCTGGTTCACCCTCTCAGTTTGGCCTTCTGTTTGAGGATGATATGCTATATTGAAATTCAATCTAGTTCCCAATGCCTAAAATAATCCCTTCCAGAAATTGGAAGTGAACTTTGTATCACGATCAGAAATTATTGCCTTAGGCAATCCATGCAATCTGAATATCTCTCTCATGAAGATGTTTGCAATGTCATTACCCTTGTGAGTGGACTTGACTGCAATAAAGTGAGCTACCTTTGATAGCTTGTCCACCACAACCATGATGGAATCATGCTTCTTCACTGTCATGGGAAGACCTGTTATAAAATCCATAGAGATCACTTCCCACTTCCACTCTGGAATGGGTAAGGGCTGCAACAACCCTGCTGGATGTTGGTGCTCTGCCTTGACTTATTGGCACTTTTGACACCTAACAATGTACTCAGCTATGTCCTTCTTCATACCATGCCAAAAGTATTGCTTTCTTGCTGCTGTTATAGTCTTTTGATATCCTGGATGTCCAGAGTATGGCATTTGATGTATTTCATCCATCATAAGCTTCTTCAAATCTACAATATTTGGAATGTACAATCTATCCTTGTAGATGAGGATATTGTCTTCACCAAGCTGATATCCCGCACACTTTTCATCCACATTATCCTGCTGCAATTTTTCTTTAATTTGAAGGCAAGTTTCCTCATTGTTTTGGGCTTCAATAACTCTTGTCTTCAAATCTGACTTGCGCATACTTACTGCTGCAACATGAAATTTTCTGCTAAGAGCGTCTGCAACCTTATTCTCTTTCCCTTTTACATGCTTAATTTCAAAATCAAATTCATAAAGGAATTCCATCCACCTAGCTTGCCTAGCATTCAAGTTTGGTTGATCAAACAAATACTCCAATCTCATGTGGTCTGTTCTAAGCTCGAATCTTCTTCCCATCAAATAATGTCTCCACATTTAAAAGCATGTACTATGGCTGCTAATTCTAAATCATGTGTGGCATAATTCTTTTCATGTTATTTTAATTTCCTTGACTCAGATAAAATCACAAATCCTTCTTGCATGAGCACTCCAACTAGCCCTTCAATGCAAGCATCTGTGCACACCACGAAATATTTCTTTGGATCTGCTATCTTCATGACAGGAGCGCTGGTAAGTAACTCCTTTAACCACTGAAAGCTTTTCTCACACTTTTTAGACCATACAAACTTGATGTTATTTCTCTGTAATGAAGTGATTGGATGAGCTATCTTGGAGAAGCCTTCAATAAACCTCTTGTAGTAACCAACAAGACCCATAAAAGATCTAACATCTGAAACATTCTTTGGAGTAGACCAATCCATGATGGCATTAATGTTTTCTAGATCAACTGCAATCCCTTCCTCAGAAATAACATGACCCAAGTACTGCACCCTCTTTTGGTAAAACTCACACTTGCTTAACTTGGCTTACAACTGATGTTCTCTAAGGACTTGCAACACCATCCTTAGATGATCCTCATGTTCTTCTTCATTCCTTGAATAGAAAAGAATGTCATCCAAGAACACAGTCACAAACTTATCCAAATATTTGTTGAAGACATTATTCATGAGACACATGAATGTAGCAGGTGCATTGGTAAGACCGAATGGCACCACAGTGAACTCACAATGACCATATCTAGTTCTGAAGGTCGTCTTGTGAATGTATTCTTCCTTAATCCTTACTTGATGGTACCTAGACCTCAAGTGAATCTTCGAAAACACCTTAGCTTCCTTCATTTGATCAAACAAGTCATCAATTCTTGGCAATGGATACTTGTTCTTGACTGTCACTTTATTAAGCTGCCTGTAATCAATACATAGCCTTAACATCCCATCCTTCTTCTTAACAAATAACACCAGTGCTCCCCAAGGAGACACACTAGGCCTACTATACCTTTTGTCCATTAACTCTTGCAGTTGCATCTTCAACTCTACCAATTCCGGTGTACTCATTCTATAAGGAGCTTTGGAATTTGGCGCTGCCCCTGGAACAAGCTCAATGGTAAAATCAATATCTCTCTTTGGTGGTAGTCCTGGTACTTCATCTGGAAATACATCTTGGAATTCTTGCAACAATGGAAATTCTTCTATCATTGGACCTATTATCACCTAAACTGTAGTTACCCATATGGATGTATCCACTCATGGATGGCAATAGGGAAGGGCAACTCAAAAGGTGCAACCATGATCACCTCGACCTCCAATATATGGTTTTCACACCAGTCAAGGCAACCTTCACTTTATGTTATCTAACCCAGACAACAAAGGAGGAGACCCGATCTACTCCCGACAGGAGAGATCAAAACCAAGACACAAAATCAAGTTAATTCTAAGTGAAGTAAGGTGTATGGTTTATCCTAGACCTTAGGATGAAGTCACAAGACAAGTGAGGGGTTCAATGAGTATAGCTTTGGTTCATTATTGATGTGAAAGTGACTTATGATTTGTGAAATAGGATCCAGGATTGATGTACTAGTTCAATGTGAGAAAATCCACTGCCTTAGGAACCGTGTCCAATGCAGGGTAGTTTAGGGGTTGAATTGGGGATAACTAGTACAAGTGACAAGCTTGATCATGTCATGTCCCAAATTTGGCATTGGGTCACAATGGCCTAATCACATTGGCCCTATTCATTAGAGTTTGTCAAATTGATGCTAAAGGTCAAATAATTGCCAAGGAGGAAAATTACTAGTTTCCTAGGTTTGGGGTGGAAGCTTTGGGATTTGGAATAATGGGGATAATAAATGATGTTTGAACATTAGAATGGAATAAATATTTAATAAAGGAGCTAAATAAATATATACAAGTGAAAATCAAAGTGGCATTTCATCATGAAGACACATGGAGGAAGTGGGACCCACATAGGGCTAGATTTCCCCACTACACTTGGCATCATTCTCTCACCAATTCGAATTCAAGGTGAATGGTAACATACTTGGGGGATTCCAAAAGGTATTATTCATTGCATGACTCATCCAAGGTCGAAATATAGAGGAAGAGTAACTCCCATGGAAGAGGAAGAGGCAATTTGGAGCTAGTGAGACACTTGGGCTAGATTCCCTAGCTCTATGACAACAATGATGAAGATGCTATGACAAATATGACACAAATCAGACCTGAAGGCTGACATATGACATATATGACATGTCAGGGCTAAAAATAGACTCCAAGAGGGCGCTCAAGGGTGTTAGGGCAGCTAAGATGCTTCCACATGTGATTTGGTGGAAGTGGGAGACTAGGAATTGTTGTACAAGTGGCGTTCTTTGGAATCTCTTCCCAACTTGAGTTGGCATGAGTCTCTTGGAAGGAATTCGACCCATGGAGTGCATTAGAAGTTTATAAATTTCAATAACAAAGAATTAAACCGGCTTTTGATCATTTTGTAGAATTTGCAATTGCATTTGTGAAGAGGGAGAGCTAGTGGATGACTAGTTTCTTGCCTTAGCCAATTTCGAGGGTGAAAGATTCCCATCCAAGTTGGCAATTGAAAAGGCCATTCAGACCTTTCATTTGGAGCTTTAATGGAGTCTTTATTTGCAGGTGTAATCTACAGGGCAGCTCATGGTTTCTTCTATTTCAGCTCGCTCCTTCAACCATTTCCAGTTTTGATGGCATATTCTTGATCCTTGAGGGAGGGCGTTTTTGGTGAGCTATTGTACTCTTTGGGGGATCTTTTAATGCCCCATTTATTTTTCAATATGAATTAAATACTCTTTTCTTCATCTCCAAAAAGTTTCAGGTCGAAATTCCAAGTAGAAATGTATAAATCTCATTTTTAATGGAAGAACAATGCCATTTCCCCACTACCTTGTTGTGAGCCAATGTATTGAATATGATTTCGAATGAATGGATGATTATCTGATATATTTGTGATAAATATACTTCCATGGATTTCTTATACAAGTTTCATGTACTGTACTTGAGCATTTGAAGCATTTTTACTCAGTTTAATTGCATTGGGAGAAGAAATAGTGCCATTTCCCCAAGGGTCGAATTGGGGATTTTTGCAGTTGAATGGGAGAGGGTGAGAACAGTTGTAATAAACCATTAATGGTGCATATGAGACCTTAATAACATAATTAACACATTACATACCTCTGTTCATAAATTTGAGTGGGTTTGGAGGCATTTGGGAAGCCATTTTCAGTACTTACCTTAGGGGGATTTGAACCCCAAATTACTAGTAAAATTGCATACTTGGTCCGGAATCTTAAGAGAGTTTGCAGAGGTCTTTTGGTGGCCATATGTTATCCCTGAACATCATATTCAATTCCTAATATCATTTATAAACCTTCCTTGAATATTTGAAGGCATTTGGAGTCAATTTGAGACCTAGAGACCAATACTAGTCAAAGGGAAATCACTAGTAAAGTTACCTACATTGACCAGAATTGAAAGAGTATTTGAAGAAGTGTTTTAAAGGTAAAAAGGTATCCCTGAAACACATATTTATGTTCTAATATCATTCATATACCTTCTCAGAAGATTTGGGATCATTTGGGGCAAATTTGGGACCTAGAGATCGAAACTAGTCAAAGGTCGAACCAAGGAAAAAAGTGGAAAATTGCAATTTTAATAAAATTCCTAACAAGGGACATTACAGATCATGATACATGATGAAATCAAAGGGTTTAGTTCACCACACAAGGGTCAAATCACAAGTTAAATCAACAATCTAGGAAAGTCGAATTGACTTGGAGAGATACCAGTGCCTTGGGAATTGGGATAATGGAGTCAAAGTAAAGTTAACTTGTGGTTGAAGACTCCTATTGCATGAGACAAGTGGGAAATTAAAGTCTTGATGGATGAATAGGTATAGATCTGGGTTTGACCTAAGTGGACCATAATCCCTTAAAACAAGGAATGCTATCCCCAAGGCAAGATTTGATGAAGTGACACACTAGACCTAGGTTTTGAATTATGCTCGTTCCAAATCCACTGAAATCTCAAGTACCCATGTCCTAGAAGTGGGCCAACTCACTTCTCCAAGGTGGTGCGACTTTACCCAAGGAGGCTAAAAAGTGGGATAAATGAATCAAGACAAGTCCAATGGCATCCAAACTTTAGATCCAAGTAGTTTAAGCAAGTGAGAGTATGGATCTACAATTTCACGGCAATCCGATGGCTAGATCTTACTAGATCTGAGTTTAAAGATACCAAATGGTCCAAAATGGGGATTAAATCCCTTAAAATGTGGAATAGGGCCCACAAGGTAGATATTAGAAAAGTGACAATCTGGGGGTAGGTTATTGGATGTGTAGATCATGAAACAAGCGGGATCTCAACTACCCATCAACTAGATCTAGGTCAACTCACCCTCACCAAGAAGTGCGCCCTTGCTTGGAGAAGCTAGGTTGGCTTGGGAAGAGGGTCAAATGGAAGCCAGTCCTCACCAAACTATAGATCCGGGATGCCATGGATACTATAGAGGTGGGTTTTCAATATTATACCCAACAACCCATTAGATCTTAATAGATCTGAGAAAATGTAACAATGAGGGTTTGAAATAATAAGGGTTTTATCAATTTATGAGCTATGTCAATGGATTGGATCAAGATAAGAGAAACAAACCTGTGGATCTTACCTGGGTAACCTTGTAGATGCCTTGATGATGATGATCTATGCAAACTCGATCAATTTGAGAAGCTTTGAGGTAGTTTTCTATGCAATCGATTTAGCCCAAGAAGCCAATGCGCCCTCTCTCCTGCACAACAAACGTCAACAATATCAGAATTGATGTAATCAAGAGATAAGACTAATGCCACAAGAGAAGTAACAGAAAGATAGCATAGATCACAATGATACTAATGATAACCCCCTGATACAAGCCAATGCCAAGAAAGTCGATTTGAAGAAGCCTTGCAAAATCGCCTTTGTTGAAGTCGCCCTCCTGTAGACAAAACAATGATTTCCAAAATAGATAGATCTTGCCACAAATTCCGAATGCTAGGTTGCAATAGACTTTCCAATCACCATCTAAGAACACCAGATGCAAAGGAGACCACAAGAATTTCCACCATAAAGTTTTTCTATACCAATAATCCAAGAGCCAAAGACCCCTTTACAATGAGAAGCTCTCTCCTTTAAATAGATAGCACAGGCACCAAAACCCTAACCACTTTTTGAATGAGTGGCTAATATTAAAAGATACAAATGTCTAATCAATGGTTGATAGGAGCTCAACAATAAAATACATGGATCACTAATAAAATATAACATAAGTGAACAAAATCGCCCTAGGAGAGGGGAATCCCACCAAATCATGATGACAAAATATAATAAGAAGCTCATGGTGGGTCCAAGCGGTAATTTTAGCCTCCCTTGGTCAATCCCCATAGCATAATAATAATAAAATAGTCATCAATATACCAAATCGTGCCTCTATGGACAAATCGTGGGCCTTATGAGGCCTCAGAAATCATCAGAAAGTGACATAAGTGATGGATGCGGGTCTTGATGAAGCTGAAACTGATGGAGGAGGTGTGGAAAACATCCACCCATCATTATTGATCATCCCATACCAAGACATTTCCTCAGTAGCCCAAATCGAATTCCTTAATAGCCATTTCCACCAATCTTGAAATGCCTCGGGAAACGTGAAACTGCCCCAAACTGCCTCCTAGAGTGCCTGCGTTGTCAAGGTGAGGGCACCAGTGTGTCCGGGAGGGGGGTAATATGGTAAAAACAAGTGGCTGGACCACCCCCTCCAAGCATAGTTCCCTAGGTCAACCAAATAAAAATCCTCTCTGCTCTGACAGGGTCTCCGATAGACCAAAACTGCACTAGGTTAGCCTACTGAGGCTCAATCATCACTGTAAGTGCCCGGAACTGAAAAACGACTGTCTCATTGGACTCAGAAAGCCCAAATCCATCCAAGATGTGTACTCATACACCATATGAGTCTCTACATGATCATATAATACATCCAATATACCGGAACAGGTGAAATAATAATAATCTGTGAACGATCAAATAATGCTGTAAACCATGAATCATCATCATAAACCTGTATCTGATGCATAGAATCATCATGTACATGTACATAGACCATATATCATCTATCCATATCATCACAAGGTCCAACCATCTCATGTCCTATGGTTGACCTTGGTCAAATTTGACCAGGTCAACATGACCAAATATAACTCAGACCATCATCAGAAGCTGCTGCAAAGTGTCAAAGGTTAATGCATTCTCTACAACTTATTCAAATAACAATTATAACACAAAGTAATCATTACTAGCGATCTAAATCCAAATAAATAATGTCATTAATTATTATTATGACTCAAACCAGACTTTCAAGACCATACTCACTTCATAGCTATGATCAATTTGCTAGTGAAGGGTGAAGGCTAAAATAACTGGCTAGGCTAAGGGATGACTTGACTAACTTAACATTGTGACACTTTGGTAAAGGGAAAGGGAATACACACCATAGTATATACTGAATGAGCAACAACACAGGGAATGGCGGTGTCTCACAAATAGATAAGTTGTTTAAATAAGGTTTATTCACCTTTAACATATGCACACAATCCATAATACAAATGAGGCCAGCAATTATTTAGATATAGCATTTAAGTTCCATTGCTTTTTGGGCCTGAAGTTTCCATAGCCTTTGATCTATGTGTGTTTATAAACACATTGCATAGATTTACATTTATTTGAGGCTTTCTGCTATAGGTGTGTTTTTAAGGCACTTGTTTACCTGAGCACTTCTAGGTGTGTCATAGACAGCTTGTTTACCTAGATATTTACATTTCCAAAAGATATAACATTTTATTTTCATGGCCATTTTCATTTGGCATGCCTTTCATTCATGTGTGTTGAAAAACAGATTGCATGAACGGGCTTTTCATACAAGAAATAACATTTCATTTTTCCAGATTTTGTATTCATGGCAACACTAAAAGTTTCAGGTTTAGCCAACACAACGTTAGTGACTAGGGGGAATTCACAAGGAACTCCAACTCACCATAGGTAAGTTTTGTCACCAACTCAGAGCCGAGACACAATAAATAGGGAAGCTCATCCAATACAGAGGCTACAGTGGGGAAAAGATCCTCCATGTCACTAGTCAAGTAGTAAGTCAGGGTGATAAACTAAAAGGTAGGCAATGGATGGATGAAGACAATGAATAATGGAGCCAACACTAGCAAGCCAAGGTATGGTGGAATGATCACCTCTATTCTCCCTAGGGAGGGTAAAACCAATGAGTATGAATAGTGAACTACTAAGTCTGAGTAAGGACAATATAATATATATAATAGGATCAACCAGGTCTACATATCTATATGATCGCCAGATCATGACAGTAAGTGCTAAGACATGCTATGAGAATAAATATAAAAGCAATATAACCAAAACACTATGATATACCTGCTGAGTCATATACCTGAATGCTCATCATCTGAACCATCATCTGTCCTCTGAAACTACTGCTGTAACTCTGGGCACTACTAACTGCTCTATACAAATGGTATAATGTCTACATTGGTCATCTCTCTGAGTGTCCTGAGACTCAGTCATGGCAATGGGGAATACAACTGTTGTCCAAAATTTGATAGTGATCCAAAATAGATGCTCATCTCAGCATCTCAATGTAAGGGAACTGGCTGAATGGCGCACTGGAATTTGACAAAAAATGTATGGTAGCCCGGCTACTATATATGTGATAACATGACCTTTCTCCTCTGACGAATCTGATATATGGACTGCATATAATTGACAACCTTTCTTATAAAACTTTTTCAACTGTAAGGCTAAAATCTGTCTTACTGAAACTTGCTTGGGAATTCCTCTTACCAGTCTTGGTCTTCCCTCTTCATCAATGCATTCAAGTGCTTTCTCATAACAGTCTAACTTGGCTCTATGTCTTTCCAACCAATCCATGTCAATTAAGGCATCATAGGATCCTAATGGTAGTAAATTTAATTCAGTATGCGTGTGGAGTCCATTCAACTCTATGGGGCACTCCAGCACTACTTCACTTACTTTTCTCTTGGTCCTTGTGGCTAATTGAACTAACTAAGACTTATCATGCTTCACTTTTCTAAGAGAACAACCTTCAACCACTTTTGGAGAGACATAACTATGAATGGATCCTGGATCAATCAAAATAGAAATAGATTGCGTAGCAATCTTACCTTCAACTTCCACCACTGATGACTGATGATATGCCTGATGATTATCCAATGCTGCATAAATTTGAGGCGTTGCCCTTGTCATGTCCTCCACTATAACTGCTCTCTTTAAGTTGTGCAAGTTCTGGGGGTTCTCCCTCCAATGTGGACAATCCTTAAGCATGTGATTTTCTCCACATCCCCAACACTGAAGTGGTCATTTTGATGCTTTATCTGCTGCCGTTGTTGGCTTGAATCTACTCATTGCTTGTTGCCCCTGTGGAAAGGTTCTGGGATGACTTTTGAATGGTGGCTTGAAGCCACTTTTCTTTTGATCAAACCTCCCTCTTGGTTTTCCTTTCCATGTTGGGTTAACCTCTGATTTTCCTTTACTCTACTCATAGCAATGCATTGTCATCCTAATGGCCTCATCAAGACTTGGTGGATTAACAAACTCAATTCTATCTTTGAAACTTTGAGGTAGGCTTCCAAGGAAGCATTGGATCTTTATTCTTTCATCTTTTATATAGTCAACATACCTCAACAATTCCAAAAAAATTTGGACATGCTCTTCCATAAATTTTTGTCCCAACCTGAGTTCATTGAACTCTTTTCTCTTGTTGTCATAATACCTAGCAGAAAGGTATTTCTCCTTGAAGTACTTCTTAAACCTTTCCCAGCTGATCTTCCTTTCATTGATCCCTTTGACTTCCAAGAGGTTATCCCACCAAATTGAAGCTCTGCCATTTAGATTGTAAATGGAAATTCTAGCCTTTTCATTCCCTGAGTAATCATGAATTCTAAAATATTTCTTCATCCCAAGAAGCCATTCCTCTGCCTCTTGGCCAGTCTTATCATTTCCATCAAATGTGGGAGGTCTTTCCTTCCTGAATTCTCCCTATGGGATGCCTTTGAATTTCTTCCTTTCCCCAAATCTGCTAGAAGTATGCCTTGGATTTCTTTGAGAACCTCTGGAGTCACATGACTTGCTAGAAGAAGATCTTGAGGAAGGTGTTCCATGCTTCTTGCTCACAAACTCTTCCTTGGGCTTGGAGTCCTCTTCTTGGAACAACCTCTAGAGCGACTCACTGCATCTCTTCCTTCCTCACCTACATTGCTTTGGTAGACCCAAGGTTTATCCTCTGTTGCATATCAGTGAGGCTCTGCAAAATAGCAGCATTGAGCTGGTTTTGTTCTTCCTGAGCCTTCATCAATCTTTCATTGAAGCTTACCATGGTCTCAACCAAATTTTGAGGAGTTATTTGCTCCCTTCTTCCATTGGATTCGGTCTCAGCATTCCCTTCCTGCACATTCTCTCCTGGTACATCCTCTTCTTGCTCATAAGGATCCTGCACATCATTTATGGTCACCATTTTCCTTGTATGTTGCTTCTGCTACAACTATTTAAATCTTATGAGCTGCAAGCACTGTGCATTATGAGAATATTTATTAGACATCGTAGGTATGAATATAGAAACATACAACATCAATATTTAACATAATTAATTCATGGAATAATTCTCAATTCTGTTATGCCTTCATTCATGCAATTCTCGAAATTGCCCAAATTGACAACAATTTGTCAAAACAGTCACTAGCACTTTTCTGCTCTTCATATCTATGATGTATGTTAACCCCAACCAAGTTTTGTTTATGCATCATTATTCCCTGCTGGATAAGCTTTCCAATGCCTATCCCCATGCTCCATTCTGACTTCGGGAGTGGAAGTTACATTACTTAAAAAATGACAATTTTCACCAAAATTTTGCACTTTTACACAGTTGTAAAACATCATGGAAGACCAACTTCAGCCACCTGTAGAAGTAAATCTAGAAGAAATCAGGAAAAAATTTCTACCGATCGAAGTTATTCCATATAACAAGGAACACTCAACAACTTGTGGATCCCTGTTCCGATGCGCCATCCATCTTTTATAAATGTTTGGGTTTGACTACTTTTCATTTTTTTTATTTTTTTTTAAACCCCTCTACAACCTGTGCACAACCTGTGCGCCACCTGCGCAACCTGTGCACAACCTGTGCGACACCTGCGCACAACCTGTGCGTAATCTGTGTGCAACATGCGCGCAATCTATGCGCAACCTGCGCACAACCTATGCGCAACCTGTGCGCAATCTATGCGCAACCTGCGCGCATTCTATGTGCAACCTGCGCACAACCTGTGCACAATCTGTGCGCAACCTGCGCGCAATCTATGTGCAATTTGAGTGCAATCTATGCGCAATTTGAGCGCAACCTACGCGCAATCTGTCCACAACCTGCGCGCAATCTGTGTGCAACCTGTGCACTTGCGGGGCTCATATCTCCCTCATCCCTTAACCAAATAAGGAAAGTTTGGTATCATTGAAAGCTCTTGGAGAGATCTATGCAATGGTGTGATCCTCTACCACATCTGAGAACTCTAATCCTGCCATTTTTCCATATCAAAATGATGACCCAAACTTCACCAATACCATGTTAAAACATTCTGTTACCTGCCTGTAACTCGGAGTTTGGCCAAAGCAGCCCCAGTGCTACAACATGGGCTCTGATACCAGTCTGTCACATCCCCTTCCATCAATCTGGTGCAAGGGGGGGAAACATGACTGACATACCAGGCTTAATTGGTAAACTCAGCCCCATACATTACTAAGAAATTCATAATAAATAAAGACGTGTGTGTAGGCACATACTTCAAATAAACATAGCAGAATTAAAACTCATATTAACACATACCAACTGAAATGCATCATCATATTTACCTCAAGCAATTGATGAATCAACAGGCAGAGAATCCATCCCATTCTCATGTAATGCACTGGCTTTATATCAATTCAATTAACATGAATAATTATCATTCAAAATTAATACATTACAAAACACAGAATGCATATAATTTTAAACATAGAGAACACTTATCTTTGAGTTGAAGCTGTCCAAACAACTGGCTATGTGAGAACAACGTTCCAACCAACCATAGATCTCTGTCCAGCCTATATTCTTTCAGCTTGGAGATCACCCCCGAGCTGGGTTGTGTATCCACTAAGGAGGAACTAATTGGGCTCACTCACAGCCATGGTTTCACTCAATAACTATGCTAACCCAACACTCAGTTAGGTTTATCAAGCATACAAATGACAAATGAGGAGGATGCTAAGCCAGTGAGCCCATCCATAGAGCTACAGGCATCTCAAGTTAATTCAACAGTCAAGGCACCCACATTACCTACCCATCCAACATAAGGAAGGTCCCCTTCTCTACTGCACAGTCCCTCAAGCGTCCCTTCCCTCCAATGCTCTTCAGGATGGGCATAGAAAGGTTCAGCTGCTAATTCCTTGAGATTCTAGCCTTCACTAGGTTTATCAAGCAAACCCAACCTCTGCTCAGTCATTCACACTTGGATTTCTCACAATTTTGTCATCCAATAACTCAATCCCGTCACTTGATTTCTGGGCTGTAAAAACTGGGTTTTCCAATGGATTTCGGGGTATCTAATACTCTCATATTCGCCCCAAGGTTCATATCTATGGATCCCCCATTGGTTTTCACTGTCAAATACCAATTTTGGGTGTTTATGGCTCTTCAAAATGTGGGTTCTTGCAAAGTTGTGATTTCTGGTTTTTCTCACTGCTGGCAATTCGTTTTTGGATGGAAAAATGATGCTGGGTTGTTCCACACTAGAATGAGAATGAGAAAGAAGCAACAACCATGAGGTAGGGTGACTTGTGGTACAAGAAAACAGAGCCCATACTCTGTCATACGAATTTCTGGGCTGCCCATGCTCCATTGAAGCCATGGACTGAATTCTTCAACAACTTCCTTACAATAGAAATAAATGTCATCAAGGAAAGTCAAATGGGTTCTCACAATGACATTTGGCAGCATATGGTTCATCCCCACAACCCCCTCACCTCTCCCTAGTGGATACACATGGCCCCTTCTCATTCATTGCTTCCATAGCCAGTTTTGGTATTTTATTGCAATATTAATATTTACATCAATTTACAATATTCCATGGCTTAATAGCTCATGGGTAATAAAATATCAAATGCTTGTCCATTTTAAATAAAATCCGAACATACACTAGCGAGGCCTTGGCCTTGACCTCCACGCTAGGAAAACATACATCACATGTATACAATATTTACATTAAAAGCCAATATTTCATAAGGGTCAAAATTGGGGTATTACAATACTCTTCCTCACTTGAAGAATCTTCACTTTCTTCTTTGGCTCTCTTCCTGGGAGGTTCATCATCCTCTGTAGTGTGAGCATGATGTCTTCTTTTGATGGTCTTCTTTTTGTGAGAGCCACTTTTATTTCTAGGACAATCCCTGGAGTAGTGTCCCCTTCTCATCACATGTATAGCATCGAACGGTGGATAAATCTCTTCAGGATCTAAAGTTATCCCTCTGATTCTGGTGGTGGTGTTTTTCCTTCTTACTGTGGTGGTGCACCCTCTTGTTATCATTCCTCTTGGAGTGTGCTGTGAGAGCTTGGTATTCATTACCCATCTTCTCTTCTGGAGCTACGAGTCGAGCTTCTTCTTCTGAGCATTCCTCCCACAGCTTACTAAATGTGATGAGCTTCTTCCTAGCACAAATTCCTTGAATGAAGGAATCCCATGACCTAGGGAGACCATTCAAGGTGGTCATCACAATTTCTCCATTCTCTATATTTTATTCCATGGCTTCAAGTTGTTCCTTGATTTGAAAAACCCTTGTGAAGTAAGAATGGATGGTCTCTGCATTTTGTATCTTCACATTCTTCAATTGGTTCTGCAATGTTATCTTCTAATTTATATTCTTTCCTTTAAACAGCTTGGTCAAGGAATCAAACATCTCCTTGGGTGTCTTTAGAGATGACACATGTGGTATGAGATGGTCTTTGATAGAATCTGCAATAATCCTCTTGGCCCTGACCAAGTTCTTCTTATCTAAGGCCTTAGCCTCATCTCCCTCTGGAACTGGAACCTCTTCACTTATGTAGGTGTCCGATTCATTCTCTTCTAAGATTAACCCAATCCTATACTTCCATGCTCGGAAGTTGTCGGCCCCTTCAAGCTTATCCTCAAGCTTGGTGTGGTGAGACATCTTTAATGAGAAACTCAAATGGACATAGAAAATTTATAGGTCTTACCACTTGACTTATTGAAACTGAATCTGGAGCTAGTTAGGGTTTGACAGAGAAACCTTAAAAATTCAAACTTGGAATTTGAAATTTCTTCCTGGATAGAAAGATGTAATTGACTGAGGCGAGCAAGCTGGTATACTTGGATTTTGAAAATTCCAAAAATTGACCCCTCAAAAGTGACCTGCGAATTTTGGATCTACAGTTTCTGTCAATTTCTGGTTTTTCTGGTCCAAAAGTCAAATTAGGATTTGACTTTCCCAGAGATTTATCCAACCAAAAAATTCGATCTTGATCTCTAAATTTTGATTTTGAGGAGGAGAACAATCTTGTGCTGAGAGCACTCCAAAATTCCACTTCTGTCAAAATCCCTAATTTCCCGCAGCAGTGATAGGCCAAAAAATGAAAATGCTCGTAATCCAATTATGCTTCGACAGAAAGGTGCACCTTCCTTAAGCGAGTTATCCTAACCTCCTTTTGTTGATCACCTGTGGAGAGAAACCCAAAAATTAAGAAGCCCTATCTTCTGCAACTGCATAGTGTCTTCTTCTCAGGTTAGCTCTGATACCATGTTAGATTTTCATCATTTAATTCAATATGATCTAGGATCTTATCTGAGAGAATAACTGGTGAGCTCCCAATATGGATGCCTAATGAGGGAAGCTATACTAAGAGCCTACTTTAAATGTCAACTCAGGGGATGTACAAACTTTAGAGGTGCAGGCACTATGGATGTCAGTATCGATGTTCTAAGGGTTGCCTACTCAATATGTAAAACTAGTTATACTAGGGAATTAAATACTGGAAAACAATAAATCTATTTTAAAGAATTTAAAGTACTGAAAGCAGTAAATCTGTTTTTAAAGAATGAAGATACTAAAAGCAGTAAATCTATTTCAAATAATTAAAATGTTGAAAGTAGAAGAGATAATCTTATGAAGTTACCTAAGTGCAGAGCGGTAAACCTAGAATGTGAAATGCCATAACAGATCTATTCTAATATTGGAGAAAACAAGGTCTGTAATTACTTTATGCATATAACTGGAGTTCTAATATAAATCGTTTAAATACTAGACTAAAATTGAAGTGCGATCGTTCATGCTACACATCTATTTACTAAGAAGTCGGAGTAATTCATCACGATGGGAAACATTCATAAATATCAGATCTAAACCCTAACTTTCGAAAGCAAAGCTAATACAGATGTAATCGTTTGTTAAAATGTGCGTTGGAAGAAAGCAGCTACAGGACTACTGAAACCGTTTTGTTGTACTACAGAACGTATTATAAACTACTACAAAAGTAATAAATCATTCAAGCGCTTCGATATGCAATATAACTTCTCATCAATGTAAAACACATAATTGGAAAATACCTGAAAATGGAAATCCCCTGACTTACGTGTTGGAGGGGCCCTCTCCAACCCGTACTCAGGAGAGAAAAAGACTTATAAATGCTGGCTGGAATTTAACATCAATCTCTTATTTAAAATATAAAATCCATGTCTTCACAAAGGTCTGTACTTCGCAGTATCTCAATAGTGCAGAAAACTTAAAACAATGTTTCTCCAAAATGTCAACAGGGGCCTCTCACTATCCGAGAGGTCCATATTTATATAATTCGTAATGCAGAACTTAACTAAATGTCTAAATGTCGATTTCCCTTAAGCAGGAGTGCGTTCTCTATAAATCAGGAAACAGGGTGTCGAGCTTGGTGATCCCTCAGTCTTCTACACGTTCATCCTTTAATGCCCCTGAACCTACTCAATCATGCTTGGTTTCCATAGAATTAGTTTATCGAATATGCATTTTAACATACAAGAATAATCATGAAAAATGATTTCATTAAATAATTAAAGTAAAACATTTTTCCCACAAATGAGTGTGTTTCTTCGTCATTGCTTGAGCTTGACTGCGGAAAAAAGGTTTATCAAATACCTGAAAATTGGACTCATCATTCTCTCCCATACTTGAAGGATTCACCCATCCTTGGGTGACTTATTCAATTCGTCGATGACCTCCCTGATATCCCATGCTACCACCCTAGGTATCCCTGCCTGCCTGTGATATCCAAAATTCTGATCCTCCCTGGCCCATGCCCTCCTCTCTTCCTCTTCATTAATCTATCCCTTGATGACTGGGGAAAGAAAGAATGGGGGATTCAGCCTCATCCCTATCCATCTGAGTTGATTCCTTATGAGAGATTCCTTGTAGAGTGTGGCTTTGAAAAGAGCATCATTAAGCCTAAGGGGGGGGTGGAGTTCTTTTCCTTTCAGATCGTTTGCCACTCTGCTCCACCTTTCCTTGATGGACTCATGAACTTCCTTCTGTGTGCTTCGGAGTGTAATGTCAAAATGAGTCACAGCCTCCTGTTTTTTTGCAAGGAGAATGGGTATCAGTTCCTTGTCCTGGGTGAGGATCTTGTGGTTATAGATTATCCCTTCAGGGTGAGTTGGCTCTGGTCTGATCATTAATGAGGTTTCCCATTTGGATGCGGCATAGAGATGGTAGTCATGTGTTTGCTCAATTTCTTGGTTCATCCACGAATATAATGCCCTCAACTGGAAATCACCCACATATGGGTTTGGCGACCAGTTGGGTGATCCAAAAACTACGAAATTATGCAAGAAAAATTCACTCAATTGGTCCTTCTCTAGCTCTATGGAGTTCAAACATGCATCCATAAACTCTTTGGGAGTGCTTACCTCTATAGGGATCCCTTGCTTCAACCTCTGGAGCTGGAATTTTCCCCATTTCTCCTGTATATAAACTACATATACTGCCGATGGCGGTTTGAGGTCTCGCAATCTATCATATATGCTGGTAGTAGTGGCCAAAATGTCCTTTAATTTGGTAATCTCCTGGTCTTTCTTTGCTAATTCGTTTTGTGCCTCGGCTAATTTTTCTTGCAGCACTGAATTCTTCTGCTCAGCCAGCCGCGGCTCTTCTGCATGATGCATCTTCAGGATTTGTGTCTTCTCGGCTGAGAACGGGGGAGGTGTGGGCTGGCTTATTGGCCCAATTCTTAACGTTGCCAGCTCATTTTTGAGCCTTTCCGATTATACCCGTGCCTTAGCGAGTTGGGTAACGACCTTGGGCTTTTCATTATGTTCTGGAGCATTCCCCTGGAGGTTTCCTGTTGGAGCATAGGCCGCGGCTATGGAAAAGCTGCCAAGTTTTAGGAAAAAGCACTAAGTTTTGAAGGAAAAGTGCTAATTTTGAGGATAAAGCACCATTTTTGGGAAGAAATGAACAATGCGCAGTACAGCGCCAGATGGACGAGCTCACCACAGATTGCGGGCCGAAATCGTGGAGCTCGCTCGCACAAGTCAAAGGAAAGAGTAAATAAGGTGGCCGAGTAGAAGCTCAACCACCACAGTAATGAAGCGACGGAATAGAGGGCTCAGCTACCCCCATTAAGGCAAAGTACAGGAGTTATGGTTGCTCGGACCAAGGAAGAGCAACAGGCCGAAGCATTGAAGGCGAAGGACAAGGAGCAAAGAATGATGAAGCAGAGCCCATACCCACGATCTGCAACGGAAATCTCAAAGTCTGCAGGAAGCTACGACGTGACTGCAAGAGGCACCTGCAGTACACCTAGTCATGTCCGCGGTTTAGGGTTTTTTGGGGATCACTGTTGGGAAAGGCCCACAGTTTTGTAAAGGTGCGACCCTCAGGGCCACCTATATATATGTGTAATTGAAAAGGGAAAAGGGGTTAGTTAGATAGTTACTGAGTTACACGGACAGTCTAAGTTGATGTCTAGAGTCATTTGTATTACTGTATCTTTTAAGCTGTTAATGATCATTTTGTGCATGTAAGAAGGTCGCGATCTCGCAGGAAGACCGCTTGGCATAATGGGCCATTGCATGTATCGACCAGTCGCAAGAGGACTGAGAGGGGAATGTAATTGTATGTCTTTGTCATGGTAATATCTATAGAAGAAGAGAATAGATCTAAGAGAAGGGATCCCAGCTGTGTGCATGGAGTTTCCCAGAAAGATCTTAAGGCTGCAGCTGTGTGCGCAGCGGAACTGTGTTATCCCCATCTCAAGATAATATAAAACACAGTTCCCATGGACGTAGCTTCCCCCCTGGAAGTGAACCACATAATTCTTGTTGTTGTGGAGTCTGTAAGAACACTGTCGCCGCAGCGCTAAAGGAGTGTGTTACTGTGCTGTGGCGCAAGGGGCAGAGACGATACATAGTGTATCGGCGGTAGCGGATAAAAGACTCGTGCGCAGGTGCGGAGCTATCGCGCAGCTCGGATGAGAAGAGTGAGTTCCAGTGCTATAGCGTTGGGAGACCTGTGAAAGAGTAAGACGCTCTGTTCAAGGGTTACCTCCAAGAAGGGAAGAGAGAAGACTGTAGACTCCACACCACCTAGGTTAAGGAAAACCTAATTCCTTAGCCCCCCCCATAGCCACTTCGGGTGAGACTTCGGGCTGCTTCACAGCTCGTTGCCAAAAGGGCCAGTGCGCCAAAGGGGTGTTTGTTGCTGCGCATCCTTAAAACCCGGGTCTGTCCAAAAAGTAGGCAACAAATGGTTCCATTGTCAGCTTTAACCCTATTATTTTGAAGGCAATGTGGTGTTGAAATCCTACAGCTAAAGAAATTCAAGAGTGGTTTGATTCAAAGGTAGAGAGTTCGTTGAACGTGAAAATAGAAGCCCTAGGCATCAGACAGAGGACTGGTTGCAGAAGCATATTTATACTGACCTTCACAAAATCTTCTTTGTAACATTTGCACTCGAGTTGCATGAGTGGGTATCCAAGTTAGCAGATACTGGACCCACTGTGCATGTTGATCAACCTATCGTTTGGACACCTGAGCTAATTAGCATTTTGAAGCGGGTAGATAATCCTGTGTCCCGCGCAGTAGACTTTTGGTTGAACAGTCTGCTAGAAGGCTTCATCACCGAGTTTGCAGTATATACGAGAAAGAGCTTCAGCGAGGCTGAGAGGAGCTTCTTCAAAGCATACAGGGGTAAGTTCTTAAATTCTCTGAACTTGTGGATTAAAATGCTCTTATATGAAAAAGGAAAACTATGCATAGCTTCCGATGAATAGCATAGACAAGTAATGTCCGCAGATTCGGATAGTGATCTTGAAGTTATTGGTTGCACTCATAGCGGAAAACGGTATAAAGTAGGCCTCGACCAGCATTCTTTTAAGTCTAGCCCAGAAGATAGCCGAGCTCGTAGAGCGAGCCATATAGAGAGACAAGGGAGTGCTCATATCCCTTATCACCCTTTTACACCGCAAAAGCCAGACGGGGCTCAGCATAACCCTGCAGTAACACCCTCTAGTAACCTGCACGGTACTTCTAGTACCTCAGTGTAGCTAGGGTTTTACCCCTAGCTTGTGCAAATGATCACCTACTAAGGAGAAGGGACTCCTTAGTAGCAATTCAGTAAATGGAAATTATTATGCTAAAACAGAAATGTAAATTACTCTAAACATGTGCATGAAACAGAAAAAACAAGATGTAAATAATGGCTTTTATATTAATGTTACCTCCAATGTGAAGGTTGGTGAAGATCTTGCAATGTCCAAGAGGGTTGCTCCAAGCTCCAACTTGCTCCTTCTCTTTCTCCAAATGATGGGAATGGGCCAAAAGGGGCACTCAAGGTGAAAGTAGCTCAAGGGTGAGCTAGGGTTTCAAGAGTGATTTTTGAAGAGTAAGGGTGCATATGATTGTGAATGTGAAATAAGGGGTCTCCATCACCTATTTATAGTTTTTTGGTGGTGGAGTGCTGGCCCATGGTTTTGGGAACCATATGGTTTAGGGCAGCTGTATAGGGTTTTTTCCTCCTTTTCCTCATTATTTTATATTTTTTCTTCCCTTTTTAGGGGGTTTTTGCTATTTTTAGAGGAATTTTGGATATTTTTGGAGGAAAAAGGGGTTTTTTAGCCTTTATGAGGCTTTTTTGATGGTTTTGTGGCCTTTTGGAGGCATTTTAGGCCTTTTGGAGGCTTTTTAGTGGGATTTTCAGGGTTTTTAAGGGAAATATGGTAGGAAAATGGACAAATGAGCCATGTAATGGGGTAGATGAGGTAGTGAACACTTTTTGGGTGTTAACAGATTGCCCCCTGATGTGCGAGGGCAGGAGCTCATCGTATGGCCGATGGACATCATAAGTCATGTATGGTTTTCCTGGGGTGTGGAGAAGAGAAGAAACAAACTGAAGCTCGGAACAACGATCCCGAACAAACTGCAGGAACTAAAAGTACATAACCCCAATAATGGATGAGGAATCATCTGATCATATGGACGAGGCGGGCATTCCCATGCTCGTATCAGGATATAACATAATAATAATAATGGGGTCCAAAAAATGGGAACCTGACATATACATGACCTCAAATACTGACTGAGGAATAATCTCAATATATGGACGAGGCGGGCATACCCATGCTCGTATCAAGATACATGAAAATAACTGTGAGGCCCGAAAAGAGGGACCTGTAGGATACATAGAAAACCACTGTGTACATCATAAGGGTCCAGAAGGGACACAAATCTGGGACATACTGCTGGGTTGACCATGTCTGAGCTGAAAGAACTGGTGCACTGGAATAACAACAGTGCTGCTGAGTGTGGTACCAGAGGAACTGATGAGCTGCTGGATCATCGTGACAAGGGGTCATACTCGCAATGGTACACTGAACTGGGACTGAACTGGGTACTCAAGGAAGCATAGAACTGGATGGCTTCCGAATACAATCGCCAACGCAGCCCAGACATCCACGGGAACATAAAACTGGGTGTTCCAAAGTGACTCACCAATGTGCTAGAGTCGGGGGAAATCTGGGGTCTTCGACAAATAATGGAAGGGATATAAATCCTGCGCGATTCTCAACGATGCGATCAAGGTGCTGAAGTCAAGCATGTGAGAAACAACCATTCGGAGAGGCAATGATGACTCCTCCCAAAATGGTCTGTAGGCACTCACCACAAATGGTGATGGGTCCAAGGCGCAGGGGCCTCTGGGTCTATCCTCTAGAATAGAGGGGCTGTCGTCGACAGAGGGATACCTGCAACTATCAAGGCAATGATGTTTCCTTGATAGGAGCGCGAGGTGGAGAACCGAAATGTGATAGTACTGATGGCAGGACTGACAAACTGGGGGGAATAACTGGGCAAGTAGAGTGGGTGGACTCAAACTTCCTTTGTTCAGAGTATGATGGTGGGGATGATCGGGTAGCATATGAAACTGACTGAGGGGAAAGGGATCAAAGCTGTACTGGGAAGTGACTGGGATGAGGGAGACTCAAGCTGGTGTAAAATGGCAGGAGACTGCAGAATACTCTGAACAAAGGTGACCTGATTGGGGGTACTGCCGAGATGATCGATCAGAGTGCCAGGAGGCACGGGGGGCGGGGACTTCTTCATGGGTTAAGGAACTAGAAGGAGTGTGTGTAAAATGGTACTGTCGTGTGGATTTATATGATCCCAGGACAGTTCATGCTCGTGGTTGCTTTCAATTTTAAGGAGTCTGAAAGCAAGAAGAAGACTCTGAATTAATGGAATGGTACTGTCGTGTGGATTTGTACGAGCCCAAGACAGTTCATGCTCGTGGTTGCTTTCAATTTTAGAGATTCTGAAAGCAAATAAGAAGACTCCATGGGGTTGATTTTTCGTGTGTTAGTCTCCAAGGCCCGAAGAAGCATAAAAGGATGCAATGAAGAACTCTTCTAGCCGGTGTGACTAGAGTATTCCTTTTTCGTAATTAGTCTACCAGGTCCGGAAAAGGGTTAAACTTATACCAGATAAACGCCCTTTCAGGTACTTTAACGAGCATGAAAGGAAGCAAGATTGCTCAGCGATCTTTTCATTGTTTTAGGAGTCAGAAAAGAGCTTAACGGAAACTCCCTAAGTGCCTTTTTCGTAAAGGACTTGTCTGGCTTGAAAAAGGGATAAAATTATACCGAACAAAAGGAATGGCCACGCAAGGAGAAAGTGTTCAATCAAGGAACATTGAGGATGAACAAGAACAAGGGTAGGGGGGAACACTGGTGGGCCTCCTTGCGGGGTGAATGAAATGGTGGCAAAATAATGAAACATTTGCAGTATGACAGGAGTGGATGGCTCATGTAAAAATGTGGAACAATCCGATGGCGGCCGATGTGGCGCGCAAACTGAGGCAACAAGGTGTCAGGACACAATGTTGAAATTGTACCAAGTGAGAGCGAGAAATGATCTCAAGCATCATCACGAGCTCGGAAAAATGAATCTGGTGATATAAGGAATGTCAAAAATGGAGAACGGCCAATGGGGCACGTAAACCGAGGCGACGGGGGCGTTTTGGAAAAATGCCCGAAAAATCTGGGAGTGAGAGCAAGAAATGATCTCAAGCATCATCACCGGCTCGGAAAAATGATTCCGATGATATAAAATATGCTAAAAACGGAGAGTAGCCAAAGTGGCACGCAAACCGAGGCGACGAGGGGTGTCAAAAAAAATGCTCAAAAAATAAAGTGGAAAAATTAAGGGAACAAGGGGACCAGTATGACGGTCTCGTCGTGCTGATTCCAATGGTGGAAATAGTTCGAAAAACGGACCCTGTATGAGCTCGGAATGGCCTAAACAAGAAAAAGTCAACTGACTATAAATAGTGAGTGGGCCCAACATGACAAGTGTCATTTGTACTATTTGACTTTGACTAGTGATCAGAGTGGACCAGAGCTGAGGTGGCATTTCTGGATGATCTGACCGGTCGATTGCATATCCGGGAGAGACAGGTATTCCGTCAAACTCATACCTGCATGTTTTTTAGGGTCGGGGGTTGGCTAGTGGGTCCCAGGGTTATTTGTACGGTCTACGTGGGGTGGACCGCGAGTTAGAGGGGTGAAACTGTGGTTGGGGACCGTGAGTTTCAGGGTGATCCACGCGGTTTGGTACCGCGTGTTTCGGTGATGGACACGCGGTCTGGTACCGCACGTTCCTGGGCTGGGCACGCGGTCTGGTACCCGCGTGTTCCGAGGAGGAACACGCGGTGCCAAACCGCAAGGTTAGGGCTGACAGGCGCGGTCAAGGACCGCGACTGTAGGACTGACAGCCGCGGTCAGAAACCGCGGCAGGGAGCCCTAAAGCCGCGGTTTTGGACCGAGCTATTAGGGTGTTCCGGGGGGAGGGGAAGGACTATTTGTTTGTCATGAGTCTGATGAGGCTACTTTGCGTGATTGACAGGATGCCACAAGTTCTATGGAGAGAGCGGGAGATTCTAGATGAGATCGTTGCCATCATCCGAGGGGATCGCCATGTGCGATCGGTGCTGGGATTATGCGGACTACTAAAGTTCGCCCAGGTACCCATGATGCGGTCAGCAGCATTGCTGCTGAACCGACTGATTAGCTTCTGGGAGTCGGACATACAGGCCTTCAGAGTGCAGGGTGAGAGGGTGGACCTCACCCTAACAGATGTATACTTCTTGACGGGGTTGCCCTGTCTTGGTAGGGTGGCAGACACGCAACCGCGGGTATCCGCGGACATAGATATGGAGGACATGCTGGAGAGGTACTGTGGTCCAGAGGCAAGGGTGCATAGGAATGCACTTCTGGTGAGAGACCTACAGGAGCCATCAGTACAGGCCATGGAGGCATGCGTGGTTCGCGTCTTGGGGTCCCAATCACCGGAGAAGGTGTCTGGGAGCCAGATGCAGCTAGTGGAGCGCGTACTAGATGGGGTCTACTATGCGTGGGGCCAGATGTTCCTCACTTGCGTTCAGCGGCAGCTGACAGCAGCGAAGGAATCTGGCAAGGGGTTCTGCTATGGTTCGTTCTTATGTGCGTTTTTTATGGAGAGGGTACCCACACTGCGGCCGCGGGTGCCGATCAGAGCAGGAGGCTTGAGGGAGCCGCGGATGGTGCGGTGGGGGTGAGATGATGCACCGCCGTGGTGGCAGCGAGGTGGGTAGGTACTTCACACATGAGTTGTACCTGCAGTGGCTGCAGATACCTTTGACACTGGATGATTACCCGTATAGGGACATGGACTACACCGGAGACCCAGAGGCGCCACGGGCACCAGGACAGGCATGGGGACCCGATGGTATGTATGTTTTGCTTGCATGTTATGGATGTCAAGTTTTATATATATGATAGTTGATTGATATACTGTTACTGACAAATGGGGTGATCTGCAGATGTGGGCCCGAGACCGCCGCCAGGGCATGTGGCACGGAGGGGGATTGTGGTTGTTCCAGCTCTGCCTGGGAGGGGGGAGGTGCATCGTCGGGATGCGGAGGGGACGCTAGAGTCCATACGGGCACTACTAGACCGTTTGCTGGTGGAGGTGACCGACGAGGGGTGGCGGGACGTCGATCCGGACGTGGTTCAGGATTGCATGAGGGCACCCCGGGAGTTCAAATCCATTGCGATCCGGGTGGCTATCTTGGTGGACAGGGCACAGGCACAGGAGCCCGTAGGGGATGAGGATTTGCTAGAGGAGGAGCGAGGGGAGGACTCAGAGGCAGCAGATGTAGGAAGTGATGCAGGGTATGACTCTCATTAGGGAGTGCAGGGGACTCCCCCCGAGTTTTGTAGCTACGGCATGTATTTTATGAGGCTTTAGGGATGTATAGGCATTTTTTGTATAGCTGAGTACAGGGGTACTCAGGACATGTATAGCACTGTGACATGTATTTATATATATATATATATATATATATATGCACGTGGATGCAGTTTTTGCGATGATGATTTCAGTGTATGCACATGGATGCGCTTATGGTTTTTGATGTGTTTGTACTGCACGTGGATGCAAGTAGTATAGGATGTTGGGCACGTGGATGCCCCTTGTGTATTTTATGTGATGCAGCATGATGTATGTATGATTAGGCACGTGGATGCCCCTATGGATATACATGTGGTTTTATGTTTTATGTACATGGATGCAAATGTTGATGCGATGCAATTTTTTGGGTTTTTATATATATTTTTTATGAGATGTTAAGGGATGATGATGCATGATGTAGGTGTTACATGGTGTGATTGATGTGCCAATCTGGGATGTTGTTTTCCATTTGATCTGCGACACTATTGTGAGCTCTTCGGACATGAGTGAATGTAATGGATTCAAACAGTCGGCTGAGTTGTTTTGTGCGCAGGAATTTTCTAAAGAGGCAGGGATCACGCACCTGGTAGCAGTTGTTGAGCTGGGAGACAAGTAGCTGGGAGTCAAGGAACACATGAAGGTGACATATGCCCATCTGGAGGGCAGCAGTCAGGAGACCGATCACAGCATCATACTCCGCCTGGTTATTGGTAGCAGCGCCTATACATATTCTGTTAAGGTGGATCATCTCGTGTGAGGGGGAATATAAGACCCATGCTGCAGAAGCCAGGTTTGGAGACCAGCGGCTTGCTCCATCAGCGAAGCCAGTGTAACAAGGTGGAAGATGGTCCATCTGTGGTCATGCAAAAATGATGATGGCAAGATGATGGTAAAAAAGGTGAAAAACAAAAAAGAGAGCAAACTGTACAATGCGGACCAATGAGGCCGCGGTGTCATCTACGGGTAGAAATGCTTAATATACAACCCATTACAGGGGTTGCGCAAAGGGTGACCTTCGGAGTCGGCTAAGATGTATGCCCACTTGCCGAGACAAGTCTGCACGATGTAAGGGCCTTGCCACATGGATTCAAACTTTCCTTTACCGGTTTTGTCGTGGGCTTGGTCATAGGCGAGGACGAGGTCCCCTTCATGGAAAGTTCGAGGGTGAACATGTTTGTCATAACCGGATTTGGAGCGGTTCTTGGAAGCTTCGATGTTCTGGAGAGTGGCACGACGGTCTTCATCATGCTTGTTCAAGGGAAAGCAGACGTTGCTCGAGTGGGGAGGTATCAGGGAGAAGCTCAACGACGATATGCAAGGCAGGGATCTGACACTCGATGGGGAGGACAGACTCTACACCGTGGACTAAATGAAATGGGGTAAAATCGGTGGCAGTCTTAGTGGAGGTACGGTAAGCCCATAAGGCGGGAAGAGCATGTGGTGACAATTGGACTTGTGTTGGTCAACAGTGCGTTGGAGGATGGTTTTTAAGATTTTGTTGATGGCCTCTACTTAGCCGTTCCCTTGGGGGTAGTAAGCAGAGGAAAATTGATGTTCAAATTTGAGGAGGGTGGATAACTCACGCCAGATGGCATCTTCAAAGTGGGAACCATGGTCGGAGACCAACTGCTTAGGGACCCCGAATCGAGTGATAACATGGTTAAAAAAGAAAACGGGCAGCGGGTATCAGCGGTACAATTGAAGGTAGGCATGGCTTCCACCCATTTGGTGAAGTAATCAATGGCGACAATGATATACTTGTGGCCATTGGAAAACGGGGGTCTACACTCCATGTAGTCGATGGCCCATTTACAAAAGGGACCAACGGTGACGACTGGGTGTAAAGGAGCAGGTGGTGTCTGGGCCTTGGGGGAAAAAAGTTGGCAGTTATGGCAATGCTTGACCGCAGTGATGTAGTCGGTGAAAAGTGTGGGCCAGAAGCATCCGGCGTGGATGACCTTTTGGGCGGTGGCCATCCCAGAGAAATGGCTTGCCGCAGGCACCGCTATGACAGTCATTAAGGACGTGTTCAGCTTCCTCGTGTGTAAGGAAACGATGAAGAATTGTGTCAACCCCCTGTCGGTAAAGGACATCGCCTAAGAGGAGATATCGAGAGGCCTTGTGACGGATGCAACAGCGTCCATTATGGGTGACTTTGGGTCTGAACTTCTGCGTGCATAGGTATAACAAAATATCACCGTACCATGGGGCATCAGACGAGATAGTGAACAAGTGATTGTTGGGTAACTCATCGGAGATTGGTGGGGCCGGGAGAAGGGAGGGAGATCAGTGATGAGCTGGGAAAGCGCAAGGGCTTTAGTGCTCTTAGGTGTTCGGAAAGTGAGATCATATTCCTAGAGGATAATGACCCATTTAGCAACATGACCTTGCAGGAGCCGCCGGTTTAGGAGATATACCATGGGGTTAGAGTCGGCGATGACTGTGGTATGACTAAGTAAATGTAGTGTCGCAATTTTTGGACAGAAAAGACCACAGCGAGGGCGAGTCTCTCCTCATATGGGTAACGTAGGGGTGGACCAGACAAGGTCTGGCTAACGTAGTAAATGACATGCTCTTGGTGAGAGGCGTCTTCTTGAACCAAGACTCTGGACATGGCATGCTCGGATGCCGAGACGTATAGGATGAAGTCCTGAGAGAAATTCGGAGGGGATATCAGAGGGGCTTGTGTGAGAGCTTTCTTGAGGGCTTCGAATGCAGCTTCTGCTTGCTCATCCCAAATGAAGGGTATGTGGGTACAGAGCAGGCGCAAGAAACCGTGAACGGTAGTGGCGTAATCAGGAATGAAGCGTCGAAGAAAATTGGATCGCCCCTGCAGACTTTGGAGTTGCTAGAGCGTGCGAGGAGAGGGAAGGTCTAAGATGGCTTGGACTTTCAGGGGATCAACAGTAATTCCTTTCGGGAAACAATAAAACCCAACAATCGGCCTGTCAAAATGCAAAAGACACACTTGTGTGGGTTCAAGCGGATTTGATATTTGCGACAACGCAGAAAAACTTGCCGAAGATCGTTAAGGTGGTCTGATCGTTTCCGGGAACATGCTGTAAGGTCGTCAAGGTAGACTAGCAGGATATGGACCAAATCATGAAAGCAATAGGTCATGGCCCGCTGGAATGTGGCACCAGCATTTTTTAGGCCAAAAGGCATGATGCGATAGGCAAAGGTGCCCCATGGGGTAGTAAAGGCAGTTTTGTACTGGTCTTCCTTTCGGATCTGAATCTGGTTGTATCCGAAAAAACCATCCATGAAAGAGAGGACTTCATGCCCCGCACACGCATCGATGAGTTGGTCAATAAATGGCGTGGGGAAATTGTCCTTGGGACAAGCACGGTTTAAATCACGGAAGTCAGTGCATACTCTAATGGTGCCTTGTTTTTTGTTAACGGGAACAGGGTTTGAAACCCACGTGGTATAGGCAATAGGATAAATGAATCCTGCCTTGCGGAGCTTCTCAATCTCGGCTTTAACAGCTGGGAGCTTTGAGGGATGAATGGGGCGCTGTTTCTGACGAACGGGGGGGTACATCAGGCCATGTGTCAATGTGGTGCTCTATAATGGCGGGGTCAAGACCGGGCATTTCGGTATAGGACCAGGCAAAGACATCACGGAACTCTCTAAAAAGGTTTTTGTATTCCTCAATCTCTTGTTTACTGCAGAAGGCTCCTAAAGTGATGAGCTCAGGGGCACGTCCTGGGGCAGCGATATCAATTTGGATGACAGGTGAGATGTTGGCCATGTTACCCTCCTCAAAGGCGTTAGGAGCAGGAATAGGATCCTTGAACCAGTCGACCTTGGTGGGAAGGAAGTCTTTGGATTCAACTGCAAATTGGGTAGCGGTGCTAGAGGAGGATTCATCTGGGAGGAAGTAGGAACGATGGTGCATGTCATCCCAGGGATAATCCAGGGCAGTGAGAGCCTCGAGAATCTCCTCATCAGTACGAAAAGTTTGTGTCGTCAAATCGGTTGACGAGGGGGGTAGTGGATGAAGAGATCATATAAATGGTATTAACCTCTCCTGAAGGGGAGGAGACCGGGGGTGGATCTCCTCAATGGTGGGTGGTGTCGTCTCAAGGTCCAGATTGTTCATCTCATAGAGAGCCGCTCTGTAATCCGGGAGATCGGGACAGTGATGTGAATAATTCCCGTAAACACCACATATCGCACAGGGATGGTTAGTGTGTAGTGATTTATCACGAGGCTTGGGGGTGGGGTTGAGTTTGACGACAGGGATGTTGGGGTCGTCGTCGAGCATCTGCATGTGTTCCTGTAATGCCGGTAACTGTGGACATTGATGAGTCGCATGGCCTAACTCATCGCACAATGAGCATTTGGGAGGAGCACGAAACACGGGGGGTTTTTTACTGTCTTGGGAGGGGGTACAGCAGTGTAAGGTTGGGGGCCTCTGCCCCCAGTGGATTTGGGAGTAGGAGGGGGATTCATGGAGGACGAAGGGGTAGCGACACCGAGGGGTGGCTGAGTGGTAGTAGCCATGGGTTGCACCGGTTTAAAGGACGACGCTTGGTGTCGGCGGGGGAACAGGAGGTGAAAGGTACCAGACGGGTAATCCCAAGGTTAACCCAGGGAGGCTAAGGGTAGCCATAACCGGGGTGCTTACTACTCCCGATGGAGGGACTAGGAAGGGGATTGTGTGGATAGGTGTAACACCAATGTGGCTTGGGTACCAATCGTGGTTTAGGAAACAAGGGTGGTTGATTGTTAGGTGTTTGGTTATCGTGGGACAAGGTACATAAGTCAGACACTTCGGGCGTAGATGACGAGGGAGGAATGGATTGGAAGGTGGAGGTCATCGACGCGTCTGAGTAAACTCCGGGCCCCATAGAAGAAACAAACGAGGTGGTTGTACTAGAAATAGGTTGCTCAACCATGGGGAGAACATTTCCGAGTGTCGCGGGGGCATTGGGATCATAGTAGGTGAGTTGGTCAACCTTGACTACGCGTCCCTCATGGGGGAACATCATGGTGTGAAAAACAGAAGAGGCAACCGCCCGCATGGCATACATGTAGCTGCGGCCAAGTAAAAGGTTATAATCCAGTTGGGCATTGATTACCTCGATGTCAATGAGTACGGTTTTGCCACCTAACTGGACGGGGACATTGGGTAGGAGGCCTTGGGGCTAGGCCGAACGACCGTCGTAGGCACGTAATGCAGTGGTGGACTGCTGGAGAGTAGGGGATCCCAACTTCTGCCATACGAATGTAGACATAACACATGTGGAGGCACCTTCATCGATGATGCACCGATGGATGACAAGATTCCGAATGGAAACAGAAACTTGGAATGCTAGGGTGGAAGGCAGGCGGGGTTCGGACTGGTCCAAATCAAATGCCATCAAATTTGAATCATTTGGGTCAATAGCCCCAATGGCTGAGAGTAAAGTCTTGCACTGGGAAGGGCAGTTTTTCAAGACTTCTAACGCAGACATGGTTGCGGGAGATTGGGCTAAGTCATCTACAATGTTGTAGTTTGACGCAGCGCGCGCATTAGGGTTATTGTTGATACGACGAAGTGGGAAATGAGGTGCTTTGGGAGCGCCATCTAGTGGAGGTGGAGGTATACGTAACGCCTGATCAGTGGGATGAGCGTTAGTGGTTTTATCGACGGGAGGGGCTTCAGAGGTGGAGCCATATTGGTTCCGACGGGTCTGGAGGTTGACATCAGCGGAGGACATCATCAACAAGTGGTGGGTCCCTGAGTCAAACATGGGTTGATCAGGAGCAGCATAAGTGATTTGTTGTTGGGGTGGCGCATTGGCCTAAGGGGGAGCCAATGGCTGAGTGTTCACTACGCCTTGGTTTGGTAAGGGGTTTTGCAGCACCAAAGGTGGCTGCTGAGGTTGTGGGGGGTTGGATGGTGCTTGAGGAGCCGCATGCCCTTGGCGATAGGCATCATCAACCCAGAGTTGCCGAGCTCGCTCCAAGTGTGGGAAAGCATGTGTGTAGTGACCATAGACCCCGCAAATAGAACAAGGATGGTTTGTTTGCAAATTGGGGTTTTTAGCCTGCTTGGGCGAGCGATCAGGGTTTTGGTTAGCAGGGGCCGCATTATTATTGTCAGGGGGATTAGGAGGTGGACCAGCTTGGTCTGTAGGTTGGTTGTTCCCACGATTACGGCCCTTGCCGCGGTTTTGCTGGCCCTGGTTACGTTGGTTGTTTTGGTTTTGCTGCGGGTTTTGTTGGGCATAAACTTGCCCTTGGGCAGCAGGTGGATTCTGAGGTTGTGCGGGTGCTGGAGCAGGCTGCGGTGGATGATATGTAGGTGGAGGCTACGTAGGTGCAACAACTTGAGGGGGTTGCTGATATGGCTGCAGAGCGAGTTGTGGGTTTGCCGCAGGGGCTGCCAATGGCGGGTAATAAGCGGGTTGGGCTTGTGAGGGCGCAGGAGCTAGTGCAGCCTGCTGGTGGTAGTAGGGCTGAGGTGCGACTAGGGGGGCGTAAGCGGGAATCGCATGACCGAAGCACTAAGGTGGACATGAGGGTCCATGGGAATGGTGGTGATGTGTCACGGGAGCATACGAGTTGGTTGCGCCAGATTGTGAGGTAGCCCACGAAAGGTCAGGGCCAGGGTTAGGACGTGCTATGGAAAATGGTTGGGGATGCGAAGAAACACGGCCAATGATGCTGTCTGCAGCATGGGATGCCCCCGGCGCATTGTGCTGGGAGGAATCTCCGTGAGGAGCGTCAGGTATAATGGTATAGAGATAACCCGACTGGGCGTAAATGAGGTCGAATTGTTGGGCCTTAAGGATGGCCTCTTCTTTAGACTAGGGTCTTTCTGATGCCACATCCTTAGCAATGACAGGGAGAAGGGACTTGAGGAACCAATCTAGGAAGATACGGTCGTCTAATTTGATCTTGCATAAGCTATGGCGTCGACGCCACTCATGAATGTGGTCCGTGATGTGGGTAGTCGTGTTTTGTCTGCAAGATAGGAGGATCTCAACGCCTACGTCATAGCAGACATGTAACTGGAAGAACTGCAAGAAGGTCGAGGCAAGGGAAGCAAAGGTGGCATGGGTCCCGTGGGGTTGCTCGATATACCACTTGGCTGCAGAGCCAGTGAAGGTGCGCTGTAACAGATGGAGGTGAATAGAGTCGTCCACTGTGGAGTTGGAGGAACACCAGAGATGGAAGGACATAATATGGTTTTGTGGGTCCTCACCTGCCTTGCCCTCGAACTTAGGGATGTCAGAGGGGAGCTTGGCGGGCATGTGAGGCCAGGCAGTGTCGTGTCGGATAGGGTCGTTGGTCAATCGGGCTTGGTCGGGCAGGTTGAGGCTAGCCATGAATGGCAAACTGGAAGAAGGATGTGACACAGTAGTGGGTTGGACCAAGTTGGGGCCAATGCCCGCAAATGGAGGGGTAGGGTTTGGAATGTTGCCCCCAAGTGGGGGAACTAAGGTGATATAGGATGGTCCTGCACCACCATGGGTAGTGTGAGTCACTGCTGGAGTGGGAATAGGTATTCCAGCTGCGGGAATAGGTGCAGTGAGGGGAACGGTAGATGGGGGGCCCCATTGAGGGCATACCCAAAGCAGGTGTGGTAACTGGTGTAGTGGTGGATGTGCCACCAATGGTCCCTACAACAAAAGGAGTGGAAGTCGTGCCAGCCATGGGGCTAGTAGGGGCAGTGTAAATGGGGTTCTCAGACTCTGCGACATAATCAAAGGTAAAGTAAGGGGCGTCAATATCTGGTGATGGAGTCCTATGCCGCTGACGAGTGGAGTCAAGTGACCAGGCTCGGGATCTCTGATAAGTGGTATCAAGAGATGAAGATCTGTGTCTATGACGGGTGGTGTCAAGTGAACCATGATGTGGGGGCTCACCCCTGAGGCGTCGATAATGTCTCGGGGACTCAATGGTGATAGATGGTGTCAAATCTCTGTGGGTTGAGGTGAGTAAAAAACAGCTCAAAAACCCTAATGCAACCAAGTGTGCAGAAGGAGAGCTCAAAAAATAAGGCACTTAGGCCAACAACCAACTCAAAACACCCACTGTAACAGTTGTGCTACAATAGGTGGAGTGTCAACAGAAATGGTCAGAATACCAACAAGCAGCAGGTCTCCTAAAAATAAAAAATGGTGGACTCACTAGACCAAAAGGAGGTAAGGGAGCATGCAAACACCTAACTAAAAAGTATTCTAACTCAACTAGACATATCCTCTGCAAGGTGATGAAATCCAAGTCAGACAATATGAATAGGAAAGCCAAGTGGCTAAGATATCCCCCTACCGGGAGGGACACCGGGTAGTCAATCCTAGAAGAATGGCAACTAAGATACCCCATTCATGACACGTCCAGAAAGGTGAATCTGTCGTTTGGTCCTTTTACCGCAATACCCCTATACAGGGATATCCCGAGAACTGCGAAAGGTAGCCCTTCGGTTACTGAATGGAGTGCGGTATTCCACTCAGGCATCCGGAACCAGTCTCGCGACTTCAACCCTCCTAGGGGAGAGGCCCCCTGGTAAACCGGTCGTGACCGTGCCAAAAAGCACTAGGGGATTTTGGTTCCCTAATTGGACAATAGCTATGTCTCAAGTGTAAGTAACCGAGGGGTGTTATTGGAAGCCTATCCCCCCGATCCTACCTAACTACAAAGATTCTTTTGTGTTCCCCAAGTGGGGTTAGAATATTGGTTGAGTTAAGTAGTTTTTAAGGCTCACCTGAATTATGTGACAGAGTGTGTGCTCGTGAGGTGATGAACCCAAAATAGAAGTGCCACAAGGGGGGCAACTTCCTAACTAACAATAATACTGAATTAAAAACTTTAACATGCAAAATTTTCTGAATTAAAATGCTGAAATTTTAAAAAGATTTTGTAAATGGTACAAAAATGATGTTGCAGAAAAGGCTGTAGGGAAGTAGGGCTACAGGTAGGACAGATGGCTATGCAGAAAATATTGCAGCAAAGGGGGATGGGTTCAAACCAGGGAAAAAATGCAGAAACCAGACCGCGGGTCTGTGGCGAACCTGAGCAGGCGGACCGTGGGTTTAAGGGAAACAGGCGCGGATAGGTCGCGGCTTTTTGGCCGACAGAGGCAGTCGGACCGCAGGAAACAGGGAAAAATACGCAATCAGGTCGCAGGAAAAAGGTTAACAGACACAGTCGGGTCGAGCAAAAGGGATGAAAGCCGCAGTCGGGACATGGGAAAATGGCCGACAGGCACAGTCAAATCGCAGCAAATAGGCTGATTAGCCACGGTCGGATCACAGGTAACAGACTTGAATCCGCCGGCAGGGCACCGGAAACAGTCTGAGAGCCGCGATCGGGTCGCAGGTAAAGGCCTGAAAGACGCGGTCGAGACGCGACTGCAGAGGAAAAAGATGCGGTTTACGGCAGCTGAAAGGGACAGCCGAAAGGAAAAAATGGGAAATTATTGTAGAAAACTAAAAAAAATTTAAAGTAAAACCAGAAATTCAAGCCAAGGGGAGTCGCCAAAACTGTAGTTAGGGTTTTACCCCTAGCTTGTGCAAATGAGAACCTACTAAGGAGAAGGGACTCCTTAGTAGTAGTTCAGTAAATGGAAATTATTATGCTAAAACAGAAATGTAAATTACTCTAAACATGTGCATGAAATAGAAAAAACAAGATGTAAATAATGGCTTTTATATTAATGTTACCTCCAATGTGAAGGTTGGTGAAGCTCTTGCAATGTCCAAGAGGGTTGCTCCAAGCTCCAAATTGCTCCTTCTCTATCTCCAAATGATGGGAATGGGCCAAAAGGGGCACTCAAGGTGAAAGTAGCTCAAGGGTGAGCTAGGGTTTCAAGAGTGATTTTGGCAGAGTAAGGGTGCATATGATTTTGGATGTGAAATAAGGGGTCTCCATCACCTATTTATAGTTTTTCGGTGGTGGAGTGCTGGCCCATGGTTTTGGGAACCATATGGTTTAGGGCGGCTGTATAGGGTTTTTTCCTCCTTTTCCTCATTATTTTATATTTTTTCTTCCCTTTTTAGGGGTTTTTTGCTATTTTTAGAGGAATTTTGGATATTTTTGGAGGAAAAAGGGGTTTTTTAGCCTTTTTGAGGCTTTTTTGATGGTTTTGTGGCCTTTTGGAGGCATTTTAGGCCTTTTGGAGGCTTTTTAGTGGGATTTTCAGGGTTTTTAAGGGAAATATGGTAGGAAAATGGACAAATGAGCCATGTAATGGGGTAGATGAGGTAGTGAACACTTTTTGGGTGTTAACACTCAGCCCCACCTTTGTTTAACCATCCCGGAGGCAGTGCCACAGCACCTCCACGTCAATCTAGCGCAAGAATGATGGGTGATGACATGAAGCTACCAACCTTTAGAGGAACAGGGCTAGAAGACCCTGAGCAGCACTGGTTTCTATGTGAAGCCATTTGGACAATTAAGCAAATTAATGATGATGCTGTTAAGCTAGTTCAGTTAGCAACCACACTAAGAGAGAGAGCCTTAACCTGGTTTATGAAATACTCAGCAGCACAGAATAGGACGCTTGCTGATGTAAGAAGTGTTATGATTAAAGAATTCAAGAAACCTAAATCAGAATCACAGTGCATAACATAACTCAAAGACATAAAACAGTTACCTACAGAATCAGTATGGGACTTTGACCAGAAGTTCAAAGCCTTGATAGATCAAGTAAGCTTTGAGTTTGCACCGTAGCAGCATAAGGAATGGTTCATTGTTGCGCTACTTCTTCATATTAGACTTCCTCTTATGCAATAGAATCTCATTAATCAAGAACAAGCTCTAGAGATGGCTATGAAACTAGAAGCTTCACCAATTGCTGGAATAAGCAACGATGTTGCGCATTTGCAGAACCAAATAGCAAACCTAACTTTGCAAGTGCATGATATTAAGAAAGGAAAGGATGTTAAAGAAGAAATTTGGTGTACAAAGTGTAGAGCACAAGGACATTCAAAGGACCATTGTCATGTTTTCATAGATTATATTGCAACCGGAGCACCTAACCCTTTACCACAGGCTCAGGGGCCTTGGTGTAAAATCCGTAGAACTAGAGGCCATAGACCACAAGAGTGTCACTTGTTACAGAAATATGTACAAACTCCAAAGAATCTATATTGCAATTTCTGTAAATCAGTAGGCCATGATGAGAACAATTGCAGAGCATATGACCTTATGATAGAAAGAAAACATGATGTTTATAGAGTACAGTCAGAACCACAGGGACCCACAGCAGGTCCGCAGTATGACCCAGCTCGCGAAGTCCGAGGAGGAAATTACAGGGGCCGAGGACGCACAGGAGGTTTTGGTTGTGGAAGAGGACAGATCACTTGCTATAACTGCGGAGCTCAAGGCCAATATGCAAGGGATTGCCAAAACCCTACAACCACCTGTAGATACTGTAAATCTTATGATCATGTCATTGAAGAATGCCCTCAGTTGATGGCCAAGATGCAAGAAAAGAAGCCACAGGTTAACCAGAATATTCAGTTGATTGCAGCAGAAAAAAGAGAACCAGATCCCACAGTTAATACAGTGACGCGCAGTGGTGCAACCACTGGTGCGCCAGAGTCGGGAACTGGAAAGCCAGCAACACAATGGGTGTGTCGTGCTAATATTAACCCAAGCCCGCTCGACCTACAAAAGAAAAAAGAATCATTCAAGCAAAATCAAGAGTATTTCTCAGATCCGCGAGCTTCAAGTTTTGTCGCATTACCGTACAATGATATCAGACCGCATGTGCCAAGTCAAGAGAACCTGGTACAAGAGCAAGCTACTACATCTGGAAGGCCTGATGAGGAGGATACACTAGGCAGTGTTCATGCTTTCCTGAGAAGCTGCTTAAAGTTGTTGCGCAATGAAAAAGCAACTATGGAACTCCAACACCTGTTGGATCAGTGTCAACAATCTGCTTCGATGAACACAGCGCAGCGTGCTGTTCATCAGATCAGGAGTCATACTAGAACTAGAAGAGAGATGAGACTCACAGCGCACATTGGAGCATTTGAAATGGACGAAGTCATTTTGGATTTAGGCTCAGAAGTTAATGTTCTCACCATGCAGACTTGGGAACAGATGGGTAGTCCTCAGCTTATCAGATCTCCTATCCATCTAAGACTAGCAAATAAGCAACGAGTTTCTCCATTGGGCAGATTACCCAATGTACCCATTGATATTGAGGGAGTAAGAAGTTCTGCAGACTTTGAAGTAATCAAAATTCTGTATGACAGTAGACCTTACCCAGCACTTTTAGGCATAGACTGGGCATTTGATAATCTGGTTGTAATTAATTTGAAGAAAAGACAGATGACCTTTGAGGATGACCAAATTAGGGTCATTGCACCGCTTGATCCCCTTCAAGGACCATGCTATATTGAACCCATTCGAGCAGAAGAAGAAGTGTGCCACATGGAAAGTTTGTATCAGATGACTTCTAGTCATAGTGATTATGTCAATCCCACAGCGGACGGCCATATCAGCTGGCGATGCGATAGCTCATGCGCATCAGATTCAGAAGCAAGACTGGAAAACTGGCAGAATCGCTTACATGAGGTTTCTGCAAGGCGTTGCGCCATGACGACTAAATCCATTCGATGGATTGGCACAAAATTGAATAACACTCCAATCTTTGATGGTTTAACTAGAGTAAGTGAATTCATACATGCATATGAACAAGAAATCCCAGATGAGCAGCGCATACAAGCATTGGATATAGCATTGCATGCTACACCCTCAAGATGGTGGGGTGCGAATAAAGAAAATATCGACACATGGTAAGACTGTCGCAGGTTGATACTGCGCAGATTTCAAGAGACTACAGCAGGAGTTTTGCGCAAATATGATGGACAGAGTGACCCCAGGTCACACGTTGAAGCATGTATTCAGCAATGGTCACATATTCCAGAGGATGAGTGGGTTCACCTATTCATCCACACATTGGATATAGTTCCAAGGAACTGGTACACTGAAATAGAATTGTGCAGAGGCACTATCACTTGGCCTCTCATGATTGAAAGTTTTCAACTCACTTTCAGCTTTGAGTCAGAACATCCAAGCATCGATCAGGCTTTAAAGTGTATTAGAAAGAAGATAATTGGACAATGTCCTTTACCAGAGTATTCTCAACCAGATTGGGCTGTCCAAATGGAACATGCCCTGGAATGCTATAATTTCACCACTGGAGAAGAGGATGATGATCCTCGCAACATCAATATTCCAGAGTCAGAAGGGACACGCAAAGTCAAAGGCCCTCAGCTTGATATCCCTGCCATTACAGAACACATCAAGCTCAAGAAGATTAACATTGGTACAGAAGCCGAACCCAAGTTTGCCTCTATAGGAGATTATTGGGATGATGAAACTGTTGGCCATATTGCAGATTTACTACATGAGTACCAGGATATCTTTCCTCCCAAGTTTACAGAAATGAAAGGCATCCTAGGAGATTTAGGATTTATGCGCATACCTTTGAAAGTGGACACTAAGCCAGTAAAACAGCGCCCGTACAGGTTGAACCCGCGATATAAAGAAAAGGTCAGAGAAGAAATTGATAAGATGCTCGCAGCTGGTATCATTGAGCCAGTAGAGGAAAGTGATTGGATTAGTCCTATGGTGGTACAAGAGAAAAAGACAAAAGGTGAAATAAGAATCTGCGTGGACCTGCGCAAGCTCAACGACGCATCAGCGCATGATCCATTTCCTACGCCCTTTACAGACGAAGTGCTTGACAATGTTGGAGGACAAGAGGCTTACTCCTTCATTGATGGCTTTTCAGGATACCATCAGATCAGAATCCATCCAGAGGACCACCATAAGACCACTTTTGCGACTGAATGGGGCTCACTCCAGTATACGGTAATGCCCTTTGGTCTTAAAAACGCTCCTGCTATTTTCTCTAGAGTCGTCGTTGCTATTTTTAAAGAATTCATTCATAAGTTTCTAGAAGTCTATTTTGATGACTGGACTGTGTTTGGGTTACTAAAGAACCATATAGGGAATCTAAGGATGATGTTAGAAAAATGTAGACAGTATCATATTTCCCTTAACTTGAAAAAATGTATCTTCTGTGCTCCTTTTGGTATTTTGTTGGGTCACATTGTGTGCAGACAAGGACTCATGATGGATCCTGCGAAGGTTGCCATCATTGCTAACTTGCCTGCGCCCAACTCATTCAAACAATTGCGCACTACATTGGGACATACAGGATACTACAGGAAATTTATCAAGGGTTATGCAAATATCACTGTGCCTATGGAAAGACTGCTGAAAAAGGATTCGAAATTCCAATGGACAGAAGAATGCCAATAGAGCTTGGACACACTTAAAGGAAAGATGGTCACAGCACCTATTCTAGTTTTCCCAGACTGGAGAAAACTCTTTCATGTTCACGTAGATGCTTCTTCCATAGCATTGGGGGTTGTATTGACACAACCGAGAGAAGGAAGTATTGACCACCCCATTGCTTACTCTAGCAGAAAGCTGTCTACAGCTGAGAAGAACTATTATTCCAATATTCTTGAGTTTCTCACTACAGGGAAAGCGCCAGTTGAGTTCACAATGCAGCAGAAGAAACAACTTGTTTTCAAAGCCGCAGACTTCACTTTGATAGCAGGCCAGCTCTATAAGTTGGGCCCTGATGAATTCTTGTGCAGATGCATTTTACCGCATGAGAAGAATTCCATAATCGCAGAAGCGCACTCAGGAACCGCAGGAGGCCATTTCGCAGGAAAGCCGACTGCGCAGAAGATCTTAGCCGCAGGTCTTTGGTGGCCAACATTGCACAAGGATACTAAGGAATTCTGCAAGTGTTGCGATGTGTGCCAGCGAACAGGAAAACCTTCAAGAAGAGATGAAATGCCGCTAAGACCCCAGATAACAGTGCATGCTTTTGATAAGTGGGCCATTGATTTCGTGGGACCTATCAACCCACCAGGAAAGAGAACTGACGCAAGATACATCATCACAGCTGTTGAATACCTCACCACATGGGCTGAGGCAAAGCTAATTAAGAATTGCGACGCTGTCACTGCCGCACAGTTCATTTTTGAGAATATTGTCACTAGATTTGGATGTCCACTGATTCTAATGAGTGATCAAGGCACACATTTCCTGAACGAGACTATAGAGGCCCTTACTGAAGAATTCCACATTAGTCACCATAAGAGTACACCCTACCACCCTCAAGCTAATGGTACGGTGGAGGCATTCAATAAGATTCTGGAGAATGCCCTGACCAAGATCTGTAATCAACAAAGAGATGATTGGTCACACACATTTCAGAACCACAAGAAATTAACAGGTCACACACATTTCAATTTGGTGTATGGACAAGAAGCAGTCATGCCCATGGAATACATTGTTCCCAGTCTCAGAATTGCTCAAATTACAGAAATGGAAGATACTGATACTATGAGTGAAAGGATGTCATAATTGGTTGCCTTAGAAGAAGACAGGCTTTTAGCTGGATTCCATCAATAAGTGCAGAAGGTGAGATAGAAGGCTTGGCATGATAGGCATATTAAGAATAAAGTCTTTCAGGAAGGAGACTTGGTACTCTTCTATGATAGTAAATTCATCAAGTTTTCAGGCAAGTTTCGTGTACATTAGTTAGGCCCTTTTCAAGTGATGAAGATAACAGAAGGTGGAGCAGTTCAGCTTACGAAGCTTAATGGAGAGTTGCTGCCTACAATGATCAACGGGAATCGGCTCAAGCTTTATCGCGATGGCCACTCTGCCCTATCGGCCTAATCAGCTGCTAAAGTCATGTAGATGTCTAGTGTAGTTGAAAGAGGCATCGCATTTATCACAGTCTACACGGAAGTCGCGAGACATTTTCAGTCTCTGGCTTCCCGTGCAGTTCCTCGAAGCATCCACGCAGTCAATAAAGCCTGTTCTGAGCGAGCCTATTTTTGCTCTTGCAGAGTTCCCCGGGTTGTCGAACTTTCACTCTTGCAGAGTTCCCTGTTGTCGATTTGTCGCTCTTGCGGAGTTCTCCTCGCCGTGGAGCCCTCCATGTGCACAGTTACCCATGCTGAAGTTACCTGCCGAAAATTTGAATTGCGGTAGTTCTGTAGTCACGTCTGAGTCTTAGTGAAGGATGAGACCGCCATATAATTGTACTTGCCCTGACAGATTTGGCTTGATTTCCCTAAGGTTCGCATTTAATTAAGGAGCTGAAGGCCTTAGCACATATCCCAAAGCCTATCAGAGCCCATCCCTCGCATTTAATGCACCACAGAAGCGCGGGGGGGGTTGTCAACTCATCCGCTTAGGCGCCAACGACTATTAGTGACACCTGTCCGCACCTACTACTGCCCTTAGCTATAAATACCCCTCATTTGTATATGCCTAGGTTACTTTCCTTGCTATTGAGTTGTATAATTGTCCTGATTAAGAGTCTAAGCCATTGTTTTCAGAGTCGTGTCGTGTAGACTGCTTCCCTCTGTTTTCAGAGTTCGCATCCTACGCTGTTCCACCCTTTTCTGTTCAGTGTTTGTCGTGTATGCAGGTTCATGACAGAGAACCTGTCAACTGAAGAATTCATCCGTCACTTCAGACGCAGAGGGTTAGACTTCGGTATGGCTACCCCGATCAAGATTGTCAAGCTTCCTAGTTTCTCTGATCCCAGACAGTCCTCGGGCACAAGGGCGTCTCAACAACAGCCCCAGCAGCAGCAGCAGGAGGAGGTACCCGTTCCAGAGCCCTTTGCCACTCTGGTTAACTACATTCCTCCACGCCCAGATGATGCACCCGAGGTGCGTATTCCCAAGAATGCCAAGTATTCGATTCCGCTGCCACCAATGGTGGAAATCGTGGAAGAAGAAGGATCCCTACTTGGACATCTCCCACTGGTTAAGTCTTCTGACTTCAACTTGGGAGCTTATAGAACGTATCCTCAGTTCACGCCAGATCACTATCTAACGGTGGTCCATAATCCTGTTAAGAAGATTGATGAATTCGTCCCACAGGAATTTGCAGTAAATCTAGGCAAGTTTGGACTGTTGAACTTGTTGAAGCTACCGCACTTCGGGCGTAGCAATGAAGTTAATGCGGTTGTCAAGGTCCTATTATCCTGTGTTCACGGTGGTTATATTTGGCTAGGGAGGCCAATTGATCTGAATGTGGACCTGATTCATCGAATTACCGGCCTATCTAAGGTTGGTAAGGACCCCAATGTCCATTTCATTGGTAAAGACAAGGACCGAAAGCTGGCTGCACAGCTGGTGTAGAAATACAAACTGTCGAGAGGAGGTCGGGCTTATGACCTCACTGTAGTTGAAGATGAAGCACTTAGATTCACAGGCAGTCTACTCGAATGCAGACTTTTAATGAAATGCCGACCTAAAGAAGTCCCTGGAGCTGTTGTAGAGCTCGCAATTGCAGCTGCGGAGGGAGAGAAGTATAACTGGTGTCTCTTCCTCCTAAACTCATTCTTGGAAGACTACCGGAACGTTCAGGACACCACCAATTAGCTGTTCCATTTCTCTTAGCTCCTGATCTTGTGTGCCTTTTTCGGGTGGAAGGAACCGCCCAACACTCAGTTTCTTCCGTGTCACTCAGGAGAGGTTACAGGGATGCGCTATGTCAACCTCTGGGATTCTAGTAATCCCGTGAAGCGCAAGATGAACCGCGTCGTGTTCTTCGAGTATTATCATCTTCTCAGGGATACCATCCTGGAGATGACGAGGCTTACTGAGGAGACGGTAGAACTCTATGGAACGAAGTTGGTCTTTTCTGCCAACTTGCATGAAATCTATTTCCGCCCTCGCGGAATTCAGTCGGAAGAATGGTCCGTAGGGCTCTATCGAATGACTACCCAAGACGTGGAGGACACTATGAAGTCCTATCCAGATGAATGGACGCAGGCCATTGAAGCCGCTGCCACGATGCCACCACCTGAGGCGCCAGATAAAGATAAGCGCAAGGAAAAGATTGGGCAAAAGAATGGTGAAGGTCCGTCAGAACCGGCTACCAAGAAGCAGAAGCTGTCGCACCCCACAGAACCGACTGGAGATCCCTATGAGATCCTTGCCGTGAGGCTCAACCAGTGCTTGAAGGAGCAATTTCAGGAGTTGCGTGCCTCTCAGGCCAATATCAGAAGTGCTCTGGATCTGCAGCTCGTGGAGTTGAAAGGTCTTGCAGGACGAATTACGTAGACCCATGCGCTAGCATCCGGCTCACAGGTGCCACAAGCATCTACAAGCACCGAGCGGGTTGAAGTACCTACAGAAAGGCACACTGTCGTCCACATCTCGCCCGCAAGCATGACACTCCTGGATCCTCTGGCTGCACCGTAGGTAAGCGCGGTTGGCCCTGTTGAAATAAATCTGTCACTAATTCCGTTGGAAACTCTACAGTTGGTTCACGAGCAGGTCTCTACTGAGCTGAGAGCTAAGGAGCTCTCCACATTCCATGCCAATCAAAGACTACAGACGCGGGAAGTAGAGCTAAAGGCAGGCTATAAGTAGATATCTGCGCAGCTTCCACGTCACGAAGCGCGAGACACTAGGCTAAGGAATGTCGTCGATGAAATCGCCCAGGAGTTGCCGGCCTGCTAGATTCAACCAGACCTTCCTTTAGTTGAGAAAGTGCAACGCATTGGCAGAAGGGCGAAAGCCCTAGAACAGCAAGTAGTTGCTATGGCTGAGGACCATAGAAAGTAGCTCGCCGAGTTGGAAGCTCGAATCGTAGTGCCTCCCGCAGATGATAAGCAAGAACAACTTGAAGCACTGCTCATAGCTTCTACCCAAATGAAGTGCAGAACAAATGAAGCCCAGCAGTTAATGACGCAAGCTATGCAGGCTTGGGCTGAGCTCGAGAAGCTCCCTTCTAAAGTTTCCCTTTTGGAACAGGTGAAAGCAGCAGAACAGTCCCTAACTATTTTGAACAAAGAAGCTAAGCCATTGGAAGGCTTAGCCAAAATGAGAAAGATGAGCGAAGTCCGCAAAGTCCAGCAAGAACTGCACAGGCTCAGAGACAAAGATGATACTCTCGCCAACATCATTCAGCTGTTTATGGATGAGTATGCTGAACTTGTTTCCCAAGCAGAGGCCAAGGTCAAAGCATTTGCTGAGTCTCAAGAGTTGGTCGATGGCGCAGAAGGAGAAGAAGCTACTTCAGACCTGGTGCAAATAGCCACGAAGTGCGTGCAAGACATGGACTCCACTATTGCGTAGTGGAAGAAATCCTTTGGTGCGACCCAAGCAAAGTCAGATGCACAAGTAAAACGACTGCAAGCTAGTGCGAGTGGCTCGGGGACAAGCCACAAGTAAGTGTTAGGGGCCTGTTGGAGCATAGGCTGCAGCTATGGCAAAGCTGCCAAGTTTTAGGAAAAAGCACTAAGTTTTGAAGGAAAAGTGCTAATTTTGAGGAAAAGCACCATTTTTGGGCAGAAATGAACAGTGCGCGGTACGGCGCCAGATGGACGATCTCACCGCAGATTGCGGGCCGGAAATTGTGGAGCTCGCACACACAAGTCAAAGGAAAGAGTAAATAAGGTGGCCGAGTAGAAAGCTCAACCACCACAGTAAATGAAGCGGCGGAATAGAGGGCTCAGCTACCCCCATTAAGGCAAAGTACAGGAGTTATGGTTGCTTGGACCAAGGAAGAGCAACGGGCCGAAGCATTGAAGGTGAAGGACAAGGAGTAAAGAACGATGAAGCGGCGCCCATACCCGCGATCTGCGCCGGAAATCACGGAGTCTGCAGGAAGCTGCGACGTGACTGTAAGAGGCGCCTACAGTACACCTAGCCGTGTCCGCGGTTAGGTTTTTTGGGGATCACTGTTGGGAAAGGCCCACAGTTTTGTAAAGGTGCGACCCTCAGGGCCACCTATATATATGTGTAATTAAAAAGGGAAAGGGGGTTAGTTAGATAGTTACTGAGTTACACGGATAGTCTAAGTTGATGTCTGAGTCATTTGTATTGATGTATCTTTTAAGCTGTTAATGATCATTTTGTGCATGTAAGAAGGCCGTGATCTTGCAGGAAGACCGCATGGCGTAAGGGCCATTGCATGTATCGACCAGTCATAAGAGGACTGAGAGGGGAATGTAATTGTATGTCTTTGTCATGGTAATATCTGTAGAAGAAGAGAATAGATCTAAGAGAAGGGCTCCCAGCTGTGTGCGTGGAGTTTCCCAAAAAGATCTAAGGCTGCAGCTGTGTGTGTAGCGGAACTATGTTATCCCCATCTCAAGATAATATAAAACATAGTTCCCGTGGACGTAGCTTCCCCTGTGGAAGTGAACCACATAATTCTTGTTGTTGTGGAGTCTGTAAGAACACTGTCACCTCGGCGCTAAAGGAGTGTGTTACTGCGCTGTGGCACAAGGGCAGAGACAATACATAGTGTATCAGAGGTAGCAGGTAAAAGACTCGTGCGCAGGTGCGGAGATACCACGCAGCTCGGCTGAGAAGAGTGAGTTCAAGCACTATAGCGCTGGGAGACCTGTGAAAGAGTAAGACGCTCTGTTCAGGGGTTACCTCCAAGAAGGGAAGAGAGAAGACTGTAGACTCCACACCACCTAGGTTAAGGAAACCTGATTCCTTAGCCCCCCCATAGCCACTTCGGGTGAGACTTCGGGCTGCTACGCAGCTCGTTTCCGAAAGGGCCAGTGCGCCAAAGGGGTGTTTGTTGCTGCGCATCCTGAAAAACCCGGGTCTGTCCAAAAAGCAGCCAACATTTCCTTGCTCTTGTAAGCTCTTCTCTTCTTCTTCATCCCATTCTTCTTTTTCATTCATTTCCTCTTCTTCTTCCTCTTCTTCATCCTCTTCTTTATCCTCTTCTTCTTCTGTAGTGGGATCCTCCTAGTCTATAAAAGGATCAATGTCATCATCAGACACATTGGTAACCAGGGGGCTGGGTTCCCTTTCTTCCTCCTTGGAGACTTGGATTTTAGATACCTGCGTGAATCTCTTGTTGCGCCTCTTCGACCCATGACTACTGGTAGGAATACCTGGGTCTAATTTGGGGGAGTCCTCTTTTGAGTGTTTTATCTTTACCAAGGTGTCAGCCACACTATCCAAATCAATTTTTCTTTTTGCCCCTAATACAGAGGTGGTCTTACTTTTTGATTCCAGTGGCAAGGGCATAGTCTCCATTCTCTGAACGTCCTCAACAAACACCATGATGAACTCCTCCCAAGAGAGCTCTGGAATCTGTGCTTTTAGTTCCTCACCAACTATTAGTTTGATCAGCCCATGATGGGCCAAAGCATCCTCTTTTCCCTTAGCCACCTTCCTACTCATTTTCGCTAGGGATTGGAGCAAGTAAAACAGAATGCTAATGTTGTTGTTTGCTGAAATGTGACTCCTGTGCCTGAGAAGTTCCAAAATACAGAAATGGAAAATGGGAAAATAACTTAACCTTCCAGTGCAAGTAATGTACCTCTGGACAATTGCAGCCATTTCATCCCATGGTGCTGGCATGGAGAATCTTTTGAATCCATTCTTGTCCTCATCGTAAGCTTCCCTTTGTTCAAAGAATGTTGCTTTTGTTGTGTGGTTTGTTTCCCTGTCACTGCTACTCCAATGTAGGCCCATTGGAAGACTAGTGTATTTGGCAATCATGTCCTCATCCAATTTTATACGCAACCCTTTTACTCGGGTGACGTACTGTTCATATTTGATATGTTTGAGGTTTCTTGCGAACTCCTGAGCTATCCCTATATCGTATCCTCTCAGTCCAAGGATGAAGGGCATCCATCCTGAATTGCGAATGATCTGCAGGACTCTCGTGCTCTGATAAATGGCACTGTGATCTTCCGGATCACTTTTCTTGAAACCCTTTGTCATTTTAGAATCTTCTTTATAATCAAACAAAACCAGAACTTTGGAGTATGGTTTATACCTTCAACTGGTTGGGGCTCTGCCTACAGGCTCGAGGATTGCAATGTTGGATGAGTGAGTGCATTAGCTTAGGTCTATTGCTTCTCGGGAATTTTGAGCGGTTCCTTATATGCAAAATCGTGGAATATTATGCAGCCTTACTTGCCATCTTTTCGCACCTATCCTTTCCATCATTCCTGTACTTGCCTCTTTTAATCCTCTTTTTTGCATGATCGATCTCTGTATTCCCATGATTGATCTTTGTACTTCATATGGTGAAGGTTGCGATCATGATTTTTTGAGGGTGACGATACTTAGGTAGCGATCATGAGTTATTAAGGTGATTCGACCACGCTGCCGATTTAAAATAGAAGTTGTCCTCAGCTGAGTAGAAACGAATGTATTGTGGGAAAATGTTTTACCTTAAGAATAAAATAAAATCATTTTAGAGAGTACCTTGGTATGTATGCGTACCTGCATTGGTGATCTAGTTCATTTTTCACGCATGGCGGATTCTGTAGTAGATTTGGCGGTGTCTGTAGTTGATTTTTGCATGTCAGTAGTTACATGTGTGGGCTGCTTTTTTTCCTTTTTGCCTGTATGTATTTGCTGAAGTGTCTTCTTTTGAAAATTGTGTCGGTTGTTGATAAGACTTATGTGATGATGCTTCATATTGGATGATTGCATGTCTATATGTGACTGGCTCTCTTGAATAAATTGCAGGCTCGCGTGAGTGCTGATATGTAATGTATCTGGCTCGCTTGAATTAATTTGCAGGCTCACTTGAATAAATGGCAGCCTCACTTGAATCAATTGCAGGTTCTCTTGATGTATGGTCAGGCTCTCGTGATGATGTGGCAAAGTTGAAATGAAGAGTGTGCTTGGATTGTTCCTGTAGTGGTAGATTTTTTTTTTGGTGGTTTTCTTGAATGCATATCCGGATCGCTTGAATTGTGGTTGATATGTTGCCTTGCAATAGTACTGCTGGATCTTTCATAGGGATATACGTGGCCCTGTAATTTTGCATGTTACTTTTTATGAATTTTTCATTCCTTTTTTTCTTTTTTCCTTTTTTTGTTTTCCTTTTTTTTCTTTTTTTTTTGTTTCTTTTTTTCTGAATGAGTTGAATTTCACTGATTTGTCACGTCCTCTATTAGCATCAATTGTTGTTGGTAGAGTACCTATGTAAATTCTTCTTTTGACTGTGGTTTCTTGTAAATTTTTAGGCGATGCCCATTCACTATCATGGGGAACTCCTCTTCATCAATTGTAATAATTTTCACAACCCCATTTTCATAAATTTTCTGTATAATGTAAGGTCCAAGCCATCTAGTGGTTAGCTTTCCTTTGAATGTGTGAAATCTGGAGTCGTAAAGTAGTGCCCAATCACCTTTGTTGAACTTTTTATCCTTCAGATGTTGGTCATGCCATTTCTTTCTTTGCTGTTGGATGATTTCAGTATGTGTAAGTGCTTGTTGGCGGTGTTCATCCAGCTGATTTAGCTGTAGCATGTGTTCTTTTTGAATTTCTGATAGGTCCATCTGTAAATCTGCTGCAATTCTTAATGTATTTATTTCAAATTCGATTGGCAGCATGACCTTTTTTCCATAGACTAGTTCATAAGGTGTGGATCCTGTAGTTGTTTTCCATGTAGTATTGTAAGCCCAGACTGCCTCACTAATTCCCTGTTGGTTACCTCAGCTTGACCATTTGCTTGAGGGTGATAGGAGGATGACTATCTGTGCTTTACATCGTTTCTTTTCATCAGTTCTTCAATTAAATTTGATGTGAATTGTGGGCCCTGATCAGAAACTACTTCTCTTGGCACCCCAAACCTGTGAAAAATCTGCTCAGTAAAGAATTTGGCCACGCTAGTTTCATTTGCAGCAGCCAGAGCTGCTACCTCTGTCCATTTTGTAAGGTAATCAGTGCATACAAGGATGTAGCTTTTCTGATTGGACTGTGGGTTGAATGGGCCAACAAAATCAAATCCCCACTTTTCAAATGCCTCCAAGGAGATTTGTGGATGGAGTGGCATTTCTTGTTTTTGTGTTGGTTTTCCCATTCTCTGGCAATCGTCACAGTGGGACACATACTCATAAGCATCTTTGTGGAGTGTTGTCCAATAATACGCTATTTGCAAGATCTTGTAGGTTGTCCTTTTTGCAGCATAGTGTCCTCCACAGGGTTCATTGTGGGTGGCATGCATTATGTCATGTACTTCATCTTCCCTAATGCACCTTCTAAGTACTTGATCTGGTCCCTGTTTAAAAAGCATGCCCTCTATCCATGTATATGTGGCACTTTGCCTTATTACTTTTGTCCTTTCTTTATAACTGTAATGTTCTGGAAACTTTCCTGATACTAAATAGTTTGCTATGTCAGTAAACCATGGGCTTCTTATTGATATGGCAAAAAGGTGCTCATCAGGGAAGTTATCTTGAACCAATTTGTTATCTTTTCCATGTGTGACTCTTGACAAAAAGTCGACTACCACATTATGCTTGTCGGGTTTATCTATTATCGTAATGTCAAATTCTTGTAGAAGTAGCATCCATCTAATAATTCTTGCACTGGTATTAGGCTTGTTCATAAGATATCTGATCGCTGAGTGGTCAATATGGATAAAACTTTGGTATCCTGTGATGTAATGCCTGAATTTATTGATTGCATGTTGACTACCAGAAATTTCTTCTCGGTGACTATGTAGTTGAGTTCTGCCCAAGCCAAATTTTTGCTTATATAGTATATGGCATAGGGTTTCTTGTCTTGTTCTTGTCCAAGCACAGATCCAATGGCTTTATCTGATGCATCTGTGTGGATGTGAAATGGAATTTCCCAGTTTGGTCCTTGGAGTATTGGTGTTGTGATGGTTTTTTGCTTTAGACTTTCAAAGGTTGTCATGCAGTTGCTTGTCCATATGAACTCATTGTCTTTTGTGAGAAGTGCAAACATGGGGGCAGCAATTTTGCTATAATTTTCAATAAACCTTCTGTAGTACCCTGTCTGTCCAAGGAAACTTCTCACATCCCTTTGTTTGACAGGTGGGGGCAGCGTTCTGATTACTGAGACTTTGGCTTGATCAACCTCTATACCTCTTTGTGATATATGATGTCCTAGAACGATGCCTTCTTCCATTAACATCCTACATTTGTCATTGCTTAGGCACAAGCTCATTTCAATACATTTTTTTAATACTAATTCAAGATTGTTCAATGCGTGGTCAAAGCTCTGTCCATAGGGTGTGAAATCATCCATGAAGACTTCCATTTTGTCATTCAGAAAATCGGAGAAAATACTCAATATGGCTCTTTGAAATGTTGCTAGGGCGTTACATAAACCAAAGGGTAGGACCCTATAGGCATAAGTTCCCCATGGGCATGTAAAGGTCGTCTTATCTTGATCAGCTGGGTGTATTAAAATTTGGTTGTACCCACTAAAACCGTCTAAGAATGAAAAGTACTTGTTTCCAGATAATGTATCCAGCACTTGGTCTATAAATGGAAGTGGAAAATGATCTTTCTTGGTTGCTTTATTCAACTCCCTGTAGTCCACACAAATTCTCCATTTGCCTCCTTTTTTGGGCAAATGGTTAACCTATGAGACATGCAGGTTACTAGCACAAGTCACTGAAGAGAACCAGAAGAAATTATTCGAGTATGTTAGACATAACTAGCTAGCATGCTAATCTAGGTATGTTTTTACTATATCAAGCTAGAATCCTACCTTGTGTTAGGATCTTATACTGTTGTGTTGTTGATAGTGATTATTCATGAAGTCATAGGTATGAATAATCATGGTTGTATGCATATTATGTTTCTTACCATAATTGATGATATGACTAACCAGAAGAATCATGAAGGTATAGGTTTGAATAATCACGGGTTTTATGCATATTATATCTCTTATCTTGATTGATGATTCAACTAACCAGAAGAGTCCTATGATCAAATAAGAATGTGTATGAGTAAAAGAAGACTTCCCTGAAACCTTGAATACTAATGTTTATTATCTGTGAATGATCATGAATATACATGTTTAAGATTATTGTGTTTTGATAGTATTAAGATTATACTAATAAATGTGTGATTATGTATGAGACCTCAAGGATAACACAATGATGATACTAATAAGCATGCATAGTGATTAAGGATGGATGTAAGTTCAAGGACAGGTAATCCAAGAAGCAAAGATCAAGAGGGAGCACACTCCAGTTGTTCCTGCAAGAAAGCAAAGGAGCACACTTCAGTAGTTTCTGCAAGGATGCAGATATTCAGAGGGAGTTGACCACTTCTCACATTCCACATAAGAATGGAGTTGCGGAAAAGAAGCAAAGACTGAAAGGGAGTCAACCCAACAAACAAACAAAGATAAGTATTTGAATTGTCATTACTTGCATATTTTATTGTTTAAATAATACTGTTCAATAATGTATATACTGATGTTCCTAGATTAGGTTGTGTATTATGCATATTAGAATAGTTGCATTGATGAACAATAAACTACTAATATGCATGGGTAAGTGGCCTATGGCACTGTACAACATTCCATTGCTACTTATCTAGAATGAAACCTCTTTGCTGACATGTTGGGAGTTGTGCACACTCTTAACAATGTTCTGGTAGAGATTGGAAGGCATCTAGAAAGTTACAGGATATGGATAAATGTTGTATTGAAGCATTGGCTAAGATAATTGCATGACTGTATGACATATTTCTTTATGTGTAAGAATTTGTTATGAAAACTATGAGATGTTTTCTAATCATGCAATTTAACTTGTTGTGTAGGAAAGATCGTATGCCATCACCTACAAAAGAAGAACTACAACATTTGTTCAGCAACAAAATTATCTATTGAAGATATTGAAGTTCCCGGGATATGGGAAGAATGCCATGATCCGTCGATCATGAATAATGATGTTTGGGATGCAGTCCCAAGACCTGAAGGGAAGTTTGTTATGACTTCCATATGGATCTATCAAGATCAAGCATGTTGCAGATGGCAGCATAGAGAAATATAAAAGTGATGAAATAGAAGATACACCAGATGGATTTCAAGACAGCTTTCTTGAATGGTGTAGTTGAAGAAGAAGTGTATGTGGAGAAGCCACTTGGTTTTGAGACACATGACAGGGAGTCATATATGTGCAAGACTTGGGGATGATGCACTATTTTCTTGGTATGGAGGTGTGGCAGAGTACAGATGGAATCTTCCTTGGACAAGGGAAGTATGCAGTAGAGATTCTGAAGAGGTTCGGGATGATGGACTGCAAGGCTATGGCCACACCTATGGAATCAAACCTGATGCTTCTGTGTGATGCTTCATCTGATCCGGTTGATGTCACAATGTATCGCCAGATTATTAGGTCCTCTATGTATTTGACAAACATGAGACCAGATATTTGCTTTGCGGTGAACACATTGAGCCAGTTCTTGACGGATCCGAGAGATGTTCACCTGGTTGCTGTAAAGCATATTCTGAGGTACCTGAAGGGTACAGTTTATTATGGGATCAAGTATGATGCGAATCAAAAGTTTAACCTACAGGGTTATGTTGATTCAGATTGGGCAAGTAGTGCTGCAGATAGGAAGAGCACTTATGGGTGCTGCTTCAGTATGGGATCAGGTGTGATCTCTTGGTTTAGCAGGAAGCAGTCCTGCGTAGCACTGAGTACAGCCAAAGCAGAGTATGTTGCGACGGATGAGCAGGTTGTAGATGTATTGACCAAGCCGTTGGCCTGAGTGGAGTTTGAGTACTTCAAAGAGAGGCTTGGTGCACTTCAGATCGAGGTTCCTTCCAAAGGGAAGTGATGATTCTGGAAGATGCAGATGCACATGAGCTTTTCTGACATGGTTGATGTGTTCTCCCTTGGTCGTGATATAATTGTTGAGCCATTTTTCACATGGTGGTAGATGTGTTCTCCCACGGTGAAAAAGTAAGGGCTGGAGCCTTCCCCGAATGGTGGTAGATGTGTTCTCCCATGTTGGTGGTGTAAGTACTGGATGATGTGCATCTAGGTTGTGCTTCGTGGATGATGAGATGATCTGAAGAGGACGATGCTATGATGATCAAGAGGATCATGGATGATGAGCATCAGGACGATGCTCCAGTTACTACTCTGTATATGCATCAGGATGATGCTGGATATGATCAGTTGGATCATTTATATGTATATGTATGTATGCATCATGTTGGATGCTGGATATGATCAGTTGGATCATCTGTATGTATTTTGTATATGCATCATGTATCTGTATATGTATCAGGTGGATACATTGTATGATCAGGTAGATCATGTATGTTGATATGTATCAGATATGATCAGGTGGATCATGTATTTGTATTTGTATCAGGTGGATACACTGTATGATCAGGTGGATCATGTATGATGATATGTATCAGGTAGATACTTGGTATGCATCAGGTGGATGCATTGTATGATCAGGATGATCATGATGACGAGCTTCAGTATGTTGCTCCAGATGATATGTATCAGGATGGTACAGTGATGATGATCAGTGTGATCATGAGCATCAGGATGATGCTTTGTGCGATGATGATCCGTGGGATCATGAGTATCAGGTTGATACTTGGAGGTCAGAGATGATATGTGGCAGGTTGTGCAAATAGCATGTAATCAGTCCTGGGAGATCTTGTCGATCGTGTTGCGGCACATAAATGTTCCTGGGGTACTCTTTCCAGTATTGCTATGTAGTATGTAATCAATCCTCAAATATCCGATAGGTTGAGCTGTGTGCTCGTAATCAGTCATGGGATGAGGTATTACTACAGAGACATGTAATCAGTCCTGGAGATCCGAGAGGTTGAGCTGTGTGCTCGTAATTAGTCCTGGGATGCTCTTTAGAGATCTTGTCGGTCGTGCTGCGGCACATAAATGTTCCTGGGATGTTCTTTAAAGGTTTTGTCTATCCACATGTAATCAGCCCTGGATATCCGAGAGGTTGAGCTGTATGCTCGTAATAAGTCTTGGGATGCTCTTTAGAGATCTTTCCGGTCATGCTATGGCACATAAATGTTCCTGGGATGTTCTTTAAAGGTATTGTGGAGGAGATGCATGTAATCAGTCCTGGGAGATCTTGTCGGTCGTGCTTAGGCACATAAATGTTCCTGGGATACTCTTTCCGGTATTGCATCCGCACATAAAATTAGTCCTGAGAGGCCACCTCTATCAGACTGTTCGCACAGATGATGAAGACCTACAGGTGGTGGGCCTACATCCAGTATGAAAAAGGACTGGCTCTGTAGAACTTCCTATGATGAGTAGATTCAGAGATTGATTGAGATAGCAGCAGCAGTGACGATGACGATGATTCGAGGATGATGATTCGCTGATGTTGATCCAAAGAAGATGACTTGTGCTAGAATACCTGTGTCGAGAAATACCTTCCTAGTTAAGAGGGAGTGTTGATGTATATGTAACTTTGGAATGTATTTCACATATATGTATATTGTGTTCCTATAGAGATGTTATTATTCCTCTATACGGAAGTGTCGTCATTTATATTGTAAGTGTCATAACTTATACTTGATGGGTTATTAGACCACCTTGTTGGGGTCGGCCCTGTATAAGTCATGTGGGTCAAAGGGTTATTAGACCACCCTATTAGGGGTCGGCCATGTGGGTCAAAGGGTTATTAGACCACCCTAGTGGGGTTCGGCCCAGTCAGCATTATGTTAAGTGGTTAAGTTGAAGCCAACCTAGTTGAGTAAAGGTCAAATCAAGTTAGTGTATAAATAGAGAGTGTGTCTCTCTCATTTTACACATTCTATTCTCTCACTCACACTTGGGAGAGTGGCGCACTTGTGGAGGAGGAGGCTCTGCTGCTAGGAGAAGACAATCTCTTGTATTCTGGTTGTATCATTGCTCTATCTATCTCTGAGGAAGTTATTGGGGTTTTTCACCTTTATGGTTTTCCCCAAGTAAACTCTGTGTCTCTTGTGTGCTTGCATTATTGTGTCCATGATTGATATGCTGTAGATTTGTTGTACATGTTGTTCTCTCAGTTAAGATCCTAGATCAGATTGAAGTAAATTCTGAAAATTTAACAGCGTTCATCCTTTAATGCCCCTGAACCTACTCAATCACGCTTGGTTTCCACATAATTAGTTTATCGAATATGAATTTTAACATACAAGAATAATCATCAAAAACGATTTCATTAAATAATTAAAGTAAAAAAAATTCCCACAAATGAGTGTGTTTCTTCATCATTGCTTGAGCTTGACTGCGGGAAAAAGGTTTATCAAATACCTGAAAATTGGACTCATCAATAACATGCACAACAAATCAAACACAAGAGACAAGAGACACAAAGAGTTTCATCGAGGAAACCATAAAGGAGAAAACCCCACAACTTCCTCAGAGATAGAATGGGAAACAATACAAAACCCCAAAAGATAGAAATGGTCTCGAGTAGCTTCTCTCTTCTTCACTTGTGCGAACTCCTCCTCTCTCACACTAATGTGCAAATGAGTGAGTGAGTGAATGTCCAAATAGAGAGGAGCATACTCTTTATTTATACTTTACCTCCACTTGAATTTTACCCTAACTGGGTTGACTTCTCCTAGGAGAGTCTATTAACCCCCTATAACTTAACTCTGGGCCGACCTCTCTAGGAGAGTCTAATAACCCATTAAGTACAATGATAAAATTCCCAACCGGAGGAATAAACCTCTCCATCGGAAGCACAATATGAATAATATAAAATATACAAGTGAATACATTATGAAGTTACAAATACATTAACAAAGATCAGTGTTGCATAAACTTTTTCCTTTAATGTTTCAAAAGCACTTTGACAATGAGGATCCCAAAACAATTCAACATATTTAGTAAGCAATTTAAACAAAGGTGCAACATTTTTTGGGAAATTTTCTATGTCTATAATAACCTGCATGCCCTAAGAAACTTCTTACATCTTTTGAAGTCTTCAAAAATGGAATCTTTGAGAGGATTTCAATCTTATATGGATCAACTTTAATTCCTGCACAAGAGATGTGGTGACCGAGAACATCATCTTTAGTTAGCAACATAAAACATTTTTCATTACTTAACGCAATGTTAGTTTCTTGGCACCTGATCAAAACCTTAAGAGCCGGATTCATGTGTCGTTGGGGTTGTCTGATAGGTCGAGCATTATCCTAAATATAAATGTGATGAATGCAAGTGTACGAATGAATACCTTTCATGTCATTGTACTCCCATGCAAACGCACTGGAATGTTCCTGTAGCACCTTAACTAATTGTTCTTGTTGAGATGTCAAATCTAGAATTGATATTAAGAAATTTCCCTTGATTGATTTCAAAAGGGGAACTTAAGGAATTTGAAATTGCATTTATGGCTGATGTAGGATTACCCAATGATGACAAACTATTTAAGTCACAATTTTCTTTAAAATATTCACTCAAGATATTATCAAAAGAGGGAGAAGATGAGCTCGAATATTGAGAAAATTGTGAATTTGGTTCTCTTCAATATTTTCCTTAAAGTTCATAACCTGGTATATGGTGAAAATAGGTTGTATAATCTCTTCATCACTATTTGTATTATCAAGCCATAAAGTGTTTAATAGCTTAGTTAAAGATTTTGTAAGTGTATAGAGAGTTACCTTCTTGACTAAATTATCATGTGAGATAATCATGTTCCCAAACCTACAACCAATAAATGAATCTGTAGTGGCTAACCATGGTCTCACCAATATTAATGGAGGAATGAGATTTAGGTTGTAAAACAACAAATTCAATAGGATACTCCCAGGAATCCAAGGAAACAACATTTTCATCTAATACACCCTCTGGTTTTATCTTAGATATGTCTGTTAATTCCAAAAATATAGGTGTAGGACAAAGATTACACAATTGCAATTGTTCCATGGTACCTTGAGTCATTATGTTGATTGAAGATCCGAGGTCAATTAAAGTGTTCAGAATGAGGACATTATTGATGTGGATAGAAACAACAGGGTTGCTAGGATTGGCATATTTATCCATGAAAATTTGTCCTAACATCAAATCTGATGATCTTCCATTAAATTGAATAGTTGGTGGGTATGTTTTATTTCTTCTTGGATTCTTAAGACATAATTCACTAACTATTTTGGCATAGATTGGTATGTCTTTTATGGCTCAGAGGAAGGTAATTTTGATACAAATTTTCTTTGACACGGTGACTAAATCAAATTCAGAGCAGATTATTGGTTTATCCAAATTAAACCTCTCTGGATATGGAGGAATTATGGATGATTGAGGTTGCTCTGTGTTTGAAGAAGAGGTTTGCTTTATTTGGACAAGGGTGTCATCATTGTTTGATTGATTAGGAGTTTCCTCCTTTAATTCTTCCTCAGTGATGACAGGGGAATTTTTCAAATGGATGTCTTTTAATTCAACCAAAGTAATCAAATATGTGGGGAAGGGTTGTATCTTAGTGTTGAAAATAGGCCGATATACCTTATTATTTGCATTAGGTATTGGTTGAGCAGGTAGTTGAGTATGCCTTGGAGGTTGTTGGCTAGATGGTAGCTACAATTGTTGCAAAGGTGCAACTTGTTGTTGTTGGGCCTGGGCAGGATATGGTTATTGTAATGGAGTATTTTGTGGTTGTAGTTGTTGGAAATGTGAGGGATATTGTGATTGAGATGGGTAAGCGTAGGTAGGCATACAAGTAGGCATACTCCCATAAGGAGGTCCTCTCCACCCTTGTTTCCAAGGTTGGTTTTGTATCTTCTATAAAGGTCATGATTGTTGAGGCACAGGGGAATTCCAAAATGAGTGTTTGTATTGTTGGCTATAAAAATATGGAGAAAACTATTGCGTAGGGTCTGAATTCATACCTATTGATCAAGGTTTCCAAGGTCTTCTTATTGAAAGCATGTAGAGTTGTTTTGTTGCTTTTTTGTCTCCTCGATAGATTGCCTTGAGTTTCAGTAAAGAGGGACAATTATCCATTGGATTATGCAAAAATACCACAAATTTTGATGTTATTAAGAGGACACTCTCTCAGTGGATGTTTCTTTCTACATCTAGAGAAAAACATGGGCAAAGTTGCATTCTCTTCTTCTTGCTTCTTTTTAAGTTGTAAAGTATGTAATTGCAAGCTAAGAGTACCAAGAATGTCGGTTTTGAATTCTCTAACAAATTTCCCAATTTAGCCCTAGTGACCCCACTTGTGGTTGATTTGGAAACTTTAGAAAGAGTATCTCTAGGCCCCTTACTAGATCTAGCTTGTCCATGAGCATACTTCTTGCATAGGTCATAGGTTTCCTGGAAAGTTAGTTGAGATACATCACCTGAGACCATCAAATTAAGCAAATTTATATAGACTCATCTTTGATCCCCCTCGGGAAGATAGTTTTTAATAGTGTCTTTGTCCAACTTACTTTGCTTAGATCTTTGAAAATTGTACAAAAATATTTCAATGCAGTCCTTAAGGCTTTCATCGTCTTTTTGTGTCATTCTAAATATTTCTATTCGCTTCTTTTTGGATAGACCCGGGTTTTAATGAAGCACATCAACAAACACCCCTTGGCGCACTGGCCCTCTCGGCAACGAGCTGCGTAGCAACCCGAAGTCTCACCCGAAGCGGCTATGGGGGGGATAAGGAATCAGGCTTCCTTAACCTTGGCGACGCGAAGACTGCAATCTGGTCTTCCCCTCGTACTGGAGAATTCCTCGAAGCGGAGCATCTTATCCTTCCACAGAATTCTCAGTGCAACAGCGCTGAAGCTCTCTTACCAGCCTAGCTGCGTGGTATCTCCACTTCAGCGCCCAAGGCGATTACCCTCAGCGTCCGATATCCTAACGTTTTCAGCCCTATGCCACGACGCAGCCACACACTTCCCAAGTGTCGCAGCGACGGCGTTCGACAGAGTTCTTTGACACTTAACAATTATAATGTCTAAGGAAGCTTTGAGAATGAACTTAACATATTCATACAGAGAACGCAATGTTCATGAAAGAATAGATAACAACACAGACATGCATTCACGCGAAACATTAACATAACAACAAGACGTATGGGATTCACCCCCATGGGAAACCACGTCCACGGGAAGGATATCTTATATTAACTCAAAGGAAAGTTATACAGTAATGCTGCGCACACAGCTGCAGCCTTAGATCTTTCCAGGAAACTCCACGCACACAGCTGGGAGCCCTTCTCTCAGATCTACTCTCTTCTCCACAGAGATTACAATAGTTCAGACGTCGACTCAGACTGTATGCAACTCATGGATTAGCTTCACAGCTATCCAGTCTAACTCTTGTCTTCTAACAACACAGTAGAAAACAACCAACTATTAACCATCTAACCATCTAGCTAGCTAACCAACTAAACTTTTCCCTTATCAATTATACATATATATAGGTGGCCCTGAGGGTCGCACCTTTACAAAACTGTGGGCCTTTCCCGACAGTATTCCCCAAAAACCCTAATCGCGTACATGGCTAGGTGTACTGTAGGCGCCGCTTGCAGTCACATCGCCCCTTCCTGCAGGCTCCGCGATTTTCGGCGCAGATTGCGGGCATGGGCGCCGCTTCATCGTTTATTGCTCCATGTCCTTCGTCTTCAATGCTTTTGGTCCATTGCTCTTCCTTGGTTAGAGCAACCATAACTTCTGTACTTTAGCCTTAATGAGGGTAGCTGAGCCCTCTACTCCGTTGCTTCATTTATTGCGGTAGCTGAGCTTTCTACTTGGCCATATTCATTTCTCTTTGACGTGTGTGCGCGAGCTCCATGATTTCTGGTCTGTGATCTGCGCTGAGCTCGTCCATCTGGCACCGTACTGCGCACTTATTTGCTCCTGCCCAAAAATTGGTGTATACAAAATTAGCACTTTCCTCTCGACACTTGTGCTTTTTCCTCAAAATTTGCAGCTTTACCATAGCTATGGCCTATGCTCCAACAGGCCCTAACACTTACTTGTGGCTCGTCCTCGAGCCACTCGCACTAGCGTGTGGTTGATTCAGCTGCGCATCTACCCTTGCTTTGATCGTGGCAAATGCGTTCTTCCACTGCGCAATAGCGGAGTCCATTTCGTCCAAGCACTCCACAGCTGTATGGACCATGTCTGAACTGGCTTCTTCTTTGGTTACGCCATCAATCAACTGTTGAGATTCAGCAAGTTCTTTGATCTTTGCCTCGGCTTGGGCAGCAAGTTCAGCATACTCATCCATAAATGGCTGAATGATGTTGGTGAGATTAGCATCTTCATTTATGAGCTTGTGCAGTTGTTGTTGTACTCTGCGCACTTCGCTCATTTTCCTCATCTTTGCTAAGCCTTCTAAGGTCTTAGTTTCTTCGGTCAAAACAGTTAGGGACTGTTCTGCTGCTTGTACCTGTTCCAAAAGGCCGACTTTGAAAGGGAGCGTCTCAAGCTCAGTCCAAGCCTCCATAGCTTGTGTCATCAGGCTCTCAGCTTCATTTGCTTTGGACTTCATTTGTGTGGAAGCTCTGCGCAGTGCTTCAAATTGTTCCTGGCTATCATCTTCATAATGCGCTGCAACACAAGCTTCCAACTCGGCGATCTACGTTTTATGGTCTTCAGCCATAGCAACTATTTCCTGCTCTAGGGCTTTCACCCTTCCTCCAATAATTTGAACTTTCTCAACCAGAGGGAGGTCTGTTTGAATTTTGCAAGCCGGGATTTCCTGGGCGATTTCATCAACTATGTTTCTTATCCCAGTGTCTTGTTCCTCATAATGTGCAAGCTTCTCAGAGATGTTCTTATAGCCTGCCTTCAGCTCTATTTCCTGCGATTGCAACCTTTGGCTTGCATGGAATGTGGAGAGCTCTCTAGCTCTCAACTCAATAGAGACCTTCTCTTGCACTAACTGCAAGGTTTCTATCGGAATAACAGATAAATTTATTTCAATGGGGCCAACTGCGCTTACCTGCAGTGCGGCCAAAGGATCCGGAAGTGTCATGCTTGTAGGCGGGATGTGCACTATAGTATGTCTCTCAGCAAGTGCTTCCACTCGCTCAGTGCTTATAGGTACCTGTGGCGCCTGTGAACTGGATGTTGGCGCATGGGTCTGCGCAATTCTTCCTGCGAGACCTTTTATTTCTATGAACTGCAGGTCCAGCGCACTTCTGATGTGAGCGTGCGAGGTCCACAGCTCGCAAAATTGTTCCTTCAAATAATGACCGATCCCCATGGCAAGGGTCTCAGAGGGGACTTCTATCGCTTCTGTGGGGTGCGACAGTTTCTGCTTCTTTGGGGGTGGTCCCGCTGGAAGTTCATCAGTCTCCTGCGCTGCTTTTTCCTTTCCTCTATCCGTTTCTTGCGCAGAAGGGGGTGGCATCGCGGATGCGACTTCGGCGGCCTCCCTCCATTCATCCGACCAAGACTTGACAGTTTCTTCAACGTCTTCAGTGGTCATCCTCTAAAGGCCTACAGCCCATTCTTCCTAAATGCTGCAAGGGCGGAGGTAAATTTCATGCGAGTTGGCAGAGAAAACCAACTTCCCTTCATATCTTTGGGTTGTCTCCTTACTCAGCTTCGACATTTCTTCAATGGTGTCCTTGAGGAGATAATAGTATTCATAGAACACAGCGCGATTCATCTTGCGCTTCGCGGGATTGCTAGAATCCCAGAGGTTGACATAGCGCATGTCGGCAACCTCTCCTGCGCGGCGCGGAAGGAACTGAGTGTTCGGGGGCTCCTTCCACCCGATAAAAGCACATAAAATTAAAAGCTAAGAGAAATGGAACAACTGACCGGGGTTGTCTTGGACGTTCTGGCAGTCTTCCAAGAAAGAATTGAGGAGGAAGAGAGACCAGTTGTACTGCTCTCCCTCCGCAGCTGCGATAGCGAGCTCCACGACAGCTCCAGTAACTTCTTTAGGTCTGCACTTTGTGAGAATTCTTCCTGCAAGCAGACTACCTATAAATCTAAGTGCTTCATCCTCGACTATAGTGAGGTCATAATCCCGACCTCCTCTTGTCAAGTTATATTTCTGCACCAGCCGTGCAGCCAATTTTCTGTCCTTGTCTTTTTCGACAAAATGAATATTAGGGTCCTTACCAACCTTAGATAGGCCGGTAACACGATGAATCAATTCAACGTTCAAATCGATTGGCCTCCCCAGCCAAAGATAACCTCCATGAATGCATGATAACAGTGCCCTAATGACTACATTGACTTCGTTGCTACGCCCGAAGTGCAGTAGCTTCAGCAGGTTCAGCAGTCCAGGCCTCTCTAGGTTTGCTGTGAATTCTTTTGGGATGAATTCGTCAACTTTTGTATTAGTATTATAGACTACCGTTAGATAACGATCTAGCGCAAACTGAGGATATGTTCTGTAGTCTCCAAGGTTGAAATCAGAAAACTTGACCATCGGAAGGTGTCCAAGCAGGGACCCTTCTTGTCGCACGGTATCCGGCATTGGAGGCAGCGGAATTGGATACTTAGCATTTTTCAGAATATGCACCTCGGGTGCATCATTTGGGCGCGGTGGAATGTAATTCACCATAGTGGCCAAGGGCTCTGGAACGGGTTCGTCCGGCTGCTGTGGCTGAGATGCCCTTATGCCCGGAGACTGTCTACGATCATTCCAACTAGGGTGTGTGTAAGTCGAGGCCGTCACGGGAGTAGTCATGCCGAAATCTAAGCCTCGGCGCATAAATTGATGAACAACTTCTTCAGTAGACAGGTTCTCCGTCGTGAACCGGTATGGACAACAAAAACTTGAACAGACGAATGACGAAACAGCGTGAAATACGAACGCTGAAAACAAAGGAAGCAGACTGCACAACTCGGCTCTGAAAACAATAACTTAGATTCTCAAACAAGACACTATGCAACTCGAGAAAAGTAACCCAAAAATATACAAGTGCGGGGTATTTATAGGTAAAGTCCATAGTAAATGCGGACAAGTGGGGTTAATAGCCGTAGGTGCCTATTCATGAGTTGACAATCCCCTTATCCCTCGCGCCTCTGCGGTGCATTAATTGTGATGGACGGGCTCTGACAGGCTTCTGGGAGAAGCTAAAGCTTTCGACGCATGATATAAATGCAAATCTTACGGAGATCAAGCCGAATCTGTCAGAGCGGCTACAATTAAATGGCGGGCTTATCCTGCATTAATACTCAGACGCGGCTACATAACTGCTGTAATTCAAATTTTTTCGGTGGGTCACTTCACCATAGGTAACTGTGCATATGGAGGGGTCCACAACGAGAACTCCTCAAGCGGCAAATTGACAACAGGGAACTCTGCAAGAGCGACGGTTTGATAACGCGGAAAAACTTCGCAAGAGCGCAAATAGGGTCGCTCACAACAAACTTTATAGACATGCGTGGATGATTCAAGGAACTGCGCGGGAAGCCAGACTGAAAGTGTCTCGCAACTTCCGTGTAGACTGTGATAATGCGATGTCTCTTTCAACTACACTGGGCATCTGCACTTCTTTTAGCAGATCATTACGTCGACAGGGCGGAGTGGCCGTCGTGATAAAGCTTGAGCCGACTCCCGTTAATCATTGTGGGCAGCAATTCTCCATTAAGCTTTGCAAGCTAAACTGCTCCTCCTTCTGTTATCTTGATCACCCGGAAAGGGCCTAACCAGTGTACACGAAACTTGCCTGGAAACTTGATGAATTTACTATCATAGAGGAGTACCAAGTCTCCTTGTTGAAAGACTTTATTCTTAATATGCCTGTCATGCCAAGCTTTCTGTCTTGCCTTCTGTACTTGTTGATGGAATCCGGCCAAAAGTCTGTCTTCTTCTAAGGCAAGCAATTGTGAGAGTCTTTCGCTCATAGTATCAGTATCTGTCATTTCTGTGATTTGCGCGATTCTGAAGCTGGGAACAATGTATTCCATGGGCATAACTGCTTCTTGTCCATACACCAAACTGAAAGGTGTGTGACCTGTTAATTTCTTTCATGTGGTTCTGTAAGCCCATAATACAGTTGTGACTCTAAGGTCCCAATCATCTCTTTGTTGATTACAGATCTTCGTCAGGGCATTCTCAAGGATCTTATTGAATGCCTCCACCGTACCATTAGCTTGAGGGTGGTAGGGTGTACTCTTGTGGTGACTGATGTGGAATTCCTCGGTAAGGACCTTTATAGTGTTGTTCAGAAAATGCGTGCCCTGATCACTCATTAGAATCAGTGGACATCCAAATCTAGTGATAATGTTTTCAAAAATGAACTGCGCGGCAGTGGCAGTGTCGCAATTCTTAACTGGCTTTGCCTCAGCCCATCTGGTGAGGTATTCAGTAGCTGTGATGATGTATCTTGCGCCGGTTCTTTTTCCTGGTGGGTTGATAGGTCCTACAAAATCAATGGCCCATTTATCAAAAGCATGCAATGTTATCTGGGGTCTTAGCGGCATTTCATCTCTTCTTGAGGGTTTTCCTGTCCGCTGGCATACATCGCAACATTTGCAGAATTCCTTAGTATCCTTGTGCAATGTTGGCCACCAAAGACCTGCGGCTAGGATCTTCTGCGCAGTCGGCTTTCCTGCGAAATGGCCTCCTGCGGCTCCTGAGTGCGCTTCTGCGATTATGGAGTTCTTCTCATGCGGTAAGATACATCTGCGCAAGACCTCATCAGGACCCAGCTTATAGAGCTGGCCGGCTATCAAGGTGAAGTCTGCGGCTTTGAAAACAAGTTGCTTCTTCTGCTGGATTGTAAACTCAACTGGCGCTTGCCCGGTAGTGAGAAACTCAAGAATATCGGAATAATACTTGTCAGCTGCTTGAACAGAAAACAACTGCGCATCAGGCAGATTGTCCTCCATATTTGTAGGTTCCTCTCCTGACTCTATCCTAGATAAATGGTCAGGTCCTGCATTCAATCTACCTGGCTTCACAATAACCTCAAAATCATACTCCTAGAAGAGAAGTAGCCATCTGCAAATTCTTCCCCCTAACACTGGCTTATTGACCAAGTATTTCAAAGCAGAATGGTCAGTATACATTTTAAAATGTGCGCCCAATAGGTAGTGCCTAAATTTCTGTAGGGCATACACCATAGCTAGTCCTTCTCTTTCTGTAGTGGTGTAGTTCTTCTTAGCTGTAGAGAGTTTTCTGCTAGAGTAAGCAATGGGGTGTTCAATACCTCCTTCCGGTTGTGTCAGCACAACCCCCAATGCTATGGAAGAAGCATCTACATGAACATGAAAGGGTTTTCTCCAGTCCAGGAAAACTAGAATAGGCGCAGTGATCATCTTTTCTTTAAGTGTATCCAAGCTCTGTTGGCATTCTTCTGTCCATTGGAACTTCGAATCCTTTTTCAGTAATCTTTCCATAGGCGCAGTAATCTTTGCATATCCCTTAATAAATTTCCTGTAGTATCCTGTATGTCCCAATGTAGTGCGTAATTGCTTAACTGAGTTGGGCACAGGCAAGTTAGCAATGATGGCAACCTTCGCAGGATCCATCAGAAGTCCTTGTTTGCATACAATATGGCCCAACAGAATACCAAAAGGAGCACAGAAGATACATTTTTTCAAGTTAAGGGAAATCTAATACTGTCTACATTTTTCTAACATCATGCGCAGGTTCCCTATATGGTTTTTTAGTAAACCAAACACAGTCCAGTCATCAAAATAGACTTCTAGAAACTTATGAATGAATTCTTTAAAAACAGCAACAATGACTCTAGAGAAGATAGCAAGTGCGTTTTTAAGAACAAAGGGCATTACCGTATACTGGAATGATCCCCATTCAGTCGCAAAAGTGGTCTTATGGCGGTCTTCTGGATGGATTCTGATCTGATGGTATCCCGAAAAGCCATCAGTGAAGGAGTAAGCCTCTTGTCCTCCAACATTATCAAGCACTTCGTCTGTAAAGGGAGTAGGAAATGGATCATGCGCTGATGCGTCATTCAGCTCGCGCAAGTCCACACAGATTCTTATTTCACCTTTTGCCTTTTTCTCTTGTACCACCATAGGACTAATCCAATCGCTTTCCTCTACTGGCTCAATAATACCTGCTGCGAGCATCTTATCAATTTCTTCTCTAACCTTTTCTTTATAGCGCGGGTTCAACCTGTACGGGCGCTATTTTACTGGCTTGGCGTCTGCTTTCAAAGGTATGCGCATAACTCCTAAATCTCCTAGGATGCCTTTCATTTCTGTAAACTTGGTAGGAAAGATATCCTGGTAGTCACGTAATAGATCTGAAATATGGCCAACAGTTTCATCATCCCAATAATCTCCTATAGAAGCAAACTTGGGTTCGGCTTCTGTACCGATGTTAATCTTTTTGAGCTTGATGTGTTCTGTAATGGCAGGGATATCAAGCTGAGGACCTTCGACATTGCGCATCCCTTCTGATTCTGGAATATTGATGTTGCGAGGATCATCTTCCTCTTCACCAGTGGTGAAATTATAACATTCCAGGGCATGTTCCATCTGGACAGCCCAATCTGGTTGAGAGTATTCTGGTACTGGACATTGTTCAAATACCTTCTTTTTAATACACTTTAAAGCATGGTCGATACTTGGATGTTCTGACTCAAAGCTGAAGGTAAGTTGAAAACTTTCTATCATAAGAGGCCAAGTGATAGTGCCTTTGCGCAATTCTGTTTCAGTGTACTAGTTCCTTGGAACTGTATGCAATGTGTGGATGAATAGGTGAACCCACTCATCTTCTGGAATATCTTACCATTGTTGAATACATGCTTCAATGTGTGACCTGGGGTCACTCTGTCCATCATATTTGTGTAACACTTCTGCTGTAGTTCCTTGAAATCTGTGCAGTATCAATCTGCGACAGTCTTGCCATGTGTTAATATTCTCTTTATGCGCACCCCACCATCTTGCAGGTGTAGTGCGCAGTGCTACATCCAATGCTTGTATGCGCTGCTCATCTGGGATCTGTTGTTCATATGTGTGTATGAATTCACTTACTTCATTTAAACCATCAAAATTTGGAGTGTCATTCAATTCTGTGCCGATCCATCGAATAGATTTAGTTATCGTGGCACATCGCCTTGCAGAAACCTCATGTAAGCGATTCTGCAAGTTTTCTAGTCCTGCTTCTGAATCTGATGTGCACGAGCTATTGCATCGCCAACTGATATGGCCGTCCGCTGTGGGATTGACATAATCACTATGACTAGCAGTCATCTGATACAAACTTTCCATGTGGCACACTTCTTCTTCTGCTCGAATGGGTTCAATATAGCATGGTCCTTTAAGGGGATCAAGTGGTGCAATGACCCTAATTTGGTCATCCTCAAAGGTCATCTGTCTTTTCTTCAAATTAATTACAGCCAGATTATCAAATGCCCAGTCTATGCCTAAAAGTGTTGGGTAAGGTCTACTGTCATACAGAATTTTGATTACTTCAAAGTCTGCAGAACTTCTTACTCCCTCAATATCAATGGGTACATTGGGTAATCTGCCCAATGGAGAAACTCGTTGCTGATTCGCAAGTCTTAGCTGGATAGGAGATCTTGTAAGCTGAGGGATACCCATCTATTCCCATGTCTGCATGGTGAGAACATTGACTTCTGAGCCTAAATCTAAAATGACTTCATCCATTTCAAATGCTCTAATCTGCGTTGTGAGTCTCATTTCTTTCCCAGTTCTAGTATGACTTCCAATCTGGTGAACAGCACGCTGCGGTGTATTCATCGAAGCAGATTGTTGACACTTATCCAATAGGTGTTGAAGTTCCATAGTTGATTTTTCATTGCGCAACAACTTTAAGCAGTTTCTCAGGAAAGCATGGACACTGCCTAGTGCATCCTCCTCATCATTATCATCAGGCCTTCCAGATGTAGTGGCTTGTTCTTGTACCAGGTTCTCTTGTCTTAGCACTTGCGATCTGATATCATTATGCGGAATTGCGACAGAGCTTGAAGTTCGCGGGTCTGAGAAATACTCCTGAGCTTGCTTGAATGCTTCTTTTTGCTTCTGCAGGTTGAGCGGAGATGGTTTAATATTGGCGCGGCGCACCCATTGCGTTGCTTGCTTTCCAGTTCCCAATTCTGGCGTACCAGTGGTTGCTCCACTGCGTGTCACTATATTAACTGTAGGATTTGGTGCTCTTTTTTATGTTCCAATCAACTAAATATTCTGGTTGACCTGTGGTGTCTTTGCTTGCATCTTGGCCATCAACTGAGGGCATTCTTCGATGATATGATCATAAGATTTATAATATCTGCAGATGGTTGTAGGATTTGGACAATCCCTTGCATAATGTCCTTGAGCTCCGCAGTTGTAACAAGTGCTCTGTCCTCTTCCACGAGCAAATCCTGCTGCGCGTCCGCGGCCCCTATAATTTCCTGCTCTGCCTGCGCGATCTGGTTCATATTGTGGACCTGCTGTGGGTCCTTGTGCCTCTGATTGTACTCTATAAACATCATGTTTTCTTTCCATCATAAGGTCATATGCTCTACTGTTGTTCTCATCATGGCCTACTGATTTACAAAAATTACAATATAGATTCTTTGGAGTTTGTACATATTTCTGTAACAAGTGACATTCTTGTGGTCTGTGACCTCTAGTTCTACAGATTTCACACCAAGGCCCCTGTGCCTGTGGTAAAGGGTTAGGTGCTCCGGTTGCAATATACTCTATGAAAACGGGACAGTGGTCCTTTGAATGACCTTGCGCTTTACACTTTGTACACCAAATTTCTTCTTTAATATCCTTTCCCTTCTTAATATCATGAACTTGCAAGGTTAGGTTTGCTAATTGGTTCTACAACTGTGCAACATCGTTGCTTGTTCCAGCAATTGGTGAAGCTTCTAGTTTCATAGCCATCTCTAGAGCTTGTTCCTGAGTAGTAAGATTCTGCTACATAAGAGGAAGTCTAATGTGTGGAAGCAGCGCAGCAATGAACCATTCCTTATGCTGCTGCGGTGCAAACTCAAAGCTTACTTGATCTATCAAGGCTTTAAACTTCTGGTCAAAATCCCATACTGACTTTGTAGATAACTATTTTATGTCTTTGTGTTCCGTTATACACTGTGATTCTGATTTAGGTTTCTTGAATTCCTTAATCATAGCACTTCTTACATCAGCAAGCGTTCTATTCTGTGCTGCTGAGTATTTCATAAACCAAGTTAAGGATCTTTCTCTTAGTGTGGTTGCTAGCTGAACCAGCTTAACAGCATCGTCATTAATTTGCTTAATTGTCCAAATGGCTTCACATAGGAACCAGTGCTGCTCAGGTTCTTCTAGCCCTGTTCCTCTAAAAGTTGGTAGCTTCATGTCATCACCCATCCTTCTTGCGCGAGGTTGATGTGGAGGTGTTGTAGCACTTCCTCCATGATGGTTAAACAAGAGTGTGGCTGAGGTATTAGGAGTACCATGCGGGCTACTAGAAGGTGTTACTGCGGGGTTATACTGAGCCCCGTTTGGATTTTGTGGTGTAAAAGGGTGATAAGGGATATGAGCACTCCCTTCTCTCTCTATATGGCTCGTTCTAGCAGCTTGACTATCTTCTGGGCTATACTCAAAAGAATGTTGGTCAAGGCCTACTTTATACCGTTTTCCACTACGAGTGCAACCAATAGCTTCAAGATCACTATCAGAATCTGCGGACATTACTTGTCTATGCTACTCATCAGAAGCTATGCATAGTTTTCCTTTTTCATACAAAAGCATTTTAATCCATAAGTTCAGAGAATTTAAGAACTTACCCCTGTGTGCTTGGAAGAAGTTCCTCTCAGCTTCGCTGAAGCTCTTTCTTGTATCTACTGCAAACTCGGTGATGAAACCTTCTATCAGACTGTTCAACCAGAAGTCTACTGTGCGGGACACATAATTATTTACCCGCTTCAAAATGCTAACTAGCTCATGCGTCCAAACGACGGGTTGAGCAACATTCACAGTGGGTCTAGTATCTGCTAGCTTGGCTAGCCACGCATGCAACTCAAGTGCAAATGTGACAAAGAAAATTTTGTGAAGGTCTGTATAAATATACTTCTACAACCAATCTTCTATATGAAGCCTAGAGCTTCTATTTTCTCGTTCGGCGAACTCTCTAGCCTTTGAATCAAACCAGTCTTGAATTTCTTTAGCTGTAGGATTCCAATAGCACATTGCCTTCAAAATACTAGTGTTGAAGCTGAACCCATTTGTTGGTTGAGCAAGTCTCAAGGCAACAAGTCGCAAGGCAACAGAACCATTTGTTGGCTTAACCAACCATAAGGCAACAATCTCGCGTCAACGGAGTAACAAGTCTCAAGGCAACAGAACCATTTGTTGGCTTAACCAACCATAAGGAAACAATCTCGCGTCGCCAGAGTAACAAGTCTCAAGGCAACGGAACCATTTGTTGGCTGCTTTTTGGACAGACTCGGGTTTTAATGAAGCGCAGCAACAAACACCCCTTGGCGCACTGGCCCTCTCGGCAACGAGCTGCGCAGCAGCCCGAAGTCTCACCCGAAGTGGCTATGGGGGGGGATAAGGAATCAGGCTTCCTTAACCTTGGCGACGCGAAGACTGCAATCTGGTCTTCCCCTCGTACTGGAGAATTCCTCGAAGCGGAGCGTCTTATCCTTCCACAGAATTCTCAGTGCAACAGCATTGAAGCTCTCTTACCAGCCTAGTTGTGCGGTATCTCCACTTCGGCGCCCAAGGCGATTACCCTTGGCGTCCGATATCGTAACGTTTCCAGCCCTGCGCCACGACGCAGCCACACACTTCCCAAGCGTCGCAGCGACGGCGTTCGACAGAGTTCTTTGACACTTAACAATTATAATGTCTAAGGAAGCTTTGAGAACGAACTTAACATATTCATACAGAGAACGCAATGTTCATGAAAGCACAGATAACAACACAGACATGCATTCACGCGAAACATTAACATAACAACAAGACGTATGGGATTCACCCCCACGGGAAACCACGTCCATGGGAAGGATATCTTATATTAACTCAAAGGAAAGTTATACAGTAATGCTGCGCACACAACTGCAGCCTTAGATCTTTCCAGGAAACTCCACGCACACAGCTGGGAGCCCTTCTCTCAGATCTACTCTCTTCTCCACAGAGATTACAATAGTTCAAACATCGACTCAGACTATCTGCAACTCATGGATTAGCTTCACAGTTATCCAGTCTAACTCTTGTCTTCTAACAACACAGTAGAAAACAACCAACTATTAACCATCTAACCATCTAGCTAGCTAACCAACTAAACTTCTCCCTTATCAATTATACATATATATAGGTGGCCCTGAGGGTCGCACCTTTACAAAACTGTGGGCCTTTCCTGATAGTATTCCCCAAAAACCCTAACCGTGTACACGACTAGGTGTACTGTAGGCGCCGCTTGCAGTCACGTCGCCGCTTCCTGCAGGCTCCGCGATTTTCAGTGCAGATTGCGGGCATGGGCGCCGCTTCATCATTTATTTCTCCATGTCCTTCGTCTTCAATGCTTTTGGTCCGTTGCTCTTCCTTGGTTAGAGAAACCATAACTTCTGTACTTTAGCCTTAATGAGGGTAGCTGAGCCCTCTACTCCGTTGCTTCATTTATTGCAGTAGTTGAGCTTTCTACTCGGCCATATTCATTTCTCTTTGACGTGTGCGCGCGAGCTCCGCGATTTTCGGTCCGTGATCTGCGCTGAGCTCATCCATCTGGCACCGTACTGTGCACTTATTTGCTCCTGCCCAAAAATTGGTGTATACAAAATTAGCACTTTCCTCTCGACACTTGTGCTTTTTCCTCAAAATTTGCAGCTTTACCATAGCTGCGGCCTATGCTCCAACAATTTCTTCTTTTAAATCCCTAGCTTTGCAATACTCTTGATATCTCTTCACACATGTCTTATGCATATCATCACATGTGTGAACTGTGTTTCCTCCCAACCCCGTGAAAAATGAAATGATGCATCCTTAAGAATGACACGAAACAATTTGAGTTTCTGTGCATCATTAGAATAACCATAGCTACAAAAAAGAATATCAAATTCAATAAGGAAATAATTGGGATCTTTTGATACCATTCCATGAAAATGTGGTAAAACTAAAAGAGGAATGTTTTTCATTTGTACCGCTATTGTCAAATCCATGATTGGAAATCCAAAGGTTTCCTCTCCTTATTCATTTGTGTATACTTCTCCTTGTCGTTCTGCCATTTTTCTACCTCCAAATAATTTGTATCCAAAACTTGGGGATTCTGGTTCTTGGATTGGATTGTTCTCGACCTCTAATTCTAGTTGTCCACGTATCCCTCTAGCCATTATTGCTTCCACTATGGGTCCAATTAAAATCTCCACAATTGTTGCATGTTTTACCTTTAGATTTGGTTTTGTGATTGTCTTCTTACCTGCTTTTCCTCTTCGAAAGGTTGCACCTACCAAGGGGTTAGTAGATGAGAGGGGTCTTATACCAACATAATTTGGATTTAGTGAAAGAGAATGCTCACTAAAGTGAATGTGTCAGGCTTTTACACTACATAAATTCTATAGCAAGGTCATCTTTGCATCTTACTGTCTCTAATCCACCAAATCTAAAATGTTAGTATTGAAAGAAATCAAATGCAATAGAAAATTAATTTTATTGCAAACTCAGAGAAACAAAATCTATAAATGCTCTAATCCTTTTTAGCATTTCCCTGGCAATCACGCCAAAAATGTCAGGTAATTTAGATGCTTTTAAATCCTATTGTATTTAATTATCAACCAGTGATGTATTCTTGTGAAATGCAAGCACTATATATGTAGGAGAATCTTATTAACTTCTATTTCAATAGAAAGAACTCTACTTAGAAATAATTTTAACTATTCGAAAACAACTCAAAGAGAAGTCAATTAAATAAACAAGTATGCTACAAGAATATTTCTAAGAATTCAATTGTCATTTACAAAATCAAAATTTTATAAGACCATGTTACAATATTTCATTTTATCTCAAAGAGCAAAATTTTCCTATAACAGTCATTTAGGCAATTTGTTTAACAACAACTAGTAGGTAGATATCCTCTACAACTTTAAAAATACACACATCAACTACATTCATCAATATAAAACCAAATCTTGTTACGACGGGAAATGAAAAAAAAACAAATTAACTAAACCAACCTACACCATAGAAATATATTCAAGAATTGAATTGGTATCTACCAGTATGCAATCATAACCACAAATTACAGTCATTCAGTCAGCTTAAGGAGTGAGAATGTTCCTGTAACGATATATTGAGCAATTCATTCAATTACCATCAATGAGTGGCTGATTTTTGTAGCTTGTCAACACATCCATTAATTGGAATTTATAAATAAGTACACTAAATTAAATTTTGCACAACAGAGAAATGATAAGATAAACTAAATAACATAAGCTAATCTAATCCCGATGGGTTAGCTCAAGTGGTTTAGAGCTGTGAGTTGTAAGCAAAAGGTCTCGGGGTCAAATCCCCAGGTGGCTATGCATAGATATATAAGGGCCTCACTTGATGTCCCCACTGGGTTAGGATCTGTAATCAAAGCCGGTGGGGCGAGGCCCCTTCGGGTGGGCCCCCTATGAATTCTTCCCGTGGACGTAGCAACTCCTCTCTGGGGTTGGGAACCAAATTGAAAAAAAAACATAAGCTAATATAAACAAGAAATGAAAATGAATTAACTAGCTAATACAATGCAACATATACCAACATAAGGGGCTTTGCATAGCTTGGGGCACGCTATAGAAGAAGACTACAGTATTAAACGGAGATCACAACACGATATCGATCATCAATAGTCTTGTATTAAGGTCTCACAATCAAGTTCAAAGGTGTATAATGATAATGCTCATCAATTCTCTATTCTCCTCTCATCTATTCATGTCCTCAAACTGACTTATCCTTCATATATATAGTAATTACAAACCAAAGGAAGAGCACTAAAGAGATCATACCCAGTCTGATGTTTTATGGATCTTCAAACCTAATACAAAAAAATGATACTAAATTCAAAATCAGGGATAAGTATCATAGCCTAAGATAGTCCGTCATAGGAGGAAATTAGGATGTTTGTTCTTTGCAATTAATAATTTCATGACAAGAATTGCATGAAATTCTCCTTCTCATTCTAGAATCAATCTTGGTCGAGTTGGAACACCTTCTTTTAGACATTTGGTTGACATCAAATTTGGCCATGAGGTATCACTTCCCATGTTTAGCTTAGAACTTGTTCAATAGGTGTCGAACTGTCTCATGGAGACTATGCACAAAATCCATGTGGCAGATTTCAATTTGAGGTGGCACTAGTATGCTAACCAATGAATGGTTACAAAATATGCATAGTTGTTACAAGATCTGAAATTCTTGTAACCGTCATTAGTAAAACAAGTTCCAAATCCATTTATTCATAAAAAATAGGAATTATTATGAAAATAAACAACATAGTACATTATGAATCTCTTTGCGATGTATACCTTGTAAAAGCATGAGTAAGATGTCAAAAAGGGTATTAAGGAGGTGAAAAGGAGGAATAGGAGGTCAAAGGGTTATGACTGACAGTGAAAAATACACCAAAACTAGGGCCCAACAACAACTTGAGTTCAAACCACACAAGGTAGCTGAGAGGAGACAATTAAAATCCAACCATGTTAAGGGTTGGTGTGGCGCATGTCGAGTGCGATCCACAACTTAGATGCCCTTGGGTCACGATTTCTTAGACCATAGGTTAATCCCACAATTCATGGACAAACTAACAAAAATAAAGAAGAAACATGTCAATCCTATTATCCATCTTAAATTTAAACTTTACCCAAAAGCTATAAAAAAATAAAACCAACATAGATCCATCTTAAATTTGAATCTACCAAGCACCGAGAAGGATCAAATTTATTGAGGTGTAAGAAAAATTCTCCATATTAAAGTTCTCCAATGTTTATAAAATACAATTTATAAATATGATTTTTTTAAATTAAAAAAAATGAGAATTTTAATTTTTTCTCATTCCATTTTCTCATTGGTCAAATAGGTTATCTATGGGACATAAATCCAGAGTGCAACTTAATTAAATTCCATATTAAATTTTTGTAAAGTACATAAAATTAATATGGAATTTAATTCAGTCACACTCTCAAGGATTTGTGTCCCATCGATAATAACAAAAAATTAATATGCAATTTGCCAATTTCCCCACTTAATAAATAAAATAAGAGTTCTTGAAAATAAAAATAATATGTAAAAAGTTAAAAGTAATTAGTTATTTTGAGATTGTGTGATAATGAAGAGTTGCAATCCAGGGAGGCAGGTGCGGGAGAGGTGATTTTCGACCCTGCTGGAAATATAGTTAAAACTTTTGCATGGGGATTGGGAATAGGCTCAAAGAATCAAGCAGGAAGATATGGCTTGTTTCTTGGTCTACAATTGGATTTAAATGTAAAATCTCATCCTCTAATTTTCATTGGATATTGTTTGATCATTTTGTCTCAGGTAAGAAATGGTCAACCTATCACAGATCCTCTAGCCTATCGTCTTCATCAACACATTTTGAGTATCCTTCCAAGGTTCCAGTCCATTAAATTTTATCATGTGAAGAGGGCATTGAATCCTCTCGACGACTCTTTTGCAAATCAAACCTCCTTACTGTATCAAGGCGAATTAAAGATTGATGGGGGGGGCTAGTAATATGTTTTATGTCCCTCAATTGCTTGATTATGAAGTTTATTTACATCATCATTAGATGGTTCTCGAGAAGCCTCCATGTCCTCTCTCCTTTGGACACCGGAGTTGGTGAGCTTGCTTCTTTGTATGCAGTTGTTGTTTCAATTAATTGCGGTAGTTGTATCCTGGTAAAGGCTTTCCCCCTCGGGTTTGGGATTTCATTATTGTTGTTTCCTTGGCCTTTGGTTGCTTCTGAGAGTTTGGTTGCGGATGTTGTTGGTTGGGGTTGTTCGTTTGGAATGGTGGTTATGTCTGTAACTTTTTTAGCCTTCTCCTTTGTGCGAGGAGTAAGGATTCATGCTTCGTATTCTCAGGTAACTCATTTAAATTCCTCTTTGGCTTTGCTCTGGCAGGTTTGGGATACTGGTCTAAGTGGGCATGTTGAAAATTGTGTTTCTGGTTTTAGCCGTGAAGGGGTAATATTTTATTTATGTGAGAAGGAAGTTTGTGAAATATTTTGTGCTGCCTCTTTTTCTAGTGTTGTGGCTTCTGTAATTTTCTGGTTGCATCCCCTTGGGCCTTTTTTTATTTAGGTTTATAAATCTTCTACCAATGGATATTGAGAAGAGAGACGAGAAACTCGCAGACTAGGTGAATATTATGACAACCAACATAAATGATTTCAAATCTCATTTGAAATTGATGAGGGACCATGTTGAAGGAATTTTTCAAGCTGTAAACCAGATGGTTTCTCACTCTCCTGCTATGGTTAACCATTTGGATCAGCTAGAACAAATGTACTAGGACTTAAACGGTAATTTTGAAGCTTGACTTAACAAATTACAGAATGATGTTAAGCAATGTCAATACAAGGTGTCTGGAATGGTGGTTTTGGTTACCAAGCATGGAGAACAGATTGGGGGTTCACATTCCAAAATTGAAGAGAACAGTATTGCTCCATTAGGGCATGATATCTCTGTGCACCAAGTAGTATTAGAGGGTTTCGAGAAGGTCATAGAAAACTCAGGGAACCGCGGCAATGAAGCACATACTATTGTGAATGTTGTTTCTTCTGACCATGATGAGTACATTGAGGCTAATTCTGATGAGGAATTTGAAGAGAAATATGGTTTTGCTTCGGAACCTGGTTCGGTCAGACAAATGGAAGTAGATTCCTATGATATTGAGGTCGATGGCGAGGATGATAACAATATTTTTGCAGCTAATAGTTTGGAAAGCGATGAAGATGAAGAAGTTGATGAAAATCCCTAGGTTCAGAGGTCCACTATTGATACTAATAACTAGTCTATTGTAGTTATGTTTCATTTTTGTATCTTATTACTAGGACGGTTTGTGAAGATCTCCAGTCATTCAGGATTCTTTTTTTTTTTGAAAGCTTATAGCTTATTTCATATTACTATATATGTCATTCCTTTGATGTCAAACATATCATGCTACTTTGATGAACTATATCAGTACTTTTTTGTATCTTTCTGCTGAATTCGTTCAACCATTTTCAATATAAAAATATCCATTCTTGTTAAACAAAATAACAAAGAGTTGCAACGTGAAAACATAAGGGGTCACTAATTTTCACTATGGAAGCCTTCAACTACTATTTATTTGAAATAAGGCTATTGTCTTGGATAGAAAAGAGGAATGCGAATAAGATGTGCCTGTGGTAATATGACAAGCCTGGATAGGGTTATATTGGAGCAGTGACTTTGATGGTGGCCCAGTATAACAATTCCTTACCTAATAATGCAATTCCTTCCCTCATATGATCTTTGCTTAGTTCAAGATGAGCCTTGTACCAGATAAGTCTTATTGTACCTGCATTTCTATTTGTATGAATAAAAGGAAGGAAATGGAATCGAATATTTATTTAATGTGATGTTGTAAAATTGTAATGCACTGTATGATTTGATAGTGTTTTCAATATTTATTCTTACATTCAAAGTCACATTTAATTGATAATAAATGCATCCATTCTCCTTCTTCGAGAAATAATTATGGTATAAAACATAATAAGATTAAGATACTAGACAAGAGAAAATGTACCCTCATATTTGGTATCAAAGCCATATCCACATCTATGATAACCAACTCATGAAATCTTTAAAAAAATAGTAAAGATAGTAAGATCTTGAAATATAAATTGAACATATTTCAAGAAACTAATCATATAACATATTTCTCCAATCTAAGCATTTTTTCTTCATAAGCCTTTCTTGTATATCCACAATAAATTTGTAAAAAGAATAAAAAAATCTTCATTATATATGGAAGAAAATATATTTCATGCAAATGGAAACCATTACTTTGTACTTTTTAAGAAACAAGATTATATGAAATATTAGGTCTACATGAAAACTTTTAAAACATAAATGTTCAAATAATTCCTTAGTTCCCCCACGGCAGGTTCCAGCAAGGTGAGGACATCACCACACATGCCTAGCGTAAGTCAAGCTGGCTCGGCTAATCCATGTAGCCTGGCACGTGGAGTACGAGTGAATCTCCTAACCGAAGACCATAGCTCCTAGCTCCATCAGTCTGATCAAATGGGACATCACCACAGTAATTGCTCAGTTGGTGTAGTACGTGAGTTGGTTATTTCACTTGTGCGAGCTTTCATGGCTGCCCAAACTAGTTGCATGGGAAATGAGAGCCCACACCATGCACTCATTCGATGTCTTCGGAAGTGGATGATTCGACTCAAAATTGGAAATTGCGGTCACCCGCAGGTCCGTTAACCTCATTACATGTTCCATGCGCTCATTGTTGGGTTCGAACTTCCAACTCTCGACTCATCTCTCTGAGTTCTACTGCACAGCATGGCCACCATGGCTAGGATGAAGGTCACTGGGAGAAAGACTACCAATGGGCCGCGGCGCATGCACATGCCACAGACCCTGAAAGAAATGGGAAGAGTCCAAGGATTTTTCGAGAACGAGCTCCCAGAATCGGCCTGAGCCCGCACTGCCCGCTTGCAAAACCGTTTGAGGAAGAAGCAGACTCGCCCGCCTGCTGAGCATTTGGAGGCTGAATTCAGTGGGTTGGTGGTAAATGAAGGTTCTTCCCGCACCAGAGAAACTCGCCACATGAAAACGTTAGGGGTCTATTGGACAGTGAATTCCCTCCTGACAATGGTTATGGAGGACTTCCTTCAGGGGCAACCTATGCATGATGAAGAAGCTCTCCCCCTGGACGCCCGCCTTTCAAACTTGGAAGCTGGTATTCAGAATCTGACGAGGATTCAGCGCACGGAAGCTGCATGGATCAATGCAAAGTTGGACGCTTTGGCGCGGGTGTGCACTGGGAAAACGTTCAGCAAGCCCCCACCTGAAAATCCTTCAAGCACGCAGCTCGTGTACCGGAGGTGCCTTGTGATAGTCGGCCGTGAGGTGAAGAGCGAGGATCCAAGTGCCAGCCCCAATCTGATTTTCCTTTCTGACGGATGATTAGATGCCTTGAACTTCGAGTTGGGTTTCTTAGATTTACTGTTTGTTTCATGGTTTCTCTAGCCATAACCCCCGGCCTATGGGGGAACTACAACCAAAACTTTTCTGAACAGTATTTTGGACATCTTATCTAGCTAGTATGGGGTTTTTTCGGACTTAGGTTGTTTCTTCTCATACTGGGCACTAAAAAATAAATGTTGAAACGTGGCATAACAATGATTTGGCTATGTACAGTTTTTCTTTTCTAGTTTAATAGAATTTTTGAATTTTACAAAAACAAAATTCCTGAGTAAGGTTTGATAGACCAAAGTGGTCTCAGTGGACGTTAACCATCATCATCATCATAAACTATTAATCCTCTAGCACACTTGCTTTTTTACGTGGAAGTTTTGTTATGATTATTCCTTTTGGGCAGTACTTCTATTTCCCAACCATAATATATATAGGCATTTCCAATGCCCGGAAAAGTCAAATTTAGATATAAACCATAGCCACATTTTTTCAATATGTTAGAAATTTTGATTCTTAATTTAACTCGTGAAGCCACTTTGTATGGAAGTCACAAGGGAGTAATATCTCCTACTAGAATTATAGTTGAGGTCTCAGTGGACGTTAACCATCATCGTCATCATAAACTATTAATCCTCTAGCACACTTGTTTTTTTACGTGGAAGTTTTGTTATGATTATTCCTTTTGGGCAGTACTTCCATTTCCCAACCATAATATATATAGGCATTTCCAATGCCCGGAAAAGTCAAATTTAGATATAAACCATAGCCACATTTTTTCAATATGTTAGAAATTTGATTCTTAGTTTATCTCTTGAAGCCACTTTGTATGGAAGTCACAAGGGAGTAATATCTCCTATTAGAATTATAGTTGATTTGTTGCATGGTGATTATGCTCGTACATATTATTTTCTCATGGTTGTTATGGGCATCTTCATGGAATTTCTAGTTGTGATGATGTAAAGGAATTATGGGTTGAACATTTTGAGGATTGCATATACATAGAAAGAGAAGTAATGAGAATATTTTAGGGTTACAACAACAAAAATAATATTATATTTGTAAAAACAACCCAGTGGGTGGCATTTCCAAGCATCATTAATCAAAGATAGCTTGTATGTAATGGGATTAATATAATATGTACATATTATTTGTTGGCTTTAAATATTATAAAGAATAGAAACAAATTACAATGTATATAAGGGATAAACTAAATGGAAACATGTCAAATTTATTGGCGAAATTATGTAAACTCGGAAGTATGGGATATCACTTATTAAAATGGAGAGATGAGATACATACATACTATTTTTCTAGGTGGTAAAGTATGATGTATGAAATACATAACTATTTTATAATAGGATAGGGTTTTGAGTTATTACTTGAATTATTTGTGTTAATATATCTTTAATACTAAAAATGAAAGTAAATTTGCGATTTCAAACAACTACATCAATTGATAATTGATGTATTAAAATGTTAAGTATGTGCATATTTATTTTGAAGTGATAAAGATTGTTCATATCAATAGAGTAAGCATTATAGGCATGAATAATGAAATGTTTTCAAAAGATAGAGATATTAAAAAAAGGGGATATACAAAGCGAATGCATATATACCCAAAGGAAGTTGATAATGAGGAATACATATGCAACAGAAATGGTGATTAATGAATCATTTTATGGTGACTATTGGTGAAAATAATACACATTATATTTTAGACTTTTAATTTATAGCTGAAGGATAATTTGAGATTGAAGAATATTTAGTGTAGCCAATTTCTTTAACTATACTTTAGTAAAACTCTACATGTTTTATTTGTAGGAAATGAACACCACCAATAAAATATGAATAATTAAGGATACATAGTTGTATTACATTATTATTACATTAAATTAATTTGAGAATTGAATCGGATGATTAAACAAATAAAGAGAGATGTGTTATGCGTAGAAGTCCAAATGCTAAACAAACAAAGAAAAAATGAGTTATGGGTAGCGGTTCACAACTACCTTTAACATTGTGATTGCGGTGGTGATCATTAAGAAAGTTGTAAAGAGTATGGTGACTTATTAAATATTACTCTACTATGTATGGCAAGTTATAAGAGAAATATGCAACTTATAAAATGTAAATGTAAAAAGATAAAGTAAAATAACAAATGATAAAAATTGAGTCCAAAAACATTGGGACACTATCAAATGTGATAGTTAGAGGGTTTTGTGATTAACATTGGTGACATGAATTTTAGGTTGCAAGGAAAAAATATATTGAAGTAATCCCTTTTGATTTCAAAGTTGAAGACATTCAACTTGTTCATACTGGAGACATATAGTCACTGATCCGGATCTTGGGAGCTGAGAACCGGAATGCTTGAATGCCGAGAGAGGAGGAGATTAAGCATCCAAATCTATCATAAAATTCACATGAAAACCCTAATATTGCATAAGAATAAGCATGAACAAAAACATATGAAGTGAATGGGAGGTGAGGCTCAAAGAGGAGCCCCACCTCTTAAACTAATTACCAATAAGTCACTCAGATCTAATTAATCTCACAATGAACAATAGAAAATAGAAGAGAAACCAAATGAGTAACTTGTTATTATGAAAAGGCTTGCTAGGCCTTTATATAGCATTATTACAATGTGTCTTGAGACCATACCATGGGACAAAACTATGTGCTACCAAATACTATGGATGAGAGAGGGTGGCCTCTCAATTTAATACTTTTATGGCTTATACATCCGAATTTAGACCATATGCCCCCTAAAATTCGGATCAGTCACTAATATGACTCGATATCTATTTTTACAATGTAACTTATTAACATTTTCTTATTAGTGGATTTTGCTAGATTAGATACTAATTTATTGATGTTTATTGATCTATCAACTTTTATGATGATGTTTTAACATTTGAGGAAAAAATAAGAGGTTTGAATATTTTACAAGATGTTGAATTTTTAAGAAGATATCTCATATTGAATTTTTGACACAAATGGTGTCAAGGTTGATGAGGACGTCATCAATTCAATAAGGGGAGAATGTCACATACCAATTGGATTTGTTTAACAATTCGAAGATTTCGCCCATGTGGCGGAATCATCCGGTCCCCTCCAGACACTTTTTCAAACTCTGATCGACCGCTTCCCGTCCCATCATCGTCGTAAATCCCACAGCTCCAACCATCATCGAAATTGAACGTGCTTGGTGAAATTGAAATCAAATCCCACCATCGATCCCAACTCTCCCTTGCGCCCTACAACATTCATCTCGTCACCTTGACTATGCCCTGAAAAATTCACAATTTCACCTGTTAGCATACCCCCTTCCCCCGTCAAGCTCCTACCTAGGCACATAAATACTGAAGGTCGACATTCTTTTGCAAGGGTCTGCAGGTGGACTACTTACTTTTCATCTCTGTAACAAAAGTGTGATCATACAATCAATTTTCTTTAAAATTTGTTGTATAATGTGGCTCTCCATAGTCTTTTAAGCCATGTGGTTGTTACATATTTGATGTTTCACCTCTTTGTTATCTATTTGAAGTCTTTATTAGAAAATGATCTCGTGTCATATTTGCATATTTAGTGATTTTGATCCTCATTCATACTCTCCTATTTTTTAGCAAACAAGTATTGTGATAACATTGAATTTTGAATATTGGCCATTAACAACATATAGGATAGGATAAACCCTAATTATATCCTTGCACAAAAAGTATTGAATGGCATATCATATCCTCACACAACAAGTATTGATTGGAATAAACCCTAATGGAAATACCCTTAACTCTTAGAACCATTTCTCAAAAGATGCCACTAGTATACTTCCATAGTATGTATTCCCTTATATTTTATCAGGAAATGCACTTGGAAGACCTGGCTCTGTCTGTAAGGAACAAATTGCTTTAAGTAGGTGGAGTGAGAAGATTGGGCAAATGCGTCTTTGGGCCCTCAAAACATTGGGGGGTTATTTAACCTTTATCATCAAACAAAGCTTTTGTACAAGATTTGACCTTCAATTTTTGAAATATCCATTTGTTAATGAATCCAACCAAGATATTTACACCACCTTTGCTATCATATGTTGCATCCCTGCTCTACCATTGTTGCTGGGAATTTTTCCCAATCTCGGATGCTAAGAGACAACAACATGTTTGAGAGGCATATGAACTAAGCTCTGAGTTTTGTATATGTTTTTTTTGTTAATTCCTGGTTGGTTTTTTTTGTTTTCCATCTTTATTTGACACCTATGCATTAAGATTTATTGTTATTTTTTTCTTCCAGATATATTGGTTGCATTTGCAGAAGATGCATGAAGATCCATCAAGGATTTCTAATACCCTAGAACTGGTTGTCCATTTGAGTTACGCTACACTAGTCGCTTACTTTTATCCATCATTTTTAATGAGTTGACCACGGATGCCAACTCCCCTAGCCCATTTGGGAAGTGAGGATTTTTCCTAGGTTGTTAAATGTAGTCTGAGAGGTTCTTTTCCCCCCTACGCCAAAGTGTTGGGACTCAGAAATGTCTTATTTTCATCCACTTTACCTTTCGCTATTCTTCACATTTCATCATCCCATTAACCTTTCATCATACCATTTCCATACATATACTTGAGTTTCATCTTATTATTTTCCACTTTATTCATTTTAGTATTTTAAGTGAATTTATGATTAAATATTGGAAAATAACATGTTTTTCACTAATATCTCAAGTATGGATGAGCTTTGTAATGTGTAGGAATATGGAAGGATCAAATCAAAGAAAGACTCCTCGAATATCTCCTCTATTTCATGGAGATAGTTATTCAAAGAATATTCCAATGAGAAGATCTTGGAGATTTGGTTGGCATATCTTATTTAGGATATATGAGAAACATGTGGAGAATTTGTGAGAGACATGTGGAGGATTTGAAGGAATCATATTTTGTAATAATAGGAAAGTGGTTGAGAGTGGTTGAGAGAATAGTGGATCTATCATTATGAGATGGTTATCTCCTTCTCAAAGAAATTCATGTATAAAAGAGAGTTCCCTCTCTTCATTTTGGGGGACATGTAGGTTAATCATAGATTAGGAGGAGATTAGTCTCACATTGTAGAAGTTAGTTTTGGTTTTGTAATATGGAGAAGGGAATTCTCAGCTTTTGTTCATAATCTAGTTTTGATGATTTGTCATTGATTTGTGTGATGTAAATTAAGATTTCTTTATTGTTAATGTGAGCTCACATGTGTTGTCTTGTTGCTTTTCATATGTTGTCTTTCTTTTATGCAATTTACTTTCAGCAGTGTGTTTTAGCTTCCAGCATTAGATTACCAGTTGTGTGTTTCAGCTTAAGGGGGAATTAGATTAGCAATTAGCCATTAGCAAGGGGGGGTTAGATTAGATTAATTCAACTTCAGTCCTACATATATTTTTCATGTGCTTCGTAAGACTACGAACCTCGGATTGACAAATTAAATGGTTGGGTAAATACTACAATGGAACTAAACGACAATATTTTTGCCTAACATTTTGGCGTCGTTCCCGAGGAAGCACAATGGATTGAAGTGTATATTTCAATTCCTGCAAGTGTGGTAGTGTAAATTTCAATTCCTGGAAGTGTGGTAGCGTAGATTTCAATTCCTGCAAGTGTGGTAGTGTAAATTTCAATTCATGCAAGTGTGTTTTTTTGCAGCTGTGGAGAGTAATGTTTTTTTGTACAGAGTGTTTTTTTTTTGGAGTGTTTTTTTTCTTTTCTTTTTTTCATTTAGATTTGGGTGCTGTAAGAATCCCTTTTTCAAAAGGATTTAACAATGATTTTAATCTTGGAACAGATCACTCAGATCCTTGCAAAAGTAGGGATCTCCTCTTCTCACGAAAAGGACATCTTGAAAGCAGCCGAGAGCTTAATTACTCCTCCAGAAACAGATGAAGAATTGACATACGAAGAATCATGCACATTAGATGATGAACAATTATGCGAGCAGGAGGTCGAGGAGGACAACAAGGAGTTGCAGCAAGATCTGAGTGAGGATAACTATGCCTACGAAATCCCTATTGAACGATGGTTTCAAGCAAGTACCAGGTTAAGACAATTTAGTCTTTCTTTTTTTCTAGTTAATTCACAGTCACAGCAAGTAATTTCACACATTTCTGTTTATCCTCATTTTCTATTTGCAAAATTGACATTGAATATATTTTTATTGTTGTTACGTGAATGGCTACATTGGATATTTAACTACACGTAACTGTTTTCTGAATTTTAATTAGCATAGTGTAGGTAGGACATTATTTTCAAGTTTTTTTAGAATAAGTATGCCCTCCTCCGCGCTTCGTGCGATCTGAGGATCAGAAATAGGATGGCTATAACAATTTTCAGGAAGAATAATGATGAAGTCTCCATTTGCTAATTTGAAGTAAAAAATAAAAATAAAAATGAATAGAACGTCTGCGTTCTTCCATACTGAAACTGTCACACTTGAATTGAGCTGAAACAGTAGTTGAAGCAGTATCACGCCTGTAAGATTCCCTTTGTTGGAGTTGCAGCTATCTCCTTGCCTTCGTAAAACATAAAATACATGGTCTGCATTACCAGATTTCCTCACTCAGAATGTGCTATGCAAGGTAGAGCTGCGTTTTTCCAAGCTGAAACAGTATCACACATGTGATCGTCTGGGTTCTTGGTTGCGTACACAAAATTTTATGTTTGACTGTTTCATCCATTTAACCTTTGTTTTGGTTTGGCTCATTTCGGCCAGCTTGGCGATCATCTTGACCAAATGGTGACATGCTCATCTTGTTGGTAGTTGTGAAAAGATCTCAACTTGGAGAAATACACGCAACAAATAATTCGATCATTACTTTCCTAGGCTAGGTAGTTAGCCTCTAGCGCATGATCAAAACGACATTAACCAAAAACGTGTGCCACATAAGAACACCTTGATTCGCGTCTCAATTTACGGGCAGCTGGAAACGAATCTCCAAAATCCAGAACATGGGTTTTGTGTGCAACATCCTCAATTACCTAACAAGCAAGGAAATAGTCAAACAAAGCAACGGTTTGAGATATACAATTGGTTCTCTAAACATGTAATTTCCAGATCTAACATGTAATTTCCAGATCTACAGTTATGGTCGTGTTTCATATTATCAAATTTGTTAACAGATACAACTGTGTTTCAGCTGTTACAGATCACAAGTTGGGGGTTCGATTTCTCATTCTCCTTAGAGAAATTTATGTAATCATCTGTTATGGAGTGGAGCAGTCGTTCGGCAACAACAGAAGCAGAAGAGGGAATGGAAAATGTGCGCTTCGATGGTTGAAGATTTATATCCTCTTGAAAATCAATACTCGAGATTGGATTATGGTATACTGGCTTTGGTGAATCAAAGGTTGCATTAGTTTGTTCAAAGTGGAGATCTTATGTTTTGAGGAGATAGCTTGGAAATGGTGAAGACTCAATTGCATATCAGCATCACCTTTATGGTAATTGAAAAGAACTCTACGCAAGCTATCGTTATAATATTAAACATGCAAAGTGTCTTTTCGAATATTATATGACTGTTTTTCATTATACAGTATCATGTTTACACACTGAAGCTTAACACACGCACTAGTTTCTTTGACAGGCTGAAATCATGCATTTCCAGACAACCAGGGTCTCCATTTGATCAATGTTGTAGATCTGTGAATTGTATAAAATATTGATGCTTGATTTGTCGATACATTTTATGATTTTGCAACAGGATTCCGAAATGATTTGCTGCAGTTTTAAAAGCAGGTTCGCCACCTAATTTTCTCGGTCTGGTATTTTCTAGGAAACAAGGGGTTTGCTATGCCATGTACAGGAATCATGCGGGCCAAGAATGCTCTCGACATCATGCTCTGAATACTTTTGAGATGGTTTTATTTGCATTATGACAAGTTCTGTTTACAATTTTCTTTTTGCAGATTTGCATAATTTGTATTTTTATTTTTTATTTTTTTTAGAAACTCTTAGGAAAGAAGTATGTTCATAACACGCACACCGAGCTTCCATTTAAGATTCGAACACGCATTTGCTAGACCTTCATCTACAGACATTGTTGTTTTCATTTCAATTTGCTTATGGGTATGTCTGATTAAATTTTGGTCACAGCAATATCTTTCAGATGGGGAAATTGACAATCATGCTTAGGTCGATTGCTCGCAATTTCATTTGGCTTCTTTCTTTTTGTTCTGAGAATAATAGAACACTCTATTTTAGTTGTTTATTAAAAAAATAAAAATAAAAATAAAAACCATAAAATTATCAAATTTGCAAATGGACATTCTATCATTTCTGAAAACAATACAAATGCATGGTTATTTACGCTTCACGCTAATTTGTTTTTCTCAAGTCACTTCAAACAGGAATCGACGAAGAAACTAGATTCGCCATGACCGCCAGGTAAAAATGCATTTCATTTTATTTGAATTTGATTTGCTAAACACATATTTTTCCTGCATTTTTTTTTTCGATGCTCTCACACAAAATTTGCAGCAGGATTAGTACTCACATTTTTCAGGTTTCGGAGATGATCACATTTCATGCCGAAATGATTTTCGAGAATCACAAAAAGTTTCAAAGACACATGCTTTGATTGACAGCTTGAAGGATCTAATCTTCATCATACATCTCATGACGTTTGTTGTTACACAGAAACCCTTCATAAACCCATTTGCGTCATGAATGTTTACCCACATATCTCCTTCAAAGCACATTAGTCATCCATGTTGAAGTCCACTTTCCATTGCCTTATCAGTCATGACTTCACACATACCTATCTTTTCTGAGTTGCATACATCCCTTTATCTTTTTCAGTTCATTTTTTCCATTTCAGTTTGCCTTCTGAATAAGAACATCCAGTTCCCTCTCCATAATTACATTTCCTTGCCATAAACACTGCTGCTACTGAGATCTTTCCTACATTCCTACCAATCTTTTTGTAAAAACTCGCATTGACTGATGTGGGATTCCTCAAGGCCAACCTTTCAACAAGTCTTTCCCCATCGACCTCAGCACCTTATCTGGGATATAGACTAGAGTTCCTTTTTGAGCACCTGGAGGCTTGCATGCGTTAATGTCAAGTTCTCTTGATGACAATCACGGGAATACATCAATGTCCCTTGATCGTCATATCTTGCAAGTGGCTTGACATCAGCACATCTATTCGCACTTTGCAAGATGTACTCAGGTATCTTGGCACTCATTGACATCAATGGTGAGTTTGCCTCGCATTGGTTAACGGAATTCATCAATGGCTGGTAATCCAATGACTTCTTTTCATGCTCGACATAAACACATTTATTCGCATGACTAGAATTGTACCATCGAGTTTTGTAGCGGGTGAAGACTATACACTTTTTCATGACTCCCTCAACAGTTACAGCAGCATGACTTCAGCTATATGAGACTACCACAATTCTTTTTCACTGCCCATGATCCAGTCACAGCAGTCACATTCTTCATGATTCAGCAGCAACATATACAGTTACATTTTTATGATCCCGCAGCAGTGATAGCAGTCACAGCCACAGCAGTAGTCACATTCTCCATGATTCAGCAGTAGCAGTTCCGATTCCTTCGCTATCCGTGATCCAATTATAGCCACAGCAACATCTACAATTACATTTTCATGATCCTGCAGCAGTGACATCTTCCATGATCCAGCAGCAGCAAATACATTCCTATTGCATCGCTCATCTACTCTTTGGGTAAGTGGAAGTATGTTGTTTTTCGAATTTTAATCATGCAATTCCTTACATGCTAGCAATGAATAATTTGGAAAACTCCCTCACCACGCTCCATTTCATTTTTAACTTTCATAACCCATGCCAAGTTGCACGAGGACATGCAACGAGTTCAGTTGGGGAGGATGAGATAGAGGTTGCTAAATATTCTATAGGATCTCAAATGCAATCATATTTTCAGAAGAAATGAAATCTTTTGTGACAGTTTATTCATATGCATATTGTTCCTCATATAAAATGCAAAATTTGAATTGAGTATATCTCACAAACCATACAGTGGATCCTTATGATTTTTGGACAAGGAATGGATAATATTATGATCAACAAAATTGGCAAGTTTCAGCTCAATCCAATGCACGAATTTTGAAAAATAGCCATCATCACCTTCAGCCAATTTGCATTTTTCTCGAAATCCGTGATGTGGGTTTTTCTGATTTTTGGTATGGAGATGCATTGGACTTATAGAAACTTGCTTGCCAAATTCCAGCCAAACTCAGATCGTACTTTGTGAGATATTAGCTCAGGAAGTTTGTTGCAACACCAGCTGTTACTCCACCAGATTTGCCCACTTTTGTAGCTGTTACTCCAACAGCTGTTACTCCACCAGATTTTCCCACTCCAGCAGATGTTACTCCATCAGCTGTTACTCCGCAGTTGTTACTCCACTAGTTGTTACTCTGCTGCTGTTACTCCATAGTTGTTACTCCATCAACTGTTACTTCGCAGCTGTTACTCCACTAGCTATTACTCCACCAACCTTCCATTTCGCAGCTGATACTCCTCCAAACCTTCCATTTCGTAGCTGATACTCCTCCAAACCTTCCATTTCACAGTTGCAACTCCGAACTATATTCACTATCATCATTTCCCTACCATCATTCCATTTTTCCACTGCCATCACTCCATTTTTCATCTCATTTACCATTCACCAACATTTCTTTTCCGACAAATACTCTGTTGCACTTTGCTTCATACACACTGATACACAAATTGGCATGATTCGTGAAGAAAAGGATTTCTTATGCACAGTGATGCTTTCTTATGCACATCGATGACTTATTATTTCCAGTGAGTGGTTTAATTATTATTGCAGCAAGAAAACAATTAATGGAATGAATGTTGTTAACACAAGAACCAACATTCTTTGCACTCATGGTTGTCACACAAGAACCAACCATAGGAAAACAACAACTGTTACTCTTTATATTCATGGTTGTTACACAAGAACCAACCATCAGAAAATGTCAGCTGTTACTCTTTGTATTCATGGTTGTTACACAAGAACCAATCATAAGAAAATGTCAGCTGCTACTCACACCCTGGAAATATTCATTGTTGGAAAGACATCATCAATCAAAGCTAAAATTCAGATGCCAAAAGTTCTTAAGAAGATCCACGCACGGTTGCATGAGGACATGCAACAAGTTCAGTTGGGGAGTATGTTGGGACTCAGAAATGTCATATTTTCATCCACTTTACCTTTCGCTATTCTTCACATTTCATCGTCCCATTAACCTTTCATCATACCATTTCCATACATATACTTGAGTTTCATCTTATTATTTTCCACTTTATTCATTTTAGTATTTTAAGTGAATTTATGATTAAATATTGGAAAATAACATGTTTTTCACTAATATCTCAAGTATGGATGAGCTTTGTAATGCGTAGGAATATGGAAGGATCAAATCAAAGAAAGACTCCTCAAATATCTCCTCCATTTCATGGAGATAGTTATTCAAAGAATATTCCAAGGAGAAGATCATGGAGATTTGGTTGGCATATCTTATTTAGGATATATGAGAAACATGTGGAGAATTTGTGAGAGACATGTGGAGGATTTGAAGGAATCATATTTTGTAATAATAGGAAAGTGGTTGAGAGTGGTTGAGAGAATAGTGGATCTATCATTATGAGATGGTTATCTCCTTCTCAAAGAAATTCATGTATAAAAGAGAGTTCCCTCTCTTCATTTTGGGGGACATGTAGGTTAATCATAGATTAGGAGGAGATTAGTCTCACATTGTAGAAGTTAGTTTTGGTTTTGTAATATGGAGAAGGGAATTCTTAGCTTTTGTTCATAATCTAGTTTTTATGATTTGCCATTGATTTGTGTGATGTAAATTAAGATTTCTTTATTGTTAATGTGAGCTCACATGTGTTGTCGTATTGCTCTTCATATGTTGTCTTTCTTTTATGCAATTTACTTTCAACAGTGTGTTTCAGCTTCCAGCATTAGATTAACAGTTGTGTGTTTCAGCTTAAGGGGGAATTAGATTAGCAATTAGCCATTAGCAAGGGGGGGTTAGATTAGATTAATTTCACTTCAATCCTGCATATACTTTGCATGTGCTTCGTAAGCCTACGAACCTCGGATTGACAAATTAAATGGTTGGGCGAATATTACAATGGAATTAAACGACAATATTTCCGCCTAACACAAAGAAAATTATTTATAAGACTCTATCTTAGGTAAGAATCCTTTTGGGATATAGAGCATTGGAGAATTGGGATGGCAACTAGAATTGGTTGAATGAGTAAAATCCTCCTAGCCAACGTCTGAAACATATTTGTCAAGCATAAATTCTTGCCTTGAACTTGTTTGTGTGATCAATCCAATCCCTTGATCTAGCTTTCTTATTGAGGAGAGGCATTTGAAAATTCAAGACTTTGAGGATCTTAGACTGCAACTTTAGAGGAACGTTTGGGAAGAAGAGCTGATATTTTTCTTTAATTATGTCTTACCTTGAAGACAATTTGAACAGATTGAGAATTCTATTTTTTCTTCCTTGGCAAATTCCTCTCCCAACAACATCATATAATCTTCTAACTGCAAATGAGAGACAAATGGGAGCACTGAAGTGACCTTCAACCTTCCAACACTTCCTTTACCTGTGTTGCAAATATTACAATGCTTAAATATTTAAACATCATAATAAAAAGGAAGGGGGAATTAGGCATCCTTGCCTCAAACCTTTAGAGGATCTAAAGAAGTTTGCAGAAGATGCATGGTGTAAAACTAACAAAAGTGAACATTTGCATTACTAACCAACTGAGAAAAGTGAAAAGTGAAAGCACAAGCAAAATTTCAAAAGTGATATGGCTTGTACTTAGAAGGCCAAGTAACTTCACCATCCCAACTAAGAGAGAAGCCCAATTTGCTTATGGAAAAAATGAGATAGCAGTACAGATCTTCCAATCCTTGACCCAATAGAAAGCTATTCCAGTCAAAGGTCTAAGCAAAAAAATTAGGATGTATGACAGTCACTTAAAAAACCAAGGTTTAAGAGTATGATAGTTAGTTGAGATGTCGATTTGATCAAGATACACTATCAATAAAGATGGTGTATATTTATTAGGGCGTGAAACCGATATGTGCTTCCAAAACTTCAAACATTGCCACTCCAAGACCTCTAGCAGAATTGAAACTCTACAAATTGGGATTTTATTCTTTCATTTTATTCTTTTTGAATTCAAAAATTATTGTTCCACAAAAATTTTGGAAATGCCCATTTCATGAATTTGAGCACGCCCTTAATTCAGTCTTGTGTGAATTTTTAAATGGTTAAGAGCATAGGAAAATATTGCTAAAGATTTTCAATTGATTTTAATATCCTTAATATTTGGGAAAGTATCACAATGTTTATCAACATAAATTAGTGATTTTATTGTCAAACATTATTTATCCTTACTTTTTGCTCCCTTGTTACTTTTTTAAAGCATGTGATGTTATTATCCCATTGGCATCTCATCAAAAATTGTTTTTTTGTTTTGTTCTTGTTTATGTGGCTCATTCGAAACATACAGGATGGTGCAAAAATGGACACTATGCATTGAAGTGTCATGTTATCCCAACCCAAGGCAAGCAATAATTGAATATGTTTTCCACAATAATGCTTCAAATAAGGTTCTCCAAAGAAAGAGAGAGATATGTGGAAGGACCATGAACAACAAAGCATACTATATTGCCCTTATTGAAGGGATAAAAACAACCAAAATCTATGATGCCAATGACATTTCAGTGTTCACCGACTATGAACTTCTATGTAACCAGATGAAAGGCATGTACCAAGTTAGACAAGACAATTTAAAACTGCTTCATATAGAAGCAAGAACCATTGTTGCTCAATTTCATTTATTTACAATAAATCACCATTAAAATATTAAGAGGATGTCCAATGATCTACTATCCGAGGCAATGTCAACTGTAGGGGGGGGGTGAAAAATGAATTGGTATCAACACCTATTCCATCAAAATTTATTGATGGGCATTGTTAAACATCTCCTATATGTGTATTTTTTTGTTATAATTGTTCCCGTGTCTCTCATGGTGTGGCTCTTTCAATAAAGAAGAACCCAATACTATACTACGCGTGGCCCACCATGTAATGACTAGGGTCTCTTGTCTGGGTGACAAGTTCAAGAAGACCTTTTATAATTCTAATGTTGCGCAATTTCAACTTTGTCTTTTGTCTAAAATTTGTAGTGTACAAAGTATTGAGTATATGATTATGGAGTTATTTTTGTCTCCTTCAATTGGAGAATTTAATGATCAATACATGTTATAAATTTCTAACTTCTCGTAAGTGACAATTGTCTTCTGCAATTTAAGGTTTGTTGTTAGTGAGATACATTGTAAGGAAGCTTGCCTCCAATGCTCAAAGGCATCAACCCCTAAAGGTATCTGAAATATTCCATATTCCATCTCTCCAAAGATGGAATATGGAAGCTTTCAAATACACCGCTCTAATACCATGTTGAAATTCTCAACACATGGTAATAGTCCTAGCAATCTTACCTAACCTACCTACTTCAAATCAACAAAAAACCGAAAGTGTAATAAAAAATGCAATTTGATGTTTACTAGGAACTAAAACACATCAAATTGAAAATTATAACAAGTAAAACATATTCTAAACTCAAATCACATCGTTGTTTTATTACTCTGAAATTAGTAAATGATAGAAGCTTCAATCCTAACTCTAATCACTCACTTCTTAGTACTAAATTGAATGATAACAATAGAGACCCTGCCTCTCTTTATGGAGAAGACTATGGATGTACACTAAAAATAACCTAACCCGAGTGCGTAGGTTAGAATGCCTAGCCTATGTGCATACATGCATGTGCTATCCTCCCATAGGTCCACGTTGAGACTAGAGTAGGCTACACATGCACCTCACCTTCACTCTCTCTCCTTGGGATCAACACCCTATCTCTCTAAAACCCATCTAATGCTCTTATCCTAAAACTATAAAAGTAAATCATAAATAAAAAAGAAACTCAAAAATAGACTTGAACCACACTGGAGTCTTTAAAATTTGAAACAACAGTGAACTAAAGGTGGCAAAAATGAGAATAAACTAATACTATCCATCTACTCCCCTACTTCACTACACCACTCTCACACTCTACTACATGCATGTGCCCTCTACTCCCCTACTTCACTACACCTTCCTCACACTCTACTATGCACAACAACCAAGACAAAATGTTGTAACGAACAGTTGTTATACAAACCTGGTACTGTTTGCATTGTGCACCCATGTCTTGGACACCTTCAAAGGTATTTGCTCCATTGATAAGTGCACCCAGGGAAATAACACTTACAAAGGTAGAAACTCTAACAAAATGGACTCACAACTAAGAAATCCCAACTGGGAATGAAGAAGAAATTTTAGCAAAGTGCCCCGACATCCAAGCCAGGCAAGTCTGGGTACGATACAAATAATACGTGGGAGTTAGTTGAATTTCCTAGTGATGAAGAGTTGCAAGAAGCAAATGGACATAAAGCTTACTGAGTTTCTATAGATCATACACAATAGAAAGGAATTGATTACAAAGAAGCTTTTGCAAGAGGACAAGGATGGGATTACTATTATTGTCCTTTACAAAGAGGATTTACTGGTCGTAGTTAAAAATAATCTATTGAATGAAGGCATTGTTAGTTCTAAACCCGATTAAGTGTAACAATGCATACAATTATTAAGCAAAAACAGAAAGTAAAACAATAGCGCACACACACATTACACATAGATTTTACCTTCGAAACCCTTAACCAGGAAAACCAGCTTAACTAGAGCTTCACTGCTCTCTTTGTTTCTTTCATTATGTGTTAACTCAAATGTTTACAATACAATGTATAGGTCTTTACCAACCTCTGAAACCCTAATTCCTAAACCGAAATCATAATACAATGAGTCGAAAACCATTAGCCGAAAATAGCCAAAAATGGGGCGAAAATAGCCCCAACAAAATTTTCTCGAGGGCTTCGCCCCCTAACCCTCGAATGGGGGTGCGCTACCCCCCAACCGGGGGGGTATGTTCCCCCCATACCCCCTTAATTCAAGGGCCAACCCCCGAACCCCCGCTAGAAGGGGGGTAGTCATGTAGAGAATATAACACATACCCAACAAGCATTAAAAAATGCATCACAAGCATTTGATATGAAAGATCTTAGAATGCTTAATAATTGCCTAAGGATACATGTTTAAAAGAGAAGGAACAATTTTTGTTTGCAGTATGTGTATTGAAGTATTGAATGGCTTAGCATCTTGGATTGCAAGCCTATTTCAACATTTATTTATGCAAGTTGCCAATAATCAATAAAGAAGTTTATGTTACATTGTGCAAAAAATTTATTGGTAGTCATGTTTATCTAACTACTACAAGACTTGATAATATATATGTCAAATTATGTTTGAGTGGTTAGCCAAATTTTTGTTTGCACTAAAGAGACATATTGGAAAGTTGTTAAAAGAATATTTGGATATTTGAAAGGTAATTTTCCATATGGAATTGAATATGGTAAGCATGCAGGTTTGAAATTTATGGGATATACAAATTTATATTGGCCCAACAACATTGATGACAAGATGAGTACAACAGGCTATACTTTCAACTTGGGACTTGGAGTTATATCTTGTGCAACAAAGAATAAAGGTTACAAAATCATTATCATCCACTAAAGCTAAATATAAAGCAACCAGTAATTTAGTGTGCAAGGTGATTTGGCTTAGAAGAATTATTGAAGACATCATCCTACAATAAATGGAATACATTCCCCTCTTTTGTGATAATCAAAGATAATATTCAACTTGCCCAAAACCTTGTTTATTATGAATGACCTAATAATATATAGATTCACCATCATTTAATAGAGATAAACTTCAAAATGGAGTAGAGATTTGTAATGTAACACCAATGATCAAGAGGTTAGTTAAGGAAATAAATAATGATTAAGGGGGGTGATAAATGTAATGATTATTTTGTTCTTGTACCTATATTCATGTGGATAAATGTTCCACATCAGCTGGTGGAATACCAAAGTTGATTAACACATTCATCCTTGATTTAGGTGGAAGCCAATATGGTACTCTTGAAACCATTGTGTATAATTCCAACAAGTATGGTATTTGCATATTATATTGTACACATGTATTTACTAGAAATAACCGAAAATGAAATTCCTTAACAAGGCTTGAACAATCACATGACAATGATTCTTGACATCATATGCAAAGTCACAATGGCCTTCATGTGGGTATGGTAAACTCATCACAACCTCACATACATAACAATGGTTGGAATCTCATAAGTGTGTTCCTTTAAGGGTGATTAGAAATTTGATAATATATAAATGTGTGGGGTTTTGATATTCATCGAGGCTGGATGTTGTCAAAATCCACACAAGTACGTTAAAATGAATGACACCATTAAACATATGTAATAACTGGAATCTTCTAAGATGAATCTACTTTAAAAGCAAGTGACAATATACATGTGTATGTGAATCTTGGTAACTTCTGAGTAGATGATTATGGGTGTCCTTGCAGATATGATGAATTCATATTGTCAATGCAACTAGCAATGCTAACATATCGATTGATTGAATTATTGGTGTATCTTAATTAAGTGATCATTTTATATGGCATTTATGAACATGGAAATGAATGAGAATCTAACACAAGAATTCATATGTTACTTGACTGAATAATGACTCTGTCAAAGAGGACAAAGAAGACAGAGCTAACAAATTTAGTCAAACTATATTTTCTACTTGAAAAACTTAGCAACAACAATTTGGATTGAAGGTTTTTCTTTGCATGCAAGAATCAGATAAAAAGAAAGTCTTATGTCTGAAATGAAATAGTCTACAAGTCTGTCCATGGGAACAATCACCAAATAGTACTAAAACAATGTAATAAATTTTAAGCCGTATGCAACAACTCGGAAGACAATAACTATTCAAATCATTATCCCAAGCCCTTCTCAAAATTTATGGAATCTCCCTTCATAAAAAATATGTGCATAGCTCATTTTTCAACATTAGAGTTAAATCCCTTCCATGGTCGGTTTCTCATGGTAGAAGATGGTGTTCCTCCCCTTGTTCTATAGTTACCTAGAAAAGTGTCATGAGTAAACACAATGAAAATACTAATACAACATCCAATACACCAATAAAAGAAACTCAGAGCAAATATATCACCATTGACATGACAGAGTTTAAACATTTGCAAACCATGGAAATCACCAACTGGACAGTTGTCAATCAACCATGCATTTTCGGTAGGAAGATCGCTATGAGAATCTCCTACATATGAAATATAGCAAGCAATTCTCATTGTTAACCACATTGGCATGTAAAGCAATACACACATGCAAAGAATGGTGATGCCTAAAAAAAGGGTAATCGACAAAGAGTTGAAAACATAGTATTTTCCAAACCTTGTAAATCACTAATTGGAGACTTATCAACTAGTTGGGCATGTTTTGAAGGAGATCGATCCCTTGAAAAATTTATTGTATCTATTAAAAAATTAATTAGTCACTATAAATCGTATTGGCATGTAAAGTTTGATTACAACATACAAAAGTCAACCCATCAAACGTACTTGGCATAGCAAGAAAAGTTAGATTGCCTTACATCTCCCCATGGCCTTGGATTGGCGCCACAATTATGGAGTGTTGCACCTTTGTACACATCAACACACCACATGTTCAAGAATTATGACGCCTAAATAAAGGGTAATTGACAATGTGTTCAAAACATAACATTTTCCAAAACCTTGCAAATCACCAATGGGAAAATTGTCAATCAGTTGGGCATGTTTTGAGGGAGGACGATCCCTTGTAAAATTTCTTGTATCTATAATTAAAAAATGAAACAGTCATTATAAACCATACTGGCATGTAAAGAAACTAGGAATGCAAACTTTGATTACAACAATATTAAAGTCCCATCAAACGTACCTGGCATAGCAATAAAATATGGATTGCCTTGCATCTTTGTATGGCCTTGGATTGGCGCCATGGTTGTGGAGTGTTTCACCTCTACACACATCAACACACAACATGTTAAAAAATGGCGATGCATAAATAAATGGTAATTGACAAAGAGTTCAAAACATAGCATTTTCCAAACCTTGCAGACCACCAATTGGAGACTTTGTCAACCAGTTGGGCATGTTGCGTCTCCCTATGGCTTTGAATTGACGCCAAGAATGTGGATTGTTGAGCCTCTGCAAACATGAACACACCATGTAGATATGAAACATAAAATAATTCAAACAAGTTTCTCTTACAACATATGAAAAGTCCCCTCAAATGAACCTGGCATGGCAGGAAAAGTTAGATGGTGTTGCATCTCCCTTCGACTTTAGATTGACGCCACCATTGTGGATTGTTGCACCTCTGCAAATAGAAAGACAACACATGTTAAAGAATGGTGATGACTAAATACACTAATCTAAATCCATTAGTCTCGTCAATCTATGAAACTAACCTAGGACCATAGCTAATGCATTGTTTGCTCGAGGACATCCCTGCCTATTGAGGTATTAAAACTAAAATGATTCGTATTCAAATGCATGGACATTCAAATCAATTTCCAAACCACTATTTTGTTTTCTTCTTCTTTGTTTCTTTGTGTGGCCAAAAAAACTCTTCTTCCAATTCAAAGATGAATCAAGAATCAAGAGCATCCAACCCAATTGTGAAGTCAAAATCCATAATGTGTAAACTATTGGCCTCATCCAACATTTTTTTAACCATATCAATCAATTGTTTGGTCTTTCTCAAAGTAGTACAGGGGCTATTTTGAATCAACTATAGGTATCTAAACAACTCCTCTCTAGTGAAATGAAGTGCCTCAACATATGCATCAACACTATAGGTCTCCATAACATCGGTGTTGACATCTACATTAAGGTTTTGCAGCTTTATACTTATTTTGGGAGGGTCATTGAATGTGTTAGCCATTGCATCTTGATGACGTAATGGGTCTAAATTTCCTGAGTTGAAATATAACCAATTGACCTTTATAGCATGCTTGAAAATATTGCCACGAATAGACCAAGGGCATTCACACACTATAAAATTTGTGTGATACTAGTTGACAAAGTATTTTGTATCACGATTTATTTGACTCCCCACCTGATAAGCAAGAGGTGTGCTCTCATGAGGGCAGCAATCATTGTCTGGAATTCTTCTAGATTTTTCTAGCGATGATTCAAATTGCTTCTCTTTCTTATAATTGTTCTAGTATCCTTCTTCTTTCAAAATTCCCTTGAACCAATAACAAGGTTCATCACTTGTTAGGAGCATGTACAACGACCAATCCATCCTACGAGCACATTTCTTCCTTCGATCACATAGAAATTTGTTCTTCAGGTAATAATGGTACGATTCAACAACATTGTTAGTCTCCTGATTATCACTAGAAACACAATTATTGTGGAAATAGTCTAAGAACTTCTCCTCGTTTACAATTTTGCTAAAAAAATCCATGGATTGCATCATCCACATCAACATTGGAAGTATGTTTCATGATGAACCCTAACTCATTGAACATCTCATTCGCTTTTTTCTGGACTAGTGGCCAACCAGTTCACATTTTTTTCTATGCCCTCCGTACATGCCAAACACACAAGATCACATCACACTCTGTGATCCTTCTGCCATATTTAGTGCATTTAAGTGTGAGATTCTTAAAATAAATGCAAGATATATTGTAGCATAACAATATTGAAGTTGGAATACAACCGTGAAATCAAGGGAATGGACCAGAGGATGATTTTCTTGGACGACTGCAACTATGGAATTTAATCAAGGCCTGGATTACCACCAGCTCAAATTCCCATTGCTCGGCATTATCCCATGTGGATTTCTCTGCCTGGTTCTTGTTTAGCAATACCAATTCTGCACTGATTGAGCCAGCCTATTTTGTTATTTTATTGTGATTTGCATATTCAATTGGTCGGTCTCGTACCTGGAAGTAGGATCGAGGGATTCTAATCTTTGTTGACGGTGGGCATCTGAATCTGGAGTTTCTTGGCTAGTCCGGCTGATGTTCAGTTTGATTCTTGAGGTCGAGTGGAGATATTGATGGGGTCTGAAGGTGGTTGGTCTTGCTCTCTTAGCCGTGGATGAGGGTCGGGTATTGGGGGATGTGTGGGGATCGCTGCGATTAACATGGTGTTGATTGCAGATTGCTTGGAATTGTGGATTGGAGGCCGGTCCCTTTCGGTGTTTGGGATTTTTTAACTTCTTCTGGGGTTACCGTCCTGTCAGCGGATTTGTAGTTTGCTTGGTGCCAGGGCTTGGCATGGTGGAGGATTTGGATTACACCTCAGTCGGGGTAGGTGATAGAGAGAATTATGCTGATGGAGATGTCATTGTTGGGTTGACTCGGTCGGGGATTTTTCCTGGACCCTCCATGACAGGTGGGGGGCCAGAGGTATTTTCTGGGCCCGTTCCCAGGGCTTTTTCTTCCAGTGGTCATGTAATGGTTGCCCCGGGTGGTGGATTATTATTGCCAGATGTCGATTCCCTGCTTAGAACTCGAACAGGAATCTCTGCTAAGGCGGACTCACTTAAGAAATCCGCTCAGACGGTTAAAGAACGGAAGAGGAAGGACCAGTTAGTGCTGGGGGTGGATGTTACGTTGGAAGAGGCGGAGGATTTCTCTCTCACTGCTGTGGTTGGACATGTTCGGGGCAGAAGATTTGGTCGTGGTTTCCTTCAGCGTTGGGCGGCGAGGCAGTGGAATATTTTCGTGTCATCAGCCCCTGAAGTCCAGGTTTTGACCAAAGGATGGTTTTCCTTCATATTTAAGAACAAAGGGGAGGTCGATGCAGTTTTACGTCAACAATGGTCAATGTTGGGAGTCCCTCTTGTTCTGAAAATCTGGTCCCCCTTCTTCGATTCAAAATCGGAGAAAATTGATAGAGAGCCGCTGTGGGTGAAGTTACCGAGGTTTCCCATGCATTTGTGGAATGAAACTCGGTTTGCTGAGATTGGGAATTTTCTTGGTGAATATGTGTGTTCTGATTCCTCCCATTTTGAGACTGGCAAGTACACGGTGGCTAAGATATTGGTAAATATCGATCTACGGCTGGGACTCTCTGCTGAGATTAATGTTCATTCAAAGGATGGGGACTATGTTCAAATTATGGATTATGTGGGTGTGCCGTTTAGGTGTCACCGCGGCCACGCTCATGGACATCTGGTAGCTAGTTGCCCTTTACCGTTTCGGACTAGTAAGCCTCTGACCGATGGAGAAGCTGCAGAAGGCGCAGATCCATTGTCGACGGTGAACTCTCAGGTGGTGGTGGATGATGGGAGTGGACCTACTATTGACAGGGGGGTGTTCCTGGATTCTGTGGTACCAACTAATCGTTGTGGGAGGCATGGATCAGAGGATTTGTTGCCACCTTTGGTGAACAAAGGAAAGGAGCATTTTCGGAGGGCGGATCCAGATACTGAGGGGGATTCTTTGTGTTCTGCGACTCCTACTACTCGGGCCTCTTCCCGAATGCTATAGGAGCTGTCCATCAAACAGCGGGGTTCATCAGCGAATCCCTCGGGTGAGTCTAATTTCTTACCTCCTGTTGTATCCTTATCTGATGACTCTATCATTTTGGGGGGGGGGGGGGAAGTCTTGGGTCTCCTCCTCTTTCCCGTACTATCATACAATGTCCGGTAGCTCCTTGTCTCTTGACTGATGTGGATAGTGTTTTCACGTCGCCCATTGTATCCACCAATTACTCTACCAGCTTTGAGGGTAGAAGTATTCGTTATGCTCTTCGAAGTAGGGAGATACCTATAGATGGACCGGGGGGGAAGGGACTTCCTGAATTGGCCTACAGTGTTGGGGGAAAAGGTCGAGGTCGCAAATCCCTTTTGTCTAAAGCTCAAGAACGGGCTAAAGTGGATTTAGTGATGGGTACACAGTCTTCTATTGAGTGGGCACTTAGAGCAGTGAAAGCCCAGGATGGGGGTATTATATGAAACTTTTGTCCTTCAACTGTCATGGGTTGGTGAGTCCCATTAAAAAATCGTCACTTAGGAGGCTGGTCGACTTAAATCAACCGGATGTTTTACTGTTGCAAGAAACTTTGGGTGGCAGTGAGGATGTTGTACGGGCTTTAGAATCTTTGCTTCCTGGTTGGAAGTTTGTTGGAGTGGATGCTCGGGGGCGCTCTAGAGGGCTAGCATCGGGGTGGAAGGTAAAGAGCTGCAGATGTGATAATTCTTGGGGGATCTCTTCTGGTATCGGTTTGGAAATTTGGGATGCTGAGATAGGTCGGATGATCACGGTTCTCAATATCTACGGGCCGTATTTAAATAGGGTTGGATTCTGGGACTCCTTGTTGTGTATGGATATTTTTTAAGGAAGGGATGTGATTTTGGGTGGGGATTTAAATCTTACTCTGGGGTCTACTGAAGTGTGGGGGCCTCGGGCTGCTCCGGATACATTAGCAAATTATTTCATTCAAGCCTTTGCCAGGAAGGATCTTCTTGACATTTTACCACCCAAGTTAACTCCTACTTGGAGGAATAAGCGAGCTGGGGAACATAGGGTGGCTAAAAGACTGGATAGGTTTCTGGTGGCCAATGTATTGGCACTGGGAGTTGATGCTGTCAGACAGTGGGTAGGGTCAGGTGGGATATCTGACCACTGCCCCATCTTCCTGGAGTTACGAGGTAGAAGGAAAAAACCTCCAAGCCCTTTCAAATTCAATCCTAGCTGGCTGAAGGAGAAGGATTTTCTTAAGCTGGTTCAGGATCAGTGGGTTCATCAACCTCATGATTCTCAGATGCATGCGGGTGTACACTTTCATCACAATCTTAAGCGAAATAAAGAGGCCACTATTTCCTGGGCACATGATAATAGGGCGATTGATGATCAGACTTTGCGGGCTGCTGAGATGAATATTGATAGGATTCTCAATAGTCTGGGATTGGGATTTCTGGATGAACAGCAGAAAGGCGAGCTGATGGAGTGGGAACAACGTAGGAATGTGATTCTGTGTGAGAGAGAAGAGATGTGGAGAATGAAAAGTAGGGCGATTTGGCTTCAGTGCGGTGATGAGAATACTAAATTTTTTCAAGCATATGCTAAGGGGAGAAAATTCACAAACTCTATTTGGGAACTATCTTTAGCAGAAGGGGAACAGGTCTCCAGCTTTGATGGATTAGCGGAGCTGGGTGTTAGACATTTTGGAGATTTATTCACTGCACAATCTGGAGCCTCCATTGCTGAGGTTATTCGGGTGACTCAGCTTTTCCCTCATTTTGTGGGGGAGGATGATAATAGACTGTTGATGGAGGAGGTGTTGCCAATTGAGCTCTCGCTGGTTATGCAATCCTTTCAAAAGGATAAAAGCCCGGGGCCAGATGGCTGGCCTATCGAATTCTTCTTAGGATTATATGACTTCTCCGGGGAGGAATTATTGCAGGTGGTGGAAGAATCGCGTAAGGCTGGGTTTGTCCATGGCCCCTTCAACTCCACCTTTATAGCTCTTATTCCGAAGACAGACAAGCCTGACAGCTTTGATGAATTCAGACCTATCTCTCTCTGCAATTGTATCTATAAGATCATCTCTAAGGTTATGGCGAGGAGACTCAAAAATATTTTGTCTCAGCATATTTCTTGTGAGCAATTTGGCTTCTTGGAAGGTCGCCAAATTCATGAGGCCATTGGAGTTGGCCAGGAAGGATTACACACTCTGAAAGTGCAGAAGCAGAAGGGTGCAGTGATTAAGATTGATCTCTCAAAAGAATTTGATAGGGTTAGCTGGCTATATATCCGGATGCTTCTTACTCATCTGGGGTTCTGCTACGTATTTATTCGATGGATTATGGCCTGCATCACTACGGTGAGCTTTGATGTACTGATCAATGGTTCTGCTAGTCCATTCTTCCAAGCGGGCAGGGGTCTACGATAGGGATGTCCCCTCTCTCCGTTGTTGTTTCTCCTTGTTGTTGAAGGACTCAGCCGTTTTATCCTGAATGCAAAAGTTGATGGTTCATTTCGGGGCATATCCATTTCTCAGGTATTGTTTATTACACATCTCCTTTTTGTTGATGACATTCTGATATTTTGTGATGGCACGCGACAGGATTTTGATAAGGTGGTTGAAGGCCTCCATTTAGTGCAAGTTGTTGCGGGTATGTTAGTTAATATGGACAAATCTACTATCACATGCTTGAATTTAACCGAGCTGGAGATTCAAAGATTGGCTAACAAACTACCTTATAGGACTTTGGATATTGATGAAGGATTAAAGTACCTTGGCTTTCACTTGAAACCGAATGCTTATCTGAAGGCTGATTGGTACTGGTTAATTGCTAAACTAGAACAGCGCTTACATGGATGGAGTCATAAATGGCTCTCTCGGGCTGGGAGGCTGGTCTTGGTTAAATCTGTTTTGGAAGCAATTCCGGTGTATTGGATGTCTCTTGCTTGGATCCTAATTGGAGTCCTAGAGCAGATCCGGAGGTTGTGTTTTGCCTTTCTTTGGAAGGGTCTGAGTGAGCATCGTGCATTGGTGTGGGTCCGATGGGAAAAAATTGTTGTCCCTAAAGCACTGGGGGGATGGGGGTTAAAGAATATTTTTTTGTTTGCAAAAGCCTTGGGGTCCAAAGTGTCGTGGCGACTTATCCATACACAAAGTCTCTGGACAAGAGTGGTATATCATAAATATATTGCCCCTCTTACTCTTCTCGAATGGATAAGGCTAGGCAATAAGTCGAGGGCAAATTGCTCTGTGGTCTGGAAAGCGGTGGTGCAACATTTTTCTTTGGTCAATTCTGGATTAGTGTGGAGGATAGGAAATGGGCGTCTCATTTGTATTAGGCTGGACCCTTGGTTTGGCTGCAGGGGAGTTCATGTCCTTCCTATGGAATTGAGGACTTTTTTGGCTGCTAGAGGATGTCATTTTCTGGCTGATATAGAGGATCCGGGATCATCTACTCTTTGGCATCAGGGGTGGATCACTGCACAGCGACTTGAGATCTCTGTGGAACTGCAGGGGGCTTGGGCGGATTTTCTGTGGATCTTAAGACTTACTAATATTCGACTGACCAATAGGGTTGATGAACTTATCTGGGATCACCATCCCTCGGGAATATACACACCAAAGAATGGATATATCCAGCTGAATTTGGAAGTACATAACAGGGAATTGATGTGGTGGTGGAAATATCTGTGGAAGTTAAGGTGTCCGGGTAAAGCAAAATTACTCTTCTGGGCTATACTGGAAAATAAGGCTCCTACCTGGGACATTCTGCAAAAACGCTTTCTCCAGGGCCCGGGGTTCTGTCCTCTTTGTAGGGAAGCGAAAGAGACCATTGCTCATCTATTTGTCCAATGCTGGTATTCACAGGCTGTTTGGGATGGTATTAGCAAATATATGGATTTAAAGGTGAGGTGGAGGGGCGAGAGTGTCCTTGAAGCGTTCCATATGTGGTGGTCAATTTATAAGTCCTCTTCCATCCGGGCCTTCCCGTGTTTTTTCGCCTGGGGTATCTGGATTACCAGAATTAAGTTAATATTTCATGATAGAAGGGTTCCGCTGGAGTCTGTTGTGGCTCACGCAGTGGCGGTTATACAACACTACCAGGCACCTGTCCAAGTGATTAGTTCTCGACCTGTGCGTGTTGAACAGATTGATCAATCCATGCCATGGGCTTTTTTTGATGGTGCTTCATTAGACCATCAATCGGTGTGTGGAGGGGGGGCAGTCCTTTACAAAACTGCGTCCCATTACTTTCAACTCGTGGCTGGATTGGGGAGAGGATCAAATAACTATGCTGAACTTATGTCTCTGAAACTGCTAATGTTATTTGCACTTGAACAAGGATGTCTATCTCTACAGATTTTTAGCGACTCCTTGTTAGTTATTGGCTGGGCTAAGGAGATAACACACTGTCATGTGATGGTTCTATTACCTATCCTGGAGGAGGTGATCAGGTTAAAGCAGTCTTTTAATCACATTACCTTTACACATGTTTACAGGGAGAGGAATGGGATGGCTGATCAGCTCTCCAAGGAAGCGACGCAGCAGGATTTAGCACTTGGCACTTGGAGGATTACTATTCATTCACCTGGGGGCACTTTCAGCTATTATCACAGACCTTTTCATGATGATAATGAGGCATAGATTTGAGTTATAGCTCAGCTTTTGTTGACCAATGATGGTTACGCTCTTCCATTTTCTGTTTACAGTAGTTTTTAAGTAATTGGATATATGCGGTTGTATGGACAGCAGTAGTTGTTCTTGTTTTATGTATGGGACTGATATGATGTTAATATGGGACAGTAAATATGTGACAATGTAGGGATCTCTTTGATTCTACTACATGTGCAGAGTGTAATTTTGTTCATCTATTTGAAATAAAATTACGATTTTTTCTGAGGAAAAAAAAACAATATTGAAGTTACCATGAGGATGATAGCATCCCATAGATCAAAAGAAGAATATTGGAGGGTAAAATCAATAAGTTGATGGTTGAAATTAGGGGATAAAAATACTTTTTTGTTTCACAAATAGGCAAAAGCGAGGCAATTCATAAATAATGTTATGGAAATTACTTCATCAGGTGGAGAGAAGATTATAGATAATGAAGAAATAAAAAAGAAGGCATTTAACCAATTAGGCACTTGCTAACAGAAAAAGGGGAAGTGGATCGTAAAATAGTGGAAACAATGCTTGAAAACATACCATTATTAGTATCCTCAATGGACAACCTTGAATTAGACAGGGAGGTAAAAGAATATGAAGTTATCAACGCCATCTCGGAATTGGAACTAGATAAATCCCCCAACCTAGATAGTTTTACGATTCAATTTTACAAGCATTTACGGTATTTAATCAAGAGGGACTTATGTAAGATGATCAAATGGTCTCTTAAAAAGCACAAGCTTGGAGGTAGTACAAATTCTTCATCCCTAGCTCTTACACCAAAGGAAAAAAAATCCAGTAAATTTCTCAAGGTTTAGGCCAATTTCTCATTACAACACTTCCTATAAGATTATTACTAAGATTCTTGCTACTAGATTAAAGCAATTTATGCCTCAACTAATATAAAAAAATCAGGGAGGTTTTATTTCTCAAAGATAAATTATTAACAACATCATATTGGTGCAAGAAGCAATTCATTCCAGTAAACTCAGAAAAGAAAGAGGCACGGTGGTTAAAATGGATATGGCCAAAGATTTTGACAGAGTTCGACATTCATTCCTCTACTTGGTGATGGGAAAATTTGGCTTTTCGTAGAAATTCATTGGTTGGATCCAAGCTTGTATAGATTCTCCATGGATAACCCCTCTAGTACACGAAAGACCAACAACCTTTTTTCAAGGAACAAGGGGGCTCCAGTAGGGATGTACACTCTCACCTATACTATATATAATCATGGCTGACTCATTGAGTAGAAAGATGGAAGTGGAAAGGAATACCGGAAACCTGCCAAGTATCACAATAGTCAAAGGAGGTAAGGCAATCAACCATTCACAATTTGTAGATTATACTCTTCTTTTGGGGGAGCCTCTTTGTTTATAGCAAATATGTTCAAGACAATTACTCAGGATTATCTACATGCTTCAATAGGTGAAGTGAATAAGCATAATTGTCAGGTTCTAGGATGGAACTTTTCTCCAATCAATTTACAAAAAATTGCTAACAAGCTAGAATTCACTGTTCATAAGGAATGGAACTCTTTGATTTACCTAGGCATTCCTATATTTCTTGGTCAACCTAATGCTTTGGATTGGAAGGGGATATTGGGAAAAATCAGAAAAAGGAATGAGTCAATGGGCTCTCAATGGTTAAATCCAGCTAGTCGGGTGGTGCTTATAAAATATGTTTTAGCATCTCTAGCAATATTTCATAATTATGTTCTCCTAGCCCTAGTTGGGGTCTATTCTCAAATGCATTTGTTACAACAAAAAATTCTATGGCAAAGAGGGAAATCAAACTCTAAGAAATATCATTTAATTAGTTAGAAAATTGTTATTGCTCCTATGGATCACGGAGGGTTGGCATTAAGGGAATCAAGTTTAATGAACAAATCTCTTGGTGCAAAAATATTGTGGAATCTCAACACTGCAGAAGAAGCTTGGTGGAAATATGTTCCACATAAAAAATATACCCAAACATAAAGAAACAAAATTATGGATCAAGAATTTAAATCTAGACCCTGTATAGCGATCTGGAATCTTTGCAAAGATTCTATTGAAGTTATGAGAGGGAGTATCACTTGGATGGTTGAAATGGAGAGGACATCATAATATGGGAAGGCATAATTCTATATAAGTCCGCTTTAAAGGAGAATATTCAATTAGTTCAACTACAAACATGGATGAATAATAATAATTTACATCTACTAGAGGATATAGTGGACTGAAACACTGACAGATATTAGATAGGCTGGAAAACTCCAAATCTTTCAGAGAAACTGAAGCAACAATGAAGCAACAATGGCAAGAGTTAGTTCTCCATTTTTATGGTGTAGCACCTTTAGGCCACTCATTTCTTGACAGTAGGGTTTGGGGAAGGAAGTGTGGAAACTATATGGTAAAAGAAGGATATTGCAATCAGAATCAACTTCATTGCTCTCTTCCTCAAAATTCGGTTTGGAAAGCTATATGGAAAAGCAACGCTCTGCCTAAACTAAAGTTGTTCAATTGGATTTTAAATCATGGACGAGTTTTAACTTTTGACAATCTTCAAAGAAGAGGAATTCATGGACCCTCTCAGTGCCAATTTTGTAAAAAGGAGGGAGAAACGATTAACCACCTTTTTTTGCAATGTGAATTTGTTACAAAGGTCTGGAGCAAGAGCATGGTTGGATTGAGTATTAGAAAAATTGTGTTGACTACCTTACATGAGTCCTATTTAAATTGGCATAAAAGATATCCAAGTAAATTTATAAATAAGCCTTTGCTAAAACGGGTTTGGAGAGCCCTCCCATATTTTATTTTTTAGAAAATTTGGTTGGCTTGAAATGAAAGCATTTTTAATAATAAGCAATTTCAACTAGGAATGGTAGTGAGTCAAGCTCATGAAATGCTAGTAGAAATCATTAAAACAAAAGGTAAATCCAAGCAACAACTTGATAAATTGGATGTTGAAGAAAGGAATTGGATACATACTCTGATGTCTACTTCAAAGCTGCCAAAACACTTAATAGTTAAACCAAGGGTCAGAGAAGTTGAGAAATGGGGGTTGAGAATAAAGAAGTAATGAGTGAGGGATTGGATCATAACTCAAAACAAGCATTTTTTTTTATGGAGCATCAAAGAGAAATCTAGGTAGGGTTAGTAGGTGTAGGGGGGCGGGGGTGCTCTTTGACCCTAGAGGAAATCTTGAGAAAAGTTATGCATGGGGTTTGGGAATAATGACAAATAATCAAGCAACAACAATGACCATGTGGCAAGGTTTGAAGCATGAAAAAATTTTGGAAATACAATCATTGTTTCTTATATGGGATTCCATGGTCATAATTAGACATTTAGTCTCATAAACTAATCTAAAAGACATGATACTAGCAATATTTTTTGAGAGAATTCGTCGGGAAATCAGTAATCTCGGGAAGTAAGGTTTTTCCAAGTTTTAAGAGCCCTCAATAATGAGGTTGATATCCAAGCAAACAAGGCATGTAACCTTCCAAAGGGGGTCATAAGAATAAATGAAGAACCTAACTATCAAAACATCATACCCTAAGTATGAGTTATACATTATGGATCAAAGGGTTTTCAAACATCAATGCAACAATTTTGGTGAATGTGATGGGATCAACAGGTGGATGGGAAATCCTGGGAACGGATTAGCATTAACCTTGTATTTTAATGTTTCTCAAAGAAACACAAGGAATACATCCTACACGGTACGTCTTGCACACTGGAATTCAAGGTTTGCAATCATGTCTATGGTACGAATATATTTTGCCTTCGTTGGGGTTATGTTTGGAGTAATATCGAAATTTATCTTTTTTATCGGAGTTTCTTCCTTTGATGAGTTGTTGGTATCATGGAATTTGAAATAGAGGGAAGCTGGTGATGATGAAAGATTCATAGAGTTTCTTTAGAGGAGTTTGTGCATTAGGTTATTGATTTGGATAAGTTTAGTGGGGAGAATAATTGGAGCAGAACCCTGAACAACTGCATCATTAACTCTTGTTGGTGGTATGTGTATCCTGAAGTGTTGCATTTTCATCAGTTTACTGGGAAGAACTAAAATAAAGGGGTGACCAAGAACTTGTGCAAAAGCTCTAGTGGCAGCTTTCACGTTCCTAAAGAACTCCTTTCTCTCAGCTAGGAAATTTGTCAATCACTAGGTCTGGGGAGAAACTTGCAATGGATTGAAGACTGGGAGTAAAGCACTGAAGAAATGACAACGAGCCATCAAAGGTCAACCAGTGTGGATTTAATACTTAAACTTGGGCTATATATTTGTAGCGATCTGGTTCGCAATAATTTTGAACTAGAGTTACTCCTCACCTCAATTAATTTCGATTTGGAGAAAATAAAGAAGGTAAATCTAATATATAATTCAACATGGAGCCTGTGTGCAAGTAGTATAAGTTACAAAATTAGAGCAATTCCTCATGTTATTGAATTGTGGAAAGAAAGCAGTTTGGTAATCCCATCTATGGTGTATTTAGACTGAGTTGCATTGTCTGTCACGTCCTCGGTCGCCCTAGTGCCCTTAAGAGGCGATGGGAGACCCACTGTTACAGTTTTTTCCAACAATTAACTCTGATTTTACACATAGCCGTAATGGCCATCGATCCACAATGGCCTCCGATCTGCAATCCGTAGTCGGAATTCAGAAATCAGACTGCCACAATTACCCTTCCGCAGAAATCGTGCTCCCAACTTCCGCAATCCGTAATGCAGAATTCAAAAGCCAGAAATGTGGAAATCCAATGCGCCAACCCCACAGAAAACGTCCTTCCAACTTCCGCAATCTGTAATCCAATTTGTGGATGCGGAAAGTCAGAAATCCCACGCGCCATCCCGTGGAATTCGCCATCCCAACTTCTGCAATCCACTTTGCAGATGCAGAAAGGCGGAAGTCTAGCCGCGCAACTCCAACAGTCGGTCCCCGACCTCCACAATCCGCACTACGGATGCGGAAGGTCGGGACCATAGACCCCTGCACCAGCAACTTCACCTACAACTTCTGAGGATGATAACTCCTCCATCCTTAGGCCAAATTGGACAAGGACGGTACCATTGGAAATATCTTGGAGATATCTATCCACTGGTATGATTCCCTACCAAATATGAGTACTCTAACCTTGTCATTTTTCCAACTGGAGTCTGGCCATAACCTCCCCTATGTGCCTTTACCCTTCTGCAAGGAAATCTACTTGCCTTCTGACATGGCTTCTCCCTTCACCTGACCTACAGAGGGTCATTAAACACAGCAGGGGTTTGTCTACTTCCTTCCCCAAATCCAGTTGAGGCCATACAGTTCCCCTAAAGGTGTATGCAATGTATAACAAATACATATAATGAATGAAGTTAAACCCAATCAATACATCTAGTACATGCAAGATTAGCAACACAATAACACAATCAAATGATTAACAATCAAACATGCATATGTTGCATACTCAAACTTATACATAACCTTCCTACTGATTAATTTCATGTAACCATTCATTCAATAACTTGAACATAGCAGGCATCACATAACATAAGGAAATGAGCATCATTTTACACCACGAAAAGCACTTATCTTGTAAATGAAGTTGCCCAAGCAACTAGCTAAGTGAGAGCAACTTTCCACCCAACCTTAGGTCTCTTTCTAGCCTATACTCTTTCAGCTGAGAGACCACTCCCGATCTGGGTTGTGTATCCACTAAGGAGGGCTAACTAGGCTCTCTCACAGTCAAGGATTCCATCCCAATGCTAAGCCAACCAACAGTTGGGTTTATCAAACATACAAGGCAACAGGGAGGATGATGCTAAGACAGTGAGCTCAATTATAGAGATACAGGCATCTCAGGCTACTCAGCAGACATGGTACCCACATTATCTACCTCACCCAACATGAGGAAGGCCCTCTTCTCTGCTGAATAGTCCCTCAAGCCCCTTTCCCTCCAGTTCTCTTCAGGGTGGGCATAGAAAGGTCCAACTGTCATTTTCCTGAGACTTTCATCCTTCATTGGGTTTATCAAGCGGATCCAACCCTATGTTTGACCTTCTTCTTTGTTATTCAAGATGGGCTCTTCTCAGTGTTGCGGCCTAAGCTCTGCCCCGAGACTCGGTCCTCTGCAAACAGTTCTAAGTGTTCTCATGGCTTCACTAAGCTTCTCACACTCTGTAATTCATCCACAGAATCAGATCCAAGGATTTCCCAACCCGCTTCACTTCCTACGTAGGGTTTCTTTGTATCCTCAGCTCTACAAATTCGGCTTACACAAAATTGTGATTTTCTCTCTTCTGCTTCACGGCTGGGTTCTGCAATGCGTGATGACTGAGGTTCGTGGGTCAACAATGGGATAGGGATCAGGGTGAGCGAATTCCCAGGTGTAGAGTGGCTTAAGGGACAAGTAAAACAAATCCATACCTGTAAAATTAGTCATAGCAGATCTAATGAACAAGTAAATCAATCAAAACAGATGAACATAGAAAATATGGTGTAAAACATGCACAGTGCTCAATATCCCAATAAGGGTGAATAATTACAATACAATAATCTGACAATGACTTAGCAATTTGAATTGACTAAGTAGGCCATTCGAATCACTGAATGGAGTAGCTTGACTCCAACTAGGAGTCCTCATCATCAATCAATGGTGGTCATCAATGCACAAGAACCAGTCATCCAGGTGTCAATCTGAGTCTAACTGAGTGTAACATGTGTAACTGAAGTGTGTAGCACTGATATAGGGAAGTGGGCTCAGTGGAGGGCGCATGGGAGTCTAACTGAAGTCAGAACAAGTCATCTAGTCAATATGGAGGTCCAACGGAGTGAAACAGTCAGTCGGGAGTGAAACTAGCCTCAAATCAGGGAGAATCGGAGCTAACTAAGTGTAACTGAAGTGGAACTGCAGTGGTAGGTGAAGAAGTGCACCGTTCTTTGGCGGTAGGTGAGAAGTGGGCACCTTCCTGACTAGGAGGGCTAATGAACTGAAATAAGAAGCTCCCGGGTGCTAGAATAAGGTGGCTAAGGTGCTGGAGGCATCAACCTGGTGACTGGGATGCATGCAAACCCTAATTGCATGCAAAATCCTGAAAAAGATGATGTGGATATCCGAACACCCCCCCTCAAGCTAGACTATGATGTGCAAAAAATAATGTGGGGCCCTGGTAACTAAGACCAAAGTTCACCCCAATACAATAATCCAAAAAATGTTGAAAATAAACTAAGTGAGGAAAGAGGGAAAACCCAGTGGGAAGAAAGCCCCCCCTCAAGCTAAAGCATAATAATGGATCAATCTGTCTCCACCATGATGGAACTCACCCCCAACAGTGAACGGAGGTAAGAGAAATTCTTCTCAGTGAAGCTCTTGGTGAAGATGTCTGCAATTTGCTCATCAATAGGGCAATATTGCAGAATGATGGTGCGATCATGCACCAACTGTCGAATGTAATGCATATGAATCTCAATGTGTTTGGTTCTCTGCCGCTGAACTGGATCTGTGGAGATCTTGATAGCACTTTGATTTTCACAAAATAGGATAGTCGAAGTAGTGCCACCAAAACCAAACTCAGAAAGAATACCCTGCAACCAAACCGCCTGAATGCAGGCATTGACTGCCCCTCGATACTCTGCCTCTGCTAAAGAAAGTGCAATGGCTGCCTGCTTTTTGTTGGACTAGCAAATAGCACCATGACCAATCATGAAAACATAACCGGAAGTGGACTTCCGATCAATGCTATCACCTGCCCAATCTAAATCAGTAAAACCAATGAAATCAAGCTCAGAATCTGCAGCATAATGTATGCCAAAATGTTTTGTACCTTGCACATACTGCAAGATCTGCTTGGCTGCTCGCCAATGAAGCTCATGGGGTTGCTGCATATACCCTGACACGGCACTCACGGCATATGAAATATCAGGCCTTGAGTGTGTCAAATAAAGTAGTGAACCAATCAACTGTCGATACATACTGCAATCTGCAAGCGGTGTAGAATCTCTCTCCTCAAGACTGATTCCTGAGAGGAATGGGAATGGGGATGCCTTACATTCAGCCATATTAAAATTCAATAACAGGTCGGAAGCATATTTTTTCTGAGATATAGTGATCCCATCAAAATTTTGAGCTATCTCCAAGCCCAAAAAGTGACTCAGCAAGCCCAAATCGCTCATGTCAAAAGCTAGATTTAAGGCAGTTTTTAGCTTGTTTATTGAAGTAAGAGTGCTACCAGTAATGAGAAGATCATCAACATAAAGTACAATAACCAACAAATTACCTTTAACTCACTGAAGATACACATTCGGATCAAATTTGCATCTTTGGAAATTCTGAGAAAGAAGGAAGGAGTCCATCTTTGCGTACCAAGCTCTTGGGGCCTGTTTTAACCCATACAAAGATTTCTTCAATCTGCAAACTAATCATGGATCTGATGTGTAGCCCTCTGGCTGCTGCATATATACCTCTTCAGCAAGGTCTCCATGTAGAAATTCACTCTTCACATCCATGTGGTGCACTTCCCAGTGCTTGGATGCGGAAATAGCCAAAACAAGGCAGATGGAATCCATCTTTGCAATCGGTGCAAAGGTCTCAGTGTAGTCCACTCCTTGGACTTGGGAGAAACCTTTTGCCACCAAACTTGCTTTGTATTTGCTGATAGAGCCATCAGCAACAACTTTCGTGCGGTAGACCCATTTACACTTCACTAATTTTCTTCCAAGTGGAAGAGAAACTAGCTCCCATGTATTGTTCTTTTGAAGAGAACTGTACTCTTAATCCATGGCACTTTGCCATCTCGGATCTCGGTGGGAAGAATAGTATGATGTGGGATATGAACTAGTCATCAAATAAAAAATCTCAGGAAGTAATGGATCAGAAATTGAAAGAGCCATACCTGCTCTTTGAAAGTCCGCTCTTGTTCGTCTCAAATCAGCAGGATTTCCAAGGTTCGAACCAGCAGATTGAAGAGTGTTTTGGGCCCACTTTGGTAACTGAGGAGGATCATAATGGTCGGATTCCAAACCTGATATGTCATGATCATCATGTGCTTCTAAAATATCAGAAATATCAGAACTGATATCTTCATTATCGCTGCACGGATCTTCTTCTGGTGAAGGCGGTGAAATGGCAGTTTCTTCCTCTACTAGTTGCAATTCTTGAAGCGGTTCTTCAAATTGCACACTGCGCTCTATGAATATCTTTTTAGATCTGATATCCATGAGTTTATATGCTTTTGATTCTTCTCCATATCCTATCAGTATGCACTCAATACTTTGTGGATCCAAAGCTCGTCTCTTCTTGGAAGGAATTCTAGCCCATGCAGTAGAGCCAAAAACTCTCAAATTTGACACATCCGGTTTGTGACCAAAGAATGCTTTGAAAGGAGTCATACCTTTCACAGATGAATGTAGAACACGGTTCTATATGTATGCAGAAACATTGATTGCTTCATCCCAAAGATTTGCAGCCAAACCTTTTGATTCAATCATGCATGTAGCCATCTCTTTCAGTGACCGATTTTTCCTTTCCGCTACACCGTTCTGCTGGGGTGTGTAGGGAACTGTATGTTGGATCTGAATTCCACTTTGGGAACAAAGTTGCAGCAACTCGGCCTTGATATATTCTCCACCATTATCAGATCTAAGAGCTTTGATCTTTCTCTCAGTGGCGGTCTCAACAGAAGCCTTAAAAACCTTGAATTTTCCCAGCACTTCTGACTTGTTTTTGAGAAAAAATACCCATGTAAAGCGGGAAAAATCATCAACAAATGTCAAAACATACCTTGAACCATTTAATGACGTATGGGGCAGCGGACCAATGATATCAGAATGTATCAGCCCCAAAACTGTAGAAGCTCTGCTAGCTTTGCCGCGGTCGAATCTGTGCTCGGGGTGCTTCCCAATAATGCAACCAGTGCATATTCCCTTCGAGGAACGGAGTTGTGGAAGACCATCTACCATGGAATTGTTTGATAACAGCAGCAAATACTTATAATTAAGATGTCTAAATCTTTCATTCCAAAGCCTACTAACCTCATTACCATGTGTGCGAAGAGCAGTGGGCTTTGCAAGCGGAATAAAGTGTGAAAACTCATAGCATTTTGCAGTGTGGTTCGCCTTTCCGACTGCAACAAGTCTTCCAGTTTTGATATCAGAAATTTCAACTATATTAGGGCTGAATGTAACTTGCTTCAGTTCACCAATGTGTGTCATTTGATACACAGAAAGAAGATTTGAAGCCAAGGAAGGCACATAGAAAACATTCTGAAAGCTTCCATGATCTACATGAATCGTACCTTTACCCTTTGAAGAAATTTTTGAGTCATCTCCCAAATGGATGGGGATGGAGCTGTTTGGATCGAATGAAGAAAAAGAATCAATATTTGCAGCCATATGATTCGATGCACCTGAATCTATCAAGAGAGTAGTGGGCTTCGAAATAGTTTCCATGAGTGCTTGTCCTCTTTCATGATCATCATTCCTATCCTTCTTCCTTGCACCGTCAGGAAGAGTTATGTTGTTCTTTTCCAAAAGGAGGGCCATTTGATCTATAGTCTTCTTCATACATGAACATTCGGGATGAAAGCCACGGTTGCAATAAGTACATTTAGATTTTTGGTTACCTTCTTTGCCCTTTTGCTTGAACTTCGAACTGGATGGTGCATCCGTCTGTTTGCCTTTCTCTCTTTGCTTGTGAGGTTCGAATTTGGGCTTCTCCTTCTTTTGCTTTCCTTTACCATTCGAGATCTTGGGTCCTTGAACACATAGGGCTGAATCTTTGGAACTTATGGACCCCATTTGAATCAACTTATCATGCTCTTTTGTGACGGATTCAATGAAGGCATTCAAGGTAGGCATCTTCCAATTCGGGGTAGTTAGCCGACCGGAATTGAAAGTAGAGACAAATACCAAATAATCTTTACCAAGCTTGTTGAGAATGGAGAGGATCAATTGCTTATCCTCTTTGATAACTCCACTGTTCTTCAACTGCATGTTCAAGTTCTTGAATTTTGTGAAGAATTCATTAATGGTCTCGAAATTCTCAGGACTAAGGGCAATCAATTCATTCTCTATTTGAAAAGCCCTAAGCTCGTCCTGCTTGCCAAATAGTGTTTCAAGTTGCTCCCATATAGCTTTTGGAGTCTTCAATCCGCTGAGATGGAAGTGAATATATTTGGAGATGGAGAGACAAAGAAGACCATAAGCTTCATCAATCTTGTTGTAGTGTTTGGTTCTATCTGACAAGGTGTTTGGCTCCAATTCAAGACCAAGAGTGACTCGATAGTAACCTTTTGAACATAATATGATCTCCATATCATCTTTCCAATCAAAATAATTGAATGGGGTGAGGATAGGCTTTGAAGAAGAGTATTCCATTGCTAGGAGCGAGTGCACACTGATGTAGAAATGCTTGCAAGGGCAAAGTAGCAAATGCAATTGATGGAGACAATAACCTGCAAATCACAATAAAACCAAGAACAATGAGGTCGAACAATCCACCATTTTAGAGTTGCATCACACCTGGGATTGGAGATCAAGCAATGTTGAATAGGTCCAATGTATTAGATCTAGGATTTATGTGGAAACTCAAGCTTCTGGAGTGGTATTGGAAGTATTTTCAAGCTTTGCATGCACAGGAGCGAATGCCCTTGAGATCTTTCATGCCAAAACTTTTTGTAATTTTTGAGCAAATTCACTCAAATCCTCTTGTAGAAACACCTGTAGAAAATAGATCTTGTCCCTGCAATGGCTCTGATACCATGTAAAATTAGTCACAATAGATCTAATGAACAAGTAAATCAATCACAACAGATGAACATAGAAAATATGGTGTAAAACTATGTAAAACATGCATAGTGCTCAATATCCCAATAAGGGTGAATAATTACAATACAATAATCTGACAATGACTGAGCAATTCGAATTGACTAAGTAGGCCATTCGAATCACTGAATGGAGTAGCTTGACTCCAACTAGGAGTCCTCATCATCAATCAGTGGTGGTCATCAATGCACAAGAACCAGTCATCCAGGTGTCAATTTGAGTCTAACTAAGTGTGACATGTGTAACTGAAGTGTGTAGCACTGATATAGGGAAGTGGGCTCAGTGGAGGGCGCATGGGAGGCTAACTAAAGTCAGAACAAGTCATCTAGTCAATCTGGAGGTCCAACGGAGTGAAACAGTCAGTCGAGAGTGAAACTAGCCTCAAATCAGGGAGAATCGGAGCTAACTGAGTGTAACTGAAGTGGAACTGCAGTGGTAGGTGAAGAAGTGCGCCCTTCTTTGGTAGTAGGTGAGAAGTGGGCGCCTTCATGACTAGGAGGGCTAATGAACTGATGTAAGAAGCTCCCGGGTGCGAGAATAAGGTGGCTAAGGTGCTGGAGGCATCAACCTGGTGACTGGGATGCATGCAAAGTGCATGCAAACCCTAGAATTTGCATGCAAACCCTAAATGCATGCAAGATCCTGAAAAAGATGATGTGGATATCCGAACAATACCCTGCCATACAAATCTCACGGCCGCTCCATACTCAATCGACTTCATGGACTGGTTTTCTCAGCCAACCTCTTCCAACAGCATTAATGTCAACATGGGGAGTCAAATGGGTTCACAGATGGACATGTGGCAGCATGGTTTCCAATCCCACAACCCTCTCACCTCTCTCTAGTGGATACACATGGCCCCTTCTCATTGGTTGCCTCCTTAGCCATTTTTTTGGTAATTCATTACAATATTTAATAATTACATCATTTATAATCTCTCATGGCTTAACAGCACATGGATTATCATAATATCAAATACTTTCCTATGCAAATAAAAACTGAACATCCTCTAGTGGGGCCTTGGCCTTGAGCTCCACACTAGGGAAAACACACATTGCATGTATACAATATTTACATTGAATCCAATAAACCCTAAGGGTCAAAATAGGGGTATTACAACTCCCTCCCCCTTAGAACAACATCGTCCTCGGTGTTCTCAAAACTGAACAAAAATGGGAATTCCTCTCTCATGGAATCCTCCAGCTCCCATGTGGCCTCTTCGGGACTAAGGTGCTTCCATTGCACCTTCACATGTCTGATGGCTCTGTTCTTGAGCAAACTGACCTTCTTGTCTAGGATGCGCATAGGCTCCACTTGGAACTCTCCCTCTGGTTCCACCTGTATCACATTCCAATCAATTATGTGATTAGGATCATGTACATATTTCTTAAGCAAAGAGACATGGAAAACATTTTGAGCTTTTATGTTAGCAGGCAATGCAATCCTATATGAAACTGGTCCTATCCTATCAAGGACTTCAAATGGCCCATAATATCTTAGTGCCAACTTGGCACAACTCGTCAACTTCATGGAACTTTTCCTTGGTTTCACTTTAAGTAAACATGATCCCCAATCTGAAATTCCTTATGCACTCTTTTCATATCTGCATGTCATGTGCTACCTTCAGATTCTGCTTGATCTTAACATTCTCTTGCTCCATCTCTCTGATCATCTCTGGTCCAAGCATTACCCTGTTCACTGGGCTATCCCAACTCACTGGAGTTCTGCATCCTTTGCCATACAATACCTCAAAAGGACTCATTCGATGTCCATTATTGTATGCAAATTCTACCAAGTGTAGATAGTCTTCCCACTTGGATGGTTTATCCATCATATACATCCTCAGCATGTCTTCAAGAATCTAATTCACCCTCTCAATCTGACCATTTGTTTGACGATAATATGATGTACTAAACTTCAGCTGATTCCCTAATTCATGGAACAATCCCTTCCAAAAATTGGATGTGAACTTTGTATCACGATATGAAATCATTGCCTTGGGCAATCCATGCAATCTGAATATCTCCTTCGTGAAGATATTTTCTATGTCATTGGTCTTATGAGTGGACTTGACTGGTATGAAGTGAGATACCTTTGATAGCTTGTCCACCACTACCATTATTGAATCATGCTTCCTTACTGTCATTGGCAAACATGTTATAAAATCCATAGAGATTACTTCCTACTTCCATTATGGAATGGGAAAAGGATGCAACAATCATGTTGGATGTTGATGTTTTGCCTTGACTTGTTGGCACTTTTGACACCTAGCAATGTATTCTTCTATGTCTTTCTTCATCCCATGCCAAAAGTATTGCTTTCTTGCTGTTGTTATAGTTTTATGATATCCTGAGTGTCCCAAATATGGCATTTGATGTATCTCATCCATCACTAGCTTCTTCAAATCTACACTATTTGGAATGTACAATATGGTACCTTGATAAATGAGAACATCATCATCACCCAGCTAATATCTTGCATACTTTTCATCCACATTTCCCTGCTGCAATTTTTCTTTGACTTGAAGGTAAGCTTCATCACTAGTTTGAGCTTCAAGAATTATGGCCTTCAAATCTGATTTACACATACTTACTGCTGCAACATGGAATTTTCTGCTAACAGCATCTGCAACCTGATTCTCCTTACCTTTGACACGCTTAATTTCAAGGTCAAATTCACAAAGAAACTCCATCCATCTAGTTTTCCTAGCATTCATATTTGGCTGGTCAAATAAATATGTCAAGCTCATGTGGTTTGTCCTGAGCTCAAATCTTCTTCCCAACAGATAATGTCTCCATCTCTTGAGAGCATGAACTATGGCTGCTAGCTCTAAATCATGCATGGCATAGTTCCTTTCATGCTCCTTTAACTTTCTTGACTCATAGCAAATTACAAATCCTTCCTGCATGAGCACTCCACCGATCCCTTCAATGCAAGCATCTGTGCACACTACAAAATCTTTCTTCGGATCTGCAATCTTCAGAACAGGAGCACTAGTAAGCAATTCCTTAAGCTATTGAAAGCTTTTCTCACATTTTTCAGACCATACAAACTTGATATTCTTTCTCTGCAATGATGTAATTGGGTGAGCTATCTTGGAGAACCCATCAATGAACCTTCTATAATAGCCTGCAGGACCCATAAAATATCTAACATTTGAAACATTCTTTGGAGTAGGCCAATCCATTATGGCTTCAATCTTTTCTGGATCCACTGCAATTCCTTCCTCCGAGATGACATGACCCAAATACTGTACCTTCTGCTGATAGAAATCGCACTTGCTTAGTTTTGCATACAATTAGTGTTCTCTAAGGACTTGCAACACCATTCTTAGATGTTCATTATTCTCTTCTTCATTCTTTGAGTAAACAAGAATGTCATTCAAGAACACAATCACAAACTTATCCAAGTACTTATTGAAGACACTATTCATGAGACACATGAAAGTAGCAGGTGCATTGGTAAGACCAAATGGCACCACTGTGAATTCATAACGGCCATACCTTGTTCCGAAAGTTGTCTTATGAATGCCTTATTATTTAATATTCACTTGATGGTATCCATACCTCAAGTCAATCTTTGAAAACACTCTAGCTTCCTTCATTTGTTCAAACAAGTCATCAATTCTTGGCAACTGATACTTGTTCTTAACTGTCACTTTATTTAGCTGCATGTAATTAATTCATAGCCTCAATGTCCCATCCTTATTCTTGACAAATAACATTGGTGCTCCCCAAGGAGATACACTTGGTCTGATATATTCCTTGTCCATTAATTCTTGCAGCTGCATCTTCAACTCTATCAATTCTGGTGTGCTCATTCTATAAGGAGCTTTGGAAATTGGTGCTACCCCTGGAACAAGGTTGATGGAAAAATCAATATCTCTCTTGGGTGGCAGTCCTGGCACTTCATCCGGAAACACATCTTGGAATTCTTGCAACAGCTGAAAGTCTTCTATCCTTGGTCCCTTGTATTCTAATGAATATGATATGTGGAGTGCATAAAGTTGGCAGCCGTTCTTATAAAACTTTCTCAGTTGTAGGGCTGAAATATGCCTTACTGAAACTTGCTTAGGAATTCATTTTACCAAACCTGGCCTTCCCTTTTCATCAATTCAGTCAAGTACTTTCTCATAGCAATCAATCTTGGCTCCATGTCTTTCCAACCAATCCATACCAATTAGGACATCATAAGATCCGAATGGTAAGACATTTAAATTTACATGTGTGAGGAGTCCATTCAACTCTATGGGGCACTCCATCACTACTTCACTTACCTTTATCTTGGTCCTTGTGGCTAATTGAACTTTCCAAGCCTTACTATGCCTTACTTTGCTAAGGGAACAACCTTCAACCACCCTAGGGGACACATAACTATGAGTAGATCCTGTATCAATCAAAACAGAAATAGATTACTTAGCAATCTTACCTTCAATTTCTACCACTGTTGATTGATGGTCTGCTTGGTGATCATCCAATGCTGCATAAATTTGAGGTGTTGCCCTTTCCATATATTCCACTGTAGTGTTGAGATATTGTAACTTCTAAGAATACTATATATGTACTTTATTATTCCAGAGATGTTTCATTCCTCCATGAAGATATTATTGTATATCTGGAGATGTTTATTCCTCCATCGGAATGTGGTAACTTGGGTTATTAGACTTCCCTAGTGGGGGTCAGCCCTGTATGTGTTATGTGGGTCAAAGAGTTGTTAGACCATCCTAGTGGGGTCGGCCCAGTTAGTTGTAGTGGGGTGTTTAACCCAGTGGTATAGTTGGAGCTGACCTAATTAATATAAAGTACAAGTCGGAGATGTGTATAAATAGAGAAGGCGTGTTCCTCATTATACACACACTTCCCTCACTTGAAATGTAGCGCACTTGTGAGAGAGAGGTCTGCTATGGAGGAGGAGGAGATCATGTCTTTGGTTTGCATCTTTGTATATTGCTGGTCATCTATATTGAGGAAGCTTTGCTGGGTTTTTTTATAGCATGAGGGTTTCCCAGGATAAATCTATGTCTCTTGTGTTTATGTTGTGCTTGTTGTTTCTTCAGTGATCCTGTATATGCTATTATTGTGAAATGGAATGTAATGCTGATATTTTCTATCTTATCATATTGAATCTTAACATGGTATCAGAGCTAACCTGAAGGAAGACAATGTATGGCACTTACGACACTTGCTTCACTTGCGATAATTTCAAGGTTTGGGTTTTGTATAGCAAAACCCAGTCATCGTGGAACTTTCGCTATAAATCCATTTTGGTGAAGGTTCAGGATCTGAAACCTTTAAAGGTCATAGATAACATCCCCAGGTACCTTGTGTCCAAAGGACACCCTCAGATTCGTTGTACTTTGTGAGTTATGATCAATACAAGTTAGGGTTTCTGCCTCTTCCAGATCTCAGTCAAATTCAGGTGACCTAGGAAAAAAGGTCATAACTTGGGCTAGGAAGCTCCAAATGAAATTTTGTAAAACGTGACAGGTAGTTCACAGACTGTACTATCTCAAGACACTTTTTCAGAGGCTGAAGTTGAACCAGTGACACGTGGCACACCATACAAGTTCACTCTCCTGTTTTGTCCCATAAACAGGTCATGTTGCGACACTTGGCATAACTTTCTCTGAGAAAATCCAAATGAGGTCAAACCTATCAGGATGGAAAGATGACAGGTCAGGCTACCACAGAAAAAGTTTTCAGACCCTGTGGATAGAAAAGTTTGGAGTTACAGTAGAAAAAAATCAGGTGCATATTTCTGTCAAAACAGAATTATTTTTTAAGCACCTTCATTCATGACTTCCGGAATTTAGGGTTTCGAAGAAAGTTGGAATTTTTGGAATCGAAGTCCACGGCTAAATGATACTCAGGAAAATCAAAATTTAGAGACCAAGATCGAATTTTTTGGTTGGGTAGAAGACCGGGCTTGATCAAACCCCAGTTCGGGATTTTGATCGGAAAGATGGAAAATTAGGTCTTCAACAAAAGTTGGAATTTTTTAAGTATGTGACCACAGCCAAAAGCTCCTCAGAAAAATAAGAGTTTAGAGCCTTGGATCGAACCTTTTGATTGGGCAGAAGGGTGGGATTCATCAAACCCTAGTTCGGGATCCTATCCAGAAGATCCAGAAGTTTCGAAGGCAATTTTGAGGGGTCAAATTTTGGAGATTTCAAAATTGAAGTATGCAAGTTTGATCAGCTCAGCAAGACACATCCTTCCATCCATTCAGAAGTATGAAAGTCAAAGATTGAATTTTTAGGGTTTCTCTAACAAACCCTAATCAAGCTCCAGATCAAGTTTCAGGGGGAGTTGAGGCTAAGGCCTTACATAAGAAGACTACAAGAAGTCTCGACAGGTATGACTTAAGAAGATACAGGTATGTCTTGAAATCTGATTCTTGATATGGTTGTCTTCATATTATTTATTAGTACAATCTTGATTAATGTTAGAATTGTCTTATCACCCTAGTAAAAGTATGTGAATGACAGAAGACATTCATTGATTAGGGCTATATGATTGTACTAATGCACTGCGGTGTTGTGTGAGGTTGATGTTGTCTGCTAACAAGATACAGGTACATCATGAAATACAAATCAAGTTCCATGACCATGACAACATGAAGACAAAGACTCATCCATAATCCTTGATCACATAGAAGTTCTACTTACGAGGTATGTATGACTTTGTTCTATTATGCTTAACCTATGAGTTATGCAGGTTCTAGCACAGGATCTATATAAATCATTGAAGAGAACAAAGAAGATATTGTTTAGGTATGTTAGACATAACTAAGCAGGTATACTAATCCAGGTATGTTTTCCTAGAATCTTACCTTGTGTTAGGATCCCTTATATAAGTGTACTTGGTATGATTGGTTATGCTTATTCATAAAGTTAGAAATGTAAGTAATCAAGGGTTTATGTATATTACGTCTCTTATCTTGATTGATGATTTAATTAACTAGAAGAGTCCTATGATCAAATAAGAATATGCATGAGTAAAAGAAGACTTCCCTGAAACCTTGAATACTAATGTTTATTATCTATGATCATGACTATACATATTCAAGATTATTTAGAATTATAATGTTTTGATAATATTGAGATTATACTAATGAATGTATGTTTGTGTATGAGATCATGAGGATGACACTAGTGCACACTTGAGCATGCATAGTGGTACATAATGAATAGAAGTTCAAAAGTCATATAGAAGATCAAGCGGGAGGCAACCACACAAACATAAAAGATAAGTATTTGAGTTGTTATTTGAAATAGTAAATGATATTGCTTGTAATAGTTGTATGCATATTTGTATTCCTAGAATATATCATGCTGAGTGTAGACATTCATATAACATTGAATCGTATACTACTAATATGCATATGATTGGTAAGTTGGACAAACATTCCATTGTTGCTTGTCTAGAATGAAACCTCTTTGCTGACATGCTGAGAGCTGTGCACACTCTCAATAATATGTTCTGGTAGAGATGGAAGGCATCTAGATAGCCATTGTATGCATACAGGATATGGAAAAGTGTTGTGCCAAAGTATTGGTCAAGATAGTTGCATAACTATGTAAATGATATCTGTATGCATAATAGGTTATCATGTCAAACATGATTTCATGATTATGAAGTATCACTAATCATGCACTTAATTTTGATTTGTAGGAAAGATCGTGAAGAATGATGAACACCACACAAGTGATGGATGTTCAACAAGAAGATTTACAAATCAAACAAAATATAGAAGGCTCGTGGCTAGAAGATTCTCTTAGAAAGAGGAAGAGAATCATGACGAGATGATTGCTCCAAGTGGCTAGATAAGACCATTCTCTTAATGGTGTAATTAAAGAAGAAGTGTGAATCAGGTTCTGTATCGGTACCTAGGATCGATAGTCAATTGATGAGCTTAATGATCGCCATCGGTGATTTGGATCTCAACCTTTGCTACAAGGTTGAATATGTTTTCTATACACAGATAACATGGATGCAAGAAGGAACTCACCACAAAGTTCGAATGATATTGAGGCTCATATCAGTAGACCCATCTGACGAGAGATGGCACAGATAGATGGCTGCAGAAATGAAAATGAAAGATCTCAGATTGATGCATTACTTCCTAGGTCTGGAAGTATGGCAAGGCTCAGAAGGAATCTTTCCCAACCAGGGAAAGTATGCCAAGAAATATTAAAAGGACTTGATGTGTTGGAATACACTGTCATGGATTCCAACTTGAAGCTGTTAGCGGATGACTCATCAGAGTTCGTGTATATAACTCTGTACAGACAAATTATTGGGTCATTGATGTATCTAAACAAATACTAGGTCATATATATGCTTTGTTGTAAACACCTTGAGTTAGTATCTAGTGGAAACAAGATGTGTTCACCTGATAGTTGCAAAGCATGAGATGAGGTACCTAAAGGATATGATAGACTTTGATCCATGTTATCTTGGAGATCATGACTTCAGATGGCTACACAAATGTTGATTGAGTAGAAAGTGTATCAGACAGGAAGAGCACATCGAGAAGATGTTATTGTCTGGGATCAGCCATGATCTTGTGCTATAGCAGGAAGCAGTTAGTGTGGCTCTCAGCACAAGCGGAATATATGGCTGCTTGCTCTGCTAAGTTGTGAAGCAATATGGCTTCAGGATTGTTTGACTTAGAGATGGACCCAACTGTGATCCTATGTGACAAACAGAGTTGTACCAAAATGGCAGAGAATCCAGTGTTCCGTGATAAGTCAAAGCACATACAGATCTGACATTTCTATACACGAGATATGGTGCAGAAAGGAACTAAAGTTCGAATTTGTAACAAGTTACCAATGTACTAACCAAGTCTCTACCGATCCGATGTACTAACCAAACCTCTACCTCAAGTAAATTTTTTCGAGACAAACTTAATATAGTTCAGAAGGACCCTCCTCGAAAGGGGGAGTGATGTGATCACTTATGATGAGATTGCCTGCATCGACAGTGAGGTCGATGATGTGGATACCTATATTAGTGATGCCGACAGAGAGGTTGGTGGATGGTCCTTAGACAGGGTCTAAGGTGACAAGGGGATTGCATCATCCTTGAACATATGTTCTAAAAGGATCCGTAGACAGATCTCTCGGAGAAAGAAGAGGGATTGCATCATCCTTGAACACATGTTCTAAAAGGAGCCGTAGACAGATGTCTCCGAGAAAGAAGAGGGATTGCATCATCCTTGAACACATGTTCTAAAAGGAGCCGTATACAGGTGTCTCCGAGAAAGAAGAGGGATTGCATCATCCTTGAACACATGTTCTAAAAGGAGTCGTAGACAGATGTCTTCGAGAATGAAGTCCTTTGTGGACATGTGAGGATTGGATCATCCTTGGACTTCAGTCCCATAAGTGAGCCATAGACATATGTCTTCGAGAATAAATTCTTGAATGAACAAGTGGGGGATTGTATCGTCCCCGGACTTCGGTCCCAGAATTGAGCTGTAGACTGGGTCTTCAAGAATAAAGTTCTGAATGAACAGGTGGGGGATTGTATCGTACCCGGACTTCGATCCCAGAATTGAGCCATAGACTGGGTCTTCGAGAATAAAGTCCTGAAAAAACAGGTGGGGGATTGTATCGTCCCTGGACTTCGGTCCCAGAATTGAGCCGTAGACTGGGTCTTCGAGAATAAAGTCCTGAATGAACAGGTGGGGGATTGTATCGTCCCCAGACTTTGGTCCCAGAATTGAGCCGTAGACTAGGTATTCAAGAATAAAGTCCTGAATGAACAGGTGGGGGATTGTATCATCCCCGGACTTCGGTCCCAGAATTGAGCCGTAGACTGGGTCTTCGAGAATAAAGTCCTAAATGAACAGGTGGGGGATTGTATCGTCCCCAGACTTCGGTCCCAGAATTGAGCTGTAGACTGGGTCTCCGAGAATGTAGTCCTGAATGAACAGGTAGGGGATTGTATCTTCCCTGAACTTTGGTCCCAGAATTGATCCGTTGACATTTGTCTCCGAGAATTAATGATAGGACTGTATCGTCCCTGGACTCTTGGTTCAAAATGTACGAGATGGGATTGCATCGTCCCTAGACATGAGACTTGTCTTAAAGTGATAAGGATTGATCATCCTGGAACCTGATTTGGATTGTATCATCCATGGACCTATGTCCTAAAGAGAGTGTGATTGATCATCCTGTAATATGATCGTGAGTGTTGCAGGGTACGCTGCTATGTATTGATGAGGATACTTGTATTGATGATGATACTTGTATTGATGAGGATACTTGTATGTATACTTGTATTGATGAGGATACTTGTATTGATGATGTGTATACTTGTATTGGTGTGGATACTAATACTGATGATCTAGATGACAATGCTACTGATCGTATTGATCTAGATGACGATGCTACTGATCGTGTTGATCTAGATGACGATGTTGTTGATCATGTAGATTGAGATGATGATCCGGATGTTGTAGATCGAGATGATCTAGATGTTGTGGATCGAGATGATGTGATGACGATGCTGATGATCGTATGACGACGATGCTGATGATCGTGTGATGACGATGCTGATGATCGTGTGATGACGATGTTGATGATTGTGAAGACAATGATGATGATTGTGTGATGACGATACTGATGATCATGTGATGACGATACTGATGATCGTGAGGATCCAGATGTTGATGTTGCTGTAGCTGTTCGAGTGCTGCAGAAGATAAAGACTCAGTACTAAAGATGTTGATGTTCCAGTAACTACTTGAGTTACTGATGATGTTGAGAAAGCTTCCAATGATTTATAGATGTATCATGTATGGTGTTGATGACTCCTTACTCGTGCAGATGCTGTTATAATATCCTTCTCGTTAAGGGGGAGTGTTGAGATATTGTAACTTCTAAGAATATTATATTTGTACTTTATTATTTCGGAGATGTTTCATTCCTCCGTGAAGATCTTATTGTATATCCGGAGATGTTTATTCCTCCATCGGAATGTGGTAACTTGGGTTATTAGACTTCCCTAGTGGGGGTCAGCCCTGTATGTGTTATGTGGGTCAAAGGGTTGTTAGACCACCCTAGTGGGGTCGGCCCAGTCAGTTGTAGTGAGGTGTTTAACCCAGTCGTAAAGTTGGAGCCGACCTAATTAATATAAAGTACAAGTCGGAGATGTGTATAAATAGAGAAGGTGTGTTCCTCATTATACACACACTTCCCTCACTTGAAATGTAGCGCACTTGTGAGAGAGAGGTCTGCTATGGAGGAGGAGGATATCATGTCTTTGGTTTGCATCTTTGTATATTGTTGGTCATCTATATTGAGGAAGCTTTGCTGGGTTTTCTACCCCATGAGGGTTTCCCAGGATAAATTTGTGTCTCTTGTGTTTATGCTATGCTTGTTGTTTCTTTAGTGATCCTGTATATCCTATTATTGTGAAATGGAATGTAATGCTGATATTTTCTGTCTTAGCATATTGAATCTTAACATGTAGTTGCTTCTTCTATGTTGTGCAAGCTTCTGGGATTCTCCCTCCGATGTGGACATTCTCTAAGCACATGGTTCCTCCACATCCCCAACATTGAAGTGGACCTTTTGGTGCCTTTTCTACTGCTACTGCTGGCTTGAATCCTCTTTGTGCTTGGTGGCCGTATGGAAAATTTCTGGGTTCATTTATGAATGGTGGTTTGAATCCATTTTTCCTTTGTTCAAACCTCCTTCTGGGCTTTCCTTTCCATGCTGGTTGAACCTCTATTTTACCTTTGCTCTGCTCATAGAAATGCACTGCCATTCTGATGGCTTCATCAAGACTTGGTGGATTGAAAAACTCAATCCTATCTCTGAAATTTTGTGGTAGACTACCAAGGAAACATTGGATCTTCACTCTTTCATCCATGATGTAATCTACATACCTCAGCAGCTCCAAAAACTTGTGGACATGCTCATCCATAGAATTTTTCCCTAATATGAGTCTCTTTCCTTTTGTTATCATAATACCTAGCTGATAGGTATTTCTCCTTGAAGTACTTTTTAAATCGCTTCCAGATGATTCTCCTTTCATTGATCTTCTTCACTTGCATGAGGTGTTCCCACCAAATTCAAGCTCTGCCACATAGGTTATAAATGGAAAATCTAGCCTTTTCATTCTTTGAGTAATCATGCATTCCGAAATACTTCTTCATTCTAAGAATCCATGCCTATGCCTCTTGACCTGTCTTGCTTTCTCCATCAAAGGTGGGAGGCCTTGCCTTCCTAAACTCTCCCAGTGGGATCCCTATGAACTTCTTTCTTCCTTCAAACCTGCTGGAAGTGTGTCTTGGAATTCTCTAAGAATCCCTGAAGTCACATGACCTGCTGGAAAGAGATCCCGGAGAGGGCGTTCTGTGCTTTTTACTCATAGAATTCCTTCTAGGGCTTGGAGTCCTCGTCATAGAGCGGCCTCTAGAGCGACTGCCTGGATTTTGTTCTTCTCGACCCTCGTTGCTTGGGTTAGACCCACGATTTATCCTTTGATGCATATCCGTGAGGCTCTGCAAGATGGCGCCATTGAGCTAGTGCTGCTCTTCTTATGTCTTCATCAATCTCTCGTTGAAGCTAACCATGCTCTCGACCAAGTTCGAGGGAGTTACTTTCTCCCTTCTTCCGTTAGATTTGGTTTCAGTATGTGCTTCTTGCACATTCTCGCCTAGCACGTTGTCCTCCTACTCATAAGGATCTTGTGCGTCGTTAATGGTTACCATTTTCCCGCTTTCCTGTATGTTGTCTTGCTGTACAATTCAACTACCAGTGCTGCAATCACTGTGAATCACAGAGGCATTTATCAGACATCAGAACGCATGTATATAAATGTAAAAAACCATACAAATATGGAAATTATTCATTGGGCAACAACAACAATAACTAGGGTTTATCAAAGTCGCGCCATGCGCATTCCTTTGCTTGTAAATTCATTCACGGTTCAGCCCAAGCAGCCCCAGTCCTGTAACTGAAGCTCTGATACCACTCTGTCACGTCCCCAGTCGCCCTGGTGCCCTTTAGAGGCGATGGGAGACCCGTTGTTACATTTTTTTCAACAATTAACTATGATTTTACACACAGCCGCAATGGCCATTGATCTGCAATCTGCAATGGCCTTCGATCCACAATCCGCAGTTGGAATTCAGAAATCGGATTGCCACAATTACCCTTTTGCAGAAATCACGCTCCCGACTTCCGCAATCCACAATGCGGAAGTCGAAAGCCGGAAGTCAAATCCGCAACCTTGAAAATTACCCGTCCGACTTCCGCAATCCGCAACCCGCATGCGGAATTCGGAAGTCAAAACCTCAAATCCTTGTCCCGGGAGAATTTACCCCTCCGAATTTCGCAACCCGCGTTGCGGAAGTCGGAAATCGGAAACCCCATTCCGTAATCCTGGGAAAAAATCACCTCCTGCAATCCACAATCCGCAACCCACTTGCGGATGCGGAAATGCAGAAACCCAATGCACCAACCCCAAAAAAATCCTCCTTCCGACTTCCGCAATCTGCAATCCGATTTGCGGATGCAGAAAGTCGGATATCCCACGCGCCATCCTGTGGAATTTTCCATCCCGACTTCCACAATCCGCAATCCGCTTTGCAGATGTGAAAAGGCAAAAGTCTAGTCATGCAACTCCAACGGTCGGTCCCTGACCTCCGCAATCCGCATTGCGGATGCGGAAGGTCAGGCCCACAGACCCCTACACCAGCAACTTCACCTGCAACTTCTGAGGGTGATAACTCCTCCATCCTTGGGCCAAATTGGACAAGGTCGGTACCGTTGGAAAGATCTTGGAGAGCTCTATCCACTGGTATGATTCCCTACCAAATATGAGTACTCTAACCTTGTCATTTTTTCAATTTAATTTTGGCCATAACCTCCCCTATGTGCCTTTACCCTTCTGCAAGGAACTCAGCCTACCTTCTGACATGGCTTCTCCCTTCACCTGAACTACAGAGGGTCATTAAACAAAGCAGGGGGCTATCTACTTCCTTCCCCAAATCCAGGTGAGGCCATACAATTCCCCTAAATGTGTATGCAATGTATAACAAATACATATAATGAATGAAGTTAAACCCAATCAATACATCTACTACATGCAAGATTAGCAACACAATAACACAATCAAATGATTAACAATCAAACATGCATATGTTGCATACTCAGACGTATACATAACCTTCCTACTGATTAATTTCATGTAACCATTCATTCAATAACCTGAACATAGCAAGCATCACATAACATAAGGAAATGAGCATCACTTTAAACCACAGAAAGCACTTATCTTGGAAATGAAGCTACCCAAGCAACTAGCTAAGTGAGAGCAACTTTCCACTCAAACTTAGGTATCTGTCCAGCCTATACTCTTTCAACTGAGAGACCACCCCTGAGTTGGGCTGTGTATCCACTAAGGAGGGCTAACTAGCCTCTCTCATAGTCAAGGATTCCATCCCAACGCTAAGCCAATCAACAGTTGGGTTTATGAAACATACAAGGGAACATGGAGGATGTTGTTAAGCCAGTGAGCTCAACCACATAGCTACAGGCATCTCAGGATACTCAGCAAACATGGTACCCACATTACCTACCTCACCCAACATAAGGAAGGCTATCTTCTCTGTTATACATTCCCTCAAGGCCCCTTCCCTCCAATGCTCTTCAGGGTGGGCATAGAAAGGTCCAACTGTTGTTTTCCTTAGAATTTCAACCTTCACTGGGTTTATCAAGCAGATCCAACCCTATGTTTGACCTTCTTCTATGTTATTCAAGCTGGGCTCTTCTCAGGGTTGCGGCCTAAGCTCTGCCCCGAGACTCGGTCCTCTGCAAACAGATCTAAGTGTTTTCACGGCTTCACTAAGCTTCTGACACTCTATAATTCATCCACAGAATCAGATCCAAGGATTTCCCAACCCGCTTCACTTCCTACGCAGGGTTTCTTTGTATCCTCAGCTCTGCAAATTCGACTTATACATAATCTCGATTTTCTCTCTTTTGCTTCATGGCTGGGTTCTGCAATGCATGATGACTGAGGTTCGTGGGTCAAAAATGGGATAGGGATCAGGGTGAACAAATTCCTAGGTGTAGAGTGGCTTAAGGGACAAGTAAAACAGAGCCATACCCTGCCATACGGATCTCAGGATCGCTCCATACTCAATCGACTTCATGGAATGGTTTTCTCAACCACCCTCTTACAGCAGCATTAATGTCATCATGGGGAGTCAAATGGGTTCATAGATGGACATGTGGAAGCATGGTTTCCAATACCACAACCGTCTCACTTCTCCATAGTGGATGCACATGGCCCCTTCTCATTGGTTACCTCCTTAGACAGCTTTTTTGGTATTTCATTGCAATATTTAATAATTACATCATTTACAATCTCTCGTGGCTTAACGGCACATGGATTATCAGAATATCAAATACTTGCCTATGCAAATAAAACCTGAACATCCTCTAGTGGGGCCTTGGCCTTGAGCTCCACACTAGGGCAAACACACAATGCATGTATACAATATTTACATCGAATCCAATAAACCCTAAGGGTCAAAATAGGGGTATTACATTGTCTATTCCTTGCTGTTAAGATTCAATATGTTAAGATAGATAACATCAGTATTCAATTCAATTTCGCAACAATAGCATATACAGGATCACTGAAAGAATAACAAGCACAGCATAAACACAAGAGACACAATTTATCCTAGGAAACCCTCATGGGGTAGAAAACCCAACAAAACTTCCTCAATATAGATGATCAAAAGTACAAAGACAAAACCCCAAACAAGTGCTCCTTCACCTCTCTCTCTCTCTCTCTCTCTCTCTCTGCATTGCGAATTACACAAGTGAGTGTGTGTGTGAATGAATGAATAAATGAGAGAGCCTAGCTTTCTATTTATACATTCACTTCTACTTTAATTTTACAACTTGACATGTTGGCCTCAACTAACTTTACCACTCAACTAATGCTGACTGGGCCGACTCCTCTAGGGAACTTAAAAATCGCACTACATTTTACTCTAGGGGATCTATTGCCCCGACTTACATGGGAGGATTTACCTCATGACTCTATGATGACCAAATACAATAATAACATCCCGACAGAGGAATAAAACATCTTCGAATAAATTAAAATAATAAAATACAATAGAATATTCTTCGAAGTTACAATATTTCAACACTCCCCCTTAACGAGAAGGGTATTCTACTGACAACAACAACATCAACTGTAGGAGAAAGGAGAGAGAGCATCATCAACAACATCAAGGTGATACATCTATAGATCATCGAAAGTTTTCTTCAACATCATCAACAACTGGAACAGCTACTGGTACATCTTCAATACTGGAACATCATCTTCTACAATACCGAGCCTTCATCTTCTACAGCACTTGATCACTCAATCGTCTACAGCAACAACATCATCAACATCTGGATATTTCGATCAACAACATCATCATCTTGATCTTTCGATCAACATCATCATTATCTTGATCTTTCGATCAACAACATCATTATCTTGATCTTTCGATCAACATCATCATTATCTTGATCCTTCAATCAACGACATCATCATCTTGATCTTTCGATCAACAACATCATCATCTTGATCTTTTGATCAACAATAGCAGCATAACCTGCAACACATATGATCCAATTACGGGATGATCAATCCCTCTCACTTTAGGACATAAGTCCAAGGATGATACAATCCTCAACCACAATGCCAGACATTTTTCATACTGGATGTGACTTAGAATAAATCATAGGATTTACCACCACAGAGCCAGTCTTATTTCATACTGGATGCGACCTAGAATAAATCATAGGATTTACCACCACAGAGCCAGTCCTATTTCATATTGGATATGACCTAGAATGAATCATAGGATTTACCGCCACAGAGCCAGTCCTATTTCATACTGGATGCGACCTAGAATAAATCATAGGATTTACCACCACAGAGCCAGTCCTATTTCATACTGGATGGGACCTAGAATAAATCATAGGATTTACCACCACAGAGCCAGTCCTATTTCATACTGGATGCGACCTAGAATAAATCATAGGATTTACCACCACAGAGCCAGTCCTATTTCATACTGGATGCGACCTAGAATAAATCATAGGATTTACCACCATAAAGCCAATCCTATTTCATACTGGATGCGACCTAGAATGAATCATAGGATTTACCACCATAAAGCCAGTCCTATTTCATACTAGATGTGACCTAGATCAAATATAGGATTTACCAACACAACATCATCATCATCACATTCTCGGAGACAATGAAGCGAATATTTATTCACCCACACAATCAAGTTACCAAAAGACCTGGTAAACTAAATAGGCCATGAATAATAGATAATATTGATAATTTAATAGATAAGAAGATGATTGAATATTACAACATAGCTCGCCTTTTATATGGCTTGAGCATTCTAATGAAGGGTTATGTCCCTTCACATTAATAGATAACTATTATAATAATTAACAATTATTATTTTATTATTATCCTATTTATGTTCGTTACATTGCCACTCTCTTAGAAAGACTTTGTCCTCAAAGCCTTATAATGTTGTCGCATCATTCTTTGCGATGTCATGGCTGACGAAACGTGTTGATACAAACTACTAAGCATAGAGCATAACTTTCGATAGTGGATGGGTCAATCCATCCCAAATTGATTTGTTGTTGACTGTTGGGATTCCCTATTGATCTGTCGTTAGGAGCTTTGATCACATTAGTACCATTATCTTTCGACATTTCCCACTTTTTAGAATATCGGTTTTTATGGTTGGGGTGTCGATAGGGGATTTTCACAATGTCATTTTCTTTTATGAGTGTCGTCTTTTGAGCATTAATCTGAGCTGCAAGTTGTATTTTCGTCCCTTGAGGTTTTAAGGTTTCATTCTGTATCTTTTCTAACTGCATGTTATCATTTTGAAACTTCTTAATCACTTCTACTTGCGATTTTTTGTCATCTTCAGACTTCTTAAGTTGTTCCTTAAGATCTTCGTTATGACTTCTGATGCAGCTATTTTCTTTCTGCTTGTCTAGAAGTTTTCCTTCAATGTTTTTCGTAGATTGTTCTGTCTTCCGACTATTTTTCAACTTCTTAATTTTTGTGACTAGTGTCTTGTTATGATTTCTTAATTTGAAAATTTCTTTGGAATTGTTTGATAGTGTTTTATTACTCTTTGCGATCTCCAACTTGTGTGTTTTTTTAGAGTCATCATTTTGTTGTTGAAGAACTTTTATCTGTTTTCGATACTGGTCGACCACTGATTCTTGATCTTCTAATTTATGTCGTATCTGCGTCAGTTCTTCATCCTTGTTGTTAACGATTTTGTTCAAGCGTATTATTTATGCTTCGTAGTCATTTATTTCTTTCTTTATATCTTGATTTTTTAGTCTATGATTGAGATCACTTTCGTATTTTAATTCCTCAACTTGCACACACAATTTTTCTATATGATTTTTCTGGTCGGAAATTTTTTGTTCATTGAACTCTTCTCGTATTTCATGTAGTTGAATCATTACTTTCGATTTTGTATTCATGTCTCGTAATTCTTCATTGTCTCTTCGATAGCGCTTTGACTTGGCTTCTAATTTCTCTATTTGTAGTCGCAATCCGACTTCCATGGTCTTGACTTCTTCGATGATAGCTGGTCTTTCTTTGATTTTGGTTTCTTCGATGATAGATAGTCCTGACTTCTTTGACAAGGGAGTCTTTCTTGACTTTGACTTCTTCGATGATAGATAATCTTCCACTTTTTTGTGATAGCTGGTCTTCTTCAATTTTTGTCTTCTTCTTCTTCTTTTTTTAAACTTCCTTCCCCTTTATTTTTATAAAATAATTGTAATTAATACAATTATTAAATAATTATTATTATTATTAACAATAATAATAAATAATATCTTTTGTGAAATGAAGGGTTTTAGGGTTTTAATAATAAATATTATTATTAACAATAATAATATTTTATTAAAAAAAAGATCTAGAAATAGTGTTTGGATATGGAGTTTTAAATCAATATAATAATTAATATTATTTAAAATAATAATAATAATAATAATTTTTTTTATTTGGATGTAAGGAATTTTAGGTTTTTAGCCCTAACAGTGAATTAGCGTGGAGTGAGCAGCTTGGGGGAGGGGGCACAGTAGTGGATGGATGGAAGGCGAGAGGAGGCAGGTGTGGAAGGTGTGGTTGCAGTGGGGTCGTGATGCTGGTGAGTGTGTGGGAAGCTGGATTTGTAGGGATGAAGGAAGGGCGCGTAGGAGTTGGAATTTGTAGAGGAGAAGTGGGCAGTGGAGGGCGACATGGAAGGGAGTGTGGAGCAGGAAGTGGAGGGAGGAGGAGGCTGGGAGAAGGGGGGAAGCGTGGAGCGGGAGGCTGCGGAGGGGAGTCGCAGCGCGCGGGGGTGGACGGCGGTGTTGTGTACGCCAGAGAGTGGATGGAGGCTGGAGGGGAGGAGCGTGGATGGACAGCGGAGGGGTATGTGGGTGGATGGCAAGGGGGAAAGGTGTGGATGGATGCAGCGGAGGGCACAGGTTGCAGGGTGGTGGTGGAAGGAGAACAAGAGGAGAGGGATGTCTTGGGGAGATAAGTGGACTGTGGCACAGATGGGAGGGTGTAGGGAGATGGGTCAACGTAGTAGAAAACTGTGTGTAGAAGGGCGTGTTGTGGGAGTGAGAATGGAGCAGGGTGCGGTTGAGGGAGCAGTGTGATGGTTGTGGATCATGATCTGATAGGGTTGATGGAGTGTGGTATGCATGTGAGGCTGGATGAGGTAAGGTGGCGTGGGGGTCTGTGTGTGAGCGGGAACGATAGAGGGTGCAGTTTTAAAGGGTAGTTGCGGGTGGGTTGGAAGGTTGCGTAGGGAGTAATGAAGATGCGTGGAGATGGGGAAGTGGAGCGGGGGGGAGAGATCGGGGGTGAGGGGATAGACATATGAGTGGGGGAAGAGCTTGGGGGTGATGAAGCACAAAGAGCGCGCAGGCAGAAGGGAAATGGAATGGCAGGAAGAGGGAAGTGTGGAGGGAAAGGGGGGAAGGCAACGCTGAGAGATGGAGGGTACGTGATGACAGCAATTGCAGAAGGAGAGAGTGTGAGCGAGGGTCGTGATCGTGAGCAGTGTGCAGAAGTGGGAGATGGAGAGGTGCGAATAGGCGCGGGAGAAGGTGGGAGCGGGAGGATGGCGCGGGATGTAGGCAGTGGAGCGCGATGAGGTGTAAATGTAGAGATGGGAGGAGGGATTGTGTTATGAGGGAGTGCAGGGATTTGAAGGCAAGACGAGAGCTTGGGGAAGAATTGAGAGTGATATGTGGGGAAGTGAGTGTAGAGGCAGAGCGTGAAAGGGAAAGTGAGCTGAGAGTGTGGTGCGAGGAATGATGCAGCGTGGTGGAAGATGGATATGTGGACGAGAGGCCAAGGGCCTGTATTCTTGGTAAAAGACCAATGATGTAGAGAAACTCTACTTGGATGGTTAAAAACCTGAGTCAGATGCCCGAGGAAGGGGCTCTGATACCAAATGAAGTGAATATTTATTCTCCCACACAATCAAGTTACCAAAAGACCTGGTAAACTAAATAAGCCATGAATAATAGATAATATTGATAATTGAATAGATAAGAAGATGATTGAATATTACAACATAACTTGACTTTTATATGGCTTGAGCATTCATAATGAAGGGTTATGTCCCTTCACATTAATAGATAACTATTATAATAATTAACAATTATTATTTTATTATTATCCTATTTATGTTCGTTACAGACAAGAGTCTATGGATCCTTTTAGGACATGTGTCCGGGGATGATACAATCCTACTGCAACATCATCATCAACATCTTTCTCAGAGGCAAAAGTCTACGGATCCCTTTAGGACATGTGTCCATGGATGATACAATCCTACTGCAACATCATCATCAACATCTTTCTTGGAGACAAAAGTTTACGGATCCCTTTAGGACATGTGTCCAGGGATGATACAATCATATTGCAACATCATCATCAACATCTTTCTCGGAGACAAAAGTCTACGAATCCCTTTAGGACATGTGTCCAGGGATGATACAATCCCACTGCAACATCAACATCTTTCTCGGAGACAAGAGTCTACGGATCCCTTTAGGACATGTGTCCAGGGATGATACAATCCCACTGCAACATCATCATCATCACATTCTCGGAGACAAGAGTCTACGGATCCTTTTAGGCCATGTGTCTAGAGATGATACAATCCCACTGCAACATCATCATCATCATCAACACTGCTCCCCCTTTCGAGGAAGGTCCTTTCGAACCACACCAAGCTTGTCATGGAAGTACTCAAAATTTACTCGAGACAAAGGCTTAGTCAACACATCAACAACTTACTCATCAGTGCTCACATACTGGAGCTTTATAGCTCCCTTCTGTACCATATCCCATATATAAAAATACCGAATTTCTATGTGCTTTGACTTATCATGGAACATTGGGTTCTCCATCATCTTTATACAACTCTAGTTGTCACATAGAATCACTGTGGCATCCAACTCCAGGTCAAATAGACCTAACATCAACTTCCGAAGCCATATGGCTTCACAACTAGCAGAACAAGCTGCTATATACTCTGCTTCAGCTGTGCTGAGAGAAACACTGGACTGCTTCCTACTAAACCATAAGATCATGGCGGATCCTAGACAATAACATCCACCTGAGGTGCTCTTCCTGTCTGAGACACTTCCAACCCAATCTGCATCTGTATAACCATACAATCTGTAGTCATGATCTCCAACATAATATAGACCAAAGTCTATCGTACCTTTCAGGTACCTCATCACATGCTTTGTAGCTACCAGGTGAACACGTCTAGACTTAACTAGATACTGACTCAGCGTGTTCACAGCAAAGCATATATTCGGCCTGGTATTCGTCAGATACATCAACGAACCAATCATCAATTTGTAAACTGTAGAAACCACTGTTTATCATCCCAGATCTCTTCTTCGCATTTTCCTTGGCTAAGGAAAAATATCATCTGATCTCAGCCACATATTTAATCACAAGAATCATGACAAGATTCTTTAACTCTGAGATCTACTCCCTCTGAAGTGGAGTCTTCTACATCTGAGTATTTTCCTCCCTTTGTGAGGGAATATCATGCACACTCTGCATTGAGTGATCTTCTGCATATCTATCTGTGCCATCTCCCGTCAGATGTGTCTACTGATATGAGCCTCAAGATCACTCGAACTCTATGGTGAGTTCCTTCTTGCATCCATCTGAGAGAAGGATGTCATTTGTATATAGAAACCATCTTCAACCTTGTAGAAAATGTTGAAATCCGCATCACCCATGGTGATCATCAAGCTTGTCAAATGACTATAGATCCTGGGTACCTGTTGAACCCGTACAAAGCCTTCTTCAATCATGTGATTCTCTTTCAGATCTTGGGAGTTTGCTCGATATGCACTTCTTCTTCAATTACACCATTCAAGAGAACGGTCTTGTCATCCATGGGTGTAATCTATCTCTGGAAGTGTGTTTAGCCATTGGAGCAAACATCTCATCATGATCCTCTCCCTCTTTCTAAGATAATCCTATATCCACAAGCCTTGCTTTGTACTTCTATAGTATGTTTGATTTGCAAGTCTTCTTGTTGAATAGTCATCACTTGTTCTTCGGAACAAGTGTTCATCATCCTTCTTTTGTAGATCATAGCACACAATCTTTCCTACAAATCAAATTCAATTACATGATTAGTAAGACTTATAATTATCAAATCATGTTGACATTTCAATGATAACCTATTATGCATACGGATATGATTCACATAGTTATGCAACTATCTTGACCAATACTTTGGCACAACACTTTTCCATATCCTGTATGCATACAGTGACTATCTAGATGCCTTCCATCTCTACTAGAACATACTATCAAGAGCATGCATAGCTCCCAGCATGTTAGCAAAGAGGTTTCATTCTAGACAAGCAACAATGGAATGTTTGTCCAACTTACCCATCATATGCATATTAGTAGTATATTGTTCAATGTTATATGAATGCTTACACTATGCATGATATATTCTAGGAATACAAATATGCATACAACTATTACGAGCAATATCATTAACTATTCAGAGATTCAAGAAGTAATTTAAATAACAACTCAAATACTTATCTTTTATGTTTGTGTGGTTGCCTCCCTCTTGATCTCTATTTTCCCTTTATGATAGCATCATGATTATATGTCTTTGAACTTCTATCCATCCTCATAAGGAGAGATTGGATGAGTCTTTGTATTCATGTCATCATGGTCATATATTTTTGATCTAGAACTTGATTTGTCTTTCTTGTTGTACCTTTCATGTTAGCAAACAACATCATCCTCATACAACACCACAAGTGCATTAGTACAATCATAAGTGTCATAACCCTAATTAATGAATGTCTTATATCATCCACATGCATTCATACTTGTAATAAGGTGATCAAACAAGTCTAAAATTAATCATGATTGTACTAACCTCAATAATATGAAGACAAACATATCATGAACTTAATCATCAGATAAATGAAATAGATTTCAAAACATACTTGCGTCTCCTCAAGTCATACATGTAGAGATTGCTTGTAGTCTTTTCTATAAGGGTAAAACCCTAATAATCCAATTTAGATCACCTGTAAACATCTTATATAGGTTCATGGTGCTAGGATGATAGAATATCAGTGCCATTTAAACCTCCTTCATTGCTACCCTAGGAGTCTCCCAACCTTGCTAGGGTTTCTTCTTACTTGGAAACCCTAATTTTCAATCTCCTTCCTCCCACAACATTTTGATGGAAGATTAATATCTATGATGAATGGATTCAAATCCATTTTCAAAGTTTCCAATGTTGCATCATGTGTCTCCAACATTATATCAGGTCATGCCATACCTAAAAAAAACTGAAAACCCTAAGTGAGAGCTTCTTCCTCCTCTTCTTTGATTTCCTTCGTTCAACTATTTCAGATGTGCCTTATTGTTTCTAGTGTATCTCTGAAATTTCGGATCCTCGGGGTCTGAAACTTAGGCCTGTGGTAGCCTGACTTGTCATCGTTCCAACCCCACAAATTTTAGCTTCATTGGATTCTCCATGAGAAAGATATGCTAAGTTTCCCAACATGACCTGTTTATGGGATGAAACAACATAGAGAACTTGTGCGGAGTGCCACGTGTCACTGTTTCAACTTCGGCCTCCAATACTCGGACCTGTGAAACCACAGTCTGTGCCCTAACTATCACTTTTTACGGAATTCCATTTGGATCTTCCTAGCCCGAGATATGACCTTTTTCCTAGGTCACCTGTTTAGGGCTGCATTCTAGAAGAGGCAGAAACCCTAACTTGTACGGATCATATCTCACAAAGTACAATGAATCTGAGGGTGAAACTTAGAAAAAAGGTAGAGGAACATGTCAGCTTTGGCCTGTCCAAGTTTCAGATCCTAAACCTTCGCCAAAAGTGATTTATAGCGAAAGTTCCATGATGACTAGGTTTTGTTATACAAAGCCCTAGCTTTCAAATTGTCGCAAGTGAAACAAGTGTCGTAAATGCCATACATTGCCTTCCTTCAATTAGCTCAGATACCATGTTAAGATTCAATATGCTAAGATAGATAACATCAGTATTCAATTCAATTTCACAACAATAGCATATACATGATCACTGAAAGAATAACAAGCATAGCATAAACACAAGAGACACAATTTATCCTAGGAAACCCTCATGGGTAGAAAACCTAGCAAAACTTCCTCAATATAGATGATCAAAAGTACAAATACAAAACCCCAAACAAGTGCTCCTTCTCCTTGTATATCTCTCTCTCTCTCTCCATTGCGAATTACACAAGTGAGTGTGTGTGTGAATGAATGAATAAATGAGAGAGCCTAGCTCTCTATTTATACATTCACTTCTACTTTAATTTTACAACTTGACATGTCGGCCTCAACTAACTTTACCACTCAACTAATTCTGATTGGGCCGACTCCTCTAGGGGACTTAAAAACCCCATTACATTTTACTCTTGGGGATCTATTTCCCTAACTTACATGGGAGGATTTACCTCATGACTCTATGATGACCAAATACAATAATAACATCCCGGTGGAGGAATAAAACATCTCCAAATAAATTACAATAATAAAATACAATAGAATATTCTATAAAGTTACAATATTTCAACACTTGCTACACCTATTTTAAAATGACATCTCCCCCAAGACACCTTAACTCCAGTGAATGCAAGGAAGTGATATCCCAAGATGGTTTGAATAATACAGTGAACCAAGTCTGCCAAACAAGTTAACCCCTACCTGGAGGAATAAGAGAACAGGGGATCAAAGGGTGGCCAAAAGACTGGATCGGTTCCTGGTGGCTGATGTGTTGGTACTGGGGGTTGATGTTGTAAAGCAATGGGTGGGGTCTGGGGGGGTTTCCGACCACTGTCCCATTCTACTGGAGATAAGAGGTAGTAGAAACAAACCCCCTAGTCCTTTCAAGTTCAATCCTAGCTGGTTGAAGGAGGAGGATTATATTAAATTAGTTCAGAATCTGTGGGTTCATCGACCTTTGGAGTCACAGGAGCATGCGGGCGCACACTTTCAACTCAATCTCAAGCGTATAAAAGAGGTCACTATTCTCTGGGCCACTGAAAAAAGGGTAAAAGATGACCAGAATCTGAGGGCTGCTGAGATGAATATTGATAGACTTCTACATTGTCAGGGTATGGGATATCTGGATGAACTGCAGAAAGGTGAGCTGTTGGACTGGGAAAGTAGCAGGAATGTGTTACTGTGTGAGCAAGAAGAGATGTGGAGAATGAAAAGCAGGGCGATTTGGTTACAATGTGGGGATGAGAACACAAAATTTTTTCAAGCATATGCAAAGGGGAGAAAATTCACAAACTCCATCTGGGAATTATCTTCACCTGAAGGGGATCGGGTCTCCAGCTTTGATGGTTTGGCTGAGATGGGTGTTCGACACTTCGAAGACTTATTCACCGCTCAACTTGGGGCCTCTATAGCTGAGGTTATCAGGATGGCTCAGCTCTTTCCACGTTTTGTGGGGGAGGAAGAGAACAAACTTTTGATGGAGGAGGTGCTGCCGATTGAGCTCTCGCAGGTAATGCAATCCTTCCAGAAAGATAAAATCCCGGGGCCTGATGGCTGGCCTATTGAATTTTTCTTGGGATTCTCTGATTTCTTTGGGGAGGAACTGTTGGATGTGGTGGAAGAATCAAGAAAGGCTGGTTTTGTTGATGGTCCCTTTAACTCGACCTTTATTGCTCTCATACCCAAATCGGACAAGCCTGATAGTTTTGATGAATTCAGACCTATTTCACTCTGCAATTGCATATATAAGATCATCTCTAAGGTAATGGCGCGGAGACTAAAGAATATCCTATCTCAGCATATTTCATGTGAACAATTTGGATTCTTGGAAGGTTGTCAAATTCATGAGGCCATTGGAGTTGCACAAGAAGGTATACACACTCTGAAGGTGCAGAAGCAGAAGGGTGCAGTGATTAAGATTGACCTCTCTAAAGCATTTGACAGGGTTAGCTGGCTCTATGTCCGGATGCTTCTCACACACCTGGGCTTCTGCTATGAATTTATTCGATGGATTATGGCCTGCATCACCACGGTGAGTTTTGCAGTATTGATTAATGGTTCTGCTAGTCCATTCTTCCATGCTGGCAGGGGGCTACGACAAGGTTGCCCACTTTCACCGCTGTTATTTCTCCTTGTTGCTGAAGGCCTCAGTCGTTTTATCCTGAAAGCAAAAGCTGATGGCTCCTTTCGTGGCATCTCCATTTCTCAGGTATTGTATATTACCCATCTCCTATTTGTTGACGATATTCTCATATTTTGTGATGGCTCGAGACAGGATATTGATAAGGTGGTCGAAGGTCTCAATTTACTGCAAGAAGTCGCGGCTATGCTAGTGAATATTGATAAATCAACAATCACATGCTCGCATTTAAATGAGCAGGAGATTCACAGATTAGCCATCAGACTTCCCTATCGGACTATGGATATTGATGATGGCTTAAAGTACCTTGGATTTCAATTAAAACCTAATGCATATTTGAAGGCAGATTGGCACTGGTTAATTGCCAAATTGGAGCTGAGACTACATGGATGGAGCCATAAATGGCTCTCGCGGGCTGGGAGACTGGTTCTGGTCAAATCAGTTTTGGAAGCAATACCGGTTTATTGGATGTCACTTGCCTGGATTCCCAAAGGAGTCCTGGAGCAGATTCGTCGGTTGGTTTTTGCCTTCCTCTGGAAGGGTAAGGGAGCGAACCGAGCCTTGGTGTGGGCTAGATGGGAATTGATCGCGATCCCCAAAGCACTGGGAGGGTGGGGATTAAAGAATATCTTTCTATTTGCAAAAGCGTTGGGAGCAAAGGTTGCATGGCGAATTATTCATACACGGAGCCTCTGGACTAGTGTGGTCTATCACAAATACATTGCTCCCTTAACCCTACTTGATTGGATTAGGCTGGGCAATAAGATGAGGGCAAATTGCTCCGTGGTTTGGAAAGCGGTGGTTCAGCATTTTCATCTGGTGGGATCGGGATTAGTCTGGAGAATTGGAAATGGGCATTTACTTCGTATCGAACTGGATCCTTGGGTAGGAAGTAGAGGGGGACATACCCTGCCGGTGGACTTAAGGACCTTTCTGGCAGCAAGAGGCTGTCATTTCCTGGCTGATATAGCCCAACCGGGATTATCCACTCTCTGGCACCAGGGGTGGCTCTCTGCCCAGCGTCTTGAGGTTCCTGCGGATTTGATCGGAGCTTGGGAGGATTACATCCGAACCTTAAGATTCACCAATATTCGTCTGACAAATCGGCCTGATGAACTTCTCTAGGATCACCATCCCTCAGGGAAATACACACCAAAACTTGGATACACTCAGCTTAATGTGGAGATGCATAATAGGGCAGTGGTGTGGTGGTGGAAAACCCTGTGGAAGTTTAAATGCCCGGGTAAAGCAAAAATACTTTTCTGGGCGATTTTGGAACAAAAGGCACCTACCTGGGACATATTGAAGAGACGATTTATACAGGGCCCGGGTTTTTGTCCACTCTGTAGGGAGGCGGACGAGACTATCACACATCTATTTGTTCACTGCAGGTTCTCTCAGGCGGTTTGGACAAATATATGCAACTATTTGGATCTAAATGCGCGCTGGTGGGGAGAGAGTGTTATTGACGCATTCCATGATTGGTGGTCTGATCAACAGAAATCAAACATATGTGCAGCCCCATGTATTTTTGCATGGGGCATTTGGATCACACGAAACAAGATCATTTTTCAGGACTGTAGAGTCCCGATGGAGCAAGTTGTGGCTCAAGTTGTGGCTATCATTTTACATTACAAAACTACACCCAAAGCGATTAGAACACGTCCTGTGATCGCTAAAACGATTAATAAATCCATATCGTGGGCTTTTTTCGATGGCGCATCACTTGACCATCAATCGGTGTGCGGTGGGGGGGTCGTTCTTCACAAATCTGAATCACATTATTTCCACATTGTGGCTGGATTGGGTAGCGGCACAAACAACTACGCAGAAATCATGTCACTTAGACTATTGCTGTTATTTGCACTAGAACAGGGATGCCTTTCACTACAGATTTTTGGAGACTCACTGATTGTTATTGACTGGGCCAATGAGAATACTCAATGTAATGTGATGGTTCTCTCACCTATACTGGAAGATGTTTTACGGTTAAAGCGGCATTTTAATCTTATAACATTCACTCATGTCTACAGGGAGAGAAATGGCATGGCCAACCTTCTTTCCAAAGAAGCGTCGCAGCAACGTCTGAATTTCGGAACCTGGAGGATCACATCACACTCTACTGCTGGATCATACAGTTATTATCATAGGCCTTTCAACGAGGCCTTGGAGGACCGGGAGGGAGCATTTGGCTTCTGATAGATCAGTCTTCATAACAGTTCGTTTTTGGTTTTTGTATTTTGTATATTGATAATATCACTGGCCTGTTAATGAGGCTTTGGTGGGCCGGGATGGAGCATTGGCTCCTGTGGATTATATATTTCTGTTTGGTGCTGTAGGGTTGTTTGGACAGAATATTCTGATAGGAACTATTTCATATTGAGTTTTTACTTTGATATATGTAACCGGATATATGAGTGCTGTATGGACAGCAAAGTATTGAATTTGTATGGGACATTAGACTAGTCAGAAACATGAACTGATGATATGCGATAATGTAGGAATCTCAGTGATTCTAATACATGTGCAGAATGTAATTTTGTTCAATATATTTGAAATAAAATTACGACTTTTTCCAAGGAAAAAAAAAAAATACAGTGAACCAAGTGTTTCAAAAAATTTTAATCTGGCAAAAACAGTGGGAGAGCATGTATGCCCATGACCAGATAATTACCAAAACTAAATTTGACCTCCTCCAGGCTCAAATGAAACACGTGCTATAAATTGATCATGGCGGAAGTGGAGATAAAATTTTGGAATGGGAAAGCTACAACCTAGTGAGAAAAAATAAATCAGATCTAGGAGGCAATTGATGGTAAATATCAAGAGTAGAATACAAGCATGGACTAGGAAAATCAGATGACAACCCTAGGATTTTTTAATGATACAAAGGAGAAGGAAAAGAATGGGCTCGGGGAAGCCTCTTCTCCCCAAGGTCTACCCACTTCGTACCATGAAGCAAATGTCTCTGATAAACTAGGTTAAGTTCATGCCTAAAGTTTTTGATATGCAATGTAAATGTTTGTTGCTTTTAGGTCAGTTTTTTCGCATATATACTTGCAGTTATTCTATAATTACCATAATCATGGATGACTGTAAATTTTTTGTAAATTGTAATTTTGTGCACATCTTAGAGCTCTATTATACATCACTCTCAAATCAGAAAGATCTAGATTTTAATCACAAGTCATTTGGTTTGGTCGTGACCTTTTTTTATAATACAAATAATAACTGCTTTTGTGAAAAAAAATAATATTGAAGTTACCTCAAAGCCACAATTTCAGTCGATGCATCATCAACCATGAAGGCATTGACTTTCCAATCAAAACAAATTTGGTAACACCTATGCAGGAGCTACTCCAACCATAGCATAATATCTTCTGATGTATTTCGTGATGCCACGACCCATGCAACTAGCACCCCACTTTGTTGTTCATCTAATGCCACAAGTGTGTAAAGTTGATACTGCCATTTTTTTTTGTAACTAGGGGAATCGGCGACTGGAGACTGGGCTGGTACTCGCGTGACATGGGATCTAGGGATCCAATCCCGCTACCACTATACCCCTAGGTGCCCCGCAACCGCTCGCAAGCAGGGGACACGGGTAAGCTCGGGTGTGATTTGAACCTGTGACCTCTATTTACAACATGTGACTTCATATCAAGCGAATCGCCAATGAGCCACACCCGTGCGGGCAATTGATACTGCCATATTAAAAGAACATGTAATGTCAAATTCAAGTCATTGATCATATTAAATGGATACAACTCAAATAAGCATATTAAATCAATCATTGGCATTCGACTTACTCTCTATTTATTTGTACGAAACATTAAATCCATGTTTATTAAGCTATTATAGAATAGCTTGACCATGGTCTCCAACATCCATTTTGTTTGAATTTCCATTATAAAGAGGACATTAGGACCATTGGGATTTTGGTAAAAGAAAAAATATTCTTGTTGCTTTTGATACCAAAGTTTGACGTTCATTTCATCCTTTTGGTGGAGTTAATATTTTCCCTCCAATAACCAATTGCATATCTTTACAATATCTTTCCTAGATAGGAAAAAATCCCTATCTCGAGCTGTTGCATCCATGTCAACATGTCTCTTGATGTGCATTTTATAAATTGAATCAATGGACACTCCCAAAAGGAAACAAATTTCAACATTGTCCCTTGAAAGCTTTGGCTTATGCAATGTCCTTGCCTTACCTGAAGTGTCATGTTTTCCATGGCAGGGCCATCCTTCCCCATCTTCATGCTCATACATATTGTAAGTCAATATTGCTATATGAGGACTCTAACCCATAACCTTCACAATGAAATAACATTGGCAATCCCTCTTCTTCTCAAATGAAGTCCTTCGTTTAGTCAATTGCTCTCCTCTTTTGTCCCCTAGGCCATATGAACAATGATAACTACACAGGAAATTTTTGAGACATTAGTAAATACAATGAATGATAAATGCAATCTCAAAGCTAATCTATAGACAATGCACTTTCGAAATATTTACACTTCATACCGCAAGGCATAACTATCTCTTTTTCCTGGTTGTTTATTTTGTCGATGTATGAAAGTATATGGAGCATTAGGGTTTATTTCCTCCCCTTTGATAAAGTCAGGAACTCTATGTGAAGGGACTAAAGCAATGTGATCAATGCTCTTGTTTTCTCAATATATTTCAAACCAAGCTAAGTCTTTACTAGAAAAGGTGATCATGTCTTTGAGGTCTTACACCTCAAGATCCATAATCCCATTTGCCTCGCTTACCCATTTTGCATGGATGCCTACAAGCAATATGCAAACACATTAGAAATTTAGACTATGCCGAGACATGGAAGCAACAAAGCTTTCCATTCTAGAGTAAATCCGCAAAAGTTATGTTTGCCATTATATGGAATGAAGTAGTGAGAACATTCAAGGAAGAGGATACTATCAGTAATTTAGAGGTTGAGTTGTTAGAGGCCACTTCATTTTCTTCGAATGTACATGCCATTTCTTAATGCAAGGGAACACACCTTAAACACAAATTATGTGCATAACATAACTGTAATACTCCCAGTTTTGACTTGGAATGTATTTAACCAAAATTATGTAAATGATGTAAATATGCTAGTATGGATTCCTAGTGTGGAGCTTAAGGCCAAGGCTTGACTAGTGAATGGCTAGGCATGTATGATGTATATATTTTCATTTGGATTGTATGGTTGCCTTGTCATAGTAACTCAAAATATATGTAAATATTATGCTGAATAAGTAATAAAATGGTCCAAGATGGTTGTGTAAAGAGCACTAGAGGGGCTATGATTCCACCAAAGGGGAAGAGGAAATGGGGCCTTTAGGAGACCAAATCCTTTGTTGCCAAGTGTCAACCTTAGAACTCATCCAAATTCCACCATGTGATTTAAATGAGACAATCACCTTCTTTTGACTATTTTCCAATCATTGAATGCATGTGTGAGGTTGGTGGAAAAAGTCACCTCGTGTAGTTATTGAAGCATGGGGTTGAATGCAGTTTTGTGATAGTTCTATCATATGCCAAAAGTTAGTTTACAACTATCGGAGTCCTTTCTTCCATGGTCAAAAGCTATATCAGTTGTCTTTTCACCATTATCTCATATCCTATGGATTCAACCCTCATTCTATCATTCTCTCATGCAGATCTACACTACGTAGAGCTCCCCATTGATGTTGATGACCTTTACCATACTATGTATAACCCAAAAATTTGAATTTAGAGACAGGACTGCAGGTATGACGAGAAAAATACATGGTTGAAGGTGAGCATAGAGGTTGGGCAAGTTAGGAACCCTTACCCATTGAGTTTTGCTGCTCATAGATAATTGGGAATCCATGGATTAAGACTACAGGTGGTTCTCCAACAACATATAGCAGGTTGGTCTCCTTCTATGCACACACTAGAAGCACCTGGAAAGATGGATCGCCCAAGAGAATCGTGGATCTGTGAAGGGGATGCCTAATCCTTGTAGAGCTCTGTATGAGCATTTCCCTAAGCATAGAGAGATGAATGGGTTGTGAGATGAGAGAGAGAATCCCGTATGTGTTTCCTTCGCCCCGGTAGCCTCATGGCCCAGCTTGGGGTTGCCTCTTAGCAGAAAGAGTATATACTAGACAAAGTTCCTACAATAGGTTGGAAAATCGCTCTTACACAGCCAATTGCTTGGATCTTCTTCGATTTAAAGATAAGTATTCTTTGGTATTGAATATGCAATATTTATAATGGATGCATGTGATGATTGTGCTTGTATATTCATGTTATGTGTGTGTGGATTGAGTTTATTTCCAAATTTTCTTTTATTATGCGTATGCACACGAAATTTAAATGTTATGAATTCATATAATGGCTATGGGGTGAAATTTAGAAGCCCATAGTTCGTTCATGTCCCCCTTTATTGGTCGGATTGATGGAAGGTGACGTGACAATAACATTAATTATATGCATAAAAGTGAAAACAACAACAACAACAAAATAGTCCCTATGCAAGCAACAACAATAACAAATATAGTTTTTGAAATTGCATGTTCAATGTGATAAATATTAATTGCATTGATTTCCTTTAGTGTATTTAGTAGCCATCCCAATATATCATATTGCATATGTCATTGGCTATCCCTAATTTTCATTCCGACACACTTGTCTCGACACCAAAATATATAATTTGAGTGTTGTTTGAAGAAGCCTAACTCAAACCAGATGAATCGTGTACCTTATTTTTAACTTCATTGATAATTCTACAGATGATTGCATTGTTGTGGGAGTCAATTATAGGTTGATCAGTTTTAGAGGCCTTCCCACTATTTTATTCAATTGGATCCCACTTTTCTACAACTTATTGAGAATTGTGACATCTCTCATTTTTTATTTCATAAGAAGTTTGATGCAAGGTTGAACCCTACAACCACCGACCTTTACTACATAACCAACCCGCAAGGTCAGAGTGTAGCACATATATAACCATACATTTAAATAATCACGAAACTAAGATACTATGATACAACTTGATGTAAGACTAAATAATGCATCTTCAAACAATCATGTTGTAAAACCAAGCTTGCCGTCTCAAAGTGATACCACTATGCAAGTTACACCTACATACAATAAAATGAACTTTACAAGACATGTGACAATGAACAAGAATACCAACAATTACACCTATACTTCCAGCTATATGTTATAGTCCTATACTAGGAGAAGGGACTAGTAGGTTCTCAACATTCCAGTTGTTTTGGATTCTGAAGGGGAGATTTTTATTATGAGGGAAATGGTTTGTTTGCATTTGAGAGACTCATGCTTAGTTTACCAAGGCTTATTGGCCCATGTTTAGATCTCTTGTGTTGCTAAAGAGATTGGGCAGGCAAATGCCTTGTATTGAGAGTGTTATTGATGTCGTTACTTGTGCATTGCCTAAGGATGAGACTAGCCTTTGTGCCGCTACCACTGTGGTGGATAAGTTGAAGGTGAACAAGGGGTTGAGCTCATACATAAAGACCATGGACTAGGCTCTCCATATTTGTAAAGGATTGTATGTGAAACATATTAAGAGCACTGTGATGAAGGATTTGATTGATTCCCATGTCTATAACAAAGGTATTATTGGTCCTAGATCTTGCATATTTTAGTCTTCCTCTTTGGCTCAATGTTGGCATACATTTTCTTTTCAAACCTAGATTAGCCATGTAACTCCATTCAAAATTCATTACTATTATTTTGCTCTTAGTCCAATCAATTTTTTTCCTCTTTCAATCACCCAATTCCAATTCTTATTCGTGTAGAGGAACATCACTTGTTGTTTCTTATAGGTTATAGGGGTGTTATCTCTAAGTGATATGTCAGGAATATAAATTCCATCAAAGTTCCATTCTTAACCGTTGATGTTCCAATCGAGCATATTCTTTTGTTTCTCTTTCGATAGGAACATATTAGTGGGTGTATTATTGTTCTTTTTATTGTTTTCCCTCCTGAGCTGCTGGTATCAAGGCGTGCTAAACTATTAGCCAACACCCATAATAACCTGTCATTTTTATTGTGCTAATGGAGGAGTGGTGGATATCAACCATTGGCTTGTTATTTTTTACTATGCTTGTTAATCATGGACATTACCAAATTCACAGTTGAGTACTTGTCTTGGAGGTAGTCGTCTTTGTTAGGCCCCGGTTCTTCATCTTTCCCTTTGGATGAGACTAGCACAATCGAGTGAATTTGATCACATAGTTTGCATGTGGACTAAGACATGAGCTATTGTTGTATCTCTTTCCCCTTCTAGCTGAGTATACTTCCATTAGACACTGCTGACTATATAGGGAGCATTGTCCTGATCATTGATATGGTTTTATAGATGATCCATTCTATGGCTATTTTTCTACTTGGTTTTGTTTCTAAATAGTAAAAGTTGGACAAAATAGTAAATTTAGATAATACAAAATTAAAGATACTTTTCAATTTAAAACTGAGCAAGAAGAACGTTATAATTCTATCCATAAGAAATACAAAGTCTCAATTCTAGTATGTGTTTGATGGACAATCTACCAAGAGCGGACTCGAGGCATGATCTCCCTAGCTCAACGCGAGTCTAGAACAAATAGAACAGAATATAAATCACTCTCCTAGATCTAATTAGAGATCAAGGAACTAGATACGTTTACCTTATAGATCGCTGATCCTTTTCTCCTCAAATGTTGCTCCAAGATTGACGATCTTCAGATCCAAGCTGCAAAACCTGTCAAGATAACAAGACAACAAAACAAGTAAAACGCATCTACACAATAATAGATCTAAGTAAGCAGTCAAGCAGGCAAACTACACAAGATATCATTAACACAACGAGATTTTGGTGGAAAGCACTTATATTACTGTATTGAAAGGGAAGTACATAGAACAGAAAGATTACAACCATAGCCTTGACGTAGCAATCCTCATCCGATCAAACCAATGCCAAAGTCTCCCAAGGATGTGTGAGTCTCCCAATAGATGAGTAGAGATCTCTCCTAAGGTAATTTCACCAACATGTAGACATTATAGACTTCCTCCCTTTGGAATGGGAGTGAGCTTCACTTATATAGGACTAAGTGGATAGGGTAGGTTGAGATATGGTAGGAGAGAGATAGGGGATCCTTCGAAGAGGTTAGGAACCGAATGTCAGCTCTCCCAAATGGTCAGGGATAGGGATCCATGTCATCTAGCTTCGAGAATGGGCTCGAAGAAGCTATTTTTGTCCATTAACTGACATTGTCGCAAGCTGCAAGAGGACAACCTGCGACGTCGTAGGTTGCATGAGGACAACCTGCGATGACCTCTCAAAACCTAGTATAAATGGATTTGCATCTCTTCCAAGTTAATGACTTAGCCAAGGAAACTTTAGGGATGTTTACACTGAGTCTCATGACGGTAAGATTTTAGGTGTAATAGTATGTTCCCATGCAAGATGAATATCAGAAACCCAATTGTTGTCATCTCCTAAAACTACCTTTGACCAAATAATAGGGTAAAGAATATTGGAGTTTCAGAGATCGACAATATAGTGCCAAAGTGCCATGACTTTGGGCAAAATCATAAAAGGTGAAGGAAAGTTTATTTCTTGTAGCAAAAGGGGCAAGCTGGGGATGTGTTGCCTTTTTTATTACAACCGTCTTAATAGCCAATACTAAAAAATCTAGGGACAAGGAAAATAAGGTCTTCTTAGGTTTGTTGGACTTATTGGAGCCTCCTAAATCTTGTTCAATGCATGGAACCATGTAGAGAGTTTGGAGTTGGTGTTTGATTTTTTGTTCATTTTTTGTTCAATTGGGGCCAACTTTGCCAACAATTTGTATACACATGACAGAGAAAGCGTGGTGAAGGATGTAGAATGTTTTTGACACCAATACTTTGACCTTTTTCTAAGGGCATATGGAACCCTTGTCATCTCTTTGGTTTTGTCCATGAATATCCTTTCCAAGTTTTTAACATGGAATTTAGTTTTAAGTTATGTCCAGTTCAGCCAATTCCTTTTGAGGAAATCATACAAATCCTTGAAAGTTTTGATTTCCTTTGGCATATTAAGGCATTAAGTGAAAAAAAAGTGCTCCAAGGGCTCTGGGTAGATGCCATTGTTGTTAGAGGTTAAAGCTCAGTGCATTAGAAGGAGGCACCAAGGATTTTGACTACCATTTTTTTGTGGCAAATAAAACCCAACATAGTTGTGCGTTGTTCTAAAGCTGCCATAGAGGGATTAGAAGTAATCAGTTCTATTTGAATTTTCATATGTTAATTCTAGTCAACCCTGGTTACAATGCTCGGTTTACTTTCTTGTAAGGCCAAGCTCAATGCCAAATTGTGAACAAACAAATAATACATTATGTCTTAACAACTAAACAAGATCCTTTGAATGCTACTTTTTGTTTATTAAAATAATGAAACCCAACACTCTTGATAACAACACATTTGTCCACTCCTTGTATTATCAAGCAATATACAAGATGAAACAAGTTATGTTCTTGCATTGTTGCAGGTAAAACACTCTTTGTATATCCCATCGCTTGATTAATAGTATTATTCGCCCATTCCTTACATTTATTCAAGAGGGAATATATACGTAGGACGAAGGAATATAAGTTTTTTATAAATACCTCCAACCCAGGATGGAAACATGGGAGTCTAAAATATCATCGATATATTTATCTGTATCCTGATAAATCGTCATTCAGAGTTATTATACACAAACAAATTAAAATTTAACATTGACATTCAGATCCCTTGCATTACGTGGTGGATTTTGATCAAATTGTGAAGAATTTTAGGGTGATAGATTCAACATATACTGCCCTCCTCACTACTTATCAAACATCTACCATTTATAAGGAAAGAAAATGATGTGGGCATTTGTTGCTGACAACAACTGGTAGTGAATATTCTCAGCGCCGCAGTATTATATTTGGTCACTCTTTACATGCAGAAATACAATTGGGCAAAATTCATTCTCACACCAAAATCTCGTAGTCCCCTATTATCATTATCACATATTCACATGTCATGTGTGTGTACTAATTTGGAGTCAGTGTGGGCATCCTTGTAGCATTCATCCCATACATTGTTAATGGCCAACATTCAAACTTCAATGTTTTCACAATACACGTTTGCTCAGAAATAATAGAGTATGAATGCATAGCAAAATCCTTGAATATGCAAATATGACACAAGATAATGTTGATGTATTTGTAACTTCGGAAGATATTCACTTGTATATTACATTTGTGCTTTATTGTATCCCCAACGTAGATGTATTATTCCTCCGGTTGGAAGTGTCGTCATTTGTATTTGCAAGTGTCGCAAGTTATATTGTAAGTGTTGTAACTTATATTTGATGGGTTATTATACCACCTTAGAGGGGTCGGCCCAATGTGGGTAAAAGGGTTATTAGACCACCCTAGTGGGGTCAGCCCAGTGACATGTGGATGGGTTATTAGGCTTCCTTAGGAAGTCGTCCCAGTTAGAGTAAAAGGCAAGTCAAGTCATTCTATAAATAGAGAGTGTGTCTCTCTCATTCTATTCATTCACTCACTCACTTCGCATTAGTGAGAGAGAGGAGGAGTGCACACAAGTGGAGGAGGAGGAGCTGCTAGGATACTATCTCTTATCTTGGGGTTTGATCTTTGTGATCTTTGTATTGGTGCTCATTCTATCTCTGAGGAAGTTGCGGGGTTTTTCACCTTCTTGGTTTTCCCCGGTGAAATGCTTTGTGTCTCTTATCTCTTGTGTTTGATATGTTGTATATGTTGTTCTCTCAGTTAAGATCCTAGATCATATTGAATTAAATGATGAAAAACTAACATGGTATCAGAGCTATCGTGAAGGAAGGCATTGTATGGAATTTATGACACTGGTTGCACTTGTGACAAATTGGAAGTTAGGGCTTGCTATAGTAAAAACCAGTCATCGTGGCACTTTCGCTATAAACTAGTTTTGGCGAAGGGTCAAGATCTGAAACTTTTATAGGTCGAAGATAAAATGTTCATGTACCTTGTGTCTGAAGCTCAGCCTCATATTTGTTGTACTTTGTGAAATATAATTTGTACAAGTTAGGGTTTCTGCCTCTTCCAGAATGCAACCCTAAACAGGTGACTTAGGAACAAAGGTCATATCTTGGGCTAGGAAACTCCAAATGGAATTCTGTAAAAAGTGACAGTTAGGGCACGAACTTTAGTTTCACACGTCCAGGTTTCAGAGGTCGAAGTTGAAATAGTGACATGTGGCACTCTGTATAAGTTCGCTATATTGTTTCATCCCATAAATAGGTCATGTTGCGACACTTGGCATATCTCTCTCTCAGAGAATCCATTAAAGCTCAGATCTGTGGGGTTGGAAAGATAACAGGTCAGTCTACCACAGGCCAAAGTTTTAGACACTGAGGATCCGAAATTTCAGAGATACATCAAAAACAATATGTCATATATTTCTGTCAAAACAGAATTGGATTCTGAGCACTTTCATTTTTGGCTCGTCACTGCTACAAAAAATTAGGGTTTCTACAAAAGTTGGAATTTTTGGAATCTAAAACCACGGATGGATGCTCCTCATCAAAATTGACATTTAGAGACCTTTAGATACCAAGATCGAAGTTTTTGGTTGGGTAGAACCCCAAGCTCTATCAAACCCTATTTCAGGATTTTGACCAGAAAACCAGAATTTGACAGAAGCTGCAGATCCGAAACTCACAGGTCAATTTTGAGGGATTAATTTTTGGAGTTTTCAAAATCTGAGCACACCAGCTTGCTCGCCTTAGTCAATTGCATTTCCCTGTCCAGACAGAAGTTCGAAATTCCAAGTTTGGATTTTTAGGGTTTCTCTGTCAAACCCTAGCCAGCTCCAGATCCAGTCTCAGCAAATCAAAGTAGATTGGGTTAATCCTAGAAGAGAATGATTTGGACACCTACATAAGTGAAGAAGTTCCCGTTCCAGAGGGAGATGAGGCTAAGGCCTTACATAAGAAGACTACAAGCAATCCCAACAGGTATGACTTGAGGAGATACAGGTATGTTTTGAAATCTGTTCATGATTAAGTTTGTCTTCGTATTATTGAGGTTAGTACAATCTTGATTAATTTTAGACTTGTCTTATAACCTTAGTAAAAGTATGAATACATGTGAATGATATAAGACATTCATTGATTAGGTTTATGACACTTATGATTGTACTAATGCACTGTGGTGTTGTATGAGGATGATGTTGTCCGCTGACATGAAAGGTACATCAAGAAAGACAAATCAAGTTCTAGATCAAGAACATATGACCATGGTGACATGAAGACAAAGACTCATCCATAGCCATTGATCACATAGAATCTCTACTTACGAGGTATGTATAACTTGGTTTTACAATGATTAACTTATGAGACATGCAGGTTAAAAACACAAGGTCTCTAAATCATTGAAGAGAACAAAGAAGACATTGTTTGGGTATGTTAGACATAACTCGCAAACATGATAATCCAGGTATGTGTTTCCTATATCAAGTTAGAATCCTACCTTGTGTTAGGGTCTCGTATAAGTATATTTTTTTGTATGATTGATAATGATTATTCATGAAGTTATAGGTTTGAGTAATCATGGGTTTATGCATATTATGCTTCTTACTTTGATTGATCATATAACAAACTAGAAGAGTTCTATGGTCAAATAAGAATATGCATAAGTAAAAGAAGTACTCCCTGAAACCTTGAATACTAACACTTATGACAAATTACCTGTGTATGAAATGATCATGACCATACATATTTAGAATCATAATGTTTTGATAGTATTTAGATTATACTGATGCATGTATGATTATGTATGAGATCTCAAGGATGACGCAATGATGACATTAGTGCACACTTAAGCATGCATAGTGGTCCAGGATGGATATAAGTTCAAAGACAGATAATCCAAGAAGCAAAGATCAAGAGGGAGCACACTCCAGTAGTTCCTGCAAGGAAGCAAAGATTGAGAGGGAGTCCACCCAACAAACAAACAAAGATAAGTATTTGAATTGTCATTTATTGCATATATGATTACTTAAATAATGTTGTTCAATCATGTACATACTTATGTTCCTAGATTTAGGATGTATATTATGCATATTAGAAAAGTTGCATTAATGAAGAAGATACTACTGATATACAAGTAATGGGCAAGTGGCCGATGGTACTGTACAACATTCCATTGCTACTTATCTAGAATGAAACCTCTTTGCTGACATGTTGGGAGTTGTGCACACTCTTAACAATGTTCTGGTAGAGATGGAAGGAATCTAGAAAGTTACGGGATATGGATAAATGTTGTATTGAAGCATTGGCTAAGATAATTGCATGACTGTATGGCATATATCTTTATGTGTAAGAATTTGTTCTGAAATCTATCAGATATTTCTAATCATGCAATTGAACTTATCTTGTAGGAAAGACCATGTACCATCACCTACAAGAGAGACTTGTTTCGAAGAACAAGTAACAAAGACTCAACAACGACATTTGTTCCAGCAACGAAGTTCAAGAAAACTACCTATTGAAGATATTGAAGAATCTGAAGTTCCTAGGATCTGGGATGCAGTAATGGAAGGATGCCATGATCAAGGAGTAGCAGTCGATCATGAAGAATGATGTTTGAGATGTGGTCCCAAGACCAGAAGGGAAGTCTGTTGTGACTTCCAAGTAGATCTACAAGATCAGGCATGCTACAGATGGCAGCATAGAGAAATACAAGGCAAGGTTTGTGGCTCGTGGCTTCTCCCAGAAAGAAGGGATAGATTATGAAGAGACTTTTGCACCTGTATCCAGCTACACTTCCATCAGAACAGTACTTGCTCTGGCTGCAGTAATGAAGTGGATACACCAGATGGATGTCAAGACAACTTTCTTGAATGGTGTAGTCGAAGAGGAAGTTTATGTGGAGCAACCACTTGGTTTTGAGGCACATGACAAGGAGTCATATGTGTGCAGATTGAAGAAAGCCTTGTATGGCTTGAAGCAAGCAACCAGGACATGGTACAGAAGGATAGACAGCTTCCTGTCCAGTTTGGGATTTACCAAGAGTAAAGCAGATTCCAACATTTACTACAAGGTTGAGGAAGGAAATCCAGTGATACTTCTACTGTATGTGGATGACCTGTTTGTGACAGGTGAGGATAGGTTGATTGCCGACACGAAGAGGAAGCTTGTTTTCGAGTTCGAGATGAAGGAATTGGGTATGATGCATTACTTTCCAGGTATGGAGGTGTGGTAGAGTACATATGGAATCTTCCTTGGACAAGGGAAGTATGCGGTAGAGATCTTGAAGCGGTTCGGGATGATGGACTGCAATGCCATGGCCACACCTATGACATCGAACCTGAAGCTATCAAGTGATGCTTCATCAGATTCAGTTGATGCCACTATGTATCGTCAGATGATTGGGTCCTGGATGTACCTGATGAACACGAGACCAGATATTTGCTTTGCGGTGAACACCTTGAGCCACTTCCTGATGGATCCTAGACATGTTCACCTGATTGTTGTAAAGCATATTCTGAGGTACCTGGAGGGTACGGTTGATTATGGGCTCAAGTATGATGCGAATCAAAAGTTTAACCTGGGGGGTTATGTTGATTCAGATTGGGCAGGCAGTGCTGCAAATAGGAAGAGCACTTCGGGGTGCTGCTTCAGTATGGGATCAGGTGTGATCTCTTGGTTTAGCAGGAAGCAATCCTGCGTAGCACTGAGTACAGTCGAATCAAAGTATGTCGCAGCTTGTTCGGCTAGTTGTGAGGCAGTATGGCTTAGGAAGCTACTGTATGATTTATTTGATCTCAGTTGGATGCTACTTGTATCTTCTGTGACAACCAGAGTTGTGTGAAGTTGTTTGAGAACCCGATGTTCCATGACAAGTCGAAGCATATTAAGATCAAATATCACTATATCAGGGATATGGTGCAAAGAGGAGTAGTGAAGCTCCTGTATGTTGCGACGGACGAGCATATTGCAGATGTGTTGACCAAACCACTAGCCAGAGTGAAATTCGAGTACTTTAGAGAGAGGCTTGGAGTTCTTCAGATAGAAGATACTTCGAGGAGGAAGTGATGGTACACATTTGCAGGAGTCATTCCAAGCATGGTGGTAGGAGGATCCTTCCCATGGTTGTGGATGTAAGTGCTGTGTGATGAGCATCATGACGATGCTCCAGATGATATGCATCAGAACGATGCTATGACGATGATTAGGATGATCATGTGATGATGATGTGCATCAGGATGATGTACTGTATGATGATGATCAGTATGATCATGAGTATCAGGATGATACTCCGTGGCCGTGGACATGTTATGCAGGTGCATGTAATCAGTCCTGGAGATCCGGACAGGTTGTGCTAGGCACGTAAAAGATCCTGGGATGCTCTTTATAGATCTTGCAGGTTGCAAGACACTCTTTTAAGGTTTTACAAGAATTGCATGTAATCAGTCCTAGAGATCCGGACAAGTTGTGCTAGGCACGTAAAAGATCCTGGGATGCTCTTTAGAGATATTGCAGGTTGCAAGACACTCTTTTAAGGTTTTGCGAGTTCACATGTAATCAGTCCTGGAGATCCGAACAGGTCGTGCTAGGCACGTAAAAGATCCTGGTATGCTCTTTAGATATCTTGTAGGTCGCAAGACACTCTTTTAAGGTTTTGTGAAGGTCACATGTAAAAGATCTGAGGAGATCCGATAGGTTGAGCAGTAAGCTCGTAAAAGTCCTGGGATTCTCTTTCAAGGTTTTGTTGATACACGTAATCATCCCTGAGGATTCCACAGGATGACCAGATATGATGAAGACCTACAGGAGGCTAGGCCTACAACCAACATGAAAAAGGGCTGTCTCTGTAGAACTTCCTATGATGAGAAGAATTGAGAGATAGCACCAGTGATCGAGATGATGAGTACAGTAGCAATGACGATGATGCTCCGTGATCCAGTGATGATGATCCAGCTCCAGAATTGAAGACTTGTGCCTATATGTATTGATGACCTGTGTCAAGAGAATACCTTCCTAGTTAAGAGGGAGTGTTGATGTATTTGTAACTTCAGAAGATATTCACTTGTATATTACATTTGTACTTTATTGTATCCCCAACGGAGATGTATTATTCCTCCGGTTGGAAGTGTCATCATTTGTATTTGCAAGTGTCGCAAGTTATATTGTAAGTGTCGTAACTTATATTTGATGGGTTATTAGACCACCTTAGAGGGGTCGGCCCAGTGTGGGTAAAAGGGTTATTAGACCACCCTAGTGGGGTCGGCCCAGTGACGTGTGGATGGGTTATTAGGCTTCCTTAGGAAGTCGGCCCAGTTAGAGTAAAAGGCAAGTCAAGTTATTGTATAAATAGAGAGTGTGTCTCTCTCATTCTATTCATTCACTCACTCACTTCGCATTAGTGAGAGAGAGGAGGAGTGCGCACAAGTGGAGGAGGAACAACTGCTAGGAGGCTATCTCTTATCTTGGGGTTTGATCTTTGTGATCTTTGTATTGGTGCTCATTCTATCTCTGAGGAAGTTGCGGGGTTTTTCACCTTCTTGGTTTTCCCCGGTGAAATGCTTTGTGTCTCTTGTCTCTTGTGTTTGATATGCTGTACATGTTGTTCTCTCAGTTAAGATCCTAGATCATATTGAATTAAATGATGAAAAACTAACAGATAATTTGTCGATAGAGACTTCAAATAGATAACAAAGAGGCAAAACATTAAATATATAACAACCACGCGACTTAAAAGACCAAGGAGAGCCACATTATACATCAAATTTTAAAGAAAAATGATTGTACAATCACACTTTTGTTACAAAGATGACAAGTAAGTAGTCCACTTGCGGACCCTCGCAGAAGAATGTCCACCTTTAGGATTTATGCGCCTAGGTAGGAGCTCGACGGAGGACGAGGGTGTGCTTATGAGAAAAATGATGAAAGTTCTAGGGCACAGGGGATAGTTAGGGTGACGTGATGGATGTTGCAAGGTGCAGGGGAGAGTCGAGCTCGATGGCGGGCTTCAATTTCAATTTCACCAACCACATTTGATTTCGCCACACTGCATTAATGTCAATGATGGTGGGAGTGACGGGCCCGACAACGATGATGAGACAGGAAGTGGTCAATCAAATTTTGAAAAAGTGGCTGAAGGGGACTGAACAATTTTGCTAGATGGGCAAAATCATCGAAATGTTAGACAACTTCGTACCAATTTCCCCGTGTAATAAATAAATAAGAGTTCTTGAAAAGAAGAATAATATATAAAAAGTTTAAAATAATTAATCCTTTTTGTGATTGTGTGATAATGAAGAGTTGTGATGTAGAAACATAAAGGGTAATTACTTTTCACTATGGAACCCTTTAAGTGTTATTTATTTGAAATAGGGTTATTGTCTTAAACAAAAAAGAGGAATGCAGAGAAGATGTGTTTGTGGTGAGATGACAAGCCTGGCTAGAGTTATATTGAAGTGGTGACTTTGGAGGTGGCCTAGTATATCAATTCCTTACCTGATAAGGCAATTCCTTCCCTCATATGATCTTTGCTTAGTCGAAGACGAGCCTTGTACCGCATAAGCCTTATTGTACCTGCACTTATATTTTTATGAACAAAAGGAAGAAAATGTTATTGAATATCTATTTAATGCAACGTTGTGAAATTATAATGGAGTGTATTATTTGATAGTGTTTTCAATACATATATTTTTGTAAGGTTCAAAATTATATTAAACTAAAAGAAATATACATAGCTAAAGAAAATAAAAAATTCTGTCAAGTGTGACCTAGTGACATTGTTTGACCAGTTACCACTAGTATGAGAAAGATAGCTAAAAGTATTAAGCCTAATAGAATGGTGAATGCTAGTGAATGAGCCCCCAATAGGCCAAGGGTTATGATCGGACTAACCAAAAAGAGACTATCTAGATTTTTACCAAAAACTGCAACAACTCCTAAGGATTCAAATGCATAACTAATCATCATTAGACATGAGAATAGGAGAAGAGAACATATGATTGGCACTTGGAGGCTCAGGATTAATTGACGAATGAGCACCCTATTGACAAGCCCTCAGACAACATCAGAAGACTATTTGTGTGGCTTAGGGGTTCAAATGAGGAGCTCAACTAAAGGTTTTATTGGTCAATTCTCTTGCAAGAGCGTTGAGTTTTGCATTGATGTGTTCATTTGCAGCCAACTAGTTGTGAGCGAGTCGCGTCATCCAATTTCCAACCAACAACACCGAGCTTCCAAACTTAAGCCTTGAGGGTTGTCCCTAAACCTACCCTCTACAAAGTCCACCATGGCCTTCCCAAACAGAGCCTCCACATTCCAGAGCAAGTCGAGGGTCCAAGTGTACCGCGTCTCGCGGGTTTTGGTGGAAACTGAATCATTAACCATGTGCCCAGTTCACCAATTAACTGCTCAGGGTGCAGTTGTTGCCCGCATCTACGAATACATGTTTCCATATTCGTGATGTGCCTCTTAACTTCAGGGCTCACCATCTATTCAAAGAAACCCTAAGCTTTTTCCTTCTCCTTGATATCCCTGGGCATATCCGTTATGCGATGAATTGATGTAGTTTTCCTCGGAGTAACGTTGCTATGAACCATGGCGAAAGGAGGAGCCTGAATATGCCAGACAATAAAATACGTATGGGAGTAGCACTGATGAGCTCTATCACAATGGAAACTGCTTGACGAATGTGTTTGCACTTGCTTTTCAGAAACAACAGCCACATCATTATGCTGACACCCACATAGAAATGGAGAGGATGCAGTTCCATTGCCCTGAATGCCTACGTGATGGAGGAGCGTATGATCAGAAGGTCGGACAAGTGATCCCCGGTTCGCTCGAGTGAGATTAAGTCACCAAATCCAAACATAATGCCGAGTATGATACCCGTACACCAACACAACTTGGGGAGGACACATGCCTTCATGCATGGTCTGCCCTCACTATCACCTTGGGGGTTATGCATGATCATTCCATGAGGCAGGAGAAGGGACACACCCACCGTGGGGGGGACAGTGTTTTCAATATTTATTCTTACATTCAAAGTCACATTTAATTAGTAACAAATGCATGCATTCTACTTCTCTGATAAATAATTATGGTATAAAACATAATAATATTCATATATCAAACAAGAGAAAATGTACACTCACACACACTCTCAGAGATTTATGTTCCATCAATAACTTCTTTGACCAATGAGAAAAATTTAAAAATTCTCAAATTTAGTTCTATTTTTCAAAAAAATCATTTTTATAATTGTATTTTATAAACATTGCAAAACTTTATAACAAATTATAACATGAAATTGAACTAATGCTAAGTCAAAGCGATTTGATTTGCAAATGAAAAGTACAGTGCATACTTTAGAATGGACTAATGATAATATCAACGACAAGTCAACAAAATTTGATTATTTACATTAATGTAACTACTATATAGTAATGGTTACTACTTCCAAAGAATAAGAGAAATTAGTCTACTAAGCATTGCTTACCAAAGCTTTCCACTAAAAAGTTTATTGTAGTGAACAAGCCCACGAGTTGCAGTGATAACGTCCTCTATCACTCCGATACTAATATCACCGGTGACTACAATGCCATACCTCATGAACCCTCTTTAACTTGTGATTGTTATAACCACGATCTTCATAATTGTGATTAGACATTATCTTTCTATAATGAAATGTATTTTCAACATGGGATGGATTTAATTCAACATTTATATTATGTCGACTCTTTGGAGCCTGTGGTTGTTCTCTATGTGATGCACTACAAACTATTGTTGCAATAACATATCCCTTTGGTAGAATTTGATTCTCTATAGTGAGATGATGTTGGGCACATGTTGTGAATAATCCCACAAATATAACAATTATAAACCATATGCAATTTATAAGGTATTACCCACCACAAAACTTTCATAATCCTGAAGCTAATTTCGAGATGCAAATTTCACTAACATAACCTGGATTTTAACATAGCTTATATTTTCGTATGGTATATTCCATAATTGGGATTCCATTCAACATTAATATTTTGCTCTTCCCCCTCCTTGTTTTTACGAGCATGTTTATGTGAAACATTATTTGAATATATCGCATGACTCTAATCTAAAAACATGTACATTTTTACAAGCAGTGCAAAAGTTCTTTTTTTTGTTCGACGAAATTCACATAACGAGAAACCCTCTGTGCACTTCCCGTCCTTACGAGGATGGTACTCAGGTAAACCGTTCGGTTGCAGTTTTGACAACCTATCTTGACAGGGACATTCAGTGAGGCCCACAATATTCACAAAGGCAACTAACTCGAGGACTTGACCTTGTGACCTCCTGCTTGCAATTCACAACGCTTAACCACTCGAGCAAACCCACCAGGGAATTAGTGTGAAAGCTTTAATCCTTAATGAAATATCATTTTTTTCTTTGTTAGAATTAATATTATAGAGTATATAATATTAAAGTTAGTTATTATGATCCATATTCCATGAGCATTATTCACTAACGACCCATGTCTCATGAGGTTGAAAAGTCTACTCGAGTATGCTTGACCCAAATTTGTACTACGAAGGGTGACCTTCTTGAGAAATCATAGTCACCACGTGCAAGACTTGAATGTGACATTGATGCTATGTAATAGACTTCACTAGTTTCAATCCCACTCCTCCAGCTCTGTGAACATCACTTGATGCAATGAATGTTAAGTCATATTGGAATTTCTTCTCGAGAAATCCTATTTATTAGGTGCAAGCCCTGGAGGTGATGATCAATGCCATGCAAGTTATCGCACTATTTTCAATCCTCACTTCTTCACCTTTGTGAGCATCATCAAATAAATTGATTGTTAAATGAACTACTCAAACTCATTCGCACTCCTCGAATTCACCTTATCAATCTTGATATAACTATATAACAAGCATGTAAGTGTACATTAACCAGCATAGATCCAAATCCTAGGCTCTATCAAACGTCGAGAGGGATCAAATCTTTTGAATAGCTCCTTCCACCTAATCCTAAGCTCTAAAGTCTCTAGTTTAAGTCTCATATTTACTTTTTACTTTGTATTATTCTTTTTTGTTTATGGCCGACATAATATTTATTACTTTTACTTTGTATTATTCTTTTTTGTTTACTTTGTATTATTTTGTTACTCAACAAACTCGACAAACACTCTAAAATCTCATATTTACTTTTTACTTTGTATTAAAAGTAAAAAGTAAAGTCTCTAGTCTTTTTTGTTTATGACCGACATAATATTTACCACCTAATCTTAAGCTCTAAAGTATATAGTTTAAGTCCCATATTTACTTTTTACTTTGTATTATTATTTTTTGTTTATGGCCGACATAATATTTATTACTTTTTATTTTGTATTATTCTTTTTTGTTTACTTTGTTATTTATGACCGACAATATCGACAAACACTCGACTTACAAGATCTCCCTGATACAAATGTTATTTATGGCTGACAATATCGACAAACACTCGACTAACAAGATCTCCCTCATACTGGGCTGTAGAGCGCCTCTCGGCGCAATGAACACATTACAACGTAAACCCACCGTGCATATTACATATGTGACAAAAATGTTATATAAAAAAATAATTGCGCCGAGAGGTGCTCTACAGCCCAGTATGGGAGAGATCTTGTAACGTGATGTAACCTTAGTAACATGTCGGCCAAAAATAATAGTGATAATGAACATTATGGGAGAGATCTTGTAACGTGATGTAACATTAGTAACGTTTGTAACATTAAAGTAAAAAGTAGTAAATAACGTTTGTTACTAACAAAATAATTAAAAATAATTAAAAAAATTCATGTCGGCTCATAAAATAAATAATTATGGAAAGTATTTAAAAAAAATCCATGTTGGTTCATAAAATAAAATATTATGAAAAATAATTATTAAAAAATAGATGTTCGTTATAAAATAAAAACTTAAAACTTAAACCCGGATCTATCAATCAAGAGAGATCAAATTTCTTGAATTTAAATTTTAAAAAAGAAATACACCTCAAGAAATTGGATCCCTCTCGGCGCTTGATAGATACAGGTTTAAGATGAATATATGCTGATCATAATAAACAACACTCATTAGAAATAGGTCATAGAAGATGATGTGAACCTTAAATATTCCACATAGTTTTCCTCGGAGTAACGTTGCTATGAACCATGGCGAAAGGAGGAGCCCAATAATTCCAAAAATGATCTCATAAAAAATGAACATTCATTGAATATGGGTCATAGTGAATGACTTATATTAAGTAATATGGAATTTCAAAAAAAGTTATATGACAATATTGTTGCACAAGTCTTAAGTGTATTATGGGGTTGAGGCTCCGGACTCACTGGCTGGTCCAGATGGTTCCTTTGCCAGAGACCAGGGTTCAAATCCTGTCCACCATGTGATGACAAACACTGCCACCACTGATCTCAAATACCTTCCCAGCCTATGATGAATCGGTTCCAAATTAAGGCTGACCCCGGCTCGTGGTTTGTATTCTAGCAGGCTCGGTTGACGATGCTCAAAAGGGGTGCTTCGGATAGTTCCATTGTTATTAAAAAAAAAAAGAAAAAAGAAAAAAGTCTTAAGTGTATTATATGCTTTACTAAAACTACTTCAAAGAGATGTTCTTTGGACAATCTGGTTCTGATAGACCCAATCATGTACTATTTGATTCAGCTTTTTAAATAACAATAATATGCTTTTTTTCGCAGCAAAAAAAAAAAAAAACTACTTCAAAATTTTACATTAGCTGAAGATGGGTCATAATGAATAATTTAATATTAAATATTATAGATTTTTACAAAAATTATCACAATATCAATTGCATAAATCTTAAATCTTAGATCTATTATATGTTTTATTCAAAACCACTTTAGATTTTTTTAAAAAATTAAACCTAACAAAAGTTCATAGTTTTTTATTTATTTATTTTATTTCAAAGATTCTTGCGTTCAGGGTTTAGTGAAGTGCTCGAAAATAATGCAGTACTCATTATGAAAAGTCGACGTTTCGAACCTTAATCACGGTTCATCTCCAAAATGTGCTTAAGCATCCTCCAAACTCCAAGATGTGGAAAAACGAACTATAACAATGGAACTTTGACTTTTAAAATAAAATAAAATTATGCCAAACATCTCAATTTCTGTTGGATTTCCTGCTAAAACTTATAGAGCCATTTTAAATAATAATAATTATACCCCAGCTCTACGCACCTTTTTAATTAGCCATTCTGAACGGCCGCTCGGAACCATATGACCACAGGCTCAGTGCATTTAAATACGTACACCGCCCTCAGCGAAAGCTTTCTTTTCAAAAAATTTTGCGCTTTCTTCGCGACTAAGTTATCTCAGACCTTTTTTCAAACAGTAGAGATATCGAACAACTCTGTCAAAGCATTTCGTGGGCGAGCTCGGTAATTTTGGCGGCTCGAGCCATTTCCAGACATTCCAGGAGCCAATTTGGCTGTGGGATCGAAGAAACCCCAACAAAAATGGAACTGCAAACTACATTTTTTTAGGGGTATCAAGCGAAACCGGATCTCTGCAAACCCTAGTTTGCGGGAAAGAGGATAAGGGATTTTCGGTGGTGGGGTGAACATGGAGGCGGCCGGGAACGGTGATTTCGCGGTCGGTTGTCGCCTCAACATCAAAACTACTCTTGGTGACGAATTCGAGGGCGAAGTGATAACATATGACAAAATTTCGAATATGGTTGTTCTTCATATCCTTTTTGCATCTTTCTTTGGAAAGTTCTTTTCGTCACTCTGAATGATTTAGGATTTGCATTTAAGATGTTAAGGGTTTGGCAGCAGTGGGTTTTGATTTTTTTTTTTTTTTCGAAATTGAAAGATCCAGGGTTGAATTAGAAATATTTAGGGTTTACAATCGCGGTCTCTGTTGATTTTTGTGAAATTGAGATGTCCACGGTTCTAAAGTTGGTAGTTTTATCGAAACGGTCTGTTTAGGGTTTCGGCCTCTAGGTTTTAAAACAGTGTTTGCATCTTAAGCTTTGTTTTGTCTGGGTAATTGTCTTTGAAGTTGTGGTTCAAGGCGTGGTCTTGAATATGGGCATTTCGAGTGAGTTTTAGCCTTTTTTGACATGTTAAGTTTTGAAGACAAGGTCTGCAATGAGATGTTCGTGCTTTAGGGTTTGCAGGCGACGTCTTCAATCTAGGAATTGGTATACGTAGAGAGTTCCGTTCGTAGTAACTCAGTTTATGGAATGGATCACTTTGCTGAGCGCGGTGCCAAGAGCTCAAGGATTGAATGGAAGTTTGTGAGCTAATTGCATATTGGAAGGGATGCCATGATTAGAAGACTGATGTATCTGGTCAGGGAAATTTACGGTCGCAGTAGCTCAGTTTATTGAATGTATCACTTTGCTGAGCTCGGGGCAAAGAGCTCAAGGATTGAAAGGAAGTTTGTGAGCTAATTGCATATTGGAAGGGATGCCATGATTATAAGACTGATGTGTCTGGTCAGGGAAAATTATGGTCGCAGTAGTTCAGTTTATGGAATGGATCACTTTGCTGAGCTCGGGGCAAAGAGCTCAAGGATTAAAAGGAAGTTTGTGAGCTGATTGCATATTGGAAGGGATGCCATGATTAGAAGACTGATTTGTCTTGCCAGGGAAAATTACGGTCTGTAGCATATGATCGGAGTTTGGAAGTGGTGTGTTTGGAGAGGGGATGTCACACCTGCAAGGTGTCAGTAGGTTGCTGCTATGAAATTTGGGACTAATGTCTAGTTAAGGTTAATTAGGCTCTTTATTCGTCGGTAGGCTTATTATTGGCGATTTGAACCTCTTGTTGTAAGGATATCCCAGGTTCAAATCAAGGGCGGGGATGTGGTAGAAAGACCACATCCAAGACCGGGTGAAAATCAGATCGACCTTGATGGCCCGTGGATGTGGCGAATTAAACTGTAAACGGCTTTGTTCATGGGCACTCTTGTCCAAATGTTTCTGTGCGAAAAAGATTAATCAGGTTTTGTAGCATATAACTGAAATCTCAAAGTGACGGAATATGTTTCTAAGACACGATTTCACACTTGTTAGACTCAGGTACATGTTAAGCCAATAAAACTACTCCCTTGATTGATAGTGGACTGTGGAAGAGCTCTGTTTTGTGTTTTTTATTATTTGTACTTTTTAGTCTCTTTGTTATCATTTGTTCGCCCGAAAGTTTCCTCTGTTGATCTAGAGAACAAAGTGAAACTTGTTCCCCAGAAAGTTTCAACTGAGCTTTAAAAATTAAAACTGAATGGTCTTCACGATGCCTCTCCCCTCAAATGTCTTTTTATTGCGTATCCCTAGCTTTCCGAACTTTAAGACATCCATTCTGTTTAATGTCGGGTGGCTAGCTATTTGTGCAGTTGCCTTGTAGAGCAGGTTACCGTGCAGGTTTTTCTGGAGAGGCAGGGAGACTACTGTAGGGTTACAGTTAGAATCTTTCTTGTGGAAGGTTCTCTGGCATCAGAGATTTTCATGGGAGTGTGACTTGCTGGATGGTTTATTTTTGCACTTTTATGTTATGTTCTAGCTACACATCTCATTTGTTAATCTTCATCTTACTAAAAACTGCTGAATCTTGCGACTGAGCCACTAGAAGGTATATTTTTTGCATTTAATTTTTTTTCCTGCAGTTATAATATTAATAGTACATACTTATCATTGCTCATCAGTTACCTGTACCGACACGGATTTCACTGCCTTCATGGCATTGGATGTAGTTAAGCACATTTCGTCACAGTTGTACATTATCTCCTCTGTAGTCTGTTTATTACCTCACGGTGTTGGGAATTCACTGCTGGTTATCTCTGTTCTTTGTCTATTTGTTCTAGTGCAGAGTTGGGCTAATTTCTGTGGAACCACTGCACAACCCTATTTTCTTGAATAAAATGCTTCAAATTTTTATTAATATGTACAATGATAGTGCATGCCTTTTGTACAAAAAAATGGGCCATGCAAACATCTGCCAGAAGCTGCAGAATCCTTTTGTTTAGCTTTTTTATTCAAACCATTATCTAGATTTTTACATTTTGATTTCATAAATAATTCTTAATGGACTTTTTTCTGGGATTTGCAAATATGTTGCAATGATTCATTTATTGTATTTTTTTCATAATTTAGCCAGTGGATGAAGATTATGCCAATGGTATTGATTTGCGTATCTTTCTTCTATACAGATGTTTATTATGCGACTTTGACAAAGTTGCTTTTACATACTCTTTGGCTACTAGGGGCTACAACTTTGACAAAGTTGCTTTTACATACTCTTTGGCTACTAGGGGCTACTTATTCAATTTTATTGAAGCTTAAACAACTCTGCATTTTACCCGAAGTTTTTAGCTGTGAGATTCATTCCCAGAGTTTCAACTTTCATCTGCTTAAAGTGAAAGTTGGAACACTGCCTCTCTTAATGAATATGCTTTACTGTGTAACCTAATTTACAAGGATGCCCTTGAACATAAGATCTTAAATCAGTAATCTTACAATTTTCAAAACATTTGGCCAAATTAGGAGGTAATAAATCGGCTTTGAACTTACAGAGTTTATCATAGTCTGTCCATGTGACTTGTTTTGGATCTGGAAGAAGACAATTTTTAAACAACTTCTTTTCATAGACAAGAAATTATATCTATGTACAGAACCTGCTGGGTTCTTGTATATGCCAACTTAGAAACTTTTCTTAACAGAATTCAGCACAAGAATCTGCAGGTAACGGTCCTCGCCGTAATCTTCGCTTTTTGAAGGCAAATTATATTAAGGATTTTACATTGTTGAGTCAAGAAGAGGACCCACTTGATTTGAAGAATACTTACATTGACATGGCCACTATCCAGGCTCGAGAGGAAGCTGCAATGAGGTATTACTTTTGTACTAATGCCACTCCAACTATGATGTCATGAATGCTTGCTTTCACCTTTTTATGTTAGCATTGGCAATAAGTATTCTTGCTTTGTTTGCACTAAGAGTCTTAGGCTTTCTAATATAATATTTGGTATTAATGGTTGGTATCTTTGTCTTGATTTATTCCTTCAAGTAGTTCTGACTTTTCCTTCTTGTGTTTGGTAGACAAGCAGAAGCTGAAGCAGAGCGAATTGGCATAGGAGTAACCCCCGAAGCACAGAATATTTTTGATGCTTTGTCCAAAACGTGAGTTTCTAAGTTGCGAGTGCTTTTTGGTTTAGCTTTTACTTCACCATTTTAAGCTGTTTTGTTCCTATGTTTCCTTTACAAACTATTTTTATAGAAGTGATACTGAAAAGTTTGTATAAAAGGGTTAGTGGAAAATAGACATTGATGTTGGAATCATGGATAATTTTCACTTGAAGAAGAATGCAGTGTATTTCATTCCACATTTCTTTCTTGGGATGGTCATTGCAAGATTAATGGTTGAAAATAAAGATTTCAGGGTACTTAATTTTAAACCATTGGTCTTGAGTCTTTTTATTAAAGCACAAGAATTATAAGAAGGAATCCTATGGTTGGGGGTTGCACAAGCTTTTCCAAAAGCCAGAGCTTTAGCTAAATAGAATACATTTATTTTGCTCCTCTGAAAAAGCTGTTCCAGTCGCAGTCTAGCTTCTCTTCTTCAAAGGCTCAAGTACTTGTAACTTGAGTCATCAACCATAACTATACTAATTAACATCCAATTGCACAATTACAGGGAGGAATTTCTTACCTTGTTTTTTATGATTTTGCATTTTATGAAGATTTTCTGCCTTTAAATGTCTGCTGGTTTAATGCCAAGTTTAGGTGGTTTTCATTCCCAGTCGGTTATGCATAGACTGGGAACTACTTATACAAAAATCTTTTAACAGTAAACACGAAATTAAAAGGCAATTTACAGGCTGCAAATTAATTCACAAACATTCACACATAAATTTGACACAGTAGTTTTTGGCCAAATCGAGCCCTGGAAAAACCCCCACGGGGAAAACCAGTTGAGAGAGAGAGATGTTTATTATTTCTTCAGTAGGGTAATGTAACAGCAGTATAAAAAACAAATACAACTTATCTCCATTAAATGCACCCGAGTCTGCCACGATTTCAGTGCACAACTGCTGCCTGGAAATGTGTGCAGATCTTTCTTGGTTTCTGTGCAATAATGACTTGGATTCTGAGCTGTATCCTCCTCCTCAATTTTAGTGCCAAACCACCCTAAAATCTGAGCAGAACCTATCTTGATTTCTGTGCATTTGTTAGCTTCAAACTTAGACTGAAATGACTGCTGTACGGATCTGTACAGTACCAGTCATCCCCAGAAAACCATGCAGAAGTATATCCCTGAAATGACAGCTAGAGTACCACGGGATTTGTACCTGGGTTGAAGTCTTGATATCTGAGCCACGAGTTTAATGTGAGGCTGCCACAAAACTGAACCCTGATCTCCTCGAACTGTGTGTTAGAGATATGGTCTCTGCTGCACGGTATCACCACGAATTCTTTGCTGAAGATAACAGCTGCTGTCCCTATTCAACCTGCTGATAATAAAATGCACTGTACTGTGCCTTGAAGTCTGAGCTGGTACTGGAACCTGAACCTGGAAACTCGTGCCCTGAAGTTTGCAATCACGCTGGTGTCCTTTCAGCTCTCTCTCGACCTCTCTCTCTTCTCCTCATTCACATCACAACAATGATAATGAGCTAGGTAATCTGCCTCCCTCCCTTTTTATCCAACCCTAAAGGAAGATTCTAATCCAACGGTGTTCATTCATTTCAATCTGATGGTTGAGATTAGAGGTGAGTAAAAAACTCATTAATTAAATCACTTAATTAATACTTACTCACTCACTTTATGACATAGGACAAAAAATGACTTTAATGTCTCATTAATGATTAATTAAAGTGAGGGTCCCACTTCCCCTTCTTTAGTGACTTAGGCTAGGAGTCACTAGGGGAACTCGACCAAGGTACAAAACTAACATTTTACCACTTATATTTTATATTATTTTTGCACCACTAATCTTTTTCATGTTTTGGTTGACTTTAACATCCAATTGCACAATTACAGGGAGGAATTTCTTACTTCCTTTTTTATGATTTTGCAATATTTTATTATTTTTGCACCACTAATTTTTTTCATGTTTTGGTTGACTTTAACATCCAATTGCACAATTACAGGGTGGGATTTCTTACCTGCTTTTTTATGATTTTGCATTTTACGACTTATATTTTATTATTATTGCACAGTTAATCTTTTTCATGTTTTGATTGACTTTGTTGGAAATATTGTATGTGCTTGGAAATATCTACCCAAGAACACCACGTATTGTTTTGACATGAATTTTTCCTATTAAATAATATCAACTGATTATAGTGGCGGTGTTCCCAGGGTACACTTATCAGTGGTATTGCTGCCCTGATCAGGAGACAGTATTGTTTTATATTTTGTGGCTGGAAGACAAGGAATGTATTAAAATTGCTGGCATCTAATCTGTATTGACCCTTTTCATTTTGGATTGGAATACAAATGCTACCTCAGACTTCCATTTCATTAGTGCAGAATCTCTACTTGGAGTCCCCATGTGTGTGCTAGTGGTGTAGTTGCAGAGATGATATGTTGAAGTGGAATGTCTTGTTATTGGACCCTATGTTTCTTTGCATTGGATCCTATGTTTCTTGTCATTGGATCTTATGTTTGTGATCCATAGCAAGTAATCTCCTTGATTTATCATGAATTATTCTTCTCAAACAAATCCTTGGTTGTCAATCATCTCTTGGCATGTGTAACTTCTTTGTTTAAGGAGAAAATCACAATTTTTATTCAAATAGAGTATGGAAATTACCCTTCTCAGGTGTTGCCTGCACTTACAAAATCAACATTGGGCCCAGTATCAACTAGATCTAGTTCAACTTAAAAGCTTTTCAGCATCACCCATAAATTGATAACAATCCCTATTGAGAGATTAAACTTAGATCACCAAATAACTTTCAAGTTCTAACTATATAAACAAATGGTTCAATGTCTCGTCACTCATCCACTTGGAATTGGTGAGTACTCTTTCAAGAAGGTTCTTACTTCCAGGTGTTCTTCTTCACTATAAAAGGCCAAAGACTTGCCCAAATTAATAATGTTAGAGAAATTTTTATCTCTTTTCTTTGTGAAGTGTATGCCTACTAATTTGTTGGTACAGATTCACAGAGTTAAACTATTTAAATCCTTACTGAGTGCAATCCATTGTTAATACTTTACAAGTCATTGCTAGTGAGATATGCGAAATGACAATTTTTTTTGATTGTTTAGAATTCAGAATATTGTAGTCAAAATCTTGTAGTCGCAACATAGTTGCAACAAGCTCAACTCACGTGCATAGTCACTAGTCTATGATGCGACAAATTAGACAAAATAGAAATGAATTCATATACTGATACTCACGTGGGGACATTAATATTGGAAAACAGTTGAACCCTGCGCATTCATTAACGAAAGAAATTTTTACAATGAGATATAAACAAACATGAAAATTTAGAACACAACTAACAATTCAACTACCAAACATCATTTGGTTTACAATCTTGGGGATGTGTATAAATAACATTGTTGAAGATTTCGCCGAAAAAATTGGCACCACGCGAAAAATCGCGATTTTTCCGGGTGCCGATTTTTCGCCCTGAAAAAATCGGCATGTTACTGAAAAAATCAGAAGTCGTGCGATGTATAAAAAATCGCGATTTTTCGGGAAAAATCGCGCCATGACCCAGAAAATCGCCCAGGTGCCGGGAGCCCCACTTTAAGTGGCGTTTTTGTTTCCCCTCATTTGACTTTGCAACTGTGGGGGAATGACAGGGAGAGTGCTAGCAAACATCAACAAGGAGATCTAGAGGATCAAACCACTAATTTCATCACGATCAAAAGATTTTTAATTGGTGAGAAATCAATTTGCAAGCTCTCAACGTGTTGGTCATAAAAAATCCATGGTATGTAGTCAAATCCCATTTTTATGCATTTTTTTTTCATAGATTGTTGTAGGGGTTCCAAAGCCCATCATTTTTTGCCTCTTATCAACATTTTTTGTGGCTAAGAAAGTAGATTGAGGGACTGTTTTTCCTTTAACAGCCCTCTTAACTTCATTTTTGGTTAGATTTTGCTAGGGTTTTCAAAAATATTTTTTCTTGCCTCTTGTCATAATTTTCCAATGAATTTCCATGGATAGAAAAACGATTTAGATAGCTGTTTTTATTTTAACAGCAGACTGATTTTTAAAAAAATTATTTTTAATGTTAGTTTTTTTCCATTTTTTGGCCTAGATTGAAGTTGAAGGTTTGATATTGCACTTCCAAAATGCCTAAGAGTTTGGATCCAATGTGGCAGTTTGGTGAGCCGAGGATGGGACAAACCGTCAAAGGTTGTCTTGTAAACTATGTGGCCAAGCTATGGCAGGGGGGGGGATTAGCCGTTTGAAATACCACTTGGCTAAAATTCCGGGCCATGATGTTCTAATTTGCACTGAATCAACTCCGGAAATTATGCGGATGGCCCTTGATGCCATTTATGAGAAGGATAAAAAGGAGGAGGTGGAAGCTGCGAATAGAGCCGAAATTGCATCGGGTGGAGTGGCTAGATCCATCGACATTAGCAGATTTGTGAGTGGGATGCAAGGTAGTGAGAGGGACTCCACAAATGTTGATTCACCTTCCATGAGGGCCTCACCTTTCTTTGTTCCAAGGATTGGAGATGGGGCTCAACCTTCCATCCGATCAATGCTTAAAAAAAAGGAGAAGGAAGAAGCGGACATGCTTATGGGGAGGATGATATTTTGGAGCGATTTACCTTTGAGCATCACAAAGACCAATCCATTTTTCTAGCGTATGTGTGATGCTATCGCTGTTGTTGGCCCAGGTCATAGGGCCCCTACCTATGAGGAGCTGCGGGGGCCAATTTTGCAAGCAGAAAAGAATGGCATCAATGCTAGATTGGAAGAGTTAAAGAAGTCATGGGAGTCTACTGGATGCACGGTGATGTCCGATGGTTGGACAGATACACAGGGTAGGACTCTTATAAACTTCTTGGTACATTGCCCTAGGGGCACCATGTTTATTAAATCAATTGATGCCTCAACCCATGTTAAAGATGCAACATTATTGTGTGTGTTGTTGGATGCCTTCATTATAGAGATTGGTTTGGAACATGTTTTGTCCAAATCATAACAGATAATGCAACTAATTATGTGGCTGCCGGCAGGATGCTAATGGAGAGGCATTCCCTCCTTGTTTTGGATTCCATGTGTGGCTCTTTGCATCGATTTGATGCTTGAGGATATGGGAAAAATATCCTTCATCAAGAAGGTTGTCGATCAGGCTAGGAGCATCATGAAATTCATATATAACAATGCATTTGTCCTTAGCCTCATGAGGAGATTCACAAAAAAGAGGGAGTTGTTGCGTCCTACAATCACACGATTTGCCAGTAGCTTCATCTCTCTTTAGTCTATTCTCCAATGTAAGTTTGAGATTCACAAAAAACAAGGAGTTGTTGTGTCCTACAAGCACACATTTTGCCAGTAGCTTCATCTCTCTTCAGTCTATTCTCCAATGTAAGTTTGAGTTGAAGTAGATGTTTGTTTGTGCTGAGTGGCGTGACTACACATTCAGCAGAAGACAAGATGGGACAGCCATTGCTAAACTAGTGTACATCGATTCCTTTTGGGATGGCATGCTAGAAGTTTGCACAATTAGTGAACCTTTGGTAAAGGTTCTTCGCTTGGTAGATGGAGAGAAGCCCGCAATGGGCTACTTGTATGAGGCCATGGATAGGGCCAAAGAGACTATTCGATCTTATTATGTGGGCAAGGGCACCCCCGGACATACTAGATACATGATGATTTGGGATTTGATTGATAGTCGATGGACAGGGATGCTCCATCGACCCATTCATGCAACAACCCTTTTCCTCAACCCTGCCTATGCTTACTCATCCAACTTTGATTTTGATGGTGAGGTGATGGAAGGGCTCTCGACATGTCTTGAGAGGATGGTACCTGACGCTGATACTCGCAGGACTATTAGTGTGGAGATGGAGATGTATTGAGATGTTAGTGGACTATTTGGCTTCGCTGATGCTGTTGCCAACATGGCCACTTTGATGCCACGTAAGCCACTATAATTTAAACTTTAAAGTTGAATCGTTAATTATGTGTTTTATAATTTATTTGAAAGATGGATTATGTTTTTATGAAAAGAAATTTACGTATTTTTTTCTTATTTGTAATTGTTATAGATGTTTGGTGGCGAAATTATGGTGCAAGAGCAAAATTTACGGAATTTTTCCATTCGTATCCTTTGCCAAACATGTAGCGCTTCAGGATGTGAGCGCAATTGGAGTGTGTTTGAAAAGATACACTAAAAAAAGCGCAACAAGTTAGACTGGAAACTTCAACTAATTGATTACAAGTATTATAATTTATTCATAATTTCATATTGCCCTTTGATATAGTTTCGACCCTCAAGAATCAAGACTCATGAAATTTATTTATGGCTCACTTACAGGTTGGAGTTTCCACGGCTCAATGATTTGGTATATGTCCACTACAATATTCGACTGTGGATGAAGTAGTTCGATAAGGTGCTTGATGTGGAAGCCATTTCCTTGGACAATATTAACATATTGTTGGAGTGGAGGGTCAAGTCTGAGGCCCCTATTATGCTTGAGGCACCTACATGGTTGGAGGAGGAGCAACAACAGGAAGAGGGGGAAGGGGAGTTGCAGGTAGAGTTGGGTGATGCCTACCTTGACATCATCGAGGTTGACGTGCCAACATCATCACCAGTGCCAACTTCTACACAGGATGATACATCTACACCATCTAGTTGGCGTTAGACAATTGATGTCGATGTAGGGCCTTCTGGTGGCAAACAAGCCATTACCTTTTCTCGTAGAAGGGGGAGAGGCAATTGATAGCTAGCTGCTAGATAACCTAGATTTCTCATTCTAGATGACTCATGATGATGAGATACATTTATATATTTGATGTCATTTTGTATTAACTATCCACTTTTGAGTCCTTTATTGGACAACTATCAGGTTTCAGGATTTAGTATTGACTTTGATGTATCATTTTGATTTGGCATCTACTGCATCATATATATCGGTGTTTTTCCTATATTTATGTGGCAATGTGGTTATTTGATGTTGTTGTTGGTTTATATGTTTAAAAATTTGAAAAAAATGACTTTACTATGTATTCGTCAATCACTACGTGGTTTGCTGATTTTTCCTCGATGTTGCCGAGAAATTGTATTCGGAACCCTTGCCGATATTTTGCCGTTGCCGATGTTTTCAACAATGATAAATAATATGTCAAGGAAATATGAAGCGTTTCATTTCTCCTCTATTCATATCCTAAAATACCTGTGCACAAAACTCAGGTTTAGGGAGATGAAGAGACAAAGTGAAGATGACGATTCGTTGAGATTGTGGGACAAAATAGAAATGAATTCATATATTGATCTCTCACGTGGGGATAATACATTGGGAAACAATTAAACCTTGAGCATTCTTTAATAAAAGGCATTTTTGCAATGAGATAAAACAAACATGAAATTTTGGAACAAAACTAAAAATTCAACTACGTTACCAGGATACAGATATGGATTCGGATACGGATTTGGATCCAAATATAGATTCACAAGATTTTTTAAAACCCAGGATCCAGATACGATAGGGAAACGACAAGTACAAAAAAATATAAAAATATTTATATAATAAATAAAAGTATAGAGTGAAGAATCAAAACTATTCATGAAACACAAGAGTAGAACTATAAGTTATTGCCAAAAAAGAGAGTTCATGTACTATAATTGATAATTTGATGAGTTGCAACCATGATTGATATGGATAATTTTAAAAACCATTTCAGCATGAACTTGAAGTAGGTCATAATAGTGTTTTTGTAAGCCACATCCACATGTCCCTATCAATAGGGAATAAAGTGGTTTTCTTGAAGGCTATGGCAAGACTACATAACAGTGTAGGTGAAGTGAGCAACAACATAGAACATAAAGGTAGATCAACCCTTGAAAACAGATCTTGACCATAAAGATAAATCAAATAAAAGCATTGAGAGCAAAACTTGATATTGATATATCAGAGTTCAAGAGCAGATCTTGACATAAGGATAGATTAGACCTTGAGCAGGAATGGGTTTTACACTTTTAGCCATTAGTTGTTTAGGGTTTTTAAAGTTTTTCATTAAAAACAATTTTTTGGGGGGGATCAATGGGTCATAGAAGCACTGGAAGTTTCAGGATCCGTTTGAAAATTTTAGGAGTTGTCTGATTTTTCACAGGATCCGTTTCATAGGACCAGGATATGTTTCCTTCTGCAAGGGTTCCGTTTCCATGATGGATCCTAGGAGGATCTGATCCGAATACGTATCGGATCCGCGGATCCAACAGATTGGGGTGGCAGATCTGGTAACATAGCAATTCAACAACCAAACACCATTTAGTTTACAATATTGTGGATGTGTATAAATATTATGTCAAGGGAATATGAAGCGTTTCATATCTCCTCTATTCATATCCTAAAATACATGTGTACAAAACTTGAGTTTATGGAGATGAAGAGACAAAATGAAGATGACTATTCATTGAGACCGTTGGACAAAATAGAAATGAATTCATATATTGATCACCCAGGTGGTGATAATACATTGGTAAACATTTAAACTTTCAACATTCTTTAATAAAAGGCATTTTTGCAATGAGATCAAATAAACATGAAATATTGGAACAAAACTAACAATTCAACAACCAAACACCATTTAGTTTACAATATCGGGGACGTGTATAAATAATATTTCAAGGGAATATGAAGTATTTCAATTCTCCTCTATTCAAATCATAATACATGTGTACAAAACTTTGGTTTAGGGAGATGAAGAGACAAAGGGGAGACGATGATCCTTTGCGATTGTTAGTCGTCTACACACAACAAATCATTGAGTTTCCCGTCAAGGCATGCGTGCGAAAGATAGTTTATTCAAAGGTAACATGATAAGTTTAAGCACGACCGAATTCTAGAATAGCATGGAAGTGCCACTTTGATGTGCAGTAAAGTGCATCATGTGTTAATTAAGCACAACCGAATTCTAGAATAGCATGGAAGTGCCACTTTGATGTGCACTAAAGTGCATCACGTGTTAATGATTTTGTGCAAACTTGCATCCTTGGTACAAGGGGCAACAGGAAATGTGCATACTTGGGACAAATTTCTTGGGTAAACCTTTTTCTAGTAGAACTTTTCTTGTCATGGACTTAGCGGATCTCTAACTCTTTTTGGGATTAACCCCATTACCTTAGGAATCGTTGCCCCCCAGCCACTGTCTTGAGAATTAGGGAAACTTAGCTTGAATCTACTTTGAGGTGTCTTACTTGTTGGATTGTGGCGATTGTGCTTTCAACTTGATCTCATAAAGTTTTAGTGTTTCCTATATGGTTGAGCTTTGTGCTAATTTTAACAACTAACAATGGGGGATTGACACAACAATATCCTCTTCTTCACCATTCATTGTAAATGGCTCATAGAGATTTAGGCGATCCACATTGAACATTGAATGATTCCTATATAGGTAGGTAAGTCCAACTTGAACACGTTCTCTAAATTCACCTTGATGATAGTGTAAGGCCCATATTTGAGTGGCTTGATTTGTCTCTCCCTAAAAGTGGTACCTTTGAGGTATGATCTGATTTGCGTGGTTTTGATCATACCTACTCTTGTGCTTCTATTGTTACTTGTGCAAAGCTTCTTGAACTTGAACATGTATCTTTTAGATGTGTTCAATAAACATTATGGCTTTCCCTCATGTGGTGGCGTTCTTAGCTATCCTCACCTTGGTGATAGGGCTCAAAATGACAAATGATTCCATCAATGAAATTCCAATTCATGCTTCAAAATGTGAAGTCTATTGCAATGAGTATTGTGAAATTGTAGTTTTGTTGCACATATGGATTGTTGCATGTTCCAATCCATTTATTCAGATGTTTGAAATTGGAACATTTTAGCAATTGAACTATGGTGTAATTTACACCTTTGTTTGTAACTTTGTACTTTGGTTTAAGGATGGAACCCAATACTCCTATTCAGATTGTTATCCATTGATTCCATAACACTGACCAAATGTGGCTAAGAAGTGAACAATGTAGTTAGTGACGATCAAAGACGTCAAAACTATTGCACTCATGAGCCATACTTGTTCAAAGAACATTTATGTAGTTTGCTGCATTGAAACAATCTTCTTGCAAAGTATCATTATGGCCATTTTGTTGAAAAAAATCCATGACCACCATCATATAGTCTTTGCTCCCACTTTTTGATGGTAGACGTGCAAAGAAGTCTGTTGATGCTAAGAAGTGGAATGTATTTTCCCAACTTCCTATTTGTTGGCATTGATATGCTAGAAAGGGAACTACTTACAAACTTTGCCACCATTTGTGCCATCTTTAGCTGAAAAAAATACCTATGTAAATTTGTAGTTGTCTTCTCCACTCAAAAGTACTTTGAAATTTTGTAATGGCATGTGTTGCACCAACTATAATCTATAATCTTTACAAGGAACACAAATAGTGCTCATCTTTGTACAAATTTCCCTTCTTCGATGGGTAGTCACAAAACTCTTCATTTGGTGGGGTAATCATCGAGTCTTGTACGAGAAGGAAGATTTGGACACTGTGCACAATCTTCCTTGAATGTTTTGAACGAGAAATATGGAAGCCTACACAAACCATCAATCCAACTACTAGTGCCACAACAGGAAATTTACAAATTTATGGGCTTCCTTTTTGATACTTCACATTATTGAATTGTCTTAAATAGGTAATCCACTTTACATGGCATGCATGCTCTATCTTGCTGTGTATGGAGGAACTAGAGGCTTATGGTTGTAAATTAAAATCTCTGTTTTGTACAAATAATGTCGCCAATGCTGCACCCCACTTGAACCAACACGTACATCACTCAATCATATGCTGAATGATTCACAACATTGGTTGAAAAAGTCTCGGAGTGGTATGCAACAGGGTTTTGGTGTTGCAGTTCCCTCGGTATGTGAGAAGCATTCCACCTAAATTTCAATGGCTGGTTGGTTATTAGGTATGGAGAGAACAAGAGTAGTTACAACTCAACACTTGATCTCGTCAGATACTTCCTCTTGCCGGGCATCCCAGTGGAAGTGGAATGCTTTCTACTTGTACAACATCCCAATTTAGGTCACCAAACAGACTATCTCGAGGCTTTGATGTGGCTAGATTTTTTAGCAATTGGAACAAGTGCCAAGGTTGTGGATCATTTTGTGGTCACTTATTAAGCTTGGCCATCCTTGAGAAGTCTGTACTTGTTTAGGCACTGTCGGTAGATTGCATCACGATCCCATGGATATGGATTATGTAGTCAGAAGCTCCTTCTTGATTTGCATCTTAATGGAGAATGGCTTTCACATTATGTGCAACTGGGATGCACGATTGTGATCAAGGATATGTGTTTTGACATGTTAGATGATGATATACATCTCTTGTTAAAGTTAGGGTTTTTGAACAAAAATGAAAAAAACTGTACTTTAATTCAAGTTTAAACTACAAAATAATACTGAAATAAAATAAATCAAATTACAGGACAGTAGTAGTAAAAATAAAATAATCTAATTAGTAATTAACAAGAACAAAAACAGATCTGATGATTTACTTGAGTGTATGAACCTTCCTTATACTCGGAAATAACTTTTCAGATCAGATCTTGCCTCAGAGGCAAGTCAATAAATGGAACAAATAATTGACCCTTACCTGAGGGTATGCACATACCTGAGAGAGAGAGATAAAGATAGTTACAGTAGAAGGTACAGCAGCTGCTGAGGGTACAGTACATCCAAGTTCAACCCCAAGACATTAACCTTCAACCCCAAGACAGTCAACAAGTGCCCAACAGTGAATGGCAGCCACAAAATCCCCACAACAGTGGATGGCAGCCTTCTAGCAGCCCACGGCAGAGCCAAACAACCAGCAGCAGCCGCAGATCAGACTTTACAGTGGACGGCAGCTTCAAAAAGGGAACCTTAGCAAGGTAGCAGCAGCCACTAACAGACCCTAACAGGCAGCGGCAGCCTTAGAATAGTCCACACAGACAACAGTCACAAGGAGGCAAACGGCACCCTCAGAATAGTCCACACAGGCAGTGGTACAGTTCAAAACTGTCCACGGCAGTCACACAATGGCAAACGGCACCCTCAGAATAGTCCACACAGGCAGTGGTACAGTTCAAAACTGTCCACGGCAGTCACACAATGGCAAACAGCACCCACAGAACAGTCCACACAGGCAGTGGCCCTCTCAACCAGTCCAAAGCAGGCAGCAGCAGTCACAGGGTGGAAAGCGGCACCCTCAAAACAGCCCACACAGGCAGCGGCAGCCTTAAACAGTTCAAAACAGGCAGCAGCACTCTCAAACAGTCCACGGCTCACACGTGTGGGAGAGAGGGTAAACAGACTTCAAAAGGAACACCCCTGAGTAAAAGATCAAAAACCAAGAGAGCGTCCAAGCACAAGGAGCAAAGAAACCCTAGACGTCACCCAAATAAGACTGTTGAAAACCCTAGATCAGTCACATAAAAAATTAGAGCTGAGTTGCTTCTTCAAGATACTTTCATAATGAAGGCTAGGCTCAAATTTATAGCCTCTCAATGACCCCTAGAAGGTTCCACCATCTATTTTGTCATTGAGGTTAGGGTTGCTCGAAAAGGTCAAGACGTCAAACTTTAGTAGGGTTACCAATTATAAAATTATAATTTAATGTTATGATGTCTTAGGAGAGGGTACCAAGGACAAGTCAAAGGGTTAAGTTACCACACTCAAAGTGGGGGTGTTTTTACATAACCAAGGAGGTGTCAACACAAGACTAAACCCACACAAAACTAACTATAAGTCAACAAGAGGGTTACAAGGTGGGGAAAACAACCCTTCTAATCACAAATCAACAAAAGGGCTAAGTTACCAAGATCCGGATACGGATATGGATCCGTCACATTTTCGAAAAGCCAGGATCATGATACGGCAAGGAAACGGCAAGTACAAACAATATAAATTAATTTATATATATATTTTAAATACCTTTATAAGAATTTAAAAATATATAAAAAATATAAATATAAAATATATAAAAAATATATAAAAAATATATAAAAAATATAAATAAAAGTTAATATATAATTTATAATACTGTAAATACTTACCAATAATAACTTTTAATGAAATTTAAATTAAATTATAATAGTATGAAACATTGCTTATTAACTTACTAAGAAAAATAACAATTTAATATGAAACAACGATGCTTATTGACTTACTAAAAAAAATAACAATTTAATAAATTAATATGAAACATCAATTATACAGAAAAATTAAACAAATTATATTATGAATGGATAACAATATATTATATTATGAATGGATAACAAAATTAACATGAAACATCAATTATACAGAAAAATTAAACTACTTATGTTATATTATGAATGGATAACAATATATTATATTATAGTATGAATAACAACTAAAGGAAAAATAAACAATAACAAAGAAAAATAGCCTACGCGGCACACCAGTTAATTAATAATCATTCGAATGGCATACATCCCGCAGGTTTATCCCGAATGGCATTATGGCAGATGATAAAGCCACAAAACGTGGCGGTTCTGGCAGATAAAAAGTTGCAGCACGGTTTATCCTAAGAAAAATAGCCTATGCGGCACACCAGTCCACGGGCCCGACTACTGTTAATTATTAAATTAATAATCATCCCAATGGCATACATCCCGCAGGTTTATCTCGAATGGCATTATGGCAGATGATAAAGCCAAAAAACGTGGCGGTTCTGGCAGATAAAAAGTTGCAGCACGGTTTATCCCGACTGGATCACTTTTTTTTCCCAACCGGATCGCGTTTTTCCCAAGATCCGTTTCCCAGCTGGCAACTCCGTTTCCGCATTTGAGGGATCCGGTTCACACACGGTTCTGTCGCAGATCTTGGCGGATCCGGATCCGGATCCGGTTCGGAACCGAGGATCCGCGGATCCCTAATTTGCCCCCGACGGATCCAGTAACACAGCAAAAGGGTTAACCGTAAGGATAACAAAGGAGGGAGCGACCAAGGTTCAACACAGGGCTAAACAAAAGGAGCAATAACCCCTAAACCCTCTCTCTCAAGGTTTGTGGTCCACATGTGTCCCATGCAATAATTGGAAGTTCACCATCACCTTATAAGGAAGATTCAAATTGGATGATGTGATCCTTTGGTCCTCTTGACTGTCCTAAGGTCAAATGCTAGTGACTCCATCAAGGGGTGGCCAGTCCCTTGATGAAACAAACTAGCTCAATCATCTCGAAGACCTAGGAGAGGAGGGCATCACACATCATCATTTTGGTTAACTGACCAAGATCCACTTGGTTAACTGACCAGATACCCTAGATAACTGCTAGGGTTATGCACTGCTTAGTCCCAGACCAAGAATCTCTCTGGTGTAACTGACCAAGAGGCCCTAGTAATCAGCTAGGGGCTTTTGCCATGGCTCATACTGCTTGGTCCCAGACCAAGATCCCTAGATAACTGCTAGGGGCCCTAGATACCTGCTAGGGACTTACACTGCATGGTTAACTGACCAGGAACCCTAGTTAACTGACTAGGGTGCCATCCTCCTAGAGAATGGCTCTCACAGCTGCATTATCTTTAACATTTCTTTCCCTCTCTGTTGCAGTCAACTTTTGTCTCTTCTCCAGATTAAGCTTTTAACATTCATCCTTCACGTGTCCTGTGCTTGCAGTATTTTGCAAAAAGGCACATTCTCTTTTGCCATATGCTGTCTTTCCTTGCGAGTCAGAGTTAGTCTTCTGCTGTGTGGTCTCGCTGAATGGTTTCTTCATCACACCTTATTTTACAATGGTAATCTTTCCTTGACTGGAAATAGTGTTTGTAGTGTTATTAACTTACTGGGCTTCTCTAACTATTCTTAACCTCTGTTATCAGCCTTTTGAAATGCATCTTCAAGAGTCTGTATGTCATTCACCTCAATCTCCTTTTGAGTAGACATAATCACTGAACTTGGTCACTAACTTTGCTTCTTCGTCCATCAATCTGAGTCAAATTGTATAGTGGTCGAACTCCTACATAGAGGCATGCACCAATTGGTTGGACTTCTGTTGCAGGTATTGCCACTTTTGTTGTTCATTCGAATAGTTGACATCATGGATTTTACTGTGACAGAGAGTTTGAAATCGTCCCATGTCATGGCTCACACAAATCATTCCACCATAGCAAAGCTTCTTTGTGCATCCGTAGTTTTGCAAAGGCATTATTGCCTTCATCTGTGCACTTGTTTCACTTCATAGTAGCAATCTAGCTGCTTCAGTCGTTGGGTGTAGAATGACATCTCTATCTTGGTTTCCACGCTGAGAGAGGAGCCCAGAAACAGTGAGAAACCTCCTCCAATGCTATTGGAGGATGTTAACATCTGTGGCAAATGGATGATATAGGTCCGTTGTCTATCCATAGTCTTGACCATGCTACTATCGAGATTGGCAATTCCTGCTTTGTGCAGTTCCATGTGACTCTGCAGATATTCTTCCATTTCTCTCTTCATCTAAGAGTGAATCTTAACCATAAACTCTGTATGAATTCCAGCAACTCTGAAACGAAGCTCAAATACCAATTTATCTGGATGTTAGTGCAGTCGCAACAACAGTTGTGATAAGCTCTACTTACACACAGTCACTAGTCTATGGCTAGACAAATTACTTAAGCAAATTGGAGAGAATAGGAATGAACTCATAAATTGATCATACACATTGCCATGATAAATTAGGCAACAATGCAACCCTGAGCATTCATTAATGAAAGAAATATGTACAGTGAGGCACAAATGACATGCAGCTTTGCAAGTCAACTAGCAAGCCAACAACCAACCATAAACGCATTTATAATCCCAGCAAGGTGTATAAATATTCTATCAAGGGAATAGAGTGATTTGTTTCCTATCTTTTGATATCCTAAAATATGTGTACAAAGATCAGGAAGATGAAGAAGGTGATCAGTTAGGACTGTTGGTATTCTGTGTACAACTGATTGCTGAGCTGTCCATGCACATTAAAGCTTGTTGTGTGATTGCCACAAAGTGTGCACCAATGTACTGCGATAAGTTTAAGCATGACGCACGGTGTCAAATTGCCTCTGATTTGTGCTGAAGGTGATTTCTGCTAGAGCACCCCATGTATATGGTTCTGTTTGACTTTGTGACTTGGTACAATGCCCAAAACTGTTGGCACATGGACAATAGTTTTTGGGCGAACCTCTTTCCAGTGCAACTCCTGTAGTTATGGACTTGGTCAACCTCTGATTCCTCTTCGGTTCATAAGGTGAAGGGTATTTGTATTTGCCTGGCACTCTTACTGGAGGCGTGTCTATAACAAAGGTGTGAAGATGGCTTTGATAGTTCTGATTCTAGTTGTAAATTTGTAATGGGATGAAGATAAGTTAATGTATCTAATGTCTGTGCATAAATCTACAAGGGGTTATGTTGCATTGTCAGATGCATCCTAGAATCAAAATTAATGGGTATGCACATTATAAAGGCTCATTTCGATATTGAATACCTGTCCAACAAGTACCTTGACCATAAAAACCCCAGAACAAAATTCCCAGGGCAGCATCTAAAAAATAATTATATGGTTATTGTCTAAACTTTACATGGCACCAAGATACAACTCATAACCTTGTAACAGTCAGATTACTGCAATTGCAGTTTATAAATCAGTCTACAAGGTTATCATGTTTAGACACTTGCTCACTTATTTAGTACCCATAAGTTTTATGCTTGTGTCTAGCCCGATGAATCTGGAAATATTTGATTGTTTGCTTATAGAAACCTGTGTATCTTAAACAGAATAGTTGTCCTGTGCTTAGGGTGTTCTGGACATTTCTTTTGTGAGTAATAGGCTTGCTCACTGCCAAACTAGATTTCATTTTAACTTCACATGTTAGCATTGCATTCATTACTTCAATCTCTAACTCTGGTGTTCTCTGGCATTCTTGACAAGGTTTTGATTTCCTCTGGGTTGTCATTATGTCTGGTAGTATTGTTGAGTGGTTTGTGATTGTTATGCTGTTTTTGGCATATAAATTGAAACAAATCTAATAGGATCCTTTAGAACCATTTAAATTGTATTAGTTATATTAGAATGTATCTAGTTGTTTGACTCAGACCAATAGGCTTTCTTATTCTTTAGTTGGTATAATATATCTGTCTTCCTCAATTATGCATGTTATATTTCTAAATAGAATCTAGAGTAGGCTTTACAGCATGTCGCACATAATGAGTATTTTGAATTTTCAACCAGGCATCCTGTTCGGTGGGAGAAAACGACAATTGTTGTGATGAATGAAGTGCGTGTTAGCAGCCCATACCTCCCAGAAAATGTATCAGGAGGCGCTCCAGTTGCCAATGATAGGGTGAAGAAAGTGGTGAGTTTTCTTAGTATTGATATGTTTCATGTTTTTACTGTGATGTCCTATAGTACATTACTATGGTATTGATAATGTTGTATATGGTTTGATTGATTGGTGTTATAGCAAAGAAGGTTGACTCATGTTTGGCTTCTTTGTAGCTTGAAAATGAGAGGAAGAGGCTGCAGGTTCGTAACACTAGCTAGAAAGAGAGCTAGAATTTGGTGCTGATCCATTACTGTATTAGACTACCTTTAGCCCTTGGGAACAAATTGTTTTCCATATTTGGACTAATTGGCTGAAGAAAAACTTGGCCAGTTTTCCATATCTGGTTATTTGTGCTGGCCGACAAATCAATTGTACTTGAACCAAAGGTTTATTTATAATGGTAATGGAGATTAGTATGAGCATTGAGAACCAAGCACCTTCGGGCGGATTCCTTGAATGTACTAACTACCTAAATATTGTGTGTAAATCAACAGCCATTCTTACTAAGATTCTGAACCCAAATTTGTGTGTTTTGTATCATAATTTTTTAGAAGTTAACGCTGAGGATCACGTCCTGTCTTTAATAAGTTATTATGTTATTGCCATTGTTTTGTCAGGTGTCATTTCTATATCTTGAATATCTTGCTTACAATCTTGTATTTAACCTTGGGTTTGATTTTCTGGTAAAGGGAAATTGGAATTTATTCTTCACTATAATCATCCTTTATAATTATGCAGAATATATTACTTATTCATGATAATTATCTTTTGTCAATATGGAGAATTTATTATTCTGGAACACCTTTAGTCTGATTAATAATGCTTTATATTGAATTGTTATACTTGTCTTAAGGAGGTTTCAGTAAAAAATTGAGCTCTAGGAATTCAATGCCAGGAGCTTTTGTGCATTTATAAACTCTGTGCTGCATAAACACTGGCTGGCTGTGATCAGTAATTTGCTGTGGGCTGCATTCATGCACTTTCAATTATATGCCAAATTATATGAAGAACGTGTAAAATCCTACAAAGTTGCTTTTCATCTAATTGCCATTTTATGAGGCTTTAACATGAATTCATTTACAAAATCCTAAAACGTCGCTTCTAACTAATTTTGGCATTGTAGGAGGACTCAATTTGAGTTTATTCCAGAAATCCTAAAGAAGTTACATGTAACCAAAATGGCATTATACGAGTCTTCAACTTATGTCTATTCCAAAAGGTTCATAGATATTTCAGATCTATCAAGGGTAATTGCTGGCAGCACAATGTTTCTGCAAAGAAAAATCGATAAAGTCAAATTAAGGGTGGCTTTGCCCCTTAGTTAAGATTAGGTACTCAGATGGGCAGGTTTCAAGTTTTTACCATGAATTCAAGTGATTTAGACCCCATTTATTCGCATTGCAATTAGTTGACCCTCAAGGGGATTTGCTTTGCTACAAGGATGTCCAGTGGTTCTCCACCGCATAATGATTTGTTATCTATATGTTGTGTTGGATGGCATGCCCCTAGACAGATCCATATATTAAACTAAAAATGTTTATGATGTATAAATGAACATTGTCGTCGACTGTCCTGTGCTTTGTTTGATCTTTGCAAATGATTCTAGCATCATCTAAACATTTTTACGTCAATGGGTGGTGGAATAACACATATCGGTGTTATTCTCTCCACTTTTGGGGATGTAGGTCGATCTTTAGAATTCCAAAAATCCAGGAATATTCATTGTAGTCGTCATTCATTGAGGAACCTAACAAATGCGGGTTAATTGTTAAGTATGCAGATTAATTGTTAAGGATTAACTGTAGCCGGATTTCTTAGCAACCATTCATGCGGTGGTGGTTAGGGAGTGTTGGCAGTGGTTATGGCTTAGGTGTCCTCATTGCAGGCTTAGGTGTCCACATTGCAATCCTCATCTTGCAGTCCTCAACGCAGAATCGGAGAAGACTTACGCTGGTTATCTCCTCTCACAGTCCTTGTCACAGAAACGGAAACACCGTCAACACTGTGAAGTACAGAATTTTGACTTAATGCACAGAGAAAACACTGATGTGGAGCGCTGTTGAGTTAGGTTGGGAACTTTTAACACTGTTGAAGAGGCTGCTCTTTCATATGACCACGATGCGTTCAAGATGTGCGAGGAGCCAGGGCTCTAGTTAATTTCTCCCTCGCTGTTGCTTCCAATTAGAGAATGGAACAGCTGTAGGTCACTTGGGGCACATGAGGAAAGAGAGGGAAAAGAAGCGGCAGGGAATTGGACTGGACGTGTTGGGGGTTTGCAATCGGAGATGCCATCGTATTTTCACAATTTAAAATTGTATTTGTTGCTCTTTTTTACTAGGATAATGATGAAAAAACAATTTTGCGTGATAATATCTTTTTAACTAGGATGATGAAGAAAAACAATTTTGCGTGATAATATATTTTTTACTAGGATGATGAAGAAAAAACAATTTTGCGTGATAATAACGCATTATTGTTTGGAATACAGATTGATTTTGAAAACGCATAATGGAGAATTGTTTGTGAAATTTTTAAAAGAATTTTTTGCATGGCAAGCAGATCTCTGTAATTTTTGGCAGTTTAGTCATCTGTAGAGAACCTGTACACAGTTCAGTCTTCCGAGTAAACTTCCAAAAATTTCGAAATGTTATCTGTAAAGGATGCAATAACAGTTTTGAAACTAAAAAGCATGGAGAACTGCAGAGATACTATGTCCAACATTTTAAACATGCATTTCATAGTTTTTATATGAATGGATATTGATGAGTCTGATTGAGGACCAAATTGCCAACAGTTATTTAACTTATGTACGATGGCCTATCGACGTTCACCGGCCAGAAGTTGAGCAGCTGCTAGTTATTAATATAAGAGGAAAAGTGGGGTGACACTGGTGGATTGTTCCAGCTCTGGGAATGGTTTTAGGATTTTATCTAGAGGGTTCCATGTATCGGTTGTAGGCCATGGATTCTTTTATTATGGAGGCAGCTTGCAGTAAAATTGGGATCCAGTGCTTAAGAACTTTTATAGAATAAAATCCGGACATAATAATAGTTATTCATGAAGCAACAGATGGCTTGCGCGAGTTGTAACTATATGCTTGATTTGATTAAAATGGTAAAAGCAATGTGATATATTTTGGTTAGAGGCTCTCATTGCCAGCTTGTATTGTAGATGATAGTGGGTACCGGGAAAGATCTCATTTGGTAGTTTCGATATGTGGCTGGGAGGACATGTGAGGGTTTAATTTTAAAAATTGAAGGGTTTTACTTGCATCAATATTCATTCCGGTGTGAACTTTCTATAATTTATGGGGGACAGGTAATAATTGAGACTAAAATTCATATGTTTGGACCAGTTGAATATTTCATTGGATTCAAAAACTGTAGAAATAAGGTTTATATTTTAGATTGATGATTTGACCTGTTGAAGTTGGTAATTACTATAGCGCTGGTCTCGGATTATACAAGTTCGTTGCATTTATGATATGCAAGTAAGTTCAATCTTTGTGGTTTTGGATGTTTATTTTTATTTTTTGCTACTTCATATGCGTTTAAAAGAAGTTACATAATATCAAAACACCCATAATGGACATGTTTGTTTCAAAACATTTATGTAATTTGTTAAAATTATACTTTTGTTATAATTAGTGAGCGATTAGGAATATGGAACATTAAAGTGTGTTTGATTTGGCTGAAAAATAATCAAATTGTTCCGGATTAGTTAACAATTATGAAGTACGGTTTGATATAGTGTATATAGTTTAACCATTAGAGGCCAAAGTTTATCTATTTTTCTAATGAATTAGTAATTAATTATTGATATCTGAGTTTATTAAAATCCTTCACATAATTTGTTTTTTTTTTTTTTTTTTTTTGGTTATAATGAGTGAGCGATTAGGAGTAAGGAAACATTAAAGTGTGTTTGATTTGGCTAAAAAAATTCAATTGATTAGTTAACAATTATAAAGTAACGTATGATGTAGCGTATATGGTTTATAACAATCACCTTGACCAAAGTTGGTTAATTTTTTTTTAATGATTAGTCAATTTTTTTAATGATTAGTAATTATTTTTTCAAATGATTAGTAATCATCAATGTTCCCCAAGTTTCTGGGACGCAGGGATGCGGGAACGAGGAAACGCAGAAACGACATATGCAGAAGTACCCCTCAAATTTTAGGAAATGTCGAAGGGTACGTGCTTCAATAATAAAATAGTAAATAAATAGGTTATAAACTATTAGTAATAGTAATTATTTATTATTATAGTTATGAAGAGGAATGTCTATTCAATAGTGGATGGTCCAACCATATTTAAGGTGGCCATATCCATTGTATTTTATCACCCATTAATTATTATATATTTATATATCTGTTTATTTGAAGATGGAACATCTTCCTCCCTAGACCTGGATACAGGCTAGCTTAACCCGGATACGGGGCTGGCATATTACACTGGATACGGTTGTACTAAGAGTCCAACCGAATACGGTTGCTGCATTTGGTATCAAAGCGAGTTCCACTCCTCTATTGAACTTGGATTCAGCTCTTGTGTTCATCTTCACCCATCGTCGCTTCCGCTCATACTCCATTTCCCCTCCATCTTCCTCACGTAGTCCCTCCTCTCACATCACCACTTCCACAGTCCCCACGTTGTCCTCTTTCCCACCACTTCTCGCGCCCTCCCTCGTGCTTACTCCACTACTCCGCCTCCCTACCAACCACCCTCCTCCCATACCACCTCCTGGACGCCCTTCAACCCATGCCCCACTTGCTTTCGCTTGCTCCACCATCCTCGTCCTCCATCCTTCGCGCCCCTCCACGTCGCCACTGCAGCACTTCGCCTTCCCCCTCAACTCCCTGCTCGCCCAACTCCGCAACTCCCTCACGTGCCCGACCTCCCTCCTCACTCTCTCGCCTCCTTGCTGCACTGCCTCTACTCCACCAAGTGCCTTCCTCCCTCGCTCGCCACTTCCATCTGCGACCCCTTCCCCCACGCTGCCTGCTCCATACACCATGCGTAACCCTACTTCCGCACTCGTCACTCCCGCCAGCCTCTACACCCGCGCTCTTTCATCCACATTCTTCACCTCACTAACACCTCCACACCACCAGTCTGCCACACTACCACCATACTTCCTCTACCTTGTGCTCATTCCTCCACTGCGCACTACATCCACGCACACAATTCCACCATCTCCCTCCCTTCGCCTCTACCACCACCATTAACCCTAATTTTTATAAAAAGAAATATTATATAATAATCATTATATTAATATTTGTTTTTATAATAAAAAATTATAATTCAAAATTATAATAAAAATAAAATTAATATTATTATATAACAAATTATTATTATTAAATATAATAATTTCTTATCTCTGAGGCCAAGTCCCTTGTTCAAACATCCACGGCATCTTATAGTGATGAATTCATAGATCTCCTTAAGAAAATCCTTAAGGATATAAATGAAATAAAGAAATCTATTGATGAAACGTTTAAAGAAAATGAAGATGGATGTGAAAATAGGGTAGAACAAACTAAGCTAATGTAAAAGGTGAAAATATAGTAGACTATTATGTCATTTCCGATGAGAGTAATAGCATAAATAAAGATATTGTGCAAGACAAAGATATAACATACCATAGTAATGAAGAAAATGATAACGAAATATTTGACAAGAAAAAAGATGATCCTCACCAAGATTCTGATAAGAAACAAGCCGATGTTACTAATAATAACAATGATCAATGCATTGACAATAATATCACAATAACAAACGCATGAAAGATATATGCCAACACAAGGACTTCTATAAAGAACATCAAGGAAAGCAACTGTAATATCTATTAGACACAAGATAAGACCGGTGTTTTTATGAGCATTATAAGCACAAAGAGCCCGTTCAAAGGAGTTGACACAAAATGTGTTGGGAATAATAACACAAAAATAGTTAAGGTCGTAATGTATGTTGAGCATGTTCAATTGACGACAAACATAGTTAAAAGAAGCAATCACACAAGTAGAAAAAGTGTAAACAAAACTTCACCAAGTTCATACTTAATGCAAATACCAAGACAAAATAATCAAAAGTAGGCAATGGTCGTAATAAAAAACGAATCTCTCAACTCATCCGTGAGACATAGAGCCAGAATCAAAGACGTCATGAGAAAACTCAGCTTTGAGGACAAAGCTTTCCCAAGGGAAAGGCAATGCTACAACAATAAATTAGTAAATAAATAGGTTATAAACTATTAGTAATAGTAATTACTTATTATTATAGTTATGAAGAGGAATGTCTCTTCAATAGTGGATGGCCCAGCCATATTTAAGGTGACCATATCCATTGTATTTTATCATCCATTAATTATTATATATTTATATATCTGTTTAAATGAAGATGGAACATCTTCCTCCCTAGACCTGGATACAGGCTAGCTTAACCCGAATACGGGTTGGCATATTACACCGGATACGGTTGTACTAAGAGTCCAACCGGATACGGTTGCTGCAGTACATCTGGGCCTTCAACATAGGGGACCCCACCATGAGAACTACCAAATTTATATTAGAATACACAAAAATTGAAAGTTGGAGCATAAGTTATTAAAGTCTTTAATTTTATAATCTAAAGATTAATACAAGTTTACAACATACATCAAGTGAAATAAAATGAAATACAACTATACATAAGCTAAACTGATAAACAAATTCGGAAACACAACCATATTGGACAGCGAAATGAAATCGAGGCTTCTGAGAATGAAAATAGTGGACAGTGTGGTCCTTTATCATTTAATTTTTTATTTTTTGGTAAAAAATTGTCAAAGGAAATGTGGGGACGCCATTTTTAGGAGGGAAACGTTTCCTTTCTGTGTTTTCTTGAGTTTCCTTCAAGCGGGGACGTGGGGGGAACGTTTCCAATGGAGTTTCCAAGTTTCTGAGACGCGTGGGGACGTGGAAAGACGTTTCCTGCCCTTGGGGACGTGTACTCGTGTAAAACTGGTAATTATTTTTTCAAGCAAAAAAATATACTTTTGCTATTCACGAAATAAAAAAAGTACATGCGGTCCTTTATCATTTAATTTTTTTTTTTTAATTTTTTGGTAAAAAATCGTCAAAGGAAATGTGGGGACGCCATTTTTAGGAGGGAAACGTTTCCTTTCTGTGTTTCCTTGAGTTTCCTTCAAGCGGGGACGTGGGGAAACGTTTCCAATGGAGTTTCCAAGTTTCTGAGACGCGTGGGGACGTGGAAAGACGTTTCCTACCCTTGGGGACGTGTACCTGTGTAACACTGGTAATTATTTTTTCAAGCAAAAAAAAACATACTTTTTCTATTCACGAAATAAAAAAGTACATAACAATTAGCTGAACGTTTCGTTCATACAAAATTATAACGCAAAAAGTAACCACAATCACCTATAGGACTAGGCTACTAGACTACTACTGAATGATCATACTATCCTCCAAAAAAATAACCACTATACTAACAAGTTCCCAACAAATCAATAACAAACCATCCACAATCATCCTAAAATCAAGTAAAATAGTAAATAGAACCTCTGTGAACTAGAGACTCCTTCACATATTCATCCCAATGCAATATGCCTTGATTCTCACATCCATTGCATCCTTTGAAAGAGAATCTACAATGGTATCTTGTTCCCTAAAGATATGTTAAATGTTCATATGATGGAATAAGGCCAAAAGCATTTTGTCCTTCGACACCATTGATAAAGGGAGATGACCTGAAGAGAATTGTTTCTTTTCCGAATTCACAATAACTAAGGAGTCACCATAAATATTTAAAGAGTCGATACCAAGAGATGAAGCAAATTTTGTAAGACATCAAAGGGCCATAATCACCGCTTTGGTGTTAGAGCCCAACCCACAATTCATATTCATCATAAAATAGTGCTCATTAATTTAAAAAAAACATGCCTGCACCACATTTTCCGTCTTGGGCTGCACCATACAAAAAGCTTGTTGCTGCAACAGAAATAGGGAGAGGAATTATCTTTAGTCTTTTCTTCATTTCTACCTCCATTGAAGAATAGTTTTTGTACATGCCAATGATTCTTAGACAACTTGCAAATATGTTCATTGGTTTTTCTTCAAAGATAGAATATTTCTAGTTTTCCATATATCTCAACAGGAACACTGGTAAAAGTCTATTATTGATATATGAGTTTATTAAAATCTGCAACAAAACAATAAATAAAGTGAGTAAGCTAAACTAAAGATGATTTGCATCTTTTTGATGTTTTTTGCTGGAATCTGGTGATGTGATTTGTTGCTAAACTTGAGATTTTTATTGTTCAAATTGCAGTTTTGATTGTAGAAATGGATTCAGCGTCCTCGATAACTCCCGAGGCACCTTGATTATGCAATTCCAACAACCCAAAACTGCCATTTCAACAATTTTAGCTGGATTTTAGGTGCAAATAGTCTAGAGTTTAACTTACTCCTAAATAAAGTGTTCCTCTAAAGTGATTAGATTCAACATAGATATTTCATCGTAGATAAAATAAAAAAGTTTACATCATCACGTGATTAGATTTGACAACAAATTTGTTCACTTGAGTGATTTTTGGGAAACATAATTTGAGGTTTTAAAAATTGGTTTAGTTTCGTCATATTAGGGATGGGAAACATGAGATATTTATGTGGAAATTGTCTTTCTTGTGTATTAATTTGATGACGGTTGTCCATACATGCATCCTTGTTAAATTGATTATTAAGATTGTGATGTGATCTAGGAATCCTTGTTAAATTGATTATTAAAACTGTGATGTGATCTAGTATATTGAAATTTTATTTGTAGATGTTTAAACATTGACATTATTTAACAATGTTGGATAATTTTTAATAAACAAATATTCAATGCTTTAAGACAATGAAATAAAATCATGGCAAATTGTGCCATCAAAAGAGATTTTGAGAGGATGATTAACAATTAGAAAAAACAGAGTTAGTTTGATGTAGTGTATATAGATAGTTTTTCTATAATGAATTAGCAAAACAATGATAAATTGTTTCAGAAATGGATTGGATTTGTTAGAGATAATAAATTAATTTCCATTATAGAGATGATACACAAATTTACATTAAGTGATTATATTCGACAAATAATAAGCAAATTATTTCACCAAGTGATTTCTTGATACAGAATCTCAGGTTTTGAAAAATGGTGGTCTAGTTTCACTGTATTAAGGATGACAGACTTTAAATATTTGTCATGTGTGGAAACTACATTTCTTGTGTATATTAATTTGATGATGGTTATCGATGTGTATTAATTTGATGGTTATCCATACATGTATGCTTATTAAATTGAATATTCAAATTGTGGATTAATATGTTGAAATTTCATACAATATCTATTTTTAAGGTCACAACCTAGCCAAATACCAAATTGGTGTAGGAGACCTCCCTATACCTTCTAAGAGAAAAAAACATGTTCTTAAACAGTAGGTCCACTTTAAAAATATTTTAATTATAATTTTGATAAAAACTAGGATTTTATTTATTTATTTGATATTTCAATGATGAAATCGGAAAACGAATAATCAAGTGAATTGTCATTTAGATTGACTTCCAATTTTGAGTGAATTTTCATTTAAATTGACTTTCAATATATTCTATGCCTACTTATATTAAGGCTTCCGAGGCTCCTTGCATACTTTATCTTTCTTCAATAGAATAAACATGAACTTCAATTACATCAAAATCCCCATAAGAATAAACAAGCTTTGAAACAAAACATTATAGAACAATTTTACCATCATAAAGTTGATTTTATCCTCTAAACTCTTGTTTAGTAAATGTCCCTTCCTAACTTCTTTAGATAGTTGATCAATCATTGAGTTAAATTATCTAAAGATACGTACATAAGGAAAGGAAGAGCTTCAAAACACTCCTTAACTTGATGGATTGATTCATGAGAGGCTCAAACAACAAATTGTTTATTTTGCACTTTTGATTGGCCTAGTCTACCATTAATTTTGAATCACTAAATATTTGCAGTTGTTTTACACCTTTCTTTGTTGCTACCTTTAATAGAAACCACATAGAATAGAGATAAGTTCGGTTATTTGTACCTAGGTCCATTACTAATTTGATCTTGAAGAGATGTTGATACAAGAATAAGAGAATTCCCAAGCTTGAGTAAAATCAATTTTAGGTTTAAAAAAAATTCTCATTGGCTTCCTTTTGGGCCAGGATTAGTTTCCAGTTACTTTATGTGCTAATTGAGCAAGATTTAGATCTAAACCTTAGAAAATTATTTTGTTTTGAGATAGCCACACACACCATATCACAAAACAAGGAAGAGCCCTAAAACGTTTAAAATATTTGTCCACTATCCATGTATGAAAACAATCTTAGAGACCTTTGATCCCATTTGTTTCTTCCCACAGTGATCTGCAATCTCTCTTTCCAAACATATCTAGTAAAATCACATTTGACAAATAAGCAATCTGTAGATTCCTCATCATTTCTGCACAAAACACATCATCTAGGGTCTTGCATATTTCTCTTTTGTCAATTATTAAATGTTAAAATTTGGTTGTCCAAAGCTAACCAAAGAAAGATTTTAACTTTTAGAGGACTTTCTAACTTCCAGACTAAAGGCCACCACTAGGATCTTCCCCCCTCCATACCTTCTTCCATCTTTGTTGTCTAACTCAATTTTGCAGTATATTTTCCAGTGCAGTTTTTTTGACCATTTAAAGGATTTAAACATAAAGTTTCAATTCCTTAGCTTTTGCCCCCTCCAATTTTAAATCATTTGCCTTCTTCCATCCTTGAGAGTAAGCATTCATGCCATCATTAGAAGTCATTGCCAAAAAAGGGATTCCTAAGAGATGTAGTTCTCTCATCAGACAACCTAAAATTGCCTTTACATCCAATCCAAGGGTCGTCACTTATTCTCACACTGATACCTTTTCCAAGATTCCATGCTAACCATTTACCAACTAAAGGAAAAACTCACCAATGCTTTCCATACAATAGAACCACCACTTAAACTCTTTCTTTCTTGTACAAGCCAATATACTACATATATCCTTCACAAATATTTATTTTTCATAATCATTCCCCACATACCTTCATTGAAGACTAGTCTTCACAAACTTTTTAGTTGTGAGGGTTTGACTGAATATATTAATATTTTCCAATGGCCGTCAACTTATCTCTGATTTTCCATTTTAGTCCATTTCACTAAAGGTATTCCTTCCTTTCCCATTTTACCCATTCAAAGAAAAACCATTTATTACACCAAAGAGTGATTCTAGCTTCAATTTTGTCGTACAACCAAATCCAATCACATACTTTTAATCATTAGGTTTTAAGTTAAAACTAATGTAATAACTCGGTTGTTAAGCCTTGGACTTATGATTATTTGTTTGTTGATGTGAAAATGGAATTATGATTATTTATTTGTTGATGTGACTATGGACTTTGATGTTAATATTATTGTTATTATTATCATTGTTGACGATTGCTATTAATTAAATAAAATTGGCTCAATGTAGACAACTAAAAGAGTATGGGAGGCCATGGTTCCACAAGTGAGGGGGTTGGAGTTTAGGAGTTGTTTCTCACCTTAACATTGTACAACAGACCCTACATTTGATTATTTTTGACTTGGGAGATACTTTGGAGCTTGGATTATGGTTTAGTGGACCCCTTTCTACCTTATGCGCCCTCCTTAATGGTTTTGTGGGCCCCACTTGGTAAGTGCGCCCTCATGAAGAGATTCTTTCCTATTTTCATGCCTCCAAGTCATTTATGAGCCTCTATTCCTCCTAGTGGGCCCTCTTGATGAGATCCTTTCCTATTTTTGTGTCTCCAGCTCATTAATGAGCCTCCATCACTCCTCATGCACCCCCCTTGAGTTATTTTTGGTTTCCACTCATCCATTTTTTGTGTAAATCCTCCTCATGGAGCTATTCCGGGTTAAGTATCCTCCACTCTCCTTAATTCGAGTTCTCCCTTCATGATTGAGTGGTCCACACACTAATCAAGAATTCGAATTGGATGCCTTATGGTTGAGTTAACCCCTCCTCTTAACCCGGGTGGGCTTGCCTTGGTTTGAATTGCCTCTCTCTCTTATAAATTCATGTGCTCTCTCCTTGTTGAGGCTAATCCTGTGATTGGATCACTTGAATTGTGCTATCTCACTGTGTTGTGAGTGTTTACAATATTGAGACTGTGTTGGGACTGAGTTCCTGTTGTAGGGTTCCCTTAGAGAGCAGTCTAGTATCTATTTCCAGAGAGTATTATGGCAGATGTTTCCCTTGCTTCTACACCGGGGAACCACTCTGCTAGTCCAGGTTCTCGCACGGGATGCCTGAGAATGGGATGGTGATATCCTAAGGGACGAGTTAGGTGAAGGGATTTACATCCCATAGTCAGTGGAGATGGACATGGAGCGGGTGGTAGTGGGAAGTATTGTGGTTTCTTGGAAGAGGAATTTATGAGAGTTGCTAGACCGAGTGTGTTTTGCTTGTGGATCCGTGGCCTCAGCTCGGGGGTGACCTGTTCAAGCGAGGTAGGATTGACTGTGTCTATGGATGGGATGAACATTGTCTCGTTGAAGGCAGTTTCCCAAATTTGAGATAAGTATATTCATGCTATTTTATTTTGTTTATGTGCCGTGGTGATTGATTTATGCTATCTTTATGTTCATGGTTTACATGTCAGGATCTGTATGCAATATGGATGGCCTTTTTACATGATGAATTGTTATGATCCTTCTCTCCAATCTATTATTTCTCCTCCTTTGTGGTTTACAATTGTGGCTCTCACGGTGTTGAGAGGGGTGCAACCATATGTTCCAGTTCACCTATATCTGCTTATTTCTCAATTTTGAGACCTATTCCATTGGATCCAGAGCAATGTTTCTAGTAAGGAACACCTTTTGTTTCACTGAAAAAGCTTTCCGTATGACCAAGTTATGACTGTTTTGGGCCGATAGTGTTTCCGATGCTAGAAGGAACACACCCTGTTTTTTGATCGAGAGTACCTCTATATGTAAATATGTTGTATTGTTTTAGATTTGATTATATTATTGGAGATATGATTTGTATTAGTTATTTATGGTTGGAGGGAAGGAAACCATACAATCTAAATCGTACTAGTGAAGGATGGCTGTAGGGGACAACAACGTGATCTAATTTTGGAGGCTATAGTTGGTAGCCTGTGCCTCTGTCCTAGATATGGTTTGTGTGTGGCTGTAGATGGTAGCCTGTGGACATGTTTTGATGCTATTCTTACTTACTACTTAACCATACTATCAACACACACATAACATAATTGATAAGTAATCTTTATATGAAAGATAATTATTATGCAAGCAAAAGTTAACCACAACTAAATACTTACTAATCATGTTTTCAATAGCATTACAAATCCAATAATTACTATCAAGTACCTGAGTAAATTGTATGTTCGTAATTGTACTAGAGATTCTAATTACCGTGCCTTACTTATGTACATGTTACGAATTACATTATTATTATGTTCAATAGTATGCACCATAGGGGAATGCTATGTTTGCATGTCTTGCAATTCTTTTAAAAGACTATAGATTTAAATTTATTGGTTGAATGGTTAGTTGAACTAACCTTAATCCGATGTGTAATACTTCACTTAGCCTCTTTTTTTGGGGGGGGTTCCTAGTGCCTATGGACTTAGTTTGAGGTCAGGGACATTACAATGAGCACTTTACTTCTTGATCTAAATCCATAAAATTTATAGAAAATAGATTTACAATTTGAGCTTTATCTTCCATAGACATTTCATTGAACAACTTTGTAGACTTCCTCAAATCAATTTCCATATCTATAGTCTTGCAATAAATATCTAAAATATCATTTATTTATCTTATCTCCCTTAAGGAACCTTGCCCAAATATCATGATATAATCAACAAACAATAGATGAGAAATGTTTCGAACATTATCACAGATTTTTACGCCTTTTAACAAACCTCTTCTCCTTGCATCCTTGAACAACATATTTAAGCCCTCAACTATCAACAAAAAAATAAAATGGGAAAGATGATTGTTGAAAAAATAACTCTGAAGGTCCTTCCTCATATTTTTGGTATGGATGATGAGGGGGACATAAAAGTCATTTTTTGTTCCTTATGATGTATTTATGTAAAAAGAGACATTATGTGAATAAAGAAGTCTTTTTATACTTTATAAAAGTGGGTCTCACTTAAGTGATGTATTTAATAATTACTTTTTTATTATTAAAAGTGCATCTAATGTGGAACCTAGATCTCCTAATCTAATATTAGCCATTGATTAGGTAGTTAGGGTTAGTTAATGAAAAGTAAAGTATAAAAGAAGGAAAAGGGACAAAGGGAAGCACACATTCACCAAGAAGAAGAGAAAGAAGAGAAGTGAAGGAGAATAAGGGTTTCCTAAGACATATTGTCACAATTTCCAAGAGAAAACCAACAACATGCATTCCAAGGCAGCCTAAAGCAGACCGTACAACAAACTAACAGTACAGTACAATCACAGGTGTGGGAACATTTCCCAAGATTGTTACATTAATTGTAGACCGTACATGTCGTACATCAGTGTTTTCAGGCACGTGTGGGATCGAATACTGAGGCAGAAGACATACAGTACTGTACAACACGTGTGGGCAAGCCGTACATGAGACTGTACCACTGTTTCTTAGCATGAATTTCGAGGTAGTTTGTTGTTGTTCTGTTTTTGTGGAATTTTTCCAGTGAGGGTTAGAAGAAAAATTCATTGTAAAGGAAATTTCTGAGTATACTCTTCTTAATAAAAAATTTCCTCTTAGGGTTTTCCCCAGGTTGGGGTTTTTCCCGGTCAAGGTTGACCAAATATAACTGTGTTTTATGAGCTTGTTCAATTTCAGTATTTGAGGGGATTTTAGCATGGTGGTTTTGAGTTTCAAAGATTGGTTGTAATTCTTTAACTAAAACCCTAGTTGTTGAAAGTGTTTGACATAATGTTTGAACTAGATTTTTCATATTTATGTCATTTTTCTTCAAGGACAACCTTGTTGTAGACCTCTAGATGCCTTGAAAAAACTAGTGGGAGACCCATTAATTAGGACTGCAAAGGAAGATGATGTAATGCAACCCATATTCCATTCTATAGTATGCAAATTTATCCCCAATTATATCAACAACATTCTAAGGTAGATACAATTAACCTTCTCAGAAGCTTCAGCAAGATCCAAGTTCATTACTACAAAACAAAGCTTATGAGTTTCAATTGTATGCATCCTTTCCTAGGGAGTACCAATAGCATCATGAATTTCCTAGTACAAAGGAAACCGAATTGTTCTTCAAAGATAAAACCACACATGATCCCTTTGAGCTTATTTGCAATGATTTTGGATATCAATTTATATACTAGATTGCATAGGAATATGGGCTTGAACTCCTTAAAGGTGTTTGGGTTATGACGGTTTGGTATAAAAGCTATAAAGGTGGGGTTAATGGCACCCACGAGTTTTCCAGAAGTTCAAGATTCTACAACTATCTTTGCAAACAATCAATAACCATATCATAGAAGCCTAAATGAAATTCAATAGTCCATCCATTAGGCCTAGATTTTTTTGCTTTCTTGAAAGCACTTAAAACTCATTTGATCTCTTTCTTGGATACCTGTACCTTCAAATATAATTAATTTAATCATTGATCAGTTAGAGAAATAACCTAATTATTTTAATGATTTCTCCAATATTTGCATACTTTGTTTCCTTAAAAATATTTTTGAAATGCTACTTTCCTGTTTCAACTATCTCCTTGTATGACTTCACCCTAGTACCATATGGCTTATTGATTTCCCAAATGGTATTTATGTTTCTTCTATAACTTGCATACCTATGAAAAAACTTAGAAATCCCGTCACCCTCAAAGAGCCAAATAGCTTTGCTTTTGAGCCTCCATTCACTTTCCTCTTTAATAATAAAATATTTCTTTCTCCCCTTCCAGTTCTTTGAGAGAATTAAATTGATCTTTTGAAAACAACATGGCTTCATTATTGCCAAAAATATTTTGATACCTTCCATATCTTTAAAATCTTTTTGATTTTTTTGGGCATAATTAAGAGCCCAAACTACAACTTCAACCTTGACCCTTTTGAAGTTGTTATGAAGGTGAACAATTATTTATTGCTTGTTACTAATACGTGCGATTACAATAGTAGTGAGAACATAGGTGATAGTATTTTTCTTATTGTTGATAACAATTATTATAGAAGTTGTGGTTTTTTATTTACATTTTTAATCTAGTGCATGGTTTATTGATATATTTTGGTGCCTAAACAACATTATGAATATTTTAATGAGAGTGTAATTGTTCTCTTGATTTTAACAACTTCTTGTCCATGGATACGTTTGTAATGTGGTTTGTTGTTTCCTTGTAGAGTAATTGGAACATTGTCTCCGCATAATTCAATTTCGGCAATTTCGGGAACCATATTGAAAAAACAAATTTATGTAAAACTACATATGAAATATTTCGCATTTAACATGTAATTTTGTATGACTAAAATGTTTTTAGAACAAAAAATAAACAATACGCCATTGGTTGCCATTCCCATATTATAACAATCCTTTTGAATCACTCATCAATGCAGTCTCTTCATGCAATGTTTTCATTGTTAGACGTTGAAAAGGGTCCAAGAGGTCTTTATTGATGCTGCATAAGCAAATATTGAACCACATATGATAGATTTTACTTATGAACATTATCATAGAGGCATAAAATAGTGTTTATTAGGTAGATATTAAATGTAGTAGTTTCCAAAAACCCTCATTCTAGATAGTCGTTTGTTGAAATATTTGTACATGATTTTTGTGGGTATTGTCCATCTTCTAGATAACTCTATCTAAAACATTGGATAATTACATTGTGATCGATCAGTTTTTTCATAAAATATTGTTTCAAACATTAAATGAACAATATGTACATAGTTTTCACACAAAAAAGGCGGAGTGCACATGTAACCCAAAAATTGCGCTAACTTATGCCCAAACACCCATATATATACATTTGCATGTAAAAATAACAAAAATAGAAGTCCATAGAAACATAAAACCTTATGCTCAAGCTTAAACACACTATTAAATAGTAGTTGGCACCAACCCAACATTTGAGAGGATCATCATGATAATTGGGGGATGACCCCAACCAATAATAGGTGGTTGAAGCCTAAGCATTATTGAGTCATTTCTAGTTTTAAACCTTTGCATGCTTAATTTCTTGGATATAAAATCTAAGGTTTTGAAAAATGTTCTAATTTGACTTTATCAAGTATTGCTAACAAAAGATATTTTGTCATTAATGAAAACTTTACCTGTTTCATGTCTATTAATTTGATGGTAATTTATGCATATATGCATATTAGATTTGAGTAATCAAACTGTGGATTAAGCTTGTCTATTAAAAATGATGCTAGGAATTTTCAAATATATATAGTTTGAAGAACTAAATTTTATATTTATATATAGAAGTGCTAATATCATTGCTAATTATACTATGCTAATTTTAACATAATTAAATATATTTATATTTACATAATTGTATTATAATTGATAGCATGTAGAGGTGCATTCTACAACTTAAGAGATAATAGACGTGTAACAATATTTAAAATGCTTTGTTCAAGAGAAAACAAACAAAATGCAATACTAAGTTAGCAAATACATGCAAACACTGCAACTTACAAACAATCCACCATGCCAAACTTTTCATCTATTCCTCTTTGTTATAGATGAGAAAAATGCCACAAAGTGTCTAAATCGCTCATGGATTGTATTTTTATTATTATATATAATTTAAATAATATTAAAAAAATCTATATATTTCCCCCTTTCTATTATATTTTTTTGGATGAAGAATAAAACACCTTATAAGGATTGGAGATTTTTTCTTACAATATTTTATTTATTCTTCATTACTAGGACCATCAAGTTTTCGAGAGCTGCAAGAAGCGCGGATTTTGAATTCAAGATTCAACAACCCTCGCCATGGAACTTCAAGGTTCAAAATTGATTGAAGGCCGCGAGCAGCAAGACAGGGGATTTGACGATTTCCGTTGATGAAGTATTGATTGGATTTGAATACAACAGAGAAATCAAGGCAACGGACCAGAGGATGATTTTCTTGGACGACTGCAACAATGGAACTAATACAAGGCCTGGATTTATTACCACCAGCTCTAAATCCCCTTTTCTCGGCATTATCCCATGCGGATTTCTCTTCCATGCTTCTTGTTTAGCAATACCAATTCTGCATTGATCGAGCCAGCCTATTTAGTTATTATTTAGTGATTTGCATATTCAATTGGTCAGTCCCGAACCAGGAAGTAGGAACGTGGGATTCTGAGCTATGTTGATTGTGGGCATCTGAATTTGGTGTTTCTTGGCTAGTCCAGTTGCTGTTTGGTTTGATTCTTGGTGTCGAGTGGTGATATTGATGGGGTTTGAAGGTGGATGGTCTTGCTCTCTTAGCCGTGGATGAGGGTCAGGTTATTTGGGGATGTGTGGGGATCGCTGCGGATAGCGTGGTGATGATTGCAGTTTTCTTGGAATTGTGGATTGGAGGCCGGTCCCTTTCTGTGTTTGGGATTTTTTAACTTTTTCTGAGGTTTCCGTCCTGTCAGCGGTTTTGTTGCTTGTTTGGTGCAAGGGCTTGGCATGGTGGAGGATGTGGATTACACCTCAGACGGGGTAGGTGACAGAGAGATTTTTGCTGATGGAGATGTTATTGCTGGGATGACTCGGTCGGGGATTTTGTCTGGACCCTCCATGACAAGCGGGGGGCCAGAGGTATTTTCTGGGCCCGTTCCCAGGGCTTTTTCTTCCAGTGGTCATGTAAAAGCTGCCCCAGGCGGTGGAGAATTTTTGGCAGATGTCGAATCCCTGCTTAGGCCTCGAACAGGGATCTCTGCTAAGGCTGACTCACTTAAAAAATCCGTTCAGACAGTTAAAGAACAGAAGAGAAAGGACCTGTTAGTGCTGGGGGTGGATGTTACGTTGGAAGAGGCAGAGGATTTCTCTCTCACTGCTGTGGTTGGACATGTTCGGGGAAGAAGATTTGGTCGTGGTTTCCTTCAGCGTTGGGCGGCAGAGCAGTGGAAGAATTCCGTGTCATCAGCCCCTGAAGTCCGGGTTTTGACGAAAGGATGGTTTTCCTTCATCTTAAAGAACAAAGGGGAGGTCGATGCAGTTTTACGTCGACAATGGTCGATGTTGGGAGTCCCTCTTATTCTGAAAAGCTGGTCCCCCTTATTCGATTCAAAATCGGAGAAAATTGATAAAGAACCCCTGTGGGTGAAGCTTCCGGGGTTTCCCATGCATTTGTGGAATGAAACTCGATTTGCTGAGATTGGGAATTTTCTTGGTGAATATGTGTGTTCTGATTCCTCCCATTTTGAGACTGGAAAATACTCGGTGGCTAAGATATTGGTAAATATTGATCTACGGCTGGGACTCTCTACTGAGATTAATGTTCATTCCAAGGTTGGGGACGATGTTCAAATTCTGGATTATGTGGGTGTGCCGTTTAGGTGTCACCGCTGCCACGCTCTTGGACATCTGGTAGCCAGTTGCCCTTAACCTTTTCGGACTAGTAAGCCTCTGACCGATGAAGATGCTACAGAAGGCGCAGATCCATTGTCGATGGTGAACTCTCAAGCGGTGGTGGATGATGGGAGTGGGCCTACTATTGATAGGGGGGTGTACCTTGATTCTGTGGTACCATCAGCTAATTGTGGGAGGCATGAATCAGAGGAATTGTTGCCACCTTTGGTGAACAAAGGAAAGGAGAATATTGGGAGTGCGGATCCAGATGCTGAGGGGGATTCTTTGTGTTCCGTGACTCCTACTACTCGGGCCACTTCTAGATTGCTACAGGAGCTGTCCATTATTCAACGGGGTTCATCTGCGAATCCCTCGGGTATGTCTAATTTCTTTTCTCCTGCTGTATCCTTATTTGATGACTCTAATGTTTTTTTGGGGGGGTAGTCTTGGGTCTCCTCCTCTAGCCCATACTGTCATACAATGTCCGGTAGCTCCTTGTCTATTGACTGATGTGGATAGTGTTTGCAAGCCGTCCATTGTATCCACCAATTACTCTACCAGCTCTGAGGGTAGAAGTATTCGATATGCTCTTCGAAGTAGGGAGATACCTGTAGATGGAATGGGGGGGAAGGGACTTCCTGAATTGGCCTTTAGTGTTGGGGGGAAAGGTCGGGGTCGCAAATCCCTTTTGACTAAAGCTCAAGAACGGGCTAAAGTGGATTTAGTGATGGGTACACAATCTTCTATTGAGTGGGCACTTAGAGCAGTGAAAGCCCAGGATGGGGGTATAATATGAAACTTATGTCCTTCAACTGTTGTGGGTTGGCGAGTCCCATTAAAAAATTGTCACTTAGGAGGCTGGTAGACTTAAATCAACCGGATGTTTTACTGTTGCAAGAAACTTTGGGTGGCAATGAGGATGTAGTACGGGCTTTAGAATCTTTGCTTCCTGGTTGGAAGTTTGTTGGAGTGGATGCTCGGGGACGCTCTGGAGGGCTGGCATCGGGGTGGAAGGTAAAGAGTTGCAGATGTGCTAGTTCTTGGGGAATCTCTTCTGGTATCGGTTTGGAAATTTGGGATGCTGAGATAGGTCGGATGATCTCGGTTCTCAATATCTACGGGCCCTATTTAAATAGGGTTGGCTTCTGGGACTCCTTGTTATGTATGGATCTTTTTGAAGGAAGGGATGTGATTTTGGGTGGGGATTTAAATCTTACTCCGGGGTCTGCTGAAGTGTGGGGGCCTCGGGCTGCTCCGGAAACATTAGCAAATTATTTCATTCAAGCCTTTGCCAGGAAGGATCTTCTTGACATTTTACCACCCAAGTTAACTCCTACTTGGAGGAATAAGAGAGCTGGGGTACATAGGGTGGCTAAAATACTGGATAGGTTTCTGGTGGCCGATGTGTTGGCACTGGGAGTTGATGTTGTCAGACAGTGGGTAGGGTCAAGTGGGATATCTGACCACTGCCCCATCTTCCTGGAGTTACAAGGTAGAAGGAAAAAACCTCCAAGCCCTTTCAAATTCAATCCTAGCTGGCTGAAGGAGAAGGATTTTCTTAAGCTGGTTCAGGATTAGTGGGTTCATCGACCTCATGATTCTCAAATGCATGCGGGTGCACACTTTCATCACAATCTTAAGCGAATTAAAGAGGCCACTATTTCCCGGGCTCATGATAAAAGGGAGATTGATGATCAGACTTTGTGGGCTGCTGAGATGAATATTGACAGGATTCTTACTAGTCTGGGAATGGGATATCTGGATGATCAGCAGAAAGGCGAGCTGATGGAGTGGGAACGACGCAGGAATGTGATTCTGTGTGAGAGAGAAGAGATGTGGAGAATGAAAAGTAGGGCGATATGGCTTCAGTGCGGTGATGAGAATACAATTTTTTTTCAAGCATATGCTAAGGGGAGAAAATTCACAAACTCTATTTGGGAACTATCTTCAGAAGATGGGGAACAGGTCTCCAGCTTTGATGGATTAGCGGAGTTGGGTGTAAGACATTTTGGAGATTTATTCACTGCTCAATCTGGAGCCTCCATTGTTGAGGTTATTCGGGTGACTCAGCTTTTCCCTCGTTTTGTGGGGGAGGAATATAATAGACTGTTGATGGAGGAGGTGTTGCCGATTGAGCTCTCGTTGGTTATGCAATCCTTTCAAAAGGATAAAAGACCGGGGCCAGATGGCTGGCCTATAGAATTCTTCTTAGGATTCTATGACTTCTTCGGGGAGGAATTATTGCAGGTGGTGGAAGAATCGTGTAAGGCTGGGTTTGTCCATGGCCCCTTCAACTCCACCTTTATAGCTCTTATTCCGAAGACGGACAAGCCTGACAGCTTTGATGAATTCAGACCTATCTCTCTCTGCAATTGTATCTATAAGATCATCTCTAAGGTTATGGCGAGGAGACTCAAAAATATTTTGTCTCAGCATATTTCTTGTGAGCAATTTGGCTTCTTGGAAGGTCGCCAAATTCATGAGGCCATTGGAGTTGCCCAGGAAGGATTACACACTATGAAAGTGCAGAAGCAGAAGGGTGCCGTGATTAAGATTGATCTCTCAAAAGCATTTGATAGGGTTAGCTGGCTATATATCCGGATGCTTATTACTCACCTAGGGTTCTACTACGAATTTATTCGATGGATTATGGCCTGCATCACTACGGTGAGCTTTGCTGTACTGATCAATGGTTCTGCTAGTCCATTCTTCCAAGCGGGAAGGGGTCTACGACAGGGATGTCCCCTCTCTCCGCTGCTGTTTCTCCTTGTTGCTGAAGGACTCAGCCGTTTTATCCTGAATGCAAAAGCTGATGGTTCTTTTCGGGGCATATCCATTTCTCAGGTATTGTTTATTACACATCTCCTTTTTGTTGATGACATTCTGATATTTTGTGATGGAACACGACAGGATATTGATAAGGTGGTTGAAGGCCTCCATTTAGTGCAAGTTGCTGCGGGTATGTTAGTCAATTTGGACAAATCTACTATCACATGCTCGAATTTAACAGAGCAGGAGATTCAAAGATTGGCTAACAAACTACCTTATAGGACTTTGGGTATTGATGAAGGATTAAAGTACCTTGGCTTTCACTTGAAACCGAATGCTTATCTGAAGGCTGATTGGCACTGGTTAATACCTAAATTAGAGCAGCGCCTACATGGATGGAGTCATAAATGGCTCTCTTGGGCTGGGAGGCTGGTCCTGGTTAAATTTGTTTTGGAAGCAATTCCGGTGTATTGGATGTCTCTTGCTTGGATCCCCATAGGAGTCCTAGAGCAGATTCGGAGGTTGTGTTTTGCCTTTCTTTGGAAGGGTATGAGTGAGCATCGTGCATTGGTGTGCGTCAGATGGGAAAAAATTGCTGTCCCAAAAGCACTGGGTGGATGGGGGTTAAAGAATATTTTTTGTTAAAATTTAATATGCTAAGACATAAAATAGCAGCATTACATTCCATTTCACAATAATAGCATATACAGGATCACTGAAGAAACAACAAGCATAACATAAACACAAGAGACACAGATTTATCCAGGGAAACCCTCATGGGGTAGAAAACCCAGTAAAGCTTCCTCAATATAGATGACCAACAATATACAAAGATGCAAACCAAAGACATGATCTCCTCCTCCACCATAGCAGACCTCTCCTCCACAAGTGCGCCTCTCTCAAGTGAGTGAGTGTGTCAAATGAGGAACACACCTCCTCTATTTATACACTACTCTGACATATCTTTTACACAAGTACATGTAGGCTCGTATTTAACCATTAGGTTAAATACCCTATTATAACTGACTGGGCCGACCCCTCTAGGGTGGTCTAATAACCCTTTGACCCACATAACACATACAGGGCCGACCCCCACTAGGGAAGTCTAATAACCCATGTTACCACATTCCGACGGAGGAATAAACATCTCCGGATATACAATAAGATCTTCAAGGAGGAATGAAACATCTCCAGAATAATAAAGTACAAATATAATATTCTTTGAAGTTACAATATCTCAACACTCCCCCTTAACGAGAAGGATATTATAACAGCATCTGCACGAGCAAAGAGTCATCAACATCATACATGATACATCTATAAATCATTGGAAGCTTTCTCAACATCATCAGTAACTCAACCAGTTACTGGAACATCTTCAATACTGGAACATCAACATCTTCAGTACTGAGTCTTTATCTTTTGCAGCACTCAAATAGCTACATCAATATCTGAATCCTCACGATCGTCAGCATCGTCATCACACGATCATCAGCATCGTCATCACACGATCATCAGCATCATCATCACACGATCATCAGCATCGTCATCACACGATCATCAGCATCGTCATCAATATCGTCATCACACGATCAGCATCGTCATCATATGATCAATCCAGTTCTCTTTAGGACCTATGTCCAAGGATGATGCAATCCTGTCATGAACCTTTTGAACCGAAGTCTAGGGATGATCCAGTCCTGTCATGTACTTTTTGAACCAAAGTCCAGGGACGATCCAGTCCTATCAATTCTTGGAGACCTCATGTCTACGGCTCAGTTCACAGGACCAAAGTCCAAGGATGATCCAATCCTTACCATACATTTAGGACTACGTCCAAGGATGACTTAATCCTCCACCGTACGTTTAGGACCATGCCCAAGGATGACTTAATCCTCCACCGTACATTTAGGACCATGCCCAAGGATGACTTAATCCCCCATCGTACATTTAGGACCACGTCCAAGGATGACTTAATCCTCCACCGTACATTTAGGACCACGTCCAAGGATGACTTAATCCTCCACCGTACATTTAGGACCACGTCCAAGGATGACTTAATCCTCCACCGTACATTTAGGACCACGTCCAAGGATGACTTAATCCTCCACCGTACATTTAGGGCCACGTCCAAGGATGACTTAATCCTCCACCGTACATTTAGGGCCACGTCCAAGGATGACTTAATCCTCCACCGTACATTTAGGACCATGTCCAAGGATGACTTAATCCTCCACCGTACATTTAGGACTACGTCCAAGGATGACTTAATCCTCAACTGTCCACCAAGGACTTCATTCTCGAAGACATACGTCTACAGCTCTTCTTTCGGACTGAAGTCCAGGGATGATCCAATCCCCTCACATGTTCACCAAGAACTTCATTCTCGAAGACATACGTCTACGGCTCTTCTTTCGGATTGAAGTCCAGGGATGATCCAATCCCCTCACATGTTCACCAAGAACTTCATTCTCGAAGACATACGTCTACGGCTCTTCTTTCGGACTGAAGTCCAGGGATGATCCAATCCCCTCACATGTTCACCAAGAACTTCATTCTCGAAGACATACGTCTACGGCTCTTCTTTCGGACTGAAGTCCAGGGATGATCCAATCCCCTCACATGTTCACCAAGAACTTCATTCTTGAAGACATACGTCTACGGCTCTTCTTTCGGACTGAAGTCCAGGGATGATCCAATCCCCTCACATGTTCACCAAGAACTTCATTCTCGAAGACATACGTCTACGGCTCTTCTTTCGGACTGAAGTCCAGGGATGATCCAATCCCCTCACATGTTCACCAAGAACTTCATTCTCGAAGACATACGTCTACGGCTCTTCTTTCGGACTGAAGTCCAGGGATGATCCAATCCCCTCACATGTTTACCAAGAACTTCATCAAGACATGTGTCAATCATGCATGTATAACAAAACATGTATCCTCATCATCAAAACATGTATAACAAAACATGTATCCTCATGATCAAAACATGTATAGCAAAACATGTATCCTCATCATCAAAACATGTATAACAAAACATGTATCCTCATCATCAAAACATGTATCCTCATCATCAAAACATGTATAACAAAACATGTATCCTCATGCATAACATCTATCATCAAAAGCATGTATACATCTATCATCAAAAGCATGTATATCTAACATCAAAAGCATGTATGCATCTATCATCAAAAGCATGTATACATCTATCATCAAAAGAAAAAATATAAGATTCCTAAATCTAAATAATTCTAAGTAACTAGGTGCAGTAAATAGGTAACCTCATCATTGATGAGACAGACTTGTTATCAGATACTATGCTACTCCCCCTTTCGAGGAGGGTCCTTTTGAACTATACCAAGCTTGTCTCGAAAGTATTCATACTTTACTTGAGACAGAGGTTTAGTCAAGATATCAGCAATCTGATCCTTAGTGCTTATATATTCGAGCTTGATAGCTCCTCTTTGCACCATATCTCGTATATAGAAGTATCGAATCTCTATGTGTTTTGACTTATTGTGGAACACAGGATTTTCAGTCATCTTAATGCAGCTTTGATTGTCACACATAATCACAGTGGGATCCATTTCTAAGTCAAACACTCCATATAATAGCTTCTGAAGCCACATTGCTTCACAGGTGGCAGAGCAGACAGCCATATATTCTGCTTCAGCAGTACTGAGAGCCACACTAGATTGTTTCTTGCTGAACCATGAGATCATGGAAGATTCAAGACTATAACATCCACCTGATGTACTCTTTCTGTCTGAGACACTTCCTGCCCAATCAGAATCTGAGTAACCATGTAAACGGAGTTCATGACCTCCAAGATAATATAGACCAAAAAATCTATTGTACCTTTTAGGTACCTCACTACATGCTTTGTAGCTATTCAGTGAACCTTTCTAGGTTCTACTAGATACTGACTTAGGGTATTTACAACAAAGCATATATCTGGCCTAGTGTGACCCAATGATTTGTCTATATAGGGTTAGGTCCACTAAATACGATGAGTCATTAACTAATAACTTCAAGTTGGAGTCCATGGGAGTGGCCATGGCTTTATACTCCAACATATCAAATCTCTTTAGAAACTTTACAACATACTTACCTTGATTTAAAAGATTCCTTTTGGATCTTGCCATACTTCTAGACCTAAGAAGTAGTGCATTAATCCGAGATCTTTCATTTTCATTTCTGCAGCCATTTTCATGACCTGTTTCTCATTCCTTGTTAGAAAGAGATCATCATCATACAATAATGGTATGATAGGTTCATCATCCACAACCTTAAGGTAAAGGTTAGGAACAACTTTACTTCTGGTAGAGCCCAAGCTTTGTCATGAAGTTGTCAATTGTCCATTATTCACACTCTGCATTGAGTGATCTTCTGCATATCTATCTGTGCCATCTCTCGTCAGATGGGTCTACTAATATGAGCCTCAAAATCATTCGAACTCTATGGTGAGTTCTTTCTTGCATCCATGTCATATGTGTATGGAAGCCATATTCAACCTTGTAGCAAAGGTTGAGATCCACATCACCCATGATGATCATTAAGCTCATCAATTGACTACCGATCCTGGGTACCCATACAGAACTTGATTCATACTTCTTCTTTAATTACATCATTAAGAGATTGGTCTTATCTAGTCCCTTGGAGAAAAACATCTCATCATGATTCTCTTCCTCTTTCTAAGAGAATCTCTTAACCACAAGCTTTCTATAGTGTGTTTGATTTGTAAATCTTTTGTTGAACATCCATTGCTTGTTCAGAGTTCATCATTCATCATGATCTTTCCTACAAATCAAAATTAAGTACATGATTAGTAATACTTCATAATCATCAAATCATATTGACATGATAACCTATTATGCATACAGATATCATTTACATAGTTATGCAACTATTTTGACCAATACTTTGGCATAACACTTTCCCATATCCTATATGCATACAGTGGCTATCTAGATGCCTTCCATCTCTACCAGAACATACTATAGAGAGTGTGCACAGCTCTCAGCATGTCAGCAAAGAGGTTTCATTCTAGACAAGCAACAATGGAATGTTTGTCCAACTTACCAATCATATGCATATTAGTAGTATACTGTTCAATGCTTTATGAATGTTTACACTAGGAATACAAATATGCATACAAGCAATATCATTTACTATTTCTAATAACAACTCAAATACTTATCTTTTATGTTTGTGTGGTTGCCTCCCGCTTGATCTTCTGTATGTCTTCTGAACTTCTATTCATTCTGTACCACTGTGCATGCTCAAGTGTACACTAGTGTCATCCTCATGATCTTATACACAAACATACATAATATTATCAAAACATTCTAATTCTAAATAATCTTGAATATGTACAGTCATGATCATTAGTATTCAGGGTTTCAAGGAAGTCTTCTTTTACTCATGCATATTCTTGTTTGATCTAGTTAGTTAAATCATCAACCAAGATAAGAGACATAATATGCATAAACCCTTGATTACTAACCAATCATACCAAGTATACTTACACAAGGTAAGATTCTAACATGACATAGGAAAACATACCTGGATTAGTATACCTGCTTAGTTATGTACAACATACCTAAACAATCTCTTCAATGATTTAGAGATCCTGAGCTAGAACCTGCATGTCTCATAGGTTAAACATAATATAACAAAGTCATACATACCTCGTGAGTCTTTGTCTTCATGTTGTCATGGTCATGGAACTTGATTTGTATTTTGTGATGTACCTGTAACTTGTTAGCAGACAACATCAACCTCACACAACACCATAATGCATAAGTACAATCATATAGCCCTAATCAATGAATGTCTTCGATAATTCACATGCATTCATATTGTTACTAGGGTGATAAAACAATTAATAACATTAATCAAGATTGTACTAATAAATAACATGAAGACAAACACATTATGAACTTAATAAAGAATCAGATTTCAAGGCATACCTGAACCTCCTTAAGTCATACCTGTCGAGACTTTTTGTAGTCTTCTTATGTAAGGCCTTAGCCTCAACTCCCCCTGAAACTTGATCTGGAGCTTGATTAGGGTTTGCTAGAGAAACCCTAAGAATTCAATCTTTGACTTTCACACTTCTGAATGGATGGAAGAATGTGTCTTGCTAGCATTCTTCAATTTTGAAATCTCCAAAATTTGACCCCCTCAAAATTGCCTTCGAAACTTCTGGATCTTCTGGAGGAACCCGAACTAGGGTTTGATGAATCCCGGTCTTCTACCCAACCAAAAGTTCGATCTTGGTCTCTAAATTTTGATTTTCCTGAGTAGCATTTAGCCGTGGACTCCGATTCCAAAAATTCTAACTTTCTCCGAAACCCTAAATTCTGGAAGCCATGAATAAAGGTGCTCCAAAATAATTCTGTTTTGATAGAAATATGCACCTGATTGTTTCTGCTATAACTCTGAAATTTTTGCTCCACAGGGTCTGAAATTTTTTTCTGCAGTAGCCTGACCTGTAATCTTTCCATCCTGATAGGTCTGACCTCAATTGGATTTTCTGAGAGAGAGTTATGCCAAGTGTCGCAACGTGACCTGTTTATGGGATAAAACGGGAGAGCGAGCTTGTATGGCGTGCCACGTGTCACTGGTTCACCTTCCGCCTCTGAAAAAGTTTCCTGAGATAGTACAGTCTGTGTAATACCTGTCACTTTTTATGAAATTCTATTTGGAGCTTCCTAGCCCAAGTTATGACCTTTTTTCCAAGGTCACCTGATTTTGACTGAGATCTGGAAGAGGCAGAAACCCTAACTTGTACTGATCATAACTCCTAAAGTGCAACGAATCTGAGGGTTCCCTTTGGACACAAGGTACTTGGGGATGTTATCTTCGATCTGTAAACTTTTCATACCCTGAACCTTCGCAGAAATGGATTTATAGCGAAAGTTCCACGATGACTGGTTTTTGCTATGTAAAACCCTAACCTTCAAATTGTCGTAAGTAAAGCAAGTGTCGTAAGTGCCATACCTTGTCTTCCTTCAGGTTAGCTTTGATACCATGTTAAAATTTAATATGCTAATACAGAAAATAGCAGCATTACATTCCATTTCACAATAATAGCATATACAGGATCACTGAAGAAACAACAAGCATAGCATAAACACAAGAGACACAGATTTATCCTGGGAAACCCTCATGGGGTAGAAAACCCAGTAAAGCTTCCTCAATATAGATGACCAGCAATATACAAAGATGCAAACCAAAGACATGATCTCCTCCTCCACCATAGCGACCTCTCCTCCACAAGTGTGCCTCTCTCAAGTGAGTGAGTGTGTCAAATGAGGAACACACCTCCTCTATTTATACACTACTCTGACATATCTTTTACACAAGTACATGTAGGCTCGTATTTAACCATTAGGTTAAATACCCTATTATAACTGACTGGGCCGACCCCTCTAGGGTGGTCTAATAACCCTTTGACCCACATAACACATACAGGGCCGACCCCCACTAGGGAAGTCTAATAACCCATGTTACCACATTCCGATGGAGGAATAAACATCTCCGGATATACAATAAGATCTTCAAGGAGGAATGAAACATCTCCAGAATAATAAAGTACAAATATAATATTCTTTGAAGTTACAATATCTCAACATTTTTCTGTTTGCAAAAGCCTTGGGGGCCAAAGTGTCGTGGCGACTTATCCATACACAAAGTCTCTGGACAAGAGTGGTATATCATAAATATATTGCCCCTCTTACTCGTCTCGAATGGATAAGGTTGGGCAATAAGTCGAGGGAAAATTGCTCTGTGGTCTGGAAAGCGGTGGTGCAGCATTTTTCTTTGGTCGGTTCTGGATTAGTGTGGAGGATAGGAAATGGGCGTCTCATTCGTATTGGGCTGGACCCTTGGGTTGGCTGCAGGGGAGGTCATGTCCTTCCTGTGGACTTGAGGACTTTTTTGGCTGCTAGAGGTTGTCATTTTCTGGCTGATATAGTGGATCCGGGATCATCTACTCTTTGGCATCAGGGGTTGATCTCTGCACAGCGACTTGAGAGCTCTGTAGAACTGCAGGGGGCTTGGGAGGATTTTCTGCGAATCTTAAGACTTACTAATATTCGACTGACCAATAGGGTTGATGAACTTATCTGGGATCACCACCCCTCGGGAATATACACACCAAAGAATGGATATATCCAGTTGAATGTGGAAGTACATAACAGGGAATTGGTGTGGTGGTGGAAATATCTGTGGAAGTTAAGGTGTCCGGGTAAAGCAAAATTACTCTTCTGGGCTATACTGGAAAATAAGGCTCCTACCTGGGACATTCTGCAAAAATGTTTCCTCCAGGGTCCGGGGTTCTGTCCACTTTGTAGGGATGCGGAAGAGACCATTGCTCATCTATTTGTTCAATGTCGGTATTCACTGGCTGTTTGGGATGGTATTAGCAATTATATGGATTTTAAGGTGAGGTGGAGGGGAGAGAGCGTCCTTGAAGCGTTCCATATGTGGTGGTAATTATATAAGTCCTCTTCCATCCGGGCCTTCCCGTGTATTTTTTCCCGGGGCATCTGGATTACCAGAAATAAGATCATATTTCATGATAGCAGGGTTCCGATGGAGTCTGTAGTGGCTCACGCTGTGGCGGTTTTACAACACTAACAGGAACCTGTCCAAGCGATTAGATCTCGACCTGTGCGTGTGGAACAGATTGATAAATCCATGCCGTGGGATTTTTTGATGGTGCTTCATTAGACCATCAATTGGTGTGTGGAGGGGGGGCAGTCCTTTACAAAACTGAGTCCCATTACTTTCATCTCGTGGCTGGTTTGGGGAGAGGATCAAATAACTATGCTGAACTTATGTCTCTTAAACTGCTGATGTTATTTGCACTTGAACAAGGATGTCTATCTTTACAGATTTTTGGCGACTCCTTGTTAGTTATTGACTGGGCAAAGGAGATAACACACTGTCATGTGATGGTACTATTACCTATCCTGGAGGAGGTGATCAGGTTAAAGCAGTCCTTTAATCACATTACTTTTACACATGTTTACAGGGAGAGGAATGGGATGGCCGATCAGCTCTCCAAGGAAGTGACGCCGCAGGATTTAGCACTTGGCACTTGGAGGATTACTATTCATTCGCCAGGGGGCACTTTCAGCTATTATCACAGACCTTTTCATGATGATATTGAGGCATAGAATTGAGCAATAGCTCAGCTTTCGTTGACTAATGATGGTTACGCTCTTCCATTTCTATTACAGTATTTGTTTTTATGTAATCGGATATATGCGGTTGTATGGACAGTAGTAGTTGTTTTTGTTTTTTGTATGGGACAGATATGATGTTAATATGGGACAATAAATATGTGACAATGTAGGGATCTCAGTGATTCTACTACATGTGCAGAATGTAATTTTGTTCATCTATTTGAAATAAAATTACGATTTTTTCCGAGGAAAAAAAAACACCTTATAAACTTTAAATTTATAATATATTTGAAATTTGTACCTATTGTTTTCATATTTCATTCAAAAACAACAATCTCATCTAATCTAAAAAACGTAGTGTTCTATAATAATAACTTTAGTCTCAAGCACTAGAGGTCTATGTCGCAAAATGCAATACCTAAGATAATTTTAACATCATACAAAGTAATATACGTGCACCTGAGTGGGATTAATGGTTAAGAACATGTGTTATCTCTGAGGAGGTCAATGAAGTGTCCAAAACCACTTTATGGACCTGCATTTGAAGCGTTGAAATGTGGAGGATGCTCACTAAGTGTTTGACGAAATGTTTGAACGAGATATCTCTTCTTGGATTTCTTTGATTAGAGAATATGCAAAACTTGACATCATTGACTTTGCACGCAAATTGTTTGAGAGAATGCCCGAATGAGATGTGGTCTCATGGAATACCATGGTAGGGCTGCACATATTGACCCATCATAGTGAAGCTGAAAGGGTAGGCATCCCCTTGATGTGAAATCTCAGCCCAAGCTATTGTACCATTGCATATTTATCTAATCTAAAAAGTAAAGAAAAGCGCATTTTGTGTGGCTCGTAGTTTGACTTGGAAAATTGAAACAAACTAGTACTCACTAGTATTAGATGAAATTCACATATGCATCTTACACTATAAGTTGATTGCGACTTTAGAGTGACAATAATTTTTAGAAATGCAAATGAAGTGTCCAAAACCACCTAATGGACTTGCATTTGAAGTGTCGAAGTGTGAAGGGTGCTCACTAAGTGTTTGACGAAATGTTTGAATGAGATATCCCTTCTTGGATTTCTTTGATTAGAGAATAAGCAAAACTTGACGCCATTGACTTTGCACGCAAATTGTTTGAGAGAATGCCCGAACGAGATGAGGTCTCATGGAATACCTACCATGATATGGCTGCACATATTGACCCATCATGATGAAGTTGAAAGGGTAGGCATCCCCGTGATTGATGTGAAATCTCAGCCCAAGCTATTATATTAATGCATATTTCTCTAATCTAAAAAGTGAGTACTAGATGAAATTCACATATGCATCTTACACTATCAGTCGATTGCGACTTTAGATTGACAATAATTTTCAGAAATGCAAATGAAGTGTCCAAAACCACTTTATGGACCTGAATTTGAAGTGTCGAGGTGTGGAGGATGCTCACTAAGTGTTTGAAGGAGATATCTCTTCTTGGATTTCTTTGATTAGAGAATATGCAAAACTTGACGTCATTGACTTTGCACTCAAATTGTTTGACATAATGTCCGAATGAGATTGAGAGGTTGCTATGCCAAGCATGGTTATGGTAAGGTGGCCTTGAAACTTTTCAGTCAAATCAAACCTGCAAGTATGAAGGTTAATCATTTTACTTTCGGTAGTGTTCTTAGTGCATGTAGCTGCCAAATAGCTCTGGATTATGCTTAGCAGGTCCATACCCTCATTTTGAAAATTGGGTTTGAGATTATCCCATTTGTAGGAAGTGACCTTCTTGACATGTGTGTGAATGTGGTAGTATTTAAGATGCACGCCAACTATTAAATAAAATAAAATAACCACGCTAAACGAAGTGTCCCGGAATGCAATGATTGCAGGGTATGCGAGGACAAGAGAGAATTTTGGAAACCTTGATTCTTTTTTGCCAGATGCGACATGAGGGCTTGCAACTAGATCAATTGACCTTTGCATGCATTCTAGTTGCAACTGCCAGCCTGGCATCTTTGTAATCGGGCAAGCAGATCCATTGGGTATATCGTTAGAAGGAAGTTGGAATCAAATATTTTTGTTCGAAGTTCCCTCATAGACATGTATTCCATGTGGGAGTATAGAAGATGCATGCCATGTGTTTGTCAAAGTATATACACGAGATGGAATTTTATGGAATGCAATCACTGTAGGGATATGTTACTAGAAATGAGAAACGAGAACGGTATTAGAAACGGAGTTTGGAGGTTTCACATATAAGAAATGAGGAGAGAGAAAAACAAAAAAAACTGGTAAAGATCCAAAATATTACAAGAACACTTAACTCTTAACATATTTTCCATAGAAAAATTTAGAGACTCGAAAAACTCCCTAACATTCCAACAAAATCTTTTCCTTTCTTATCGTAACACTACTCAATAAAAATGAAGATATGTTCTCAAACCAAAATCATATCTAACAATATTTAAACATCTTTATAAATTGTTAAATACATCTACGAGACTTAGAAACATCTAAACAAGAAGCATTTGAATTGTTAACATATTTTCCATTTAGAGACTTGGAAAATCCCTAAAATCTCATTGAAAACCTTTTCTTTCTTATCATATTACCACTGAATAAAAACCAAGAACTAGACTTACAAAAATCATGAAAATCCCATTGAAAACTTTGTCTTTCTTATAATAATACCACTCAATAAAAATAAAAAAACAGTTCTTAAACCAAACTTATACGTAGAAACATGCAAGTGAAGATTCCGTAAATAGTTAAAATTGTAAAAAAAAGGAAGACTCCTAAAATGATTAAAATTGTAAAAAAAGGTATAATAATACCACTCAATAAAAATAGTTCAAATCAAAATTTGAAATGCCTCGTTCAAATCAAAATCGTGCTTCAAAATTCCAGAAACATTGAAAAAAACTAGCTTGATTTTATATTTCATATGTTTTAAAAATTTGAAGTGCATGAAACTCATTCAAAATTCAAGAAACGGTAAAAGAAATGACCATCGTTTCCTAAGAAACTGGTCCAAGCCTTCAAAAACGGGAAACGGCCGTAGAAAATGGTGTTTTCGTCCCGTTGCCGTTTCTGGGCCATTTTTACGAAGAAATGGTTGCCGCTGTCTTGTTTCTGGCAACAGAGCTGTAGGGTATGATTTGAATGGTTGTGGAAAGTGTTAACAATAAAATTAACACCCTTAGTCAAGTGACGGAAGAAGCGCATTTTTACCATGCACCTGCAGCAGGAAGACATGACACAATCCAAGGAAAAAGGAAGACATGACACAAGTTCATGCAGAGATGAATCCTCTCTAAGAAATGCATTAAAATGCATTAATTGTGCTTAAAATCATTCTAAATGGTGCAAAAATCCTAAAAACTATGAAAAGTGGGTTTTCAAGTTAAAATACTCTAAAATGGATTATCCCACACTCAAAAGAGAAACCTAAGGCACATTTTCCAATGCTATATAAGAAAGGCTTTGGGGCATGGTAAAGGGACAGAAAGGAAGAGCAAAGGAATGCTGGAAAGATTCTAAAGGAGGAGAAAGAGCTCAAATTCTTCAATAGCAAGGGTGAAGGAAGGGGAGCTCATGTCAATGGAAGAAGGATTCATATATAATGCCATGGTAAGGATATATCTCTCCATTGTTCTACTATGAATAGATTCAAGTTTCTACCATATATGAGTTTGAATTTAGCTTATCATGCATGAATTTAATTCTTAATAGTCTTTAGATCTTAATGATTTTTTATTAATGAATCTAGATCTTTGGAAACTTGTGATAATCTTTTCATAATGATGACGTAGAGACTCACCATCTCTTAGAAAAATAGTCAAACTAGTGTAGACATGTCCCTGCACTAAATACTGTTATCAGAAAGGAGGCAATCCATCTTTTTGAGAACATGTTGCGGGAAGGAATGAAGCCAGTTGAGATCACTTTTATTGGTGTTGCAGGCAGGAATGAAGCTATGCAGGTTTAATGAATGAAGGTCACTTCTACTTTGAGTCCATGAATCAAAACCATTGCATTTCCCCTAAAGCTAAGCACTATGCATGCATGATTGATCTTGTAGGTCGTGCTAGGCCCCCGAATGAGGCAAAGGATTTAATTGATAAAATGTCGTTTAAATCAGATGCCATTGTTTGGGGAGCATTGCTTAGTGCCTGTTGAATTCATGGAAATACATAACCAAGAAAATAGACAGCAGCATGGCCTTTTGAGTTGGAGCCACACAATGCTACAACATATGTACTTTTGTCCAACATTATGTTGCGACTGGGAGATGAGATGATGTATCAAAAGTGAGAAAAATGGTGAAAGAGAGGGGGTTGACAAAGATGCCATGATATAGTTGGATTGAAGTAAAAAACATAATGCATACATTTATGTTACAAGACAAATCACATCCAGAGACAGAAGATATCTATGTTGCATTTAAGGGATAGGTAGGGCATATGAAGGAGGCAGGCTATGTGCATGATACCAACTTTGTGTTCTATGATGTAGAAGGGGAGAATAAAGAGCACATTCTCCATTACCATAGTGAGAAACTGGCCATTGCGCTTGGAATTATCGGCACAACCCCTGGAACAACTATCCGTGTTGTCATCAACCTTTGTGTATGTGGTGATTGCCTTGCTACATTGCCACTAAGGTTATATCTAAGATTACTCAATGATATATTGTTTTAAGGGATTCCAACCGCTTCGACCATTTTAAGGATGGGATTTGTTCTTGTGGGGGTTATTGGTGACTACAAAAGAACATGGTAAGAGATGAAGGTGAATTGTAGAAAACAATTAGTGCCATGGAGAGGAAACTTTGGAGGCATTCAAAGATGATTTTAATCTTGAACAAAGTTATTTTCTTGACCAAGCCATTGATGTGTTGATCATGTCTACATAGTGTTACTGGTACACCACCTAATTTTTCTCGATTCATTGATTACATGTGAAAATTGGTTCAGATCATCAACCATTTTCAACAAGTGAACTTGTTTCCCTGGTGATTCTATCTTATTACAAATGAAATTGATGTCTAAGAATGAGAATACTAAAAATTGTGAAATATTGGTATGAAAAAATATACTTGAGGTGATGGTCTTATGGCGCTCCACTAAAGAAAATGGATATCATGGAATGATTTTTAGAAGTCTGTATATTGTCCCCTTACATTAGTGGTCAGCTTAAGCTACTGTTGTTGGACTAAACTGTTCAAGATTCACGAAAGAAAATGACATGCACTGGGAAGTACATTTGGTGGACAGATTGGTCATGGAACCCTAACATTATCTTTCATCAATTTCCAATTTTCCATTAAAGAATATGCACTCTCATCCTACCCAGGGTTAATTATTATGCTTGGATAAACTGCGATTCTCCTCATGCTTGGACTAAGCAAAATCAGATTATTTGGGCCACCAAAATTTTAAAGAGGAAAAAAACTTGTGGCATAATTTGTCTATGGGGTAGAGGATTCTAACATCCATCTCCAAAAATATTATAGAGTCTCTTATTCAACCTCATATTTTTGAGTTCTTGACGTGGGGAATAGTTATGCTTGGTGATAGTTATGCCTTCAAAGTTGGCTATACAAAATCCAGATTCTAACCCTCTTTCAGAGTTGAAATTTCATGCACTGTTTGGAAGGTTAGAAATAGTGGTAAATATTCTGATGAAAGAGTTGATAGCCTTACCTGACAGTGCATGTTGTACTGATTTCTCAATTTATTTTTATCAACCATTCATGTGGGACTCTCCCTCCCATTTCCCTTTGAATTTAATTATGTTTAACATTTCTCCCCAAACTTCCCTTCTAAACTGACATTGAACTAATAGATGGTCTATAGATTCTTCATTGCTTTGCAGAGTACACAGCTACTTGGTCCTTCCAATTACTTCTTCCTGAAATTGTCCCAGGTTAACACCTTATTTGCTAAAGCAAGCTGTTATCACTCCAAGAAACCCTTTGTGGTTGTAGACCAAAGGTGCTTGGTAACTTAAGAAATTATAATAATCGAAGTGTGGATCAATGGGATAACTGAGAAGACTAAGCAGTGAGACAACATGCCATGCCTCTAAATAAGCCAGTGCTTCGAGAAATCAAATATCAGCTACAGTAAATAATCAAGGTATGAAGAAAGACATTCAAGATAACCAAATACAGAGCTGTAGGGTCATACAAGAATATAAAGAAGATCTAATTCCTCCATGAGCTGTATCAGAAGATGACAGTTCTGAACAACTGAATTGAATAGAATCAAATGTAGAATAATGGAAATTGTGGAAAGACTGATATCTAATGACCAAAGAAAACTGTGATTCATATAGCAAGAAAGTGTCAAGCACATAGCCCCAAAATGTATCCAAACTTGAACCTCTCCAAATAGTCTTGGTTCTGTGGCTTTATAGCCTTTACTCTGCTAGTTCAGCGAACAAAACTGAGATCTGGGCGAAATTAGAGAAAATTGGCAAAAACAGGCTTTCGGCAGTTAACTCTTCTACTAATTTCGTGCCTTAGCTGCCGGAAGTCAGACCTTTCGGCAGCTAATGAGCTCTGTGGGGCTCGCCTAAGCTGCCGAAAGCTGTAACTGTTTCAAAAATTAAAACCCAAACGCTGCTTTCTGCTGATTTCGTGCCTTAGCCGCCGGAAGTCAGACCTTTCGGCAGCTAATGAGCTCTGTCGGGCTCGCCTAAGCTGCCGAAACCTGTAGGATTCCTGAAAAAACTGCCTTTGGAAAAAATCGATTTTCTCAACCGTCCGATGTCCGTTTTGCACGTTCGAATAGTCGATTTTGATCTACAGATCATAAGCTATCCATTGGTGCTTCCAGATCTGAATTTGGAGTTCGGTAAGGCCGTCAAAATGGCCCCGCAAGATCACGTGATTTCAGCAGAAAATTCCTCCGAATTATCACTTGACTTGTCTTTATTAATGGTTCAATCTGTGAACGAACATGCAAAACAGAGAATTGACAACTGCTGAGCAAATCATAAACTCGAGACTCATGATAGGATTCATAAGTATGAGTTGCTTTGAGTTGGACTGAGATTCTGGCTGAAATTCAGGAATTGACTTGACATTGAAGATGTGGCGCTCGATCCTAGAACTGCTGCCTCAAAAAGATGCTTGAAAGCTGGGAAGACTGACTCTCTTTGCCACCTGTAGCACTGCTTATATCAAGGCTGAAAATCTGCCTTTCAATCCTGAGGTTGATTACATACCCTGACATGTGTTTACCCTTTGCAATATAAAAAAAAACCTGGAGGATAGATCTCGAATTGCATTTGAAACCAAGACTCAATTAAATCGGATTTTTGACTCAGTAATAAGAATGAGGACCTCCTTATGGACTCTAAAAAATTTAAAAATAAATTTTGGACTCAAACCTATCACTTAAAATAATGAAAAAACTGACTGGTTATTTTAGGAGATAACACAAGCAATAATAATAAAATTTTTATTGTTTTCAATATACAATTCAATTTCTAGATTACTTTACTGTATGATAAAATTATCTGTCTTCTAGCAGGCTTCTTTGACTAATTCCAACAATTTGTAACTGAGGGCAATGCATTTCTATTCAAAGGATTACGACACCATTGGCCAGTGTTACCGGATGAATTAGCAGGGCAATTCACTGATAAGCAAATGCACTATTATATCCCATGTCACCTCAGATACAATGTGCTACTTCTTCGGAAGTCACGACCTCCAAGGGGAGATCCCTTAGATGGAACACCTGAAATCAACTAGATGTCCAAATACAAATATGTCTATGCAAATGAAACTAATGACTAGTGCCTCTATGGAGTCAAACGTAGAATGATGGGACAAGATGTTAACTTGATAGACTACTAATGTTAGATCCAGGCAACCAATTGTGTAATGCAATGTACCAATCAACGTAGATAAAGCTAAATGTAAGAGTTGTTAACTGCTGGTGCTGTACTAAAGTATTCCAGATCAGGACTTTTACCGGTTACAGTATCAATAGTATATGTCATAAAATCATTCAATAAGAGTGTGACAGCAGAGACCTTAAGTACACATAAATATGTTCCAGTGATTACAACATAAGTCCCATGTTTAAAACTTTCAGTATAGCATATATCACTTATGTTTTGAGTTAGTTTATACCCTGACCTTCATACATCAAACTGATAATATATCAGAAATATAGCAGCAGTGTGTAAGTAATACTAACAACAGTGTAGGAGTTATATTTAGATTGATGAAAACAAAAAACTAAAATAATATTGACCACAACTTTATTGTAATAAAGTAAGAGCATTCTCTGTGAGTATAATCAATTTTCAGACTGCTGTATATGTGAATTTCAGACCTCCTTTAGAGTGGATTTCAGACTTTCATTCACATAATACTTGCCCACAATTGGCACATGAAGTGTATGCACACTTTACCTTGCAAAAATCACCTAAATAGAACTAAAGTCTTGACCCTTTAAACTGTATGTGCAGCTGTATGATAGTGACGTTATGTATCAGAAATTATGCACTGTAATGACTTTCAAGAAAAGCAAGTTCCAGACCTCTTTCAAGGCTGATTTTTCAGAGTGTGTGAAGCAATAAACACAAAAAACATGAGCAAAGTCACCTATTTATAAATCAAATTATCTCTCACATCAGTCATGCATTAAATGTTAAGATGATATACTGTAAGCCATACTGAATTCAAAACTTTAGGATGGCAGAATTGTTTCCGATGTCAGGTTTATAGCAGTCGAGATTTCCCAAAGATGTATGCAATGTAAAGTTCAAATTTCCGAGTGATGTAATTGTAAAAGAACCAGATTGTAATGAAACTTTCAAACTTTCTTTAAGGCAGATTTTCAGACCTTTAATTACACAATATTAGCCCACAATTGACACGTAAAATGTACATCTACTTAGCCCTATTTTTGCTTGCATGCAAAGCTGTAAAGTAAGGTTTTGGGACAATCAAAGAAGGCAACTCTTTTGGGACATACCTTGGAAGAAAAGCTTCCCAACCGAGTTTAAGAGGGTCGCTGAATGGGGCCGTTCCTTAGGAAGATATGGTGGGAGGAGTAGGGTGGAAGAATGAAGGAGGGAAGAAAAGGTAGAATGGAAGGGAGAAAGGGAGAGGAGGAAGAAGGAAGGAAGGAAGAGGAAGTGGGGAGAACCGTTAGGGTTTTAGGTGTAGTTGCAGCTAGGGTTTTAGTTTTAGTCTTTTATTTTAATTTTAAAATTATGTACAAAAAGATAAAATCAGACCTAATTAACAATAAACACAAATTTAACCCAAAATAATATTTACACATGTAAAATTAGGGCTTTTAGGGCTTTTTTTTGGTAATTTTGGGATTTTGAGGGCACCTAAAACTTCGCCCTAGGGTTTTTAGGAACAAGAAAGGTAGGCCCAATTTATAGGAGGAAGGGCCGAAATTTTAGGGAGGCCAAAAATTGCAATTTTTTTTTAATAAATTTTTAGGGTTTTTGTCATAAAATTGCAGACCTTATTCTAACCCTAATTCTACCATGAAAATGCAAATTTACACATGAAAATACAAGTTTAACCTAGTAATAATATTTACAAAAATACAAACTAGGGTTTGAAAAAGGTAGAAAATGCCAACCTAGGGTTTTAAAGGTTTTACCCTAACCCTAGGGCATCAAGGAAGATGACCTTCCTTTTGAGATGGTACTTGCCAAGTTTGACAAACTAGGGCCTTCTTCAATAACGATAAAATTTGTTTAAATGGGCTGTCACGTCCCCTCCCATGCATTCGATGCAAGGAAGGGAACATGACTAACATTCTGGACTTATTTGGAAAACTCAACCCCATTCATGAATACAAAATTCATAATAAATAAAACTCATGTGTGCAGATTCATACTCAACTAAACATAGCGGAATGAAAACATTATCCACACACAATTGCATCATGCATTCAACATATCAATAACAGTCATCAAATTAAAACATTGCAGAACAGAAAATGGACATAATTTAAACCACAAAGAATATTTATCTTTAAGATGAAGCTGTCCAAGCAACTGGCTATGTGAGAGTAATGTTCCACCCAAACATAGGTATCTGTCTAGCCTATATTATTTCAGCTGAGAGACCACCCCCAAGATGGGCTGTGTATCCACTAAGAAGGAACTAAACATGCTCACTCACAACTATGGTTTCACAAAACAATCATGCTAAGCCAACACACAATTGGGTTTATCAAGCATGCAAGAGACAAAGGAGGAGGATGCTAAGCCAGTGACTCAACCACAGAGTTACATGCATCTCAACTAAATCCAAACAACCTTGGCACACACAATACCTACCACACCCAACACAAGGAAGGACCCCTTCTCTGCTACATAGTCTCTCATGCACCCCTTCCCTCTAGTGTTCTTCAGGGTGGGCATAGAAAGGTCCAAGCTGCTAAATCCTTGATATTCTAGCCTTCACTGGGTTTTTCAAGCAATTCCAACTTCTGTTCTATCTTCTTCTCTGTCATTCACGCTTGGATTTTCTCAATTCTATGGCCAAATGACTCTGTCCCATAATTGGATTTTCGGGCTATAAAATCGGATTTTTCCTATGGATTTTTGGGCATCTAACACTCTCAAATTCGCCCCAAGGTTCAGGTCTATGGATCCCCCATTGGATTTCACTGTCCACACAAATTTCTGGGCGTTTTTGGCACTTCAAACATGGCTTAATTCAGAGTTGCGATTTCTAGTTTTTCTCACTGCTGGGCATGTGTAATGAATGAAAAATGATGCTCTCCTCATCAACCATGGAATGAGAACGAGTAAAAAAGAATTCCCATGAGCTAGAGTGACTTGTGGGTCAAGTAAATAAATCCCATACCCTACCATACGAATTTCTGGGCTACCCATGCTCCATTGAAGCCATGGACTGATTTCTTCAACCACTTCCTTACAACATAATTAAATGTCAACAAGGAAAGTAAAATGGGTTCTCAAGATTAAATCTGGTAGCATATGGTTCAACCTCACAACCCCCTTACCACTCCCTAGTGGATACACATGGCCCCCTCTTATTAGTTGCTTCCATAGCCATTTTTTGGTATTTTATTGCAATATTAATATTTACATCATTTTACAATGCTTAATAGCACATGGATAACGTAATATCAAATACTTGCCTTTTAAAATAAAATCTGAGCATCCACTAGCGGGGCCTTGGCCTTGAACTCTACGCTAGGGAAACATATATCGCATGTTACAATATGTACACTAAAAGCCAATATATCCTAAGGGTCAAAATGAGGGTATTACATTCTCCTCCCCCTTAGAACAACACTGTTCTTGGTGTTCTAAAAACTGAACAAAAATGGGAATGCCTCTCTCATGGCATCCTCCAGCTCCCATGTAGCCTCATCGAGACTAAGGTGCTTCCATTGCACCTTTACCTGTCCGATGGCTAGGTTCCAGAGAAATGTGACTTTCTTTTCGAGGATGTGCATAGGATCTACTTGGAACTCTCCCTCGAATTCCACCTGTGATTATGATCATGTACATACTTCTTAAGCAAAGAAACATGGAAAACATTATGAGATCTCATGTTAGTAGGCAATGCAATTCTATATGAAACTGGTCCTATTCTATCAAGGACTTCACATGGCCCACAATATCTTGGTGCCAGCTTGGCACAAATCCCAAACTTTAAGGAACTTTTCCTTCGTTTCACTCTCAAATAAACATGATCCCCAATCTTAAATTCCTTATGCACTCTTTTCAAATCCGCATAAATCTTTTGCTTGTCCTGAGCTGCCTTTAAATTCTGTCTGATTTTAACAATTTCTTGTTTCATTTCCTTGACCATCTTTGGACCAAGAACTACCCTGTTCACTATACTATCCCAATTCATTGGAGTCCTGCATCCTTTGCCATACAATGCCTCAAATGGACTTATTCCCAATGATGCTTGATGTCCATTGTTGTATGCAAATTCTACCAAGTGTAGGTAATCCTCCCACTTGGATGGTTTATCCATCACATACATTCTCAGCATGTCCTCAAGAACCTGATTCACCCTCTCAGTTTGGCCATCTGTTTGAGGATGATATGCTGTACTAAAATTCAATTGAGTTTCCAATTCCTGAAATAATCCCTTCCAAAAATTGGATGTGAACTTTACATCTCGATATGAAATTATTGCCTTGGGAAATCCATGCAACCTGAATATCTCCTTCATGAAAATATTTGCTATGTCACTTGTCTTATGAGTGGACTTGACTGGAATAAAGTGAGCTACCTTTGATAGCTTGTCCACCACTACCATAATTGAATCATCCTTCCTAACTGTCATTGGAAAACCTATTATAAAATCCATAGAAATTACTTCCCACTTCCATTCCGGAATGGGCACAGGCTGCAATAATCCTGCTGGATGTTGATGTTCTGATTTGACTTGTTGGCATTTTTGACACCTAGAAATGTATTCTGCTATGTCCTTCTTCATCCCATGCCAAAATTATTGCTTTCTTGCTGCTGTTATTGTCTTTTAATATCCTGGATGTCCAGAGTATGGCATTTGATATATTTCATCTATCACTAGCTTCTTTAAATATGCACAATCTAGAATATATAGTCTACCTTTATAAAGGATAATATCATCTTCACTAAGTTGATATGCTGCACACTTTTCATCTATATTTCTCTGCTGCAATTTTTCTTTAACTCGACGGTATGTTTCATCACTGTTTTGGGATTCAAGAACTCTTGTCTTCAAATATGATTTGCACATACTTAATGCTGCAACATGAAATTTTTTGCTAAGAGCATCTGCAACCTTATTCTCTTTCCATTTTACATGCTTAATTTCAAAATCAAATTCACAGAGAAATTTCATCCATCTAGCCTGCCTAGCATTCAAGTTTGGCTGGTCCAACAAATACTTCAAGCTCATATGGTCTGTCCTAAGCTCGAATCTTCTTCCCAACAAATAATGTCTCAACATATTGGGAGCATGCACTATGGCTGCTAATTCTAAGTCATGAGTGGCATAATTCTTCTCATGCTCTTTTAATTTCCTTGACTCATAGAAAATCACAAATCCTTCTTGCATGAGCACTCCACCTATCCTTTCAATGCAAGAATATGTGCACACTACAAAATCCTTCATTGGATTTGCAATCTTCAAAACATGAGCGTTGGTAAGTAACTTCTTTAGCTGCTGAAAGCTTTTCTCACATTTTTTAGACCATAAAAACTTGACATTCTTCCTCTGCAATGATGTAATTGGATGAGCTATCTTGGAGAATCCTCCAATGAACCTTCTATAATATCCTATAAGACCCATAAAAGATCTAACATCTGTAACATTCTTTGGAGTAGGCCAATCCATTATGGTTTCAATCTTTTCTGGATCCACTGCAATTCCTTCATCTGAGATGACATGACCCAAATAATGTACTTTACTTTGATAGAAATCACACTTGCTCAGCTTTGCATACAATTGGTGTTCTCTAAGAACTTTCAACACCATTCTTAGATTTTCATCATGCTCTTCTTCATTCTTTGAATACACAAGAATGTCATCCAAGAATACTAACATAAACTTATCCAAATACTTGCTGAAGACACTATTCATGAGACACATGAATGTAGCAGGCGCATTGGTAAGACCAAATGGCACCACTGTGAACTCATAATGGCCATATCTTGTCCGGAAAGTTGTCTTGTGAATATCTTCTTCTTTTATCCTCACTTGATGATAGCCAGAACTCAAGTCAATCATTGAAAACACTTTAACTTCCTTCATTTGATCAAACAAATCGTCAATTCTTGGCAATGGGTACTTATTCTTGACTGTCACTTTATTTATCTGCCTGTAATGAATACATAGCCTTAAAGTCCCATCCTTTTTCTTGACAAATAACATTGGTGCTCCCTAAGGAGATACACTTGGACGGATGTACTTCTTGTCCATTAATTTTTGTAGCTGCATCTTTAACTCTATCAATTCTGACGTGGTCATTCTATAGGGAGCTTTGAAAATTGGCGCTGCCCCTAGAACAAGATCGATGGTAAAATCAATATCTCTCTTTGGTGGTAGTCCTGACACTTCATCCAGAAACACATCTTTGAACTCTTGCAACAACTGGAAGTCTTCTATCTTTGGTCCTTTATCCTCTGATGAATCTGATATATGAGCTGCATATAATTGGAAACCCTTCTTATAAATTTTTTTCAACTGTAACGCTGGAATCTATCTTACTGAAACTTGCTTGGGAATTCCTCTTACCAATCTTGGTCTTCCCTCTTCATCAATGCATTCAAGTACCTTTTCATAGCAATCTATCTTGGCTCTATGCCTTTCCAACCAATCCATACCAATTAGAGCATCATAAGATCCTAATGGTAGGACATTCAAATTTACTTTTGTGAGGAATCCATTCAACTCTATGGGGCACTCCATCACTACTTCACTCACTTTTCTCTTGGTCCTTGTGGATAATTGAACTAGCCAATACTTATTATGCTTCATTTTTCTAAGAGAACAACCTTCAACCACTTTTGGAGAAACATAACTATGAGTAGATCCCGGAACAATGAAAACAGAAATAGATAGCTTAGCAATCTTACCTTCAACTTCTACCATTGCTGATTGATGGTTTGCCTAATGATTATCCAACATTGCATAAATTCGAGGGGCTGCCCTTGCCATATCTTCCACTGTAGCTGCTCCCTTTAAGTTGGGAAAGCTCCGGGGATTCTCCCTCCGATGTGGACAATCCTTAAGCATGTGGTTTCCTCCACATCCCCAACACTGAAGTGGCCTTTTGATACTTTTTCTGCTGCTACTGCTGGCTTGTTCCCACTTTGTGCTTGCTGGACCTATGGAAAATTTCTTGGCTGATTTTTGAATGGTGGCTTGAATCCATTTTTCCTTTGATCAAACCTTCCTCTTGGATTTCCTTTCCATGCTGGGTGAAACTATGATTTTCCTTTACTCTGCTCATAGCAATGCATTTCCATCCTAATGGATTCATCAAGACTTGGTGGATTAACAAACTTAATCCTATCTTTGAAACTTTAAGGTATACTCCCAAGGAAGCATTGGATCTTCACCCTCTCATCTTTGATATAGTCCACATACCTCAACAATTCCAAAAATTTATCTACATGTTCTTCCATAGATTTCTGTCCCAACTTGAGTTCATTTAATTCTTTCCTCTTATTGTCATAATACCTAGTAGAAATGTATTTTTCCTTAAAATACTTCATAAATCGCTCCCAGCTGATCCTCCTTTCATTAATTCCTTTTACTTGTAAGAGGTGTTCCCACCAAATTGAAGCTCTGCCATTTAGATTGTAATGTTAGGATATCTCATCATTCAGTTATGTACTTTGCATGCATGCATGCAGCCCAGTCACCAGTTTGATGCCTCCATCACCTAGTCCCTAGTCTTCCAGCACCCGGGAGCTTCCTTCCACTCAGTTTTAGCCCTCCTGGTGCTTAGTGCACCCAACATGCACCTACCACTTGAGAGGGGCGCCTTTTCTCACCTACCACTCCAGTTCACTTCAATTAGCTAGTTGTCTTTCCTTGATTTGAGGCTAGACTGACTCCTAATCACTGTTATAACTCCGATGGACCTCCAGTGAGACTAAACTGCCTATTCTGACTCTAGTTATCTTCTCATGCACCCTCCACTGAGCCTCCTTCCCTACATTAGTGCCATATCCATCAGTTACACTTATTACACTCAGTTAGGCTCAGTTTGACACCTGGATGATAGTTACTTGTGCATTGATGACTACCACTGATTGATGATGAGGACTCCTAGTTGGAGCCAAGCTATTCCATGCAGTATATTCGAATGACCTCCTTGGCTAATTCGAATTGCTCACTCATTGTGACAGTATTGTATTGTTCTACTATTCTAAGTTATAGAGCATTGATGCATCTCTCTTGCATAGTTTTTACTCCAATTTGTTTTACATCATTATGATTGATTTTCTTGTTCAATAGATCTGATGTGACTAATTTTACATGGTATCAGAGCCATAACAGGGACAATATCTCTCTTCTACAGGTGTTCTACATGAAGATTTGAGTGAATTTGCTCAAAAATACTGCAGTTTTGGCATGCAAAACTCCTCTTGCATTCGCTAATGCTAAAATTTTCTCTCCAATACCACTCTAGAAGCTTTAGTTTTCCACAGAATTCCTGGATTTGATACATTGGATCTTCAATCTTGCTTGATATCCAATCCTAGGTGTGATGCAACTCTAAAAGGGTGGATTGTTCGACCTTACGGTTCTTGTTTTGATTGTGATTTGCAGGTTAATATTCTCCATCAATTGCATTCGCTATCTTGTGATTTGCAAGTTCTTCTCCATCAATCGCACTCGCTATCAGTGATGTATTACTCTTCTTCAAAGCCTATGCTAACTCCTTTCAATTATTTTGATTGGAAAGATGACATGGAGATAATATTGCGCTCAAAAGGGTTCTATAGAGTCACCATGGGCCTCGAATTGGAGCCAAACACATTGCTTGAGAAAGAAAAACACTTCAATAAGCTTGATGAAGCTTATGGTCTTCTTTGACTCTCTATTTCCAAGGATCTTCATTTCCATCTTAGTGGATTGAACTCTCCAAAAGCAGTATGGGAGCAACTTGACAAACTTTTTGGCAAGCAGGACAAGCTTAGAGCCTTTCAATTGGAAAATGAATTGATTTCTCTTAGTCCTGAGAATTTCGAGACCATCAATGAGTTTTTCACAAGATTCAAGCACTTGGATTTGCAATTGAAGAATAGTGGAGTTGTCAAAGAGGATAAACAATTGATCCTCTCCATTCTTTCAAAGCTTGGTAAAGATTTCTCGATTTTGTCTCTAATTTCAATTCCGGTCGACTAACTACCCCGAATTGGAAGATGCCTACCTTGTGTTGGCTTAAACTGACCCAGAGGTTTCCAATTAGACTCAGGTTCTTTGTGGTTCTCCCTTTGACCAACAAAACCCCTTCGCATCGGCCCTTTCGGAAACAACCCGCGAGCAGGTTGAGGTCTCACTCGAGGTGTATCTTTATGGGGTATTGTGGAATTAGATTTCCACAGTAAATGATGAGTTGTTTATCTTAACAAGCTGCGCAGCGCAGGACAGAAGGAGTGCGCTGCGGGGCAAAGTGATGCGGTGCGTAGTAGGATCTATGCTGCGAGCAGTACTGCGCGGTGGAGGTAACACTATAGGCTGCACCAAGGGTTTCTTACTGTTGCGAATCTTCTTCTGGAACTGCGAGTCACCCACACTTATCGTCTACTTGGAAGATCTCGGAAATCGTTAAGGCACTGGATTGAATATCACTCATCCATTCATTCAGGCACTTACTGGTTATCTTTCTAGCGTTCATTCTAGAACTTGGATTATTACAATGTGAACCAAAATGATAAACATGATTAACTATGCTGCGTTCCTTCACTGTGCTTAAGAAAGTATTTAAACTTAAATGACTGATTCACGACCTTAACATAGAATTGAAATGTTTGCCATTCATCTGCTTCCATGGAACCTAGCATATCATTCCCAAACTTCTCCTATTGGTAAATACATATCAAAGTTCTCATATTACAGCATGCAAGGAAACATTCAAGCATTCATTCTACAGAAAATATAGAGAGTCATTCATTCATAAACATCATCACATAACACCGGATTTAACGTGGTTCACCTCCTCGAATGGAAAACTACGTCCACAAGAACGGTTGGTAATATATTTCTTTCAAAAGGGATGGGGAAACCATTCTTAGTCTACGCACTCAGCTGCAGACTCTTCTTTCTCTCGGCTAGGTCTCTGTGCACACAGCTGCAAAGCCTTTACAATATATTCTCAGCTTGGAGAGATTTTACAATACAAAAGGTTATCTCCTTAAGTTCTCAGCAACAACAAAAGAATAACAATAATCCAAAAAGAGAACAACACCGAGAACCAACCCCCATCCCATACAAAATATCTTCTTAAATAGATCATGCCCGAAGGTCATGTCTGTACAATGCTGAAGACCTAAAACCCAAAACCCTAAGGGTTTCCAAAACTACGTCAGTTTTCCAAACCGGCTTATTGGCTCCTGGTAGCATCTGCTTGATCATGGTGGATCTCCACGTCCTCATTCTATTGCTATCGACCTTCTTATCGCACACGTGCCTGCAGGATGCTTCTGTCGAACTGTTTCTCTATAACAGTTTTACCTTCTAAGCGTGCCAAACGTCGCTTTCCTTAACAACCCACGCGTGGCTGCCTTCCTGTTTTGCCTACATCCGCCACTCGGCAATTCTGGAATAACTTTCCAAAAATAGCTGCTACCGGTCGAGCCAGTAGCTACACTTGATACTTGTCCAGCACACCGCTTTGCTGGCTCCACGTGGCCTCCTAACTCCGCAGCACTGCTTCGGCGCAGTACTAGTATTCGCATCACGGACAAAAATTCGATGCTGCACGCAACTCCACAGTTTGGTCAAAAGTTGGATGCTGCGCGCAACTTCGCAGCATCCTCAATACTTAGCCAAAATTGTGTTTCTGAACTACGCTCAGCTCAGCTTTCCCTGCTTCCTCAAAAAGGTGCTTCCAAAACTTCATCTCAACTTGGGCCCAACATGCCCCTAACACTTACATGTGGTGCATGCCCGAGCCACTAATTGTTTCATCTGTCTCACTCTGCGCCGCAACTGGTGGGACGAACTTGGACGCGAACTCGTCATATGTACCACACAACTGCACCACTGCTTCTCTTGTATCCTCCTCAACCTGTTTAATTGTCTCAAGCAGTGTTGGAGTTATTTCTTGTCCAATTTGATCTTGTACCTACTCCTAGTTATCGCGCAGTTCTACTAACTTATTTTCAATCTGCTGCGATACCGCCATGGCATTCTCTAGGAGCTGCTGCGACTGATTATCCATCTCAGTCTCTTTTTGTCGTAATTCCTGTACTTCTTTCTTTAAGCTGGATATCTCCTTATATCTCGGCAGCCTTTCTCTAGGTGGTAGAGCTTTCACCTCTGCGTTCAACTTGTCCAGCGCGGTCTGTTTTTCTTGTACCATGGTCTTGACCTGCAGCAACCCTTGATCCTCTTCAAGGGTCGCGATTTCCTGTGAAACCTTATCCAGGAGAGATTGGTACTTAGCCATCTCACTTGTAATGCTTTTCGAGGCGGCGCTCACTGCTTTCTCTCTAACTTGCTATTCAGTTAATGGCGCCTGCTTATTTAGCTTATCATTCAATGTGGCAATGTCAACTTCATAATAAATCTCTTTATCCTGCATCTTCGTCTGCAAGGATCTCACCTTATCTCCGATCCTCAAAACTGTGTCTGCAGGATCATCCTGGATTTCTATGCCTTTGATATCCTTCGCCACATTGGATATGGTGGTCTCCAAATTTTTTTGGCGGTCCTGTTCGTTGCGTAGCTGTACTTCTGCCTTTTGCTGAATTTGTCTGTTTGCTGTGGTGAGTTCTGCCTGTAACTTCATTGATTCAACCGTCCGTTCATGCATCTCCTCCACGATCTGCGTGTGGATGAAGTGAAATCATGGTAAAGGGATTTTGGCTAAGTCGAGCTCTACCCTCTCGACTCCCTTTGTGTCCAAGACAAATTGCTCTACCATTGGCAACACAACAGCCAATGGGTCCACATGGACAATCCTAGTCTTCGACAGAAGCGTTATTGCTAGCTGTTGGCTTCCTTGCTGCGAGGTTCCTACCGACCTCCTTTCAGCCCCTGCTTCCTTCGGCACAATAAGGATTTTTTGGACATCGTCCATTTTCTTCATTGGGCCTTGCATTGTGAGCTGCGTCTGGTGCAGGTCATTGTGGATGACCATGTCCTTCTTTTCTTTAGCCGCCATAAGCTCCTTCATCTGCTCTGAGACTGTTTCGGCTATCATCTCGTAGTCATCATCATTGAGGACTGCCTCCGATTGAATCTTTGTAGCCTTCACCTTTTTCCTCAACTTTGGCTTCTCCGAAGTCTCATCTTCTTTTCTCTTCCCTGTTTCTTCAATAATTGGGCATGAGAGCGGGATCGACTCATCTTCTGCTGAATCTGTCTCCACGTCCATGAACTCTACGCGGAACTTTGCTGGCCAATCTTTCATGAGGTCCTCAATATCCTGTTCATACATGATGTACTTCCCTGGGAACCACTCTGGTTTCCTCGTTTGTGCTTTTGGCGATATGAATATACATTTCATATCCGCCTCAAAGTCGATGATGTGGATATACTTCGTCGTGACTTGCTTTGTAATGCAGGGTGTCTTCGTGATTGCGTCGCGCAACTGAATATAGTACTGGTAAAAGACTTATGCTGTTGCATGCTGGCGCTCTACATTTTTGTTTGCCCAGAGGTTGACGAATTTAAACCCTCTAGGATCCTTGGTGTCCATAATGACGCTCGCATAATCTCACGGCTCCTTCCATCCACACAAAGCAATTAGGACGATGAGCCAGGTGAAATGGAACTAGTCGCCATTCACCTGTGTGTCGTTGAGTTCTTCAAGGAACACATTCAATAGAAACTGACACCAATTAAAATTGTTGCCTTCGGCCGCGCGGCACCAAGGAGTATTGCACCCGCAGGCACCTCCGAAGGCCTAGCTGTTTTGAGCATCTTGCCTACGAGCAATTGCGTTACAAATCTTATTGCTCTGTCCTCTATATCTTTTGTCAGGAAACCTCTTTTTTCCTTCACCACCGAATGGGTTTTCTTCATCTTCTCAACAACCTCTTTTTCTTTGCTCTTCCCCTGGAAGAATTGCTTAGGATCCTTACTGCGCTTTCTTAGCCCGGTGATGCGGTGGATCAAATCAATGTTAATATCAATGTTTCTATCCAGCCATAGATAACCTTGATGGATTCGCACCATGAGTGTGCGAACCACGATATTCAGTTTTGGAGAACGATCAAAATGTGGAAATCTTAGCAAGTTCAGTAGCTCCGACTGAACGACAGGTGCTAGCCAACTGTCAGCTACCAAGTTCAGAGTTCCCTTGGCATCCTTTTTCCAGCACATATACTGGTCTGGTTGAAAATCTAGGTATTTGGGAACATTTGGCTCATCTTTCTTCATTCCCAAGAGGTCATAATCCTCCCATTTACAATCTGCTATCTTTTCCAGCAGATTCTTAGCAACGTTTACATGCTTTGAGATAGGCGACAGCGGGATGTCGTATCTTGCATTCTTGGACAATTTAAACATATGGGCATTCAATGCCTGCGGGGAGATATATTCAGGTGTCATCTTCAAAGGTTCTGTCTGAAAGACTGGCGATTTCTGTGTCTAGGATCCCATCTTTATGATGTTGGATCGAGGTGCAGTTACAACTTTTCCCTTATCTTTTGCTTTTTCCTGCATCGTCGGATTAATTCTTGGTGATCTGCGGGATCCTTCACCTTGTTCTATGACGACCTTCTTAATTGGAGTTTTCATTAACTGCTGAATCCCTTCGTGCTGAAAGATCCTCAGTGCTTCTTCAAGGGTCAGTTCTTCTTCTCTAAAGGAAGGTTAGGACATTCATAAATGAGGTAGCGGCTAAGACAGACAGAATACAGATGGCTACTAGCTCAGAGAGGTTAATCGCAATAAAATTCTAAGTGCTTGGTAACACCCACAAGTCTCCCAACGGTGTTATTTATAGGTGTAGCAGATCCTCTCTCGCGCCCTTCAATGGCTAGATAAGCATTTAATGTGGTGTTTGTTGGCGAATTTGAGCGGATCCTTCAGTCTTTTCTGTCGTCAGCGTGCTCAGAATGGCTATCTTCTCTTTAAATGCTGAAGCGGTTGCTGCAACGGTCATCTAACAACTATTTTTCTGAAAAGCCATGCAATGGTTATTTTTCTTTGAGTGCTGCGACGAACTGCGTGGCAAGCCATCTACAACCCTACGTGGCTACTTCACAATGCTGAAAATTTCCAACTGTGCAGCTTCCACTATATATATATATTTGTTTTCTTTCGCGCAGCTTCAACAGTGCTGCGCGGTGCATAGATCATTCTTCTTATCATACCTTCTTCCTTTTATCATACATGTACATACTCCTTTACATTTCTAGTGTCCACTTTCAACTGTACTTAACACTTAGAACTTCCTTCCTTTGTTCGTTATTCAGGGTTCTGCGAAGCAGTGCTATCATGGTATAGCTTTATCCTGCTTCCATTTATCAAAGTTGGCAAGGTATCACCAGCTAAATTGGCTAACTGAAAACACTTGTTCTTTATATGGCGATCATGCCATGCTTTCTTGCGGTCCTTCCAAGCTTGCTGGTGGAAGCCTGCGATGAAGCGATCTTCCTTTAAGCCCAGTAAGTATAGTAATCTTTCTTCTAGAGCTTCGCAGTCTGCCATCCCTGTAAATGCAGCGATTCTCAAACTAGGGACAATATATTCCATAGGCATTATAGCCTCCTGCCCATAAACCAACTGAAATGGTGTCTGTCCTGTCAATTTCTTGCATGTGGTCCTGTATACCCATAGCACAGATGAGATGCGCATGTCCCAATCGTCTCTATTTACATTGCACACCTTAGTGAGTGCGTTCTCCAATATTTTATTGAAAGCCTCTACAGTACCATTCGCCTGTGGATGATATGGAGTACTGCGCTGATGACGAATGTAGAATTCTTCTGTAAGCACCTCAATTGTCTTGTTCAAAAAGTGAGTACCTTGGTCACTCATCAAAATCTTCGGACAACCAAATCTGGTGAGTATTTCTTCAAAGATAAATTGCGCAACAGTACTGGTGCTGCAGTCCTTAACTGGTTTTTCTTCTGCCCATCTGGTGAGGTAATTTGTAGCAGTAATAATATACCTTGCACCCGTTCTTTTTCCTGGTGGGTTTATAGGACCCACAAAGTCTATTGCCCATTTTTCAAATGGCTGCAGTGTTAATTATGGATTCAATGGCATCTCATCTTGGCGTGATGGTTGTCCTATCCTATGACAGACATCGCAGTTCCTGCAATGTTCTTTGCAATCTTTATGGAGCGTAGGCCACCATAGCCCTACACGCAATATCTTCTGCGCAGTAGCCCTTCCTGCAGAGTGACCTCTCGCGATTCCTGAGTGTGCGTCGGCTAGAATAAATGGCTTCTCATGATTGAGTATGCACTTACACAGGACTTCATCCGGCCTAAGTTTGTATAACTGTCCTGCAATTACAGTGAAGTCCGCGGCGCGCACCACTAACTGTTTTTTCTGCTAGACCGAGAATTCTTGGGGTGCCAGCCCTGTGGTTAGGAAGTCAATGATATCCTTGTAATAATCATTGGCAACCTGTATACTAAATAACTGTGCATCAGGCAGACTGTCTTCAATATTCGTCGGCTCCTCTCCTGAATCGATCCTTGACAGATGATCAGGTCCCAAGTTTAGCCTACTTGGCTTGACAATAATTTCAAAGTCATATTCCTGGAACAACAATAGTGATCGGCATATGCGTCCCCCTAACACTGGCTTGTTGACCAAATATTTCAACGCAAAATGGTCAGTAAACATAAGGAAGTGCGATTCCAGCAAGTAGTGTCTGAATTTCTGTAGGGCATATACCATCGCAAGGCCTTCCCTCATAGTAGCAATATAGTTATTCTCTGCTGCTGAAAGCTTTCTGCTAGAAAATGCAATAGGGTGGTCAATACCTCCCTCTCCTGGCTGAGCTAACACAATCCCCAGGGAAATACATGATGCATCAACATGGACATGGAATGGCTTCGTCCAGTCTGGAAATACTAGAATAGGCGCAGTGACCATCTTTTCTTTTAATGTGTCAAAACCCTGTTCGCATTCTACGTTCCAAATGAACGGTGCATCTTTCTTCAGTAGCTTTTCCATTGCTGCGGTTATCTATGCATAACCCTTTATAAATTTCCTGTAATATCCCGTATGGCCTAATGTAGATCACAACATTTTGACTGAATTCGGTGTTGGTAAGTTTGCAATAACTGCAATCTTCGCAGGGTCTACCATCAATCCTTGCTTACAGACAATGTGGCCAAGTAAAATTCCATAAGGCACACAGAAAATACACTTTTTCAAATTCAAGGATATTTGATGCTGTCGACACTTCTCGAGCATCATGCAGAGATTCGCGCAATGATTTTTCAATAGACCAAATACAGTCCAATCATCAAAATATGCTTCTAAAAACTTGTGCATAAAATCTTTAAATGCTGCGACGATGAATCTAGAGAATATGGCAGGTGCGTTCTTAAGCCCAAAGGGCATGACGGTGTACTAGAATGACCCCCATTCTGTAGCAAATGTCGTCTTATGCCTATCCACAGGATCAATCCTGATCTGATGATAACCAGAGAAACCATCAGTGAAAGAATATGCCTCATTTCCTCCAACGTTATCAAGCAATTCGTCTGTGAATGGAGTAGGAAATGGGTCGTGCATGGAAGCATCATTCAGCTTTCTGAGATCCACACAAATCCTGATCTCGCCTTTTGCTTTCTTGGCTTGAACAACCATAGGGCTAATCCATTCGGATTCTTCGACTGGTTCAATGATTCCTGCTTCTAGCATCTTATCTAGATCTGCACGGACTTTTTCCTTGTAGCGCAGATTCAATTTGTATGGCCTCTGCTTGACAGGATTAGCACCTGTATTTAAAGGTATTTTCATAACCCCTAGGTCTCCCAAAATTCCTTTCATCTCTGTAAATTTTGTTGGAAATAGTTCTTGATACTCATGTAAGGTATCTGCGATCTCTGCAATAGTCTGATCATCCCAATAATCTCCTATTGATGCGAACTTCGGCTCTTTGTCTGTGCCAATGTTCACTTTTTGTGTTTTTACTGGTCCAGTCATATCTGGGATTTCCAATGGATGTCCTTCTACCTCATGTGCACCTTCTTATTCTGGTATATCTATGTTGCGCGGGTCGTCCTCATCGTCTTCATTTGTATCATTGGTATCTTCAGCTAAGTTGTAACACTTGATCAAGTGCTCTTCATGTTCCTTCCATTCTGACTGTAGGTGCGCGGGAACACACTCTATCCCAAAAAACTCCTACAATGTTATGTTTTGATGATGACAGTCATCCTGGAATATGCACTTCTTGATTAGCTGTAATGCTTCATGGATTAGTGGATTCTCGTCTTCAAAAATGAATTCCTTCCGAAAGTTCGCAGTGAGCAGCTCTTAATCAGTGAGTTCACTGTGCAACTCCAGGTCTAGGTACCATTTTTCTAGGATACCCGCATCCAATGTATGTACAAATAAATGTACCCATTTTGTAAGTGGTCTTTCCACCTATGCCTTTGAATAGATTTCAATGTGCTGACTAGGGTCTGTCTGTCCATTATACTTTTCAAAGGGTAAGGTAACCTTTTCGGCGAACCGGATCTGCATCTTAGTTCTGCATTGATCCCAAGTGGTTAATGTTTTCTTATGTGCATTCCACCATTTGGAAGGTGTATCGCGCAATGCTATATCTAAAGCTGGCAGTCTATGCTCATCTGGTATAACTGCAGTATATTCCCTTATGAAACTGTAAACATTAGCAGAACCATCATATGTGGGAATAAGACTCACCTTTTTTCCGATCCAGCGTAGTGATTTTGTAACCTGCGCACATCTTCTTGCTGATACTTCATGCATACAGCTTTGCCAATTCTCCAGTCCTGTATCCGAGTCAGAGATACAAGAAGTGTCACATCGCCAGCTGAGCATACCGTCCACAGTAGGATTAATGTAGTCTTCCTTGTTCGCAGTCAGCTGGTATAGTCGGTCTAAATCTTGAGCTTGGTATTCCTCCTGAATCGGCTCACTGTATCTATCACCATATTTAGGATCCAATGGTGCGATGACCCTAAGATGCTTCCCAATATTGCTGGATGATGATAGTCATTCCCAAACCGTTTCAGTTGGTCTCTGCTTTATTTCCTTAAGTTCAGTTATACACTGAGACTCAGACTTAGGTTTCTTGAACTCCACCACCAGTGTGTCTTTAATTTCTGTGAGGGTTCTCGGCTGTACGGTAGAGTGTTTCATAAACCAATGTAGCGCTCTATCCCTGAAAGTGGTGATGAGCTGTGCTTGCTTCACGGCATCGTCCTGGATTTGTCTTACACTCCATACGGCTTCACAAAGGAACCAATGCTGATCAGGGTCTTCTAGGCCAGTTCCTCTGAATATTGGCAGTTTCATATCAGTGTTTTCCATTGTGCTACTAGGTGGTGGGGCGCTGGGATTAGTGCGCGGCTGCTGTAAAGGGATCTACGTAGTAAATACAAATGGGAATATTGGGAGAGATGGACCAAGCTGAGTCTTCTGCTGGGTGGGCTGCGTAGCGGGTGGGTTCTGCGATAAGTGTGGCATGGTTTGTGCAGTCGGCGGATTCTTAGGGGTAAATGGTTGTGCAACTTCGCTATCAAGATCACAGGGGATCTCAGTATCTATATGAAGTTTAGGGCCTTTTGGATTCTTATTAATTTTATATCTCTTACCACTTCTAAGAGTATGTGTCTCTTCGTCAGAATCAATATATGTACTGTTTATCATGACAAACTTCAAGCATATTACTGCATTCTTAGAACACCTTTCTCAGCTAACAACATATTAATGTATAGACTGAGATTGTTCAGAAAATTACCTTGGAATCCTCCGAAAAAATGTACTTCTGCTTGGCTGTAGGATTTGAGTGTGTCTATAGCAAATTCTATTACAAAGCCTTCTAGCATATGATCGACCCAATAATCAACTGCACGTGACAACGGGCTGTCTAATGCTTTAAGCTACGCTGTGAGATCGGGAGTCCACTCCGTAGGAACTCCTCCTTGGAAACAGTTTTTCTTCTCTGCGAGTCGTGAGATCCACGCATGCAACTCGTTTGGAAATGATGCCCAAAAGATCTCGTGAATGTCGTCCAACAGATATCTATTCGACCACTGTGTGTCGCTTAGACGCGGATGTCTATTTTCTTGTCTGTTAAAATCGCTTATGGTCTTATCCCACCAAGCTTGGATTTCTGTCTTTTCAGGATGCCAATAGTCAGATCCTTCAGGGAACTGATATTCTTCTTCACACATCATGATTGCAACTCAACGGAACCATTTCAACTCATCATGGATTCCAACGCGGCAACGGAACCATTTCAACTCGTCATGGATTCTAGCGCGGCAACGGAACCATTTTTTGGCTTAAACTGACCCAGAGGTTTCCAATTAGACCCAGGTTCTTTGCGGTTCTCCCTTTGACCAACAAAACCCCTTCGCACCGGCCCTTTCGGCAACAACCCGCGAGCAGGTTGAGGTCTCACCCGAGGTGTATCTTTATGGGGTACTGCAGAATCAGGTTTCCATAGTAAATAATGAGTTGTTTATCTGAACAAGCTGCGCAGCGTAGGACAGAAGGAGTGTGCTGCGGGGCAAAGTGACGCGGTGCACAGCAGGATCTATGCTGCGAGCAGTACTGCGTGGTGGAGGCAACACTGCGGGACACACCAAGGGTTTCTTACTATTGCGAATCTTCTCACTGGAACTGCGAGTCACCCACACTTATCCTCTACTTGGAAGATCTCGGAAATCGTTAAGGCATTGGATTGAATATCACTCATCCATTCATTCAGGCACTTACTGGTTATCTTTCTAGTGTTCATTCTAGAACTTGGATTATTACAATGTGAACCGAAATGATAAACATGATTAACTGTGCTGCGTTCCTTCACTGTGCTTAAGAAAGTATTTAAACTTAAATGACTGATTCATGACCTTAACATAGAATTGAAATGTTTTCCATTCATCTGCTTCTGTGGAACCTAGCATATCATTCCCAAACTTCTCCTATTGGAAAATGCATATCAAAGTTCTCATATTATAGCATGCAAGGAAACATTCAAGCATTCATTCTATAGAAAATACAGACAGTCATTCATTCATAAACATCATCACATAACATCGGATTAAACGTGGTTCACCTCCCCGGATGGAAAGCTACATCCACAAGAACGGTTGGTAATATATTTCTTTCAAAAGGGATGGGCCAACCGTTCTTAGTATGCGCACTCAGCCACAGAATCTTCTTTCTCTCGGCTAGGTCTCTGCACACATAGCTGCAGAGCCTTTACAATATATTCTTAGCTCGGAGAGATTTTACAATACAAAAAGGTTATCTCCTTAAGTTCCCAGCAACAACAAAAGAATAACAATAATCCAAAAAGAGAACAACACCGAGAACCAACCCCCACCCCATACAAAATGTCTTCTTAAATAGATCATGCCCGAAGGTCATGCCTGTACAATGTTGAAGACCTAAAACCCAAAACCCTAAGGGTTTCCAAAACTGCACCGGTTTTCCAAACCGGCTTGCTGGATCCTAGTAGCGTTTGCTCGATCATGGCAGATCTCCACGTCCTCATTCTGTCGCTATCAGCCTTCTTGTCGCACGCGTGCCTACAGGCTGCTTCTGCAGAACCGTTTCTCTATAACGGTTTTACCTTCTAAGCGTGCCAAACGTCGCTTTCCTTAACAATCCACACGTGGTCACCTTCCTGTTTTTCCTACATCTGCCGCTCGGAAATCCTAGAATATCTTTCCAAAAATGGCTTCTACCGGTCGAGCCGGTAGCTACACTTGATACTTTTCCAGCACATCGCTTTGCTGGCTCCACGTGGCCTCCTAACTCCGCAGCACTGCTTCGGCACAGTATCGGTCTTCGTATCACGGCCAAAACTTCGACGCTGCGCGCAACTCTGCAGTCTGGTCAAAAGTTGGATGCTATGCGCAACTTCACAGCATCCTCAATACTTAGCCAAAATTGTGTTTTTGAACTACGCTCAGCTCAGCTTTCTCTTCTTGCCTCAAAAAGGTGCTTCCAAAACTTCATCTCAACCTGTGCCCAACACCTTGAATTCCTTCATTGAGTCCGTTACCAAAGAGCCTGATAAACTAATTAAAATGGGGTCCATAAGCTCCAAAGATTTAGCCCTCTTTGTTGGAGGATCCAAGAATTCGAATGGAAAAGGGAAGCAAAAGAAAGAGAAGGCCAAATTCAAACCTTCCGAGCAAAGAGAGAAAAGCAAACCATCGGATGCACCATCCGGTTCAAGGAACAAGCAAAAGGGTAAAGAGGGTAAAGAAAAATCTAAATGTTCTTATTGCAACTGTGGCTTTCATACTAAAACTTCATGCATGAAGAAAACAATAGATCAAATGGCCCTCCTTTTGGAAAAGAATAACATAACTCTTCCCGACGGTGCATGGAAGAAGGATAGAAATGATGATCATGAAAGAGGTCAAGCACTCATGGCAACTGTTTCGAAACCCACCACTCTACTGATAGATTCCGGTGCCTCAAATCATATGGCTGAAAATATTGACTCCTTTTCTTCATTTGATCCAAACAGCTCCATCCCCATCCATTTGGGAGATGACTCAAAAATTTCATCAAAGGGTAAAGGTACCATCCATTTAGAGCATGGCAGTTTTCAGAATGTTCGTTATGTGCCTTCCTTGGCTTCGAATCTTCTTTCTGTGTATCAAATGACACACACTGGTGCACCGAAGCAAGTTCTATTCAACCCTAACAAAGTTGAAATTTCTGATATTGAAAGTAGAAAACTTATTGCAGTCGGAAAGGAAAATCATACTGCAAAATACTATGAGTTTTCACACTTTGTGGTGCTTGAAAATCCCACTGCTCTTCTCACTCATGGAAATGAGGTTAGTAGGATTTGGAATGAAAGGTTTGGACACCTTAATTACAAGTATTTGCTGTTGTTACAAAACAAATCCATGGTTGATGGTCTTCCACACCTCCGTTCCTCGAAGGGAATTTGCCCAGGTTGCATCATTGGGAAGCACCCTGAGCACAAGCTCGACTGCGACAAAGCGAGCAGAGATTCTACTATTTTGGGGATGATACATTCTGATATCAGTGGTATGCTACCCAACATGTCCATGAATGGATCGAGTTATGTTTTGACATTCATTAATGACTTTTCCCGTTTTACTTGGGTCTTCTTTCTCAAAAACAAGTTAGAAGTGCTTGGAAAATTCAAGGATTTTAAGGCTTTTGTTGAGACTGCCACTGAGAGAAATATCAAAGCTGTTAGATATGATAATGGCGGAGAATATATCAAGACTGAGTTTCTGTAACTTTGTGCTTAAAGTGAAATTCAGATCCAACATACAGTTCCCTACACACCCCAGCAGAATGGTGTAGCGGAAAGGAAGAATCGGTCACTGAAAGAGATGGCTACCTGTATGCTTGAGTCAAAAGGTTTGGCTACAAATATTTGGGATGAAGCCATGAATGTTGCTGCTTACATTAAGAACCGAGTTCCACATTCATCCATGACATATAAAACTCCTTTCGAAGCATTCACTGGTCGCAAACCGGATGTGTCCAATTTGAGGGTTTTTGGCTCCACTGCATGGGCTAGAATTCCTTCTGAAAAGAGAAAAGATTTGGATCCACAAAGTACTGAATGCATCCTAATAGGATATGGAGAAGAATAAAATGCATATAAACTCATGAATATCAGATCCAAAAATATATTCATAGAGTGAAGTGTGAAGTTTGAAGAACCGCTTCAAGATCTGAAACTAGTCGAGGAAAACACTGCCGATCCGCAGTCTCTACAAGGAGAAGTTTCAAGAGAAGATGTAGAAAGCATTGGATCTGATATCTATGATATTTTTATCATATTTTGATGGCCATGACATATCAGGTTCAGAATCCGACCATAATGATCCTCCTCAATTACCAAAGTGGGCCCAAAACACTCTACAATTTGCTGCTCCAAACATTGGAAATCCTGCTGATCCAAGGAGAACAAGAGCAGACTTTCAAAGAGAAGGTATGGATATTTATTTTTCTGATCCATTATTATCTAAGAAATTTTATTTGATGATTGGTTCAGATCCCAAATCATACTATCATTCCCACCGAGACCCAAGATGGAAAACCGCCATGGATGAAGAGTACAATTCTCTTCAAAAGAACAATACATGGGAGCTTGTTTCTCTTCCACTTGGAAGAAAATTAGTCCAATGTAAGTGGGTCTACCGCACGAAGGTTTCTGCTGATGGATCTATCAGCAAATACAAAGCTAGGCTGGTGGCAAAAGGTTTCTCCCAATTCCAAGGAATGGACTACACTGAGACTTTTGCACTGGTTGCAAAGATGGATTCCATCTGCCTAGTTTTGGCTATTTCCGCATCCAAGCACTGGGAAGTGCACCATATGGATGTGAAGAGTGATTTTCTACATGGAGATATTGATGAAGAAGTATATATGAAGCAACCAGAAGGATACATATCAGATCCATCATTAGTTTGTAGATTGAATAAATCTTTGTATGGATTGAAACAGGTTCCAAGAGCTCGATATGCAAAGATGGACTCCTTCCTTCTTTCTCAGAATTTCAAAAGATGCAAATCTGATCCGAATGTGTATATACAACAAGTTAAAGGTAATTTTCTGATTGTTTTTCTTTATTTTGATGATCTTTTGATTCTTGGTAGCACTCTCCTTACAATCAACAAGCTAAAAACTGCCTTAAATCTAGCTTTTGACATGAGCGATTTGGGCTTGCTGAAGCAATTTTTGGGCTTGGAAATAGCTCAAAATTTTGATGGGATCACATTATTTCAGAAAAAGTATGCCTCAGACGTTCTATGAAAGTTTAATATGAAAAAATGTAAGGCATCTCCGTTTCCATTCTTCTCAGGAATCAGTCTTGAGGAGGGAAATTCTACACCGCTTGCAGATTGCACTATGTATCGACAGTTGATTGGTTCACTACTCTACTTGACACACTCAAGGCCTGATATTTATTATGCCGTGAGTGTTGTATCAAGGTATATGAAAAAACCCCATGAGCTTCATTGGCGGGCAACCAAAAATATCTTGCAATATGTGCAAGGTACGAGACATTTTGGCATACACTATGCTGCAGATTCTGAGCTAGATTTCATTGGTTTCACTGATTCAGATTGGGAGGGTGATAGCATTGATAGGAAGTCCACTTCCGGATATGTTTTCATGATTGGCCATGGCCCTATTTGCTGGTCAAGCAAAAAGCAGGCAACCATTGCACTTTCTTCAGCAGAGGCAGAGTATCGAGGGGCAGTCAATGCCTGCATTCAGGCAGTTTGGTTGCAGGGTATTCTTTCCGAGTTTGATTTTGGTAGCACTACTTCGACTGTCATATTTTGTGACAATCAAAGTGCTATTAAGATCTCCACAGATCCAGTTCACCGGCAGAGGACCAAGCACATTGAGATTCACATGCACTACATCCGAGAGCTTGTGCATGATCGCACCATCATTCTACAATATTGCCCTACTAATGAGCATTATGTAGACATCTTCACCAAGAGCTTCACTGAGAAGAAGTTCTCTTACCTCAGTTCACTGTTGGGGGTGAGTTCCATCATGGTGGAGACAGATTAGATCCATTTTATGTTTATATTGAGGGGGGGCTTTCTTCCCATTGGGTTTTCCCTCTTTCCTCACTTAGCTTATTTTCAGTATTTTTGGATTATTGTATTGGAGTGACCTTTGGTCTCAGTAACTAGGGCCCTACATTTTATTTTTTATATCATAGTATAGCTTGAGGGGGGGTGTTAGGATATCTCATCATTCAGTTATGTGCTTTGCATGCATGCTGCATCCGCATGCAACCCAGTCACTAGCTTGATGCCTCCAGCACCTAGTCCCTAGTCTGCCAGCACCCGAGAGCTTCCTTCCACTTAGTTTTATCCCTCTTAGTGATTAGTGCACCCAGCATGCACCTACAACTTGAGAGAGGCGCCTTTTCTCACCTACCACTCCAGTTCACCTCAGTTAGCTAGTTGTCTTTCCTTGATTTGAGGCTAGACTGACTCCTAACTGTTGTTATCACTCCAATGGACCTCCAGTGAGACTAGAATGCCTATTTTGACTCCAGTTAGCTCCTCATGCACCCTCCACTGAGCCTCCTTCCCTACATTAGTGCCATATTCATCAGTTACACTTATTACACTCAGTTAGACTCACTTTGACACCTAGATGATAGTTACTTGTGCATTAATGACAACCATTGATTGATGATGAGGACTCCTAGTTGGAGCCAAGCTATTCCATGCAGTATATTCGAATGACCTCCTTGGCTAATTTGAATTGCTCACTCATTGTGACAGTATTGTATTGTAATTCTACTATTCTGAGTTATAGAGCATTGATGCATCTCTTTTGCAGAGTTTTTACTCCAATTTGTTTTACATCATTGTGATTGATTTACTTGTTCAATAGATCTGCTGTAACTAATTTTATATGTAAATGACAATTCTGGCCTTTTCATTCCCCAAGTAATCATGAATCCTTAAATATTTCTTCATCCCAAGAAGCCATGCCTCTGCCTCTTGGCCAATCTTATCTTCTCCATCAAATGCGAGAGGAATTGCCTTCCTGAATTCTCCCTGTGGAATCCCTTTGAATTTATTTCTTCCTTCAAATCTGCTAGAAGTATGTCTTGGACTTCTTCAAGAACGTATGGAGTCACATGACCTGTTGGAAGATCTTGAGGAGGGTGTTCTATGCTTTTTTCTCACAGAACTCTTTCTTGGGCTTGGAGTCCTCCTCCTAGAATGACCTCTAGAGCGACTCTTTGCATCTCTTCCTTCTTTACCTACATTGCTTGGGTTGGACCCAAGGTTTATCCTCTGCTACATATCAGTGAGGCTCTTCAAAATAGCAGCATTGAGCTGGTTCTGTTCTTCCTGAGCCTTCATCAACCTTTCATTGAAGCTTATCATGATTTCCACCAAATTTTGAGGAGTTATTTGCTCCCTTCTCCCATTGGATTCAGTCTCAACATGTTCTTCTTGCACATTTTCTCCTAGAAACTCTTCATCATGATCATAAGGATCCTGAGCATCATTCATGGCCACCATTTTCATTTGGAGACCCCTTTCCCTGTATGCTGCCTCTACTACAACAATTCAAATTTTATCAGCTGCAACCACTGTGCACTATAAATGTATTTATTAGACATTAGGAATGCATATAGAAACATAAAACATCAATATTTAACAGAAATAAATTCATGGAATAATTCACAGAGCTATTATGCCTTCTTTTCTTTTGCCCCATTCATGCAATTCTGGAAATTGCCCATATTGACAACAATTTTTTGGGGTCAAAACAGTCACTGGTACTTTCCTGCTCTAAATATCTATGCTATATGAAAACCTCATTCAAATTATATTTATGCACCACTGTTCCCTGCTAGATAATATTTCCAATTCCCATCCACGTGCTTCATTCCGACTTCGGCTGTGGAGATCACATTACTTCAAAAATGACAATTTTTACCAAAATTCTGCACTTTTTACACAGCTGCATTTTATTTTGAAAAGCCAACTTCAGCCGTTTGTAGAAGAAGCAAATATAAAAAGAACCATGAAAATTTTTCTAGCGGGAGAAGTTAGTCCATATAACAAGGAACACTCAAAAACATTCAGATCCTCGTTCCGATGCACCAATCAACTTCTATAAAATTCTGGGTTTGACTATTTTTGACTTTAACTTTTTCTCAAAATTTCAAAATTTTGGCCAAAAATGGATATCTTCCAAACTTAGCATTTTTGGAAAATATTTGTCTAACGGAAAATGTCTGTGTTAATGAGAATATGAAATGTTGAGTTCAGTATATTTCTTGAATCCTACATCTAGGGTCACTTTCATCCACTGCAAGCTTTTCAAAATCCTCAAAAAGTGGGCCAAAATAGTGCTTTTTAGCCTTCTCGCTCAGCCCAACTCCACATCCTTTGTATTTTAGCTCCAAGATTCCAAACTTAACACTGTTCCTGCTCCATGGCCACTCTATTGCGATTTCAACTCAATCCGACCTTCTGCCAAGCTTCGGGACACCGATTTATAAAAGTCATTATTTCCCATTTTATGCCAAATTGGAGCATAATGGGATCGGGAACCTCTCTGGTTCTTTCATGTCCTTCATTAATGGCCTCAGAACATCGCAACACTCATCCAATTCTAAGTCCGACTGCTCTTGCTATCCAAAAATCGAATTTCGGGCTCTATACTTTTTTTTTGAACTCGACTTCCCGCCTTCCGCAATCCGCAATGCGGGAGTCAGAAAGTTGGAACCCCAATCGCACAACTTCAAAAAATTTACACCTTTGTAATCTGCAATGCGAGAGTAAAAAATTCAGAACCCCAACGCGTGAATTCAAAAAATTACTCAATCTGCAATGCGGGACTCATAAATGCAGAGCACCAAATTTACAACTTCAGGAAAGCTCCACTTCTGCAATCCACAATGCGAGAGTCGAAAATGTGGAACACCAATTTTCCCAACTCCGGAAAGTATCACTTCGGCAATCTGCAATCAACAATGCGGAACTCGGAAATTCGAAAATTCAATTTGTAACGCCGACGAAAATGCCCTTCCGACTTCTGCAATTCGCAATCCGCATTGCGGGTTCAGAAAGTCAGAATCCCAACTACATAACTTCTCAGGCCCGTAACTTTCTCATCCCAAGTCCATTTTTGGAAAACTTGGTACCGTTAGAAAGCTCTCGGCGATCCCTATTCAACAGTGTGATCCTTTGCCACATATGAGAACTATGATTTTGTCATTATTTCAATCAAAATGTTTCCCAAAATTCATCAATACCTCTTTTAAACATTTTGATATCTACCTGTAAACTCACAGTTTGGCCCAAGCAGCCCCAGTGCTGCAACATGGGCTCTGATAACACTCTGTCACGTCCCCTCCCTTCGATCCGATGTAAGGAAGGGAACATGACTAACATTTTGGGCTTATTTGGAAAACTCAGCCCCATTCATGAATAACAAATTCATAATAAATAAAACTCATGTGTGCAAATTCATACTCAACTAAACACAATGGAATGAAAACATTATCCACACACAATCACATCATGCATTCAACATATCAATACAAATCATCAAATTAAAACATTGCAGAACACAGAATGAACATAATTTAAACCACAAAGAATACTTATCTTTAAGATGAAGTTGTCCAAGCAACTGACTATGTGACAGAAATGTTCCACCCAACCATAGGTCTCTTTTTAGCCTATATTATTTCAGCTGAGAGACCACCCCTGAGTTGGGCTATGTATCCACTAAAGAGGAACTAAACATGCTCACTCACAACCATGGTTTCACACAAACAATCATGCTAAGCCAACACACAGTTGGGTTTATCAAGCATTCAAGAGACAAAGGAGGAGGATGCTAAGCCAGTCAGCTCAACCACAAATCTACAAACATCTCAACTAATTCCAAACAACCTTGGCACCCACAATACCTACCACACCCAACACAAGGAAGGTCGCCTTCTCTGCTACACAATCCCTCAGGCGCCCCTTCCCTCTAGTGCTCTTCAGGGTGGGCATAGAAAGGTCCAAACTGCTAAATCCTTGAGATTCTAACCTTCACTAGGTTTTTCAAGCAATTCCAACCTCTGTTCTATCTTATTCTCTGTCATTCACGCTTGGATTTTCTCAATTCTGTGGCCAAATGACTTTGTCCTGTAATTGGATTTTCGGGCTATCAAACCGGGGTTTTCCTATGGATTTCTGGGCATCTAACACTCTCAAATTCGCCCCAAGGTTCAGGTCTATGGATCCCCCATTGGATTTCACTGTCCACACGAATTTTTGGGTGTTTTTGGCACTTCAAAACGTGGCTTAATTCAGATTTGCGATTTTTGGTTTTTCTCACTACTGGGCATGTGTAATGGATGAAAACTGGTGCTCTCCTCATCAACCATGGAATGGGAATGAGAAAAAATGAATTCTCATGAGGTAGAGTGACTTGTGGGTCAAGTAAACAGAGCCAATACCCCGCCATACGAATTTCTAGGCTGCCCATGCTCCATTGAAGCCATGGACCGATTTCTTCAACCACTTCCTTATAATAGAATTAAATGTTAGTAAGGAAAGTCAAATGGGTTCTCAAGATGACATTTGACAGCATATGGTTCAACCTCACAACCCCCTCACCACTCCCTAGTGGATACACATGGCCCCTTCTTATTAGTTGCTTCCATAGCCAGTTTTTAGTATTTTATTGCAATATTAATATTTACATCATTTTACAATGTTCCATGGCTTAATAGCACATGGATAACGTAATATCAAATACTTGTCTTTTTAAATAAAATCCGAGCATCCAATAGTGGGGGCTTGGCCTTGAGCTCCATGTTAAGGAAACATACATCGCATGTATACAATATTTACATTAAAAGCCAATATATCCTAAGGGTCAAAATGGGGGTATTACAGGGGCCCTAGTTAGGGAAAACCTTGGAGACCTAAAGCTCAAGCATCACAATTCTATGGTGACTAAAAGCCGAAAATAACCTAGCTAGGACAAAATGCAGCATTAATGGCTACCATTCAACCAAGAACAAGCATCATCATTCAACATTTAATAAAGAGAATCAAGAGAAGAAATTAGATACCTCATTGTGCATGTGTTAAGCAAACAACTCTAGCATCACCTTAGCAAAGAGCAAGAACAAAAGATACTTCAAAAGATTGCCTCCAAACCAGAAAGTACATCCATCCTCAAGAGATGCGCATCACTCAAAGATCGCTAAGAAGGGTAAAAAAGTAGCATAATTTTTTATCCCATAAGTTGTTGTGTTAAAATGAAATGAGGAGAAGTGTATTTATACTTTTCTCACACTCACTTTACAAAAATAAAAAATATCTAGGCCGACATGCCTTTTTAAAATGTCAATTTGAAATTATAAATGTCAACTTAAAATTAAAACAATAATAACATGAAATAATCAAATTTGTGGGTAATTTATGGCATTTTCCTGAGTATTTACCCACACATAGCTAAAATGACTAAAAATGAGCATATCGGTCCGTTCTGAAGGCCAGACCGCGGAGGGGGGGGTCGTCATGCCCCATTTAACCCCAACAATAGTGAAAATAACTCAACACGCCCCCCTAATCAAGCACTGCAGCCTGGCTTGGAGGATGAAATCATCATCAAGATGAGCCCAAGGAGAGAGGGCATTGGTGAGCTGGAGGGACAGGAGGGTGTGGGAGGTGACCTAGAGGAGAGGTATATGCCTCAGTATGGAAAAAACTGTCACCAGAATGATAAATCAAGGTCGAGGTAATGTGACCCAGTGATCCACCCCTAGAAGCATCGGACACCAACGTTAGGGCTTCAAGCCCTTTCATGAGGCAGTAAAAAATGCCACTAAGCCATAGTACTTCCAAAGGAGAAACCAAAGGGCCTGGCCATAACCCCTACTCATAAAAAGCTGGCTAAACACCCCTCCTGGTCAGAAAAATGACCCCCTTTCCCTGGGGACCTCTGCAGGTGCGCTGGTACTGGTAACACGTAACAACCAGATTCAAAAATTATAGTTTAATGCCCCTAAAGGATGAGATTGACAATGTGCAGAGATGCCTCCAACAATGATCAGGTCCTCAGTCGGCCATACATAGAACACTACAAAGTTTTTTCAACCCTTAAATTAACAGTCTTTTACCTAGCGTTTTTAGTGTCAAAGGTTCATAAGCATGATGGACACAATTCTCCAAAAACGGCAGTATTTTTGTTGTTAGATCAACATCTAACTAAGGTTGGAGACAAACTTCTACATATTCTAAATAGTGCAACCTGATTATTCTCAAGATCAGGGCTGGATTCAATAACACAACACATTTCATCTCTTCATTGTGACAAACTTTGCTGATCTAATGGCAATCAAAATGCTTGTGCATTTACATAGGAAATTGCACCCTCTCAAAGCTGGTTTTGTCTTGTCATGGACACTCTTAGGTCAGACCAGGTGGCTATACCTGTAATTGTCAATCAACACTTGAAAAATGAAATAGACTTAATGTTTAAATATCTAATGAGTTTATAGCCTTAAATCCTTAAGAATAAATCACTAAGGTAATCGACGAACAAAAACCAGTTAACAGAAAGAAAAGCCAATTAAACCCACTCATTTCAGGTACGAAGGGAAAAGGGAAGACCCCTTTTGAGAATAAATTTATGTATCTTATTAAGTGTAAAGAATCAAGGAAGTGTGTTTGTTAATGCCCCCAACCATATGCAACATCATTTGTTAATGATGGAGGCTAAATACAGATTCTATTGATCATGTTGTGAAATTATCCTAGAAATTACATGATCATGTTGAAAAATGAAGTGAAATTATATTAATATAACTAATGACCAAAATAGGTTAGGAGGGCTTGAAAATACAAGAAGTAATAATAGCCAAACAAAGAGTTCTTAGGGCATCCCTTTCTCTAGAAAAAAATAATGACATAGTAACAAATAAAAGTGAGGTTAAACCCATAGTGAGTAAACCCTTAACAATGAAGTAAAGAATGGCCTTACAGAGGAAGACAGAGAAAAATAAAGATTTCGATCTTGAAGCATGAGGATAAAAGTTAGACAAGTGGAATGAATTTGAGGTACAAAACATTTCTGCTAGTTCAGTTTTTGGTGTATTGCGTAGTTCAAGATTAGTCACAACAATATTGATTGCAAGGATAATGGAGATTGTTGGGTCTAGCTTATCATTCAATGCATTATATTCCAAGATACTTTATGATTATAAGGTTTATTTGTAATTTGACCATTCAAAGAAAAAAAACAACACAAAGAATTATTTGAATGTCTACCTGTATAGAGAGGTTTCTAGTCATGAATTAGTAGTTGTTGTTGCTCCTTTTCATTCCCTCGAGTTAATATCCTAAACTAGAGTTCGCAAGCACTCCTTGTGCTCCATTGTAATTTGTTTTGAACCTTAATTAGATGGCTTGATATAACATCCCTCTTCTACCCCTACTTTTTGTAATTTAAAAATGTAAATGGTATATTGGTTCTGGTGAGGAGCTCAAGGCCAAGGCCCCACCAATAAACCTCGCAAGTTTTCGTTATTTATTCCTAAGTTGAAAATCTGAATTCTAGGGCTTAGGAGATTGAAGGTTGTAACACAACGATGGGAAAAACGAATCCACTAGGGGGAAGGGGAGGATGTCTACTGGTTAGGAAGCCGTGAGAATCAAAGATATTAATGATAGATGTCATCCTAGATGCCGTAGGCACTAAAAGGTAAATAACGATTCACTTAAATTCCTAATAAGGTTAAGATGTCGTGCTAAATTAAAAATATGAGACAAAAATGACCGCAAGCATTTAGTCAAACTTTGTGACCTATCTAGTAAGGAAAAGTCTATCTTCACAAGATTTTTTTTTTCACTGTAATCACCTTATATTCACCATCTCAAGTCTGGCGAAAGAATCCAAGTAAGTGTATCTTTAAAAATTAGCTTTCGTCTATGATCCATTTATTTATCACTATAAACTATAGTTATTATGGTACAATAGGCCATGAGTTATCCCTCATATTTTTTTTTTAAAATAGTGGATTATGATGTAGGATAATCAACCAAGGAGTAAAAGCGAGGGGGTTCTCTAACGCCTCCTATATTGTTAAACATTTTTTATATAGTAGGAAATCATTATGATTATGAGGACATATACCTGAAAGTAAACTAGTGCAATTATTATAACACTTGGTGTTATAATTGAACCCAAATAAGTGTGAGTTTTTATTTGATATGGTTAAAATACTTTAGGGGGATGAAATCTTGGGCGATCTTGGTTCCATCTCCTCTTTTATTGAATTTTCGAAACTAAGGCGACCTATCATGGGAGATTGGTCATCGCAATCATGGGAACACAACCCAAGAAATCTGGGTTGTGTTGCTTGTGTAGGTGGCAACTCCACTAAATGGAAGAGGAGACTGCGAGCTCCACTAAGGGGCTACTCTTAGATCAACGAGATGTTCTTGGGAAAAGGATCGCCATTCACCTAAACTGCCAAGTGTCACTTAAGTGTGAGATATCATTATCTCTTGGATTACACGTTGAGGGGGAAGGTAAGACACGAAACCCTCTTGCTATCTCGACCGCATTCTTAAAGGAATGGGGAAAATCACAAGAGGAGGGGGGAACGAGAGAGTTAGCGTGAGAGGTTCTCTGTGATCTTTCTGTGTGAAGAAGCGGTGTTTTAAAAATATTCGATGACCAATCCCTGAATGAGTGTTGTGTTCTTTTTTTTTTCCCTTCTTTTATTCCAGTAGCAGGACGACCATGAAGCCGACCCCTAACCGCTCATTTATATATTTTTTCATTCATTGTGTTGATAACCATGGCAAAATTGAGAACGTGTGGTTCCTTATCTCTGTATGAAAATGTGAGCCTTTTGTTTATTGGTTTGGGAGATCGGTCCCTTGTTTATATTAAACCCTGTTTTTATGCTGCCAGTGAGACTGGACGATTCCCATTGGAGAATCGATCCTATGTTTACCTATTTATGCTTTCCATGTGTGAAGTGATCACAATGATCTCAGGTTGATTATAAAGTCTATTTTCTGCTCTCTCTGTGTGAAGTGATTACAATCGATCTCAGGTCGATTATAAAGTTTATTTTTTCTTTCTGCATGTGAAGTGATCACAACGATCTCAGGTCTATTATTAAGTTTATTTTTGCTTTCTGCGTGTGAAGTGATCACAACGATCTCAGGTTGATTATAAAGTCTATTTTCTGCTCTCTGTGTGTGAAGTGATCACAATAGATCTCAGGTCGATTATAAAGTTTATTTCTGCTTTCTGCGTGTAAAGTGATCACATCGTTCTCAGGTTGATTATAAAGTTTATTTATGCTTTTTACGTGTGAAGTGATCAAATCGATCTCAGGTTGATTATAAAGTTTATTTATGCTTTCTGCGTGTGAAGTGATCACAACGATCTCAGGTTGATTATAAAGTCTATTTTTGCTTTTTGTGTGATAGGTGATCGCAGTGGATCCCATGTTTGTTATAAACTTGGTTTCTGCTTTCTGCATGATAGGTGATTGCAAATCGATCTCATGTTTATTATAAACTCTGTTTCTGCTATTTGCGTGAGAGGTGATCGCTGAATAGTTGGTTACGAGTTTCTGGTGTAGATCCGCTGCATGTATTTCTTTACCTTGTTTTTTTCTTGGATAATAGCTCCGTAAGGACAACATCAATCTGGAAGATCTCGACATGTTAAATTGCTGTCGTTGGCCCTGGTTACTCGTTGATAGAGAGTTTCGAGTTGTGTGAGATTAAAATACCCCATTTTCCTTTACTGAAAAGAAAATCCTTATGTATAATTGTTTATACCTCAAGATAATGTCATGTAGGTGGTTATGTGAGGTTAAAATATCCCTAATTACCTTTAATGGAAAGATAACCCATATGTATAATTAATGAAGTTGATACATATAGATAATGTTGGAATTATGTTCAATACCTACGTTGTTGTGTATATTGTAAGGATGTTGTCCTCAACTTATTGCCTTAAATAAATACCTACACCTAGTATGAAGTATTTGAAGGGTATGGCCAAATACCTTATTCAATCTCAATAAATATATTAATATAAGGTTGAAATGAGCGAAAGTTAAGTGTAGTTCTCTAAGTCATATTAGAGTAAGGGAGATATTGATAAATAACTCTACCCTAGTGGATTCATTTCCCAGGTCGGGGGTGGCCTCTCGGTGGAAGAAATATACGCCGGACAGAGAGCCAAATGGTTGGGAGGAAAGTTGTACTTAAGCCTTCAGTCGCCCAAGTATTCCTAGTTCAGATAAGTACTTTTCAATTGTTAAGTTGGTTATAGTTAAATTGTTGTAAGAACATCTATTTTTGAGATACAAGTATTGCATATATTTAATTATATGATTTGAATGATATTTTTTTGATGAGTATTCATACTGATGTTTGAATGTTAAGGTTATGGTCCTTGACTTGAATTGAAGATCATGGTATGTGGAGCTATGTTATAAGATATCCATCATTGTGCTAGTATATGAATGTAGAGATTAGTGCTCTTAAGGTTTATGGATGATGTTTAGAAGGAATATTAATTTAATAGTGATTCTAAATCTGTACGGAGTATTAAGTAGATTCGTATTATTATGTGACATTATTCTTTTATGTGTATTACCTATGGGTTTTACTTAGAAGAATGTAATTATTTCCCTCAAAGGTAACTAAGGTGTATTTTTCTCTAATAAAGCATACTAGATCATTATACCATTAATGATTCACTTGGTAATACTGTACTAAGGGTTTAAATATTTGTGTTGCATCCATACTCCAAGACATTGATCATGTAGACAAAACATTTACCAAAGGATTTAGGCCATGCAATGTTAGTTATTAGATTAAGTCTTTATCATCAGAACATCATAACACAATATTCACATGAGGTTTAGAATAAGTCCATGATGAATTATTTATATTCTTAGTAGTAATGATAAAAGTATGTAAGTATTGCTTTTGTATTTTCCTCAGAGTCTTAGTTGCAAAGTGACTTTATTGTTGAGATATTGTAACTTCAAAGAATATTATATTTGTACTTTATTATTCCGGAGATGATTCATTCCTCCGTGAAGATCTTATTGTATATCCGGAGATGTTTATTCCTCCGTCGGAATGTGGTAACTTGGGTTATTAGACTTCCCTAGTGGGGGTCGGCCCTGTATGTGTTATGTGGGTCAAAGGGTTATTAGACCACCCTAGAGGGGTCGGCCCAGTCAGTTATAATGGGGTATTTAACCTAATGGTTAAATACGAGCCTACATGTACTTGTGTAAAATACATATCAGAGTAGTGTATAAATAGAGGAGGTGTGTTCCTCATTATACACATTCACTCACTTGAGGATAACGCACTTGTGGAGGAGAGGTCTGCTATTGTGGAGGAGGAGATCATGTCTCAGGGTTTCATCTTTGTATATTGCTGGTCATCTTTATTGAGGAAGCTTTGCTGGGTTTTCTACCCCATGAGGGTTTCCCAGGATAAATCTCTGTCTCTTGTGTTTATGCTGTGCTTGTTGTTTCTTCAGTGATCCTGTATATGCTATTATTGTGAAATGGAATGTAATGCTGCTATTTTCTATCTTAGCATCTTGAATTTTAACATGGTATCAGAGCTAACCTGAAGGAAGACAAGGTATGGCACTAAAGACACTTGCTTTACTTACGACAATTTGAAGGTTAGGGTTTTACATAGCAAAAACCAGTCATCGTAGCACTTTCGCTATAAATCCGTTTTGGCGAAGTTTTCGGATCTGAAATTGTTACAGGACGAAGATAAAATCTCCAGGTACCTTGTGTCCAAAGGAAAACCTCTAATTCGTTGTACTTTGTGATTTATGATCTGTACAATATAGGGTTTCTGCCTCTTCTAGATCTGAGTCAAAATCAGGTGACCTTGGAAAAAAGGTCATAACTTGGGCTAGTAAGCTCCAAATGAAATTTCATGAAAAGTGATAGGTAGTAAACAGACTGTACTATCTCAGAAAACTTTTTCAGGGGCCGAAGTTGAATCAGTGACACGTGGCACGCCGTACAAGTTCGCTCTCCTGTATTATCCCATAAACAGGTCATGTTGCGACACTTGGCATAACTCTCTCTCAGAGAATCCAATTGAGGTCAGACCTGTTAGGATGGAAAGATAACAGGCCGAGCTATCTCAGAAAACTTTTTCAGAGGCCGAAGGTCAAACGGTGACACGTGGAACGCCGTACAAGTTATCTCTCCTGTATTTTCCCAAAACAGGTCACGTTGCGACATTTGGAATAACTCTCTCTCAGAACATCCAATTGAGGTCAGACCTGTCAGGATGGAAAGCTAACAGGTCAGGCTATCTCAGAAAACTTTTTCAGACCCCGTGGATCAAAAATTTTGGAGTTACACCAGAAACAATCAGGTACATATTTCTGTCAAAACAGAATTATTTTTTGGTACCTTCATTCATGGCTTCCGGAATTTAGGGCTTTGAAGAAAGTTGGAATTTTTGTAATCGGAGACCACGGCTGGATGCTACTCATCAAAATAGAAATTTAGAGACCAAGATCAGAATTTTTGGTTGGGCAGAAGGCCGGGCTTGATTAGACCCTAGTTCGGGACTTTGATCAGAAAAGTGGAAAATTAGGGCTTCTGTAAAAATGGGAATTTTTGAAATCTGTGACCACGGCTGGAAGCTCCTCAGAAAAATAGAAGCTTAGAGCTTTGGATCAAACCTTTTGATGGGGCAAAAGAGTGGGCTTCATCAAACCCCAGTTCAGGGTCACGTCCGTCGAATCCGAAAGTTTCAAAGGCAAAATTAAGGAGTAAAACTTTGCAGTTTTCAAATTCTGAATATACCAGTTTGATCAGCTCATCAAGGTCCAGTTCTTGCAAATCAAGTGGATTGGGTTAATCCTAGAAGAAGATGGATTGGTCACCTGCATAAGTGAAGAAGTTCCTGTCTCAAAGGGAGATGAGGATAAGGGCTTACATAAGAAGAATACAAGCGATCTCGACAGGTATGACTCATTGAGGTATGTTTCGATATTTGTCCATGATTAAGTTTATGGTATGTTTGTCTTCAGGTTATTACAGTTAGTACAATTTTGATTTTAGATTTGTCGTATAACCTTAACAAAATTATGAATGCATGATAGAAGATATTCATTGGTTAGGGTGTTGACACTTATGATTGTACTAATGCATTATGATGTTGTGTGGGGTTGATGTTGTCTGCTAACAAGATACAGGTACATCACAAAAGACAAATCAGGTTCCATGACCATGAAAACATGAAGACAAAGACTCATCCATAATCTTTGTTCTACTTACGAGGTATGTATGACTTTGTTATATTATGCTTAACCTATGAGACATGCAGGTTCTAGCTCAAGATCTCTAAATCATTGAAGAGATTGTTTAGGTATGTTGTACATAACCAAGTAGGTATACTAATCCAGGTATGTTTCCCATGAATCTTACCTTGTGTTAGGATCCCTTATATAAGTATACTTGATATGATTGGTTATGCTTATTCATAAAGTTAGTAATCAAGGGTTTATGCATGATTTAATTAACCAGAAGAGTACTATGATCAAACAAGAACATGCATGAGTAAAAGAAGACTTACTTGAAACCCTGAATACTAATGATCATGACTATACATATTCAAGATTATTTAGAATTAGAATGTTTTGAGAATATACTAATGAATGAATGTTTGTGTATGAGATCATGAGGATGACACTAGTGCACACTTGAGCATGCACAGTGGTACAGAATGAATAGAAGTTCAAAGGACATATAGAAGATCAAGCGGGAGGCAACCACACAAACATAAAAGATAAGTATTTGAGTTGTTATTTGAAATAGTAAATGATATTTCTTGTATGCATATTTGTATTCCTAGAACATATCATGCTGAGTGCAAACATTCATAGAGCATTGAACATTATACTACTAATATGCATATGATTGGTAAGTTGGACAAACATTCCATTGTTGCTTGTCTAGAATGAAACCTCTTTGCTGACATGCTAAGAGCTGTGCACACTCTCGATAGTATGTTCTGGTAGAGATGGAAGGCATCTAGATAGCCACTGTATGCATACAGGATATGGGAAAGTGTTGTGCCAAAGTATTGGTCAAGATAGTTGCATAACTATATAAATGATATCTGTATGCATAATAGGTTATCATGATTTCATGATTATGAAGGATTACTAATCATGTACTTAATTTTGTTTTGTAGGAAAGATCATGAAGAATAATGAACACCGAACAAGTGATGGATGTTCAACAAGAAGATTTACAAATCAAACAAAATATAGAAGGCTTGTGGCTAGAAGATTCTCTTAGAAAGAGAAAGAGAATCATGATGAGATGTTTGCTCCAAGTGGCTAGATAAGACCATTCTCTTAATGGTGCAATTAAAGAAGAAGTGTGAATCAGGTTATGTATGGGTTCCCAGGATCGATAGTATATTGATGAGAATACATGTGGGGATTGTATCATCCTTGAACACTTGTTCTAAAGTGAGCCGTAGACAGGTGTCTCCGAGAAAGAAAAGGGATTGGATCATCCCTGGACTTTCAGTCCTAAAGAGAGCCGTAGACGTAAGGTCTCCAAGAATGAAGTCCGTAGTGGATAGTTAAGGGGATTGGATCATCCCTGGACTTTCAGTCCTAAAGAGAGCCGTAGACGTAAGGTCTCCGAGAATGAAGTCCTTAGTGGACAGTTAAGGGGATTGGATCATCCCTGGACTTTCAGTCCTAAAGAGAGCCGTAGACGTGAGGTCTCCGAGAATGAAGTCCTTAGTGGACAGTTGAAGGGATTGGATCATCCCTGGACTTTCAGTCCTAAAGAGAGCCGTAGACGTGAGGTCTCCGAGAATGAAGTCCTTAGTGGACAGTTGAGGGGATTGGATCATCCCTGGACTTTCAGTCCTAAAGAGAGCCGTAGACGTAAGGTCTCTGAGAAGTGGGGATTGTATCATCCCCGGACCTTGGTCCCTGAATTGATCCGTAGACGTATGGTCTTCGAGAATAAAGTGATGGGGATTGCATCATCCCGGAACCACTAGTTCAAAATGTACGTGAGGACTGCATCGTCCATGAACTGGGTTCAAAATGTACGTGAGGACTGCATCGTCCATGAACTGGGTTCAAAATGTACGTGAGGACTGCATCGTCCATGAACTGGGTTCAAAATGTACGTGAGGACTGCATCGTCCATGAACTGGGTTCAAAATGTACGTGAGGACTGCATCGTCCATGAACTGGGTTCAAAATGTACGTGAGGACTGCATCGTCCATGAACTGGGTTCAAAATGTACGTGAGGACTGCATCGTCCATGAACTGGGTTCAAAATGTACGTGATGGGATTGCATCGTCACTAGACATGAGACTTGTCTTAAAGTGATAAGGACTAATCATCCTGTAAGTAGATTGGGATTGCATCGTCCCTAGACATGGTGAGGTGTCTTAAAGTGATAAGGACTAATCCTCCTGTAAGTAGATTGGGATTGCATCGTCCCTAGACATGGTGAAGTGTCTTAAAGTGATAAAGACTAATCATCCTGTAAGTAGATTGGGATTGCATCGTCCCTAGACATGGTGAGGTGTCTTAAAGTGATAAGGACTAATCCTCCTGTAAGTAGATTGGGATTGCATCGTCCCTAGACATGGTGAAGTGTCTTAAAGTGATAAGGACTAATCATCCTGTAAGTAGATTGGGATTGCATCGTCCCTAGACATGGTGAGGTGTCTTAAAGTGATAAGGACTAATCATCCTGTAAGTAGATTGGGATTGCATCGTCCCTAGACATGGTGAGGTGTCTTAAAGTGATAAGGACTAATCATCCTGTAAGTAGATTGGGATTGCATCATCCCTAGACATGGTGAGGTGTCTTAAACTGATAAGGACTAATCATCCTGTAAGTAGATTGGGATTGCATCATCCCTAGACATGGTGAGGTGTCTTAAACTGATAAGGACTAATCATCCTGTAAGTAGATTGGGATTGCATCATCCCTAGACATGGTGAGGTGTCTTAAAGTGATAAGGACTAATCATCTTGTAAGTAGATTGGGATTGCATCGTCCCTAGACATGGTAAGGTGTCTTAAAGTGATAAGGACTAATCATCCTGTAAGTTGATTCAGGATTGCATCATCCCTAGACATGGTGAGGTGTCTTAAAGTGATAAGGACTAATCATCCTGTAAGTAGATTGGGATTGCATCGTCCCTAGACATGGTGAGGTGTCTTAAACTGATAAGGACTAATCATCCTGTAAGTAGATTGGGATTGCATCATCCCTAGACATGGTGAGGTGTCTTAAAGTGATAAGGACTAATCATCTTGTAAGTAGATTGGGATTGCATCGTCCCTAGACATGGTAAGGTGTCTTAAAGTGATAAGGACTAATCATCCTGTAAGTTGATTCGGGATTGCATCATCCTTAGACATGGTGAGGTGTCTTAAAAGGATAAGGATTGATCATCCTGTAAGTTGATCTGGATTGCATCATCCATAGACATGAGAGATGTCTTAAATTGAGAGGGATTGATCATCCCATAAGTGGATCAGGATTGTATCATCCTTGGACCTATGTCCTAAAGTGAGAGGGATTGACCATCCCGTAATTGGATCATGTGTGTTGCAGGGTATGCTGCTGTTGTGTATACTTGTATCGGTGTGGATACTTGTATTGATAGATGTATTAGTGAGAATACATGCTTTTGATGATAGATGTATTAGTGAGAATACATGCTTTTGATGATAGATGTATTAGTGAGAATACATGCTTTTGATGATAGATGTATTAGTGAGAATACATGCTTTTGATGATATATGTATTAGTAAGAATACATGTTTTGATGATAGATGTATTGGTGAGAATACATACTTTTGATGATACATGTATTGATTAATGTACTTGTATGGTTGAGGATACTTATGTTGTAGATCGAGATGATCCAGATGCTGTAGATCGAGATGATCCAGATGCTGTAGATCGAGATGATCCAGATGTTGTAGATCGAGATGATCCAGATGCTGTAGATCGTGATGATCCAGATGCTGTAGATCGAGATGATCCAGATGGTGTAGATCGAGATGATCCAGATGCTGTAGATCGAGATGATCCAGATGCTGTAGATCGAGATGATCCAGATGCTGTAGATGAGATGATCCAGATGCTGTAGATCGAGATGATCCAGATGTTATAGATCGAGATGATCCAGATGCTGTAGATCGAGATGATCCAGATGTTGTAGATCGTGATGATCCAGATGCTGTAGATCGAGATGATCCAGATGCTGTAGATCGAGATGATATGACGATGCTGATGATCGTGAGATGACGATGCTGATGATCGTGAGATGACGATGCTGATGATCGTGAGATGACGATGCTGTTGATCATGTGATGACGATGCTGATGATCGTGTGATGGCGATGCTGACAATCGTGAGGATTCAGATATTGATGTTGTTGTAGCTGTTTGAGTGCTGCAGAAGATAAAGACTCAGTACTGAAGATGTTGATGTTCCAGTATTGAAGATATTCCAGTAACTGGTTGAGTTACTGATGATGTTGAGAAAGCTTCCAATGATTTATAGATGTATCATGTATGATGTTGATGACTCCTTGCTCGTGCAGATGCTGTTATAATATCCTTCTCGTTAAGGGGGAGTGTTGAGATATTGTAACTTCAAAGAATATTATATTTGTACTTTATTATTCCGGAGATGATTCATTCCTCCGTGAAGATCTTATTGTATATCCGGAGATGTTTATTCCTCCGTCGGAATGTGGTAACTTGGGTTATTAGACTTCCCTAGTGGGGGTCGGCCCTGTATGTGTTATGTGGGTCAAAGGGTTATTAGACCACCCTAGAGGGGTCGGCCCAGTCAGTTATAATGGGGTATTTAACCTAATGGTTAAATACGAGCCTACATGTACTTGTGTAAAATACATATCAGAGTAGTGTATAAATAGAGGAGGTGTGTTCCTCATTATACACATTCACTCACTTGAGGATAACGCACTTGTGGAGGAGAGGTCTGCTATTGTGGAGGAGGAGATCATGTCTCAGGGTTTCATCTTTGTATATTGCTGGTCATCTATATTGAGGAAGCTTTGCTGGGTTTTCTACCCCATGAGGGTTTCCCAGGATAAATCTCTGTCTCTTGTGTTTATGCTGTGCTTGTTGTTTCTTCAGTGATCCTGTATATGCTATTATTGTGAAATGGAATGTAATGCTGCTATTTTCTATCTTAGCATCTTGAATTTTAACATTTATTGTACCTCAGGTTAATAGTGAACTTAGTAAAAGAAATGGGAGTATCATTCTATTATAATTGGACTATTATGACATTGATCCCGTTGGGAAAAATAAGAATATATTTGGAATAATAACTAATAGGTCTATAAGTAGTTAATGATAATCTTTAACTATATTAAAGGAAAAATTTTACAACCTGTTTTCCGCATAATATCTTAAAGGAACAAATGGGTATGTTACACTCAACATATAATTCCCTTATGATGGATGATATGCTTTCTTTAGTATTTTTAGTAATTGAATGTCATGTTAGGGAATGGATTCATTTATTCTTTTGTTCATGTTAGATTTGGAATGTACAAATGTTCAGTTTATTGGCTCTCATACTCGATCATGGATTTGAATTTTTACTTAGGAGTATAGTTTTTCAAATCTTGATAATTATTATCATCCCACTTTTATCATTGCATAATTTCAACATTCAATTGCAGTGGAAATAAAAACAAGGATCACTAAAATATAACCATGCACAAGGGACACAAAGATTTTACCTTGGGAAACCCAATAGGAAGAAAACCCAAAAAACTTTTCCAACAAGAAATCAATCCAATACAAGTACAATACCAATCAGGAAGATTAGCACAAGAGAGGTTCACCCTCTTTCAAAAGAAACCCTAACAAGGGTAGCGAATCTTCCAAGAGAATAAGAGAACCCCAAAATTATACTTCTTTCCTTAGCTAGGCCTTCCTAGGAGGTGCGCACAAGTGGAGAGAAGAAGATGTGATGTGTTGAGTATAAACAAATGAAGTGTGAATCACTTTATTTATATTCTTCAATTCACGCCTCAGATGGGATGATATCTTCTTAAGTAGATGGCGGTTGATTCTACGAGGCGTTGGGCAGGTGGCTCTTCTTTCTTGTTCGTGTGGCTACGAAGGACAAAGCTTAAGGCCAAATTTAGTCAACTGGAATGTGAAAGCATTTTTACATGCTGTCGGTTGGAGTTTGATTATGGGATTGTCTTAATGGACAATACAAGTTTTTTTGGGCATAAGGACCTCCTCCTCTTGCGGGTACGCCTTCTCCAAAGAATGCTCTTAATGGATCCTTCATTGCTTGTACAAGGTGTGTGTTTGGGAAATAAGGTGGTTCCGAGGGGGTTTTATATGCATAATTGGTAGTATGATCATTTGTCCTTGAGTTTCTGGATTTGTAGCACTGAGAGATTCATGCATCATCCCTCGTGCCCATCTTCGCGGTCAGTCGTGGAGAGATTCGAGCAGGAGGCCAAGCTTTCTAACCAACTCAGGTGATAGCACCCTCACCTCCAAGTCCTCGGATAATTTTGCAGTGCTTACCTCCCATTATGCAACTGAGAATATGGTCTGGGATAATGCTAACTCCGCGGACAACGGCTGGGGGTGCAAAGTCAAATGGTTTAATAATAATGGTAATTCCCCGGGCTTTCAGGTGGAAATGGTTCCTCTAGATGCCCCATTTCTTGCTGGCCATGGAGAGTATTTTTCTCCTGATGGGGTAGATTTAATCGTGCGAGGAGGTTTGGATGAGAAAAATATAAATGTGAAGGAAGAATCAGGCCCTTAGCTTACTGAGCAAGCCACCAACGAGTACTAGGATGTTCTATTCTAACACAGGAGGGAGGTGTAGAACCTCAACTATGTCATGGATCAGTTTAACAAATGTTTGGATGTCCTGGCCTCTATGTTCGATTTCTCAGATTTTAGTAGCTAAGTGAGCTCACTTTCTTCCTAGGACGCAGTGCCGCTTGGAGCTCCAATTATGTTACCTGGAAGTCCAATGAAGAACACTTAAGGTGGGGATGCTGCTCGTTGCATGCATGATGATTCTACAAAAGAAAATGATTTTGCTAGCAAGCTCTAGGTTTGGGATTTAATTTGGCTAGGCTTGTTGTTTTTATATTTTTGCAGTCTTATGGTTTTGGTTTGGCTGGGCTTTGTAGCCGTGTCTTAGGCTTTGTCGTTTAATACTACATGGTCTTAAGTCTTGTGGGAGTCAATGTAGACAACTCAATGATAAATTCCATCCCCTAATTATGTTTTGGCTAGGATAGGTATAGATGGTCTTCGAACAATTGCATGTTTTGTTCTTGGATCTCACAGCCTCGTTGCTGGATATGTAATAGTTTTAGGGATATGGGATGGGTTATGGGATCTGAAAAGGAAACTTTGATTGGAGGTTTGAACATGCGACCTCTAGTGCTCAGATGTAATGCTTTTTTGTTATGATATAATATAATGTTTCTTACCTACAAAAAAAAATATTCTTCAATTCACTAGAACTTTCCTCAATGGGGCCAACTTGTACACTTTCACTAGGGCCAACTTGCTAGTTTTGATCTTCATTTTTCATTTGTATTCAAGATGACTTGTCTTCTTGTCTTCGTTTTCTTTTGGATCTTCTTCAATGCTATTTGGAACTTTTTCAATGGTTTGTCTTGACTTCTTGGTTATTTCTTCATCATAGAAAAACTCTCTTTGTTGATGTCCATCTCCTCACATTCACATGCAAATCACATTCACACATAGAGCTCTAATGTTGATTTGACCATACTATATGAAGTCTTGGACACTTCTTAGAGCCAATGTCAAATTCAACATTAGATTATACTTTGTATATTACACAAGGGGATAAGATCCCCTATAACATAGACAAGTCAACTCACTCTAATTAGAATAAATCACTCCATCACGAGCAATCCCACATAGAGTATGCAATGTGACCATTAGCATTACTTCACTCTTAGTCAATCCACATGACTAGATAGGCTAAGCATCCGAGGCACGCACACATAGTCAATACACATGACTAATAAGGGATGCAACGAGGCTATTCTCTACCAACCATTGGTTAATACACATGACCACTGTGGGAGAATGATTTGCAATTATGTTTTCCTAATGCTAGAACCATGGAGAAACATCAACACATGGCTGACCCTGCTGAAGTAAACATGCCACAATATGCAAGTATGCCTTAAAAGGTCAACAAATATTAAAAGTCCAAGATTCCAAAACAGGGAGATTCTTTAACATCATAAGCATGCACAAAATCCTTCCAACATAAAACTATTCCCCCTTTCGATAATAAGATATAGTTCAACCATATCTTGGAATGAAACAAATGAGTCACAGGGTTTTAATTTCTCTTGAAATACATCTCAGATTTAGGTACCTAGGGTCATTTTCCCAAAAGTATTGGCATTTGAAATGTAAATCACTTTATGATATTTTGGCACTTTCAGTTTTAGCTTAAAGGATCCTTACCATAGAACAGGTTCGGAAAGTTATATAGTTGGTGCTATTTTTCAACTCTCATGTTCGAGTCCATGATACCAATTTTCTTTGAATAATTCCTAGGCACTTGTACCCCAAATCTATGAACACAGTTTAGATTACAATTAGTTGGGATATGACTTACCCTATGATAAGAGGGGAACGCTTATAGTGTGAAAACAATTGCTTTTTGGCAAAAGCTGATACATAAGACTATCCAAATAATGCATCTAGTTGTGAAACTATAGACAGTTAGAGACATTTTCTAATTACCGACATATGCTTTTAGAACCATCAATCAAGCACAAATTTGAACAGAATTGAAAAGCTTCAAATACTAATTGTAGAGTTGGGGTTAGAGAAAGAGAAGTCTTACTACAAAGAGGAAACCAAATTCCCACAAATACCAAATGATGAAACCCAAGGCCCACAAATACCAAATGATGAAACCCAAGGTACACAATTTATCGACGGAGGCAAAATTTAAAACATGAAATGTGAACATTAAACATGATCAACAGTATAAGTTTTCAAGCTATCTGAGATCAAAGAATCAAACAATTGTTTCGTATTGTATTGCTGAAGAAAGGGTTTAAGAAAATGGGAAAGGACAAGGATGAAGGCTCCAAGTTTGGAGTCCAGAAGGGTCCCATGTTGGCTCATACATTCTTCTATCTTATGGTGTCATAGGTGATATCCCATGCATTTTCATTTGTTTTGAATTTACTAATTGCTCGACAACTTGCGAAAGAAGATTTTGTGATTTATGCAATTCAATTTCATCTGCTAGTATACCATTTTATTTATTAGTTGAGAAGGCATTCATCATGCCTGCTTGCGTAGTGATGTAAGGTAAGGGCCTAAGTCTATCTTTTTTAAACAAAAAAGTGTCAAAATATGAAACTGAAACTTGTATTCTTCGCTGGTCGTTTCAAAAGTGTTCTTTGTTTAGTGTTTTACATGTTCTTGGTTTGAGATATGATAATTTTTCTACTGCAAAATTTCTAGTTGTTGACATTCCAATGATTTTGAAGAAGACCTATGTCATGTCCCAAATTTGGAATTGGGTCACAATGGCCTAATCACATTGGCCATATTCATTAGAGTTTGTAAAATTGATGTTAAAGGTCAAATAATTGCCAAGGATGAAAATTACTAGTTTCCTTGGTTTGGGGTGGAAGCTTTGGGATTTGGAATAATGGGGATAATAAATGATGTTTGAACATTAGAGTGGCATAAATATTTAATAAAGGAGCTAAATAAATATATAGAAGTGAAAATCAAAGTGGCATTTGATCATGAAGACACATAGAGGAAGTGGGACCCACATATGGCTAGATTTCCCCACTGCACTTGGCATCATTCTCTCACCAATTCGAATTCAAGGTGAATGGTAACATACTTGGGGGAGTCCAAAAGGTATTATTCATGGCATGACTCATCCAAGGTCGAAATATAGAGTAAGAGTAACTCCCATGGAAGAGGAAGAGGCAATTTGGAGCTAGTGAGACACTTGGGCTAGATTCCCTAGCTCTATGACAACAATGATGAAGATGCTATGACACCTATGACACAAATCAGACCTGAAGGCTGACCTATGACATATATGACATGTCAGGGCTAAAAATAGACTCCAATAGGGCGCTCAAGGGTGTTAGGGCAGCTAAGATGCTTCCACATGTGATTTGGTGGAAGTGGGAGACTAGGAATTGTTGTACAAGTGGCATTCTTTGGAATCTCTTCCAACTTGAGTTGGCATGAGTCTCTTGGAAGGAATTTGACCCATGGAGGACATTATAAATTTATAAATTTCAATAAAAAATAATGAAACCAACTTTTTATCATTTGTGGAATTTTCAATTGCATTTGTGAAGAGGTAGAGCTAGTGGATGACTAGTTGCTTGCCTTAGTCAATTTCGAGGGTGAAAGATTCCCATCCAAGTTGGAAATTGGAAAGGCCATTTAGACCTTTCATTTGGAGATTTAATGGAGTCATTATTTGCAGGTGTAAGCTACAGGGAATCTCATGGTTTCTTCTATTGCAGCTCACTCCTTCAACCATTTCCAGTTTTGATGGCATATTCTTGATCCTTGAGGGAGGGCGTTTTTGGTGAGCTATTGTACTCTTTGGGGGAGCTTCTAATGCCCCATTTATTTTTTAATATGAATTAAATACTCTTTTCTTCATCTCCAAAAAGTTTCAGGTTGAAATTCCAAGTAGAAATGTATAAATCTCAATTTTAATGAAAGAACAGTGCCATTTCCCCACTACCTTGTTGTGAATCAATGTAATGCTGATGATTTCGAATGAATGGATGATTATATGATGAATTTGTGATTAATGTACTGCCATGGATGTATTTTACAAGTTTCATGTACTATACTTGAGCATTTGAAGTATTTTACTCAGTTTAATTGCATTGGGAGAAGAAATAGTGCCATTTCCCCAAGGGTCGAATTGGTGATATTTGCAGTTGAATGGGAGAGGGTTGGAACAGATGTAATAATCAATTAATGGTGCAAATGAGATCTTAATAACATAATTAATACATTCCCTACATATTTTCAGAAATTTGAGTGGGTTTGGAGGCAATTGGGAAGCCATTTTCAGTACTTACCCCAGGGGGATTTGAACCCCAAATTACTAGTAAAATTGCATACTTGGTCCAGAATATTAAGAGAGTTTTCAGAGGTCTTTTGGTGGCCATATGTCATCCCTGAACATCATATTCAAGTCCTAATATCATTCATACACTGTCCTTGAATATTTGAAGGCATTTGGAGTCAATTTGAGACCTAGAGACCAATACTAGTCACAGGGAAATCACTAGTAAAGTTACCTACATTGACCAGAATTGAAAGAGTATTTGCAGAAGTATTTTAAAGGTCCAAAGGCATACCTAAAACGCATATTTATGTTCTAATATCATTCATATACCTTCTCAGAATATTTGGGATCATTTGGGGCAAATTTTGGACCTAGAGATCAAAACTAGTCAAAGGTCGAACTAGGGAAAAAAAGTGGAAAATTGCCATTTTAATAAAATTCCTAACAAGGGACATTGCAGTGGTATCAGAGCATGGTATTGGCACCTGATGTGGTAGAACATTAATGAAGACCAGGAGTCAAAGAAATAATCCACCACGCTTAGAAACTGAAACTGGATGTACTTTGGTGAAAGGGAAGAAGTAGGAGAAGAAGTGCATTCATTGGTCACCATGAGTAAGGATGAGAAAGGAACCTTAGAGGAGAATGAGGAGTTTAGAAAATTACTTAAACCATCCTTTGAAGACAAGTGGAGGAAATAATTTCAAGAATTAAAATTGTTTCTTAGTGAACTTGGAAGCAACTTGGAAAAAATAATGAGCAATGGTTCTCTTTTCAAGGAAAAGGATGAAATAATTTATGTCACAAAAGAGGAACCTAATGTAATTGTGGAACATGAGGTACATGTTGATATGCAGGTTCTTGAAGATGCTACACTAAAACAAGAAGAAGGACAAGCACTTGTCCTTGTTCAAAGGGATTATGAGTTGCCTCATGGAGAGAGTTGCAAAGCCTTGGAAGAGGTACATGATCTCACAATAGTTGGACCAGCCAATTATGGAGAAGATGAATTAAATATTTCAATGGGTAAGAGTTGTAAAGAATTAAATTTGGTTCATAATTCCTCACCCCACACTTTTCCAGTCACATCACTTTGGGATGAAAATTGGATGAAAGGTTTTTTTCTAGTGGTGCCACCTCATTATTTAGAATTGCAGCAGCATATTGCTTTACCTTATGATGATACATATCCTCATGGATGTATGGATGAGACTTCTTTGAGTCCTTTGAAGTCTCCTTGTTTTTCCTGCTCATTATTTGGTTCAGATTTTAGTGGAGATTCTTCATTCACTTCTTGGATGAAAGAATGCATGGCTGAATATTTTGATGCATATCACGTTCTTTTGGAGCAGCACTGTCGGACATGGGATCCTCACCTATGTCATTGGAGCATATTTGATTGGTCACTTGAAGATTGTATGCACCTAGCAAATGGTGGTCTACTTACTTGGAGGTATAAACACTTTCATGATTCTTTGATGAAGCATCTTCTTGATGTACATTTTCATTAGGTTGTTATGTACTTTGATGATATATATTTTGTACTCATGATGTTTGGAAGAATGCATACAAGAAAATGGGATCCAGGAATCCTCTTATCTGATGGTATGGGTTGGAGAGCACTTTTAATTGTTGGGGTGCAGTACAAGCAATGGGACCCTGGAATAATGTTTATCTCATTGGTTTGAATTTTTTTTGGGAAGCAAGCAGTATGGGAGATGGATTTCCCATTTAATAAAGTGAATTTTATCAGAGTAGTGCAGCAACAAGCATGGTGGTTCCTCTCTAAAATCTTCAAGGAAACTCAAAGAATCAAGGTTGGGCAATTCAATGGCAACCTCAAAGAATTATACAGGAAGCAGGTTCTTCAACACCCATGTTTGAAATTGCTTGAGGACAAGCAATATTGGGAAGGGAGGATTTTTCATGTCCCAAATTTGGAATTGGGTCACAATGGCCTAATCACATTGGCCATATTCATTAGAGTTTGTAAAATTGATGTTAAAGGTCAAATAATTGCCAAGGAGGAAAATTACTAGTTTCCTTGGTTTGGGGTGGAAGCTTTGGGATTTGGAATAATGGGGATAATAAATGATGTTTGAACATTAGAGTGGAATAAATATTTAATAAAGGATCTAAATAAATATATAAAAGTGAAAATCAAAGTGGCATTTGATCATGAAGACACATGGAGGAAGTGGGACCCACATATGGCTAGATTTACCCACTACACTTGGCATCATTGTCTCACCAATTCGAATTCAAGGTGAATGGTAACATAATTGGGGGAGTCCAAAAGGTATTATTCATGGCATGACTCATCCAAGGTCGAAATATAGAGGAAGAGTAACTCCCATGGAAGAGGAAGAGGTAATTTGGAGCTAGTGAGACACTTGGGCTAGATTCCCTAGCTCTATGACAACAATGATGAAGATGCTATGACACCTATGAAACAAATCAGACCTGAATGCTGACATATGACATATATGACATGTCAGGGCTAAAAATCGAATCCAAGAGGGCTCTCAAGGGTGTTAGGGAAGCTAAGATGCTTCCACATGTGATTTGGTGGAAGTGGGAGACTAGGAATTGTTGTACAAGTGGAGTTCTTTGGAATCTCTTCCCAACTTGAGTTGGCATGAGTATCTTGGAAGGAATTCGACCCATGGAGGAAATTATAACTTTATAAATGTCAATAAAAAATAATGAAACCATCTTTTGATCATTTGTAGAATTTGCAATTGCATTTGTGAAGAGGGAGAGCTAGTGGATGACTAGTTGCTTGCCTTAGCCAATTTCGAGGGTGAAAGATTCCCATCCAAGTTGGCAATTGGAAAGGACATTCAGACCTTTCATTTGGAGCTTTAATGGAGTCTTTATTTGTAGGTGTAAGATACAGGGCATCTCATGGTTTCTTCTATTGCAGCTCGCTCCTTCAACCATTTCCAGTTTTGATGGAATATTCTTGATCCTTGAGGGAGGGCGATTTTGGTGAGATATTGTACTCTTTGGGGGAGCTTCTAATGCCCAATTTATTTTTTAATATGAATTAAATACTCTGTTCTTCATCTCCAAAAATTTTTAGGTTGAAATTCCAAGTAGAAATGTATAAATCTCAATTTTAATGAAAGAACAGTGCCATTTCCCCACTACCTTGTCGTGAATCAATGTAATGCTGATGATTTCGAATGAATGGATGATTCTCTGATGCATTTTTGATTAATGGAATGCCATGGATGCATTTTACAAGTTTCATGTATTGTACTTGAGCATTTGAAGTATTTTTACTCAGTTTAATTGCATTGGGAGAAGAAATAGTGCCATTTCCCTAAGGGTCGAATTGGTGATTTTTGCAGTTGAATGGGAGAGGGTTGGAACAGATGTAATAATCAATAAATGGTGCACATGAGACCTTAATAAAATCATTAATACATTCCCTACCTCTGTTGAAATTTGAGTGGGTTTGGAGTCAATTGGGAAGCCATTTTCAGTACTTACCCCAGGGGGATTTGAACCCCAAATTACTAGTAAAATTGCATACTTGGACCAGAATCTTAAGAGAGTTTGAAGAGGTTTTTTGGTTTCCATATGTCATCCCTGAACATCATATTGAAGTCCTAATATCATTCATACACCTTCCTTGAATATTTGAAGGCATTTGGAGTTAATTTGAGACCTAGAGACCAATACAAGTCACAGGGAAATCACTAGTAAAGTTACCTACATTGACCAGAATTGAAAGAGTATTTGCAGAAGTATTTTAAAGGTCCAAAGGAATCCCTAAAACACATATTTATGTTCTAATATCATTCATATACCTTTTCATAAGATTTGGGATCACTTGGGGCAAATTCGGGACCTAGAGATCAAAACTAGTCAAAGGTCGAACTAGGGAAAAAAAGTGGAAAATTGCCATTTTAATAAAATTCCTAACAAGGGACATTACAACCTAGGTTTTTACAATAGATTTAATGTGGAATAAAAACAATTAATAAAATGGAATACTTTAGTCGAATAATGGTTGAATTGGATTCTCAATTAAGCCAAAACATTCTCTTATTTGAGGAAATGAAAATTTTGAATGTATTAGAGGAATGGGTTAAAGCCTTTGTTCCATACCATGGAAGGGATCTTGTATTGAATCCCAATTTTATTTTCCTTATTGCTCTATAAATTACCTTCAAGATATAGTGATAAATAGGAATAAATCCCGACATAACAACTCCTCGTAGTGGAGTTGGGTAACATACATATAAGATCACGAGGTGGGGTTAAAACAACTTATGATCTAAGGACGTAATGAATAGCAAGTAGTGTTTAGCAAATGATAAATCGTTATTTATACTGGCATTAGGATAGGACAGTGTGTGGTGATTAGCATGCCGTATCAAGAATATGATGACATGCGGTATTTATCATGCAGTTTTCTTGTTCCAAAACGATGTTTTAAAAATGATGGTAGGCGATATTCATGAAGATATTTCATGATGTCCTTGGGTATAGTCCAGTTGGGTTGGAAAACTTATAATAACATATCCACATACCAGATGGATGTTTTCGTGATCTTTCCATAATATTCGATGTGATATCTTAGTGCTCCTTGTTTAGATATTTTTGCATTGCTAGTGATTCCATTTTGTATATACCTGGTATTAAGATGATTACCATGATATGGGTATTCATGATGTTATATAGTTCTTGCTGTATGGTGTTGTTAGGGAAATTATCCTATAGAAGGGGAGATACTACCAACGTACTGATATGAAAAACCAAATATACAATGTTCTGCACATACATTTACTAAGAAAAGATATTCGGGTTCGAAGGATGTATACCTTATTCTGAAGGTTGATCCAAACCTTTCTCCTTCTTGCTCTTCAACGCAACAACCTGAAAAACAACCCTAGACCTTCCTCAAACTAGTTTGAGTACAAATAACAGATTGAAATTTGCAATAACATGAAACATCAACTTGTAACCATATTTGTAACATGTAAGAACAAATCATATTGGGAAAGGAAGAATATATGATCTTTATTAATTCATAGAACAAGTACATAAATTATACCTGACTACAACAGGCACCGTTGTAACCAGAATCTGAGTTCTTGCTCCTCTCTCTTGAGTTGGAATTCCTCCAGCATTACATTACCAAAAGTAGGCTCCCCTTATCCAAGGCCCTCTTCTTGTATTTATGGCAAGAGTAGGAGGATAAGTTCGAAGGGTGGTTGGAAAAGGTAGTTGGAATAAATACCAAAACTAATCCCTAGTTAGCGTTTTTATATATTTTTCGAGTTTTCTTAAGATACCTGCGACTATGATATAGGGAAACTAGCGAGTGACTCGCGATTATCCCAACTTGCATATAGCGGGTGCAACTTTTCAAAATATACTCGTGGGTTGTCAGTATAGACACCCGCGGCTGAACCGCGTGTTGGCAAGCATAAGAGTTGAGATTATGCTCTAAAGTAGGGAGAAAAAATATGTTTTGAAGAAAAGGACTGCAAGGCTCATCTCTAAGTCATCTAAGGTCAAGCAAGCTCTTCCATCCATAGTGTCCTTTTGTGTGACCGACAAATAAATGTGTTCACGGACGAAGAAGTGATATTTTGACCGATAACATATGCCCCCTAATGTATGAGGTCCGAGGGAAACAATGGCTAAAATACATTACAATCCACTGAAGAGGAGGAGCTAGGAAACCACAGAATGAGATCACAAACGGTACCTGAAACAAAAACAAGGTCAACCATTGATTACAATCTTGATATCAGGAGATGTTTAGAATGGTAGAACATGATCTCCAATACATAGAAAAAAGATGCATATAGCATGGACACTGAAATACAAGCGTGGATCCATGTCAAAAACATGAGATCATAGCCATAACAACAAACTGGATCTATGTCTCATCAAAAGCCAAAAATGGGTGTGGCTCAGTCTTGCACAGCTTGGGAAATAACAAAATATGATGATGCTATTATAGGCCCAAGGTCTTCATCCAAACCGTCTCAAGGTATGAGTTCTAACCATGCGAATAAATGAGTTGAGGTCGAACATGCAGGACACTGTTTGATTACCGGCCATTGATGTGGACCGTTAACAAACACGAGGGTCACCCACCAATAATGAGAATGGGGCCCAAGGTACCTAGTACATTCTAAGAAGTGTGAATAAGGGGTATTGAAGTCTAACACTTGAAGAATCTATCGAGTAGGAGACATTGATGAATTCCCACTACTCAATAGCGAGGGAAATTTCCACTGGTGACTGCAATCCCCAAGGTACTACCGAAATATCTAAACTTCATTTCCAGAGCAAGATGATTTGAATTCGATGGGAAGAAGTCCGTTGGAAGGGAGGCCTTAAGGAATCCTCCATCATCCAACATGAGATACAATCAAAGGTTGATATGATCTGGAGTAGGATTGAATACACGATGAAAGATACTGACATTAAGGAATGTTCGACACATGAGGTCAAGGCAACTGCAGAATGGCCGACACATGTTGACACATGTTGTATCCTTGAACAATGAGAACGACACAAGAGTGACTTAGGTAGCTTTGAGGATAATGGGACCATGATATAAATCTGTAATGTAGGAGACATTAACAGATTCTCCATATGATTGGAAGAGTAACCAATCGAAGGAGTAAAAAATCTGAGATCATGTTTTATCCTAAGGCCAAAACTAGAACCCAACTTGTTTTATAGACTCAAAAGGGTGGTTTGTTCAAGGACATAAATGACTTGCTGCCATTAGATTGAAAGATAACTGATGTTCTTCCCTTCCCTTTTCTCTTTTTGTTAGAAAATGTCTTTCTTGTTAGTTTTAATGAGTCCAAGAAAGCAAACTCAATAGTCCTTCATTTTTGAAACAAGCTCGAAGAAAGAGGGAGAAGACTGCTTGGTATATAAGTCCAACCATGTGTGATTTAACGAGTCCATGGGAGGGAAACTCAAGACCTTCTTCATGTTTTAACAAGTTTGAAGAAGAGATAGACTAGTACTCGATAACATTGATCCATGGATTTTAATATCGAGCCTGGATTTGTTCATGCTCGCCGGTGTTTTCAATTTTAAGGAGTCTGAAAAACTTAAACAATAACTCCATACACCCACTCGTGGATTTTAATATCGAGCCCGAGTTGGTGAATGCTTGCCGGTGTTTTCATATTTAAGGAGTTTGAAAAACTTAAACAATAAATCCATTTCACATCGAGCCCGAGCTGGTGAATGCTCGTTGGTGTTTTCATATTTAGAGAGTCTGAAAACCCTAAAGAAGACTCCTGAAGGTCCTTTTTTGTAAGGTTAGTCTCCTCACCCGAAAAAGTGTAAAACAATGAGAGAAGAACTCTTCTATCCACACATGAATAGAGTATACCGTTTTCGTAAGTAATCCAAAAAGATCCGGAAAAGGGGTAAACTTATATCTAAGTGGATATATGTTCAAGTCCTTTAACGAGTTTGAACGAGACAAGCATACTCGACAATCTTGTTAAGTTTTAAAGAGTCTAACAAGGGCTTAAAAGACTCTATATGGAACATGGAACTTAATATTAGGTAAAAAAGATATACAATGTATAATTTCCTTGATACGTCAACTGATGGAAAGGATATAGATAACATGAAGACCACCGGATTAGTAGAAAATTGTTATATCTTGAAATGACACCTCTCCGTCCGTGACGACACTTGCTTCCCTTGGTCGCATGACGACACTTTTTGAGATCAAGTTCAGTCACACAACAGGACATTTGTGGATGGAGGAGTCATTTGGGACACTAAAAATGGTTGAAATTACCTCATTCTTGACCCATTTGATGCATATGACCCTTAGGAACATTTTTCCAGACCAAACCATCTCCTGAAAATGAGCAGAAAAGCCTGTTTTTGGCCATTTTTTAACATGAGCGTTGGTACACAGGCATGATAGTAGCATGTATACCCTACTGAGCGTGACTCCACTATTGAAATAGTAGCGTTCAACTCCATATATACTCGACATTGTCTACTGTAGAGTAGCGTACACCCCTGTTTTGGTCAAAATCTCAAAATTCGAGTAAGTTAAGTTGGTTGGGAAACCTCTTGAGCAGTTATAACTTCTTTTCCTATCCTTCACTGACTATATAAGGAGGGTAGAAGGGCCATGTGAGAGGACTAAGCCCAATTACAAAGTTATGCTGGAGGAATGGAGACCCTCATCCCCCTCCCTTGTGCTTCAGTTTTGGTAAACCTTAGCACAGTTGATTAGAGGCTGGAATCCTTGGAGAACGGAAGCAGGAGACCTTGAATCTAGGTTTCATGAAGTGCCAAGTTTGAAAGAAGGTATAACTGTATGTACTTGCTTTCATTCATTAATAAATATTAGACATTCTTCTCTTTCCAAATATGACCTATTAATGTGTCTCAGATTTGATTACAGTTTGTTTATAATCTGATGTCTTCTTCTATTATGAATATCCGTCTTATATATGTCGTCAAATGTATTTGAGAAAGGTATCAAGTTGTTTTGCAGGTCTGGGCATTGCGACATTGGATAAGCATTGAAGAGCGAGGGAGGCAAAACTAGGATTAACCTTCTGAATGAGGTGCCTACATCTCTAAACCCTAATCTCTTCATTTACTTGTTGTACTTGCAGAGTGCTTGTAAGTCTATCTTTATCACCGTAAGTTGGTAGTTTCTCCCCTGAACTATAGGTGCATTTTCCCCACAACAGGGAGACTTAGGAGTGATGAAAATTCCTCTTAAGCCTGGTGTGAAGCCTGTGAAGCAAAGACCGTATAGACTAAACCCACATTACAAAGAACGAGTTAAGGAAGAACTCGATACGATGCTCGATGCAGGGATAATTGAGCCGGTTGAAGAATCTGAGTGGATAAGCCCGATGGTTATCCAGGATAAGAAAACAAAGGGTGAGATCAGGATCTGTGTGGATCTCAGAAAGCTGAATGACGCTTCGATGCATGACCCATTTCCTACCCCTTTCACAGATGAAGTGCTTGATAATGTTGGAGGGAATGAGGCATATTCTTTTACTGATGGATTCTCTAGATACCATTAGATCAGGATTGATCTTGCAGATAGGCACAAGACTACTTTTGCTATAGAATGGGGGTCATTCCAGTACATAGTGATGCCTTTTGGTCTGAAGAACGCACCTGCCATATTTTCTAGAGTGGTAGTCACAGCATTTAAATATTTCATACATAAGTTCTTAGAGGTTTATTTTTATGATTGGACTATTTTTGTCTTACTGAAGAACCATGCTGTGAACCTTAGGACGATGCTGGAAAAATGCAGACAGAATCAAATTTCATTAAATATGAAGAAATGTGTTTTCTGTGTTCCCTATGGAATTTTGTTGGGACACAATGTGTGCAAACAGGGCTTGATGGTTGATCCTGCGAAGATCGCAGTCATTGTAAACTTGCCCACGCCAAATTCAGTCAAGCAGCTGCGCACTACATTGGGGCATACCAATTATTACAGAAAGTTCATAAAGAGGTATGCACAGATAACCGCAGCTATGGATAAGCTGTTAAAGAAAGATGTGCCGTTCATCTGGAATGAAGAATGCGACCAAGGCTTCGACACATTAAAATAAAAGATGGTCACTGCGCCGATCCTAGTTTTTCCAGATTGGGAGAATTCATTTCATGTCCAAGTTGATGCTTCGTGTATAGCATTGGGAATGGTACTTGCGCAGCTAGGGGAGGGAGGTATCGATCTTCCCATTGCATTTTCCAGCAGAAATTTATCATCCACTGAGAAGAACTATACCACTACTGAGAGAGAAGGACTCGATATGGTCTATGCGCTGCAGACGTTTAGGCATTACTTGCTTGGTGCGCACTTCTCTATGTTCACCGACCATTATGCTTTGAAATACCTGGTCAATAAGCCAGTGTTAGGGGGGCGAATATGCAGATGGTTACTACTCTTTCAGGAGTATGATTTTGAAGTTGTTGTTAAGCCAGGAAAGTTGAATTTAGGACCTGATCATCTATCAAGGATTGAGTCAGGAGAGGAACCTACGAACCTGGAAGACAATCTTCCTGATGCGTAGTTGTTTGATATACAGGTTTCTGATGATTATTATAAGGATATCATTGAATTTTTGACTATTGGGTTCTCACCCACAGAGTTCACTACACAGCAAAAGAAGCAGCTGGTAGTGCGAGCCACAGACTTCACCATTATTGCGGGCCAACTATACAAGTTGGGACCCAATGAAGTACTGCGTAGATGTGTATTAGAGCATGAGAAACCATTCATATTGGCTGATGCACATTTAGGAGTAGCAGGAGGTCACTACGCAGGGAGAGCTACTGCGCAGAAGATATTGCGCGCAGGTCTATGGTGGCCTACAATCCATAAAGATGCGAAGGAACATTTCCAGAGCTGCGATGTTTGTTAAAGGACCGGAAAGCCATCGTGAAGAGATGAAATGCCATTAATTCCACAGTTGACATTGCAGGCCTTTGAGAAATGGGCCATTGATTTTGTGGGACCTATTAACCCCCCAGGGAAAAGAACTGGTGCAAGGTACATTATTACTGCTACTGATTACCTCACTGGATGGGTTGAAGTGAAGCCAGTGAAAGATTGTAGCAAAGCTACAACCACAGAGTTCATTTTTGAAAATATCCTTACAAGGTTCGGATGCCTGAAGATTTTGATGAGTGATCAAGGAACTCATTTTCTAAACAGAACCATTCAAGCTTTAACCGAAGAGTTCCACACTCATCATCAACGCAACACGCCTTATCATCCATAGGTGAATGGACTTGTTGAAGCATTCAACAAAGTGTTGGAGAATGCACTAACCAAGATATGCAACGTCAATCGGGACGATTGGGACCTGTGCATTTCATCTGTATTATGGGCATATAGGACTACCTGTAAGAAGTTAACAGGCCATACACCTTTCATACTGGCTTATGGGAAAGAGGCAATAATTCCCATGGAATATATCATTCCCAGTTTGAGAATAATTGCATTTACATGCATGGCAGACCGCGCAGTGCTAGAAGAATGGATCCTACAATTGGTTGGGCTGGAGGAGGATCGCTTTGTTGCGGGCTTCTACCAACAAGTACAAAAAGAGTGTGAAAAAGCATGGCACGATTGCCACATCAAGAAAAAGTCTTTCCAGGTAGGTGGTCTAGTCCTCTTGTATGATAGCAAATTCATGAATATTCTTGGAAAGTTTAAAATGCATTGGCTTGGCCCGTATACTGTAATGCATGTTACTAATGGTGGCGCAATTCAGTTAGATACCTTAGTCGGACATACCTTGCTAAGTTTGATAAATGGAATCCGACTAAAGCTTTACCGCGATAGTCCAGCTTCGCCAAATCCCATATGATCAAAGGGAGGCGTACCACGCAACACTGCTGAAGCTGCGTGCGCGCGCGCGCAAAAAAAAAGAGCACAAGTCAAGATCCAAATCGTGTAGATAAGGCGGAACCATAGTCGCCCAGAAGAGCAAGTAGAATATGCACCCGAAAGCGACACTCATACAAGACCGCCAGCACATCATGATGGAAGCCATTACCATTGCAATCGTCGGCCAGTTAATGGGCCGTTAACCAAATTGGCAGCACTAGCAAACTTCAAACTTTAGGGAAGATGTGACATTTTGGAGCACCATAAAGGCTGAAATAACTAACCCAGTACCAAAATCTGACTGATAGGTCGAGCAATTAATGCTCACCCGAGGGAGTTGATAGTCTGGCCAACCTGGAAAATTTTTGCATTTAAGGAAACAACATTGTCATGATGATGAGGATCGAATGGTAGGGCCAAGATCATAGGCATGGGAAGGATATTGAATAGGGAATTTAGTGCCTCGACAACCGCCGAATGCCATGTTGTGGACCAGCCGAGGCTATAAATAAATCCTCATTCGGACACTTATCCACTTTACGAAGTATTGTGCATTGCTTGTTGGAGCTACTAGAGAGCCGAGTGAACTGAGCAGTGTATGAGCGAGCAGGTTGATTTGCAGGAAGTGCTAAGGAGGTTTCAACAATCAGGAATTCTAGGATCTATGACAGTGATGAAGGGAGTCTCTTCCAGAATCTCAGAAAGGCAGGATGACAAGGGGAAGCAACCAGTTGCAGGGTAGGGAGGGTCAGATGTACCAGCAAAGTAGAAGTCGACCAGAGTTCAGAACCAACCAATTTATCTAGTTCCAGACTATATCCCTCCACAGAAAGACGATGCACCACTGGTGCATCTGGATAAAAATGATGTATATGAAATCCCGGTTCCAATTATTTCTACTCGGGTGAAGGTTGTTGAGAACCTACTGGGCGAAGTGCCGAGTTGCAAATTGGAGGACCATGACCTACTCGAGAACACATTGGAAAAACCAAAGAACTATCTGCAGTTTCGACTTGATGGATACATCGACCAGGTAGTGGATGATCAGATTGGCGTCAAAAGCCTACAGCTCCAAGATTGGATAAAGGCCCTCCAACCATTGGGGTTGCTCAACCTATTACAAATGCTGCATTTCTCTAAAAGTACCGAGTTTTTGGCGGTCGTGCGCACATTGCTGTCTTGTGTACATGAAGGATAGTTATGGTTGGATACGCGTGTCGATATCAGTATAGATCTGATACATCAGACCACGAACTTGAATAAGCGCGGCAAGGACCCTACTGAACTAATGACAAAGAGGATACAGGATAGAGCTCTCTCCGCCGAAGTTGCGAAGGAATTTGGTGTGGTCCGGAAGGGGCGTGGATTCCCAACCAATGATATCAATGATTGCGCAACAAAATTTACTGTTCAGTTGCTCGCAGGCAAGGTACTATGCAAGTGTCAGCCGCCTGAGGTACCAACGATCGTGATCAAGTTGGCATCAAAAACATTGCATGGAACACCTTATAATTGGTGCCAATATCTACTCAATGAGTTTCTAGCAGATGTTGAGGACACCCAGGATGATGGAATAAAATTTCATTTCGGTTGGCTAATCATACTGATAGCCTTTGTAGGTTGGAAAGAGTCGGATGGGTATCAGGGTGTCCCAACATTAGCAGGACATGGCTGTGGGATGCACTTCAGTAACCTATGGGCGAGCCCGAAGGAGTCCAGACAACGGCAGGCAATTGAAGTCTTTCACATGTATTATCACTAGTTGCGCGATGCGATTCTTTCAATTCCATGAATCGCAAGACCATTGACCGATACATACACCTACATCATGAGGTTTATGGCGAAGAGGCATCAGCCATACATTCAACCTAGGGATGACACAGAGGAAGAGTTGTGGTATCCATGGTTTTATTGACTGGATCAGGAGATGATCGAGTAGATGATAGAGCGATGGGATACGTACTGGAAAGTTCCTGCATCACGGGATGATGAATCTGATTACGAACAACTTGTCCAATCCATATCAGAAAAAATTAATGTAAAAGACTCAGATGAGGAAAGCAAAGAGGAAGATAAGGAAGAAACGAAAGCAGACAATGGAAAGAAGAACGGGGGACTACCAGCCGGTACTCCCATTGTTGAAGAAAAGTACCCTGCTCAAAGTGAGCCTATAGAGTCAGCAGAAGGAAAAAGGAAGGCCACGGAAAACCCCGTCGAACCAAAAGGCCAACGAAAAAAGAGGAAGTCCGAGAAACCAAAGTTCAGCCCGCAGATCCATTTGGATGATTGTGAGATAATCGCAACAAAGGTACAAGAATCCTGGGAGGAGACCCACGTGGAGAAGGAAGCCAAAAAGGAACAATTACAGATAAGCATGATCCAATCTATGGAAACGATCAAGACAATGGTTGTGCAGATAAGTTTGGGCCATCAGTCATCAGACTCCAAAGGAAGGGTAGGAGGAATGAGTGCACAAAAGCTGCCACCACACACAGTAAGCCCCTACCCCAGGGTTGTGCATACTAACCGATGTATTTCAATTTCCCGAATGATACGGTGCGCGAGGAAATGAAAAAATCAGCACATTTTGACCTCAACATTGGGTCATTACCGCTGGAGGACCTGAATGAGCTACACCTGCAATTTTCAGAGGAGATACAAGAAAGAGGCATTGCCTCATATGACTAGAGCATCCAACTGAAATAAAACATTGAAGAGCTCAGGCAGGAATCCGAGTGAAAAGAACAAGAACTATTTGAAGTCTGTGAGAGGGACCGCAAGATCAAAGAGACTGTCTCAGCGGTATGCGCGAATATCCACGAATGCGCAGAAGAAGATGATGTAGAGGATACTATAAAGAATCTTGGGGAAAAGGTAGAAACCCTCACATCATATATGATGCAGATGGAGACTTCCTATAAAGGGAATATTGTGGAATTGGAGGCTAGGCACCCAATTATCCCACCATATCAATGCGCGGCTCCAGCTGAGGAACTACAAGCAACCATGGATAGCATTTCATCGTAAGTGATGAAGTGCCAAGATTTACTTGAAGGAGTAAATACAACACTTACAGGTTTGAATGAGGATCCCATCCTTCAAAGAATAAAGGGGGATCTGCAGTGGACACAACAACAGGTAGAAGCTGCAAATGCAGAGTTAAAGACTTTGCCGGCCATGGAGAAAATACAGAAGTACAATGAAATCAAGGAGCTGTAGAAAGAGCTGGTCACGCTTAGAGAGAAAGAGGCTGCTACATCTGACAGGTTGCAGCCCATTGAACAAGAATGCCTCAAGCTGATGCAACAATTTGATGAGAAGTTCGTAGAACTTCAGGCGGCGGAAGGCACCATGAAGGAATAGGTGGCCAAAGAAAAGGTATCGCATGCCACTTTGGGGACGCTTTGAGGATTTGAGAAGAAGGCCAAGGACATGGTTGCAGAGTTAGCAACTACTCTGCAAAATTTTACTTCAAAGATAGGTACACCGGGGGATGCGACACCATTGTCCGCAAGTGGAAGTGGCTCGGGACGTGCCATAGGTGAGTGTTAGGAGAATGTTGGGTGGGGCCCAAGTTGGAAGATTTGCACAAGTGATGAAAAGTGCGCATTGCGCGTCGTTACAGGGAATGGGGGCAATTCTGATAAATGTACATGTCGTGCATAGGCAATAGCTAAAGCAGGATTGTGTAGTATGCTAGTGCGTAGGAATCGCGCAGGAGCTGTTTTTGGTAAGTTATGCAGGTAAAGGTCAGATGAGGAAGTGACCTATTTTGGGTAAGGGACAGGTTGAAAGCAGAGGAAAGTGACCTTCCAAGGAGAGTGGCGGCAAGCAGTTGAGAAGCTAGGCCACTACACCAATGGTGACAGGGAGGCGGAAGATGCGAAAAGGGACAGGCCATGATGCAGTTGTAACCGTTTTGGTGACTGCGGCTGTCAGAAGAGCATGTGAGTCACGAGTGGCCCAGTTGGAAGGCCTGGAGTAGGCGGAGCAAGTTGTCGACGACGATAGTCAGGTTGGCAGTGAGCCATGCCATGTTTTGTAAACCTAAGGGTTTTTGCCTATGAATTGTAAAGACATGACCTACGGGCATGATCTATAAATAAGGGAATTTTTGTACGGGAAAGGGTTAACTCTTCGTTTGGTCATTGTTGAACATTGTTAGAACCTTTGAGCTTGAAAACTATTGTAAAGGCTCTACAACTGAGTGAGCAGAGACCTATCTAAGAGAGAAGAGAGTCTGCAGTTGAGTGCGCAGACTAAGCACTGTTGTACCCTTCCCAAAGACTAATTTAACAACAATTCTTGTGGACATAGCCTCCATCTGGGGGGTGAACCACATTAAATACTGTGTAGTGTGATTGTTGTGTTTTTTTTGCACTGTTCATTTGCTTAGTATGGATGTTCAATGCTACAGTTATTTGTTATGTGATTGCTTTTATATGTATTCGCCGCAGGAATGATGGGAATAATATGTTAAGTAATACATGTGTGGATGAATGTTAAGTATTCAGCACTTCTAAGTCTTTGAATGCATGAATATGTTGGATAATCATATAGTTAAGCACTGGATTTGGGCGTAGCATTGAAGCATGCAACATTATATGTTTCATTTAATCTCATACACCATAATGATAATAACCCAAGTGTTGATGAATGGATGAAGATCGTTAAGTAAGGTTGATTGGAGTTGATCAAGTCCTGAAGTGGACGCGCGGTCTAGATTATGCGCTAACCCATTGTGAGTGTTACGAGGTAATTTGTTGATAGCTTATCGTCATGATGTAGGAAGTATCCCATATTGTGCAGTATTTGGATGCACTGGTTGCGCAAGCATCTCCGCTTGCCGAAGTATCCGATGTGAAGTAGAGACTTCACGTAGTCTTTTGTCCATAGTTAGAGTCCATGGTTGCGTTGCCCATCAGTCTCTTCGACACTCGCATGACTAGGTTGTGGAAACCTGATTTTGCAACCACCCCCTTAGCTTCACCTCGGGTGAGACCTCAGGATGCTTGCAGTCTGTTGCCGAAAGGGCCGGTGAATAGGGGTTTTGTTGGTTCCTTGAAAAGTGAAGTACCTGGGTCTACATTGGAAACCTATAGATTAGTTACATACACCAACATTCCTTGTTTGGAAAACTCGACCCTGGAATCAAGTCGATATGATGGAATATGATTTTCATCTGTGGCAATCCTGTCGGTGCCTCATCGACCATTATGCTCTTAAACTTGTCGAGCATATTTTAGAATTTGACCAAAATTCTCTCTTTCATCAACCTTGACTGTTTTTCCTCCTCTACTAGGAATTCCTCACCGAGCAAATCAACACTCGCTTCTCCTGATAGTTTCTTTTGCCTTCCTTGCAGTTGACACGATCCTCCTACTTTGGCTTCAACATCCTCCGCGTGCCATTTTTCCACACTATGACTATGTTGGATCGACCATCATATATCATCTTTCGATCATATTTCCATGGCCTCCCTAACAACAAATGAAAAGCGTCAATTGGGATTACGTTGCACAATACACTATCTTCAAGCTTTCTCACTTTAAAGTGAATCATTCACTGTCTGGTTACCTTCACATGGTGTCCTTTCTGTAACCAGGATATATTATATGGATTTAGGTGTTGTTGAAATCTCAAACCCAACTTGTCGATGACCTCTATCGACACTAAATTCTCTGTAGTTCCACCATTGACAATGGTCTTGCAGTATCTGTCGACGATCACCACTTTGATTCGAAAGATGGCCTTTCGCTGTGCCGGCTCCTTCTCTTCGCGCTTGTCGTTCTGAACCAACGTTATCTTGGTCATCATGTTTCAAACTTTCCTATACCCTCTTCACCATTGTCGTATGTCGAATCCATCTTCTTGTCGCCTTGATCATCTCGTCCACGTCTGGGTTTCGAATTCTCCGCTCCATGTAGATTCTCTGAGCATTCATAGGATTTGTGTCCCACTTCATGATAGTTATAACAGACAATCACTGGTCTGTCAGCTCCTCTCTTTTCCATTGGACCACTTCGACCAAACACACCCCAATTGCGAATCTCTCGACCATCCTGTCGGTTTCCTTGTGCTTTCTCTCTGTTCATTGTCCCTTCCACATGTTGGTTGTCTTCAACGATTTCTCTCCTGGTTCTGCTACTTTTTCCATTCGTGGAAAGAGTCTTCTCACCTCGACCAATAATCCTTCCTCTGGTCGATGAGGTTCTTCTCGACAAATTTTCTTCTGCCTTAAGATCTAGTTGGTAGGCTTCCCCAACCATTCTGAACTTTGACATGCTCAAATCATCTTGTATGACATACTTCAATCCATTTACATATCTTATGACTGCTTCTTCGCCTTCATTGGTTTGACTGGATCTAATCGACAGTCTGTATAACTCTTCCGTGTATTCCTTCATGGTCATCTCTTTTTGTCGAAAGTTTTATAACTTCCTAAACAAGGAAATCACTTAGTCGCTAGGCAGGAACTTCCCTTTCAGCTTGGAAACCATTATGTCCCAAGACTTGATTTTCTCCTTGCCTTTCTTGACTCTGTGTGCCTGTACATTGTCCCACCAAAATGAGGCATGACCCTTCAACTTTAGACATGCAATCTTAACCCTATTAGGATCCTCTATCTTCTTTATGTCGAAGTATTTCTCCATTTCTCTGAACCAGTCCATCAAATATTCTGGATCCAGACTTCTCGAGTAGGTAGGTATGTCCATTTTTTCCTTACCCCTCATCTCTATCAGAAGCTTGATGAATTTATCTTCTAGTTCTTCTTCCACTGCTTCCCGAGATTCCACTTCCTTGAATTCCTCGTCGCTATGGTCAAGTGCATCGGGAATGCATCCACACCTTTGGATTTCTTTGATCACTGCGACCTCATTGGTCAAGCTTCTCATTGTTTGCATGCACTCGTCAAACGTTTGTTAAATTTTGAGCATTAATTCACAATACTCTAGGATCTTTGCTGAGAGAATAACATCTACAGTATATCAATGCATGACAATCACAATATGACAAGCATCACAAGAATCAAAAGCATAAGAGACAAGAGACACAGAGTTTCCGTGGGGAAAACCCTAAGGTGAAAAACCCCACAACTTCCTCAGAGATAGAGAGAGCAATGGCTCAACCAAAGTACAACCAAATAACACTGAGATAGTCTCCTAATAGCAGATGATCCTCCTCCTCACTAGTGCGCCACTTTTCAAGTGAGAGTGAGTTACTTTTCTGAGTGTGTAAAATAGAGATTTCCGATCTCTATTTATACTAACCTTTTTTCCCAGTGACCTTATGGGGCCGACTTGTCTATATAGATACATCCACATTATATTATATATAATTCAGGGCCGACCCCACATGGTGGTCTAATAACCCATCGACAAGTACACACACTTGCGACACTTCCTTAAAGAGGAATAACACATCTCTTATAAGGGTACAATAAATATATATAAAATACACAGATGAAATACATTCCGAAGTTACATATACATCAACACTCCCTCTTAACTAGGAAGGTATTTCTCGACACAGATCTGCTAGACAAGTCTTCTTCTTGGGATCGTCGTCATTGATGTATCATCATCATCATCATCATTACTGTTGCTATCTCAACCAATCTCTGACTCTACTCGTCATAGGAAGTTCTACAGAGTCAGTCCTTTTTCATACTGGATGTAGGCCCACGATCTGCAGGTCTTCATCATCACTGGCCATACCGTGGAAACCTCAGGACTTATTATGTGCGTCACAAAACCTGGCTGCAGCATCCCATGCTATTACGAGCACACAACTCTACCTGTAGGATCTCCCAGGAGCACATCACATGTGACCCATCACAAAACCTGGCTGAAGCATCCCAGGCTATTATGAGCGCACGGCTCTACCTTTCGGATCTCCCAGGAGCACATTACATGTGATCTCACCACAAAACCTGGATGAAGCATCTGAGGCCTTTTTCATCCTGTCCAGATCTCCCAGGAGAAAATTACATGTGGTCATGGCAAAACCTGGCTGAAGCATCTGAGGCCTTTTTCATCCTATCCAGATCTCCCAGGAGCAAATTACATGCCATAGGACAAAACCTGGAAAGAGCATCTACCAGATATCCCAGGGCACCGAATTACATGCCATAGGAAAAACCTCAAAAGACTATCTACAGATCTCCCAGGGAAAAAATTATATGTCCTCCCAAGCAAAACCTCGAAAGAGCATTTGCCAGATGTCCTAGGGCACCGAATAACATGCCATATCAATATACATGATCTACCTGATCATACAATGTATCCATCTGATACATATACAGATACATGGTCCAAGCATCCAACATGATGCATATACAAAATACATACACATGATCCAACCGATCATATCCAACATCCAACATGATGCATACATACATATGAATGATCGAACTGATCATATCCAGCATCCAACATGATGCATACATACATATAAATGATCCAACTGATCATATCCATCATCCAACATGATGCGTACATACATATACATATAAATGATCCAACTGATCATATCCAGCATCCAACATGATGCGTACATACATATACATATAAATGATCCAACTGATCATATCCAACATCCAACATGATGCGTACATATAAATGATCCAACTGATCATACAAAGCAGAAACTAGAACATCATCCTGATGCTCATCAACATCCAACGCTTACATCCACAGCCATGTAAAGGATCCTCCTTCCAACATGCTTGGAATGGCTTCAGTAAATGTGTCCATCACTTCTTCCTCGAAGTGTCCTCGATCTGAAGAATGCCAAGCCTCTTTCTGAAGTACTCGAACTTCACCCTGGCTAGTGGCTTCATCAACACATCTGCAATCTGCTCGTCCGTCGCAACATACAGGAGCTTCAAAGCTCCTCTCTGCACCATATCCCTGATATAGTGATATTTGATCTCTATGTGTTTCAACCTATCATGAAACACTGGATTTTCAGACAGCTTCACACAACTCTGGTTATCACAGAAGATACCAGTAGCATCCAACGGGAGATCAAATAACTTAGACAGTAGCTTCCGTAGCCATATTGCCTCACAACTAGCTGAACAGGCTGCAACATACTCTACCTCAGCTGTACTCAGTGCTACACAGGACTGCTTCCTGCTAAACCAAGAGATCACACCTAATCCCATACTGAAGCAACACCCAGATGTGCTCTTCCTATCTGCAGCACTGCCAGCCCAATCTGAATCAACATAACCCTGCAGGTTAAACTTTTGATTCGCTTCATACTTGAGCCCAAAATCCACTGTACCCTTCAGGTACCTCAGAACATGCTTTACAGCAACTAGGTGAACACTCCTCAGATCCGTCAGGAACTGGCTCAATGTGTTCACAGCAAAACAAATATCTGGTCTCATGTTCGTCAGTTACATCAAGGACCCAATCATCTGATGATACAAAGAGACATCAACCGGCTCAGATGAAGCATCACATAGAAGCTTCAGATTCGATGCCATAGGTGTGGCCATGGCCTTGCAATCCATCATCTCGAATCTCTTCGTGATATCTACTGTGTACTTCCCTTGACCAAGGAAGATCCCACCTGCATTCTACCACACCTCCATACCTAGGAAATAGTGCATCATTCCCAAATATTTCATATCGAATTCAGCAGCAAGCTTCCTCTTAGTATCTGCAATCATTCTGTCATCTCTCGTTACAAATAAGTCATCCACATACAGGAGTAGAATCACAGGATTCCCTTCCTCAACCTTGTAGTAAAGGTTGGAATCTGCTTTACTCTTGGTAAAGCCCAAACTAGATAGGAAACTGTCCATCCTACCATACCAGGTTCTGGGAGCTTGCTTCAAGCCATACAAGGATTTCTTCAATCTGCACACATATGACTCCCTGTCATGTATTTCAAAACCTAGTGGCTGCTCCACATATACTTCCTCTTCAACTACACCATTCAAGAAAGCAGTCTTGACATCCATCTGGTGTATTTTCCATTTCATTGCTGCAGCCAGGTCAAGTACTGTTCTGATGGAAGTATACCTGGCTACAGGTGCAAAAGTTTCTTCATAATCTATTCCCTCTTTCTGAGAGAATCCACGAGCTACGAATCTTGCCTTGTATTTCTCCACACTGCCATCTGCAGCATGCTTGATTTTGAAGATCCATTTAGAAGTTACAACTGACTTCTATTTAGGTCTTGGGACAACATCCCAAACATCATTCTTCATTATTGATTGATATTCCTCAACCATGGAATCCTTCCATTCTTTCTTTCCCACTGCTTCTTCATAACTGGAAGGCTCTTTGTTCATAATGTCACAGAGTAAAGCAACATAGCTGGTATGTGATCTGGTTCTCTTCTTTGCTCCGAGTTCTTCTTCTGGAATGCCAAATCTTTCTGCATCTTGAATGAGCTCTCTAGCCCATGCAGGTTTCCTCTTGTGAGAGTTATCCTCACGGGGTGGCTCTACAGGTTCTTGTGGATCTTCAAACTCACGAACAACTTCTGGAACTGCTTCAGTCATGGTAGTGTCTTGAAATCTGGTTTCCTTAGGTTCTTCATAAACTTCGATAGGTGCCTTCCTTGATTTGATGAATGCTGAGTTTTCATCAAATGTTACATCCCTGCTGACATCAATCTTCTTGAACCCTGGAAAGTATATTCTGTAAGCCTTCGAGCTTTCACTGTAACCCACAAAGATACCCTTCTTTCCTGAAGGATCTAGTTTAGTCCTCTTTTCCTTTGGGACATGAGTATATACTGAACAACCAAATATTCTGAGATGACTGACTTGAGGTTTCTTACCATAAAAGACCTCTTCTGGTGTCTTGTTGTCCAATATCTTGTGGGGTGTTCTGTTCTGCACATATACAACTGTTCTAGCTGCTTCTTCCCACATATGCATAGGTAGATCCTGGTCATGCAGCATTGCCCTTGCTGCTTCCATGATAGTTCTATTCTTCCTTTCTGCAACTCCATTCTGTTGAGGATTATATGGAGCAGTCAACTCCCTCTTAATCCCCGAATCACTACAAAGCTTCTTGAAGTCACTTGAGGTGAATTCTCCACCATTTTCGGATCTGAATGTTTTGATCTTCTTGTTAGTTTGATTCTCCATCAAGGTTTTGAATTCCTTGAATTTATCAAACACCTCATCTTTGCTCTTCAAGAATTATACCCAAGTCTTCCTGGAGAAGTCATCAATAAATGAGACATAGTAAACATACCCACTCAGGGAATTGGATGACATAGGACCACATACATCTGAGTGGATTATTTCCAGGATGTCTTTTGCATTGCTTTCACTGCTTGGGAAATCCTTCTTAATGTTCTTACCTTTTGCACATCCTTTGAAAACACCTTCATGTTTGGTCTTGATTTCGGGAAGACCCTCTATAGCCTTGCTTGCAATTGGAAGTGCTCTATAGTGCATATGAGCAAGTCTTCTATGCCAAAGTTCACTTGGCTCCATGGATTCATGCACCATGGCATGTTCAGGTTGTCCCTTCAATTTATACAAACCTCCCTCTTGCTCTCCAATCACTACTGCATCATCTATGTTCTTTCCCTTTGGCCACATTAGGACTTGTCCATCCACAAATGCAACCCTCATACCTTTTGCATCCAATGCAGAGATGGAGAGTAAGTTCTTCTTGAGCCCAGGTACATGAAGGACTTCTTTCATCTTCAAGGATTTTCCATAATCTAGGTTGTAGGAGGCTTCACCACTTCCTTTGATTGGGTATTGATAATCATCCCCAAGTTTCACCTTATGGGGTGATTCATGTTCAGATAGGTTCACAAAAGATTCCTTAAACCCAGTCATGTTTTTGGAAGCCCCACTATCAATTAACCAATCATTACAACCATGAGAGATAGTACCTGTAAGAGCAGAGATCAGAACATACTCTTCTTCACTTGATGAGTCATCATCATTATCACTTTCTGCCCTAGCCTTCTTCTTTGGGGGTTCATCATCCTCAGCAGCATGAGCATGAAACCTTCTTTTGCTACCCTTCTTCTTTTTGTTGGAGTTGTTGTTGTCCTTCTTCTTCTTGGGACAATTTATGGCAATATGTCCTTTCTCATTACAGGTGAAGCATATTCTTCTTTCTTTGAAGTGATGTGAAGATTTCTTGTAGTGAGATGGCTCTCTCTTGAACTTCCCTTTCTTGGTGTGAGCTGTGAGAGCTTGATCTTCATTTCCCATCTTTTCTTTTCGTGCCACAAGCCTTGCTTCTTCTTGTGAACATTCTTCCCGTAGTCTACTGAAGGAAATCAACTTCTTCCTTTCACAAATTCCTTGGATAAAGGAATCCCATGACCTGGGTAGGCCATTTAGAGTGGTCATCACCACTTCACCATTCTCCACCATTTCATCCACTGCTTCTAGATGTTCCTTGATCTGGGAGACCCTTGAAAAATAAGATTGAATGGTTTCTCCATTATGAAATTTTACTCCTTTCAATTGGTTCCGCAGGGTCATCTTTCGATTTATGTTCTTCCCTTCAAACAGCTTGGTCAAAGAGTCAAACATCTCCTTGGGTGTCTTAAGAGAAGACACATGGGGTATGAGATGGTCTTTGATAGAATCAACAATGATTCTTTTTGCCTTGACCAAGTTCTTCTTGTGCAATGCCTTGGCCTCCTCATCCTCTGGGATAGGGATGTCTTCTTTCACATATGAGTCCAACTCATTCTCTTCCAGGATTAACCCAATTCTATACTTCTAGGCTCGGAAGTTATCATCCCCTTCAAGCTTATCCTCAAGCTTGGTGTGGAGAGACATCTTAAAGAGTACTTCAAATGGAAATATAAAAGATTTAGATCTTACCACTTGAAGTGCTGAAAACTGGATCTGGTCCTGGATTAGGGTTTGTCAGAGAAACCCTAAAAATTCAAAAAGTGAATTTCAAATTTCTGAAAGGATAGAAATATGCGCCTTGATGAGCTGATCAGCCTGGTGCATTCAGAATTTGAGATCAGCAAAGTCTTGCCCTTTAGAATTGCCTTTTTGTCCTCCCGGGTTCACTAGGGAGAGCCCTGAATTAGGGTTTGAGTTTCCCAGAGATCTACCTAGCCAAAAATCTCGATCCAAAGCTCTAAACTTCGATTTTTGCAAGGAGCTTCCAGCTGTGTCTTCATATTCTAGAAATTCCTATTTTTGTGGAAACCCTAATTTTTAGGGCCAAATATGAAAATACTCAGAATTGAATTCTGATTGGACAGATAGATGCGCCTTGATGATTAGAGTCAATCTATTATACTAATTTTCAAAAATCTGTGGAGAGAAACCCAATAAACAAGGAACTCAAGCTTCCGTCATTGCAAAATGTCTTCTTCTCAGGTTAGCTCTGATACCATGTTAAATTTTGAGCATTAATTCACAATACTATAGGATCTTTGCTAAGAGAATAACATCTACAGTATATCAATGCATGACAATCACAATATGACAAGCATCACAAGAATCAAAAGCATAAGAGACAAGAGACACAGAGTTTCCGTGGGGAAAACCCTAAGGTGAAAAACCCCACAACTTCCTCAGAGATAGAGAGAGCAATGGCTCAACCAAAGTACAACCAAATAACACTGAAATAGTCTCCTGATAGCAGATGATCCTCCTCCTCACTAGTGCGCCACTTTTTAAGTGAGAGTGAGTTACTTTTCCGAGTGTGTAAAATAGAGATCTCTATTTATACTAACCTTTTTGCCCAGTGACCTTATGGGGCCGACTTGTCTATCTAGATACATCCACATTATATTATATATAATTCAAGGCCGACCCCACATGATGGTCTAATAACCCATCGGCCAGTACACACACTTGCAACACTTGTCAATCCACATGACGACACTTCCTTATAGAGGAATAACACATCTCTTATAAGGGTACAATAAATATATATAAAATACACAGATGAAATACATTCCGAAGTTACATATACATCAACAACGTTTTGTGATCAAATGTAAATCCCGCGCCTCACTCTCTTCGTCCTACACCACTAACATTTACACCTCACTGTGCCATTCTTTCAACCGTAGCTGAAATCTCCTCTCCTGCAATTGCAATAGGAATTTCACCACACACACAGAACTCTACCCAACCATAGCTCGATTTGTTCACGCACACGTAGGCTCTTCCTGTTCTCAGGATTTTCCCGCTCGACTACCACTTGACACTATGCAAAACGGTATCGAGATTCCTCCTACCTTTAGGATGCTGCAGCTCTGATACCACTTGGTGCAAGGGTGGGTCGGTCGGACCCTCTTGCTTAACTATAACACAAAGTAAACACACAAAACACTCACATAGACTGGATGTGAACTGGAAATGCTAAGAAGTTGGCTTCTATTACTTGAATCAATTTCAAGGTTACATAGAAAGCAAAATAAAACAAGCCGGCCTTAGCCTGTTACAATGTACACAAGTAAATCTATGTTCTCTTTGTGTTTCTCTTCCCTCTGTTTGTGTTATCCTATCAGTATTCCAATCCTCTGAATAATGAAATAAATATCGACCCCCACTCTGTGCCTCTGCACCAGTCTTCTACTCTGCTCGACTGCTATTCCCGAGGTCCACCCTGCCTGGCTTCCTTGACACGTTCTTCTTTGTTTGCCTCTCTTCTCTTGATCCTGAGACCTGCACTTGTCAGTGCCCCTCCAATCTTGCACAACCTTCTTAACTTACATTAACTTCCTCAACTACCCATAATGACTATAGGTATGTTTCCTTGACCTCTGCACCTCTCTGAATTTTCTACAGTTGTTGGTCTTGTCACTGTCCTCTTTCGATTGGTCCACACTTCATCACGTAGACCATTTTAACTCGTCGATTCTTGACTTTACTCATCGACTTCGCGTAGTCTCCATGGATGCCGATCCACCCCATCCTCCTCGCTTGGCCTTTGCCCTGTCTCTGTCAATGTCGCTGTTTGACCATCCTGTCTATTTTTGACTACGTCGACTCCTCTCCTGTCGACCACACTTCGATAGTTTCCAGCTCTACTATCTAGTTTCGACAGCCAGTCTCCTTCGCACCAGTGGTTGTCGGCAATCCCCCTGGTCAACCTTCTTCTATCGATCAAATTCGACTGTTTCACCGATGCCCCGATGCCCCTGCATCATAAATTATGCATTCTAAATTTACATGACTTCATCCGATCATATCTAGGAAAACCATGCATGAAGCATATCCATACTGGAAATTAAACACATTTCCAAGCAACAGGTAACCATGGCATTAAAAAAAAAATCATAAAAAAAAGTTTGAATACTTATCTTAACAAGAAGGCCTAACTAAATTCAGGACTTGGACATTCCTCCTAGCCATAGGCACTCTATTGTATTTAATATCTCTACAGTAGAGGCCACCCCCGCATTGGGGCTATCAATCCACAAGGGAAATGCTTTATAACTTTTCCAACTCTTCACAACTAACTCAACCACTTCTAGATTGACATGGGATTCCTCAGTTGTTGTTCACTCTTCCCCAATCCCTCATGCAAGCCACTAGTGCAGAAACCCCATCCAAATATGTCCCAATTCTCATCACTCATCCCCCATCAACCTGAACAACGCAATGTAACAAACCCAATATCCTTGTTGTATTGTTGAGAAAATGGGGTGTAAAATTTTTCCTCTGACCACCGCCAAGGCATACATTAGCTTTATAACCCTAATCAATCATAATTAAATATTTACATCCCTTACATGTAAACCTTATATCTACCCTGATTCTTTGTCATAATATTTTCTAAGTCTTCAACTATATTTATAAGAGCATGATACACTCATTCATATAACTAAATTTCACTCATAACATGGGGTAAGAGAATATCATTAACATGTAGCTCAAACCCTTACGGAATATCGAAGCCACATCTGCGTCCATTCATCAATTGTATTTTAGGATCCATAAAGATTTCTCACATCCTTTTCACTAATTACTTAATCTCATTTTACCGTTCCTACATACCATGCAAAGACTAGATAGGGATAACACTTCATCCACGAGATCTACCTTCATCATATGATAGTTTACCACATAGTAATGTTAAATTTTTTAGAATTTACTTCAATATGATCTAGGATCTTAACTGAGAGAACAACATGTACAGCATATCTACAGCATATCAATCATGGAGACAATAATGCAAGCACACAAGAGACACAAAGATTTACTTGGGGAAAACCATTAAGGTGAAAAACCCCAATAACTTCCTCAGAGATAGATAGAGCAATGATACAACCAACCAAGAGAGATATCCATAACCTAGCAGCAGATCCTCCTCCTCCATAAGTGCGCCACTCCTCCTTGAGTGCATGTGTGAGAAGTGAGTGAGTAAATAGAGTGCCTCCCGCACTCTATTTATACTTGACTTGACTTGCCTTTTTACCTAACTCATGTAGGCTCGAACTTTACCACATAACATAATGCTGAGTGGGCCGACCCCCAATAGGGTGGTCTAATAACCCTTTGACCCACATGGCCGACCCCCAATAGGGTGGTCTAATAACCCTTTGACCCACATGACTTATACAGGGCCGACCCCAAATAAGGTGGTCTAATAACCCATCAAGTATAAGTTACGACACTTACAATATAAATGACGACACTTCCTTATAGAGGAATAATACCATCTCTATAGGAATACAATATACATATATGTGAAATACATTCCGAAGTTACATATACATCAACACTCCCTCTTAACTAGGAAGGTATTTCTCAGCACAGTTCTTCTAGCACAAGTCATCTTCTATGGATCATCGTCACTAGATAATCGTCATCGAGTCATCATCATCGTCACTGCTGCTACTATCTCAATCAATCTCTGAATCTACTCGTCATAGGAAGTTCTACAGAGCCAGTCCTTTTTCATACTGGATGTAGGCCCACCACCTGCAGGTCTTCATCATCACTGGCCATACTGTGGAATCCTCAGGACTTATTACGTGCGTCACAAAACCTGGCTGCAGCATCCCAGGCTATTATGAGCACACAGCTCTACCTATAGGATCTCCCAGGAGCACATTACATGTGACCCATCACAAAACCTGGTTGAAGCATCCCAGGCTGTTACAAGCACACGGATCTACCTGTCGGATCTCCTAGGAGCACATTACATGTGATCTCACCACAAAACCTGGCTGAAGCATCCCAGGCTATTACGAGCACACAGCTCTACCTATCGGATCTCCCAGGAGCACATTACATGTGGTCCACCACAAAACCTGGCTGAAGCATCCCAGGCTATTACGAGCACACAGCTCTACCTATCGGATCTCCCAGGAGCACATTAAATGTGGTCCACCACAAAACCTGGCTGAAGCATCTGAGGCCTTTTTCATCCTATCCAGATCTCCCAGGAGCAAATTACATGTGGTCATGGAAAAACCTGGCTGAAGCATCTGAGGCCTTTTTCATCCTGTCTAGATCTCCCAGGAGCAAATTACATGCCATAGGACAAAACCTCGCAAGAGCATCTGCCAGATATCCCAGGGCACCGAATTACATGCCATAGGCAAAACCTCGAAAGACTATCTGCAGATCTCCGAGGGCACAAATTACATGTCCTTCCAAGCAAAACCTCGCAAGAGCATTTGCCAGATGTCCCAGGGCACCGAATTACATGCCATAGGCAAAACCTAGAAAGACCATCTGCAAATCTCCCAGGGCACAAATTACATGCTTACCTGCACAACCTGATCCACGGCCACAAAGTATCACCTGATACTCATCATCATCACTGCAACATCCTGCTGCATGTCATCTGGAGAAGCTCGTCATCCACGATCATCTTGATCATACAATGCATCCATCTGATGCACACATAGATACATGATCCACACAATGTATCCATCAATCATACATGATCTACCTGATCATACAAAGATACATGATCCACACAATGTACCCATCAACATACATGATCTACCTGATCATACAAAGATACATGATCCACACAATGTATCCATCAGCATCCATGATCTACCTGATCATACAAAGATACATGATCCACACAATGTATCCAACAGCATCCATGATCTACCTGATCATACAAAGATACATGATACACACAATGTATCCAACAGCATCCATGATCTACCTGATCATACAAAGATACATGATCCACACAATGTATCCAACAGCATCCAACATGATGCGTTCATACAAAATACATACACATGATCCAACCGATCATATCCAACATCCAACATGATGCGTACATACATAAATGATCCAATTGATCATATCCAGCATCCAACATGATGCGTACATACATAAATGATCCAACTGATCATATCCAGCATCCAGCATGATGCGTACATACAGAAATGATCCAACTGATCATATCCAAGCAGAAACCAGAACATCATGCTAATGCCCATTATCCAGCGCTTACATCCACAGCCATGTGAAGGATCCTCCTTCCAACATGCTTGGAATGGCTTCAACAAATGTGTCCATCACTTCTTCCTCGAAGTGTCCTCGATTTGAAGAACGCCAAGCCTCTCTCAGAAGTACTCGAACTTCACTCTGGCTAGCGGCTTCGTCAGCACATCTGTAATCTGCTCGTCTGTCGCAACATATAGGAGCTTCACAGCTCCTCTCTGCACCATATCCCTGATATAGTGATATTTGATCTCTATGTGTTTCGACCTGTCATGAAACACTGGGTTCTCGAAAAGCTTCACACAACTCTGGTTATCACAGAAGATACCAGTAGCCTCCAACGGGAGATCAAATAACTCAGACAGTAGCTTCCGTAGCCATACTGCCTCACAACTAGCTGAACAGGCTGCAACATACTCTGCCTTAGCTGTACTCAGTGCTACGCAGGACTGCTTCCTGCTAAACCAAGAGATCACACCTAATCTCATACTGAAGCAGCACCCAGATGTGCTCTTCCTATCTGCAGCACTGCCAGCCCAATATGAATCAACATAACCCTGTAGGTTAAACTTTTGATTCACCTCATACTTGAGCTCATAATCCACTGTACCCTTCAGGTACCTCAGAACATGCTTTATAGCAACTAGGTGAACACTCCTCGGATCCGTCAGGAACTGGCTCAATGTGTTCACAGCAAAGCAAATGTCTGGTCTCGTGTTCGTCAGGTACATCAAGGACCCAATCATCTAATGGTACATGGAGACATCAACCGGCTCAGATGAAGCATCACATAGAAGCTTTAGATTCAATGCCATAGGTGTGGCCATAGCCTTGCAGTCCATCATCCCAAACCTCTTCAGGATCTCTATTGCATACTTCCCTTGTCCAAGGAAGATTCCATCACTCTGCCACACCTCCATGCCAAAAACAAATAGTGCATCAAACCCAAGTTCTTCATCTCGAACTCGGCAGTAAGCTTCCGCTGCATGTCGGCAATCAATCTATCTTCACATGTAACAAACAGGTTATCCGCATACAACTATTCAAGAAAGCTGTCTTGAAATCCATCTAGTGTATCTTCTATTTCATCACTTTCATATTTCTCTATGCTGCCATTTGCAGCATGCTTGATCTTGATAGATCCATATGGAAGTCATAACAAACTTCCCTTCAGGTCTTGGGACTACATCCCAAACATCATTCTTCATGATCGATGGATCATGGCATTCCATTTCTTCATCCCAGATCCTGGGAACTTCAATATCTTCAATATTTTCAATATATATCTTTGTTGCCGGAACAAATGTTGTAGTCCTTTTGTAGGTGAAGATATACGGTCTTTCCTACAAAACAGGTTAAATTGCATGATTAGAAACATCTCATAATTTTCAGAACAAATTCTTACACATAAAGAAATATGTCATACAGTCATGCAATTATCTTAGCCAATGCTTCAATACAACATTTATCCATATCCCGTAACTTTCTAGATGCCTTCCAATCTCTACCAGAACATTGTTAAGAGTGTGCACAACTCCAACATGTCAGCAAAGAGGTTTCATTCTAGATAAGTAGCAATGGAATGTTGTACAGTGCCATAGGCCACTTACCCATGTATATTAGTAGTATACTGTTCATCAATGCAACTATTCTAATATGCACAATACATATCCTAAGTCTAGGAACATGAGCATATACATCATTGAACAATTTTACTTAAACAAGCAAATATGCAAGAAATGATAATTAAAATACTTATATTTGTTTGTTCATTTGGTGGACTCCCTCTGAGTCTTTGCTTCCTTGCAGGAGCTGTTGGAGTCATAATCTGAAGTAGCTTCTTCTACACCTTTCTATTCTGGAATGTAGAAAGATGGTCAACTCCCTCTGAATATCTGCATCCTTGCATAAACCACTGGAGTGTACTCCTTTTCTTTCGTGCAGGAACAACTGGAGTGTGCTCTCTCTTGATCTTTGCTTCCTGAATTACCTGTTCTTGAACTCATATTCATCCTTGGTCCCTATGCATGCTTATTAGTATCATGATTGAGTTATCCTTGTGATCTCATATAAAATCATACATTCATTAGTATACTATTAAAACACAATAATCTCAAGCATGTATAATCATGATCATTTCAAACAGAAAATAATAAGCATTAGCATTCAAGGTTTATGTAGGATTCTTATGGTTAGTTAAATCATAAGAAACATAACATGTATAAACCTGTAATTACTCAAACCTATGACTCTTCAGGTTAGTTGAATCATCAATCAAGATAAGAGATATAATATGCATAAAACCTATAATTATTCAGACCTATACCTTCATGATTCTTCTGGTTAGTCATATCATCAATTATGGTAAGAAACATAATATGCATACAACCATGATTATTCAAACCTATGACTCTTCAGGAATAATCATTATCAACAACAGTATGAGATCCTAACACAAGGTAGGATTCTAGCTTGATATAGGAAAAACATACCTGGATTAGCATGCTAGCTATTTATGTCTAACATACCCGTATAATGTCTTTTGTTTCTCTTTAGTGACTTGTGCTAGTAACCTGCATGTCTCATAAGTTAACCATTGTATAAACAAGTTATACATACCTCGTAAATGGATATTGTATGAGATCCATGACAATGGATGAATCTTTGTCCTTATGTTATCATGATCATATGTTCTTGGACCAGAACATGATTTGTCTTTATTGGTGTACCTTTCATGTTAGTAGACAACATAAACCTCATACAACACCATAATGCATTAGTACAATCATAAGTGTCAACACCCTAACCAGTGAATATCTTCTATCATGCATTCATAATTTTGTTAAGGTTATACGACAAATCTAAAATCAAAATTGTACTAACCGTAATAACATGAAGACAAACATACCATAAACTTAATCATGGACAAATATCGAAACATACCTCGATGAGTCATACCTGTCGAGATCGCTTGTAATCTTCTTATATAAGGCCTTAGCCTCATCTCCCTCTGAAACAGGAACTTCTTCACTCATGCAGATGATCAATCCATCTTCTTCTAGGATTAACCCAATCCACTTGATTTGCAAGAACTGGACCTTGAGCTGGATATGGGTTTGTCAGAGAAACCCCAAAAATTCAAACTTTGAATTTCAAACTTCCGAAAGGATAGAAATATGCGCCTTGATAAGCTGATCAAACCGGTATATTCAGAATTTGAGAACTGCAAAGTTTCACTCGTCAATTTTGCCTTTGAAACTTCCAGATTCACTGGACGTGACCCTGAACTGGGGTTTGATAAAGCCCACTCTTCTGCCCAATCAAAGTGTTTGATCCAAAGCTCTAAGCTTCTATTTTGCTGAGGAGCTTCCAGCCGTGGTCACAGATTTCAAAAATTCCCATTTTTACAGAAGCCCTAATTTTCCACTTTTCTGATCAAAGTCCCGAACTAGGGTCTAATCAAGCCCGGCCTTCTTCCCAACCAAAAATTCTGATCTTGGTCTCTAAATTTCTATTTTGATGAGTAGCATCCAGCCGTGGTCTCCGATTACAAAAATTCCAAATTTCTCTGAAGCCCTAAATTCCGGAAGCCATGAATGAAGGTACTAAAAAATAATTCTGTTTTGACAGAAATATGTACCTGATTGTTTCTGGTGTAACTCTGAAATTTTTGATCCACAGGGTCTGAAAAAGTTTCCTGAGATAGCCTGACCTGTTATCTTTCCATCCTGACAGATCTGACCTCAATTGGATTCTCTGAGAGAGAGTTATGCCAAATGTCACAACGTGACCTGTTTTGGGATAAAACAGGAGAGCGAACTTGTACGGCGTGCCACGTGTTACTGTTTTAATTTCGGCCTCTGAAAAGGTTTCCTGAGATATCTCGGCCTGTTACCTTTCCATCCTGACAGGTCTGACCTCAATTGGACTCTCTGAGAGAGAGTTATGCCAAATGTCGCAACATGACCTGTTTATGGGATAATATAGGAGAGCGCACTTGTACGGAGTTCCACGTGTCACTGGTTCCACTTCGGCCTCTGAAAACGTTTTCTGAGATAGTACAGTCTGTGTACTACCTGTCACTTTTCACGAAATTTCATTTGGAGCTTCCTAGCCCAAGTTATGACCTTTTTCCCAAGGTCACCTGATTTTAACTCAGATCTGGAAGAGGCAGAAACCCTATATTGCACAGATCATAAATCACAAAGTACAATGAATTAGAGGTTGTCCTTTGGACACAAGGTACCTGGAGATCTTAGCTTCGTCCTGTAACAATTTCAGATCCGAAAAATTCGCCAAAACGGATTTATAGCGAAAGTGCTACGATGACTGGTTTTTGCTATATCAAGCCCTAGCATCGTAAGTGCAACAAGTGTCATACATGCCATATCATGCCTTCTTTCAGGCTAGCTCTGATACCATGTTAAATTTTTTAGAATTTACTTCAATATGATCTAGGATCTTAACTGAGAGAACAACATGTACAGCATATCTACAGCATATCAATCATGGAGACAATAATGCAAGCACACGAGACACAAAGATTTACTTGGGGAAAACCATAAAGGTGAAAAACCCCAATAACTTCCTCAGAGATAGATAGAGCAATGATACAACCAACCAAGAGAGATAGCCATAACCTAGCAGCAGATCCTCCTCCTCCATAAGTGCGCCACTCCTCCTTGAGTGCATGTGTGAGAAGTGAGTGAGTAAATAGAGTGCCTCCCGCACTCTATTTATACTTGACTTGACTTGCCTTTTTACCTAACTCATGTAGGCTCGAACTTTACCACATAACATAATGCTGAGTGGGCCGACCCCCAATAGGGTGGTCTAATAACCCTTTGACCCACATGGCCGACCCCCAATAGGGTGGTCTAATAACCCTTTGACCCACATGACTTATACAGGGCCGACCCCAAATAAGGTGGTCTAATAACCCATCAAGTATAAGTTACGACACTTACAATATAAATGACGACACTTCCTTATAGAGGAATAATACCATCTCTATAGGAATACAATATACATATATGTGAAATACATTCCGAAGTTACATATACATCAACATTCCGAAGTTACACGACTACTACTACTCGAACCAGTCATCTAAGGCCATGAAAGAAGGAAAAATTCAGTGGAAGCAACCTGTTGGCACGCACATGACAGAAGATCCGTTGCTAGATACCAGTAGTCCGGTTGTGGGAAAACCGTGACAGTTTTGTAAACCTAAAGGTTTTGCCTTCATAATGTAAAGACATGACCTACGGGTCTTGATCTATAAATAAGGCAATTTTGTAAAGGAAAGGGTTAACTCTTCATTTTGTTGGTTATTACTAAATATTGTTAGATCTGTAAGATTGAAGTATTGTAAAGGATTTGTAGCTGAGTGTGTAGAGACCTAATTTCGAGGGAGAGAGAAGAGTGTCTGCAGCTGAGTGCGCAGACGAAGAACTGTTGTACCCTTTACTAAGATAATAAAACAACAGTTCTTGTGTACGTAGCTTCCCATCCGGGGGAGTGAACCACGTTAAACCTTGTGTTATGTGATTGTTGTGTATGATTGCCATTATGTTTACTTAAATTACTTATAGTGCATGCATAAGTTACTGTTATCTGATATGTGTTTACTTTTATCTGTATTCACCATGAAAGGGATGGAATAATATGTTAGTAGTTCATGTATGGATGAAGGTTAACAGTTAAGCACCTATAATCCCTTGAATTAATGGATCTATGAGATAACCACATCGTTAATTGTTAAGGTTGAATCGCAGTACCAAAGAACATAGCACCGCACATGCCACTCATTTGCATAAGCTAAGATGTTTATCAGTCTAATTAAGGATGAATGATTAAGGACTATCCAATTAGATTGAATAGAAGTGATTGGGTCTCATAAACGATCGCGAGGTCTAGTTGACACACCATCCCATAAGAAGTGCTGTGCGATAAGCTGTTGATAACTTATTGTCATGGAGTGGAAGTGATCCCCATGCCCAGTCGTTGAATGCACTGGATGCACAACAACCTTGCTCGCTGCGGCATTCAACGCAGAGTAGAAGACCTCACGCAGTCACTAACCACAGTTGGGCAATCTGGAATTGTGCTACGCATTAATCAGTTGAAACACTTGCATTACAAGGTTGTGGAAACTTGATTCTACAACCACCCCCTTCAACATCGCCTCGGGTGAGACCTCAGGCTGCTTGCATTTTGTTGCCGAAAGGGCTGGTGAATAGGGGTTTTGTTGGTATCTTGTACCGTGAAGTACTTGGGTCTACATTGGAAAACCTCTAGATCAGAAGGCAAGCCAAAAAATGGTTCTGTTTCTGTGCTAATACCAGTGATGCAATAGTGTATTCAAAAAAGTAATGTTCGACAGTTGGCATCCAGAAAAGAAAGAGATCTGGGCTTGGTGCGATAAGATCGAAAGTGATTTCGCAAAGAAAGAAAATAGACATCCGCATCTATCTGACGTACAGTGGTTGAACTGATACTTATGGAGGGACATCCACAAAAGTTTTTGGGCTTCGTTTCCAAACGAGCTACACGAGTGGATATCGCGCCTAGCAGAAAGAAAGAATTGTTCCCAAGGCGGAGTACCTATAGAGTGGAGTCCGGAGCTTACTGAATAGATTAAAGCAATTGAAAACCCACTGTCGTGAGCAGTTGACTTCTAGGTTGATAGCATACTAGAAGGATTTGTGACAGAGTTTGCTGTAGATACGCTAAAGTCCTACAGCCAAGCTGAAGCATACTTTTTCAAAGGATTCAGAGGTAAGTTCCTAAACAACCTCAGTTTATACATTAAAATGCTTTTAGCTGAGAAAGGTGTTTTAAGAATGCAACAATAGTTCTAAATCTGTCATGGTAGAGAACATGTACATTGATTTTGACGGAGAAAACCATACTTTGAGAAGTGGAAAGAGATACAAGCTTACTAATGAGAAAAAACCCACATCCTCTAGAAACCGTATAGATACCGAAATTCCATGTGACCTCAATAGTAAGAACACTCAGTTATCAGCGACAATCCAGTGTATTATACCTTAGAATCAATTAGTCCAGAACCTACCTGTTGCGAGTGTTGCACAGCCCATCCCTCAGATCACTAACCTCAACCTATATATTAAAATGCTTTTAGCTGAGAAAGGTGTTTTAAGAATGCAACAATAAATCTAAATTTGTCATGGTAGAGAATACATACATTGATTCTGACGAAGAAAACCATACTTCGAGAAGTGGAAAGAGATATAAGCTTACTAACGACAAGAATCCCAGACAATCTAGAAACCGTATAGATACTGAAATTCCATGTGACCTCAATAGTAAGAACACTTAGTTATCAGCCATAATCCATCGTATTACACCTCATAATCAATCAGTCCAGAACCCACCCACTATGACTGTTGCGCAACCCATCCCACAAATTAGTAATACTAGTAACACTGCAAGACCGAGTGCTCATAGCACTACGAATCAGCCAATTCCACACAATACTATCCCTAGCACAATCCAGCAGCCTGTGTCTAATTTTGTCACAGGCAATCAGTCACAGAATAGTACACAACCTGGAAGGAGAATGATAGATAACGATATAAAACTACCGATATTCAAAGGAAAGGGTTAGGAAGACCCTGATCAACACTAGTTTCTATACGAAGCCATGTGGAGTGTCAAGCACGTTACGGATGATGCTATAAAAAGAGCGCAGCTCATCACTACTTTTAGAGATAGAGCACTGCATTGGTTTATGAAGTATTCTCAAGCACAGCCGAGAACCTTAGCAGACATCAAGATCGTAATTGCAGCAGAATATAAAAAACCCAAATCAAAATCACAGTGCATAATAGAGTTGAAAGAAATCAAGTAGAAACCTACTGAATCGGTATGGGAATTCGACCAAAAATTCAAAACATTGTTGGACCAAGTGAGCTTTGTTATAGCTCCGCCACAACATCAAGAATGGTTCATTGCTGCGCTGTTGCCCCATATCAGACAACCACTGATGCAACAAAAGGTTGTATCTCAAGCTGAGGCCTTGGAGATCGCAATGAAGTTGGAAGCCTCACCAATTGGAGAAAGTAGTTTTAGGATGATACATATCCATAACCAGTTGGCTACCTTGACATTAGAATTACAAGGTATGAAAAATGGAAAAGAACAAAGACATGAAGTTTGGTGCACAGGATGCAAAGGAGAGGGCCACACTAGAGAACAATGCCCCTTATTTCAAGATTATCTTAACAGTGGCGCACCAAACCCAATAAATATGAATCAGAACCAGGCGCCATGATGTGAAATTCGTAGAACCAGAGGACACCGGCCTAAGGATTGTTACCTCATACATAAATATGTCAAAACGTCTAAAAACTTATACTGTAATTTCTGTAAATCAGTTAGACATGATGAGTCTAATTGTCGCGCTTATGAGCTAATGAATGAAAGAAAGCGAGATATGGAAGCAATGCGAGGTGCTGGAATGTACCGCATCAAAGAGGAAAATCAACCAAAGCAAGAGAATACCCACTATGATTAGGGAGGATATAGAGGTCGTGGTGGTGGATATCGCGGGAGAGGAAGAAATACTGGCCAAGCTCAAGGAAGAGGACGAGGCCAGGTCATATGCTATAACTATGGTAAGCCAGGTCATGTATCAAGAGAATGTACTAATCCATGCACCACATGCAATTACTGTAAATCATTTGATCATGTGATTGAAGATTTCCCCATGCTTGAGGTAGAAATGCAGAAGCGGAGAAGAATAGAAACACCGAACCCTAACATCCAGTTGATCACATCAGAGAGCAGACCTACAGGTCAGAGCGTCAATGCAGTAACGCGAAGTGGCGCTGATATATGAAAAGAAAAAAGCACAAAAGCCTCGACTTCTAGAACAACTGATACTAAGAAGAACCCTGCAGAAATAGTAGGAATTAGAAAAGCTCCTGGGAAAGCACCTCCGTTGAACTTACAGAAAAATAAAGAAATATTTAAAGAAGAACGGGACATGTTTAAACAACCACGACCTAGTTCACCAAGGATCCCATTGCGCAGTCAAGAACCACAAATAGAAGACATGCCACTAGCATATGATCAGACGCGCATTGCACCAGATACATATGCTTTTGTTGCGCAGTTTCTACATAGCTGTATCAAGTTATTAAAAAACAAAGACACTCTAATGGAATTTGAAAAACTCATAAATCAATACGAATCATGTAGTAGGAAAGGAATACCACATGGCGCAGTACATAACATTAGGAGTCCCAAGAGAACCGGCAGGGAAATGCGGTTCGCTACATAGATAAGAGACTACGAGATGGACGAAATCATTCTTGATCTTGGATTTGAAGTGAATGTCTTGACCAAGTATACATGGCAAGCGATGGGAAAACCAAAGTTATAGTGGTCACCTATACAGTTAAGAATAGCTAATCAAAGCATAGTTATACCGTTGGGAAGGTTAACCAATACCATTGTCGACATTGACGGAGTGCAAAGTTATGCAAACTTCGAAGTAATTGAAATTGTGGATGATAGAAATCCTTATCCAGCACTCCTGGGCATCGATTGGGAAATGACGAACTCCACTGTCATCAATCTGAAGACAGTGGAAATGATATTTGAAGGCAATGACATAAGGGTCGTCGCATCGTTGGATCATTTGCAGGGGGAGCGATATGTTGAACCTATTCAAGAAGAGTACAGATCTCAAGACCTTGACCGTATCTATAAAATGACAACAAATGCTGTGGATTATACTCATCCTACTGCGGATGGAATGCTCAACTGGTCCTGCGATAGTTCTTGCATCTCAGACTCTGAGGTAGGATTAAAAAACTGGAAACACAGAATGCATGAAGTATTTTTGAGGAGATGCACGACAATTACAAAGTCACTCTGTTGGATTGAAAAGCAGGTAAGTCCAATCCCCACTTATGATGGTACAGCTAACGTCTATTCATTTATCAAAGAATACACTGCAACAGTTGCAGATGAACTTCGCGTCTCAGCATTAGACATGGCACTCCGTGAGACACCTGCTAGATGGTGGGCCACGCATAAAAAGACATTGACAAATTGGGACCAGTGCAGAATCAAACTACATATTAGATTCGCTGATAAGGTTACACTACCATTTGAGAAATATAATGACTAGACAGATATAAAGGATCATATTGCCGCCTGTGCAAAAGCGTGGGAAGAAAGACCACAGACAGAATGTGAACATCTCTTTGTGCATACGTTGGAGGAGCCTATTCCACAGAAATGGTACCTAGAGGAGGAGCTGCGAAGAGGAACAATGGATTGGTCTGTCCTTACTGCGAGTTTCCAAAAGGACTTTAGCTTTGAAGACGACCATCCGACTAGCCAAGACGCGCTGCAGCTTATCAAGGAAAATATATTTACACCAGATTGCATGGAGGAAAACATAACATGAGAAGAGTTTTTTGAAGCAAACAACGTACTTGCGAGTCTACAACTAGATTGGACAGAACAAGTAGAGCAAGTCATGGGCTATTATAACTTAGCTGAAAAATATGAAGATAAGGAAGACAACGATGAGGAGGACCCACGCAATATAAAGATCCCTGAATCTAAAGGAATGCGTGAAGTAGAAGGACCTCCATGAGAGCTTCCTGATATAAGTGGACCGGTTAAAACAAAGAAAGTGAACATCGGTACTAGTGAAGATCCGAAGTTCGCAGCAATAGGAGACTACTAGGATGATGATACAGTTGCAGAGATCGAAGCTATATTACATGAATACCAGGAAGTATTCCCGACGAAGTTCACAGAGATGAAAGGAATTCTAGGAGACTTAGGAGTGATGAGAATTCCTCTTAAGCCTGGAGTGAAACCTATTAAACAAAGGCCATATAGACTAAATCCGTGCTACAAAGAACGAGTTAAGGCAGAACTCGACAAGATGCTCGATGCAAGAATCATTGAGCCAGTTGAAGAATCTGAATGGATAAGCCCGATGGTCATCCAAGAAAAGAAAACAAAGGTTGAGATTAGGATCTGTGTTGATCTCAGAAAGTTGAATGATGCCTCGATACATGACCCATTTCCTACACCTTTTACCGACGAAGTACTTGATAATGTTGGAGGAAATGAGGCATACTCGTTTACTGATGGATTTTATGGATACCATCAGATAAGAGTTGATCCAGCCGATAGGCATAAAACCACTTTTGCAATAGAATGGGGTTCTTTCCAGTATACAGTCATGCCTTTTGGTTTGAAGAATGCACCAGCCATATTTTCAAGAGTGGTGATCGCAGCATTTAAAGAATTCATCCACAAATTTTTAGAAGTTTACTTTGATGATTGGACCATTTTTGGGTTACTAAAGAACCATGCCGTGAACCTCAGAATGATGCTAGAACAATGCAAACAACATCAAATTTCATTGAATTTGAAGAAATGTATTTTCTGTGTTCCTTATGGGATTCTGTTGGGACATATTGTGTGTAAGCAAGGATTGATGGTTGATCCTACGAAGATCGCAATTATTGTAAACTTGCCTACACCAAATTCAGTTAAATAATTGCGCACTACACTAGGGCATACCAGATACTACAGGAAATTCGTAAAGGGGTATGCACATATAACCGCGGCAATGGAGAAGATTTTAAAAAAGGATGCACCATTCAATTGGAATGAGGACTGTGAGAAAGGATTCGACACATTGAAAGAAAAAATGGTCACCGCGCCAATCCTAATTTTTCCAGACTGGGAAAATCCATTTCACATACATGTTGATGCTTCATGTATAGCATTGGGTATTGTTCCTGTGCAGCCAAGAAAAGGAGGAATTGATCATCCCATTGCATTTTCGAGCAGAAAGCTGTCATCTGCTGAGAAGAACTATACCGCTACTGAAAGGGAAGGACTTGCAATGGTATATGCGCTACAAAAGTTCAGACACTATTTGCTTGGTGCGCACTTCTCAATGTTTACTAACCATTATGCATTAAAATACCTAGTCAATAAGCCAGTGTTAGGGGGTATAATATGCACATGGCGCTTACTATTCCAAGAGTATGATTTTGAAATAATAGTTAAACTAGGCAGATTAAATTTAGGCCCTGATCATCTATCGAGTATCGAGTCAGGAGAAGAACCTACAAACCTAGAAAACAATCTGCCTGATGCGCAAATGTTTTCTATTCAGGGTGCCAATGATTATTATCAGGATATCATTGATTTTCTAACTACTGGGTTCGTACCTACTGAATTCACTATGCAACAAAAGAAAACAGCTGGTAGTGCGAGCCGCAGACTTCACCATTATCGCAGGACAACTCTACAAGTTAGGACCTGATGAAGTGCTGCGAAGATGTGTATTAGAACATGAGAAGCCATTTATATTAGCTGATGCGCATTCAAAAGTCACAGGAGGTCATTATGCAGGAAGGGATACTACATAGAAGATATTGCGTGCAGGGATATGGTGGCCTACAATTCATAAAGACTCCAAAGAACATTGCCAGAACTACGATGTCTGTCAGAGGATAGGGAAACCATTAAGAAGAGATGAAATTCCATTGAACCCTCAGCTGACCTTGCAGGCATTCGACAAATGGGAAATCGATTTCGTGGGACCTATTAACTCATCAGGAAAAAGAACTGGTGTGAGGTACATTATTATTGCAATTGACTACCTCACTAGATGGGCAGAAGCAAAACCAGTCAAAGACTGTAGCGCAGCTAGAACCGCGCAATTTATATTTGAGAACATCCTTACAAGATTTGGATGCCCAAAAATTTTGATGAGTGATCAAGGCACCCATTTTCTTAACAGAACCATTGAAGCTTTGACTGAAGAGTTCTACATCCATCATCAGCATAGTATGCCTTATCACCCACAAGCGAATGGAACTATTGAAGCATTCAATAAAGTACTTGAGAATGCGCTAACCAAGATATGCAACGTAAACCGCGATGATTAGGACCTGCGCATTCCATCTGTATTATGGGCGTACAAAACGACATGCAAGAAATTAACTGGACATACACCTTTCAGATTGGCTTATGGGCAGGAAGCAATAATGCCAATGGAATATATTATTCCTAGTTTAAGAATAACTGCATTTATAGGGATGGAAGATAGTGCAGCACTGGAAGAAAGGATGTTACACTTGGTTGGGTTGGAAGAAGATCGCTTCATCACAGGATTTCACCAGCAAGTGCAGAAAGAACGAGAAAAAGCATGGCACGATCACCACATCAAGAATAAGTCTTTTTAGGTAGGTGATCCAGTCCTCATGTATGATAGTAAATTCATGAAGTTTCCTGGAAAATTTAAAATGCATTGGCTTGGACCATATACTATCATACATGTTACTAACGAGGGCGCAGACCAGTTAGCACTTTAGCTAGTGATACACTATCCAATTTGATAAATGGAAGCAGACTAAAGATTTACCGCGATAGTCCTTCTCCGCAACATCTAGTATGATCGAAAAGAAGGGAAAAGTTTCTAGGTGCCAAGTACAGTTGGAATTGGGCACTAGAAATTGTGGAAAATTCTGTACACAAACTTGTAGAGATATATCTATACAGTGCGCAGCGTTGCTGAAACTACGAAAAAAAATAATAAAAATAAGAAAGGAAAAGAAACAATGCGTTGTTGTGACATTCAAAAAGCAACACTGGAAAGAGAAGAAATTATACACTACGAAGTCATTGCGCAGAACCAAATATTTCCTGCCATGCAGTTCGACGCAAGGCTCCAGAAAATAGCTATTACATTGTCGGTCAGGAATATAACCGTTATACAGTAATTTCCTACCAACCGCTCAGGCATTTAAAGCATAGATAGTTGTTCTGAACAGAATTTTGAAGGACAAGACAGAAGGAGCAGCCAGATTTGGCCAATGGATACCACCATTAAATGCTTATCTATCCATTGAAGGGCACAGAGGAGGGTCTACCATGCCTATAAATAACATTGCATATCGTCTCGCGTGTGTATCAAACACTTAGTATTTTCTGCATATACTTCTGTTTGAGCTAGTTTTCATAAGCTGTCCACAACCGTTGAGAGTGTTTGCATGTCTGAGAGCTTTTCATTTGAAGAAGAGTTCACGGTTGAAGAGACTGTGAGTTTGTTCCAACATGGAGGAATTGACGAGTTAATGAGAACCCCAAACAAGAAAGTCATCACTAAACCAGAATAGGGTCCAAGAAGATCACCAAGACATGACCCCTCAATGCAGGACAAAGGGAAAAATCCGGTAATGCCGAGATCAAAACTACCGAAGACAAGTTTGGTAGGGCCAAATAAGCCCCTTGCCGATAAAGAGATACCTTTAACTATGACTTTAGACTATATCTCGCCGCATGCAGTGGATGCACTGGCCATTAGACTGCTGAAGAGTCCAAAGTATGAGATAGCATGTTGGGGTGGACAAAAATCTGTTGGGAAAGATTCCATAATGCAAATGGGAGAACTATGATCTGCTAGCAATGCAGAAGGAGAAGCCAATCGAGCCAAGGTTCCCACAGTTCCAGCCTGACAAATACGTGTGCTTGAATAAGAATGCAAAGGGTGACCTCACCTTGGTAGCCGAGAGTTGGTTTTCCGGAGTAGCCAAGTCGGGGTTTCTCAACCTACTCAGGCTCCCACATTTTGACAGATCACCGGAGCTCAACGTGGTGGTGCGAACTCTTATGGCTTGAATCCATCGGGGATATTTATGGCTAGACCAGAATATCAACCTGACAATTGACTTAATCCACCGTATAACTAGATTAAGCAAAAGGGGAGAAGACCCAAGGAAGTTCTTCCAGGGAACAAAGGATAAAGAGGTAGCCGCATTGATGAAGCAAACACAATCTGTGGTCAAAGGGAAGTGAGTCTTCCAGATGGATGACATAAAGGACCAAGCAATAAGGTTTGTCATGCAGCCGTTAGCAGGAAATTTTTTAAGAAAGTGCATACTGTTATAAGTAAACGCAGGCGCAGTACTACTTGGAGCTGCAACCACCGAGGGACAAGACTTCAATTGGTGCCAATATCTACTAAATGAGTTCCTCGAAGAACTAAATGATACACAAATCAATGGTGGTTACTTCCACTTCACCTGGCTAATCGTACTGATCACCTTCCTGGGGTGGAGGGAATCGAAGCACTATGTTGGAGTAGTCACGGACACTTCGAACTGCAGAGGTGCTCGATATCAGAATCTATGGACGAATTTGAATTCCGAAAGACAACACGAGACATCGTTGGTCTTTTACACATATTACAACCAGCTGCCCGGAGCCATCATCCTTACACCTTGAATACCAAAGGAAGTAACAAGCAAATATATCCGCATTCTAAATTTTTATGTTGCGATGAAATGCATCTCGATTTCAGCTAAAGCACAAACGAAGAATCTTGATTGGTACCTAGGAAACTACCATATGTATGAGGAAGATATTGAGAATATCATGAAGGAATGGCCAGCTGAATTTTGAGTTGAGGTTGTGGACATCCAAAGTGATTATGGCGAGGATAACCCTATCCCATGTCCCATAGTAGAAGATAAAGAGTCAAGCAAAAGGAAGGACACTGGGAGTCTTTTAGGACGCAAGGAAACAAGGAAAAAGCAGAAGTCAAACAAATACCAATTGGACACAGTGCTTCACGAGGATGACTACTTAATGATCGCCACGAAGGTCACTAAACAAATGTAGGAGCTCTCAACCAACAAGGAGAAGAAAGAAAAGGAAATTCAGGACAGTTTGGACCAGAACCTGACCACACTGCAAGGAATTTCCCAAAAATTTGATGAAGTAAGTAGAAGATTACCCTTGCAACGTCAATCAATAGCTGAAGGGAAATTGGCGGGAACTTTGCAGTAGCAAATCACCATTCCCACGAAGTCACGTGTTGTCCATATGCAACCATTATCTATAAGGTTTCCATTACATGATTAGGTAATGCTAGATACGAGGAATGTAGAGCGCGTGGATCTTGATCTTGCAAAAATACCATTTCCAGGATTGCATTACTCGCAGACCCAAGTCTCTGAAGAAATGCATGACAAAACCATAGATGCATTAAAAGGATAGGCGAAGCTGCAAGCAGCTAACAGACATCTAGAGGAAGAGAGCTCATGGAAAACTATGCGATTGCAAGATGGGAATGATTATCGGATGAGATTGGATACAAAGATCACTGCGGTTGCAGATAACATTGGTGAGTTTGAAGTACAACTAGAACCAACAGATACTATTGTCAAGATTGGCGATTTGGTTAATAGTCTTAGGACGGAGAAGGATGACATGGAAATTCTCCACGAGTCGGAGATTGCTGCCTTAAAGGTGCAGATCAATCCACATACCCCATTAGATGAACAATAATTAAGGGAGGGAGTAGTGAAAACCATGACACAGAATATTGCAGCGGAAGTGGCTAAGTGCCAGGGGCTGTTGGATGCAGCATTGACAACCTTCACTGCCCTCAAGGAAGACCCAACATTGCAAGGGGTGAAGGGTGCCATACAACAGAAGCAGACTGCAATGGAACAGCTAAATATAGAAGTAAAAGCTCTCCTACCAAGAGATAGGCTGCCAAAGTACAGGGAAATTAATGCACTGAAAAAGGAAGTACAGGCGTTATGGGAAAAAGAAAGTGAACTGGGTGATAAGTCACAGTCTCTGCTAGAGGATGCTAGCATGATATCAAAAGAAATCGAGGATAAGTTAAAAGAGTTGCGCGAGAATCAAGCGCAAGTGGAAGGACAGATCGACGACGAAATTATGCTGGAAATAATGGAAACAATCCGATAAGTCGAGCAAGACACAAAGCAAGTGGTCAGCAAGCTGTTCAACACATACAATGAATTCGATGCAAAGATAGCTCCGCAGCCGGAAGAATAGCTTGGCAAGGTTGGAAGTGGCTCGGGGACAAGCAACATGTAAGTGTTAGGGGCCTGTTGGGCTTGGTCCAAGGGGGACAAATTTTGAACACAATAAGTTTTGGGAACTGCGAAGCTGAGCGCAACATGGATGGAGAATTTTTGTGAAAAATCAGTTTTGGAAGCTGCGAGGAGAAGCGCAACACTGTTTTGGTATGCTGCGACGATTGCACGCAACACAATGTCAAAAGAACTGCGAGGTCGGTGCCGCAAGGAGTACAGCTCCGCGATGTGCCACGTCAATGGAGATCCAGCTAAGTAGAGCGTGGACGGAGGATGGCAGACAGTTATTTTGGTTAGGTCACAGAAGACCTATTTTTGGCAAAGATCATCGATAACTACCAAGCAGTGGGTAGGTGCAGATCGGGAGGTAGGTGACTGATAACAACAAACATAAGACTACTACTATTTGAACCAGTCATCTAAGGCCGTGAAAGAAGGAATAGCTTGGCGGAAGCAACTTGTTGGCGCGCGCGTGACAAAAGATCCGCTACCAGATACCAGTAGTCCGCTTGTGGGAAAACCGCGATAGTTTTGTAAACCTAAGGGTTTTGCCTTCATAATGTAAAGACATGACCTACGGGTCTTGATCTATAAATAAGGCGATTTTGTAAAGGAAAGGGTTAACTCTTCATTTTGTTGTTTATTACTGAATATTGTTAGATCTGTAAGATTGACGTATTGTAAAGGCTCTGCAGCTGAGTGCGCATAGACCTAATTTTGAGGGAGAGAGAAGAGCATCTGCAGCTGAGTGCGCAGATGAAGAACTGTTGTACCCTTTCCTAAGATAATAAAAAAATAGTTCTTGTGGACGTAGCTTCCCATCTGGGGGAGTGAACCACGTTAAACCTTGTGTTATGTGATTGCTGTGTATGATTTCCATTATGTTTACTTAAATTACTTATAGTGCATACATAAGTTACCGTTATCTGATATGTGTTTACTTTTATCTGTATTCACCATGGAAGGGATGGAATAAGATGTTAGTAGTTCATGTATGGATGGAGGTTAACAGTTAAGCACCTATAAGCCCTCGAATGAATGGATCTATGAGATAACCACATCGTTAATTGTTAAGGTTGAATCGCAATACCAAAGCACACAACACCATGCATGCCACTCATTTGCATAAGTTAAGATGTTTATCAGTCTAAGTAAGGATGAATGATTAAGGACTATCCAATAATATTGAATAGAAGCGATTGGGTCTCATAAACGATCGCGAGGTCTATTTGACACACTAGCCCATAAGAAGTGCTGCGCGATAAGCTGTTGATAACTTATCGTCATGGAGTGGAAGTGATCCCTGTGCCTAGTCGTTGAATGTGCTGGATGCACAGCAACCTTGCTTGTTGCGGCATTCAACGCAGAGTAGAAGACCTCGCACAGTCACTAACCACAGTTGCGTAGTCTGGCACCGCGCTTGTTGGTCTCCTATTATTGGCTGTCCAATACATCATTTTCTAGCATAAAACTTATGAAACCACATGATAAGTTAAGTTTTATTAATGTTTATTTGTGTATGATCATGCCTTTGTGGAGACCAACGTGGACAAAGGTTTGGTAAGTAATTTTTAATTATTTATTTCTTACTTTACCTTGTTTTATGTATAAAATTGGGCTTTTTAATCCTCCGTTTAAATGCTTGGTCAACTAATGGTCGTTGTTTCCTTTGTGCAGTGGCCTCGACGCTCCAGGGTAGATTTACACTAGCTGCACCAGCGATTCGGGGGCTTCGATCCACATTTGGGGTGTCTTTTGAACTTCCATTGTCTTCTAGATATCTATGCAGATTTTCCAGGTGCTGTTTTGGGGATGATCTTTGATCAAGGAGCTATTATCCTCCATTTTTAGCAATGTATGGATCTCAAGCAATCTGGCAATGTCATTTCCGTCCTTGATCAAGACCCTGATTTCGGGATCAATTTCTGAACAAACGGTTGGAAATTTTTCAAAACGGTTCGAAACCCACTTCACAAATGGCCCCATTTACCCCTATCCATGAGCGGTTTTCAGAATTTCTGAACGGATGTGGAGAAATCGATTCCGGAACAGACATGGTTTTGCCAGATTTTGTGTTGGCCGTTTTCTGGGTAGTTGCTCAAATCTCTGCATTCTGGGATGGATCTTGTTCATCTATCCATCTATAAATAATCCTTAGGATGGATACTCGAGAGAAGAGAAGACTGTAAAACTTCATTTTATTAATAAATTCGGGGATTATCTTCATTAAAACTGTGATTTAAGGTTGTTGGGCGTTGAGGGCAGGGCCCGCCTTCAACACCAAACTTTGGTATTTTAGTATTATGCATTTTACAGTAGTAGAGTAACGTTTTCTTCTTTTGATAGTGTTTTCAGAAATAGTAATGGTTTTGCTGATCCGTGAGTGGAAATAAAACGTATGCCTGCGGGTCATTAGTTAATTTCATTTGTATTTTGATCTAGCGCAGAGAACAGATTTGAAAGTGATTTATATTTAAAATCTCCTTTGGTTTTTAGTGTGTGTGATTATTAATGGTTACAACAATGATGAAATGTGTGATAATTTGGATTGGATTTATCATAAAATTGATTTAGTTAGATTGAGGAATGGTGTGTATTTAAGTTCCCTTTCGATTTCCAGTGTGAATCGTGATATCAGCAAACTGGTAGTGAACTCAATTTTAGTGCTGTAGAATCGATTTCATGAAGAATAGATTGTATTTCGTATTTCCTCTTACTATTAGCGTTAGAATGAATAGTGAATAGTTCCATTCTTTTGATTTTTGAGCTCACAAAATTGTAGAGTAGATTTTCATTGCAGTGTGTGGATTTAAAAAGGATTTACTATAGCAGAAGGTTTGAATATTTTGATTTACAAAGCATTTAGGGTTTGTTAAACAATCCTTTTTAAATGGTAACCAAATAGGAGTTGGAGTTGTGTTTCTTGGTAGTGAATGAAGTTTGGAAAAGAGTCATAGTTTGTAAGATTGCTGTAGTTTAGTATTGTTTTGAAATATTGCTGTAGTTAGTATTTCTTAGAAGGATTAGGGTTGTTTTAAAGATTTCTGTAGTTTAATATTGCTGTAGGTTGCTGTAGGTTAGTTTAGGTTTGACAGTAAGATAGTGTCCAGCAAATTAATCTTCTTTTTTCTAGGAGCAGATTTAGCAATCATTAGCATTTGATTTGTCAATATAGTAATAGCTTCATCCATTTTAGTCTTAGTTTGTAAGTAGACTAGAATTCTGAGCAGTGAAACTATTTTTCCCGCACATACAGTGTAGCAGCTCAAAGTATACGTACCCTGGTTGACAATTAATTGAAGGTAAATTAACTAGTGATAATTTTACCCAACAGCGCTGCGCATTAATCAGTTGAAACAATCGCATCACGAGGTTATGGAAACCTGATTCTACAACCACACCCTTCAACTTCGCCTTGGGTGAGACCTCAGGCTGCTTGTAGTTTGTTTCCGAAAGGGCCGGTGAATAGGGGTTTTGTTGGTATCTTGTACCGTGAAGTACCTGGGTCTACATTGGAAAACCTCCAGATCAGAAGGCAAGCCAACACTTTCTAGAGAGGGATCTCTCAATGTTTTTTTATCAAGGCCAGATATATGAATTAAAATTAAGATCAGATTGTTGTTTGGTTGAAGCAAGGTGAACATTCATTGGGAAACGGAGTCGAAATACTTAAGATGGTAAAGTGGCAATGCTTTGCATAAGAATTCTTAACAGAGGCAAGGTAGATACTCATTTACAGTCAAAAATCCATTTGTGTAGTGATATGGAAGAAAATAAGAATAGTCCATTAAATCAGAGCATTATAAGATGAATTATGCATCAACTTTAGTAGAAAAAGGTTTGTGGATGCTTGGAATCATAGAAACAAAGCATAAACATATGAATTCTGCCTCAATGTACACTTATCCAAACATGAAGAGAAAACAATATGGCATAGATAACAAGGAAACATTCACATAAAGAAAAGGAGATACAGACTGCAAAACAAATAACACAAGAATCTCTGCTTCAAATCGCTTGCTCGGCTCTGCACATTTTATTAAAGAAGTAGCTCAAATTTACATAGCACAAGGACTCATAGGTTCCAACCAACAACCCTTTACTCTTCATTACATATGAATATATATAGGAGGTGACAACCTCAGTTCTCCAAGTCGAAATATTCTAACCTAGATTCCAAAACAGAAAGTTGTTACAAAAATTGATGGCACCTATACAAACAGGTCCATACTCTCCGAGAACTAGTTACAATAGAAAAAACAAATGCTGACAAGTAGGCTTAACATCCTTTACAAGTGCCCTCGAGGATTTACTAGCTAGTAACAAACTCTAGCAAATAAACAAAAATCCTTGGTAACTACTTTGTTAGGCTGCAAATCTTCATGATCCTCGAATCTTCATGCATGCAATGTCAACTTGGCCTTTCCATACTTATCAACGAGCTTCCGTTGGTCAGCAACTGCCAACTCTAAGGTGGCCACTTCCTTCAACAACACCCGCAATTCTGTATGGTCTCTGTATGAATAGTTTTGAAGGTGTGTACATGCTTCTTTGAAAACCATGACCAATTCAAATTCCTTTGCCAACTTCTCCACCACTGTTTTTCCAGACAGCGGTTGGGTCATGCCAGTAAAGTCTGTATAATCCAACCTACACCCTATTGACATGTCTTGGTACTCTTTCTGTGTCAGCATGGTACCATTTTCCTCCCAAAAGAGAGGAAATCCCTTCTTAAACAATGGGTCAAACATATCCTTGAAATATTTCAATTGGTGTGCTAAGATATCAATCTTGGCCTGAATAGTATTTACCCGTTGATGTTTATTTATCACCCTCTTGGCCCAAATGATGGTATACAACCTATCCTTTATGCATGTTTCCTTTAATTCAACCTTGATTAAGCCATTCAAGAACTCTATGGCATTTTCAGCACATCCAACAGGCTTCTTGTTCAATTTTTCATTTGCTGCTGTTACACTTTGCTTGGCCAGCTTGATTACAACTTCCTTGTCTAGTACAAAGTCAAGGTAGGGCCTTAACTTGTCTACCTCAGCAATGATGTCATCCCAAAAATTTTGCTTTGCCTCCTGCAATGAAGCTTGACCTGTAGCCTGTTTTATTAATTCATCATACTTAACCTGCAACCCTAGGTACTTAGCTTCCCATGTTTTTCTCTCATGCTCTTCTTCTGTAACCCTGCTCTCTAGATCAATGTTATTCTTCTGCAATTTTACTACTTCTAAGTGTTTTAGACTTTCCTGTGCCATAACCTGCACGATGGATAAATCCACAGATTCAATGGAGGAAGGAGTAGCCATACTTTCCAATTCTTTTCCCTTCTCCTGCAATTTCCCTTCCAACTCCTCAGACTTAGCTTTCCACTTCTTTTCAATCTCCACCATAAGAGACATATCCTTTTGCCACTGATTTTATTTCTCTTCAAAGTTTAGTAACTTGGCCTTACAGTCTGTTAGCTCATTCTTCATCTTTTCTCTTTTCTCCTTGAGCTCTGTCAGCTCAGATGCCTCTATCAACTGGGTGGACAGGATCTTTAATTTCTTCTTCAATGTCCGAATATCATTTTCTTTCTCATCCAAAAGATTTTGTATACTAGCCCTCTTGTCCTCCTGGCTTTCAGTAGCCAATAATGCATTCTGCAGCTTTTTGATTTGTGTCTTGCGGGCCTTGTTTTCCACCTTTTCTAGTCTAAGCTGATTTTGAACTTTATTCTTACGAGTTTGTAATTTGGACAGCTCCAAGGTAGCCTTCAACAGTTTGGAATAGATAACATCCCCAATCTCTTTGTGCAAGTGGATAATATCAAGAACAAGAATATCTTCCAAGTTCATTTTCAGTTCAGTGGATTTGCTTTTGGTAGCTAAGGCCAAGTTCAAGGTGTTCTCGGCATGGCTCCTGCTAGCTACCAAAGACACATCTTTATTGGAAATTTGCCTCACTTCTACATACAGCTTAGACTCTTATGAGGCTGCTTCTGTACTCTCTTTATACTCATTCAACAACTCTTCTATGCTTTTGTCTTGTGTGGAAGGATCAATGGCTGTTTTGTTGAATACATATTCCTTGACCTCGAAGGAAGGAAGCTTATCCTTCACTTGTTTCTTCTTGCCTTGACCAGTTTTCACCGGTACCATCTGCTTCCCAGGTTCTTCTACTTTCTTGATTTTTGAAACTCTTTCTGTGTCTTTATCTATGTCCATGACATCAATGATTTCCAATTTACTGGATCCTCCAAAGCCACTGGAAAGGGGTCTAGTTTCTCCAACTGCTGGGACCAAGCTGGAGGAGCTAGGCAGTGGTGAGGTGGCTTTTGGTTCCATGGAGGTGGAGTCATCCTGTACATCTACATCCATCTTCCCTTTGATGGGATATTCTATCCAGTTGGCAGTCTCTACCATACCTGGAAGCTCAAAATGTATAAAAGATTTTCTGTTACTTTATTTCCTTCTGTCTGAGATGATATGGTGGGGGTCATAGTTGATGGATGCCTTTGTTCAGAATCCCATCTCTCTTACCATACACTCAATGGTTGGAATGGAAGCCTTACTCTTGACGATGAATGGGCCTACAACCCATGGGGATGAAATATCTGAGGCTTTCTTATGATCCAAAAAATGCTCCGCTTCTACTCTTAGCTTCTTCCTGATGAATTCCAATGTAAATATTCTAGGAGTTAGGAAGGCTAGCAATACATAGGGTGAATGAGAAAAACCATAAACTATGATTGTTGTGCTATGTTCCGAGAGGATCCAGTCACCTATCTTCTTCTCAGGAGAAGGTTGCAACATCTCCTTCATCTCTGTTAACACTTTGGGCAGTTTCTTCTGAAAGAAAACATTATAAACCTCAGACACGTGGTTGTTCATGAATTTACTGTAGTCTATGAGCATTTCCTGAGTGAGCATCTTCTCAGACAACTGCAAGTTCTCTTCATTAAAGGACATGAACATTCTCAACAGATTGACTGGAATCTGAAGCTTCTAGTTTTGTGGAAGTCCACTAGCTGAGAATGGATATTCTCAGCTAGGGACTCATCAAATTTAAGGCAAGAACACTAGATGGACTGACTAGGCTCATCAGACTCAAGTGGACATGTGCCGAGGACAAAAATTAGGCTCATTGAAGGCTTAGTGACATACATGTCTGTATCTAATCCTAGGAATTGGCTTAACATAGTTATAACACATTTGGATTCCTTAGTAAAGAGACGGATTTCAACTGGGAAGGCATGGATTTGCAATGGGACACTAGGTTTCAAGCAGGCCCTGTAGAAACTTTGCTTCAATTCAACTGTGGACTGTCTGAAAAAATGAATTAGGGATTCTTCCTTTTATTCTTTGGACTTTTGGTAGAACTCACCTGGGATTGACAGGGCTTTCCTAATAGTGAGGGGATTGACTAGGCATAGGATCTTTGAACTGGATGCATCCATAATTACCCTCTCAGAGGAGGAGTAATTGGTGGTGCACTAGTCGACAAACTCGGGACAATTTAGGGTTTGGTCGACTATAAATAAATGGAAAAATGACAGGTAAACCTTATGCACATCTATATTCCGTTCCCTAATCAGCTTCAATCTATCCTTCATTGTCTTAATGGGGCCATTTGTCAAAACTGTACCATAAACCTCAACATCTTTATCTTCTAACAGTTCGTCTATCTTTTGGTGCTCAAAACCTGGGGGATCTACCTCTCCTAACTCAACCATTTAAATAGTTTTCTAGTGAGACAAGAGGCCTACCTGGTTACTGACAACTGGTCTGAGCTCCTAGCTGAGTTGTTTGCTTCTGCATAGTCGTCATTTGTCGTTTTCCAAATCAACCAGACAAATAGCACATAGATCCCCGTGCATTCCTTTTTTATATTATTTATCCTTTCATATCATCCTTGCACCTTTTGCGATAAAGGAAATATTTGAGCCGTCTGTTATCACCATGTTTTTACAGGGCAAATGGTAGTGTATAATGGGGAAGTTGTTATCACGTGATAAATTTCAAAGTTTGGCCAAGTTTGTTGTTTGGCGAATCTCCAAGTGCTCAACACTGGCCGAGAGCGCATGAACCAAGTACCTACATACAATTTTAAAGCAAAGTTAAAGATTCTTCTTCATTTTGGAATTTTTTTTTTAAAGAAAGGGTCTTTATGACAAAAAGCTTTATGTCTTAAAAGTTTTTTATTTTATTTAGCCTAAACTTTGGATTTATAAAATAATTTTTGGTTTCTTAACCAAAATTGGCTTTCAGCCTTATGCAAAAGTTTTTGAATATTTCATTTTGTAAACTTTTATAAAAAATATAGCCCGAAGGCTTAGCTCAAAGCTCCATCTCTTTGCGACCTACCATATAACACATAAGTCAAGCAACAACCCACAAGCGCCAAGCTTCCAAGAGTAGCCTTGGGCTCACATCATTGAATTTGTTATATTAGCATTGGCATATTTAAACACTAAAAAATAGTGTTTCCTCCTCCATGTGGGATAATTCCTCATATGAAAATAAAAAAAAGACATGCAGTTTGCAGCATCTCAACGACTCACAATCCTAGAGAGAGATGGACGGTTGATATACCATTTCGCATCCTTCACTAGCTCGAAGGTTAACATTATAAAGTGGTTGCGAAATTAAAATACCACTAACCACGTGTCAACACCACAAAATTTCGCAATTCGAAAGGGTGGTAAGGTAAACCACCTTCCACCAATGCGAAACCACCATTTCCGAAGCCCCAAACTCAAGGAAGAAGAGCATACTAGCATGCACTATTCGTTAATAAGTGTTGTGTGCGATGGGGTATATAAACACTACAAGTATTGTTCACTCAACCAATGTGGGATATATCTCGCAAGGAAAATTAAACGGAATAAGTAGAACACGTTTTTTTCTTTTCTTTTATGGAAATCACTGTTTTAGTCATTAACTTAAAAGATCTATTTCCACCAAATGAGAAGGCAGTTTTAGAAACTAAGAGAGGCTTTTCTTCATAACATGCTTATATACAATAACCTCTCTTAGTTTTTAGACAGGTATCACATATTGAGAGAATCAAAATCATCTTCACAGGGTATTTTTCCAGAAATTCGCAATCCTGTTTGAGAAATCAACTTCAAAAGAAGATTCCGATGAGCTGGAGGAGAATCGGAGAAAATGAAGACATGGGTTTTGTCATGAACATGGCCAATTACAAAAACCTCTCTCAGGTTTCACACAACTGTCACCATTTGAGATATGCAGGTGGGGATTTGAAGCCTATTTTTCAGCAATCCACTTCCTGAAATGAAGCAAATAAGTTGTAACTGTTTCTATTTTTAGAGTTCAGTTAGATTTTGAATTCAAGACTGAGTATAGGTTGTTTAACTATATATTCATATGTATTTGATATATTTAGGATTGGAAACCTTTTTGAAGACAAATTTTTTTGTATCGGGTTGAGATATATGTTTTTTGATATAAAAGAGCCATACATAAAATAACATATTTTTCCAATATTAGAGATTCATGTGTTGATCAGAATTACAGTATGTATTTTCTTTCCTTATACGTGCATGTTTACTTTCTTTCGTTATACTTTCCATTGTGTCATATCTTCTATGCTTAGATAAGAGTTTATAGTAAATCGACATTCATATGTTTTATGCCTTTATTTATCGGATCTGAGTATCCATTATTTCTCTAAAGTTGATAGTGGATTCATCTCTTGGTGCCCATTATTGATGGACTGTCTATGTTTCTTTCTAATCACCTGCAAAAATGCGTTGACTGTAATGTGACGACTAACTTTCCTCTGTGAAAATATTTATTGTTGTTTATATGTTGGCCTATAAATTTCATAGTTTCGACTCCATGCCCAATGATTCCTGTGTGAATTTCAACCACATACTTATTATGCAAAAACCCCTAGTTATTATCTTTAGCCATTTACATATTTTTGAGAGAGCCCTCTCTGGTATGGAAAAGACTAATTTCCCTCCTAAAGGTTGGTTTGAAACAATTACCTTAGGTTTATCCTTCCACAACCAAAGGGTAAAATATGAGTGATAACATTTTGGCGCCGTTGCCAGGGAGTGTTAACACCCAAAAAGTGCTCACTAGCTCATTCCCTTATTCACATGACCCATTTGTCCACTTTTCCACCATTTGAGCCTCTAAAACCATCAAAAGGTCACCAAAAAGACCATAATATGAGTGATAACATTTTGGCGCCGTTGCCAGGGAGTGTTAACACCCAAAAAGTGCTCACTAGCTCATTCCCTTATTCACATGACCCATTTGTCCACTTTTCCACCATTTGAGCCTCTAAAACCATCAAAAGGTCACCAAAAAGACCATAATACACCTTTTTTCCCTTCAAAAAATGTATTTTTCCTCAAAAAACACAAAAAACCCTAAAAAAGGGTCCAAAATTCCCCAAAAATATTAAAAGGGAATAAAAATATAAAAAATATTCAAAAAAAGAAAAAGAGGGAAAAAGAGACCTAAACCATGTTGGTTAATACCATTGGTTTCCTTAAAACCATAATGGTATTCCCCATCACCAAAAACTATAAAAAGGTGATAGGGGCTCCTCACTTTCCATCCACATTTCATCCTATCCTAATGCTTCCAAATTCCCTTTGAGAGCCATTGCCTCCCATTTCGAGTTTGAAGACCCCCATTTCAGCATCTTGGAGAAGAGTCCATTGGAGCTTGGAGCACCTCAACCTTGGAGCTGCTCAACGCCAAACATCCTCACCTTTGAGGTAATACAAAAAATCTATTATTTTTTCTCTTGTTCTTTCCATAGATCTCTTGTTATTGATTTAGTTCTTGTTTATTTACACATGTTTATGTTAATGTTAGATTAAATTTACAATTGTTTTTGCTTTTCATTTGAAACTGCTATTACTTTGTTAATAGGTGCATCCTTGCACATGCTTGGTTGAAAAACCAAGCAACAGTTTTTGATGACTGGGTTTCGAGCTTTAAATTTTTGCTTTAGATCTTTGTTTTTTACTTGTTTTTACCATTCCAATTAGTAGATCTGCCATACAAGACAACATATTCATTGCTGCCCTAGTTGTTGGCCCTTTCTATAGCCTTTAACAGATCGAAATTTCACTTTTCGGTTTCGTTTCCGGCGACCTTTTTTCTGTTCTCGCATTGCGGTTTTTCGCTCGACAGTCGCGCGGCTCATCGCGACCTCACAACCTTTTTCCGCGCGACGCGCCGTGGCTTCGCGACCTTTTTTTGCACTGCAAATCACGACCTTTTTCCGCGCTGCATGCCGCGGCTTCGCGGCCTTTTTCTGCGATGCACATCGCGTCTTCGCGGCCTTTTTCCGCGCTGCACATCGCGGCTTCATGGCCTTTTTCCGCGCTGCACATCGCGGCTTTTGCCCTAAAACCCGCGATGCTGTTATTTTTCGCTCGGCCCAATTTTTAGAAAATTTTTTGCTGCATTTTTTGCCCATTTAGCCTATTTTCCAGCATTATTTTTTCTGCACTATTGCAGCAATAGTGAATCTTTTTTCTATTACATATGCTCAAATTAAAATCTTTTTAAAAATTTTCAACAAGTGAAAGAAAGGTTTTTAGCACTTTGTTTAGATCATATATTTCATCTCTTTGCAAATTTTCGAACCATTTTTCTGATTTGCTCAATAGTTTTGCCCAAGCAAGCACTTAGAAATCCATTTATTTCTTAAAATTTTTTACAATATTTGCTTTCCTTTAAAAATTATTTCGAAAATCCATAGTTTTTGAAGTATTTTTGTTGAAGCATTTACATTTCAGAAAAAGCCTTTTATTTTTTGCAAATTGGAATCGCCTTGTTTTTAATTTGTAATCAATCGCCCAAGTGAGGAAAATTCATTCTCAATTAAATAATCACACTTGCACCCAATCTACCACATTTTTAATTAACTGAGCCTTAAAATCTACCTAAACTCAACAAACACTTTAACCCCAGTTGGGGAACACTTAAAGAATCTTGTAGCTAGGTAGGATTGGGGGGATAAGTGTTCCAATAACACCCCACAATTATTTACATTTGAGACATAGTGTTTTGACTTTTAGGGTCCCAAAAATCCCTTATTATTTGTTGACATGGTTATATGCCAATTTATCGGGAAGGCCTCTCCCTTAGGAGGGTTGAAGTAGCCAGATTGGTTCCGGAAGCCTGAGTGGAATGCCGCTATCCATTCAAAAACCGAAGGATACCTTTCGCAGTTCTCGGTGTACCACCCGTATGGGAGTATAGCGGCGATAGAACCAAACTGCAGATTCACCCAACCGAACATGTCATGAACGGGGTATCTTAGTGACCAATTTTTAGGATTGTCTACCCAGTGTCCCTCCCGGTAGGGGGATATCTAGCCTTTGATTTCATTACCCATATTGTCTGACTTGGATTTCATCACCTTGCAGAGGATATGTTTAGTTGAGTCATAATACCACTTTTAGTTAGGCGTTTGCATGCTCTGCTACCCCCTTGGTCTAGTAAGCACCACTTTTTTCTAGTAACCGTTTGATTTTTGGTATTCTGACCACTTTTCTTGATTCCTCCACTTATTATAGCAAAACTGTTATAATAAGTGCTTTTGAGGTTGGTTGTTGGCCTGAGAGCCATTATTTTTTCACTCCCCTTCTGCACACATCGTGGCATTAGGGTCTTGAGTTTTTTTTTATCTCACCACCATCCATTGGCATTTCTAGACATTTATCACCATTGAGAACTTAAGACGATCCCACCTTTTTCAGGGTGAACCCCCTCAGTTCGGTACACTTGACTCTACACATCATAGATGTAGAGCGTTAGCCCTTGAATCCACATGTCATCGGCATAGAACCCAGTCATCCGATTCTGACGTGCCTCATTTTACATCTGATTCTGAGGCTGAATCCAAACACCCTACCAAGACATTACCAACCAACCCCATGGTTGGATCAGAATATGACCTCGTTTTCACCATTGCTATTGGAGCTACATCAACAAACCCCACTACTACTGTGCCAACCACGGTAGCCACAACCCCCTTAGGCATGCCTAACATGGGGTCCACACCTGCTCTAGGCATGCCCAACACAGGACCACCACCTATTTTAGGTATGCCCAACATGGGCGTCACACCCCCTCATCACCACTACCCAGATCCCAGTGATTACTAGAACCATTCCTAACCCATCTTCAACCCATGTTGTACTTGGGAGTGCAGGCCCCTCCCATACCACATCGACTGGGGGACACATTCCTTTCACATCTAGCATACCCCTAGGGGGCACTGGACCAATCCATAATGCTACCATTAGCAATTATACCCCAGTGACCGTGCCACACCCATCTGCCAGTCTGCCATACATGGCTAGTCTAAACTTACCAGACCTAGCAAGGTTAACCAATGACCCTATTAGACACGACCCTGTGTGGCCCCCCATGCCCACAAAGCTTCCCTTATATATCCCAAAATTTGAAGGAAAAGCTGGGGAAGATCCCCAAAACCATATCATGTCGTTTCACCTATGGTGCTCCTCAAACTACATAGTAGATGATTCTATTAGGATGATACTTTTACAAAGAACTTTCACTGGCACTGCAGCCAAATGGTAAATTGAGCAGCCACATGGGACCCACCCCACTTTTACATCCCTCACATCAACGTTCCTTCGGTTCTTTCAACTACCTGGATGCTATGATGTAGGAGTGGAAATACTTTTGTCTTATAGACAGAACACCGCTACACACATCACTGATCATATCCATGAGTGGCGTAAGCGTCGTAGCCTCTGCAAGATAAAACTTGACGATCGAATCTTTTTGGACTAGTTCCTCAAATCACTCCTCCCCCTCATAGACAAATATGTAGCTTCTGAACAACCCCAGTCAGAAGAAGAATCCATCTTAAAAGCCTAGTAGTTCGACCCCATATATGCCCAATCTGGATATCTATACACCATTTTACCGGATGCCTCGCGCGGTGATCCATCCTGCCATGACGCGCCGGGGGCATCCCATGCCGTTGACGGTATTATCGGCTAGGTTATGGTGCAAAACAAACCTTTTACCATGATGATTACAAACAATGCCCCAGACCTCTCTAGGGCTTCATCTCATTCTGGAGCTACAACTTCGTATGCTCCAGTAACGCACACCCACCACACTCATGGACCCTCATGTCCACCACAGTGTTATGGGAAAGCACCATTAGCTTATGCACCACCTTCATACTATAATCAGCACACCACACATGCTCCTATTCACCCACAAGCCCCAACGGCTTATTACCCACCACAGGTAGTGCTTGCTGCCCCACAACCTCCAGTCGCTCAGACTTATCCTCCAAACAACAACAACGCTACCCCCGCCAACCAAAACCCTGATCGACCACCGAAACAGGGTAAGAACCCCAATTTACGAACAAACCACCCATGTTCCATATGTGGGGTATATGGCCATTACACACACACTTGCCCCCATTTGGAGTGAGCGCGCCAACTGTGGTCTGATGACACCCAATGCCAAGGGAACATGGCACAACCAGTGCCACCTCCTCAACCACAACCCATGGTGCTACAGAATCCTTTTCCCACACAAGGAGTGGTGAGCACTCATTCGTTGGATACTCCTCAAGGAACCACAACACCACAACAAAAAATCACATACGCTGCACACACAAACCAACTGATGGATTCAAGTACTCATCATCTCCTTATGATGTCATCGTTTGACATGAATCTCCAAACACGTCGAAACCAATACGCCCCCGTTGCACCTAAAAATGTTCTCCCTATGATTAAACAAACAGTTCAGAATGCACCTACATCGTTCATCTCCACAGTCAGACCCGGATTATACTTGGAATCACCTATGACTTCCACATTCCAATCCATCCCCTCCCTTTGAATATAATTGAGATATATGATTTGTGCACCCTCTCGCATAACACACAGGTACCAAACCAACAACCCCCTTTACTCCTGCAACCACCCTCAGTGCCAACTCATGTAGGAGCCACACCAATTCATACTATCCCATTTTTATTTCCCCCTTCAGACGCCATCAACACACCAGTCATGGCTACACTTAATCTCCTAGGATTAACATTAGGACTACCTGTGTGGTACCTACCTGCCCCAACCCCTCCCCCGACACCGAATGTCATTTTACAATCGGTGCAACCCATCAATACTTCTAACCATCCACCCCATGGTGTAGCAAACATCCAGAACCAACCACCCCCAATGGTGACTACGTCATCAACATCTAGTAATGCTCTCCCTCCATTCTGAAACACTGGGGGCAGAGGTCCACAAATTTATACCACTGGACCCACAACCCGCACCCCCCCAGTGAGCCCCAAACTGGCGAAGAATGCCCCAACCACTTGTGCTCCCCCCAAGTGCTCTTTGTGCGATGACATAGGCCATTCCACCCATCAATGTCCACAGTTACCAACACTTCAAGAACACTTGAATATGTTGGAAGACGACGCTGGTATCCCAGTGGTAAAAATTAAACTGCCTCCTCATCCGCGTGATAAATCGCTGCATACCAATCACCCTTGTGCGATGTGTGGCATTTACGACCATTACTCACATCGCTGCCCTGATCTACCAGATTATAGAGCAGATCTATACGAATTGAATAATGTCGACCTAGAGATATCCCCTCTTCTCATTGAGGAAATATACCCCCCAAAATATTCCTCCTCGGAAGAAATTAACACCATTTACACGGTTTCCACCAGAGATCCCTCTGTTCGGTCAGCCCCTTCCATTGATCCCTTTGACACACATGTTCAACCCTTTCAAATCGACGAGGAAACCACATGTCCACAACGTGGGGGCAGGCCCAAAACCTTGCCTACTCATCATCATCGTGATTCTCGTCGGAGATACTGGGGGCATCCACCCCACAAGGGTAATCCCCCATCATCATATTATCACTTCAGTATGCCACCACGGCCCACAACCTCATGATATACCCCCCCCGCCAGTAGTTGGTCAATGCCCTATTGATCCCTCTCTAAGACAACATTTGCACCGCATTGACACATCTGATTTAGGGGGCATAAGAGATTACCTCGACTCTAGGATAAGGGGCATGATCAATCATTTTGAACCTTCCCCATCACACCTATCTCAGTATTTCAATGATCCCATTATTCAAACTAACACATATGTGATTCACAATCATAAACCCCATGCACATAGCATGGGGGCAGGTCATTAACCCTGCTCACTTTTTCACATGCGTGATCTCAACCATTTTTGAGGTCACATATCACTTGTATATTTGATTTGATTTGATACACTTAGTATTCTTCTCCCGCCGGTCATCATTTCTCCCCACCACTACATCCTTGGCTTGGTGGGGTCACCTTTATTTGTAGCCATTTTTTAACCTAGTTATTTCCTTAAACCATTCCAAAGTCCTTATGACCTCCGTTTTTCGCACCATTTACACTGCAGGATTCATATTTCCGTGTCCGTGATGATGCTTGAGATCATTTCTCGCTCTCACTAAACAATTTTAGGAATTTTTTTCATGCCCCACGCCACCTCGAATTGCATGCCACATCGGCTATTGTTAGTTTATTGGCGATTTTTATACCATTGGATTCAGTTTTCCAAACTTGTGATGATGCTTGAGATCATTTCTCGCTCTCACCACCATATTTTTTGGGCAATTTTTCACTCGCCCCTCGTCGCCTCGATTTGTGTGCCACATCGGCTGTTGTCTGTTTTTGAAGTTCTTTATATTACCGAATTCAGTTTTCTGTGCTCATGATGATGCTTGAGATCATTTCTTGCTCTCACACCCAGATTTTTTGGGCATTTTTTACATGCCCCCTCGTTGCCTCGGTTTGCATGCCACATCGGCCGTCGTTTATTTTTGACAAGTTTTATGTCACCGGATTCAGTTTTCCGTGCTCGTGATGATGCTTGAGACCATTTCTCACTCTCACCCCCATAATTTTTGAGCATTTTTTCAAAATGCCACTCATTGCCTCGGTTTGCATGCCACATCGATCGTTGCACGTTTTTCACAATCTTTTTGTCCTTGGATTCAGTTTTTCATGCTCGTGACGATGCTCGAGATCATTCCTCGCTCTCACCAATACCTTTTTGTTCGGTATAATTTTATCCCTTTTTCAGGCCGAGCAATTCTTTGACGAAAAAGGCACTTAGGGAGTTTCTGTTAAGCTCTTTTCTGACTCCTAAAACAATGAAAAGATCGTCGAGCAACCTTGATTCCTTTCATGCTCGCTAAAAGTATTTGAAAGGGAATCTACTTGGTATAAGTTTACCCCTTTTCCATACATTGTAGACTAATTACGAAAAATGAATACTCTAGTCACATCGGCTAGAAGAGTTCTCCATTTGCATCATTTTATGCTTTTTCGGGCCTTGGAGACTAACTTATGAAAAAGAACACCAGTGGAGTCTACTTACCGCTTCTAGACTCTCAAAAAATGAAAGAAACCATGAGCAATAACCATCTTGGGCTCGTATAAATCCACAGGACGGTACTCCACCACCACTGTAGAGTCTTCTTATCCTTTTCAGACTCCTTAAAAATGAAAGCACTTATGAGCATGAACAGTCCTGGGCTCGCACAAATCCACAGGATAGTACCATTTCAGAGCACACTTTTATCCCTTCTTGGAGCTCATAAAAAATACAAAGAAGGACCCAATGGTGCTTCTTGGCACCACAATAGATCATGTCTACCCATACGAAAACTTCCCCATTTTGGTCACCATTGTTCAAAGTATTCTACAGTGCGTCACCCCGATACTCCCCCTACAGCGTCCATCAGCTGGACCCCCCCAGAGTCACTCTAGTCTACATTACATACCCTTGATCCCTCAAAGCTATGATATCCACACCTACAAGTCAGTTTCCTACGCTGCCAGGTCAACCATGTCATCATACTCTGAACAAAGGAAGTTTGCGTCCACCCACTCTATGACCTCGATTATTTCCCATCCCCACAATATGACAACCCTACCATGAGTACTATCACATATAAGTTGTGCACCCCGCGCTCCTATAAAAAAAAAATCATTGCCTTGGTAGTTGCTAGTCTCCCTCTGTTGACACCAACCAAATATATTCCATAGGATAGACCCAGAGGTCCCTGTGCCTTGGACTCATCACCATTTATGATGAGTGCCTACGGATCATTTCGAAAGGAGTCCTCAGTGCCTCCCCAAATGATTGTTTCTCACATGATCAACTGCAACACCTTGATTGCATCGTTGAGACTTGTACAGGGTATCAGTCCTTTCAGTTATTTGTTGAAGACCCCGAATATCATCTGACTCTACCACATATGTGAGTTTAATTAAGGATACAACTAGTTACATTTTCCTATGGATATTCGGGTTGCATTTACCGACAGTTTTCAGATGTACCTTGCTTTTGTACTCCCTTGAGTATACAGTTACATATAACTCCTCAGAGTTGACTCATAGTTATTGAGTTCCTACAGATGTTGGACACCTTCAGTTTTAATAGTTCATCAACCCTTCTGATAACTTATTCAGAACGGTTGTTTCCCTTTTTTTCCCAGTGTATCAGTTATTCAGATCAGTCATGATATGACCATGAGTGCATCCCAGCATAGTGTCCCCTCTGGACCATTACGATGTACCAACAGTTTTTATGTATTATTCAGGTCCCCCTTCTTGGGCCTAATTGTTAGGTATATGTCTTGATACGAGCATGGGTATGCCCGCCCGTCCATAATCAAAGATTATTCCTCATTCATTTTGAGGCCATGAATTTTTTTCAGTTTTTGCAGCTTCCAAGGGGCCATTGTTCCAGTCTCCAATATGTCTCTTCTCTTCTCCAAACCCTAGGAAAAAGACAAAAGAACTATGATGTCTATCGACCATACGATGAGCTCCTGCCCTCACACATTAGGGGGCAATCTGTTAACACCCAAAAAGTGCTCACTAGCTCATTCCCTTATTCACATGACCCATTTGTCCACTTTTCCACCATTTGAGCCTCTAAAACCATCAAATTGTCACCAAAAAGACCACAATACATCTTTTTTTCCCCTCGAAAAATGTATTTTTCCTCAAAAAACACAAAAAACCCTAAAAAAGGGTCCAAAATTCCCCAAAAATATTAAAAGGGAATAAAAATATAAAAAATATTCAAAAAAGGAAAAAGAAGGAAAAAGAGACCTAAACCATGTTGGTTAATACCATTGGTTTCCTCAAAACCATAATGGTATTCCCCATTACCAAAAACTATAAAAAGGTGATAGGGGCTCCTCACTTTCCATCCACATTTCATCCTATCCTTATGCTGCCAAATTCCCTTTGAGAGCCATTACCTTCCATTTCGAGTTTGAAGACCCCCATTTCATCATCTTGGAAAAGAGACCATTGGAGCTTGGAGCACCTCAACCTTGGAGCTGCTCAACACCAAACATCCTCACCTTTGAGGTAATACAAAAAATCTATTATTTTTTCTCTTGTTCTTTCCATAGATCTCTTGTTATTGATTTAGTTCTTGTTTATTTACACATGTTTATGTTAATGTTAGATTAAATTTACAATTGTTTTTGCTTTTCATTTGAAACTGCTATTACTTTGTTAATAGGTGCATCCTTGCACATGCTTGGTTGAAAAACCAAGCAACAGGGAGCAAACGTTCAAATGTTCGCTGGGTATGAACGACAAATTTTCAAATTTGATTGTTGATGGTGAACAAAGGTCAAACATTAGCAAGGTTGTGCATCTTTCACTTGGCGCCTCCATCCTCAAGAATACAAATTTCAGTGACTCCAATGGAGGCATGATCTAGAATCAAGCTTTCAAAGAGAACCGACAGACTCTACTGGGAAATGAGCTCATTGTAAAGACACGGAAAGGCATGATGAAAATACAAGGTACTCAAGTTTCAGTTTTATCCAAGACATCTTATCCTTTCTTATATTTTTTTTCCTGTCCTTTCCTAAGCTTGGCAAAATAATTTCTCATTGTTTACTATATTGGAAACAAGACCATAGATTTACTCCTGTATATCCTTCTTTAGAAACTGAAAATGTGTCTTCATCTTGTACATATGATTTTGATCAAGATCTTTTATTTGAACCACACGACAGTAAGGATCTGTTTTGTGAGCCTCTTGATACCAAAGTTGATATTATATCCTTTCCACATAGGCATGTTTCTCCCAATATTCCAAGCCAGTACAAACCACTTCACGTACCTCATGTCCTTCATGATTTTCCTATGAAACACTACAAATACCTTCCTAGATTTGATGGAGAATCCAAGAACCTTACAGCTAAGAAATATCTACAAGCCTTTGAGCATTTCCTTGACCTCTTTGAAGTAGAACATGATGACGTTTGCATGAGGGATTTTTCCCAATCTTTGCAAGGAGATGTTAAGGAATGGTTTAAACATTTACAGTAAGGATCCATTAGTACATGGGAAAAGTTTTCTAATATCTTTCTAAGTTTTTGGGGTAAAATAAAATCTTGGGATCAATTCCTTTCAGAGTTTTATGCCATGAAGAGAATGCAAGATGAAACCGTTTCAAGTTTCAATAGGAGATTTGTCAGTTTCTATTATAAGATGGCAGAGAGATTCAGCCGCTTGAAGGTCTTTCTAAGTTGCAGTATGCTAAATCATTTCATCCATATCTCTCTTATCATCTCTTAGAGAGAAGGTCTCCCACCTTACAACAAATGTTTATTGATTCATTGGAGGTTGAATACAATATTAGAATGTCTAAAAAAATTTCAGAACAAGAAAGTGGAGATAACAGAATTGCAAAAGAATTAGAATTGGTTGAGCAATATGAACAAAAAGAACTTGCCCTGCCTTCCCATTCTATTTTTTGTGAGCAAAAAGACGACCATCCCAGTGATGTAAAAGAAGAGAGTTATACTAATTTGTTTTCTGAAGATTGCAATCAACTTGTCATAAATTCTGTTAGTGATGGTTTTAAAGAGGTTTTGAGCATACCTATATATGATGAATATGAGAATGAATACTTGGATAATGTACCTAAACAACCAGCATAAAATTTTGCAAATTCTGGGACAGCTCATGAAGAAAATTCGATTGCAATCTAATGAAAATTGTGAAAGTAAGTATGTCGAAGGTGACTGTTTGCCATTATGTTTTTCTTCATTCTAAATGGTGAAACACAGAATTAGAATTTCTAATCAAAAACAAAAATTTGAAGTAATGGAGAATTTCATAAACTTTTTTGAAATTGATGATGAAAAAGAAGAGAAATCGTGCAATCAGTCCCAACATTTAGAAAAAATAGAAGTTTGCAATGAGGAAGTGAAGCAACAAAAAGAAAATCGAGGTTCTTTTTCAAATTCAAAATTTTTGTGTCAAGAAGAATTTATTTCGCTTGATTTCATTTAATAAAATAAGGACATTTTTGTTGAATTACATAAAGAGGATCGAGTTTTAAATTCTGAAATTTTGATTGAAGTTGTTGATATCTCTATTGAAAACTGTCATGAGAATTCCCTTCAAGATTCTTTTGAAAAACGATTTGATAGTGTGCAAGAGAATTTGTAGTTTGAACAGCCTTGTCATGACAAACACATAACATTTTTTTTGAAGGATATCATGTTTCTTATGATCCACTGGTTGAATATATGAAGAAAAATTGCAGTGATAATTGTTGGTTAGGTGTGTGCCTCAAATGTCAAGATTTTTATCATACCTTTTTTCCATTATGCTCTTATGTTCTGATTTTGATTAAGAATGATGAGAAAGCTAAATTATTGGATCAGTTATTTGATTGGCTTCATTGGAAGTCATATTTTACTTGATTGGGAATTGGTGCTCGGTAAAGTAGGATAGGTAGATGTGAATAAGCCTGACATGGCGAGCATTTCTTTCAGCAATTTCAAGTTTGTTTTCAATTTCAGTTTAAGTTTTAGTTAAAAGTTCAGATTTGCAGTTCATAGTTTCTTTCAGTTTTTAGAGGATGGATGGGTGACAGGTTACAAGTTACAATTTGGGATTTGTTTGCTGAATAGTTTCAGTTAATGGTTAAGGGTCAGAACTGGTTGAGGATTTCAGATAAAGACAGGGAGAATCCCAATGGCTCAGGCACTTGGTCTACGGGGTTCTTTGCTACTTCGTAGGGAGGATAACATCCCTAGTTGGAGCCAGTTATTATCACCATGTTTTTACATGGAAAATGGTAGTGTATAATGGGGAAGTTGTTATCACGTGATAAATTTTAAAGTTTGGCCTAGTTTGTTTTTTGGCAAATCTCCAAGTGCTCTGGCCGAGAGCGCATGAACCAAGTACCTACATACAATTTTAAAGCAAAGTTAAAGATTCTTCTTCATTTTGGGAATTTGTTTTTTAAAAGAAGGGCTCTTTATGACAAAAAGATTTATGTCTTAATTTTTTTATATTTTATTTAGCCTAAACTTTGGCTTTATAAAATAATTTTTGGTTTCTTAACCAAAATTGGCTTTCAGCCTTATGCAAAAGTTTTTGAATATTTCATTTTGTAAACTTTTATAAAAAATATAGCTCGAAGGTTTAGCTCCAAGCTCCATCTCTTTGTGACCTGCCATACAACACATAAGTCAAGCAACAATGCACAAGCGCCAAGCTTCCAAGCGTAGCCTTCGGCTCACATCATCGAATTTATTATATTAGCATTGGCATATTTAAACACTAAAAAATAGTGTTTCCTCCTCCATGTGGGATAGTTCCTCATATGAAAATAAAAAGAAGACATACAGTTTGTAGCATCTAAGAGAGATCGACGGCTCACAATCCTAGACAGAGATGGATGGTTGATATCCCATTTTGCATCCTTCACTAGCTCGAAGGTTAACATTATAAAGTGGTTGCGAAATTAAAATACCACTAAGCACGTGTCAACACCACAAAATTTCGCAATTCGAAAGGGTGGTAAGGTAAACCACCTTCCACCAATGCGAAACCACCATTTCCGAAGCCCCAAACTCAAGGAAGAAGAGCATACTAGTATGCACTCTTCGTTAATAAGTGTTGTGCACGATGGGGTATATAAACACTAAAAGTATTGTTCACTCAACCAATGTGGGATATATCTCACAAAGAAAATTAAACGGAACAAGTAGAACATATTTATTTTCTAGAAATGACTGTTTTAGTCATTAGCTTAAAAGATCTGTTTCTGCCATATTAGAAGGAATTTTCAGAAACTAAGAGAGGATTTTATTCATAACATGCTTATCTACAATAACCTCTCTCCGTGTTTACACAGGTATCACATATTGAGAGAATCGAAGTCATCTTCACAAGGTATGTTTCCAGAAATTCGCAATCCTGTCTGAGTCATCAACTTCAAAAGCAAATTACGATGAGCTGGAGGAGAATCCGAGAAAATGAAGAGATGGGTTTTGTTAGGAACATGGTCAATTAAAAAACCTCTATCAGATTTTATATAGCTGTTAACATTTGAGGTATGCAGGTGGGGCTTTGAAGCCTATTTTTCGGCAATCCACTTCCTGAAATGAAGCAAATCAGTTGTAACTGTTTCTATTATCACTATGTTTTTACAGGGCGAATGGTAGTGTATAATGGGGAAGTTGTTATCACATGATAAATTTTAAAGTTTGGCCTAGTTTGTTTTTTGGCGAATATCCAAGTGCTCAACACTAGCCGAGAGTGCATGAACCAAGTACCTACATACAATTTTAAAGCAAAGTTAAATATTCTTCTTCATTTTGGGATTTTTTTTTTAAAGAAAGGGTCTTTATGACAAAAAGCTTTATGTCTTAAAAGTTTTTTATTTTATTTAGACTAAACTTTGGCTTTATAAAATAATTTTTGGTTTCTTCACCAAAATTGGCTTTCAGCCTTATGCAAAAGTTTTTGAATATTTCATTTTGTAAAATTTTATAAAAAAATATAGCCCAAAGGCTTAGCTCCAAGCTCCATTTCTTCGCGACCTTCCATACAACACATAAGTCAAGCAACAACGCACATGCGCCAAGCTTCCAAGCGTAGCCTTAGGATCACTTCATTGAATTTGTTATATTAGCATTGGCATATTTAAACACTAAAAAATAGTGTTTCCTCCTCCATGTGGGATAATTCCTCATATGAAAATAAAAAAGACATGCAGTTTGCAGTATCTAAGAGAGATCGAGGACTCAAAATCCTAGAGAGAGATGGACGGTTGATATCCCATTTCGCATCCTTCACTAGCTCGAAGGTTAACATTATGAAGTGGTTGCAAAATTAAAATACCACTAACCACATGTCAACACCACAAAATTTCGCAATTCGAAAGGGTGGTAAGGTAAACCACCTTCCACCAATGCGAAACCACCATTTCCAAAGCACCAAACTCAAGGAAGAAGAGCATACTAGCATGCACTATTCCTTAATAAGTGTTGTGCGCGATGGGGTATATAAACACTACAAGTATTGTTCACTCAACCAATGTGGAATATATCTCACAAAGAAAATTAAACGGAACAAGTAGAACACGTTTTTTCTGGAAATGACTATTTTAGTCATTAACTTCAAAGATCTGTTTCCGCCAAATGAGAAGGAAGTTTCCGAAACTAAGAGAGGATTTTCTTCATAACATTCTTATATACAATAACCTCTCTCATGTTTTACACAGGTATCACAGATTGAGAGAATCTAAGTCATCTTCACAAGGTATTTTTCTAGAAATTCGCAATCCTATCTGAGTCATCAACTTCAAAAGAAGATTTCGATGAGATGGAGAAGAATCTGAGAAAATGAAGACATGGGTTTTCTCAGGGACATGGTCAATTACAAAAAATTCTCTCATATTTCACACAGATGTCACCGTTTTATATATGCAGGTGGGGATTTTAAGCCTATTTTTCATCAATTTGCTTCCTGAAATGAAGCAAATCAATTGTAACTGTTTCTAGTTTTAGAGTTCAGTTAGATTTTGAATTCAAGACCAAGTATAGGTTGTTTAACTATATATTCAGATGTATTTGATAGATTTAGGGTTGGACACCTTTTTGAAGACAAGAGTTTTTGTATCGGGTTGAGATATATGTTTTTTGATATAAAAGAGCCATACATAAAAGAACATATTTTTACAGTATCAGAGATTCATGTGTTGATCAGAATTACAGTCTGTATTTTCTTTCCTTATATGTGCATGTTTACTTTATTTCGTTATACTTTCCATTGTTTCATATCTTCTATGCTCAAATGAGAGTTTATAGTAAATCTAGATTCATATGTTTTATGCCTTGATTCATCGGATCTGAGTATCCATTATTTATCTAAAGTTGATAGTGGATTCATCTCTTGGTGCCCATTATTGATGGACTATCTATGTTCCTTTCTAATCACCTGCAAAAAAGCTTTGACTGTAATGTGAAGACTACCTTGCCTCTGTGAAAATCTTTTTGTCTGTTTATCTGCTGGTCTAAAAATTTCATAGTTTCGAGTCCATGCCCAATGATTCCTGTGTGAATTTCAACCACATACTTATTTTGAAAAAACCCCCATCTATTATCTTTAGCCATTTACATATTTTTGAGAGAGCCCTCTCTGGTAGGGAAAAGGCTAATTTCCCTCCTAAAGGTTGGTTTGAAACAGTTACCTTAGGTTTATCCTTCCACATGTTGATGTATATGTAACTTCGGAATGTATTTCATATATGTATATTGTACTCCTATAGAGATGGTATTATTCCTCTATATGGAAGTGTTTGTATTCCTATAGAGATTTTATTATTCCTCTATATGGAAGTGTCATCATTTATATTGTAAGTGTTGTAACTTATACGTGATGGGTTATTAGACCACCTTGTTGGGGTCGACCCTGTATAAGTCATGTGGGTCAAAGGGTTATTAGACCACCCTATTGGGGGTCGGCCATGTGGGTCAAAGGGTTATTAGACCACCCTATTGGGTGTCGGCCCAGTCAGCATTGTGTTATGTGGTTAAGTTGAGGCCGAGCTAGTAAAGGTTATTAGGCAAGTCAAGTCAAGTATAAATAGAGTACGAGAGGCACTCTATTTCATCATTCTATTCTCACACACACTCTTTGGAGAGTGGCGCACTTGTGGAGGAGGAGAAGCTGCTGCTAGGAGATGTCTATCTCTTATACTTGGGTTGTATCATTGCTCTATCTATCTCTGAGGAAGTTATTGGGGTTTTTCACCTCTATGGTTTTCCCCAAGTAAACTTCGTGTCTCTTGTGTGCTTGCATTATTATGTCCATAATTTATATGCTGTAGATATGCTGTACATGTTGTTCTCTTAGTTAAGATCCTAGATTAGATTGAAGTAAATTTTGAAAAACTAACATGGTATCAGAGCTAGCCTAAAAGAAGGCATGGTATGGCATGTATGACACTTGTTGCACTTGCGATGCTAGGGCTTGATATAGCAAAAACCATTCATCGTAGAAATTTCGCTATAAATCCATTTTGGTGAAGTTTTCGAATTTGAAACCTTTACAGGTCAAATATCAGATCCCCATGTACCTTGTGTCCAAAGGAAAACTTCTAATTCGTTGTAATTTGTGTTTTATGATCTGTACAATCTAGGGTTTCTACCTCTTCCAGATCTGAGTCATAAACAGGTGACCTGGGAAAAAAGGTCATAAATTGGGGTAGGAAGCTCCAAATGAAATTTATTAAAAAGTGACAGGTAGTGCACGGAATGTACTTTCTCAGGTAACTTTTGTAGAGGCCGAAACGGAACCAGTGACACGTGGCACTCTGTACAAGTTCACTCTCCTGTTTTATCCCATAAACAGGTCATGTTGGGACAATTGGTATAACTCTCTCTCAGAGAATCCAATTGAGGTTAGACCTATGGGGTTGGAAAGAGGACAGGTCGTTCTACCATAGGTAGAAGTTTCAGACCTCGTGGATTAGAAAGTTCAGAGTTACACCAGAAACAATTACGTGCATATTTCTGTCAAAACATAATTATTTTTCAGCACCTTCATTCATGGCTTCAGGAATTTAGGGTTTCGGAGAAAGTTGGAATTTTTGTAATCGGAGACCACGGATGGATGCTACTCATAAAAATAGAAATTTAGAGACCAAGATCATATTTTTTGGTTGGGAAGAAGGCCGGGCTTGATCAAACCCCAGTTCGGGACTTTGATCGGAAAGATGGAAAATTAGGGCTTTTGCAAAAGTTGGAATTTTGGAAGTCTGTGACCACAGCTGGAAGCTCCTTAGAAAAATAGAAGTTTAGAGCTTTGGATTTAACCTTTTGGTTGGGCAGAAGGGTGGGATTTATCAAACCCTAGTTCGGGATCCTATCCAGAAGATCCAAAAGTTTCAAAGGCAATTTTGAGGGGTGAAACTTTGCAGTTTTCAAATTCTGAGTATACCAGCTTGATCAACTCATCAAGGCGCATCTTTCTATACTTTCAGAAGTTTGAAATTCAAAGTTTGAATTTTTAGGGTTTCTCTAACAAACCCTAATCCAGCTCCAAATCTAGTTCCTGTAAATCAAGTGGATTGGGTTAATCCTAGAAGAGAATGGATTGGTCACCTGCATAAGTGAAGAAGTTCCTGTTTCAGAGGGAGATGAGGCTAAGGCCTTACATAACAAGATTACAAGCAATCTCGACAAGTATGACTTACAGGTATGTTTCGAATTCTATTCATGGTTAAGTTTATGATATGTTTGTCTTCATATCATTATGGTTAGTACAATCTTGATTAATTACTAGACTTGTCGTATAACCTTAATAAAAGTATGAATACATGATAGAAGATATTCATTGATTAAGGTTTTGACACTTATGATTGTACTAATGAATTGTGATGTTGTATGAGGTTTATGTTGTTTGCTAACATGAAAGGTACACCAAGAAAGACAAATCATGTTCTACTTCAAGAACATATGATCATGGTGACATGAAGACAAAGATTCATCCATTGTCATGGATCACATAGAAGATCTACTTACAAGGTATGTATAACTTAGTTCTACAATGGTTAACTTATGAGACATGCAGGTTACTAGCACAAGTCATTGAAGAGAACCAGAAGACATCATGTGGGTATGTTAGACATAACTAGCTAACATAGTAATCCAGGTATGTTTTTCCTATATCAAGTTAGAATCTTACCTTGTGTTAGGATCCCTCATATAAGTATACTTGTTATGATTGGTTATGATTATTCATAAAGTTAGAAATGTAAGTAATCAAGGGTTTATGCATATTATGTCTCTTATCTTGATTGATGATTTGACTAACCAGAAGAGTCCTATGATCAAATAAGAATATGCATGAGTAAAAGAAGTCTTCCCTAAAACCTTGAATACTAATGTTTATTATTTGTGTTTGAAATGATCATGACTATACATGTTTAAGATTATTGTATTTTGATAGTATTAAGATTATACTAATGAATGTGTGATTATGTATGAGACCTTGAGGATAACACAATGATGATACTAATAAGCATGCATAGTGATTAAGGATGGATACAAGTTCAAGGACAGGTAATCCAAGAAGCAAAGATCAAGAGGAAGCACACTTCAGTAGTTTCTGCAAGGATGTAGATATTCAGAGGGAGTTGATCACTTCTCACAATCCACATCAGAATGGAGTTACAGAAAGGAAGCAAAGACTAAGAGGGAGTCAACCCAACAAACAAACAAAGATAAGTATTTGAATTATCATTTCTTGCATATTTGATTGTTTAAATAATAATGTTCAATAATGTATATACTGATGTTCCTAGAATTAGGTTGTGCATAGTTGCATTGATGAACAGTATACTATTAATATACATGGGTAAGTGGCCTATGGCACTGTACAACATTCCATTGCTACTTATCTAGAATGAAACCTCTTTGCTGACATGTTGGGAGTTGTGCACACTCTTAACAATGTTCTGGTAGAGAATGGAAGGCATCTAGAAAGTTATGGGATATGGATAAATGTTGTATTGAAGCATTGGCTAAGATAATTGCATGACTGTATAACATATTGATTTATGTGTAAGAATTTGTTCTGAAAACTATGAGATGTTTTCTAATCATGCAATTTAACTTGTTTTGTAGGAAAGATCGTATACCATCACCTACAAAAGAAGGACTACAACATTTGTTCAACAACAAAGTTATTTATTGAAGATATTAAAAATATTGAAGTTCCCAGTATTCGGGAAGAATGACATGATCGAGGAGTACCAGTCAATCATGAAGAATGATGGTTGGGATGCAGTCCCAAGACCTAAAGGGAAGTCTGTTGTGACTTCCAAATGGATCTATAAGATCAAGCATTGTCCTGATGATGAACCGTGATTAGGGTTCGAAATGTCGACTTTCATAATGGGTACTGCGTTAATCCCGAGCCTTTCACCAAACCCTCAACGTAGAAATCTTAGTGATAAGATCAAGCATGCTGCAGATGGTAGCATAGAGAAATACAAAGTGAGATTTGTAGCTCGTGGCTTCTCCCAGAAAGTGGAATTGATTATGAAGAGAATTTTGCTCCTATAGCCAGATACACTTCCATTAGTACTTGCTTTGATTGCAGTGATAAAATGGAAGATACACCAGATGGATTTCAAGACAGCTTTCTTGAATGGTGTAGTCAAAGAGGAAGTGTATGTGGAGCAAACACTCGGGTTTGAGTCATATATGTGCAGAACATGGTATGTTAGGATAGACAGCTTTCTATCCAGTTTGGGATTTACCAAGAGTAAAGCGGATTCCAACCTTTAATACAAGGTTGAGGAAGGCAATCCAGTGATACTACTTTTGTATGTGGATAACCTATTTGTTACAGGTGAGGATAGATTGATTGCCGGCACGCAGTAGAAGCTTGCTGCCGAGTTCAAGATGAAGGACTTGGGGATGATGCACTACTTTTTAGCTATGGAGGTGTGGTAGAGTACAGATGGAATCTTCCTTGGACAAGGGAAGTATGCAGTAGAGATCCTAAAAAGGGTCGAGATGATGGACTGCAAGGCCATGGCCACACCTATGGCATCAAACCTAAAGCTTATGTGTGATGCTTCATCTGATCCGGTTGATGTCACTATGTATCGTTAGATGATTGGGGCCTTGATGTACCTGACGAACATGAGACCATATATTTGCTTTGCGGTGAACACATTGAGCCAGTTCCTGACGGATCCCAAAGGTGTTCACCTGGTTGCTGTAAAGCATATTTCGAGGTACCTGAAGGGTATGGTTGACTATGGGCTCAAGTATGATGCGAATCAAAAGTTTAACCTACAGGGTTATGTTGATTTAGATTGGGTAGGCAATGCTGTAGATAGGAAGAGTACTTTTGGGTGCTGCTTCAGTATGGGATCAGGTGTGATCTCTTGGTTTAGCAGGAAGAAGTCCTGTGTAGCACTGAGTATAGCCAAAGCAGAGTATGTTGCATATTGTTAGGCTAGTTGTGCGGAAGTATGGATTAGGAAGCTACTGTTTGAGTTATTTGATCTCCCGCTGGAGGCTACTGGTATCTTTTGTGACAACCAAAGTTGTGTGAAGCTGTTTGAGAACCCGGTGTTCCACGACAGGTCGAAACACATAAAGATCAAATATCACTATATCAAGGATATGGTGCAGAGAGGAGCAGTGAAGATTCTGTATGTTGCGATAGATGAGCAGATCCTAGATGTGATGACGAAGCCACTAGCCAGAGTGAAGTTTGAGTACTTCAGAGAGAGGCTTGGTGTTCTTCAGATCGATGACACTTCGAGGAAGAAGTGATGGGAGACATTTGCTGAAGCCATTCCAAGCATGTTGGAAGGAGGATCCTTTACATGGATGTGGATGTAAGTGATAGATGATGAGCATTAGGATGATGCTCCAGTTATTGCTCTGTATATGTATATGCATCATGTTGGATGCTTGATATGATCAGTTGGATCATTTATGTATGTCTGCATCATGTTGGATGCTGGATATGATCAGTTGGATCATTTATGTATGTATGCATCATGTTGGATGCTGGATATGATCAGTTGGATCATTTATGTATGTATGCATCATGTTGGATGCTAGATATGATCAGTTGGATCATATGTATGTATTTGTATATGTATCAGGTGGATACATTGTATGATCGGGTAGATCATGTATGTTGATATGTATCAGGTATGATCAGGTGGATCATGTATTTGTATATGTATCAGGTGGATACATTGTATGATTAGGTAGATCATGTATGATGATATGTATCAGGAAGATACTATGTATGCATCAGGTGGATGCATTGTATGATCAGGATGATCATGGATGATGAGCTTTAGGATGTTGCTTCAGATGACAAGCATCAGGACGATGCAGTGATGATGATCAGGATGATGTCTGATGAGTATCAGGTTGATACTCTGTGGTCATGGACAGGTTGTGTAGATAAGCATATACTAGCTCCCTGGGAGATCTGGCAAATGCTCTTTTGAGGTTTTTCTTTGGGAGGACATATAATAGCGCTCTGGGAGGTTTGCATATTCTCTTGCTAGGTTTTTCCGCTGGCATATAATAGCTCCCTGGGAGATCTAGCAAATGCTCTTTCGAGGTTTTGTCCTATGGTATGTAAGTAGACCTGGGAGATCTGGACAGGATGAAAAAGGCCTCATATGCTCTTTCGAGGCATTGCCATGACCACATGTAATAAGTCCTGTAGATCTGGACAGGATGAAAAAGGACTCAGATGCTCTTTAGGGTTATTGCTTGACAAGACACTCTTTTAAGGTTTTGTGGTGGGGGTCACATGTAATAGGTCCTGGAGATATGGACAGGATGAAAAAGGCCTCAGATGCTCTTTAGGGTTCTTGCTAGTCAAGAGACTCTTTTAAGGTTTTGTGACAGTCACATGTAATGTGCTCCTAGGAGATACGACAGGTAGAGCTGTGTGCTCGTAATAGTCTGGAATGCTGCAGCCACGTTTTGTGATGCACGTAATAAGTCCTGAGGATTCCATAGTATGGCTAGTGATGATGAAGACCTGCAGATGGTGGGCCTACATCCAATATGAAAAAGGATTGGCTCTGTAGAACTTCCTATGACAAGTAGATTAGATATTGATTGAGATAGCAGCAGCAATGATGATAACGATGACTCGATGACGATTATCCAGTGACAATGATCCAGAGAAGAAGACTTGTGCTAGAAGACCTGTGTCGAGAAATACCTTCCTAGTTAAGAGGGAGTGTTGATGTATATGTAACTTCGGAATGTATTTCATATATGTATATTGTAATCCTATAGAGATGGTATTATTCCTCTATACGAAAGTGTTTGTATTCCTATAGAGATGTTATTATTCCTCTATACGAAAGTGTCGTCATTTATATTGTAAGTGTCGTAACTTATTCTTGATGGGTTATTAGACCACCTCGTTGAGGTCAGCCCTGTATAAGTCATGTGGGTCAAAGGGTTATTAGACCACCCTATTGGGGGTCGGCCATGTGGGTCAAAAGGTTATTAGACCACCCTATTGGGTGTTGGCCCAGTCAACATTGTGTTATGTAGTTAAGTTGAGGCCGACCTAGTAAAGGTTATTGGGCAAGTCAAGTCAAGTATAAATAGAGTGCGGGAGGCACTCTATTTCATCATTCTATTCTCACACACACTCTTTGGAGAGTGGCACACTTGTGGAGGAGGAGAAGTTGCTGCTAGGAGATGTTTATCTCTTATGCTTGGGTTGTATTATTGCTTTATCTATCTCTGAGGAAGTTATTGGGGTTTTTCACCATTATGGTTTTCCCCAAGTAAACTCTGTGTCTCTTGTGTGCTTGCATTATTATGTTCATGATTGATATGTTGTAGATATGCTGTACATGTTGTTCTCTCAGTTAAGATCCTAGATCAGATTGAAGTAAATTCTGAAAAACTAACACCACAACCAAAGGGTAAAATCTGAGTGATAACATTTTGGCGCCGTTACCCGGGAGCGAAGGTTCAAATGTTTCCTGGGTATGAACAACAAAGTTTCATATTTGATTGTTGATGGTGAACAACAACCAAACATCAACAAGGTTGTGCATCTTTCACTTGGCGACTCCATCTTCAAGAATCCAAATTTCAGTGACTCCAATGGCGGCATGATCCAGAATAAATATTTCAAAGAGAACCGACAGACTCTACTAGGAAATTAGCTCATTGTGAAGACATGGAAAGGCATGATAAAAAGGCAAGGTACTCAAGTTTCAGTTTTCTCCAAGACATCTTATCCTTTCTTGTAAATGTTTTCCTGTCCTTTCCTAAGCTTGGCAAAAGAATTTCTCATTGTTTACTATATTCAAAACAAGACCATAGATTTACTCTTGTATATCCTTCTTTAGAAACTGAAAATGTGTCTTCATCTTGTATATATGATTTTGATCAAGATCTTTTATTTAAACCACATGACAGTAAGGATCAGTTTTGTGAGCCTCTTGATACCAAAGTTGATATTATATCCTTTCCACATAGGCATGTTTCTCCCAATATTCCAAGCCGGTACAAACCACTTCACCTACCTCATGTCCTTCATGATTTTCCTACGAAACACTACAAATACCTTCCTAGATTTGATGGAGAATCCAAGAACCTTACAACTGAGAAATATCTACAAGCCTTTGAGCATTTCTTTGACCTCTTTGAAGTAGAACATGATGATGTTTGCATGAGGTATTTTTCCCAATTTTTGCAAGGAGATGTTAATGAATGGTTTAAACATTTACAGTCTAGATCCATTAGTACATGGGAAGAGTTTTCTAATATCTTTCTGAGTTTTTGGGGTAAAATAAAATATTGGGATCAATTCCTTTCATATTTTTATGCCATGGAGAGAATACAAGCTGAAACTGTTCCAAGTTTGAATAGGAGATTTGCCAGTCTCTATTATAAGATGCCAGAAGAGATTCAACCACCTGAAGGTATTGCTAAGTTGCAATATGCTAAATCCTTTCATCCAGATCTCTCTTATCATCTCTTGGAGAGAAGGTCTCCCACCTTACAAAAAATGTTGATTTATTCATTGGAGGTTGAAGACAATATTAGAATGGCTAAAAAGAATTCAGACCAAAACAATGGAGATAACAGAATTGAAGAAGAACTAGAATTGGTTGAGCAATATGAACAAAACGAACTTGCCTTGCCTTCCCATTCTATTTTTTGTGAGCAAAAAGATGATCAACCCAGTGATGTAAAAGTGTTGAGGTGTATTTACTGTCTAAAAGAACCACCTAAATATTTAATTATCGACCGGGGTTGGTAATCGTAGAGTTGAGGCAAAGTATATGCTAAGGTAGAATGGCACCTAAGTTTTGGCTTGTTAGATCTTAGAAATATTTAATAAAGAAAAGATCGAAATATCTTTCAAAATGAAAAACTGAGTCAAACTTCATAAAGACAATAAAGGAACTAATTAAACTTAGTTAAGTTAACAGATCAGTATAGGATCGAGCTTGCTACTCTATTCTATGGATAAGAACTGAAAAATACAAAAATGACAATGTTATTTAAGAAGCAAAAATAAATCGAACCAAAGCTATTTTGATGAGATTTGAGACTACTTGACTTAAAACATGAACTACAACTACTTAGTGAATTCAACGACTACTTTTATGTATTCAGTTAATGTTCCAGGACTACACTAGACTACCTAATTCCATTCTCCTTAGGGGTTCTAAAAAAGTGTATCAAATGTGATAGGAATAGGGGTGAATGTGTCAAAGTGACTTCAAAGGTAACAACAAAACAAAATGGAAATAAATCTAATCTAATTCCAGCAAAGAGATGCAAACTACAAAGAGACTAATTACAATTAAATTTAAACATAATGACCTATCTTCTATCTGTAAATAAGTGATTTGAAATTGATGAAGTCTAAAAGCAAGTAGAAAACTTAATAAAGATATTGTATTCAGAAGCAAGTAGAAAAATTGATAAATATGTTTTACTTCTGAACCAAATCCTATCTTATGAATCCATTATTAGTATAAGAAGAATAATTCAAGACTGGAAATAATTTGGAGAATGAAATTACTAAACCTAACCTAATATTGATATTATCAACATATAATAAACTGCAATAAGAATGAAATTGATAAATTCTGTAACAGTAAAGCATTAATGAATCAGACACAAGAGAAATATTACTTGTAAAATAACCAAAGAAGTGTTTAAAGAAAGAGAGAATGAAAACTAAGAATGACGACAAAAACTGGATTAAAAACTTATACAAAATGCAACAAAGTCTTTTAAATGACTCCTAAGAATACTAATTAAGGGTAAGAGAGATTATAACTTGAAAAACCTAAGAAACTAGATTCTAATTGAGCAAAACGATGCAGAAAGTATTAAAGTCCGAACGCCGATCTGAATGACTATCCGAATGACAGTCTGGATGGAAGAAGACGATATAAACTAAGGGAAGAGAAGATTGGATGATTTTAACTACCAGCTGGCTGATGCATGTGATCATACAGTGTAGGGGAAGCAATGAATAAGCTGATTAAGAGCTAGAATAAGAAAAAGCCATCTATGTTAATCAAAATTGGGGAAACTAGCTATTTCTATTTTATCCTAAAACGAGACTGAGATGCAACTAAAGCTAATCTTCTGCTACAGGGAAGAAACTATTTAAACTTAAATCCAACTATGAGTGAACTTAGAAGGTTAATCTAATTAAAGTCTAAGCAACTAAGCAATCTAAACCTCTGAAACAACTAAGCAAACTAAATGAGCTAAACTAGTTAAGCAAACTAAATGAACTAAACACGACCGGTCACCAATTACATTCTGGAAATATTATTAATATAAACAACAAAAAAATATGTATCAAACCGAAACATCATTTATATAAATAGCACAACGTTATTTATATCAAAAAATAAAGTTATCATGTACAGAGCAGATACATAAATAAAATAACAACACATCTTATCTACAGAAGACAAAGACAAATTATATACACCGATGGAAGACCACAGGTTGTTGAGGGGCCCGTCTCAGCAATCAGAGGATGAGCCTCAATCGGTCAATCACCATGCATGCTGATGAATTTCATAAAAATAGAACAGAGATGTATTAATTAAAGTACAGAGTTATATTGCTTTTGTATCCATTTGCAGCTGGAAAAGATTAACAAGACTAAAGATAAAAACTACTGACTGACTACTGACTAACTGTTACAGTGTAATTTTCCACCTTGTGAGCATCAACACTCTTTGGCCTCCAGGATCCATTTTACTGACTCAGATCCACTTTATATCTTTCAGACACTATTTTTCCCTTGTACGCTAGCTGCATCACTACAGTGGGCGTACCAGCAAGTTGCATCACTACAGCCCGCGAGTAGCATGTAAAATGGTAAAAATCACTAGTTAATTACTTTTTACTCCTAAAAAGCGGTCATATGGTGACCTTTGGCCCTCCATATGCCCCAAAATGCATTGATGTGTCCTTTCACTTACCTTTGAGAGGACTATATATTGAGCACATATGGCTTATGGATGGGAGGAGAAAGGAGAGCAAGAGAACTCTAGTGGATTTTTTCCCTATCTTGAGTCTACACTCATTGATCCTTGTAGTTGTGAACCCTTTATGTTCACCATCCAAACTCCTATCATAGTTTGAGTTTTCCATTCCATGGAGGATTGAATTGGTGGAGGCACAAGTGGATTGACCCAGATCTTGGTTCAGATTGGTTGCCGGCAAGAGGTCATATCACATTGTACTTCTTGTTGTTTATTAATAGAAATACTCATATTCTCGTCCATTAATGTTGTGAATGTTGTTTATACTACATTGGGTTGCATTTACTTATAATATCGTGGACCATGACTATTGATGATGTTAATGTCATTTATATATTATATGTACTTGTTGTGTATTGGCTGTCAAGACTAATCTGCAGATTTAAGTGCACAGATTGAAAGCTCCAACGGGGATCTACATCAAACGTTTGGACCGAGGTTGGTTATATTCTTCATTATCTTAGCATTGTCATTTATATATCATAGTACCGAGAGTTGAGTTAATTTTTGGTAGTTAGCTGTCTGTTGTGGTCTACCCCAAGCCATAGGAATTTATCTCAAAAACAAAAATGGCAACTCCACTGGGGATGTCATCCATTTTTGGGGATTTTTGAGCATTAGTCCTTATTTCGAGTTGTTGTTTGTCGAAGCTCTGTGTCACTGATTGGTTGTTGAGATACACTATAGAAAACTGGTTTTTTCTGAGCCATTGGACTCTTTGTTTTCCCATTTTACTTTCCTTACCCACGGGTGAGCTTAGCTCTGCCCGCGTACACCCGCCTCTGTTTACATTACTGCTTGCGGGTACTTGCAGGTATTCCTTCGACAGTAGCATACAACTTCAGCTTTGGTTGATTTATGACTTTTGGTTGTTGCTGGGTTGGCTTTGGATGATCCTGAGTCTTTGCTGGCCTGATTCTTGACTGTTCCATTCCTTGTTCGTGAACAGAACTCTTCTCTTCTCTTGGTTGAGCCTTGTTGGTTTTTTACCTATCTTTGGATTTAGCCTTATTGGTTTTTCCTATCGAGCTCGCTCCGTTGGCTGAGTCTTACTGTTTGGGATCTGCCGGGTTGTCTTAGTGATCTCCTTGGCATATTAGTGACTAAATCATAGGATTTTACTTGCATTTTTCATTCCATTATATTGAAAAATACAAAAAAAATAGTTTTGCATTTTCCTTTTTGTTTATAAGAGAAAATACAAAAAAAAAAATTACTTCCATGTACTGCATCTTGCATTGAGTGCTTGCTGCTTTCATTTAGGTTCTGCTTGTGCATTGAAAATATAAAAGAGTTGCATTTTTATTTCGAAACCGTTGGATTGATTTTGCATCCTAGTGGCATTGTTTTTATTGGATAGATGAGTCTAGGATTTGATGATTTTGCATAATTTTGAGTCATATACATCACTAGTTTCACGACCATATCCTTTGAGTAACCACAGCCATTAAAATTAACGCTTAATATTAAAATTGATTAAACCTATTTTATTTATAGGGTACACCAACTAGCATAGGTTTAGAGTCTTGGAATAGATCATTGTGAGTAAACAATCCAAGACTACTAGACGAAACATTATGTGTCTGACCAGGGAGTGGTGAAATCCATGGTATACATCAGTGTTCTCGGGAAGCTCTACTCAGACTAGAGTTAAGCACGAGGTCACAGGAGGTTGGTTGAGGAGATATCCCCCCAATACCGGTTGAACCTGAGAGATATTTCCAGGGTTTGTTTGTATCTGGGGGTACCAGAGGTTTGTCCTCTTGTGCTTCGGGCTTAGCTACCTTGTCCATACGACGGATCCCACCTGTGACTGTCCCCTTGAGCATTGGTTATATTGCGGTGACCATAGTTGCCTTACCTAGGTATCACATAGGGTACTTGCAGTGGTTATGCTGTTTGTGTCCTGAGTCAGATAGGGGTCAGACAACACAGTTGCCGTTGTATAGGGACTTGACCCTGTGCATGCAGTGAAGTCTGGGGTCCATTATAACTGATTCTATTATCTCCGGCTATAGTTTGGGAGTCTCAAGCCTCTCCTAGGCGAGACATACCAGCTCTAGTGTCGGGAGCTCATTTAGCCACTCTGTTTGTCTACTCTTGATTGTAGTTTCTCTAGGTGTGTGCTTTGATTTATTGTTTTTGATCGATAGTTGGCCTTTAGGGGACGTTTTTATTTTATAGTCTCTCCGAAGATATTGTGGCACAGAGTCCTACTCCCTGTTGATCTCATCAGTTGGATGGTTGACCAGCTGTCGAGCTTTCACACCGTGTCAAGAAGGGATGCCATCGGGCTCCCTCCGAATATTCAGATTCTTACGAGACATACGTTATCGACGCCATGACTGCACACTCTGGCACGGGATAAATCCTGACCAGTCCATCAGGTAGAGTTGAGCACACCTCAGACACACCTACTCCTCGTGAGGTGTGGGGAGGTGATCCACCCGAGACCCGACCTAGTTTGTTTGGTCCAGATCCACCCGAGACCCGACCTAGCTTTTTTGGTCCGGATCCACCCGAGGACGACCCATTCGATCCTTCATATCCACATAATTATCATACAGGATACCGGAGTTACATGATAACATAGGCCCTACGGTCAACCCTACTGCGTTCTCATATGGTATGCCGAATTACACCACAGTTGATCCTTCCACTGCTTTTGGTAGTCATGTTAGTGCCATTCATGGTGTTAGCAACATTGCACCCACTAGAGGCAATACCCTCGCCAGGGGCACCATGTTTTTCACTCACACACATAGTATGGGGACCGATCATATTCCTCCTAACAATGCCAATTTTGGAAGACGAATGCCTCCTAGGGATACCCAACCTAATAGGAACACTATTCGCAACACGACTCGCCATCCACCACCTAATACACATGCTGCTATCCGTCAACCTAGGATCACTTTTGCGAATGTTAATGCTCCTCCTAACCATGGGTGCTGGCTTGGTTTTGCAACCAAGCTTTGTGCAATGGGCGCCTATCAACAATGTGATAGCAGTTTCAATATAGAAAGCAAAAACGATTATGAATTAAATCTAAATCTAAACTAACATGTGCATATTACAAATAAATTTAAAAACAATTCATGGAAAGAACAAGAAATAAAAGAAAATATGTTTTGTATTAAGATACCTCAAATGGTGAGGATTTGTGTTGAGCAAATCCAAGGGTGAGTAGCTCCAAGCTCCAATGGTCTCTTCTCCAAGATGATGAAAATGGCCAAAAGTATCATGAGAGATTTTGACAACGTGAGGATAGGATGATGGATGGATGGAAAGTGAGGAGCCCCTACCACCTTTTTATAGTTTATGGTGGTGGGGAATACCATTATGGTTTTGGGGAAACCAATGGTATTGACCAACATGGTTTAGGTACCTTTTTCCCTCCTTTTCCTTTTTTTAATATTTTGAATATTTTTATTCCCTTTTTAATATTTTTGGGAATTCTGGACCCTTTTTGAGGGTTTTTTATGCTTTTTGAGGAAAATAGTCATTTTGAGGGGAAAACGGGGTGTATTATGGTCTTTTGGTGACCTTTTGATGGCTTTAGAGGCTCAAATGGTGGAAAAGTGGACAAATGGGTCATGTGAATAAGGAAATGAGCTAGTGAGCACTTTTTGGGTGTTAACAGATTGCCCCTTGATGTGCGAGGGCAGGAGCTCATCGTATGGTCGATAGACATCATAGTTCTTTTGTCTTTTTCTTGGGGTTGGGGAAGAGAAGAGACCGGTTGGAGACTGGATCCACGGCCCTCGGAAGCTGCAAAAAGAAAAAATATTACATGGCCTCAATATGAATGAGGAATAATCTCTGATAATGGACGAGGCGAGCATACCCATGCTCGTATCAAGACATATACATAACAATTAGTCCCAAGAAGGGGGGCCTGAATAATACATAAAAAATATGCTGGTACATCATAATGGTCCAAAGGGGACACTATTTTGGGATGTATTCATGATCATAACATGACTGATCTCAATAACTGATGCATTGGAATGAAGCGACAACCGTTCTGAACAAGGTCTCAAAAGGGTTGATGAAATGCTGAATTTGAAGGTGTCCAACATTTGTAGGGATTAAATGACTCTGAGTCAACTTTGAGGAGTATATGTAACTATATACTCGAGGTAGTATAAAACTGGGGTACATCTGAATACTGTCGCCATGCGCAACCTGGATATCTATAGGAAAATGTAACTGGTTGTTTCCATAAGTGGACTCTCAAATGTGGAAGAGTCAGGTGGTATCCGGGGTCTTCAACAAATAACTGAAAGGACCAATACCCTATGCGAGTCTCAATGATGCGATCAAGGTGTTGAATTCGAGCATGTGAGAAACAACCATTTGGAGAGGCACTGAGGACTCTTCTCGAAATGATTCGTAGGCACTCATCATAAATGGTGATGAGTCCAAGACACAGGGACCTCTAGGTCTATCCTCTGGAATAAATTTGGTTGTTGTCGACAGAGGGAGACCAGCAACTAACAAGGAAATGATGTTTCCTTGATAGGAGCACGAGGTGTAGAATTGAAGTGTGGTGGTACTGATGGTAGGACTGACATACTTGTGGGGATGGGAATTAACTGGGGTCATAGAGTGGGTGGACTCAAACTTCTTTTGTTCAGAGCATGATAACATGGTTGACCTAGAAGCGTAGGGAACTGACTTGTAGGTGTGGGGATCATAGCTTTTAAGGACTAAGGGTATGTATTGACTCTGGGGGGTCAAGCTGATGGGTGCTATCGAGGGATTCTCAGGGTGACATATTGCAGAATACTCTGAACAAAGGTGACCAAAATGGGGAAACTGCCATATGAGTAGACGTGATCTATTGTGGCGCCGAGAAGCACCATTGGGTCCTTCTTCGTAGTTTTAATGAGATCCAAGAAGGGATAAAAGTGTGCTCTGAAATGGTATTGTCCTGTGGATTTTGTGAGCCCAGGATTGTTCATGCTCATGGGTGCTTTCATTTTTAAGGAGTCTGAAAATGATAAGAAGACTCTGTAGTGGTTGTGAGTACCGTCCTGTGGGTTTTTACGAGCCCAGGATGGTGATTGCTCGTGGTCGTTTTCATGTTTAGAGAGTTTGAAAGCAGTAAGTGGACTCCATTGGTGTTCTTTTTCGTAAGTTAGTCTCCAAGGCCCGAAAAAGCATAAAATGATGCAAATGGAGAACTCTTCTAGCCGATGTGACTAGAGTATTCCTTTTTCGTAATTAGTCTACAAGGTCCAGAAAAGGGGTAAACTTATACCAGGTAGACACCCTTTAAGATATGTTTAGCGAGCATGAAAGGAAGCAAGGTTGCTCGGCGATCTTTTCATTGTTTTAGGAGTCAGAAAAGAGCTTAACATAAACTCCCTAAGTTCCTTTTTCTTAAAAGGGATTGCTCGGCCCGAAAAAGGGGTAAAACTATACAGAACAAAAAGGTATTGATGAGAGCGAGAAAAGGTCTCAAGCATCATCATGAGTGCAGAATACTGAATCCAGTGACATAAAGATTGTAAAAAATGGGCAACGGCCAATGTGGCATGTAAACTGAGGTGATGAGTGGCATTTTGAAAAAATGCCCAAAAATTATGGGGTTGAGAGTGAGAAATGATCTCAAGCATCATCACGAGTGCAGAAAATTGAATCCGACGATATCAAACTTGTCAAAAATGGACGACGACTGATGTGGCACACAAACCGAGGCAACGAGGGGGCTTGGGAAAAATGCCCAAAAAATATGGAGGTGAGAGCGAGAAATGATCTCAAGCGTCATCATGAGCACAAAAAATTGAATCTGGCAATATAAGACTCGTTAGAAATGGACAACAGCCGATGTGGCACGTAAACCGAGGCAATGAGGGGGCATGGGAAAAATGCCCAAAAAATCTGGGCTTGAGAGCGAGAAATGATCTCAAGCGTCATCACGAGCGCGAAAAACTGAATCCGGTGATATAAGACTCATAAAAAATGGAGAACGACTGAAGTGGCATGCAAACTGAGGCGACGAGGCGTGAAAAAATGGTCAAAAAATGGACCTGGTGAAAACAGGAAAAGGAAAGGACTATCATGAAGTTCTTGTTGTGCTGATTCCAACGGTACCAATAGTTTGAGGAACGGACGTCATATGATACCACAATGGTTGTTTGAAAAATGGTCAAATGTCTATAAATAGGGTGTGGGGCCAATATGACGTGTCATTGTTACGTGTGAGTTTGGCAGAGCAATTAGAGCTCTTTCTTGATTTCTGGGAGATTCGACCGTTGGTTTTTGATTCCGCGAGTTTCAGGTAACCCTATTCGCCTTAGCCTTTTTAATTATGTCTTTTTTGGTTAGCGGTGGGCCCCCGAAGGCCGTGAAATTCCATGTTGGCCTTCCAACGTGGAATATCGCAGGTTTCGTGTCCTTTTCCGCGATGAACATCGCGGGTTTGGGGCCGACAGTCGCGATGTTCATCGCGGCTATTGGGATGAAAGTTGTGATGTTCATCATGACTGCGGGGCTGATAGTCGCGATGTTCATCGTGACTATGGGGTTGACAGTCGCGATGCTCATCGCGACTATGGGGTCAATACCTGTGATGTTCATCACGGGTTCATGGATGAAAGCCACGATGATCATTGCGGCTTTTGATGGAAAAGCAGCGATGAAAGTTTTTGAAAAAAAATTCTGTGTCTAAAAAATTTTCTTTGTTTTTTGGCAGGATGTTAAGGAGACCATTGGTGTCATGGTGAGAGCGGGAGATGGAGGAAGACCCAACGATTCGAATTCGGATCGATCAGGGGGTCCAACAGACACTGGCTGTGAGCAGGCTCCTGAAGTTCACTCAGATTCCACTGATGCATTCAGTAGGACCGCTTTTGAACAAATTGGTGGGTCTCTAGGTCCCTGCAGAGGGTGCTTTCATTGTTGGGGGTGAGAGGTTAGAGATCACCCTCACTGATGTTTACTTTCTTACCGGGTTGCCTCGCTTAGGGGAGGTAGGGCATCTTCTGCCGAGGATCCCTGTAGGTTTGGATATCGAGGATCTGCTAGATACCTTCTATGTTCTGGGGGCTATCGTGCAGAATAATGCATTGAGCCTGAGATCTCTGCGGGAGTGGGATATGCGGGCTGTTGGGGCTTGTGTTCTGCGGGTGTTGGGTGCCGCAGTGCCACATCATTTGTCTGGGGGACAAATGATGATGGTGGATTCTATGCTGAGGGGGACCTAGTATGCATGGGGTCAGATGTTTTTGGCTGGTGTCAAGAGAGATTTGGACAAGGTCAGCCGGGAGGGGGGAGAGTTTTGCTATGCCTCCTTCCTGTGTTGTTTCTTCTTTGAGTGGGTACTGACCTTGCGGCCACGGGTGCCATTTCAAGACGGGTTGGTGAGCAAGCCGAGCATGGTGCGGTGGGGGTAGATGATGCCCTGCGGTGGTGGTGGTATCCACGGGTTCTTTTCACAGGATATGTATGAGCAGTGGGAGCAGATCCCCCTGTTGATTAATGACTATCCATATGCCGATATGGATTATCGAGGAGATCCGGAGATGCCTCGAGCCCAGGGACAGGCCTGGGGTTTAGATGGTATGTTTTTGTGTTTGGTTCTCTACTATATCATGTGTTTTTTAGATGTTTTTGTTATGATTATAGTTAGAGATATTTATATGATGGTTCACTTGCATGATTGTGCAGATGTTGGTCCTGTACCACCGGCCGATCATGTGGTTCGTAGGGGATGGGCGATGGTGGTCGTTCCTCCTCCTGTAGCAGTACCGCCTCCTCATGCTCGAGGAGTTGGGCCTCGAGATGATGTCGTGGAGGTCGTACGAGAGACACTAGACATGATCCTGGCAGGATTGCTACAGGATGGGTGGAGGGACTTGGATCGGGACATCATCGAGTGTTGTTTCGATGCGCCTCGTGAGTGGCGCTCTATCCTACTTAGAGCAGCATTGGTGGCAGTTGAGTGGAGGGATGGGGCTCGGTATGATCCGGCAGGGCCGGTGGAGGGGAGGATTCGAGTGTGGGATGATCTAGCGGGGCCGACGGAGAGGAGGGTTCAGGTGCGGGATGATCTAGCGGGGCCAGCGGAGAGGAGGGTTCGAGCTCGGCATGATCCGACGGGGCCAGCGGAGGTGGCGCCAGAGGAGCCCGGAGACCATGATGATTAGATGATCTTGTATCTGCCCCCAAATGCTGATGAGCATATGGGGAAGTACCTTTTTGTGCGGCTTATGTATTTTTGTATATTGGGTGCTGAGGGAACCTATGACATGTTGACTATATGATATATATATATGTTTTGGTATATAGTTGTGTATGCACATGGATGCATTTATTGTGTATTTGTTTGCCTATGGAGGCATGTCTGATTTTTTGTATGCCCGTGGAGGCACATGTTATGCACATGGATGCAACATTTTAATTTCTGTATATGCCCGTGGAGGCACATATTATGCACGTGGATGCAGTTTTTTAATTTTGTATATGCCCGTGGAGGCACATGTTGTGCACGTGGATGCATTTTTGATTTTGTATATGCCTGTGGAGGCACATGTTATGCATGTGGATGCACTTTTTGTTTATTCCCGTGGAGGCACATTTTGTATTTACTACATGCTGTGATTGGTGTGCCAATCCAGAATGTTGTTGGCCATATGGTCTGCTACACTATTGAGATTCCTTGGGACATGTGTGAATGAAATGGATTCAAACTGTCGAACCATTTGTTTAGTGCACAGGAATTTTTTGAAAAGACAGGGATCGCATACCTGGTAATCATTGTTGAGCTAGGAAACAAGGAGTTGTGAGTCCAAGAAAACGTTGAGGTGACTTATGCTCATTTGGAGAGTAGTGGCCAGGAGACCGGTCATGGCATTGTATTCAGCTTGGTTGTTGGTGGAGGCACCTATGCACACTCCGTTGATGTGTATCAACTCATGTGAAGGGGAATATATTACCCAAAATGCGGAGGTGAGATTGGGGGACCAACGGCTTGCACCATTAGCGAAACCAATGTAGCAAAGTGGAACAGGATCCATCTGTGGTCATGTAGGAAAAACAAAATTTTAGGTTTATATATATATATATATATATATATATTTTGTAAAAAACAAAATAAGACTATTCAATTATGGATAGTGGTGTCCATCGGATTTTCTATGGGTAAAATTGCTTGAGGTACAACCCGTTGCGTGGGTTGCTTAGGGGGTTTCCTTCTGAATGGGTCAGAATGTATGCCCCCTTTCCGAGGCAGGTATGTATAATGTATGGGCCTTGCCACATGGACACAAAATTTCCTTTTCTAGTTTTTTCATGAGCTTGATCATAGGCGAGGAAAACGTCCCCTTCAGTAAAGGTTCTTGGGTGGACATGTTTGTTGTAACTCAGTTTGGATCAGTTCTTGGTTGCTTCCATGGTTTGGGGGGCTGTGCGTCGATCTTCATCGGCTTGCTCCAGAAGTAGTAAGCATTGTTCAATTGGGGAAGTGTCCGATAGGAGTTCAATGGCCATATGTAGGGCTGGAATCTGGCACTCAATGGGGAGGACGGATTTGACATCGTGAACTAGATGGAAAGGGGTAAAACCGGTGGCAGTTTTGGTTGACGTGCGGTATGCCCATAGTGTCGGGAAGAGCATGTGATGCCAATTTGATTTGTGTTTGTCAACAGTGTGCTGGAGGATGGTCTTCAAAATTTTGTTAATCACTTCGACTTGGCCATTCCCTTGGGGGTAGTAGGCGGAGGAGAAATGGTGTTCAAATTTCAGTAGGGTTGATAATTCTCTCCAAACGACATCTTCAAAGTGAGAGCCGTGGTCTAAGACGAGTTGCTTTGGCACTCCAAAATGAGCGATAACATGGTTGAGGAAAAAACATGCTGCGGTGTCGGCTTTGCAATTGTAAAGTGGCATGGCTTCCGCCCATTTGGTGAAATAATCTACGGACACAATGATGTTTTTATGACCGTCGACTGACGTGGGATTGCAATCTAGGAAGTCGATGGCCCATTTGTAGAATCGTCCGACAGTGAAGACTGGATGAAGGGGGGTGGGTGGGGTTCTTGCCTTGGGGGCAAAAAGATGGCACTTTTGCCAATGTTTGACTGTGGTGATGCAATTAGTAAATAATGAAGGCCAAAAGTAACCTGCACAGATGATCTTTTGGGCAGTGGCCATGCCAGAGAAATGGCCTCCGTAGGCACCGCTATGGCAGTCATTAAGGACTTGTTCTGCTTTGTCATGAGATAGGCAGCGTCGTAAGATGGTATCGATGCCGTGTCGATAAAGTACATCTCCTAATAGGAGATATCGGGGGGCGTGGTGTCGTATACGACGACGTCCATCATGATCGATGTTGGGTCAAAATTTTTATGTGCGAAGGTAGATTAAGATGTCGTCGTACCATGGGTCATCATAGGAAATGATGAAAATGTGGTCTTCAAGGAGGTCCGTTTGGATAGCGGGTGATGACGAAGAGGATGGGAGATCTGTGATGAGTTGAGCGAGTGCTAGGGCCTTGGTGCTCTTTGGGTTTTTGAAAGTTAGGTCGTATTCTTGCAGGATAATCACCCATTTAGCTACGCGGCCTTGAAGGAGGCGACGTGTCAAGAGGTAAATCATTGGATTGGAATTGGCTACAACTGTGGTGTGGCTGAGGAGAATGTAATGTCGCAGCTTTTGTAATGAAAAAATGATGGCGAGGGCCATCTTCTCTTCATGTGGGTAGCGGAGGGGTGGGCCTGAAAAGGTCTGGCTCACATAGTAGATGACATGCTCTTGGCGAGTAGTATCTTCTTGGACAAGAACTCCAGATATGACATATTCGGATGCTGAAACATAGAGGGTGAAATCTTTTGTGAAATATGGAGGAGAGATCAACAGGGTGTTCGTGAGTGCTTTCTTTAAGTTGGTGAAAGCTGATTCTGCTTGTTGGTCCCATATGAAATGGGTATGCAGATGTAGTAGTCGAAAGCAACCATGGACCGTCATGGCATAGTCAAGGACAAAGCAGTGGAGGAAGTTGGACCTCCCTTGAAGGCTTTGAAGTTGTCTTAATGTACGGGGTGACGATAAGTCTACAATGGCTTGGAATTTTAAGGGGTCTACAGTGATGCCTTTTTCTGAAATGACAAACCCCAGCAGGTGACCTGCTATAATGCAAAAGACACACTTGAGTGGGTTCAAGCGGATGTTGTATTTTCGACAACGCAAGAAAACTTGTCGAAAGTCGTCTAAATGGTCAGATCGTTTCTTAGATCGAGCGGTGAGGTTGTCTAGATAAACTTTTATGATTCTATGTACATCGTGGAAGCAATAAGTGATGGCACATTGGAAAGTGGCTCCAGCATTCTTGAGACTGAAAGGCATGACACGATAGGCGAAGGTGCCCCATGGGGTAGTGAAAGCTATCTTGTATTGATCTTCTTTATGGATTTTGATTTGGTTATATCCAGAGAAACTGTCCATAAAAGAAAGAACCTCATGCCCCGCACATTCATCAATTAGTTGGTTAATGAATGGTGTGGGGAAGTTGTCTTTGGGACAAGCAAGGTTGAGGTCTCAGAAATCAATACAAACGCGTATGGTGCCCACTTTCTTATTTACTAGCATTGGGTTTGAAACCCAGGTGGTGTAGGCAATAGGATATATTAATCCTGCTTTTTGGAGTTTCTCAATCTCAGCCTTAACAGTTGGGAGCTTGGACGGGTGAATTGGGCGTTGTTTGTGTCGGACAAGAGGCACATTGGGCCAAGTGTCGATGTGATGTTCCACAATGTTAGGATCAAGGCCAGGCATCTCAGTGTAAGACCAGGAGAAGACATCATGAAACTCTTGGAAGAGTTTCTTATATGCTTGAGTTTTCGCTTGAGTGCATGATGCGCCTAGTGAGATGAGTTTAGGTTTTCCAGGTGTGGTGGAAATGTCTATTTGTATAATAGGGGAAATGTTGAACATATTCCCCTCTTTGAAGGCATCTGGTGCTGGGATGGGGTCTTTGAACTAATCAAACTTAGTTGGTAGAAAATCTTTTGATTCGATTGACAGTTGGTTTTCCACGGTGGATGTAGATGTCTCAGGGAGGAAATATGATCGATGGTGCATATCGTCCCAAGGGTAGTCCGGTGCAGTGAGTGTTTCTAGAATTTGCTCATCAGTACGAAAGTAATTAGACCATAAATCAACGGGTTTGGGTTTGTATATGGTTGAAATCATATAGATGGTATTGATTTCTTCTGAAGAAGATGATTTTGGAGGGTAGATATCCTCGATGAGGGGAGGAGATATCTCTAAGTCGGCATTGTTCATCTCGTATAAAGCTGCTCTATAATATGGGAGATCAGGGCAGTGGTGTGAATAATGGCCATAAATGCCGCATATCGCACAAGGGTGGTTAGTGCGAAGCGTTTTGTGGCGATATTCAGGAGGTGGCTCAAGTCTTATAACTGGAATTCCGGTGTCGTCATCCAACATATTCATGTGTTCTTGGAGTGCAGGTAATTGTGGACATTGATGAGTGGCATGGCCTACGTCGTCACACAACGAGCACTTAGGGGGAATGTGAATAATTGGGGGGGTTCTTAGCTACCTTGGGGGTTGCTGGGGGGGTGCGAGTTATGGGTCCAGTGTTATAAGTTTGCGGGCCTATGCCCCCTGTGTTTCGTAATAGAGGTGGGGCGTTTCTAGACGTTGATGCCATAGTCACTATTGGGGGTGGTCTGTTTTGCAGATGAATGACAGGAGGGGGTGGGTGGTTGGTAGTAGGGATAGGTTGTACCAGTTGTAAAATAACATTTGGAGTTGGTGGGGGGCTTAGAGCAGGTAAGTACCATACAGGTATCCCTAATGTTAAAAAAGGAAGGTTGAGTGTAGCCATTACTGGCGAACTGACAACTTTGGAAAATGGGAACAAGAACGGGATAGTATGAATTGGCGTTGTTCCAATATGAGTAGGCACTGTGGGTGTTTGTGGTAGTGACGAGGGCTGCTGTGTGGTGTGTGACAGGGTGCACAAATTGGATGTTTTTTTTATTGGTAAAGGTGGTGGGATCGATGTAAATGTGGAAGTCATAGGTGACTCGGTGTAGATTCCAGGACCAATTGACAAGACAAATGATGTCTATGTAGTTTGAACGGTTTGTTCAATCATTGGTAGCACATTTTGAGGGGCTGCAGGGACGTTAGGATCATAATATGTGTTTTGATCAATCTTGATAATGCGTCCTTCATGTGGGAACATCATGAGGCGGAACAAAAATGAAGCGATGGCTTTCATTTTGTACATATAGCTACGTCCAAGAAGGAGGTTGTAGTCGAGTTGGGCATTGATCACTTCGATGTCGATGAGAACTAATTTTTCGCCTAGTTCTATGGGTACGTTCACTAAGAGGTCTTGTGGTTGAGCTGAGCGCCCGTCGTAAGCTCGTAATGCTGTGGTGGATGGTTGTAAAGTGGGGGAGCCAAGTTTCTGCCACACAAGAGTGGACATAACGCAGGTTGAAGCTGCTTCATCGATGCACAACAAGGTTTCGAATGTTTACTGATACTTGGGAGGCCAAATTTGATGGCAATCGAGGTTCAGATTGGTCTAAGTTGAAATCCATCATATGTGTATCGTCAGGGTCTACTCCTCCGATGGCAGATAGTAGCAGTTTTTATTGTGCAGGGCATGTTTTCAATACCTCTAAAGCAGACATAGCAGTGGGGGATTGTGCTAAATCTTCCACGACATTATAATTGGATGCTGCACAAGCATTAGGATTGTTGTTAATCCTTCGCAAAGGGATGCGAGGGATTTTAGGTCCTCTGTCCAACATCATATTTGGTATGCGTAGTGGTTGATCTGATGGAAGGGAGGTGGATGCGTCAGTGGAAGGAGTTTTTGGGGGTGGGCTGTACTGATTGCTGTGAGTCTGGAGGTTAATGTGATTGGATGACATCATTAATAAATGGTTTGTTCCTGAATCCGTATGCTGATAATCAGTTGCGGCATAGGTGACTTGCTGCTGAGGTGTAGCAAATCCTTGTGGGGGATCCATTGGGCGAGCATTTACTATTCCTTGGTTTGGAAATGGGTTTTTCAATATCATGGGTTGCGGTTGATTAAGTGGAGCTGGCTATCTAGTGTGGCCTTGGTGTTGGGCATCGTCATCCCAAAGCTTAGGTGCTTTCTCTAAATGGGGGCAGTTGTGAGTGTAGTGTCCATAGATTCCACATATAGAACATGGATGGTTTGTTCTCAGGTTATTGTTTTTTGCCTGCTTGGGATGATGATCAGGATTCTAGTTTGGGGGAGCAACGTTGTTATTATTTGGAGGATTGGGTGGTGGTGGACCTTGATTATGTTGTTGGTTTTTATCGTGGTTACGTCCTCTTTCGCGGTTTTGTTGTTCACTCTGGTTGCATTGGTTATTTTGGTGTTGGGGCTGATTGTGTTGTGTGTACACTTGCCCTTGAGTAGTAGGAGGATTTTTGGGTGCCGCAGGTGTGGGAGCATGTTGCGGTGGATAATAAGCTGGTGGAGCTGGAGGTGGTCCAATTACTTGCTGGGGTTGTTGGTAACCCTGAGCTATTGGAAGTGTTGGGTTAGCTGGTGTAGCTTGCTGGGGGTAATACATTGGTTGGGCCGGTAAATGAATTGGGTTCTGGTTGGCCAGTTGGTTATAGTATGTGGGTGGTACATATGTCGATGGCGCTTGCCCATAACAGTGCTGTGGACAAGAGGGTCCATGAGTGTGATGAGTTTGATTTGTTGGAGCGTACAAAGTCATCACTCCAGAATTAGATGTAGCCCTAGAGAGGTTTGGGGCATTTATGGTGCTCACCATGCTAAAAGGTTTATTTTGTGCCCTGACTTGGCCGATAATTCCATCAGCGGCATGTGATGCCCCCGGAGTGTCACCGCGTGAAGAATCACCTCGTGGGGCGTCTGGTATGATGGTGTAGAGATAACCTGACTGGGCATAAATCAGGTCAAACTGTTGAGCTTTTAAGATAGCTTCTTCTTCTGACTGGGGTCATTCGAAATCTACGTCTTTGGCTATGAGGGGAAGGAGTGATTTGAGAAACCAATCCAAAAATATACGATCGTCCAGTTTTATCTTGCAGAGGCTACGGCGCTTGCACCACTCATGGATATGGTCGGTGATGTGGGTAGCTGTGTTTTGTCTGCAAGACAACAGTATTTCAACTCCTGCATCATAGCGTACATGTAGCTAAAAAAACTGAAGGAAAGTGGAGGCGAGGGATGTGAATGTATGGTGGGTCCCATGTGGTTGTTCAATGTACCACTTGGCTGCAGAGCCAGTGAACGTTCGTTGCAACAGTCTTAGTCTAATGGAGTCATCCACTATGGAGTTAGATGAACACCATAGGTGAAATGACATTATGTGGTTTTGGGGATCCTCCCCAGGTTTTCCTTCAAACTTAGGGATGTCCGAGGGGAGCTTTGTAGGCATGGGTGGCCATGTAGGGTTGTGCCTGATAGGATCGTTGGTTAACCTGGCTAGGTCTGGTAAGTTTAGACTAGTCATGTATGGTAAACTAGCAGATGGGTGTGGCGTAGTGACTGGGACATAACTGTTAATGGTGGCATTATGTAGTGGTCCAGTAGCCCCTAAGGGTATGCTAGGTATTGAAGGTATGTGTCCTCCAACCATTGTGGTGTAGGATGGGCCAGTACTCCTAAGTGCAACATGGGTTGCAGAGGGGTTAGGAATAGTGTTAGGAATTCCTGGGATCTAGGTTGTGGTAATGAGAGGGGGTGTGATTCCTATGTTGGGCATACCCATAATAGGAGGTAGTCCTATGTTGGGCATACCTAAAGGTGGAGTGGCCCCTATATTAGGCATGCCTAAAGGGGTTTTTGTTACCATGGGTGGCATAGTAGTAGAAGGGTTTGTTGATGTATCTCCACTAACACTAGTGAATAGGGGGTCATATTGTGATACCATGGGGTTGGTTGGTGATATTTCAGTAGGGTTTTCGGATTCAGCCTCAGAATCAAATGTGAAGTGAGGCATGTCAGAATCGGATGACTATGTTCTTGGTTGATGATGTGTCGAGTCAAGGGATAAGGCTCTACGTCTATGATGTGTAGAGCCAAGTGTACTGAACTGAGGGGGTTCACCCTGAAGACAACGAGATTGTCTTAAATTCTCAATAGTGAGAAATATTTAAAAATTTCAGTGTAAGGTGGCGATGTAAAAAAATCGAAACCCTAGTGCAACAATGAGTGCAAGAGGGGAGTGAAAAAATAAAGGCTCTCAGGCCAACAACCAACCTCAAAAAGCACTTATTATAGCAACTGTGCTATAATAAGTGGAGGATGCAACAAAATTGCTCAGAATACCAAAAGTCAAACAGTTCTTAGAAAAAAGTGGTGTTATTAGACCAAAGGTGGGTATTGTATCATGCAAACACCTAACTAGAAGTATTGTGAGTCAACAAATGATATTCTCTGCAAGGTGATGAAATCCAAGTCAGACAATATAGGGTGTTGAATCAATGGCTAGATATCCTCCTTCTGGGAGGGACACCGGGTAGACAATCCTAAAGAGTGGCAACTAGGATACCTTGTTCATGACACATTCGGTTGGGTGAATCTGCAGTTTGGTTCTATTGCCGCTGTACCCCATTCGGGTGTACATCGAGAACTTTGAAAGGTATCCTTCAGTTACTGAATGGATTGCGGTATTCCACTCAGACTTCCGGAACCAGTCTGGCTACTTCAACCCTCCTAAGGGAGAGGCCTTCCCGATAAATTGGTTGATAACCATGTCAAAATTATAAGGGATTTTTTGGTACACCTATCCCCTTCCTTCTCAAATGTAAATAATTGAGGGGTGTTATTGGTACACCTATCCCCTCAATTTTACCTAACTACAAGATTCTTTTAAGTGCTCCCCAAGTGGGGTTAAAAAGTATGTTGAGTTAAGGTAGATTTTAAGGCTCAGTTTAAATTATGTGGCAGAGTGGGTGCATGTGTGATTATCAAAATGAAATTGATTTGTCTCGCTTGGGCGATTGATTACAAAAGAAAGAAAAGACGCTTCCAGTTTGCAAAAACTAAAGGCGTTTTTGAAATGTAAATGCTTGAAAAAACTATTAAAAAATAATGGATCTTTGAAATAATTTAAAGGGAAGAAAATAACATAAATATTTCAAGAAATGAATGGATCTCTTAGAAAATTGCTTGGGCAAACTATTGAACATATAAACAGTAAAACCTTTGATCTAAATAGAATGCAGAAAATCTTTCTTTCAATTACTAAATTTTTTTAAAAAGACTTTTAATGGAGCATATATAAATAGAAAAAGATTTAGTATGGCTGTAAGATTGCAGAAAAAATAATGCTGTAAAATAGGCTAAATGGGCAAAAAATACAACAAACAATTTTCAAAAAATTGGCAGAATTCAAAATAACTACATCGTGGGTTTTGGGGAAACAGCCGCGATGTGCAATGTGGGTTTCGGCCACGTAGTCGCGATGTGCAATGAGGCAAATGGCTGCGAAGCCGCGATGTGTAGCATGGGTTTCGGTCACATAGTCGTGATGTGCAGCGTGGAAAATGTCTGCGAAGCCACGATGTGCAGCGCATAAAATGGCCGGAAGCCACGGTGCTCCGCACAAAAAAAGACCGTGAGGTCACGATGAGCTGCGAGGCGAAAGCCGAAAATAGAAACCAAAAAATGAACCTGAAAATGGAAATTTCAGGCTGTTAATGGCAATAGAAAGGGACAAGATCTAGAATAGCAATGGATCTGCTGTCTAGGATGGCAGATCTATGAATTAAAATGATTAAAACTAACAAAAACTAAGATCTAAAGCAAAAAACTGAGATCTAAGAATTCGAAGCCAGCGGAGTCACCAAAAACTGTTGGCTTGGTTTTGCAACCAAGCTTTGTGCAATGGGCACCTATCAACAATGTGATAGCAGTTTCAATATAGAAAGCAAAAATGATTATGAATTAAATCTAAATCTAAACTAATATGTGCATATAACAAATAAATTTAAAAACGATTCATGGAAAGAACAAGAAATAAAAGAATAGATGTTTTGTATTAAGATACCTCAAATGGTGAGGATTTGTGTTGAGCAACTCCAAGGGTGAGTAGCTCCAAGCTCCAATGGTCTCTTCTCCAAGATGCTGAAAATGGCCAAAAGTCTCATGAGAGATTTTGACAGCGTGAGGATAGGATGATGGATGGATGGAAAGTGAGGAGCCCCTACCACCTTTTTATAGTTTTTGGTGGTGGGGAATACCATTATGGTTTTGGGGAAACCAATGGTATTGACCAACATGGTTTAGGTACCTTTTTCCCTCCTTTTTCCTTTTTTGAATATTTTGAATATTTTTATTCCCTTTTTAATATTTTTGGAAATTCTGGACCCTTTTTGAGGGTTTTTTTATGCTTTTTGAGGAAAAATATTCATTTTGAGGGGAAAAAAGGGGTGTATTATGGTCTTTTGGTGACCTTTTGATGGCTTTAGAGGCTCAAATGGTGGAAAAATGGACAAATGGGTCATGTGAATAAGGAAATGAGCTAGTGAGCACTTTTTGGGTGTTAACAACGGGGGTGGGCATATACCGCATACTTTTGCGTCCACTGTCTCTACTAGTAATACTAATGTAGGAGGTGGAAATATATCTTATCCTCATGGTCATAACGCCACCATTCCTGCTACTAGTAACACCAATGTTGGGGTTGAGAATACATCTCATGCTTATGGTCACCACACGACTACTCATGCTAATCCTAATGCTGGAGGTGGGAACATACCTCACCATTATGGTCATTACAACACGGTTCCTACTATGAATAGTACGTATATGCCCCATACTTATGGTGGCAACCCTTACTACAACAAAGTCGGTACTGGCCACCAGTACAACCCACCTCAATATGGTGCCCAAAACACTTATATACCTGCTTACTCTCATACGGGTCAGGTCGGAGGAGGTTATCAATCTTATGGCCATGGTCAAGATTCTGGTCCATCAGGTCCTCATTATCAATAGTTTAATGCTCATGGTCAAGATTTTGGTCCACCTTATAATTCAGTTTCGTTCAACCAACCTTTTATGGGGGCTTATAATCAAGCTTTCCAGCCGTAGCTCCCATTCCTTGCACGTTTGAATCTTCCAGATATTTCGAAGCTCACGAATGATCTAGTGTGTCATGACCCTAATTGGCCTCCGGTCCGTACCAAGCTCCCTTCGGACATTCCTAAGTTTGAGGGGAAAGGTGGTGAGGATTTGGGTGATCATGTCACAATGTTTCATATTTGGTGCTCCTCCAACTTGTTGAATCATGATTCCATTAGATTACGACTATTTCAACGCACCCTCATAGGGGCAGCCGCGAAGTGGTATGTTGAGTTGCCTGGGAACACTTATAGGGGATTCAATGAGATCGCTTTGGTTTTCTTGGATCATTTCCAGTTGTCGGTTCGCTATGATACTGGTACTAAACTTTTATCTACCTTCCGTTAGAATAAGGCCACACATATTTCTGACCACGTTCAAGAGTGACGTCGGTGGTAGAGGTTAGTGAAATCCAACATGCCTCTAGAATTTATGTTGGAAAGGTTCCTCAAGTCTTTACTCCCATATATTGAAAAGGATGTTTTGATGTCTGACATTGTGATTGAGGAATAAGCCATCTTGAAATTCCAGCAGTTAGATTTCCTATACTCTCAGTCTGTCATTTTGTATGACATTATTCCTGACGCACCACGAACGCACCATGAGCCCAAGTCAGTTCTTGGACCGCATGCCGATGGCATTGTGGGATCCGCAAGTACTCTCCCTGTAGATTTGGTGGCTAATCAAATGCAAAATTTATCGCTAAACCAGTCTACTCCCAGACTGGTTCACACCTTGTCCACTTCCACCCCATCGTCTGATGTACACAATGTGCAATCGACGAACCCATCGGGTAACCAACAACTTGGTGGTAAGAAAAAGGGGAGAAACAACCATAAGGGTGGAAACAATGGGAAAAATAATAGAAATCACAATACCCCTCATAAGGAGAATGCTAACCCTCCTCAGGAAGGAGGAAATGCTGGTGAGGACCGTAAACCTAGGCATAAGGTGAAGTTTCCTTGTAAGCTTTGTGGGGAAGATCATCTACTCACTTATGTCCTTGAATCAAAGAAGCATCAAAGCATTTGGTATAGAGCCCAGCTATGTTGAAGGATCCCCTTCCTCATCACCAAAACATGGCTTTGCATGCTATCGCCACTGGTTATGGACCTAATGAGACTACAACGTTTTCTTCCAATACTAGTGGTTATGGATGCATGAATATGGTTCAATCAGAGGTTAGTGTTGCTACTCATCAACGTGATTATGGTGCACCACAACCTAATATGGGGAATGAGCCTCCCCCTCCTCCTGATAATTCCTTGCATATTGAGAAGCCCTCTATTATGCCGTGGATTTTGAAAGGTGTTCTTAAGCACTCTACGCATAATCCCAATGCCCGAGCCACCCAAAACTACTCCATTATAGAAGATTTGGGCCAAACTCCATGTGCCATGTCGGCTCTTGAAGTTTTGCATGCGTGTCCTTCTCAAAGGCATGCCCTTTTGAGTGCGTTAGGAGATTAGGATGGGGGAAATCCCAATGTTATCAAGTTTGACACTACCGATATTCAAGCTCGCTTACCTTACCACGTGGCTTTTCAAATCCACGTGGAGTGCCTTAAGAATTTCATCAAAAGAACGGTGGTTGACGAAGGTGCTTCCGCATTAGTTATGTCGCTAGCTTGTTGGAAAGCTCTTGGATCTCCTCCCCTACTCACGTCTAGAACCATGATCACTGCATTTGATGGTTGGTCATTTAAGCTGCATGGGATTATCCTTTCCCTTGTTGTCCGCTTGGGGGGGTAAGCCCGTGCCTATTGCAGTCGAAGTGGTTGATGCACCCATCGGCTACAACCTTTTACTGGGTCGGAATTGGATGTACGCTATGAAAGCTGTCGCGTATACTGTATTCAAGATTATTTGCTTTCCACACGAAGGAAAAAAAGTGACAATCGATCTGCTGGTTTTCATTAATACTCCTCCAGAAGCATCCACGGGATCCCTAGTCCCGCAGGTTATAGATTCTCAGCCGGCAACTGGGAACATGGGTGTTGGTATGTACCCTTCATTGATGGGATCTTATGATTTTCCCACACCCATGAATTTTATTGGAACCATTTCCGACAATGCGTCTCCTCCTTTGCATAATGTACCGTTCCAGACTTCATATTTTGATGATCCATGGACTTTACCGTCCACGATTTCTATGTCTGGAGACATTGTGGACGTCGGGATGTCTATGCCACTGTTTGCTGTTGAGCTTGCTTATCAGGATATTCAACAAGCCACTGCAGAGCTGGATCTCTCTTCTTCTCGGACAGTAGAGGAAGATCCCATTATGCTTCCCGCACAGGCAGTCAACCCATCTTGTTCACACGATAGCCTTGATGGTACTCTACCTTTGGATGAATATTTTATTGAGTCCATGCATGGTAATGACAAGCCTTGGGAGGATTTCTATCATAGATCTCATTCCCTTCCCACCCTCAGTCTTATTGAATGAGATGAGCCTATAATACAACCTGCCATCCATTTAGATTTGGATCTAGGCATAGTTGTTTCTAGCCCCGGTTTGATATTAAAGTCTCATCTCCCTAGTGACGAGTCTTTAGAATCTCCTATAGGTCCGCAAATTGGTGATCCTGATGAGTTCGATTCTACTTCTAGAATTTCCAACTCCCGTGATGATGAATTTGCCACTGCAGATTCCTCCACGTCCTTAATCTTTGCTCTTCATTCCGAAGTTGATCATTTTGGTCCCTCAAGTGTTGGTACCATGGCACCTTCAGTGGTTAGATCTCCCTGCATTATGTCTGAGGGTGATAATAGTGAAGTTGATTTTCTACCACAGTGACCTGTATCGGATTTTTCTTTATGCATGTTTTACAGATGATCTTGGTACTTATGTTTCTTGGAGACAAGATTCTTAACTGGACTTATACTTGTTTACTGGTCCTTTTCGACATTTTCTTCGGTCATGGCAGGCATATTCGAAACCTTGCATATAGGTTAGGCCTCCCCATTGTTATGATGCATTTGAACCTTTTTCCATCCGAATTCGCAGACACCCCCTGAGTGTCCTTATCTTGCTCATGTTCCTTGCATTATGCATAGCTTTGTTCCATGCACTTGGAACTAGTCTCGCATGTCCCTGACACTCGTCTGCCCCCATTACGAGCATTCTTCCACCTTTACTTCGAGCTCGTGAAAATAGTAAGAAGTTTACGAGCATTCTTCCATCTCTCCTTTGAGCTCGTTGAAAATAGTAAGGAGGTCATGAGTTTACTTATTCGGGCTTGTTAAACCTTCATGGAAAAGATTTTTATAAAGTCTTTTTTAAGCCCTTGTTAGACTTTTTAAAAATCAAACAAGATTGTTGAGTATACTTGTTATTTCAGACTCGTTAAAGGATTTGAAGCGACATCCACTTAGGTATAAGTTTACCCCTTTTTCGGACCTTTGTGGATTAATTACGAAAAAGGTATACTCTAGTCATACGTGACTAGAAGAGTTCTTCTCTCATTGTCTTACACTTTTTTGGGTGAGGAGACTAACTTTACGAAAAAGGACTTCCCTTTTATGACGAGTTGTGATTGCATTGCATTATCCTGCTTACCGCTTGACCCTTGTGCCGGCTCCCACTTACTCACTTATTAGCCATGTTCCTGAGCACTTTACCTTCTGAGCCAAGCATAGCCTTAATTTAGCTTTCACATCTTGATGACCCTTTACTCTGAGGGAACATTCCCCCGAGTGTCCACATCCTGCACATGCTTCCTTGCATTGATCATAAGTATGTTCCACTGCTTGGGACTAGTTTTCTCACCATCTGACACTCGTTCCCTCACCTATTGTAATATAAGAAATTTCATTCTTTTTCAAGCTTTTCCAAATATGAAAAAGACCAAAAAAAAATCAAATATTCCAAAAAGCCGGATGGGATTATGGTTACTACTTCTAGTTGGTAGCTTTTGTGTCTCCTTTGAACAAAGCAATCATTCCACTCCATACATTATGAGTCGGGACTATAGTTGGACCTTAGGAGTTGTACTTGTTTCTCAGTTTACTCCGTTGATTGGTTAAGCTTCCAGTCATTATGGAACCCTTTGTTGTGCCTCCTGCATCGCACAGTCTATATTGAGTCTATCCATCTGCTCATGCTCTTGTTCAAAGGAAGTCCTGAAACTAGAGTCGGACACTCCTCAGATTTCTTGACTATTGCATGTCGGCCATCCTTATTGAGTCAGTCCGTCTCACCTGAGATCTTCCAAATCTTTCAGCATAGCTGGTACCTCGTGTTGGTTGATGGGGGATGCCTTAATGCCCTCCTTTTAGCGAGTCTTGTTCCGTCGACTTCAACTCATTTATTACGGGACTTGAGGCTTAGAGTTAGGTTGAGTACCTTGAGGCTGCAGTCATTAGTGGCAGGTTCTCTCTCCATCGACAGTTTTGGGAATACATCAATGTCCCTTGATCGATGGATTCATCCTAGTGTTCGACTTCAACTCATCTATTCACACTCCGATGATTGTACTCTGTTCCTTGATTCCCATTTTCATTATTGGTGGGTTATCTCACGTTTGTTAATGGTATACATGATTGACCAGTAATCAGACGATGTCACATCAGGTTCGACCTCAACTCCTTTATTCACTTAATGGAACTTGCACTGTCGAAGACTTGTATAGAAGACCCCAGGCGATACTGGCATTCAGTATGCTACTTATGATTATGACTTTACATCTGAGATATCACCTCTTAGACATCAACAGTTTGTACCTCCATTTTTCACCAGTTGTTTCCTTTTTAGAAGGAGACCATATCTTACTGTAGAGGGATCTAGACTGTGATTACTTATGACATGTATTCACTATGTACTGCCTGTTCATGGCCATTGTGTCTCCATCACTCCACTTCTGAGATTTATAATGTATTTTGGCCATCGTAGCATCAGTCTCTGACCTCACACATTAGGGGGCATCTGTTACAGCGTAATTTTCCACCTTGTGAGCATCAGCACTCTTTGGCCCGCAGGATCCATTTTACTGACTCAGATCCACTTTATATCCTTCAAACACTATTTTTCCCTATTTTTTCCCTTGTACGCTAGCTGCATCACTACAGTGGGCGTACCCACGAGTTGCATCACTACAGCCCGCGGGTAGCATGTAAAATGGTAAAAATCACTAGTTAATTACTTTTTACTCCCAAAAAGCGGCCATAGGGTGACCTTTGGCCCTCCATCTGCCCCGAAATGCCTCGATGTGTCCTTTCACATACCTTTGAGAGGACTATATATTGAGCACATATGGATTATGGATGGGAGGAGAAAGGAGAGCAAGAGAACTCTAGTGGATTTTTGCCCTATCTTGAGTCTACACTCATTGATCCTTGTAGTTGTGAACCCTTTATGTTCACCTTCCAAACTCCTATCATAGTTTGAGTTTTCCATTCCATGGAGGATTGAAGTGGTGGAGGCACAAGTGGATTGACCCAGATCTTGGTTTAGATTGGTTGCCGGCAAGAGGTCGTATCACATTGTACTTCTTGTTGTTTATTAATAGAAATACTCATATTCTCGTCCATTAATGTTGTGAATGTTGTTTATACTACATTGGGTTGCATTTACTTATAATATTGTGGACCATTTCTATTGATGATGTTAATGCCGTTTATATATTATATGTACTTGTTGTGTATTGGTTGTCAAGACTAATTTGCAGATTTAAGTGCACGGATTGAAATCTCCAACGGGGATCTACATCAAACATTTGGATTGAGGTTGGTTATATTCTTCATTATCTTAGCATTGTCATTTATATAGCATAGTACTGAGAATTGAGTTAATTTCTGGTAGTCAGCTGTCTATTGTGGTCTACCCCAAGCCATAGGAAGTTATCTCCAAAACACTAACTCATCTCTTCTACGAGGACGTCTATATATACAATGTTACAATTGGGGAAGCAATTCGACCCTTTAGTGGTCGACTGCTCTAATAATAGGCAATCTTAATGCCACAAAATGACTCTGCGTAACAGCTCGTGACAACACATAAGCCAAGGAACGGCCTCATAGCAGTTATGATAGCACACAGAACATCCATTGGGTTCCATGGTGTCAATTCCCCTTCACTCAATCATTGAGACGTCGATCTTCCTTCGATGTGGCAAATAAATGTGCTATCAAGATGAGTGCACATGAGAGGTAATCTTCTAGAACACCATCTCATGCACCATAGGAGCCACGTTCTAAACAGAACCCACATGACAGTTTGCTTTCAAATGGCCCGAGAATATCTCAACCAATGATCTTGCGGGCTGAACGTGGGTCTGAATTGCAGGATGAACACGGCTAACCATTTGTAACGTAGATACACATCTGAGAGGAGGTTCGTTTGAGAGCCACAACCTGTGAAATGAAATATATTTGTCAAGCAATCCAAGAAATACCAATTAAACATCAATAAATCACAAAATGACGATTTTTACCCAAAGTTCATGTGATGTGTAAATATATGCATACCTGGCCTGTTTGATGATCTGAGCGGAAAGCATAATGACTTATTATATCAAAAATGGTGAAAGTAATGTCAATCAAAGTGTGTTTGATATCCAAAAATGGTGACAAAATGGACACCAACAAAAAGAAGAGAGTTATACTAATTTGTTTTCTGAAGATTGCAATTAGCTTGTCATAAATTTGGTTAGTGGTGGTTTTAAAGAAGTTTTCAACAAACCTATATATGATAAATACAAGGATGAATACTTGGATAATGTACCTAAACAACGAGTAGAAAATTTTTCAAATTCTGGGACAACTTGTGAAGAAAATTCAATTGCAATCTATGATCAAAATTCTGAAAGTAAGTATGTCGAAGGTGACTGTTTGCCATTATGTTTTTGTTCATTCGAAATGTTGAAACAAAGACTTAGAGTTTCTAATCAAAAACAAAAATTTGAAGTAATGGAGAATTTCATAAACTTTTTTGAAATTGATGATGAAAAAAAAGATCAATCGTGCAATCAGTCCCAACATTTAGAAAAAATAGAAGTTTGCAATGAGGAAGTGAAACACCAAAAAGAAAATCGAGGTTCTTTTTCAAATTTAGAATTTTTGTGTAAAGAAGAATTTATTTCGCTTGATTTAATTGAAGAAAATAAGGACAATTCTGCTGAATTACATAAAGAGGATCGAGTTTTCAATTCTGAAATTTTGAATGAAGTTGTTGATATCTCATTTGAAAACTGTCATGAGAATTCCCTTCAAGTTTCTTTTGAAAAACGATTTGATAGTGTGCAAGAGAATTTGCAGTTTGAGCAGCCTTATCATGAAAAACAAATAATAGATTTTTTTGAAGGATATCATGTTGCTTATGATCCAATGGCCTAATATATGGAGAAACATTGCAGTGATAATGGTTGGTTAGGTGTGTGCCTCAAATGTCAATATGTTTATCATACCTTTTTTCCATTATGCTCTTATGTCCTGATTTTGATTAAGAATGATGAGAAAGCTAAACTATTGGATCAGTTACTTGATTGGCTTTATTGGAAGTCAGATTTTACTTGATTGGGCATTGGTTCTCGGTAAAGTAGGATAGGTAGATGTGAATAAGCTCGACATGGTGACCATTTCTTTCGGCAATTTCAAGTTTGTTTTCAGTTTCAGTTACAAGTTCATATTTGCAGTTCACAGTTGCTTTCAGTTTTCAGAGGATGGATGGGTGACAGGTTACAGGTTATAGTTTGGGATTTGTTTGCAGCATGGTTTCATTTGATGGTTACAGGTCAGAACAGGTTGAGGATTTCAGAGAAATATAGGGAGAAGCCCAATGGATCAGGCACTTGTTCTACGGGGTTCTTTTCTACCTCGCAGGGAGGATAACATCCCCAGTTGGAGCCAGTTGTTATCACCATGTTTTTACAGGGAAAATGGTAGTGTATAATGGGGAAGTTGTTATCACGTGATAACTTTTTAAGTTTGGCCAAGTTTGTTTTTTGGCGAATCTCCAAGTGCTCAACATTGTCCAAGAGGGCATGAACAAAGTACCTACATACAATTTTAAAGCAAAGTTAAAGATTCTTCTTCATTTTGGGATTTTTTTTTTTTAAAGAAGGGCTCTTTATGACAAAAAGCTTTATGTCTTAAAAGTTTTTTGTTTTATTTATCCTAAACTTTGGCTTTATAAAATAATTTTTGGTTTCTTAACCAAAATTGGCTTTCAGCCTTATGCAAAAGTTTTTGAATATTTCATTTTGTAAACTTTTATAAAAAATATAGCCCAAAGGCTTAGCTCCAAGCTCCATCTCTTCGCGACCTTCCATACAACACATAAGTCAAGCAACAATGCACACATGCCAAGATTCCAGCCTTGGCCTCACATCATCAAATTTGTTAGTTTAGCATTGGCATATTTAAACACTAAAAAATAGTGTTTCCTCCTCCATGTGGGATAATTCCTCATATGAAAATAAAAAAAGACATGCAGTTTGCAGTATCTAAGAGAGATCGATGACTCACAATCCTAGAGAGAGATGGACGGTTGATTTCCCATTTCGCATCCTTCACTAGCTCGAAGGTTAACATTATAAAGTGGTTGCAAAATTAAAATACCACTAACCACATGTCAACACCACAAAATTTCGCAATTCGAAAGGGTGGTAAGGTAAACCACCTTCCACCAATGCGAAACCACCATTTCCGAAGCGCCAAACTCAAGGAAGAAGAGCATACTAGCATGCACTATTCGTTAATAAGTGTTGTGCATGATGGGGTATATAAACACTACAAGTATTGTTCACTCAACCAATGTGGAATATATCTCACAAAGAAAATGTAGATTTTTTTTTTTTTTTTTGGAAATGACTATTTTAGTCATTAACTTCAAAGATCTGTTTCCACCAAGTGAGAAGGAATTTTCAGAAACTAAGAGAGTATTTTCTTCATAACATGCTTATATACAATAACCTATCTCATTTTTTACACAGGTATCATAGATTGAGAGAATCGAAGTAATCTTCGCAGGGTATTTTTCCAGAAATTCGCAATCTTGTCTAAGTCATCAACTTCAAAAGCAGATTTCGATGAGCTGGAGGAGAATCTAAGAAAATGAAGAGATGCGTTTTGTCAGGAACATGGTCAATTACAAAAAAATATTTCATATTTCACAGAGCTGTTACTATTTGAGATATGCAGGTGGGGTTTTGAAGCCTATTTTTCAGCAATTCGCTTCCTGAAATGAAGCAAATCAGTTGTAACTGTTTCTATTTTTAGAGTTCAGTTAGATTTCGAATTCAAGACTGAGTATAGGTTGTTTAACTATATATTCAGATGTATTTGATAGATTTAGGGTTGGAAACCTTTTTGAAGACAAGATTTTTTGTATTGGGTTGAGATATATTTTTTTTGATATAAAAGAGCCATACCGAAAATAACATATTTTTACAGTATCAGAGATTCATGTGTTGATCAGAATTACAGTCTGTATTTTCTTTCCTTATATGTGCATGTTTACTTTCTTTCGTTATAATTTCCATTGTGTCATATCTTCTATGCTCATATAAGAGTTTATAGTAAATCTAGATTCATATGTTTTATGCCTTGATTTATCGGATATGAGTATCCATTATTTCTCTAAAGTTGATAGTGGATTTATCTCTTGGTGACCATTATTGATGGACTGTCTATGTTTCTTTCTAATCACCTGCAAAATAAGCTTTGACTGTAATGTGACGACTACCTTGCCTCTGTGAAAATCTTTATTGTTGTTTATCTGCTGGTCTATAAATTTCATAGTTTCGACTCCATGCCCAATGATTCCTATGTGAATTTCAACCACATACTTATTTTGTAAAAACCCCGAGTTATTATCTTTATCCATTTACATATATTTGAGAGAGCCCTCTCTGGTAGGTAAAAGGATAATTTCCCTCCTAAAGGTTGGTTTGAAACAGTTACCTTAGGTTTATCCTTCCATAACCAAATGGTAAAATATGAGTGATAACACCGTCCATCATGTATGATCGATCTGGTATTGTTGATCTCTTTCCTTGTTTAACTTCATAGTCCTCTATGGTATTCATCCTTTCAACTGTTGCCTTCCTCGCACCTTTAATCTGCGAATCTAACGGTGATCATCTATCTGGGTCTAATCTGCATCTCAGTCGTCAAAAGGTGCGGCCCCTATCAAGCTATGCAAACCCAAAAAGTTTGTTTATTCTTGCATGTTGGGTTTGCGAACAACATGCCCACCATTGATGCTTATTTCCTCCAGATTTGCACCGTCGAAACATGCAGTCCCTACCGCAACTTCGCAGATTCGGAAAGTTCATTTCCCCGCGTGCTTTGAAATTGTGAACAAAATGATGATTGTAGATCCTTTTTCCAACCGTCAATCTGACCATCGATCTTCTTTTGGATTAACAAAGCTCCACCCTTACACACACCGCACAACTTTCTTTCGCGAAGTCGCTCGGGGCCGTCGATCTCCACTGCCGCGGATCCGCTCCTTTCATTGGTGCCTCCATATGACTTCGAGTAGGTTTTCACATTTTACCCTCATTTGCAATGTTAAAGACCTAATATCCTCAATCATTTGCATCTAGAACCTAGTTATAAACATCCTGAGCTCTTATTTGCAGCCCCTAGGTCATATGACTTAAAACTATGGGACCTTATCCATCACTTTCATGGATCCGAACCCTTCCACTTGTCCAAGACAAAACTGGTGCTAACATGCGCCATTGTTAATAATACTAATAAAAATCATATTATTTAATAAGCAAAGGTTAAGTGGATATGGGAAAGGTAGGACGTGGTGCAACGATCCCAAAGGGAGCTTGCGCCTTTTTTCCTTCACATTGGTGTGTACTCTCCTTTAAATAAAATTCATGCATGCTTCTTAATTATTGTCAAATTCAAGGGATCCTCCTCCAACTATACTTATGGGAAAAATTGATTATGTACATATAATCTAATAAGTTTAAGAAGGATATAATTATGCATGACTTCCAATATATATACACTTAGGTTTTTCCTTTATGTTATTAAATACTTTAGGCATGAGTTTAATATACATAAAGGATAACCTTTTTCCAATTTTAATTTATAAGGAGTAATTCTTGCCTTTATTCTCAAGGCAATTCTTCCTTTGATATATTTAGCCATAATTATATTAAGAAAGGGTACTCTTTGCAATTTTCTCTTTTAATATATATATATATATATATATATATATATATAGAGAGAGAGAGAGAGAGAGAGAGAGAGAGAGAGAGAGAGAGAGTGTAGCATACATTCAATAAATTACTTACTATATTCTTATAAGATGTCATTGATTAGTAATATGAAGTAACTTATTTTTTTTTATGTTAATAAACCCATATACCACTTGTTTTCTCATGCAAGTAGGCTATTATCTTGCAATGCTCAATAGTCATTAATGAGCATGTCACTACTACTTTTGACTTTCTTCAAAAGGCTAGAATTTGTAACTTGTCTTCCTTTCGGTATCCCATAGACTAATAATGACACCTAGTCATTATTATTAGTTTCACAAGGTGTCTCTCACCTTTTACCTCTCCACCTTACTTCTCCCCCTAGTGGATTCTTTGCCTTGTCATTTAGTTGTGTCAAAAACCTTCAGTATCCTAGGTCTATAATCAACTATTACAACCTAAATAAATAAATAACAACACTAGCAAGGTTTACTGGTGGGGCCTTGGCCTTGATTTCCTCACCAGAAACAAGTACACAGTTACATGTTTAGTTACAAAACAATATGGAAAAGATGGATGTTACACTCAAGGAACAAACCCCCTTCTCCCTCAGTTGGCCTCCAGTTCCCTTTCAATGTCCCATCATAGGTCAGCTATGGAGTCTCCATACCGAGAATCCAGGGAACACAACACGCATTCCAAGTTTCCCCAAAAGGGATCACTATCCCATTACACCAGTTCCATGTCTATTCAACATGTCTTAGGGACTCTAGGGACAATTGAAGGGTAATTACACCACCCAACAAGGATTCTTCCCCTTCAATAGACCATACAACTCATATTTCTACTCTACAAATCCTGTGCAAAATCCAACATGTTTTCCCCTGCATCACACTCCTCAACCTAACCAATTATATGCTCCACTAAGTGTACCATATGTCAACTTGCGACCTCAACACTTCAACCAAATTCGTACACCAACAGAGAATTCCCCCCAAGTATTTTTCCCTCTGAAATCCAGAGTAGGGAACGATGGAATAACTATAATACCCTAAGCAAAACTTAATTCCTCCATGGAGTACCCTCTTAATCCCCCAATTATCTTAATTAACAAATGCTTAAATTTTACATAATCAACTGATTAAATGACCTTAGAATAAAACACTATCTAAGGTTTTAAGTGACGTCAAATACATTCTAGATAGGGTCATTTTTGCCTCTTTGGTCCTTCTCTCACCCTTGCCACTTGTGGATTCATATTCCCCCATCTCTTTTCATATGATCCTTTCCCACAACCACTCAAGAATTTTATTAAATACCATGACTAAAATATACATACCAATATCTAGGTCATACAAACCTATGTGTCATTCTTCTATCCTGTTCAAATAATTACAAAATTAGATATTTACATACGGGGGAAAAATATGGATGTTACATTCCCCTCCCCCTCACACAATGCACCATCCTCGGTGCATCACATCACTATGTCCTCGACCTATACATGAAAATTCTTCATCAAAAATTTGTGGGTATGCTTCCTGCGTTGCATCCTCCAACTCCCACATTGCCTCTTCGAGGATGTAGTGGGTCCATTTGACCTCGCCCGATGACCCCGTTCCTCAGCAATGTAGTCTTCTTGTCTAGGATGCACATTGGTTGTACTGGAATATCCTTGCGGTTCCACCTAGATCACAACCCAATCAATTATGTGGTTAGGATCGTGTACATATTTATTTAATAAATATATGTGAAATACATTATGCACATGCATACATGCAAGCAATGCAAGTGCATCAACTACATGTACAATCCTATCAAATATTTCGAATGGCCCATAGTATCTGGCTAAAATATTTAGACATATTCCCAACTTCATGGAACTCTCCTTTGGCTTGAATTTTAGGTATACATGGTCCCCCACTTGTAACTCTCTTGCTTCTCTACTCCGGTTTGCATAACTCTTCTCCCTATCTTGAGTTGCCTTTAAATTCTTCTTTATTCTCACCATCTTCTCTTTCATTTCCTTGAGCATCTCTAGCCCAATAACTATATTGTTAGCTGGATTATCCCAACTAATGGGAATATTACACTTTATGACACACAGAGCCTCAAATGGAATCATCTTCAATGAGGCATGATACCCATTATTGTAGGAAAAATCTACCAAATATAGGTAGTGTTCCCATATGGATGGTTGATCCATCACATATATCCTTAATTACTTGATTAACTCTTTCAGTCTTCCCATCTGTCTATAGGTGATATGTTGTACTCAAGTTCATATTTGTTCCAAATCCTTTAAATAGGCCCTTCCAAAAGTTTGAAGTGAACTTGGAATCTCTATTAGAGACTATCACCTTCGGGATCCCATGCAATCTAGAAACTTCCTTCATGTACATGTCTGCTATGTTAGAAGCTTTATGAGTTGATTTGACTAGTATAAAATTAGTTTCCTTGGTCAGCTTATCCACCACTACCATTATGGAATCATGTTGCTTAAATGTTCCGGGAAACTTGGTGATGAAATCAATGGTCACCACATCCCACTTCCACTCTGTAATGGATAAAGTTTGAAGAAATCCTACTAGATCCCATGCTCAACCTTGAATCTCTGACACTCCAAACACATATATACATATTCAACAATATCCTTCTTCATACCTGGCCAAAATTACTGACCCCTTACTACTGTAAGTGTCTTTTGTTATCCTGGGTGTATTGCATAAGGAACTTTATGCATATCATTCAAATTAACTTCCCTAACTCACCTGAGTTGGGCACATAAATTATGTTTTGATACTTGATAATTCCATCATCTTAAAATCTGTAACCCTCATATTTTTGAGATATGTTTTCTAGCTATAATCCTTCCTTTACCTAAAGGTAAAGCTCATCAGTAATTAAAGTTGCAAGAATTTTGTCTTTTAGGTATGTCTTGAATATATTGATGGTTGTAGAATGCATTGCATCCTTTGGATAAGTGCATCAACCAGTTTATTCTCCTTATCTTTGATGTGTTTGATTTAAAAAACAAACTTGCACAATAAATCCAACCATCTTTCCTTCCTAGTGTTTAAATATTGCTTCTCAAATAAATATTTCAATCCATTATGGTTCGTCCTTAACTCAAATTTCCCACCCATGAGGTAATGTTTCCACGTATTTAATCCATGCACAAAGGCAACCAACTCCAAGGCATGCATGGCATACTTCTTCTGATGTTCCTTGAGCTTCATGGACTCATAACAAATGATGTGCCCTTACTACATCAAAAATCCACTAATTCCCTCTTGGTAAGCATCTATACAAACCATAGAGTCTTCATTGGGGTTTGTGATCTTTAGGATTGGTGTGCTGGTTAGTAGTTTATTCAATGCTTGGAAAATTTTCTCACATTGTGGCGTCCACTGAAATTTAATTCCTTTCTTCTGCAATGAGGTAACTAGATGCACCACTTTAGAGAAACCCTCTATGAGTATCCTATAATACCCAACCAATCCCATAAAGAATCTAACTTTGGTCACATTCCTGGGTGTATTCCAACTCATAATACCTTTGATCTTTTATAGATCCAATGCTATTCCTTTTTCAAAAATTATATGACCCGGGTAGTGGATTTTCCTCTAATAAAAAGAGCATTTACTCATCTTAGCATATAGCTAATGTTCCCTAAGCACTTCAACACCAATATCAAGTGTTGTGCACGCTCTTCATATGACCTTGAATAAATGAGAGTGCAATCTAGAAATATGAAGAGAAAATTATTTGAATAATTTATGAATATCCCTTTCATCAGGAACATGAATGTAGCTAGTGCATTGGTTAACCCAAATGGCACCACCACAAACTCATAATGTCCATATCAGGTCCTAAAAGTTATTTTATTGATGTATTCCTCTTTGATTCTTACCTGTTGGTAACTAGATCTCAAATATATCTCTGAGAAGACTCTTAATCCTCTCACCTGGTCAAATAGGTCATCAATTTTGGGTAGAGGATATTTGTTCTTCATCACAACCTTCTTTAGTTGTTTGAAATAAATACATAAACTCAATGTTCCATCCTTTTTGTTTACAAATAGCACAAGTGCTCCCCAAGAAGATAGACTGGAACATATGTACCCCTTTTTTAACAACTCTTCCAGCTACATTCACAACTTCTTAAGCTCTAGTGTGCTCATTATGTATGACACTTTGGAAATTGGAGCAGCTTCATGCATCAAATTAATAGAAAAACCAATATCCCTCTTTGGTGGTAATCTTGGAATTTCCTCAAATACATCAAAGAATTCATGTAACATTGGAAAATATTCTTGACTTGAGCTCATACCCTATTCTGGCTACTCCACATGAGTTGCATACAGTTGCAAACCCTTCCTTAAGCATCTTTTCATTTGTATGATGAGATTTCCTTGATAGAAATCAACCTTGGAATTCCCTTAATTGTTCTTTGTTTCCCTTCCTCATCAAGGAAAGTAAATATTTTTTACGACAATCTAATACCACATGATGTGCATCTAACCAATCCATCCCAACCAACACATAATAAGACTCCAATGGTATTATGTTCATATCAACAATATTACTCAGTCCATTCATCTCCAAGAGACAAATTTTAAATAATTAATTGAGTTTCCTCTTAGTTTCAGTATCCAACTCGACCATCCAATCTCTGTCATCTTGACTTATGTTCAACTAAAATATTCCAGTTGAACTAAAATCAATACAGTTGTGACATGCTCTAGAATCAATTAAAATAGAAACATGTTGATTCATGATTTTACCTTCAACCTCTACCATGCTTGATTGGTGTGTTGCTTATTTGTTATCCATGACTGCATATATTCTAGATATGTTTCTTCCCACACCCTCTACCATATCAACTTATTGAATGTTATGAACAATCCTTGGTTTACCCTTCCTTTGTGGACAATCTCTAAACATATGATCTCCTTCACAACCCCAACATTTGACTGGTTTCTTTGTTCCTTGAAACTCTATTCTTCTATGTCCATCCTTAACTGACTCTATTTTCTAATATGACTACTAGTTCTTGAGGAAATGTGGCTTAAATCCTTTCTTTCTCTAGTCATGATGCACCTTCTCCTTATCTCTCTAAGATATCTGCAAATATTCTCTTCCTTTGTTCTGATCATATAAATTCTTATCCTTCATGATAGCTTCCTCAAGAGTCCCGGGCTCATCATACTATATTTTATCACTGTAGAAAGAAGGTAACCCACTTAAAAACCTTTTTACTTTCACCTTCTCCTCCTTGATGAACCCCACATATCTCAACATTTCCATGAAATTCTTCTCATATTCCTCCATGCTTATACTTACCAACTTGAGTTCAAAGAACTCCTCCATCTTTTCGTTGTAACTGCATCCATGATATCTACTTTTCATTGATATTCTTTACCTATGTAACCAACTGCTCTCACCAAATGGAAGATTTTCTTTGCAAATTATAGATGGAAACCTTAGCCTCCATATTGGATTAATAATTATGTAACTGAAGATATCTTCTCATACCCAACAACCATGCTTTAGCCTCTTCTCCTTTCTTGATTTCACCATCAAATGTGGGAGGCTTGATCTTCCTTAGATCCCCTTGCAACTCATCCTCCACATGTCTCCTCTTATGATGTATGACAATAGACATATTTGGGTTGTTGTTTGTTGGTTTAGGGGTATATTATTTTATACTTGCCAATGATGGGAAGTGGTGTTGTCTATGACTTCTGGTAGCACTCCTGGATTGTTTAGACCTCGTCTTTGATCCCCCATTGCCTCCACTTTACTGAAATGAGGTTGAACCCATATGTATTTGATTTTGAAACACATTTAGGTTTTTTATAAACTGAGTGTTAAATTGATTGGGTTGTTCTTGGGCCCTAATCATTCTCTCATTGTATACCCTACAACTCTGCATTTCCATCCTGAGACTTCTAATTGTCTCCAGGAGTCCCAAAGGTTCAACATTTCCTCTATGTCCATTTGATTATGTCTCTTCATTTCATGCACTAACATTATGTCCTATGGCTTCCTCACAACTGTAAGGAAACTCTTCCTTTTCAATTCTTCCCCTCATGGATGATTTGGAGTTATCTGACATGTAACAATTCTTGCTACAAGTAAAATACCTATATTTGCAATGTGCTAAGATCAATAAAAGTTTTTAGATGCATTTAAATTCCAAAATTTATAAAAATGCTCTTTTTTTAAAATTTTGGAAATTCATTTATTTGACAATTTTGTCAAATAAGGACTACATGCCCTATTTATTTCCAATTTCTGGAAAAATAAAATATCCCACTCTTTTGTTGAGACCATACAAATACATACTCCAATTGACCATATTTACAATGGCAGTCTTCCTGCCTCAATTTGACTCTTGAGTTGAAAGTTACAACCTTTAGAATTTTATCATTTTTCCAAAAAATGAACCAGTGTCCTTGTAACTAATTGTATTGGAATTACTTTATCAAGTCAGATTCATTTCTCACCTCCTGATATCCAACCTATGATGATGTTCCTTTGATGTATTAGGTTCTGATACTTGGAACTTCTCTCATAGTTGTTCAGGAGAATTTCTCGAAACTTGACCTCTGATCTGATATTCTGCCTCCAATGAGGCATTTTCGATGCCATTGGGTCAAATACATTTCTTTTGGTCCATCGAGCATTTCCGCACATACTCCCATGACACATTACTGAAATGGGGTTCATGATACACCATTCCTCATCTGGTGTTTTTGATATAATATCTCCGATATAATATCCTCGAAGCATTGCTTCCAATACATTCACTTTCGGCTCATCAACCCATCGGCTCATTAGATTTTGGCTAATCGACTTTTGGCTCATAAAATTTTGACTCATCAAATTTTGGATCATTAGCTCATTGAATTTAAACTCATTGGCTTTGGCTCATCGGGTCATCACCTTTCGACTCATTATCTCATCAAATTTCAGTTCAATGGATTATCACCTTTCGACTCATCGACTCATCGAATTTCGACTCATCAGCTCATCGGATTTCAGCTCATCCTCTATTACCCTATCGTTGTGATTCTTTGATACACTGTTTATGATACATCGAGTTCTGATATGTCAAAAAAATGCTCTCCATAGAACCTTACACTTGTGCTTCACATATCCATATATCCAATACTTTGACTTCAATACGTTGGACCCCGATACCTCAAAAATATCCTACATACTTCTTTGTAGAAATATCTAATATCCAATCCCAATCCATCAGGATCCAACCATTGGAAAACTCACTCTCAATATCTTCCACTTGTACCCCCCATAGTAATCTCCGATACTTCATCTCCCATGAGACCTTCATCAACACATCGGACCCTCGATACATATGATTCCCATGGTTCATTTAAATTTTCACCATGCACACTCAGTTGTTTTCCTTGACACCTAGCATTCGATGAGGCGTTTCCAAAATGTTAGGTCCCGATGAATGCTATCTGACAGTCCCATCAAACTTCATCATATCAGTTGATCTTGGTTGGAGTTGCTTGATCCCAACTCATGGACATTGAAAACCTGATTTCGATGGCCTTCATATCAGACCTTCTACTCACATGGATGGTCCACATCACTTCTTCTGTCCACATGGATAATGTGGGATCCATGTCAAATTTCAAAAATTTCAAAAAAAATTCTAAGTTTCCTTAGCTTCCAAAAAATTGAATAGGTGGATGTTGTGCGGGTTCTTACACTTAACGTGTCCCTCCGTTGGAAATTTCTCGTCTGTTAACAGATCCATCAATTTTATTCACTGGACTAGTTGTGCATATATGGAATTAGTTTTGATTCCTTTGCCTCACGCATGCCCGATGTTGTAAACCTTAGCTATGATACCAATATGTAACGTCCCTGGTCACCTTGGTGGTCATATGAGATGATGGGGCACTCTTTCAATTCTTGAAACTAAGAAATTTAAATATCTGAAAACTAAAACAAAACTATGATACTAAACTTTGATACCCACTACAATTCTGCAATCTAATCATGAGCTTGAACTTTGCTAAATTTCAAATATAAAAATTCACTTATACAGGGATCTAAATTCCCAATCACCTCTTACCCACGCAAGGGATATAAAGTCCCTATACATGTTGGGTGAGAAATACATCATTAGAAGGTCGAAATATCATCATTTAGACCTTGCTTTTTTCCCATTTTTGAAGAATATCCACCCCCTACCTTGTCCAGAGACTGATAATTCCAAACACCCAGTGTTAGGGTAGCGATAATTCTCCTTTTTATTGCACCACGACCTTCATTGGGGGAGCGATAATTTTGGTCCAACTAATTTGGAATGGATATAGGATCATGATTTTGGATAGGAGGTTCCTTGCTTCAAATCCTCCGTCCCTTTCCATTTCAAGGAGGCTAATCCTTCTTGATCCATCATATCCTCTCTTGATCTGTCATATCCTCCTTTGATCCATCCTTTTCTCCATAGTAGTTAAGCCTCCTGTAATATCCCCATTTTGAACCTTCATATGTATTGGCTTGTAATGTAAACATTGTATATATGTGATGTATGATTCCTAGTGTGGAGCTCAAGGCCAAGGCCCGCGCTAGTGAATGCTCAGCTTTAAGAGGAAAGTATTTTATATTGTGTTATCCACATGCTATTAATCCATGGAAATTGTAAAAATGACATAAAAAAATTCCATGCAATAAAAATACCAAGGGGTTGGCTATGGATGCAACTAAATGAGGGGGCTATGTGTATCCACTAGGGAGAGGTGAGGGTGTTGAGGGATTGAACTCTAGGATTCCATATGTCACCTTGAGAACCCACCTTTGAATGTCCTATTTTTAATTTATTTATGTTGTAAGGAAGTGGTTGAAGAAATGAGCTCATGAGGTTGATGGAGTATGGGCAGCCCTGGAATTTCGTAAGGCAGGGTATGGGCTTGGTTTGCTTAACCTATAAGTCACCCTACCTCATGAAAATTTGTTTCCCCTCATAACTATTCCATGGTTGATGATGGAAGGAGGAGTTTCAGTTGGGAGGGAGGACACAACCAACAGTAGGAAGAAAAAAAACCAGAAATCGCGACTGGGGAAGAAGTCACTTTTTGAAATGCCAAAATCGCCCATAAATTCAGATGGACAGAGGAATCTGATAGAAGATCCATAGACCCGAAGCTTGGGGTGAAATGGAGAGGGTTGGATGCTCAGAAATTCATAGGGGAACCCAGTTTTGGAATCTCAAAAGGGCAGCGATGGAACAAAGGCTTTCGGCCGCAACAATGAGGATATCCCAAAGTGGATCGTAGTGGGAAATAGACTAGGGTGTTCAGACTTCATGGTCGAGCCAGTGAAGGCTCATTTATCCATGGTTTAGCAGTCGAGACCAGCCATACCTTCCCAGGTCAACGCTGAGGGAAGGGGCACCCGAGGGACTGTGCAACAGAGAAGGGGAACTTACTTAGGATGAGAGTGGAGGTGATGGGGTTACCTGAACTGTCTGAAGCCAACTAGGTATGCATGTAGCTTTTTGGTTGAGCTTATTGGATTAGAAACATCCTACCTTGTCTCCCAACTTGCTTGATAGAGCCAACTGTGTGTTGGATGATCTTGAATGATTGTGAAACCAAGGCTATGAGTGCACCTAAGTAGTTCCTCCTTAGTGGATAGATAGCCCCAGCTTAGGGGTGGTCTCTGAATGCTGAAAGAATACAAGTCGAGCAGGGGCCTATGGTTGGGTTGGAACGTTGCAGTCCATAATCAGTTTCTTGGTGATTTCAGCTTGAATATAAGTATTCTATGTGTGTTACTTATGCAATGGTTTAATTATTGATATGATGAATGCATGATAGATATGTGTGTGTATAATGTTTCATTCCACTGTGCTTATTTGAGTATTCATATGCACCCATGTGATTTCATTTATATGAATCTGTTCATTGATGAATAGGGATATGTTAAGATTTAATATGCTAAGTGTTAACACCTAAAAAGTGCTCACTAGCTCATTCCCTTACTCACATGACCCATTTGTCCACTTTTCCACCATCTGAGCCTCTGAAACCAACAAAAGGTCACCAAAAGACCTTGGTACACCCCTTTTTCCATTAAAAAAGATTATTTTTCCAAGAAAATCATAAAAAACCCTCAAAAAGGGTTCAAATTCCCAAAAATATTAAAAAGGGAATTAAAATATTATTTTTATTCAAAAAAGGAAAAAGGAGGGAAAATTACCTAAACCATGTTGGTCAATACCATTGGTTTCCACAAAACCACAAATGGTATTCCTCACCACCAAAACCTATAAAAAGGTGGTAGGGGCTCCTCATTTCAGATCCTTCCATTATCTCATCCTTATGCTGCTGAAATCTCCCATGAGCACTTTTAGCCATTGAAGCAACCTTGGAGAAAGAGACCTATTGGAGTTTGGAGCTACTCATCTTGGGAGTTGCTCAACATCAACCTTCACCATTGGAGGTAATATCGCAAGCACTTGCTTGCCCCCCACTTTTCAATACAAAATTTATTTCTTATGTTTCTTGTTCTTGATTTTGAAATATTTACATTATTTGCTTAGATTCTTGTTTAGATCCATGAAAAGTATTGTTTATTTAGTTTATTGTTTTTATTTCTATTGAAACTGCTACTACTAGTTAGTAGGTGCCCATAGCACTAAGCTTGGTTGCAAAACCGAGCCAACAGTTTTGGCGACTCCGCTTTGGTTTGAACTTTAGATCTCTAGCTTTGCCATTAAATCTTAGTTTTTATGAGTTTTTAACCTTTAGATCCATAGATCTGCCATCTTAGACAGCAGATCCATTGCTGATCTGAGATTTGGCCCCAAAAACAGCCCTAAAAAATCATTTTTTGGGTTCGTTTCTCGATTTCCGTGCACGGCTTCCGCCTCGCGGCTTCCAAGGGCCGTGGCTCCAGTCTCCAAACGGTCTCTTCTCTCCCCTAAAACCCAGAAAAAGGACAAAAGAACTATGATGTCTATCGGCCATACGATGAGCTCCTGCCCTCACACATCAGGGGGCAATCTGTTAACACCTAAAAAGTGCTCACTAGCTCATTCCCTTACTCACATGACCCATTTGTCCACTTTTCCACCATCTGAGCCTCTGAAACCAACAAAAGGTCACCAAAAGACCTTGGTACACCCCTTTTTCCATTAAAAAAGATTATTTTTCCAAGAAAATCATAAAAAACCCTCAAAAAGGGTCCAAATTCCCAAAAATATTAAAAAGGGAATTAAAATATTATTTTTATTCAAAAAAGGAAAAAGGAGGGAAAATTACCTAAACCATGTTGGTCAATACCATTGGTTTCCACAAAACCACAAATGGTATTCCTCACCACCAAAACCTATAAAAAGGTGGTAGGGGCTCCTCATTTCAGATCCTTCCATTATCTCATCCTTATGCTGCTGAAATCTCCCATGAGCACTTTTAGCCATTGAAGCAACCTTGGAGAAAGAGACCTATTGGAGTTTGGAGCTACTCATCTTGGGAGTTGCTCAACATCAACCTTCACCATTGGAGGTAATATCGCAAGCACTTGCTTGCCCCCCACTTTTCAATACAAAATTTATTTCTTATGTTTCTTGTTCTTGATTTTGAAATATTTACATTATTTGCTTAGATTCTTGTTTAGATCCATGAAAAGTATTGTTTATTTAGTTTATTGTTTTTATTTCTATTGAAACTGCTACTACTAGTTAGTAGGTGCCCATAGCACTAAGCTTGGTTGCAAAACCGAGCCAACAGTTTTGGCGACTCCGCTTTGGTTTGAACTTTAGATCTCTAGCTTTGCCATTAAATCTTAGTTTTTATGAGTTTTTAACCTTTAGATCCATAGATCTGCCATCTTAGACAGCAGATCCATTGCTGATCTGAGATTTGGCCCCAAAAACAGCCCTAAAAAATCATTTTTCGGGTTCGTTTCTCGATTTCCGTGCACGGCTTCCGCCTCGCGGCTTTTGTCCAGACAGTCGCGCGGTCCATCGCGGCTTTTCTGCGTTTTTTCCGCGCGGTCCATCGCGGCCTTTTTCCAGACAGTCGCGCGGTCCATCGCGACTTTTCTGCATTTTTCCGCGCTGCTCATCGCGGCTGTGCGGCCAAAACCTGCGCGGCTCATCGCGACTGTGCGGCCAAAACCTGCGCGGCTCATCGCGACTGTGCCTCCAAAACCCGCGCGGTCCATCGCGACTGTGCGGCCAAAACCCGCGCGGTCCATCGCGACTGTGCGGCCGAAACCCGCGCGGCCCATCGCGGCTGTTCGTCCAAAACCCGCGCGGCTGAATTTTTTCATTCGGCCATCCCGATTTTTGAAAAATATTTTTTACTGTACTTTCTGCCCATAGCACATTTTTTACAGTATCAAATTCTGCATATTTTCCAGATTTAGAAATTTTTTTTTTTTTTTTTTTAAAAGTGCATACATAGAAATCTTTTTAAAAATTTTCAAGAAAGTGAAAGAAAGATTCATTTTGCATTCTTTATCTAGATTCAAATTTTTTCTTGTTTACTTCTTTAGAATCTTGCCCTTAGCAAATTTTATTGAAACGAAGAAATCCATTTATTTCTTGTAGAAGTTTATTATTTGCTTTCATAAATCCAAAAAATCCATTATTTTTTGAGTTATTTTTGAAAAAGCAAATTAATTTCTTTTAGTGAAAAAAGTCTTAAATATTTGCTTATTATTTTTCGAAAAGTCCTTTATTTTTTGAAAAATTTCCCTTAAAGCATTTAATTTTTTCAAGTTCAGTTTACAACACCTCACGTGCACTCACACGATCACTTAATTGAACTAAGACTTAAAACTTACCCTAATTTGAACACACTCTTAACCCCACTTGGGGAACACGAAAAGAATTCTTGTAGCTAGGTAGTATTGGGGGGATAGGTGTTCCAATAACACCCCTCAGTTCATACATCTGAGACATAGAAGTTGTCCAATTAGGGAGCTAAAATCTCTTAGTACTTTTTGGCGCGGTCACAACCGGTTTGTGGGAAGGCCTCTCCCCTAGGAGGGTTGAAGTCGCGAGGATGGTTCCGGAAGCCTGAGTGGGATACCGAAACCCATTCAGTAACCGAAGGGCTACCATTCGCAGTTCTCGGGATATCCCTGTATTGGGATATTGCGATCAAAGGACCAAACGGCAGATTTACCTTTTCTCGACGCGTCATGAACGGAGTATCCTAGTAGCCTGTCTTTTTAGGATTGATTACCCGGTGTCCCTCCCGGTAGGGGGATATCTAGCCGTTGTCTCTACATTCATATTGTCTGACTTGGATTTCATCACCTTGCAGGGGATATCGTCTGTTTGAGTCACAATACTTTTAGATTAGGTGTTTGCATGATCTTTACCACCTTTTGAGTCTAGTTACACCTATTTTTTCTAGGAGCCGCTTGCATGTTGGTATTCTGACCGGTTGTTGCATTCCTCCACTTATTGTAGCACAGCTGCTAGAATAAGTGCATTTTTTGAGGATCGATTTTTTGGCCTGTGAGCCTTCTTTTTTCACTCCCCTTTTTGCACCCTTGGTTGCATTAGGGTTTTGAGTCTTTTACATACATATATCACCACCTGATACTTAAAACAAATTTTTACATAAAAAACATATTCTCACCATTGAGAATTCTAGACGTTCTCGTCGTCTACAGGGCGAACTCCCAGAGTTTAGTCCACTTGGCTCTCCACGTCACGGACGCAGAGCATTATCCCTTGATTCGACACATCGTCGATCATCTAGACGGTCATCCGATTCTGACATACCCCACTTCACCTTTGATTTGGAGGTAGAATCCGAAAACCCCACATAGTTACCACCGACCACAATTATGTCTGGAACACCAGATGATCCACAATTTACATTAACCATAGGTCAGACATCCGCAAACCCTTCTGCGGGAGTACCATCCATGGCAACATCCACCCCCTTGGGTATGCCCAATATGGGTACCACTCCACATTCAGGAATGCCTAACACAGGACCACCACCTGTCATGGGCATGCCCAACATGGGGGTCATACCCCCTTCGGTTTCCACAAACCCTATCCCAGGAATCCCTAGTACGATTCCTAACCCAAGTGTCACTCCTGTTGCACTTGGGAATGCTATCCCAGGAATCCCTAGTGCGATTCCTAACCCAAGTGTAACCCATGTTGCACTCGGTAGTGCTATACCAGGAATCCCTAGTGCGATTCCTAACCCAAGTGTAACCCAGGTTGCACTTGGGAGTGCTAACCCATATCAGGCCACACCTTTTGGAGGGCAGATACCCTCCATACCTAGCATACCTATAGGCGCTACTGGACCCCTACACCATACCACAATGGCTAGGCAGGTCCCGGTTCCGGTCACTACATCTGCTAGTCTACCATACATGGCAAGTCTCAACCTGCCAGATTTAGCTAGGCTCACAAATGACCCCATCAGGCATGACCCTGCTTGGCCCCACATGCCCACTAAGCTTCCCTCTGACATCCCTAAGTTTGAGGGAAAGGCCGGAGAAGACCCCCAGAACCACATCATGTCTTTCCACTTATGGTGTTCCTCCAACTCCATAGTGGACGACTCTATCCGCCTCCGTTTATTACAGCGCACCTTCACTGGCTCTGCAGCCAAATGGTATATCGAGCAACCCCATGGGACGCATTCCTCATTTACCTCCCTTGCCTCGACCTTCCTGCAGTTCTTTCAGCTACCGGTCCGCTATGATGCGGGCGTCGAGATCCTACTGTCTTGCAGACAGAACACAGCCACGCACATCACTGACCATATTCATGATTGGCGTCGGCGCCGAAGCCTATGCAAAATCAAATTAGACGATCGAATCTTTTTAGACTGGTTCCTTAAATCCCTCCTTCCCCTCATTGCGAAGGATGTAGCTTCTGAAAGACCCCAGTCTGAAGAGGAGGCCATCCTTAAGGCCCAACAGTTTGACCTTATCTATGCCCAGTCAGGTTACCTATACACCATCATACCTGACGCCCCACGAGGTGACTCTGCACGCGGTGACACACCGGGGGCATCCCATGCCGCTGATGGCATTATTGGCCAAATTACACCGCAAGCAAAACCTTTCAGTATGGTGAGCACCATGCCCGCCCCAGACCTTTCTAGGGCTACATCCAGTTCCGGAGCGACAACTTCTTATGCTCCAACAAACCAGACCCATCATGTTCATGGACCCTATTGTCCACAACATTGTTATGGCCAAGCGCCATCAGCATATGTACCTCCTACATACTATGCTCAACCTACGGTACAAAACCCCATGCAGTTTCCACAACAGCCCATGCATTACCCACAACCGGTTGCACCGGCTAACCTCACACCTCCACCAGCGCAGGGGTACCAACAACCCCAACAGGCAACTGGACCACCTCCAGCTCCACCTGCATACTATCCACCGCAACCTGCTCCCGCACCTGCGGCTCCTCAGAATCCCCCCAATGCTCAAGGGCATGTGTACGCACAACAACAGCAGCCCCAATATCAAAATAACCAACGCAACCAGGGTGGACAACCCAACCGCGGAAGAGGACGCAACCGTGGAAACAATCAAAACCGTAACCAAGCTCCACAGCCTACCCAGCCCCCGCAAAACAATAACGCGGCGCCCGCTCATCAGAATCCTGATCGGCCACCTAAGCAACCTAAAAATGCTAATTTACGGACAAACCATCCTTGTTCCATTTGCGGTGTCTATGGCCACTATACCCACGCTTGCCCACATCTCGAGCGAGCTCGACAACTATGGACAAATGACGCCCATCGTCAAGGGCAGGCGGCTCCTCAGCCACCACCCAACCCCCCACCACCTCCACAACAACCTCTGGTTCTCCAAAACCCCTTTCCAACACAGGGGGTGGTAAACACCCAGCCGTTAGCCCCCCAACAGGGCAACGTGCAACCACAACAAATTACTTACACAGCTCCTGATCAACCCATGTTTGATTCAGGCACCCACCACTTATTGATGATGTCCACCGCTGACGTCAATATCCAAACCCGTCGGAATCAATACGGACCGACTTCTGAAGCCCCCCCCGCCGACAAGAACACTAACGTTAATCCCACAGATCAAACGTTACGTATACCTCCGGTTTCACTTGATGGCGCTTCCAAAGCACCTCGCTTCCCACTTTGTCGCATCAACAGTAATCCCAATGCTCGCGCTGCGTCGAATTACAACATCCTAGACTACTTAGCCCAGTCTCCTGCAGCCATGTCTGCTTTAGAAGTTTTGCAAAACTGTCCTTCGCAGCGCAAAACTTTGCTCTCTGCCATTGGCGCCATTGACCCCAATGATTCACAGTTGATCGCATTCGATTCAGACCAGTCTGAACCCCGCCTGCCTTCCTCTTTAGCATTCCAAGTTTCCGTTTCTGTTCGGAATCTTGTCATCCATCGGTGCATTATCGATGAAGGGGCCTCCACATGCGTCATGTCCACATTTGTTTGGCAGAAGTTGGGATCCCCTACTCTCCAGCAGTCCACCACTGCATTACGAGCTTATGACGGCTGTTCGGCTCAACCCCTAGGTCTGTTAGCCAATGTCCCTGTCCAGCTGGCGGGTAAAACCGTGCTCATTGACATTGAGGTCATCAATGCCCCACTAGACTATAACCTTTTACTTGGTCGCAACTACATGTACGCCATGAAAGCGGTTGCCTCATCCGTTTTTCGTACCATGATGTTCCCCCATGAGGGACGCGTGGTCAAGGTCGACCAGCTCACCTATTACGATCCCAAGGCCCCTACCACACCTGAAAATGGTCTCACCATGGTTGAACAACCTGTTTGTGGTGTAACTACCTCATTCATTTCCTCAGTAGGACCCAGACTTTACTCCGAGGCGTCGATAACCTCTACATTCCAGGCCATTCCACCACCGTCACCGGAGACCCAGGTCGCTAACCTCTGCACTCTTTCACAAACACCCGGTAATCAACCCTCCTTGTTACCCAAACCACCATTAGTCCCTAGTCACATTGGGGTTACACCCATCCACACAATCCCCTTTCTATTTCCTCCTTCGGGTGTAGTGAGCGCCCCGGTTATGGCTACCCTTAGTCTCCCCGGGTTAACATTGGGATTACCCGTGTGGTATATTACGCCTCCAGTTCCTCCACCGACACCAAATGTCATCCTACAACCGGTGCAACCCATTGTTACTTCTACCCAACCACCTCTCGGTATCACGACTCCTTCATCGTCGACGAATCCCCCTCCATTCGTCAGGCCCACTGGGGGCAGAGGCCCACAACCATACACTGCGGTTCCCCCACCCAAGGCAGTTAAACCTCCCTCCGTATTTCGTGCTCCTCCAAAAGGCTCGCTGTGTGATGATTTAGGCCATCCAACCCATCAGTGCCCACAGTTACCTGCATTGCAGGAACACATGCAAATGCTGGACGACGACCCCAACATCCCGGTGGTCAAGCTCGATCCAAACCCCATGCCTCGTGATAAATCACTGCGTACCAACCACCCGTGTGCGATATGCGGTATTTACGGCCACTACTCCCACAACTGTCCTGACATCCCAGACTATAGAGCAGCTCTCTACGAGATGAACAATTTGGACCTAGAGACGGCACCCCCTACTATCGAGGAGATCTACCCTCCCGCATCATCCTCATCCGCAGATATTAACACCATCTACATGATCTCTTCGACTACCACTACCTCATCACTCGATTTGACCACTCAAAGCTCCCGCAATGATGAAGAGGTTCTCGACACTCCTACTACCTTTGATTATCCCGAGGAAGACATGCACCATCGTCCATACTTCCTCCCGGAAGAGACTTCATCCACCACCGCTACCCAATCCGCGGTTGAGTCCAAGGATTTCCTTCCTACTAAAATCGACTGGTTAACAGATCCGATCGCCGATATTTCTCCCGTCATCCACATTGACATCTCTGACCCACTTGGTGCCCTTCATACCATCACATTAGGAACCTCCCACAGTGAGCATGAGATCGTAGAATACCAACAACTGTTCCAAGAATTCACTGATGTTTTTACTTGGTCAGATACCGAAATGCCTGGCCTTGACCCCACCATTTATACGATCTCCACTGGATACCCCTCTGTCCGGTTGGTCCCTTCCATTGATCCCTTTGACACACAGGTTCAACCCTTTCAAATCGACCAGGAAACCACATGTCCACAACATGGGGGCAGGTCCAAAACCTTGCCTACTCATCATCATCGTGATCCTCGTCGGAGATACCGGGGGCATCCACCCCACAAAGGGAATCCCCCATCATCATATCATCACTTCAGTATGCCACCACGACCCACAGCCTCATGGTATAACACCCAGCCAGCAGTTGCTCAATGCCCTATTGATCTCTCTCTGAGACAACATCTGCACCACATTGACACCTCTGAGTTAGGGGGCATAATAGATTACCTCGACCCTGGGATAGGGGGCATGATCAATCATTTTGAACCTTCCCCATCATCTCTATCTCAACACCTCAATGAGCCCATCGTTCAAAACAACACATATGTGATCCACAATCACAAACCCCATGCACATAGCATGGGGGCAGGTCATTAACCTTGCTCACTTTTTCATATTCGTGATCTCAACCATTTTTGAGGTCACGTGTCACTTGCATATTTCAGTTGATTTGATACACCTAGTATTTTGCCCCCACGGGTCATCATTTCTCCCCACCACTACATCCTTCGCTTGGTGGGATCACCTTTATTTGTAGCCATTTTTTAACCTAGTTCTTTCCTTTAACCATTCCGGAGTCCTTATGACCTCCGTTTTTCGCACCATTTGCACTGCCGGATTCATATTTCCGTGCCCGTGATGATGCTTGAGATCATTTCTCGCTCTCACCAGGACCAATATCAACATTGTGTCCCGACACCTTGTCGCCCCAGTTTGCGTACCACTTCGGCTGCTCGCCGTTTTTGATATATTTGATATCATCGGATTCATTTTTTCGAGCCCGTGATGATGCTTGAGATCATTTCTCGCTCTCACTTTTAGATTTTTCGGGCATTTTTTCCACGCCCCCTCGTCACCTCGGTTTGCGTGCCACATCGGTCGTTCTCCGTTTTCGACGTGCCTTATATCACCGGATTCAGTTTTCCGCGCTCGTGACGACGCTCGAGATCATTTCTCGCTCTCACCTCTAGATTTTTTGGGCATTTTGCCTTGTGACCCCTTCGTCACCTCGGCTTGCGCGCCACATCGGCCGTTCTCCGTTTTCAACAATCCTTAGGTCACCGGATCCAGTTTTCCGCACTGATGACAATGCTTGAGACCTTTTCTCGCCCTCATCAATCCATTTTTGTTCGGTATAATTTTATCCCTTTTTCGGGCCGAGCAACCCCTTTTACGAAAAAGGCACTTACGGAGTTTCTGTTAAGCTCTTTTCTGACTCCTAAAACAATGAAAAGATCGCCGAGCAATCTTGCTTCCTTTCATGCTCGCTAAACGTATCTGAAAGGGCGTCTACCTGGTATAATTTTACCCCTTTTCCGGACCTCGTAGACTAATTACGAAAAAGGTATACTCTGGTCACATCGGCTAGAAGAGTGCTCCATCCGCATCATTTTATGCTTTTTCGGGCCTTGGAGACTAAACTCACGAAAAAGAAACACCAATAGAGTCCACTTACCGTTTTCAGACTCTCTAAACATGAAAGCAACCATGAGCATCAGCCGTCCTGGGCTCACAAAATCCACAGGACCGTACCATTTCAGAGCACACTTTTATCCCTTCTTGGAGCTCATTAAAACTACGAAGAAGGAATCAATGGTGCCTCTTGGCTACTCGCATATCAGCTTCCCCATTTTTTGGTCGCCTTTGTTCAGAGTATTCTGCAGTATGTCACCCTGAAACTCCCTCGACAGCTACCATCAGCTTGTCCCCCCCCCCCAGAGTCAATATATACCATTCAGTCAAAGATGATCCCTGCACCTACAAGTCAGTTCCCTACACTGCCAGGTCAACCATGTCATCATGCTCTGACCAAAGGAAGTTTGAGTCTACCCATTTTTTGACCCAGTTATTTCCCATCCCCACAAGTATGTCAGTCCTACCAGCAGTACTACATCACTTCCGTTTACACCTCGCGCTCCTAGCAAGGAAACATCATTGCCTTGTTAGTTGCTGGTCTCCCTCTGTCGACGACAACCACATTTATTCCAGAGGATAGACCTAGAGGCCCCTGTGTCTTGGACTCATTACCATTTATGATGAGTGCCTACGAATCATTTCGAGAGGAATCCTCAGTGCCTCTCCCAATGGTTGTTTCTCACATGCTCGACTTCAACACCTTGATCGCATCGTTGAGACTCGCACAGGGTATTGGTCCGTTCAGTTATTAGTCGAAGACCCCGGATACCTCCTGACTCCTCCACATTTGAGAGTCTTCCTATGGATAATATCAGTTACACTTTTCCTATAGTTATCCGGGCTGCGCATGGCGACAATATTCAGATTCACACCTGTTTCATACTCCCTTGAGTATACAGTTACATTTATTCCCAGATTTGACTCATAGTCTTTGAGTCCCTACAGATGTTGGACACCTTCAGTTTCAGCAGTTCCACAGTTGATCCAGTGTATCAGTTATTGAGATCATTCTTATTGAGATCATTCATGATCATGAGTATATCCCACCATCATGTCCCCTCTGGACCATTATGATGTACCAGTATATTTCTTCACGTATTAGATCCCCCTTCTTGGGACTAATTGTTTTGTATATGCCTTGATACGAGCATGGGAATGCCCGCCTCGTCCTTTATCAGAGATTATACCTCATTCATATTGAGGCCATGTAATATTTTTTGTTTTTGCAGCTTCTAAGGGCCGTGGCTCCAGTCTCCAAACGGTCTCTTCTCTCCCCTAAAACCCAGAAAAAGGACAAAAGAACTATGATGTCTATCGGCCATACGATGAGCTCCTGCCCTCACACATCAGGGGGCAATCTGTTAACACCTAAAAAGTGCTCACTAGCTCATTCCCTTACTCACATGACCCATTTGTCCACTTTTCCACCATCTGAGCCTCTGAAACCAACAAAAGGTCACCAAAAGACCTTGGTACACCCCTTTTTCCATTAAAAAAGATTATTTTTCCAAGAAAATCATAAAAAACCCTCAAAAAGGGTCCAAATTCCCAAAAATATTAAAAAGGGAATTAAAATATTATTTTTATTCAAAAAAGGAAAAAGGAGGGAAAATTACCTAAACCATGTTGGTCAATACCATTGGTTTCCACAAAACCACAAATGGTATTCCTCACCACCAAAACCTATAAAAAGGTGGTAGGGGCTCCTCATTTCACATCCTTCCATTATCTCATCCTTATGCTGCTGAAATCTCCCATGAGCACTTTTAGCCATTGAAGCAACCTTGGAGAAAGAGACCTATTGGAGTTTGGAGCTACTCATCTTGGGAGTTGCTCAACATCAACCTTCACCATTGGAGGTAATATCGCAAGCACTTGCTTGCCCCCCACTTTTCAATACAAAATTTATTTCTTATGTTTCTTGTTCTTGATTTTGAAATATTTACATTATTTGCTTAGATTCTTGTTTAGATCCATGAAAAGTATTGTTTATTTAGTTTATTGTTTTTATTTCTATTGAAACTGCTACTACTAGTTAGTAGGTGCCCATAGCACTAAGCTTGGTTGCAAAACCGAGCCAACACTAAGACATAAAATAGCAGCATTACATTCCATTTCACAATAATAGCATATACAGGATCACTGAAGAAACAACAAGCACAGCATAAACACAAGAGACAGAGATTTATCCTGGGAAACCCTCATGGGGTAGAAAACCCAGCAAAGCTTCCTCAATATAGATGACCAGCAATATACAAAGATGAAACCCTGAGACATGATCTCCTCCTCCACAATAGCAGACCTCTCCTCCACAAGTGTGCTATCCTCAAGTGTGTGAGTGTATCAAATGAGGAACACACCTCTATTTATACACTACTCTGATATGTATTTTACACAAGTACATGTAGGCTCGTATTTAACCATTAGGTTAAATACCCCATTATAACTGACTGGGCTGACCCCCACATGGTGGGTCTAATAACCCTAGTTACCACACCCAACTCGGAGGAATAACCATCTCCGGATTTATAGTATAATCACATCGGAGGTATGGAACATCTCCGGAATAAATAATATACAAATATAATATTCTTTGAAGTTACAATATTTCAACACTCCCCCTTAACGAGAAGGATATTATAACAGTGTCTGCACGAGCAAGGAGTCATCAACATCATACATGATACATCTATAAATCATTGGAAGCTTTCTCAACATCATCAGTAACTCAAGCAGTTACTGGAACATCTTCAATACTGGAACATCAACATCTTCAGTACTGAGTCTTTATCTTCTGCAGCACTCGAACAGCTACAACAACATCAACATCTGGATCCTCACGATCATCAGTATCGTCATCTCACGATCATTAGCATCGTCATCACACGATCATCAGCATCATCATCACACAATCATCAGCATCGTCATCTCACGATCATCAGCATTGTCATCACACGATCATCAACATCGTCATCTCACGATCATCAGCATCGTCATCACACGATCATCAGCATCGTCATCACATGATCATCAGCATCGTCATCTCACGATCATCAGCATCTTCATCAATACAGGTATCCATAACAATACAAGTATCCACATCATTAGTACACATATTCATGCCAATACAAGTGTACATATCATCAATACAAGTATCCACACTGATACAAGTAACCATATCATCAATACAAGTATCCTACCGATACAAGTAACCACATCATCAATACAAGTATCCTACCGATACAAGTAACCACATCATCAATACAAGTATCCTACCGATACAAGTAACCACATCATCAATACAAGTATCCTACCGATACAAGTAACCACATCAAAAATCACTTTCTCGGAGACCATACGTCTACGGATCAATTCAGGGACCGAAGTCCGGGGATGATACAATCCCCACTTCTCGGAGACCATACGTCTACGGATCAATTCAGGGACCGCAGTCCGGGGATGATACAATCCCCACTTCTCGGAGACCTCACGTCTACGGATCAATTCAGGGACCTAAGTCCGGGGATGATACAATCCCCACTTCTCGGAGACCTCACGTCTACGGATCAATTCAGGGACCGAAGTCCGGGGATGATACAATCCCCACTTCTCGGAGACCACACGTCTACGGATCAATTCAGGGACCGAAGTCTGGGGACGATACAATCCCCTGCCTGTTCATTCAGGACTTCATTATCGGAGACCCAGTCTACGGCTCTATTCTGGGACCTCAGTCCGGGGACGATACAATCCCCTGCCTATTCATTCAGGACTTCATTATCAGAGACCTCACGTCTATGGCTCTCTTTAGGACTGAAAGTCCAGGGATGATCCAATCCCCTCAACTGTCCACTAAGGAATTCATTCTCGGAGACCTCACGTCTACGGCTCTCTTTAGGACTGAAAGTCCAGGGATGATCCAATCCCCTCAACTGTCCACTAAGGACTTCATTCTCGGAGACCTCATGTCTACGGCTCTCTTTAGGACTGAAAGTCTAGGGATGATCCAATCCCCTCAACTGTCCACTAAGGACTTCATTCTTGGAGACCTCACATCTACGACTCTCTTTAGGACTGAAAGTCCAGGGATGATCCAATCCCCTCAACTGTCCACTAAGGACTTCATTCTCGGAGACCTCACGTCTATGGCTCTCTTTAGGACTGAAAGTCCAGGGATGATCCAATCCCCTCAACTGTCCACTAAGGACTTCATTCTCGGAGACCTCATGTCTACGGCTCTCTTTAGGACTGAAAGTCCAGGGATGATCCAATCCCCTCAACTGTCCACTAAGGACTTCATTCTCGGAGACCTCACGTCTAGGGCTCTCTTTAGGACTGAAAGTCCAGGGATGATCCAATCCCCTCAATTGTCCACTAAGGACTTCATTCTCGGAGACCTCACGTCTACGGCTCTCTTTAGGACTGAAAGTCTAGGGATGATCCAATCCCCTCAACTGTCCACTAAGGACTTCATTCTCGGAGACCTCACGTCTAGGGCTCTCTTTAGGACTGAAAGTCCAGGGATGATCCAATCCCCTCAACTGTCCACTAAGGACTTCATTCTCGGAGACCTCACGTCTACGGCTCTCTTTAGGACTGAAATTCCAGGGATGATTCAATCCCCTCAACTGTCCATTAAGGACTTCATTTTCGGAGACCATACGTCTACGGATCAATTCAGGGACCAAAGTCTGGGGATGATACAATCCCCACATGTATTCTCATCAATACAAGTACAAGTATCCTCAACCATACAAGTACATTAATCAATACATGTGTCATCAAAAGTATGTATTCTTACCAATACATCTTATCATCAAAAGCATGTATTCTCACCAATACATCTATCATCAAAAGCATGTAAAACAAAGTATTCTAAGCATAAGAGTCCTAAATCTAAATATTTCTAAGTATCTAGGTGTAGAGAACAGGTTACCTCATCATCGACCTTGTTGTTCGATGAGACAATCTCATCATAAGTGACTATACTACTCCCCCTTTCGAGGAGGGTCCTTTTGAGCTATACCAAGCTTGTCTCGGAAGTATTCAAATTTCACTCAAGACAGAGGTTTGGTTAGTATGTTGGTAACTTCTTCACTTGAGGTAGAGATTTGGTTAGTACATCGGTAACCTGTTACAAATTCAAACTTTAGTTCCTTCTGCATCATATCTTATTAGATCCCTATGTTCTTTGACTTATCATGGAACACTAGATTCTTTGTCATCTTCATACAACTCTATTTGTCACATAGGATCACAGTTGGTTCTATCTCTAATTCAAACCAATCCTGAAGCCAAGCTTCTTCACAACTAGCAGAGCAAGCAGCCATATATTCTGCTTGTGCTGAGAGAGCCACACTAGACTGCTTCCAGCTAAACCACGAGGTCATGGTTAATCCCAGACAATAACATCCTCTTGATGTGTTCTTCCTGTCTGATACACTTTCTTCCCAACCAGCATCTGATTATCCATCTAAAGTCATGATCTTCAAGATAGCATAGATCAAATTCTATCGTGTCCTTTATGTGCCTCATCACATGCTTTGCAACTATCAGGTGAACACATCTAGTTTCCACTAGATACTGACTCAAGGTGTTCACAACAAAGCATATATCTAATCTAGTATTTGTTAGATACATCAATGACCCAATAATTTGACTGTACAGAGTTATATCCACTAACTCTGATGAGTCATCTCCTAACAACTTCAAGTTGGAATCCATAAGAGTGGCCATTCCAACATATCAAGTCTTCTCAAGATTTCGCAGCATACTTTCTCTGGTTGAGAGAGATTCCTTTTGAGACTTTCCATACTTTTAGACCTAGAAAGTAATGCATCAATCTGAGATCTTTCAATTTCATTTCTACAGTCATCTATCTGTGCCATCTCTCATCAGATGGGTCTATTGAAATGAGCCTCAACATCATTCGAACTCTGTGGTGAGTTCCTTCTTGCATCCATGCCATATGTGTATAGAAGCCATATTCAACCTTGTAGCAAAGGTTGAGATCCATATCACCCATGGTGATCATTAAGCTCATCAATTGATTATCGATCCTGGAAACCATATAGAACCTGATTCACACTTCTTCTTTAATTACACCATTAAGAGAATGGTCTTATCTTAGCCACTTGGAGCAAACATCTCATCATGATTCTATTCCTCTTTCTAAGAGAATCTTCTAGCCATGAGCCTTCTATATTTTGTTTGATTTGTAAATCTTCTTGTTGAACATCCATTGCTTGTTCAGTGTTCATCATTCATCATGATCTTTCCTACAAATGAAAATTAAGTACAGGATTAGTAATACTTCATAATCATCAAATCATATTGACATGGTAACCTATTATGCATACAGATATCATTTACATAGTGATGCAACTATTTTGACCAATACTTTGGCACAACACTTTCCCATATCCTGTATGCATACAGTGGCTATCTAGATGCCTTCCATCTCTACCAGAACATACTATCGAGAGTGTGCACAACTCTCAGCATGTCAGCAAAGAGGTTTCATTCTGGACAAGCAACAATGGAATGTTTGTCCAACTTACCAATCATATGCATATTAGTAGTATACTGTTCAATGTTCTATGAATATTTACACTTAGCATGATATATTATAGGAATACAAATATGCATACAATCTATTACAGGCAATATCATTTACTATTTCAAATAACAACTCAAATACTTATCTTTTATGTTTGTGTGGTTTCCTCCCGCTTGATCTTCTGTATGTCTTTTGAACTTCTATTCATTCTGTACCACTGTGCATGTTCAAGTGTCATCCTCATGATCTCATACACAAACATACACCCATTAGTATGTTCTAAATGTTATCAAAACATTATAGTTCTAAATTCTTGAAAATGTATAGTCATGGTTAATTAGTATTCAAGATTTCAGGGAAGTATTCTTTTACTCATGCATATCATCAATCAAGATAAAAGACATAATATGCATAATACCTTGATTACTAATTTTATGAATAAGCATAGCCAATCATACCAAGTATACTTATATAAGGGATCCTAACACAAGGTAAGATTCATGGGAAACATACCTGGATTAGTATACCTATTTAGTTATGTACAACATACCTAAACAATCTCTTCAATGATTTAGAGATCCTGAGCTAGAACCTGCATGTCTCATAGGTTAAGCATAATATAACAAAGTCATACATACCTCGTAAGTAGAACAAAGATTATGGATGAGTCTTTGTCTTCATGTTTTCATGGTCATGGAGCCTGATTTGTCTTTTGTGATGTACCTATATCTTGTTAGCAGACAACATCAACCTCACACAACATCATAATGCATTAGTACAATCATAAGTGTCAACACCCTAACCAATGAATATCTTCTATCATGCATTCATAATTTTGTTAAGGTGATACAACAAATATAAAATCAAGATTGTACTAACCGTAATAACATGAAGACAAACATACCATAAACTTAATCATGAACAAATCTCAAAACATACCTCGATGAGTCATACCTGTCAAGATCGCTTGTAATCTCCTTATGTAAAGCCTTAGCCTCATCTCCCTCTGAAACAGGAACTCCTTCACTTATGCAGGTGACCAATCCATCTTCTTCTAGGATTAACCCTATCCACTTGATTTGCAAGAACTGGACTTGGAGCTGGATATGGGTTTGTCAGAGAAACCCCAAAAATTCAAACTTTGAATTTCAAACTTCCGAAAGGATAGAAATATGCGCCTTGATGAGCTGATCAAACTGATATATTCAGAATTTGAAAACTGCAAAGTTTCACTCCTCAATTTTGCCTTTGAAACTTCCGAATTCACTGGACGTGACCCTGAACTGGGGTTTGATGAATCCCACTCTTCTGCCCAATCAAAATGTTTGATCCAAAGCTCTAAGCTTCTATTTTTCTGAGGAGCTTCCAGCCATGGTCACAGATTTCAAAAATTCCCATTTTTACAGAAGCCCTAATTTTCCACTTTTCTGATCAAAGTCCCGAACTAGGGTTTGATCAAGCCCGGCCTTCTGCCCAACCAAAAAATCTGATCTTGGTCTCTAAATTTCTATTTTGATGAGTATCATTCAGCCGTGGTCTTCGTTTACAAAAATTCCAACTTTCTTCAAAGCCCTAAATTCCGGAAGCCATGAATGAAGGTACTCAAAAATAATTCTGTTTTGACAGAAATATGTACCTGATTGTTTCTGGTGTAACTCCAAACTTTTCAATCCACAGGGTCTGAAAAACGTTTTCTCAGATAGCCTGACCTGTTATCTTTCCATCCTGACAGGTCTGACCTCAATTGGATTCTCTGAGAGAGAGTTATGTCAAATGTCGCAACGTGACCTGTTTTGGGATAAAACAGAAGAGAGAACTTGTACGGCGTGCCACGTGTCACTGTTTGAACTTCGGCCTCTGAAAAACTTACCTGAGGTAGCTCTGCCTATTGTATTTCCATCCTGACAGGTCTGACCTCAATTGGACTCTCTGAGAGAGAGTTATTCCAAGTGTCGCAACATGACCTGTTTATGGGATAATACAGGAGAGAGAACTTGTACGGAGTGCCACGTGTCACTGGTTCAACTTCGGCCTCTGAAAAAGTTTTCTGAGATAGTACAGACTGTGTAATACCTGTCACTTTTTACAAAATTTCATTTGGAGCTTCCTAGCCCAAGATATGACCTTTTTCCCAAGGTCACCTGATTTTGACTCAGATCTGGAAGAGACAGAAACCCTATATTGTACAGATCATAAATCACAAAGTACAACGAATTAGAGGTTTTCCTTTGGACAAAAGGTACCTGGAGATTTAATCTTCGTCCTGTAACAATTTCAGATCTGAAAACTTCGCCAAAACGGATTTATAGAGAAAGTGCTACGATGACTGGTTTTTGCTATGTAAAACCCTAACCTTCAAATTGTCGTAAGTAAAGCAAGTGTCTTTAGTGCCATACCTTGTCTTCCTTCAGGTTAGCTCTGATACCATGTTAAGATTTAATATGCTAAGACATAAAATAGCAGCATTACATTCCATTTCACAATAATAGCATATACAGGATCACTGAAGAAACAACAAGCACAGCATAAACACAAGAGACAGAGATTTATCCTGGGAAACCCTCATGGGGTAGAAAACCCAGCAAAGCTTCCTCAATATAGATGACCAGCAATATACAAAGATGAAACCCTGAGACATGATCTCCTCCTCCACAATAGCAGACCTCTCCTCCACAAGTGTGCTATCCTCAAGTGTGTGAGTGTATCAAATGAGGAACACACCTCCTCTATTTATACACTACTCTGATATGTATTTTACACAAGTACATGTAGGCTCGTATTTAACCATTAGGTTAAATACCCCATTATAACTGACTGGGCCGACCCCCACATGGTGGGTCTAATAACCCTAGTTACCACACCCAACTCGGAGGAATAACCATCTCCGGATTTATAGTATAATCACATCGGAGGTATGGAACATCTCCGGAATAAATAATATACAAATATAATATTCTTTGAAGTTACAATATTTCAACAGGATAAGTGTTGTAAAGGCTCAAAATGCTCAGAATGTTCTGTCATGGCCTTGGGGAGGAAATAGACACCCCACTATGGTGTTCATGTTCCCTTTGTGGATCATATGAATGGAAGGACCATGACAGAGTAGTATAAGAGCCCTTACATAGTGGTGAAGAGGCATTGATGAATTTTGGGTACACACTTTGGGTTGGAAGAAGGACATGATCAGATATCTCAGGTGGTAGAGGATCATACAGTTGCAAGGGGCTCGCTGAGAGCTTTCCAACGATACTAAGTTTTCCACAAATGGACTTAGGATGAGGAAGTTATCAGCCCGAGAAGTTGGTTGTAATAGGGGTAAATGGCCAACTTCCAACTTTTCGAACCCGCAATGCGGATTGCGGATTGAGGAAGTCGGAGGCGTGACTTCTTCAGAGTCGAACACCATGGTTCCAACTTCCGACTCTGGCAAGCCATATTTCATATTGTATAATTCGAAGGTGTAATTTTCCCCGAGTTGGGAATTTGGAGTTCTGACTTCCGACTCCCGCATCGCAGATTGCGGATTGCGGAAGTTGGAGGGGTAATTTTCCAGGAGAGGTGAATTCGAAGTACCAAATTCAGACTCCCACATCGTGGATTGCGGAATTCAGAGGGGTATTTTTCCCAAAGCGGTGAATTTGGAGTTCCGACTTTCGACTACTGCATTGCGGATTGCAGAAGTCAGAGGCATGAATCTTCGAAGTTGTGAATTGGGTGTTCTGACTTTTTGACTACCGCACTATGGAATTCAGAGGCTTATTTCTTCGATGCCGCATATTTGGCATTCCAACTTTCTGACTCCCGCACTACGGATTGCAGAATGCAGAAGTTGGAGGTGTATTTATTTGACGCCGTGTATTTGGCATTCCGACTTTCCAACTCTCGCATCGTGGATTGTAGAATGCAAAAGTCAGAGGCGTATTTCTTCGATGTTGCATATTTGGAATTCTGAATTTCTGAATCCTGCACTGTGGATTGCAAAATGCGGAAGTCAGAGTCATATTTCTTCGATGTTGTGTATTTGGCGTTTCGACTTTTTGACTCCTGCACTGCGGATTGCGGAATGCGGAAGTCGAAGGCATATTTGTTCGATGTCGTGTATTTGGCATTCTGAATTTCTGACTCCCGCATTGCGGATTGTGGAAGTCATAGGTGTAATTATTGAAGTGGTGTGTTGGGGTGCCGACTTCCGACATCCGACTTGCGGATTGCGGACTGAATTTGTTGTGGCCATGCGAAAGTGCATAGTTTAAAAGAAAAAAATTAGCAGGTTGTATTCTAAGGAGCTCCCCATCACCTCTAAAGGGAACCTAGGGGACTGGGGATGTGACACCTCTAAATACTATATAATGAGGGCCATCCTTGAGTAAAAAACATGGAATAAGAGAGTATCCTTACTCTGCTCAATTGTAGAGTGATACAATGGAAAAAGATTAAAGAAGTGGTCCTTATGATCTTGTGGTTATCAAAGGGGTTTGGAAGGGAATCTTGATGTACATGTTGCTACAAATTCAGCTATATAATTGTACATGCTTCTTATGGCCTTCCTTTAATAAGAACTTAGCCTATTTCTCTCATTTTTGCATTCATTGGCATGTATTGTTGCTTTGTGTCATTCAAAGTAAGTAGATTATTTTATGCTTAATAATATCTTATGGAAGGAAGGATACTTTGTGTTGTCCCTACAGGTTCTTATAGCTTTGGATATTTGGAAATTGGATTCAAAGGCTGGAACAACAAGGACAACCATCCGGAAAGAGGTAGGTATTCTATCTTCTTCTACTCTCTCCCTCCCTTATCTCCTTGTTTGCATGAAAATAGATGTAGGAGAAAATTAGTGTCTATTTGTTTATTTTCTGTCTTGGATTAGGGAACCTAGGGAACCACTATTTTTCCAAGGGGAATCCTACCTATCCGTAGGGATATTTTCTACAATAGAAATTGCAAACTAGACTGGGAGCTTTCCCTATTTTTTTACCCCTTTGAGTACTTGTTTGGATGATTTAGTCTCTTCAAGTGTGCTTTTTATTTTGAGTTTTTGTCTTCTCTGATCATTATTGAGAAGTATTTTGAGCCTAATACCCGATCCATTATTGGATCTAGAAAAAATCACTCATTTTCCCAACTTTCTGAGAATTTATCACCCCCCAGTGAAGCTTACAGAGTGGAATTTCCTTATTTTTTCTCCTTGCTAGTTATACATGGATCGATAATTCCTTTTTTATCACCTTGTTTGTGAAGGGAAAGGGGCGATATTCCTCTATTTGGGCCATTTTTTGGGTCTTTTTACTTCATCTTGCTTGGTGTTTTGCTTCAATATTGTTTGTGTGAACCTTTGCTTCCTGGTATAAGTGGTATATTCTCTTAATTTGAGTATTTAATTTCTTTTTGAATCCTTTGGAGATCTCTTTTGTTCTTTGTCAATCCTTGGAAGTTTGAAATCAACTTAGGTTAACTTGATCCTTTGTTGAGTTTACAACTTTTTTTGGTCTGAGTCCTCTTGTCTAGAAGCACTTAGACCTATGTAATATTAATTTTAACACCTCCAAATCATCTTTGGTTGTGTTTGGCACCTGCTCGACGGGTTTGGAAGTTGAAGTATAATTTGGGTTTTTTGCATTAAAATTTCGTTTTCCCTTGGTTTTGAGTGAAATTCTCAATCCATTCCAAGTATAGAATCTACTATCCATGTTCCAACTCTTCCTTACCACCTAATTCCATTTGGATTGAACATTTTAGGTTTCAAAAAAATCTCTTATTCATTGTTTGGTTTGCCTGGTTTGCAAGTGATAAGTCTTGAAATCATTTGAGTGTTTCAATTCTTTTGAGTTTTGCTTTGAGTGGGTGCTTGTTTTATTTGGATTATATGATTTTAGATTACTTGTATAAAGTAATTGAGTCATTTTACTTCAATTAGAACAAAGAAGAAGATTGTCTTTTCAATCTCTTATGCTATTTGAAAGGTTTTGAAAACATAAATATGCATTATCTTCTTTGTCTTTAGGTCTCTCTTAATCTTTATTGGATCTTTCACTTGAAAAAAAAGAAGTAATTTTCAAGTATTTTGATGCAAGTTGAGCCTTAGAGAGTGAAAAATAGGTGTCATCTTCTTTTCCTTTAAATCCTCTGTCAGTATTTTCAATCAAAACAAAGAAGTAATTTTTCAAGTATTTTGATGCAAGTTGAGCCTTTGAGAGTGAAAAATAGGTGTCATCTTCTTTTCCTTTAAATCCTCTGTAAGTATTTTCAATCAAAACAAAGCAATTTTTATTTTGATTCTTTTGTGCATTTTAAGAGTTTTGAAAGAAAGAAAACAAGATAAATTTTGCATTGTTTGGTGTTTACTTGAAGGATTTATGGCAACATTAGATTTGGATTTTGGTGAATGTTTTAGAGTTTGGTTTGGCATTGTCTTCATTCATAAAACGGAAAAGTAAAAAGTGCATTTGCATCAGGTGTTTGTTGTGTTGGAAACGAAAAATCTCTCTCTCCCATAGATAGAGTCCATCGAATTGAAGACTTATGCATCTCATTTAGTTTGCATGGTATCAAGTCGAGTCTTCACACCATTAGTTTCACCTCCGTTTACCTCTTTGAGTAAATAAAAACCATAAAATTAACCATGCACTAATAAAATTAATTAGACTTTTTATTTTATAGCGCACCAACCATAGTATAGGGATTAGAGCTTTTGGACTAGGAAAAGTGAGTAAATTGTCCAAGAGTTACTAAAATGAGACTAGGAACATTAATGAGCGAAAATACATTAGTAGCGTGAAGTGCTTGTTGGGAAATATCCACTAATATATGAGTCAAGTGGTAAGAGAAGTCAAGAAGAGTGTTTAGACCGATCCCTGATATTCTCTTTAGGAGGGGTTATGTGAGTTAGGGAGTAAAGTTAGTAGTTGAAATTCCTCAGGGTGACACCACTATCTGAGTTTCTTTAGGTCTAAGAAATTTGTCTTACGTTCCCCACCGCAGAAGCCCTCTCCCACGGTCGTTCTGACCAACCACCAAGCATGAAGTGGTAGCCTTAGTTTCTTTTCCTAGGTTATCTCCCAGGTGACTGCAGTGGTGGTGCCGTCGGTGTTAGATTTTCATCATTTAATCCAATATGATCTAGGATATTAATTGAGAGAACAACATGTACAACATATCAAACACAAGAGGCAAGAGACACAAAGCATTTCACCAAGGAAACCATAAAGGATAAAACCCCACAACTTCCTCAGAGATAGAATGAGAAATAGTACAAAACCCAAAAACAAAGAGATAGTCCTTCGCAACTCCTCCTCCTCCACTTGTGTGCACTTCTCACTTATGTGAATGAGTGAGTGAGAGAATGGATAAATAGATAGGTGCTCCTCTCTATTTACACTTTACTTTCACTTACCTTTTACCCTAACTAGGACGGCCTCCCTTAGGAGAGTCTAATAATCCATTACCACTTGACACTAGGTTGAACCCACTAGGGGAGTCTACTAATGAAAGACACAACTCCGAGGTCTAATGCCCCATCATACATGGGAGGATGGACCTCAATGACTTTACATGACCCAAGTAGAATAATGACTTCTTCGACCGGAGGAATAAACATCTCCGTTGGAGGTACAACAATAGAATACAAATACAATTTAAAATATGCAAGTGAAATACATTTTGAAGTTACATATACATCAACACTCCCTCTTGACTAGGAAGGTATTTTCTTGACACAGTTCATTGGCACAAGTCTTCATCACAGGAGGATCATCATCAAAGATGGATCATCATTATCACTGCTGGTGCTATCTCAATCATCAATATCCAATCTACTCATCATAGGAAGTTCTACATAGACAACCCTTTTTCATGCTAGATGTAGGCCTAGCCTTCATGTAGGTCTTCAACATTTCTGCGAGCGGGCCATTTGGTGGAATCTCAGGACTGATTATGTGCATCTGCAAAACTTGAAAAGAGTATCCCAGGACCGATTACGTGCCAAGCACAACCTGCAAGATCTCCTAGGGATGATTACATGCGAACACGCAAAACCTCGAAAGAGCATCCCAGGATTGATTACATGCCAAGCACAACCTGCAAGATCTCCCAAGTCTGATTATATGCTAACAAGAAAAACCTTGAAAGAGCATCCCAGGACTGATTACGTGCCAAGCACAACCTGCAAGATCTCCCAGGGTTGATTATATGCTAACAAGCAAAACCTCGAAAGAGCACCCCAAAACTGATTACGTGCCAAGCACAACCTGCAAGATCTCCCAGGGCTGATTATATGCTAAAAAAAAAACCTCAAAAGAGCATCCCAAGATTGATTATGTGCCAAGCACAACCTGCAAGATCTCCCAGAGCTGATTACATGCTACTACACAACCTGCAAGATATCCAAGGCCACCGAGCATCATCCAGATGCTCATGATAATACGGATCATAGACATACGGAGCATCATACGGATTCTCATGATCTTATAGATCATCGTCATACAAAGAATCATACGGATGCTCATGATCATACGTATCATCATAATACAGAGCATCATACAGATGCTCATGATCATACGGATCATCGTAATACAGAACATCATCCAAATGTTCATGATGGAGCATTGTCCAGATGCTCATCACACAACACTTACATCCACAGCCATGGGGAGGACCCACCTGCCACCATGCTTGGAAGGGCTCCTGCATTTGTGTCTCGTCACTTCCTCCTGTAACTATCTTCGATCTAAAGAACACCAAGCCTCTCTCTAAAGTACTCTAACTTCACCCTGGCTAGTGGATTGGTCAACACATCTGCTATCTTCTCATCCGTTGTAACATACAGGAGCTTCACTACTCCTCTCTACACCATATACATGATATAGTGATACTTGATCTCGATATTCTTCTACTTGTCGCGAAACACCGGGTTCTCGGACAACTTCACACAACTCTGGTTGTCACAGAAGATACAAGTAGCATCCAACTGGTGATCAAATAAATCTGACAGTAACTTCCTTATCCATACTTCCTCACCCATACTTCCTCACAACTGGACGAACAAGCTACGACATACTCTGCTTTGATTGTACTTAGTGCTACACAAGACTACTTCCCGCTAAACCAAGAGATCACCCCTGAGCCCATACTAAAGTAGCATGTTAAATTTTGAGCATTAATTCACAATACTCTTGGATCTTTATTGAGAGAATAACATATACAGTATATCAATGCATAACAATCACAATAAGCATGATAAGCATCACAAGAATCAAAATCATGAGAGATAAGAGACACAGAGTTTCCATGGGGAAAACCCTAAGGTGAAAAACCCCACAACTTCCTCAGAGATAGAGAGAGCAATGGCTCAACCAAAGTACGACCAAAATACACTTGAGATAGTCTCCTAGAGCAGATGATCCTCCTCCTCACTAGTGCGCCACTTTCTGAGTGAGAGAAGTGTGTCTTTCTGAATGATGCAAATAGAGATCTCCCGATCTCTATTTATACTTAACCTGTTTTCCCAGTTACACTATGGGGCCGACTTGTCTATCTAGATACATCCACAATATAATATATATTTCAGGGCCGACCCCACACATGGTGGTCTAATAACCCATCGGCAAGTACACACACTTGCGACACTTGTCAATCCACACGACGACACTTCCTTATAGAGGAATAACACATCTCTGATAAGGGTACAATAAATATATATGAAATACATAGATGAAATACATTCCAAAGTTACATATACATCAACACTCCCTCTTAACTAGGAAGGTATTTCTCGACACAGATCTGCTAGACAAGTCTTCTTCTTGGGATCATCGTCATTGATGCATCGCCATCATCATCGTCACTGCAGCTGCTATCTCAACCAATCTTTGACTCTACTCATCATAGGAAGTTCTACAGAGCTAGTCCTTTTTCATAATGGATGTAGGCCCACCACTTGCAGGTCTTTGTCATCACTGGCCATACTGTGGAAATCTCAGCACTTATTGCGTGCATCACAAAACCTTAAAAGAGTCTCTTGACTAGCAAGAACCCTAAAGAGCATCTGAGGCCTTTTTCATCCTTTCCAGATCTCCAGGACTTATTAAATGTGACCCCACCACAAAACCTCAAAAGAGAATCCCAGGACTGATTAGGAGCACAAAGCTCAACCTATCGGATCTCCCAGGGCACAAATTACATGTGGTCACCATAAAACCTCGAAAGAGCATCCCAGGACTGATTACGAGCACAAGGCTCAACCTATCGGATATCCCAGGGCACAAATTACATGTGGTCATGGAAAAACCTCGAAAGAGCATCCCAGGATTGATTACGAGCACACGGCTCAACCTATTGGATCTCCTAGGGCACAAATTACATGCCATAGGACAAAACCTCGAAAGAGCATCAGCCAGATATCCCAGGGCACAAATTACATGCCATAAGAAAAACCTCGAAAGACTATCTACAGATCTACAAGGGCACAAATTATATGTCCTCCCAAGCAAAACCTTGAAAGAGCATTTGCCAGATATCCCAGGGTACAAATTACATGCCATAGGCAAAACCTCGAAAGACTATTTGCAAATCTCCCAGGGCACAAATTACATGCTTATCTGCACAACCTGTTCCACGGCCACAGAGTATCAACCTGATACTCACCATACATCATCCTGATGTACACATGATCATCTTGATCATCATCACTACAACATCCTGCTACATGTCATTTGGAGCAACATCCTAAAGCTCGTTATCCATGATAATCTTGATCATATAATGCATCTACCTGATGCATACCCAGTATCTACCTGATACATATCGTCATACATGATCCACCTGATCACACAGTGTATCCACCTGATACAAATATAAATACATGATACATATCAACATACATGATCTACCTGATCATGCAATGTATCCACCTGATACATATACAGATAAATGGTCCAAGCATCCAACATGATGCATATAAAAAATACATACACATGATCCAACTGATCATATCCAACATCAACATGATGCGTACATACATATAAATGATCCAACTGATCATATCCAGCATCCAACATGATGCATACATACATATACATATAAATGATCCAACTGATCATATTCAGCATCCAACATGATGCATACATACATATATAAATGATCCAACTGATCATACAAAGCAGAAACCAGAACATCATCTTGATGCTCATCATCCAGTGCTTACATCCACATCCATGTGAAGGATCCTCCTTCCAATATGCTTGGAATGGTTTCAGCAAATGTGACCATCACTTCTTCCTTGAAGTGTCATCAATATGAAGAACACCAAGCCTCTCCTTGAAGTACTCAAACTTCACCTTGGCTAGTGGCTTCGTCAGCACATCTGCAATCTGCTCGTCCATCGCAATATACAGGAGCTTCACAGCTCCTCTCTATACCATATCCCTGATATAGTGATATTTGATCTCTCTGTGTTTCGACCTGTCATGAAACACTGGGTTCTCGGACAGCTTCACACAACTCTGGTTATCACAAAAGATACCAGTAGCATCCAACGGGAGATCAAATAACTCAGACAGTATCTTCCATAGCCATACTGCCTCACAACTAGCTGAACAGGCTGCAACATACTCTGCCTTAGCTATACTCAGTGCTATGCAGGACTGCTTCCTGCTAAACCAAGAGATCACACCTGATCCCATACTGAAGCAGCATCCAGATGTGCTCTTCCTATTTGCAGCACTGTCGGCCCAATATGAATCAACATAACCCTGCAGGTTAAACTTTTGATTTACTTCATACTTGAGCCCATAATCCACTGTACCCTTCAGGTACCTTAGAACATGCTTTACAGCAACCAGGCGAACACTCCTCGGATCCGTCAGGAACTGGCTCAATGTGTTCACCACAAAGCAAATATCTGGTCTCGTGTTCGTCGGGTACATCAAGGACCCAATCATCTGACGATACATAGAGACATCAACCGGTTCAGATGAAGCATCACATAGAAGCTTTAGATTTGATGCCATAGGTGTGGCCATGGCCTTGCAATCCATCAACCTGAATCTCTTCAGGATATCTACTGTGTACTTCCCTTGACCAAGGAAGATCCCACTTGCATTCTGCCACACCTCCATACCTAGGAAATAATGCATCATTCCCAAATCTTTCATATCGAACTCAGCAGCAAGCTTCCTCTTAGTATATGCAATCAATCTATCATCTCCTGTTACAAATAAGTCATCCACATACAGGAGTAGAATCACAGGATTCCCTTCCTCAACCTTGTAGTAAAGGTTGGAATCCGCTTTACTCTTGGTAAAGCCCAAACTAGATAGGAAACTGTCCATCCTGCCATACCAAGTTTTGGGAGCTTGCTTCAAGCCATACAAGGCTTTCTTCAATCTACACACATACGACTCCCTATCATGTATTTTGAAACTGAGTGGCTGCTCCACATATACTTCCTCTTCAACTACACTATTCAAGAAGGTAGTCTTGACATCCATCTAGTTTATTTTCCATTTCATTGCTGCAGCTAGGGCAAGTACTGTTCTGATGGAAGTATACCTGGCTACAGGTGCAAAAGTTTCTTCATAATCTATTCCCTCTTTCTAAGAGAAGCCACGAGCTACGAATCTTGCTTTGTATTTTTCTACACTACCATCTACAGCATGCTTGATTTTGTAGGTCCATTTGGAAGTCACAACAAACTTCTCTTTAGGTCTTGGGACAACATCGCAAACATCATTCTTCATTATTGATTGGTATTCCTCAACCATGGCATCCTTCCATTCTTTCTTTACCACTGCTTCTTCATAATTGGAAGGTTCTTTGTTCATAATGTCACAGAGTAAAGCAACGTAGCTGGTATGTGATCTGGTTCTCTTCTTTGCTCTGTGTTCTTCTTCTGGAATGCCAAATATTTCTGCATCTTGAATGAGCTCTCTAGCCCATGTAGGTTTCCTCTTGTGAGAGTTTTCCTCATGGGGTGGATCTACAGGTTCTTGTGGATCTTCAAACTCATGAACAACTTCTAGAATTGCTTCAGTCATGGTAGTGTCTTGAAGTCTAGTTTCCTTGGGTTCTTCATAAACTTCAATAGGTGCCTTCCTTGATTTGATGAATGCTGAGTTTTCATCAAATGTTACACCCCTGCTGACATCAATCTTCTTGAACCCTGGAAAGTATATTCTGTAAGCCTTCGAGCTTTCACTGTAACCCACAAAGATACCCTTCTTTCCTGAAGGATCTAGTTTGGTCCTCTTTTCCTTTGGGACATGTGTGTATACCGGACAACCGAATATTCTGAGATGTCCGACTTCAGGTTTCTTACCAGAAAAGACCTCTTCTGGTGTTTTGTTGTCCAATATCTTGTGGGGTGTTCTGCTCTGCACATATACAGCTGTTCTAGCTGCTTCTGCCCATAGATGCATAGGTAGATCCTGGTTATGCAGCATTGCCCTTGCTGCTTCCATGATTGTTCTGTTCTTCCTTTCTGCAACTCCATTCTGTTGAGGATTTTAAGGAGCAATCAACTCCTTCTTAATCCTTGCATCACTGCAAAGCTTCTTGAAGTCACCTGAGGTAAATTCTCCACCATTGTCGGATCTGAATGTTTTGATCATCTTGTCAGTTTGATTCTCCATCAAGGTTTTGAATTCCTTGAACTTATCAAACACCTCATCTTTGTTCTTCAAAACATATACCCAAGTCTTCCTGGAGAAGTCATTAATAAATGAGACATAGTAAACATACCCACTCAGAGAACTGGATGACATAGGACCACATATATTTGAGTGGATGATTTCCAGGATGTCTTTTTCCTTGCTTTCACTGCTTGGTAAAGCCTTCTTAATGTTCTTACCTTTTGCACATCCTTTGCAAATGCCTTCATGTTTGGTCTTGATCTCAGGAAGACCCTCTACAGCCTTGCTTGCAATTGGAAGTGCCCTATAGTGCATATGAGCAAGTCTTCTATGCCAAAGTTCACTTGGCTCCATGGATTCATGTACCATGGCATGTTCAGGTTGTCCCTTCAATTTATACAAACCTCCCTCTTGCTCTCCAATCACTATTGCATCATCTATGGTCTTTCCCTTTGGCCACATTAGGACTTGGCCATCCACAAATGCAACCCTCATACCTTTTGCATCCAATGCAGAGATGGAAAGTAAGTTCTTCTTGAGCCTAGGTACATAAAGGACTTCTTTCATCTTCAAATATTTTCCAGAATCTAGGTTGTAGGAGGCTTCACCACTTCCTTTGATTGGGTATTGATAATCATCTCCAAGTTTCACTTTATGGGGTGATTCATGTTCAGACAGATTTACAAAAGATTCTTTAAACCCAGTCATGTGTTTGGAAGCCCCACTGTCAATCAACCAATCATTACAACCATGGGAGATAGTACCCATGAGGGCAAAAATTAGAACATACTCTTCTTCACTTGATGAGTCATCATCACTATCACTTTCTACCCTAGCCTTCTTCTTTGGGGGTTCATCATCTTCGGCAACATGAGCATGATATCTTCTTTTGTTATTCTTCTTCTTCTTGTTGAATTTGTTGTTGTCGTTCTTCTTCTTCTTGTTGAAGTTGTTGTTGTCGTTCTTCTTCTTGGGACAATCTGAAGCAAAGTGTCCCTTCTCATTGCAATTGAAGCATCTGAGATCTTTCTTATCTTTATGATAATGGTGGTGTGAGAATTTGCTGTTATGAGATTATTCCTTCTTGGACTTGCCTTTCCTGGCATGTGCTATGAGAGCTTGATCTTCATTTCCCATCTTTTCTTCTCAGGCCACAAGCCTAGCTTCTTCTTGAGAGCATTCTTCCCGCAATCTGTTGAAGGAGATCAACTTCTTCCTTGCACAAATTCCTTGAATAAAGCAATCCCATGACCTGGGTAGGCCATTTAGAGTGGTCATCACCACTTCACCATTCTCCACCATTTCATCCACTGCTTCTAGTTGTTCCTTGATCTGGGAGACCCTTGAAAAATAAGATTGAATGGTTTCTCCATTCTGAAACTTTACTCCTTTCAATTGGTTCCGCAGGGTCATCTTCCGATTTATGTTCTTCCCTTCAAATAGCTTGGTCAAAGAGTCAAACATCTCATTGGGTGTCTTTAGAGAAGACACATGGGGTATGAGATGGTCTTTGATAGAATCAACAATGATTCTCTTTTCCTTGACCAAGTTATTCTTATGCAATACCTTAGCCTCTTCATCCTCTGGGATAGGGATGTCTTCTTTTACATATGAGTCCAACTCATTCTCTTCCAGGATTAACCCAATCCTATACTTCCAAGCTCGAAAGTTATCAGCTCCTTCAAGCTTATCCTCAAGCTTGGTGTGGTGAGACATCCTAAAGAGTACTTCAAATGGAAATAGAAAAGATTTAGGTCTTACCACTTGAAATGTTGAAAATTGGATCTAGTCCTGGATTAGGGTTTGTCGAAAAAACCATACAAATTAAAAATGTGAATTTCAACTTTCTGAAAGGATAGCAAGATGCACCTTGATGAGCTGATCAACCTGGTGTATTCAAAATTTGAGATCAGCAAAGCTTTACCCTTCAGATTTTCCTTTTTGTCCTCCCAGGTTCACTAGGGAGAGCCCTGAATTAGGGTTTGAGTTTCTCGAAGATCTACCCAGCCAAAAATCTTGATCCAAAGCTCTAAACTTCAATTTTTGCAAGGCGCTTTGAGCTATGTATTCAGATTTCAGAAATTCCTATTTTTGTGGAAACCCTAATTTTTAGGGCCAAATCTAAAAATGCTCAGAATTGAATTCTGATTGGATAGATAGATTCTCCTTGATGAGTAGAGTCAATATACTATACTGCTTTTCCAAAAACTATGGAGAGAAACCCAATAAACAAGAAACTCAAGTTTCTGTCACTACAAAATGTCTTCTTCTCAGGTTAGCTCTAATACCATGTTAAATTTTGAGCATTAATTCACAATACTCTTGGATCTTTACTGAGAGAATAACATATACAGTATATCAATGCATAACAATCACAATAAGCATGACAAGCATCACAAGAATAAAAAGCATGAGAGATAAGAGACATAGAGTTTCTGTGGGGAAAACCCTAAGGTGAAAAACCCCACAACTTCCTCAGAGATAGAGAGCACAATGGCTCAACCAAAGTACAACCAAAATACACTTGAGATAGTCTCCTAGAGCAGATGATCCTCCTCCTCACTAGTGTGCCACTTTCTGAGTGAGAGAAGTGTGTCTTTCCGAATGATGTAAATAGAGATCTCCCGATCTCTATTTATACTTCACGCATTTTCCCAGTTACACTATGGGGCCGACTTGTCTATCTAGATACATCCACAATACAATATATATTTCAAGGCCGACCCCACACATGGTGGTATAATAACCCATCGGCAAGTACACACACTTGCGACACTTGTCAATCCACATGACGACACTTCCTTATAGAGGAATAACACATCTCTGAAAAGGGTACAATAAATATATATGAAATACATAGATGAAATACATTCCGAAGTTACATATACATCAACATAGCACCCTGAAGTTCTCTTCCTATCTATAGCACTGCCTGCCCAATCTGAATCAACATAACCCTCCAGGTTAACCTTTTGATTCGCATCATACTTGAGCCCATAATCAACCGTACCCTTCAGGTAGATCAGAATATGCTTTCCAAAAATCAATTGTACATGTCTAGGTTCCGTCAGGAACTGGCTCAATGTTTTCACAGCAAGGAAAATATTTGGTCTCATGTTCGTTAGGTACATCAAAGACCCAATTATCTAACAATACATCATGGCATCAACCGAATCTGATGAAGCATCACTCAATAGCTTCAGGTTCGATGCCATAGGTGTGACGATGGCCTAGCAGTCCATCATCCCAAACCTCTTCAGGATCTCTACTGCATACTTCCCTTGTCCAAGGAAGATTCAATTCCACACTCTGCCACACCTCCATGCCTAGAAAATAGTGCATCATACCCAAGTCCTTCATCTCGAACTTGGCAGCAAGCTTCCTCTTCGTATCAAAAATCAATCCATCCTCACCTGTCACAAACCTATCATCTACATACAATAGGAGTATCACTGGATTTCCTTCCTCAACCTTGTAGTGAAGGTTGGAATCTGCTTTACTCTTGGTAAAGCCCAAACTAGTCAGGAATCCATCAATCGTGCTGTACCATGTCCTAGGTGCTTGTTTCAAACCATACAATACTTTCTTCAGTTTGCACACATGAGTCTCCCTGTCATGTGTCTCAAAATCGAGTGGCTGCTCCACATACACTTCCTCTTCGACTACACCATTCAAGAAAGCTATCCTGACATCCATCTGGTGTATCTTCCACTTCACCACTGCAGCCAGAGCAGGTACTGTTCGGATGGAAGTGTATCTGGCTACACGTGCAAAATTTTCTTCATAATCTATCCCTTCTTTCTGGGAGAGTCCACGAGCCACAAACCTTGCTACCATTTGCATCATGCTTGATCTCACTTGGAAGTTACAACAAACTTCCCTTCTGGTCCTGGGACCACATCCCATACATCATTCTTCATGATCGATTGGTACTCCTTGATCATGGCATCCTTCCATTACTGCATCCCTGATCCTGGGAACTTCAGATTCTTCAATATATTTAATAAGTAGTTTTTCTTGAACTTCGTCGCTTGTTCTTCAGAACAAATGTCAGTGTCCTTCTTTTGTAGGTGATTGTACATGATATTTCCTACAAGTTAAATTCAATTGCATGATTAGAAACTTATCATAGTTTTTAGAACAAAATCTTACACATAAGGACATATGTCATACAGTCATGCAATTATCTTAGCCAATGCTTCAATACAACATTTATCCATATTTTGTAACTTTCTAGATGCCTTCCATCTCTACCGGAACATTGTTAAGAGTGTGCACTACTCCCAACATGTCAGCAAAGAGGTTTCAATCTAGATAAGTAGCAATGCCGGAGTGTTGTACAATACCAGAGGCCACTTACCCATTACTATATTAGTAGTATCTTGTTCATTAATGCAACTGTTCTAAAATGCATAATATACATCCTAAATCTAGGAACATAAGTATGTACATGAATGAACAACATCATTTAAGTAATCATATATAATAAAAATGACAATTCAAATACTTATCTTTGTTTGGTTGTTGGGTGGACTCCCTCTCAATCTTTTCTTCCTTGTAGGAGATACTGGAGTCTCTGATAGTGTGCACCTTAACCAATTATGAAAATGGATGAGAGGTTCTTCCATAGATTATTTTTTTTCGGGAGTCCAACTCTGCAGTAGCTTCTTCTACTCCTTTCATGTAAAACTTCATTACAATACATAATCTTCATCACTTGAAGAATCTTCACTATCTTCCCTGGTTCTCTTCCTTGGAGGTTCATCATCCTCTGTAGTGTGAGCATGATGTCTTCTCTTGTTGTTCTTTTTCTTGTGGAAGCTGATTTTGTTCCAGGGACAATCTTTGGAATAGTGTCCCTTCTCATCACAAGTATAACATCGAATGTGAGAAAGATCTCTCATGGATCCTCCAAAGTTCTCCCTCCGATTCTGGTGGTGGTATTTACCCTTCTTGTGATGAGGATGCTCCCTCTTGTGGTTATTCTTCCTGGTGTGTGCTGTGAGAGCATGGTCTTCATTATCCATATTTTCTTCTCGAGGTACAATTCGAGCTTCTTCCTATGAGCATTCCTCCCACAACCTACTAAATGTGATGAGCTTCTTCCTAGCAAAAATTCCTTAAATGAAGGAATCCTATGACCTAGGAAGACCATTCAAGGTGGTCATCACAATTTCACCATTCTCTATATCTTCTCCCACAACTTCAAGTTGTTCTTTTATCTAAGAGACCCTTGTAAAGTAGGACTGCATGGTCTCTGCATTTTGTATCTTGACATTCTTCAATTGATTCCTCCAAGTCATCTTCCGATATATGTTCTTTAATTCAAACAGCTTGGTCAAGGAATCAAACATCTCCTTGGGTGTCTTTAGAGAAGACACATGTGGTATGAGATGGTCTTTGATATAATCTGCAATGATCCTCTTGGCCTTGACCAAGTTCTTCTTATGTAAGGCCTTAGCCTCATATCCCTATGGAACCGGAACTTCTTCACTTATGTAGGTGTCCAATTCATTCTCTTTTAGGATTAACCCAATCCTATACTTCGATGCTCGGAAGTTATCAGCCCCTTCAATCTTATCCTCAAGCTTGGTGTTGTGAGAAATATTTTAAAGAGTACTTCAAATGGAAATAGAAAATTTTTAGGTCTTACCACTTTGATTTCCTGAAACTGATTTGGAGCTGGCTAGGGTTTGATAGAGAAACCCTAAAAATCCAAACTTGGAATTTCAAACTTCTGTCTAGACAAGGAGATGCAATTGACTGAGGCGAGTAAGTTGGTGTGCTCAGATTTTGAAAACTCCAAAAATTGACCCTCCAAAAATGACCTATGAATTTTGGATCTGCAACTTGTGTCAAAATCTGGTTTTCTAGTTTTGTGGTCCAAAAGTCAAATTAGGGTTTGACTTTCTTGGAGATTCCAGCCAAAAAGTTTGATCTTAGTCTCTAAATTTTGATTTTGCTGAGGAGATAAATCCTATGATGAGAGCACTCCAAAATTCCACTTCTGTCAAAAGCCCTAATTTCCTGCATCAATGACAACCCAAAAATGAAAATGCTCAGAATCCAATTATGTTTTGACAGAAATATATGCCATATTGTTTCTGGTGCATCTCTGAAATTTTAGATCCTCAGGGTCTAAAACTTCAGCCTATGGTATAATGACCTGTCATCTTTCCAACCTTACAGATCTGAGCTTCAATGGATTCTCCATGAGAGATATATGCTAAGTGTTGCAACATGACCTGTTTATGGGATGAAACAACATAGCGAACTTGTACGGAGTTCCATGTGTCATTAGTTCAACTTCGGCCTATGAAACGCGAACCTGTGAAACTAAAATCCGTTACCTGACTGTCACTTTTTACGGAATTCCATTTGGAGCTTCCTATCCCGAGATATGACCTTTTTTCTTAGGTCACTTGTTTAGGGATGCATTCTGGAAGAGGCAGAAAACCTAACTTGTAAGGATCATATATCACAAAATACAACAAATATGAGGCTGAAATTTTTAAACAGGGTACATCCGTGTCTGATATGTGGCCTGTAAAAATTTCAGATCCTGAAACTTCGCCAAAACGGATTTATAGCGAAAGTTCCACAATTACTAGGTTTTACTATACCAAGACCTAGCTTCCAATTTGACGCAAGTGCAACAAGTTTCGTAAATGCCATACAATGCCTTCCTTTAGGCTAGCTATGATACCATGTTAGATTTTCATCATTTAATTCAATATGATCTAGGATATTAACTGAGTGAACAACATGTACAACATATCAAACACAAGAGACAAGAGACACAAAGCATTTCACTGGGGAAACCATAAAGGAGAAAATCCCACAACTTCCTCAGATATAGAATGAGCAATAGTACAAAACCCCAAAACAAAGAGATAGTCCTTCGTAGCTCCTCCTCCTCCACTTGTGCACACTTCTGACTTGTGTGAATGAGTGAGTGAGTTAATGGATAAATAGAGACGTGCTCCTCTCTATTTATACTTTACTTTCACTTACCTTTTATCGTAACTGGGCCGACCTCCCTTAGGAGACTCTAATAACCCATTACCACTTGACACTGGGCCGACCCCACTAGCGGAGTCTAATAACCCATGAAAGACACAACTCCAGGGTCTAATGCCCCATCATACATGGGAGGATGGACCTCAATGACTTTACATGACCCAAGTACAATAATGACTTCTCTGACCAGAGGAATAAACATCTCCGTTGGAGGTACAACAATAGAATACAAATACAATATAAAATATACAAGTGAAATACATTTTGAAGTTACATATACATCAACAGTCGATACCTGAGACAGACGTGAAACACACGATTTTGGATCCTTAGGATGGTACTTCGTTGCATCTGGTACTTGCACATCTATAAATCCATTACGAAGTAGTTGTGGGTAACTATCTCTCATTTCTTCACTGACGGCTTGATATCTCATCTTCAGAAGATTCCTTACTTACTGATCACTTGGTTGATTACCTTTAGTTTTTAATTAGGGTTGTGCTCTTTATATATTTGTAGTCGGCCTTAGGGATCATTTGTCATTATTTTTATTACTTTATCTTTACACTAGATGATCATGGTTTAAGAAGGTCTCGTAGAATGCAAGGTTTAGATCTTGAAAACAATGAACCTTTACCACCACCAGATTCACAAGGCCCTTCTAATGAAGGAAATATAAACGAAGAGATTGTTTCTAAGGAGGGGACTGTTGCCCCTAAAATCGACCAACCCGAGGGGCTATTTGAAACTATAGAAGAAGAAGGCTTTATCCCTACCCCAAACCCCCCTTTAACTGAAGGTTACTTGCATCCTATTGTATAATTACCATCAACAAGGTATGTAGACTCTGTTCTATCTTATTGCCACCAACCCGATACATACTACCGAAGAACATTAGGCATGGACATACTTGGAACCTCACATAAATTCCAAGGAATTTCGTTTCCATCCACTTCTGCTATTGTCAATCCTGCCATAGTTACATCACACATTGTGACAACTCCTAATTTTCCCATGGGGTGTACATCTACTGCCCAACCACTTAACCTGTCGCAATTACCTATGGATCATACCACTATATTTTTTCCTACATTATCACCAAGTGAGTTATTTGGTCATCCTATACACCTCCCCTCTAGTGGAACAATTAATAATCAAATTTCTTCAAGAATCATGTCAAGTGGTTTGGTATTTCCTAACCCTACTCAAGCAAGAAATACGATCACATATTCAATTCCAAATATTGCTTTACCTTCTATTGGGGGGAAGTTTCAGTTGGGGGGGAACCCTTAACTACCAGGAAAACATCTAATTTGACAGTTTATTTGTCTTGGGGGAAATAAGGTCCTATTAGTAGCCAACCATTTAGCGTAGGACAAGCTTATCAACCTATCCCCCCTATGGCTGCTACCACACCCCTTCATGCCATCTTACCTCACCCGGGGGCTACTAGTGTTCCTTGGGGTCAATCTTACCCAATGGGTACACCTCTTCATGAAATTGTACCCAATCAACATATGAACCCCATGATGAAAAACCTAGTGAGGATCCTAATAACCATGCAATGACTTATCATTTATGGTGTTCCTTGAACTCCTTAATGGATGATTCCTTCTTTTTGAGGATTTTTCAAAGGACACTCATTGGTACTGCAACTAAGTGGTATATTGAATTACCACGACACTTCTTTGGATATTTCAACTCCCTTGCCATGGCCTTTTTGACTTATTTTCAATTACCAATATGATACGAAACCAATACTAATCTATTAACTTCGTTGAGACAATCCACTTCCACTCATCTATCTGATAATATACATGAGTGGAGGTGGTGGCGTATATTAATTAAATATACTATTCCAGACCAATTGTTAGCCAATTGGTTTACAAAGTCATTATTGCCACCTATAGATAGGGATGTTTCCATGGGAGGTGCTGTAACTAAGGATCAAGTGATCAACTGTGCCCAATATTTGGATTTGGTTTACTCCCAATCTAGCACATTATATGATTTTATCCCTAATGCTCCTCGTCCTACAAGTGACCCTTCAAGTCCATCCACAAAACCTCTTGTTGACGACATTGTGGGTTCCGTGAATACATAGTCTATATCCCAACCAATCGGACAAAAAGGCCAATTGACTTCTACTCCAATATCACACCAGACTGTTAGCAACACCAAAACCACTCCTTCTTCTACTCAAACCTAGGAGGTGAATATGGTCCAATCCTCTTCATATCAACCATCAGGGGGTAAGAAGAAAAACAAAGGAAAATATAAAAAATATTTGAACCAGTAGGAGAATCCCAAAACTCAAAAGACCAATGTTGAAACCAAACATAAGAGAAAGATGAAGTTTCCATGCTTAATATGTATAGGTGACCATTACACTAAAGACTATCCTCATCATGAGGAAGTAAATAAGTTTCTAAAAGGTTCCTCCCAATCGGCGGTATTGACTGGCCCTTCCCACAAAATAACAAAAAATGGTGCACACAACACAAACCCCACATAAGGGGATGCATCCTCAACTACCCATGTACTTAAGTGTAACAATACGATTTCTTTAACTACTCGGTCACATACATATGAACCTATTCTAGAGAAAACATCTAATGGAGGTAATTATAACAAGACTTCAACCTCCACATCCACTACTCCCCCCCCTCCTTCGGGCCCTGTTCAAATAGATAATCCCATTGTTGAATCTGTGTTGTGCTCACCTAAGGCCATCATTCAAAAGGAAACATTTAATCCAAGTGATCGTGATGCTCGGAATTATAATATTGTAGAGGATTTGGCCAAAGAACCTTGTGCCATGTCAACTCTCGAGGTTCTTCAAAACTACCCTAGTCAGTGTAGAACCATTTTGTCATCTCTTGGAGCCGTGGATATGGAAACATCAAATTCCATTATGTTTCATTTGGAATAATTGAAAACGAGGCTTTCCCACCAATTGCATTTCATATTAATATCACTATTTGTGGGAAAAGCATTCATATTATTATTTTGGATGAAGGTGCCTCTACATCCATCATGTCTTTTTCTTGATGGAGAGCCATAGGTTCTCTTGATGTCAATAGATTTCCTACAACACTTAAAGCATTCGAGGGTCATGGTTTTCAACTGTATAGAATTTTACCTTCATTGGTCATGGAATTAAGGCGTAAGATCATTTCCATTCATGTGGAAGTGATAGAAAAAACCTTGGATTATAATTTTCTACTTGGTCGAAATTGGTTTTATGTTATGACAACTGTTTCCACTTTAGTATTTCACTTAGTACAATTTCCCCATAAAGGGAAAATTGTTACGATGGACAAACTTGACTATTATACGCCAAATATCCATGACAAATTTGGCACAATGGTCCTCTTTTTGGACATTCAAAACCTCATTATGAGGACGTTGGAGTAGGTCTTCTTAAATTCTCTTTACTCATGGGAGTTTTCCCTTTTCCCGTTCCTGATCCTCCATCGCAAGTTTCCACGATGAATAGGATTTCTTATGGTGCCACGATCCCCTGAATAATTTGATTCTTTGGTAGTACATAGTCCATTTAAACTTGAACCTTCAATGGGGGATTGGAGCTTGATCTCCCACCTATTATCCCTATCAAGTCTCTTGGCATGCATTCTTTCTAGAGTATTATTCTTCCATCCGATGAAGACCTCTTGGAAACCATGGCCAAGGAAAACGAGCATAGTTCACTTTCTGTGTCAAGCTAGTTAAAAGATGAAATGGATAATTATGAGCATATTTCAATTTATGTGTCAAGATTGTTAAAAAATGAAATGGATAACTACAAGCATAGTTCATTGTCTATGTCAAGCTCGTTAAAAAATGAAACAGACCCCCCTCCCATTGAGTCAAGTCTTCCAGCATATTTAGTACATGAACCTTCATTTCCTCCACCTTTGTCACTTGATCCTCTTTCTTCCTCCCTCTTGGTGAACATTTTCCTATTAGTATCCAATAGTCTAATAAGGTGATGTAGAAGATTTGGTGGATGAAACAAAGCTTGGGTGGCATGTCTCCAACCTCTGGATATCATACTAGAGTTAAGCCACTATCTTTTACTGATCATGCTGGGGGGAAAGTTTCAACCTCGGGACATCATGTTTGGAGAAAACATGTTCATGTGTATCACCTGAAGTACCTATCTCTGGATATCATGTTGGGAAGAAACCCTCCAATGGGTATCATATTGAGCACGGTTTATTTTTCGGTTCCAAGTTCGCTAAAAAATGAAATCCTGAGCATAGTTCATTCTCTGTTTCAATCTAGTTAAAAAATGAAGCAGAAACCTCGAGCATTCTTTTCACCATATTCAAGCTCGTTAAAAACAATAAGAGATGGTTGAGATTAATTTTTAATTTTTTGTTCTCTGGTTTAAATATGAAAAATATTCTAAGCGCTTTTGATACCATAGTCGTGCTCATTAAAATTGAGTAAAAAGGTGTCGATTTTAGTCTGCTTTTCTAGTACTCGTAAAATAATGAGGACGCGTTTGTCGAATATAAGTTTATCTCTTTAAATGGCCTCGATAGACTATTTACGGAAAAGGAACTACGCTGAGTTTACTTTTAGTATTTTTCGTACTCGGTTATCAACCATGACAAAGACATCTCTCAAGTGATAATTTATCCCTTTCTTATCCTCGTTAGACTACATACGAAAAATGAACTCTATGGAGTCTCCTTTAAGCTCTTTTCAGACTCCCTAAGTATGAAAATATTGTCGAGCGATCTTGTTTCTTTCATTCTCATAAAAGTATTTGAAATCATGTCTATATGGTGGTAGTTTATCCCTTTTTCGTACCATTTGGACTAATTACGAAAAATGTATACTCTAGTTAACCATTGACTAGAAGAGTTCTCTCTCATATTGTTTTATCCTTTTTTGGACGAGGAGACTAAATTTATTAAAAATAAACCTTGGAGTCTTCTTTAGATTATTTTTAGACTCTAAACATGAAAAGATCGTCGAGTTTACCTTCTTTGGACTCGTAAAACAATGCATCAAAGGACCCATATGGGATCGAACCCCTCCTTCTTTAGGTTCGTTAAACATATGATGAGGAACTCATCTAAGATGAGCTATACCAAGAATCGGTTATCCTCCTCAATCTCATTTAAAAAATATGTTCTCATCGATCACGATGGAGGGGGATTGGGAAAAATAGGTTGGTTTTGTTTGGAAGAATTATGAAATCCATTTGTTGTCACCCTTGAACATGAAACCTATTTGCGTCTTGTCTTATAGGTGGGTAATCTGCTTGCCTCTGAGTTATACCAATTTCATGTGTCATCTTACTCCTTTGGTCCATCTGAAGAATGCCTTAGTCATTGTCGCATTATGTTTTGGTCCCTATCCTATTGAGTCAATGTTTCCAAGTATTTTTTCATGCCATCTGATGTTCAAGGGAAGTTAACATGATTCATCCTTTCTGCAGTTCTATCAACCTTAATCCTTGTGTCAGTATATGCCCATTTGATCCATCACTTTACATCACTTTCCTGTGTTGGTTTTGTGTTGATGATGTGGGATACATCATGGCCCTCCTTTGACGAGTCTATTCCCATCGACTCCAACACATCATCCATAAATTAGACTCAGAAACCATTTAGAACCCTGGGACATGCATGCCTCAATGGAAGGTTTCCTCACTTTCGACAATATATTTACATCATTGACCTCTGATTGGATGATTCCATTAGTGTTTGAATTTAGCTTATTTATTCACATTCATTGGAACATACTAGGATACCTTGGGATTCATTGTCATTATTGATTATTTCCCTCGCACTTGTTAACAGTTTGCATTAACGACCGATAATCAAGTGGTTTCTACCATGTTCGACTTCAATACTTTTATTCACATGGATATAATCATATCACTTTGGGATCGGGTTGAAGACCCTGAGGACACTTGTTATGTACTTTACCCAAGTTGTGATGGACACTTTTTGAGTAGGTTCCTACATGTACATCATGTTGGTACTCATATGTATATTGTCACATTTAGATCCCCTTTGTATTGGTCTGTGGCTGTGTCATTATTATATCATGGATCTAATTTGTATTCTTGTAGCCATGATTTTTTTGATTCATTAGATATGGATCCACATTGTATGTTGGTGGCCATATCCCGAGTCAATACTATCATGGATCTGCAATGTATTGGTCGATAGCCATGCTTTGAGTCAGTTTGTTCCGAGCATGGGTATGCCCGCCTCGGGGATGATGTAGATGTATTTTCTGTTCTTTGTTTTGTAGCTTCATTCCATCTCTCTTCTGAACACCCTTTGTACCCATATTTGATAAAGTGTTTCAACCATCAGTTTCCGTTTTGACCTCACACTTTAGGGGCATCTATTACACCTCAAAATGACACACTTATGTGTCCTCCTTGAGTTGTATGCTTCATCACCATGAAAATGTGGTTATTATGCTTCCTATATGTGTTCTAGAGGGAAACCTAAAGTCTATTATGGTCCCTATACATGTTGGGGAGATAAATCCATCATTAGGAGGTTGAAATATCATCATTTAGACCTTGATTTTTTCCCATTTTTGAAGAATATCCCCCCCTACCTTGTCTAGGGAGTGATAATTCATAACACCCAGTGTTAGTGGAGTGATAATTATCCTTTTTATCGCACTGTGGCCTTCATCGGGGGAGCGATAATTCTGGTCCAACTACTTTTTCTTGGATCTAGGATCATGATTTTGGATAAGATTTTGAATAGGAGGTTCCATGATTGGAATCCTCCCTCCCTTTCGATTACAAGGAGGATAATCCTTCTTGATCCATCATATCCTCCCTTGATCCATCCTTTTCTCCATAGTAGTTATGCCTCCAAATCCTATATAATGAGGGCCATCCTTGGGTAAAAAACATGGAATAATAGAGTATCCTTACTCTGCTTAATTGTAGAATGATACAATGGAAAATGATTGAAGAAGTGTTCCTTATGATATTGTGGTTATCAAATGGATTTGGAATGGAAGCTTGAAGGACATGCTGTTGCAAAGTCAGGTATACCATTGTACATGCTTCTTCTGGTTTTCCTTTTAATAAGAAATTAGCTTATTTCTCCCATTCTTGCATTCATTGGTATGTATGTTTTCTTTGTGTCATTCAAAGTAAGTAGATCCTTGTATTCTTAACAATATATTGCGGAAGGTAGGATACTTTGTGTTGTCACTACAGGTTCTTCTAGCTTTGGAGCTTTGGACGTTGGATTCAAAGGATGGATCAGTGAGGAAAACCATACGGAAAGAGGTAGGTCTTCTATATTTTAGACTCTCTCCCTCCCCTATCTCCTTGTTTGCATGAAAATAGATATAGGAGAAAGTTATTGTCTATTTGTTTCTTTTATGTCTTGGATTAGGAAACCTAGGGAACCACTATTTGTCCGAGAGGAATTCTACCTATCCATAGGGATGTTTTCTACAAAACAAGAAGGACCAACTGGATGCATGGGTCAAAAATTCCTCTCAGCCATAGGCACTCCCTTGTACTTAATATCTCTACAGGAGAGGCCACCCTCGAGTTGGGCTATCAATCCACAAGGGTGATACTTGACAATTTTTCTAGCTCTTCACAACTAAACAAACCACTTTCAGAGTGACATGGGACTCGTCAACTGATGTTCACTATGCCCAATCCCTCATGCAAACCACTAGTGGGGAAACCCCATCCATGTCTATCTCAATCATAATCACTTTCCCCCCCATCAACTTTCATAATGAAAGGAACAATCCCCCTTCTCCCTCGGGCGACCTCCAGTTCCTTTCTAGTGCTCCAACACATGTTAGCCAAGGATTCTTCATACTGGGAATCTAGGGAACACAACATGGAGGCCAAGCTTCCCGAGAAGGGATCACTATCCCATTACACTAGATAGAAGGAAATTCATCATGTCTTAGGGACACCATGGCCAATTGTAGGGTAATTACACCACCCAACATGGATTCTTTCCCTTCAATACATCAATAAAACTCAAATTTCCACTCTACAAATTGTATGTAGAATCTAACATGTTTCCCTTTCATCGTACTTCTCATCCCAAAAAGTTACAGGCTATGCTAAGTCTACCATTGGTTAACTTGTGACCTCAACACTTAACCAACAAAGAAATGACCCCCATGTATTTTCCCTCTAAACTCCTAAACATAAAATGATGGACTTACTCCAATCCCCTAAGCAAAATTGAATTCTGTGAACTTGACAAATGTCACTCCATGAAGTCTCCTCTTAATCCTCCAATTAGCTTAATTAACAAAATATCAACTTTTACATAATCAACCGATTAAAGTACCTTAGAATAAATCATTATCTAAGGTTTTGCGTGAGGACAAAGACATTGTAGCTAGGGTCCCTTTCCCCACCTTGTCTGTCTCTCACCCTCACCACTTGTGGATTCATAGCTCCTCATCTCTTTTTGTCCGATCCATTCATTGAGCCACTCATGAGTTTTATTAAATACCATGAAAAAAATATACATCACAATATCCAAGTCATCCAAACCTATGTCTCGAGATTCCATCATGTTCAAATAATTACAAAATCACATATTTACATATAGGGGGAAAACATGGATGTTACAATTGTACAATCTCAAGTTCCAAGCATACATATAGCTCTGATATCAAATGAAATGGATAGTTCATGTTCATAATTATATTGAAAAAATGTTTCCACAATGTATAAAATAATATACTGAATAATGAATAATTGATAGAATGATGATGATGCCTACAATGAACCTCGCAATGTTCTACTTATACGCATTGACTAGTCATAAGGAAAAGGGGTATGTACCCTTTGAATTTTCATTAATGTATTTAATATTTATTATTGTTGTTGTTATTATTATTAATTTACTTAATTTTATGATTGTTACAATGGAAATTAATGAAGAATAATGTTCCTTAATGGAAAACAATACTTGGGATCTTGTACCTCTTCTGAAAAAAAATGTCAAATGTAAATGAGTACATATAGAACTAAACATGCATTAGATGGAAGTGTTGAAAGACATAAGGTGTGACTAGTTGACCGTAAGGATTTTCTCTGTTAAATTTTCAGAATTTACTTCAATCTGATTTAGGATCTTAACTGAGAGAACAACATGTACAGAAAATCTATAGCATATCAATCATGGACACAATAATGCAAGCAGACAAGAGACACATAGTTTACTTGGGGAAAACCATAAAGGTGAAAACCCCAATAACTTCCTCAGAGATAGATAGAGAAATGATACAACCAGAATACAAGAGATAGTCTTCTCCTAGTAGCAGAGCCTCCTCCTCACAAGTGAGCCACTTTCTGAATGAGAGAAGTGTGTGAATGAATGATCAAATAGAGATCTCCCTATCTCTATTTATACTTGTTCTGTCCTGCCCAATAAACTAATGGGGCCTACATGTCTAGCTTAACCCATGGTTAACTTAATCCGGGCCGACCCCACACTTGGTGGTCTAATAACCCTTCGACCCACATGGCCGAACCCAAATAGGGTGGTCTAATAACCCTTCGACCCACATGACTTATAAAGGGCCGACCCCAACAAGGTGGTCTAATAACCCATCAAGTATAGGTTACAACACTTACAATATAAATGACGACACTTCCGTATAGAGGAATAATAACATCTCTATCGGAATATAAAATACATATATGAAATACATGGGTGAAATACATTCCGAAGTTACATATACATCAACACTCCCTCTTAACTAGGAAGGTATTTCTCAACATAGGTCTGCTAGCACAAGTCTTCTTCTTTGGATCATCATTAGCGAATCATCATCCTCGAATCATCGTCATCGTCATTGCTACTGCTATCTCAATCAATCTTTGAATCTACCCGTCATAGGAAGTTCTACAGAGCCAGTCCTTTTTCATACTGGATGTAGGCCCACCACCTGCAGGTCTTCATCATCACTGGCCATACTGTGCAATCCTCAGGACTTATTACGTGCGTCACAAAACCTTGCAAAAGCATCCCAGGCTGTTACGAGCACACAACTTTACTTATAGGATCTCCCAGGGCCATATTATATGTGACCTCACCACAAAACCTTGCAAGAGCATCCTAGGCTGTTACGAGCACACAGCTCTACCTATAGGATCTCCCAGGGACAGATTATATGTGGTCACCACAAAACCTTGCAAGAGCATCCCAGGCTATTACGAGCACACAGCTCTACCTATAGGATCTCCCAGGGATAGATTATATGTGGTCATGGAAAAACCTTGCAAGAGCATCCTAGGACTTATTACGGGCACACAGCCCAACCTATCGGATCTCCCAGGGACAAATTATATGCCATAGGACAAAACCTCGAAAGAGCATTTGCCAGATATCCTAGGGCCAAATTATATGCCATATGAAAAACCTTTCAAGACTATATGTAGATATCCCAGGGCCAAATTATATGTCCTCCTAGAGAAAAACCTCGAAAGAGCATTTTCCAGATATCCCAAGGCCAAATTACATGCCATAAGAAAAACCTTACAAGACTATCTACAAATCTCCCACTGCCAAATTATATGCTCATCTGCACAACCTGATCCACGACCATAGATTTTCAACCTGATACTCACCATACATCATTCTGATGTACACATGATGATCCTGATCATCATCACTGCAACATCCTGTTGCATATCATCTGGAGCAACATCCTAAAGGTTGTCATCCATGATCATCCTGGTCATACAATGCATCTACCTGATGCATATCAAGTATCTACCTGATACATATCATCATACATGATCCACCTGATCATACAATGTATCCACCTGATACAAATACAAATACATGATCCACCTGATCATACATGATACATATCAACATACATGATCAACCTGATCATACAATGTATCCACCTGATACATATACAAATACATGGTCCAAGCTTCCAACATGATGCATATACATACAAATGATCCAACCGATCATATCCAGCATCCAACATGATGCGTACATACGTATACATATAAATGATCCAACTGATTATATCCAACATCCAACATGATGCGTACATACATATAAATGATCCAACTGATCATATCCAACATCCAACATGATGCGTACATACATATAAATGATCCAACTGATCATATCCAACATCCAACATGATGCGTACATACATATACATATAAATGGTCCAACTGATCATATCCAGCATCCTCTTGATGCATAGACAGAGCAGTAACTGGAGCATTGTCCTGATGCTCATCATCCAGTGCTTACATCCAAAACCATGTGAAGGATCCTCCTTCCAACATGCTTGGAATGGCTTCTGCAAATGTGTCCATCACTTCTTCCTCGAAGTATCATCAATCCGAAGAACACCAAGCCTCTCTCTGAAGTACTCGAACTTCACTCTGGCTAGTGGTTTCATCAGCACATCAACAATCTGCTCGTCTGTCACAACATATAGGAGCTTCACTGCTCCTCTCTATACCATATCCATGATATAGTGATATTTGATCTCTATGTGTTTCGACCTGTCATGAAACACTGGGTTCTCAGACAGCTTCACACAACTCTGGTTATCACAGAAGATATCAGTAGCATCCAATGGGAGATCAAATAACTTAGACAGTAGCTTCCGAAGCCATACTGCCTCACAGCTAGCTGAACAAGATGCAACATACTCTGCCTCAGCTGTACTTAGTGCTATGCAGGACTGCTTCCTGCTATACCAAGAGATCACACCTGATCCCATACTGAAGCAACACCCAGATGTGCTCTTCCTATCTGCAGCACTGCCTACACAATTTGAATCAACATAACCTTGCAGGTTAAACTTTTGATTCGCTTCATACCTGAGCCCATAATCAACTGTACCCTTCAGGTACCTCAGAATATGCTTTACAGCAACCAGGTGAACACTCCTCGGATCCGTCAGGAACTGGCTCAATGTGTTCACTGCAAATCAAATATCTGGTCTCGTGTTCATTAGGTACATCAAGGACCCAATCATCTAACGATACATGGAGACATCAACCGACTTAGATGAAGCATCACATAGAAGCTTCAGATTCGATGCCATAGGTGTGGCCATGTCCTTGCAATCCATCATCTCGAACCTCTTCAGGATATCTATAGTATACTTCCCTTGTCCAAGGAAGATCCCATCTGCACTCTGCAACACCTCCATGCCAAAAACAAATAATGCATCATCCCTAAGTTCTTCATTTTGAACTCGGTAGCAAGCTTCCACTGTGTGTCAGCAATCAATCTATCTTCACCTGTGATAAACAGGTCATCCGCATACAAAAGTAGTGTCACTGGATTGTAGTAAAGGTTGGAATCCACTTTACTCTTGGTAAATCCCAAATTGGATAGAAAGCTGTCTATCCTACCATACCAAGTTCTACACATATATGACTCCTTGTCATGTGTCTCAGAACCAAGTGGCTACTCCACAGACACTTCTTCTTCAACTACACCATTCAAGAAGGCTGTCTTGAAATCCATCTGGTGTATCTTCCACTTCATCACTGCAACCAGAGCAAGTACTGATTTGATGGAAGTGTATCTGGCTACATGAGAAAAAGTCTCTATGTTACCACCTGCAGCATGCTTGATGTTTGTAGATCCTCTTGGAAGTCAATACAGACTACCCTTCAGGTCTTGGGACTGCATCCCAAACATCTTCATGATCGACTTGTAATCCTCGATCATGGCATTCTTCCCAGATCCTGGGAACTTTTAATATCTTCAATATTTTCAATAGATAACTTTGTTGCTGAACAAATGTTGTAGTCCTTCTTTTGTAGGTGATGGTATACGATATTTCCTACACAACATGTTAAATTGCATGATTAGAAAACATCTCATAGTTTTCAGAACAAATTCTTACACATAAAGAAATATGTCATATAGTCATGCAATTATCTTAGCCAATGCTTCAATACAACATTTATCCATATCCCGTAACTTTCTAGATGCCTTCCAATCTCTACCAGAACATTGTTAAGAGTGTGCACAACTCCTAACATGTCAGCAAAGAGGTTTCATTCTAGATAAGTAGCAATGGAATGTTGTACAGTTCCATAGGCCACTTACCCATGTATATTAGTAGTATACTATTCATCAATGCAACTATTCTAATATGCATAATACACAACCTAATTCTAGGAACATAAGCATATACATCATTGAATAACATTATGTAAGAAATGACAATTCAAATACTTATCTTTGTTTGGTTGCTGGGTGGACTCCCTTTGAATCTTTGCAATTCCATTCTAATGTGGATTGTGAGAAGTGGTCAACTCCCTCTAAATATTTGCATCCTTGCAGAAACTACTGAAGTGTGCTCTTTTGCTTTCTTGCAGGAACAACTGGAGTGTGCTCCCTCTTGATCTTTGCTTCCTGGATTACCTTTCGTTGAACTTATATCCATCCTTAATCACTATGCATGCTTATTAGTATCATCATTGTGTTATCCTTGAGGTCTCATACATAATCACACATTTATTAGTATAATCTTAATACTATCAAAACACAATAACCTTAAACATGTATAGTCATGATCATTCACAGATAATAAACATTAGTATTCAATGTTTCAGGGAAGTCTTCTTTTACTCATGCATATTATTATTTGATCATAGGACTCTTCTGATTAGTTAAATCATCAATGCATAAACTTGTGATTACTCAAACCTATACCTTCATGATTCTTCTGGTTAGTCATATCATCAATTATGGTAAGAAACATAATATGCATACAACCATGACTATTCAAACCTATGACTTCATGAATAATCATTATCAACAACACAACAGTATAAGATCCTAACACAAGGTAGGATTCTAGCTTGATATAGGAAAAACATACCTGGATTAGCATGCTAGCTAGTTATGTCTAACATACCCGCATAATGTCTTCTGGTTCTCTTCAGTGACTTGTGGTAGTAACCTGCATGTCTCATAAGTTAACCATTGTAGAACCAAGTTATAGATACATCAAAAGTAGATCTTCTATGTGATCCATGACAATTGATGAATCTTTGTCTTCATGTCACCATGATCATATGTTCTTGAAGTAGAACATGATTTGACTTTCTTGGCATACCTTTTGTGTTAGCGAACAACATAAACCTCATACAACATCACAATGCATTAGTACAATCATAAGTGTCAAAACCTTAATCAATGAATATCTTCTATTAAGGTGATACGACAAGTCTAGTAATTAATCAAGATTGTACTGTAATGATATGAAGACAAACATATCATAAACTTAACCATGAAAAGAATTCGAAACATACTTGTAAGCCATACTTGTCAAGATTTCTTGTAATATTCTTATGGAAGGCCTTAGCCTCATCTCCCTATGAGACAAAAACTTCTTCACTTATGCAGGTGACCAAATCATCTTCTTCTAGGATTAACGCAATCCACTTGATTTGCAAGAACTGGACCTAGAGCTGGATTAGGGTTTGTTAGAGAAACCTCAAAAATTCAAACTTTGAATTTCAAACTTCTGAAAGGATAGAAATATGCGCCTTGATGAGCTGATCAAGCTGGTATATTCAGAATTTGAAAATTGCAAAGTTTCACTTCTCAATTTTGCCTTTGAAATTTTTGGATTCACTAGACGTGACCCCGAACTAGGGTTTGATGAAGCCGACTCTTCTACCCAATCAAAAGGTTTGATCCAAAGCTCTAAGCTTCTATTTTTCTGAGGAGCTTCCAGCCGTGGTCATAGATGTCAAAAATTCCCATTTTTGCAAAAGCCCTAATTTTCCACTTTTCCAATCAAAGTCCTGAACTAGGGTTTGATCAAGCCCGGTCTTCTTCCCAACGAAAAATTCTGAACTTGGTCTCTAAATTTATATTTTTGATGAGTGGCATTTATCCGTACTCTCCGATTACAAAATTGAAACTTTCTCCGAAACCCTAAATTCCGGAAGCCATGAATGAAGGTGCTCAAAAATAATTCTGTTATGACATAAATATGTACCTGATTGTTTCTGGTGTAACTCTGAAATTTTCGATCCACAGGGTATGAAAATTTTATTGAGATAGCTCGACCTATCATCTTTCCATACTGACAGGTCTGACCTCAATTGGATTCTCTAAGAGAGAGTTATGCCAAGTGTCGCAACGTGACCTGTTTATGGGATAAAACAGGAGAGCGAACTTTTACGGCGTGCCACATGTCACTGGTTCAACTTCGGCCTCTGAAAACGTTTCCTGAGATATTGCAGTCTGTGTAATACCTGTCATGTTTTACGAAATTTCATTTGGAGCTTCCTAGCCCAAGTTATGACCTTTTGTTCCAAGATCACCTGTTTATGACTGAGATCTGGAAGAGGCAGAAACCCTATATTGTACAGATCATAAGTCACAAAGTACAACGAATTAGAAGTTTTCCTTTGGACACAAGGTACATGGGGATTTTATATTTGACATGTAAAAGTTTTAGATCTGAAATTTTTTCCAAAATGGATTTATTACGAAAGTTCTACAATGACTAGTTTTTGCTATATCAAGCCCTAGCATCGTAAGTGCAACAAGTGTCATACATGCCATATCATGCCTTCTTTCAGGCTAGCTCTGATACCATGTTAAATTTTTAGAATTTACTTCAATTTGATCTAGGATCTTAACTGAGAGAACAACATGTACAGCAAATCTACAGCATATCAATAATGGACACAATAATGCAAGCACACAAGAGACACATAGTTTACTTGGGGAAAACCATAAAGGTGAAAAACCCCAATAAATTCCTCAGAGATAGATAGAACAATGATACAACCAGAATACAAGAGATAGTCTTCTCCTAGCAGCAGAGCCTCCTCCTCACAAGTGCGCCACTTTCCGAATGAGAGAAGTGTGTGAATGAATGATCAAATAGAGATCTCCTGATTTCTATTTATACTTGTTCTGTCCTGCCCAATAAACTAATGGGGCCTACATGTCTAGCTTAACCCATGGTTAACTTAATCCGGGCTGACCCCACACTTTGTGTTCTAACAACCCTTTGACCCACATGGCCGACCCCCAATAGGGTGGTCTAATAACCCTTTGACCCACATGACTTATACAAGGCCGACCCCAACAAGGTGGTCTAATAACCCATCAAGTATAAGTTACGACACTTACAATATAAATGACGACACTTCTGTATAGAGGAATAATAACATCTCTATAGGAATATAAAATACATATATGAAATACATGGGTGAAATACATTCCGAAGTTACATATACATCAACATTCTCAAGTTGAAGGGATTGACTATAATGAAATATTCCCCCCCGTAGCCAAAATGAATTCCATCTACCTTGTTTTATCCCTTGCTACTACATATAAATGGGAGGTTCGTAAAATGGATGTCAGATCCATCTAATTGCATGGGTATTTGCAAGAAGAAATTTACATGGAACAACCTCTTGTCTATGTTCAGAATTACTCCAACCTTTTTTGTCGCTTTAAGAAATATCTCTATGGTATTAAGCATGCTCCTTGGTTTTGGTACGCTAAAATGGATAGCTTTCTTCTTGACACTAGTTTTTGTAGACGTCATTTTGACCCCAATGCCAATACCAAGAAAGTAGGTAACCATCTCATAATAATCGTTCTTAATGTTAGTGACCTTATTATCATTGGTTGTGACCCCAAAATTTTAACCCATGTCAAATACAACCTTAAGAATAAATTTGAAATGAAAAACTTAGGACATTTGCATTATTTTCTTGGCCTCTATGTCTTGCAAACCAAGGAAGGAATTTTTATTTCTCAAGATAAGTATGCATGTGACCTTGTTCGATGCTTTCACATGGAATATTGTAAACCAACCTCATCTCCCTTCTAGTATGTAGTCACACTTGTTTCCATGTGTACTACACTTGAAGTAGATGCCACTTTGTACCATCAATTGGTTGGTAGCCCTTGGTATTTGACTCATCCATACAGATATTTTATTTTTTGTTAATATATTTCCTCAAGTGGTTGCATTGGTTGGGGTCATGGACTATGAGATGGTCACACATAAAACAAATGAGAGTCGTTATTTATCATATGTGAAGCTAACTAATTAATTTGTATGTGAATGTGATTCCTTAAAAGTGGGAATAAGGCAAGCCCCACACTATAGAATTTGAGCATGTAGATCTAAATACTAAGCATGAGAGCAATATTGTGCAAGAGATCATCAATCTAAAAAATTTATGCAATAAATGTGTTAAACATTAATCATTACAAAAAATAAATAGATCAAAAGCATTTTTTATATTACATTCTGAATAAAAGTTATGTAGCAAGAGATTGTGAAATCTCAAGCACAACAGATCTATGGAACAAGCACAACAATTACTAGATGCAGCAAAATATATGGAAACACTGTGTAGAAGATTTGCTGCAATAAAAAATCTCATATACTTAGAAGATAGATTACAATGTGTAACAATGGCTACAATAAGCTAAGCAATTTGAATTCCAAAGGTGGTCATTCGAATTGGTGCATGAGAGTGGCTTACAATGCAGTTAACACCACTCGACACATCAGTTAGCCACTTAACTAATCAATAATTGACTCTAACAGACTTTGAAACTAACTAACTGAGTCTAACTCAATGTAGAACTCAACTAAATGCCCAAAAATAGGGGAGGGCGCCATATGTCTGTTGATGTATATGTAACTTCGGAATGTATTTCACATATATGTATATTGTATTCCTATAGAGATGGTATTATTCCTCTATAAGGAAGTGTCGTCATTTATATTGTAAGTGTCGTAACTTATACTTGATGGGTTATTAGACCACCTTATTTGGGGTCGGCCCTGTATAAGTCATGTGGGTCAAAGGGTTATTAGACCACCCTATTGGGGGTCGTCCATGTGGGTCAAAGGGTTATTAGACCACCCTATTGGGGGTCGGCCCACTCAGCATTATCATATGTGGTTAAGTTCGAGCCTACATGATTTAGGTAAAAAGGCAAGTCAAGTCAAGTATAAATAGAGTGCGGGAGGCACTCTATTTACTCACTCACTTCTCACACATGCTCTCAAGGAGGAGAGGCGCACTTATGGAGGAGGAGGATTGCTGCTAGGTTATGGCTATCTCTCTTGGTTGGTTGTATCATTGCTCTATCTATCTCTGAGGAAGTTATTGGGGTTTTTCACCTTTATGGTTTTCCCCAAGTAAATCTTTGTGTCTCTTGTGTACTTGCATTATTGTCTCCATGATTGATATGCTGTAGATATGCTGTACATGTTGTTCTCTCAGTTAAGATCCTAGATCATATTGAAGTAAATTCAGAAAATTTAACATGGTATCAGAGCTAGCCTGAAAGAAGGCATGATATGGCATGTATGACACTTGTTGCACTTACGATGCTAGGGATTGATATAGCAAAAACCAGTCATCGTAGCACTTTCGCTATAAATCCGTTTTGGCGAAGTTTTCAGATCTTAAATTGTTACAGGCCGAAGCTAAGATCTCCAGGTATCTTGTGTCCAAAGGAAAACCTCTAATTCGTTGTACTTTGTGATTTATGATCTATACAATATAGGGTTTCTGCCTCTTCCAGATCTAAGTCAAAATCAGGTGACCTTGGGAAAAAGGTCATATCTTGGGCTAGGAAGCTCCAAATGAAATTTCGTAAAAAGGGACAGGTAGTACACAGTCTGTACTATCTCAGAAAACGTTTTCAGAGACCGAAGTTGAACCAGTGACACGTGGCACGCCGTACAAGTTCGCTCTCCTGTATTATCCCATAAACAGGTCACGTTGCGACATTTGGCATAACTCTCTCTCAGAGAGTCCAATTGAGTTCATACCTGTCAAGATGGAAAGGTAACAGGCCGAGATATCTCAAAAATGTTTTTCAGAGGCCGAAGTTAAAACAGTGACACGTGGCACGCCGTACAAGTTCACTCTCCTGTTTTTTCCCAAAACAGGACACGTTGCGACATTTGGCATAACTCTCTCTCAGAGAATCCAATTGAGGTCAGACTTGTCAGGATGGAAAGATAACAGGTCAGGATATCTCAGGAAACTTTTTCAGACCCTGTGGATCAAAAATTTCGGAGTTACACCAGAAACAATCAGGTACATATTTCTATCAAAACAGAATTATTTTTTGGTACCTTCATTCATGGCTTCCGGAATTTAGGGCTTTGGAGAAAGTTGGAATTTTTTTAATCGGAGACCACGGCTGGATGCTACTCATCAAAATAGAAATTTAGAGACCAATATCAGAATTTTTGGTTGGGCAGAAGGCCGGGCTTGATTAGACCCTAGTTCGGGACTTTGATCAGAAAAGTGGAAAATTAGGGCTTCTGTAAAAATGGGAATTTTTGAAATCTGTGACCACGGCTGGAAGCTCCTCAGAAAAATAGAAGCTTAGAGCTTTGGATCAAACATTTTGATGGGGCAAAAGAGTGGGCTTCATCAAACCCCAGTTCAGGATCACGTCTAGTGAATCCGGGAGTTTCAAAGACAAAATTGAGGAGTGAAACTTTGCAGTTTTCAAATTCTGAATATACCAGTTTGATCAGCTCATCAAGGCGCATATTTCTATCCTTTCGAAAGTTTGAAATTCAAAGTTTGAATTTTTGGGGTTTCTCTGACAAACCCATATCCAGCTCCAGGTCCAGTTCTTGCAAATCAAGTGGATAGGGTTAATCCTAGAAGAAGATGGATTGATCATCTGCATGAGTGAAGAAGTTCCTGTTTCAGAGGGAGATGAGGCTAAGGTCTTACATAAGAAGATTACAAGCAATCTCGACAGGTATGTCTCATCGAGGTATGTTTCGATATTTGTCCATGATTAAGTTTATGGTATGTTTGTCTTCATGTTATTACGGTTAGTACAATTTTGATTTTAGATTTGTCGTTTCACCTTAACAAAATTATGAATGCATGATAGAAGATATTCATTGGTTAGGGTGTTGACACTTATGATTGTACTAATGCATTATGGTGTTGTATGAGGTTTATGTTGTCTACTAACATGAAAGGTACACCAAGAAAGACAAAGCATGTTCCAGTTCAAGAACATATGATCATGATGACATGAGGATAAAGACTCATCCATTGTCATGGATCTCATAGAAGATCCATTTACGAGGTATGTATAACTTGGTTTTATAATGGCTAACCTATGAGATATACAGGTTACTAGCACAAGTCATTGAAGAAGAACAAAAAGACATTATACGGGTATGTTAGACATAACTAGCTAACATGATAATCCAAGTATGTTTTTCCTATATCAAGCTAGATTCCTACCTTGGGTTAGGATCTTATACTATCGCGTTGTTGATAATGATTATTCATGAAGTCATAGGTTTGAATAATCATGATTGTATGCATATTATGTTTCTTACCATAATTGATGATATGACTAACCAGAAGAATCATGATGGTATAGGTTTGAATAATCACAGGTTTTATGCATTTTATATCTCTTATCTTGATTGATGATTCAACTAACCTGAAGAGTCATAGGCTTGAGTAATTACAGGTTTAGACATGTTATGTTTCTTATGATTTGACTAACCATAAGAATCCTTGAATGCTAATGCTTATTATTTCTGTTTGAAATGATCATGACTATACATGCTTGAGATTATTGTGTTTTAATAGTATACTAATGAATGTATGATTTTATATGAGATCACAAGGATAACACATTCATGATACTAATAAGCATGCATAGGGACCAAGGATGAATATGAGTTCAAGAACAGGTAATTCAGGAAGCAAAGATCAAGAGGGAGCACACTCTAGTTGTTCCTGCAAGAAAGAAAAGGAGCACACTTCAGTAGTTTCTGCAAGGATGCAGATATTCAGAGGGAGTTGATCATCTCTCTACATTTCACAACAGAAAGGTGTAGAAGAAGCTACCTAAGATTAGGACTCCAGCAGCTCCTGCAAGGAAGCAAAGACTCAGAGGGAGTCCACCCAACGAACAAAGAAAGATAAGTATTTTAATCATCATTTCTTGCATATTTGTTTGTTTAAATAAAATTGTTCAATAATGTATATACTGATGTTCCTAGAATTAGGTTGTGTATTATGCATATTAGAATAATTGCATTGATGAACAGTATACTCCTAATATGCATGGGTAAGTGGCCTATGGCACTGTACAACATTCCATTGCTACTTATCTAGAATGAAACCTCTTTGCTGACATGTTGGGAGTTGTGCACACTCTTAACAATGTTCTGGTAGAGATTGGAAGGCATCTAGAAAGTTACGGAATATGGATAAATGTTGTATTGAAGCATTGGCTAAGATAATTGCATGACTGTATGGCATATTTCTTTATGTGTAAGAATTTGTTCTGAAAACTATGAGATGTTTTCTAATCATGCAATTTAACTTGTTGTGTAGGAAAGATCGTATGCCATCTCCTACAAAAGAAGAACTACAACATTTGTTCCAGCAACAAAGATATCTATTGAAGATATTGAAGATATTGAAGTTCCCAGGATCTGGGATGAAGAAATGAAATGCCTTGATCCGTTGATCATGAAGAATGATGTTTGGGATGTAATCCCAAGACATGAAGGGAAGTTTGCTATGACTTCCAAATGGAACTATCAGATCAAGCATGTTGCAGATGGCAGCATTGAGATGAAATAGAAGATGCACCAGATGGTTCTGAGACACATGATAGGAAATCATATATGTGTAGAACTTGGTATGATGAAGATAGATTGATTGCCGACACGCAGCGGAAGCTTACTACCGAGTTCAAGATGAAGAACTTGGGGATGATGCACTATTTATTTTTGGCATGGAGGTGTGACAGAGTGCAGATGGAATCTTCCTTGGACAAGGGAAGTATGTAGTAGAGATCCTGAAGAGGTTCGGGATGATGGACCACAAGGATATGGCCACACCTATGGCATCGAATCTGAAGCTTCTATGTGATGCTTCATCTGAGCCGGTTGATGTCTCTTTGTATCATCAGATGATTGGGTCCTTGATGTACCTGACGAACACGAGACCAGACATTTGCTTTGCTGTGAACACATTGAGCCAGTTCCTGACGAATCCGAGGAGTGTTCACCTGGTTGCTGTAAAGCATGTTCTGAGGTACCTGAAGGGTACAGTGGATTATGGGCTCAGGTATGAGGCGAATCAAAAGTTTAACCTGCAGGGTTATGTTGATTCAGATTGGGCTGGCAGTGCTGCAGATAGCAAGAGCACATCTGGGTGTTGCTTCAGTATGGGATCAGGTGTGATCTCATGGTTTAGCAGGAAGCAGTCCTGTGTGGCACTGAGTATAGGTGAGGCAGAGTATGTTGCATCCTGTTCAGCTAGATGTGAGGCAGTATGGCTACGGAAGCTATTGTCTGAGTTATTTGATCTCCCGTTGGAGGCTATTGGTATCTTCTGTGATAACCAGAGTTGTGTGAAGCTATCCGAGAACCCAGTGTTTCATGACAGGTCGAAACACATAGAGATCAAATATCACTATATCAGGGATATGGTGCAGAGAGGAGCTGTGAAGCTCCTGTATGTTGCGACGGACGAGCAGATTGCAGATGTGCTGATGAAGCCACTAGCCAGGGTGAAGTTCGAGTACTTCAGAGAGAGGCTTGGCGTGCTTCAGATCGAGGATACTTCGAGGAAGAAGTGATGGACACATTTGTTGAAGCCATTCCAAGCATGTTGGAAGGGGGATCCTTCACATGGCTGTGGATGTAAGCGCTGGATAATGGGCATCAGGATGATGTTCTGGTTTCTGCTTGGATATGATCAGTTGGATCATTTATGTATGTACGCATCATGTTGGATGCTGGATATGATCAGTTGGATCATTTATGTATGTACGCATCATGTTGGATGCTGGATATGATCAGTTGGATCATGTGTATGTATTTTGTATGAACGCATCATGTTGGATGCTGATGGATACATTGTGTGGATCATGTATCTTTGTATGATCAGGTAGATCATGTATACTGATGGATACATTGTGTGGATCATGTATCTTTGTATGATCAGGTGGATCATGTATGCTGATGGATACATTGTGTGGATCATGTATCTTTGTATGATCAGGTGGATCATGTATGCTGATGGATACATTGTGTGGATCATGTATCTTTGTATGATCAGGTGGATCATGTATGCTGATGGATACATTGTGTGGATCATGTATCTTTGTATGATCAGGTGGATCATGTATGTTGATGGATACATTGTGTGGATCATGTATCTATGTATGTATCAGGTGGATACTTGGATGATCGTGGATGACGAGCTTCTCCAGATGACATGCAGCAGGATGTTGCAGTGATGATGATGAGTATCAGATGATACTTTGTGGCCGTGGATCAGGTTATGCAGGAAAGCATGTAATTTGTGCCCTGGGAGATTTGCAGATGGTCTTTCGAGGTTTTGCCTATGGCATGTAATTCGGTGCCCTGGGACATCTGGCAAATGCTCTTGCGAGGTTTTGCTTGGGAGGACATGTAATTTGTGCCCTGGGAGATCTGCAGATAGTCTTTCGAGGTTTTGCCTATGGCATGTAATTCGGTGCCCTGGGATATCTGGCAGATGCTCTTGCGAGGTTTTGTCCTATGGCATGTAATTTGCTCCTGGGAGATCTGGACAGGATGAAAAAGGCCTCAGATGCTTCAGCCAGGTTTTTCCATGACCACATGTAATTTGCTCCTGGGAGATCTGGACAGGATGAAAAAGGCCTCAGATGCTTCAGCCAGGTTTTGTGGTGGACCACATGTAATGTGCTCCTGGGAGATCCGACAGGTAGAGCTGTGTGCTCGTAACAACCTGGGATGCTTCAGCCAGGTTTTGTGGTGAGATCACATGTGATGTGCTCCTGGGAGATCCGACAGGTAGAGCTGAGTGCTCGTAACAGCCTGGGATGCTTCAGCCAGGTTTTGTGATGGGTCACATGTAATGTGCTCCTGGGAGATCCTACAGGTAGAGCTGTGTGCTCGTAATAGCCTGGGATGCTGCAGCCAGGTTTTGTGACACACGTAAAAGTCCTGAGGATTCCACAGTATGGCCAGTGATGATGAAGACCTGCAGGTGGTGGGCCTACATCCAGTATGAAAAAGGACTGGCTCTGTAGAACTTCCTATGACGAGTAGATTCAGAGATTGATTGAGATAGCAGCAGCAGTGACGATGATGATGACTCGATGACGATTATCCAGTGACGATGATCCAGAGAAGATGACTTGTGCTAGAAGAACTGTGCTGAGAAATACCTTCCTAGTTAAGAGGGAGTGTTGATGTATATGTAACTTCGGAATGTATTTCACATATATGTATATTGTATTCCTATAGAGATGGTATTATTCCTCTATAAGGAAGTGTCGTCATTTATATTGTAAGTGTCGTAACTTATACTTGATGGGTTATTAGACCACCTTATTTGGGGTCGGCCCTGTATAAGTCATGTGGGTCAAAGGGTTATTAGACCACCCTATTGGGGGTCGGCCCACTCAGCATTATCTTATGTGGTTAAGTTCGAGCCTACATGAGTTAGGTAAAAAGGAAAGTCAAGTCAAGTATAAATAGAGTGCGGGAGGCACTCTATTTACTCACTCACTTCTCACACATGCTCTCAAGGAGGAGAGGCGCACTTATGGAGGAGGAGGATTGCTGCTAGGTTATGGCTATCTCTCTTGGTTGGTTGTATCATTGCTCTATCTATCTCTGAGGAAGTTATTGGGGTTTTTCACCTTTATGGTTTTCCCCAAGTAAATCTTTGTGTCTCTTGTGTACTTGCATTATTGTCTCCATGATTGATATGCTGTAGATATGCTGTACATGTTGTTCTCTCAGTTAAGATCCTAGATCATATTGAAGTAAATTCAGAAAATTTAACAATGTCTACAGTTTAATTGAGTATTAGGTGAGAATCACACCAAACTAAGTCAAACAGTGTAGTAAGGCACCCTAGGTTCACCAGTTGGATAAATAATGCGCTTGAGGCATGCAAATCACCCCTTGAAAGGTGGAGGCGGCTTAGTAGGTGGCCCAGTTGGCTCCTGGAATGTAGGAGGAGGATCAATTTATTCCCAGTTGGCTCCTATAATGTAGGAGGAGGCTCCGATGACTGAAACTGTGATCTACTGATGATGTAGGCACATGATGGAGTCAATAATACTTAGGATAAGTGATAATTAAGCTGGAAGGCTCAAATAAATGATGTGTGGTTGGAAAATTCTCCAACACCCCCCCTTAAGATAATCTCATGGAGGTATAAAAAATAATAAAGGGCCCTAGCAACAATGGCCATAGGTCACCCCGTACAGAAATAATCCAAACAATGCTCGGAAAAACTCTAAGTGAGGAAAGAGGGAAAAACCCAACGAGAAAGAAAACCCCCCTCAAAATGAACACTGAACGATCTAATTTGTCCTCCCCATAGTATAACTCACCCCCAGCAGTGAAAAAAGGTAAGAGAACTTCTTCTCAGTGGAGCTCTTGGTGAAGATGTCTGCAATTTGCTCTTCTGTAGGGCAATATTGCAGTACAATAGTTCAGTCATGCACAAGCTCTCGGATGTAGTGCATGTGGATAAAGATATGATTGGTCCTCTGTCTATGAACCGGATCTGTCGAGATATTGATAGCACTCCGATTGTCACAAAACATGACAGTAGAAGTGGTGCTACCAATATCAAACTTTGCTAGAATACCCTACAACCAAATTGCCTGGATGCAAGCATTGACTGCTCCTCGATACTTTGCCTCTGCTGAAGACAAGGCAATGACTGCCTGCTTTTTGCTTGACCAGTAAATAGGCCTTGTGCCAATCATGAAAACATATATGGAAGTGGACTTTCGATCAATGCTATCACCCTCCCAATCTGAATCAGTGAATCCAACCAAATCTAGATCGGAATCCGTAGCATAGTGAATACCAAAATGTCTAGTACCCTGCACATAGTGCAAGATTCTTTTGGATTCCTTCCAATGAAGCTCATGGGGATGCTGCATATACCTTGACACAACACTCAATGCATAAGAAATATCAGGCCTTGAGTGTTTCAAGTATAGAAGACTACCAATCAACTATTTATAAAGTGTAGAATCACCATCCTCAAGACTGATTCCTTAGAGGAATGGGAATGGTGTTGCTTTAAAATATTCCATATTAATTTTTTTTAGTAGGTCTGAAGAATATTTTTACTGAGATATGGTGATCCCATAAAAAATTTGAGTGATCTCTAAGCCAAGGCCCAAGAAACTGCTTTAGCAGGCCTAAATCACTCATGTCGAATGCTAGATGTAGTGCAGTTTTTATAGTGCCGATCGAAGCAAGAGTGCTTCCTGTAATCAAAAGGTCATAAAAATAAAGTACAATGATCAACAAATTACCTTCATGCTTCTTTAGGTACACATTTGGAACTGATTTTCATCTTGCAAAATTTTTTGACAGAAGGAAGGAATCCATCTTTGCATACCAAGCTCTTGGGGCCTGTTTTAAACCATACAATGATTTCTTCAGTCTGCACACTAATGTCGGATCTGATATGTAACCTTCATACTGCTTCATGTAAATATCTTCCTGAATATCTCCATGAAGAAATGCACTCTTCACATCCATGTGGTGCACTTCCTAGTGCTCAGATGCGGAAATTGCCAAAACTAGGCAGATAGAATCCATTTTTGCAATTGGTGTAAAGGTTTTAGTGTAGTCCACACCATGAAATTGTGAGAAGCCTTTTTCCACCAACCTAGATTTTTCTTTGTAGGTTGATCCATCTACAACAACCTTATTTTGGTAGACCCATTTTCATTGAACTAATTTCATCCTAGGTGGAAGAGAAACTAGCTCCCATGTAGCATTTTGCTGAAGAGAATTGTACTCTTCATCCATGGCAGTTTGCCATCTCGGATCTCGGTGGGAATCATAGTATGATTTAGGATATTAAAATATAATAAAAAAACATTTTTTATACAATAAAGGATCTGAATATGAAAGAGCCATACCTGCTCTTTGAAAGTCTGCTCGAGTTCTTCTTGGATTGATACGATTTCCAATGTTAGAACCAGCAGAATTGAGAGTCTTTTCTGCCCATTTTGGTAACTGAGGAGCATCATTTGGATATGATTATGAACCTGATATTTCATGTTCATTAATGTCTTATAAAATATCATAAATATCATAACACATACTTTCATCATCTTCTTCCGAATATTCTTCTTGTAGAGGCGGCAATTCAACAGTTTCTTTCTCGACTAGTTTTAGATCTTGAAGCGGTTCTTCAAATTTTACACTTCGCTCGATGAATATATTTTTGGATATGATATCCATGAGTTTGTATCCTTTTTATTATTTAGAATATCCAATTAGGATGCACTCATTACTCTGTGGATCTAAATATCTTCTCTTCTCAGTCAAAATTATAGCCCATGGAGGCTTTTTGAACTTGAACTTTTGATCAGTGGAAGCTAAATCAGCTCCACGAATTGGTAGATGGTTTCTTGTGATCTCCTTTGAACCAACAGGGGTGCGATCAAAACCAAAATCACCAAAAAATGCATGAGACTTGAACTCAAGCGAATGGTAGTGTCCTCCATCTTCAATGAAACTCCGAGAACATGTGCCAATGATTGGACAGAAGTACATAGGAGGCATGTGATCAAGGAGGGTGAATGCATCACCTCCAAAAACTAATTTAACCTCCAAAACATTCAATAGATCATCATTCTGCACACCAAGAAACTCATGTGAAAGAGAGGATTTAAGGACCTCTTTAGATTCTAGAGTATGAGCTAGCTTATCTTGCTCAGAATTCGAAATAGAAGACAATGAGAACATGAGTGTTGAATATGCAGTTTCTTCTTCATCTTGAAAAACTTTACCATGAGATATGGTTGAGGCCGAGACATATTTAGAGAGAACACTTGAGGAGGTATCACTGGGCTTGTTCTCCAAATGGCTAGCATGATCCTCTTCTTTCTACTTTCCAAATTCTCTATCCAAATTGGTCAAGAGATCTCTTGGATGTTCAACAATATTAATGAGGTAGCGCATACTAGGAGACATAGCAATACACATTGCTCCAAAGTTTCTATCACAATCATTTAGCCAATCATTATCCTCTTCGTAGGAAGCAAAATATCTCGTAATACCAACACACTTATCAAAAAGACATCGTCTCTGCAAATATGCTATCATCTTTGGTTTCCACTCATCATAGTTGAATGGAGAGAGAGGAGTAATTGCTTTCAGATCCATTGAAGATGTTGTAATATTTTTGAGAGAAACATGCAGTCACAAAAAACAAACAATATTTAGGTCGACAACTTGCACTTTTCAAGTTACATCATGCCCGACATAGACTATCAAGCAAGCTTGAAGAGTCGGATGCACAATATCCAGGAATTATGTGGAAAACGTTCGGCTTCTAGTGCAGAGTTGGAATATTTTTTAGCAAACTTGCTCAATCTCCATATGTGTTTCTGGTGCAGAAGTGCGGAATCACTAGTGCATAAGTGCATAAGTGCAGAATCACTAGTGCAAAATCACCAGTGCATAATCACTAGTGCATAATCACTATAGAAAAGTTGTCTTGTCCCTGCCATGGAGATCTGATACCGTGTGAAATCTCAAGCACAACAGATCTATGGAACAAGCACAACAGTTACTAGAGATGCATGCATAAAAATGTATGGAAACACTGTGCAGAAGGTTTGCAGCAGTAAAATAATCTCATATACTCAGAAGATAGATTACAATGTGTAACAATGGCTACAATAATCCAATCAATTCGAATTCCAAAGGCGGTCATTCGAATTGGTGCATGAGAGTGACTTACAATGCAGTTAACACCACTCAGCACATCAGCTAGCCACTTAAATAATCAATAATTGACTCTAATAGACTCTAAAACTGACTAACTGAGTCTAACTCAATGCATAACTCAACTAAATGCCCAAAAAAGGGGAGGGCGCCATATGTCTGCAGTTTAACTAAGTGTTAGGTGAGAATCACACCAAACTAAGTCAAACAGTGTAGTAAGGCTCCCTAGGTTCACCGGTTGGCTGAATAATGCGCTTGAGGCATGAAAATCACACCCTGAAAGGTGGAGGAGGCTCAGTAGGTGGCCTAGTTGGCTCCTAGTATGTAGGAGGAGGCTCAATTGATTCCCAGTTGGATCCTTGAATGTAGGAGGAGGCTTCGATGATTGAAATTGTGATCTGCTGATGATGTAGGCACATTATAGAGTCAATAATACTTAGGATAAGTGGATAATTAATATGGAAGGCTCAAATAAATGTTGTGTGGTTGGAAAATGCTCCAACAAAGATGACATATAGGAAATTCGAATTAGGCCTTAGGAGGAAATTCTAATTTCTCATCTAGTGCATGAGAACCTAGTTGGGCTTAACTAGAGACATAATTTCCTTTGTTAGCCATGCAAACTCTTTGATGGCAGTTAAATACCCCATAACCACCCCAAGTGATCCCTAAGTGGACTTGGATTCCTAAACACTAGGTGCAACTGAGTGCATCTAATTGAAGGCACATGCATGAGGTGTGCATCCATAAAAAGGCTCAACTGATGTGGTAGTGACTTAAAGTAGTCATTATGGTCAATTAGGACATTGAATGGTGGAGTAGGATATAGGTGCAAAATAGAGATTGATTTCTTGCACAAGGGCCAACAAAGGGTGTCATTGTAGTATAATGTGATGGAATTTTCAATCCCCTGAAGGAGAAGGTCTCATTGGAAGCATTGCAAAGACCTGTGTAGAATAAGGAGGGTTAACTACAAGGATAAACTAGTGATGGTCTCTATTCATCATATTGTGACATAGATCTATTAAACATGTTGATCATATAGGGACCAGAGATATGCAACAAATATTAATCAAAGAACATAGAGCATTATACATCATATGCACAAAAAAATTAAGGGGCCCAATAATCCTCATTTATATTAATCAATAGATCTTTGATACCTTACATTTACATGGCTCTACAACCTCAATGTACTATCCAAAAGATGACCCATAGTGGAATTACATACATTAATAAATACCATGAACCAATTACATATCCCAGAACCCAAACTCATACAAAACACTGTCTTCGACCAAAACTCAAATTTGTTTCTCTACTACTTCTTATTCTTCGTTGATTCTCTTTCGCTCTCTCCCCTCCCTTTGCTTTCCTTATATTCTTTAAATAATTGCATGAGTGGACCCAAAAAAATTCCAATCATTGGTTCTTCCCATAGCTTTCACCTTGTAACTTGTGCTATCTCCCACTGGAGGCTACTTGTATCCTTTGTGACAACCAAAGTTGTGTGAAGCTGTCTGAGAACCTGGTGTTCCACGATAGGTTGAAACACATAGAGATCAAATATCACTATATCAGGGATATGGTGTAGAGAGGAGCAGTGAAGCTCCTGTATGTTGCGACAGATGAGTAGGTTGTAGATGTGCTGACGAAGCCACTAGCTAGAGTGAAGTTCGAGTACTTCAGATAGAGGCTTGGTGTTCTTCAGATTGATGACACTTTGAGGAAGAATTGATGGACACATTTGCAGGAGCCATTCTGAGCATGGTGAGAGGAGGATCCTTCCATGGCTATGGATGTAAGCGTTGGATGATGAGCATCAGGACGATGCTCCAGTTACTGCTCTGTATGTGTATATATGCATCATGTTGGATGCTGTATATGATTGGTTGGATCATTTATATGTATATGTATGTACGCATCATGGTGGATGCTGGATATGATCGGTTGGATCATTTATATGTATATGTATGTACGCATCATGTTGGATGCTGGATATGATCGGTTGGATCATTTATATGTATATGTATGTACGCATCATGTTGGATGCTAGATATGATCAGTTGGATCATGTGTATGTATATGTAGATGTATCAGGTGGATACATTGTATGATCAGGTAGATCATGTATGTTGACATGTATCAGGTATGATCAGGTGGATCATGTATTTGTATATGTATCAGGAGGATACATTGTATGATCAGGTAGATCATGTATGATGATATGTATCAGGAAAATATGGTGTATGCATTAGGTGGATGCATTGTATGATCAGGATGATCATAGATGATGAGCTTCAGGATGTTGCTCCAAATGACATGCGTCAGGACGATGCAGTGATGATGATCAGGATGATCATGTGTACATCAGGATGATGTATGGTGAATTTCAGGATGATACTCTATGGCTGTGGATAGGTTGTGCAATGTAAATCCTAGATTTGTTCTAGCTCACATCCAGTATGAAAAAGGAAAGGCACTGTGGATCACATGTAAGACCTGGGAGATCCGATAAGTTGGGCTGTGTTCCTATAATAAGTCCTGGGATGCTCTTTCTAGGTTTTGTGATGGTTGGCCACATGTAAGACCTGGGAGATCCGATAGCTTGGGCTGTGTGCCCGTAATAAGTCCTGGGATGCTCTTTCAAGGGTTTGTGGTGGGCTACATGTAAGACCTGGGAGATCCGATAGGTTGGGATGTGTGCCTGTAATAAGTCCTGGGATGCTCTTTCGAGGGTTTGTGGTGGGCTACATGTAAGATCTGGGAGATCCGATAGGTTGGGATGTGTGCCCGTAATAAGTCCTGGGATGCTCTTTCGAGGGTTTGTGGTGGGCTACAGGTAAGACCTGGGAGATCCGATAGGTTGGGCTGTGTGCCGTAATAAGTCCTGGTATGCTCTTTCGAGGGTTTGTAGTAGAGGTCACATGTAAGACCTAGGAGATCCGATAGGTTGGGCTGTGTGCCCATAATAAGTCCTGTGATGCTCTTACGAGGGTTTGTGACGCACATAATAAGTCCTGAGTATTCCATAGTATGGACAATGATGATGAAGACCTGCAGGTGGTGGGCTTGCATCCAGTATGAAAAAGGTCTGGCTCTGTAGAACTTCCTATGACAAGTAGATTCAGAGATTGATTGAGATAGAAGCAGTAGTGACGATGACGATGATTCAAGGACGATGATTCGATGACAATGATCTAGAGAAGAATACTTGTGGTAGATGATCTATGTCGAGAAATACCTTCCTAGTTAAGAGGGAGTGTTGATGTATATGTAACTTCGGAATGTATTTCATACATATATTTATTGTACTCCTATAGAGATGTATTATTCCTCTATACGGAAGTGTTGTCATTTGTATTGACAAGTGTCGCAAGTGTGTTAACTTGTTGATGGGTTATTAGACCACCTAGTAAGGGGTCAGCCCGGGATTAATGTAACCATGGGTTATTAGACTGAGTTAGACAAGTTGGCCCCACTGGTTTATTAGGCAAATCAGAACAAGTATAAATAGAGATCGGGATATCTCTATTTGATCACTTCATTACTCACTTCTACATCACTCGGAAAGTGGCGCACATGTGAGGAGGAGGATCAGCTGCTAGGAGAAGACTATCTCTATGTACTTGGGTTGTACTTTGGTTGTATCATTTCTCTATCTATCTCTGAGGAAGTTGTGTGGTTTTTCACCTTAGGGTTTTCCCCACGGAAACTCTGTGTGTTTATTGTCTCTTATGTTTGCATCTTGTGATGATTGATATGCTTGCTATGATTGATATGCATTGATATAATGTACATGTTATTCTGTCAGTAAAGATCCTAGATTATTTTGAATTAATGCTAAAAAATTAACAGTTCCCCCCAACCACAATGGTCTAAACTAACTAACTCACGACTTGAAAAACAAATAACATACCAAACACAAGTGACTGGGACAAATGACTCGACTAATGCAACAAACCAAAACCAAAACTACAAATCTAACTCCTACTCTAACTCACTCCTTATGACAAGAGTGTCATATTACAAAATCCCTTAGCATAGATGTAGGGTTTTAAGAGTGACCCAACTTGGTTTGAGAATGCCATCGAGTTGTGATAGTTTAACAAAGCCTGGATCTTTGATTTCTGCAACAATGAATGGTCCCAACAAATGCATTTGAATCTTGTTTGGATGCTTCAAGAACTTATTTTCATAGAGTAATACTTGTTTTCCTTTGTTGAAATGTTTCCACTTGATGTGGCGGTCATGTCGGGATTTCTATCTTTCTTTCTCCACTATTGCGTGATAATCGGCTAAGAAGTAGGATTATTCTAATTCTGTTAGTTCTATAAGTTGTTCTGCAACTGAATCTTCTTCAGTTATACGTGTTTCATGCGCAATGTATAGACTAGGAACAACGAATTTCATTGAAACTACTGCTTCTCTGGCAAATACTAGCTGGACCGATGTAAGGTTGTGAAGTTTCTTTGTAGTGGTATTGTATGCTCATATTACTATGAAAATCTTGTCATCCCAATCATCCCAATTTCTACAACATAACTTCATTAAAGCCATATCCAAAATTTTATTGAAGGATTACACTGTACCATTTGCTTGCGAATGATAGGACTGCTTTTGTGACGTTATATCGGAAATTCCTTTGTCAAGGTCATGATAGTGTTGTTAATGAAATGTGTTCCTTGGTATCTAGTGAGGATTCTAGGACATCCAAACCAAGCGATGATATTCTAATTAACGAATTGAATGGATTTCTTTATGGAGCAATCTCGTACTAGTGTTGCTTTGACCCATCTTGTTAAGTAGTCCATTGCGGTAATTATATAGTTTCATTTTGAGTGTTTCATGGCAGGAGTTATATGGACATCGAAATCAACCGCCCATTGTAACAACCTTCATATATAAATATAGGGAATATTTGATATAATATGATATAATGTAATATAGTATAAGGTAAATACTTAAAAGAAACATGAAAAATAAGTAATGGAAAACAAATTTTGCATAAAGATAGAAATTAAATTAGAAATTAAGAAATGGGGAGAAGGAGGGGATAAAAGGAGGAGAAGAAGTGAAGAGAGGGGGTCTTTGTTTGTCTTTGGCCATCTTGGAAGGGAAGCTCTGGAGGAGAGGAAAGCAAGACAACACTGGCATAGGGTTAATTGTTGGGGGCTCGAGGGCCTCAGCCTTTGGCTGGGGGTTGGTTGGGTGGAGATTCGTCCCCCCACCTTCAGTTGCACTATTGGAGCAAGGTAATGGTAGCCATCAATCATCCAATCAGGTATGGCTCTATAATTATTACAACATATTTTTTGTTATTGATGATTAGATCCACATTGTTACAACATATTTTCTATTATTGATGATTAGATCCACATTGGTTGTCTCTGTCTTTTATATCATTTTACATGTTATTAGGTTCTTGTATTGGTTCATAGATCTGTATGCATATATAATATTATTTTGTTATTTAGTAGGTTTTATGAGTTCTATTGTTCTTACATTGGGTATGAGAGCATGTTGTGGTTAATGTTGGTATTTTACAGCTCTGTTATGTGATAGTGAAGAATAAGAGATTATATCAGATAATTGGTATGACATGATATCATTTCATGCTAACCCTTATTGCTCCTCGTAGAATGCATGTTGGCTGCTTTCTTGGGCAGACCCGGGTTTTAATGAAGCGCAGCAACAAAACCCCTTGGCGCACTGGCCCTCTCGGCAACGAGCTGCGCGGCAGCTCGAGGTCTCACCCGAAGTGGCTATGGGGGGTTAAGGAATCAAGTTTCCTTAACCGGGGTGACGCGGAGATAGCTTGTCCTTGAATGGTTCCTGCGAAATCGGCGGTCGGACCTTCCCGCAGACCGCTCGGCGCAGCTGCGCGGGTCCCTTCCTCGGCAGGTCTACTGCGCAGCTTCTCCTTTCCAACGCAGCAGGCAACTATTTCTTGGGTCAACGCGCGAAACACTTCCTCGCCCTTCGCGTCTAGCGCAGTAACGCAGTCTGCTCTCGCCGCAGCGACTGAGCGTTACTACCTCTTTAGTATTTAAGATACTTATAGTTATCAAGGGACCTTTCCAACCCGCTCAAACAGTCACAAAGATAAGACAGAAGTCTTGCATACACAAATAATGAACTCGGAATAGTTATCATTCACACAAACATTATAACAAGAAGATATAAGTGAAGCTCATCTCCTCGAGGAAAACCACGTCCTCAGGAGTCTTAGATTAACCAGAAAATGATAGAGTTATACAATATGCTGCGCACACAGCTGCAGCCTTAGAACTTACAGGAAACTCCACGCACACAGCTGGGAGCCCTTTTCTCAAGCTTGTCTCCTCTCTATGGAGATTACAAAGGCACAGACGTCGACACAGACTGTCTGGCAACTCAGGGATTAGCTCCTCGGCTATCCAATTTCCTCTCTCTAGTTCTACGCACCAGGTAGAATTTACAGTGAAGGATAATCAACACATGATCTATCCCTTTAGACTGACTCTCTAACAGTCTAGCATCTAACTCTCTAACTCTTCAAAAGGGGAGGAAGAAGAACAAGAAGAAGAAGAAGAAGCAGAACCCTCTACCCATTACAGTGATTCATCTATATAGGTAGCCATGACGGTCACACCTTTACAAAACTGTGGGCCTTTCCCAACAGTGATTCCCAAAAACCCTAACCACGCACATGGCTAGGTGTACTGTAGGCGCCGCTTGCAGTCACGTCGCCGCTTCCTGCAGGCTCCATGAATTCCGGCGCAGATTGTGGGTATGGGCGATCGTCCTTCGCCTTCAATGCTCTGGTCCGTTGCTCCTCCTTGATCCGAGCAACCATAACTTCTGTACTAAGCCTTTAAATGAGGGTAGCTAAGCCTTCTACTCCATCACCTTATTTATTATGGTAGCTGAGCCACCTTCATTCTTCGATGACGTGCGCGCGAGCTCCGCAATTTCCGGTCCGTGCTCTGTGCTGAGATCATCCATCTGGCACCGTACTGCGCACCGTCTCCTTCTTACCCAAAACTTAGTGCTTGTCCCAAAATTAGCACTTTCCTTTCATACTCGTGCTTTTTTTCCCAAAATTCGCAGCTTTTACTATAGCTGCGACCTTGGCCCCAACAGGCCCCCAACACTCACTTGTGGCTCGCCCTCGAGCCACTCGCACTAGCGCGTGGTCTTTGAATTTGCGCATCTGCGTTTGCTTGAGTCTCCGCGAATGTTTTCTGCCATTTCACAATAGCGGAGTCCAATTCCTCAATACACTGATCGGCTGTTTGTACTGTTTCTGCGGTCGTTTCTTCTTTAGTGAGTGTATCAATGATCTCTTGAGACTCGGCAATTTCTTTGATTTTTGTCTCAATCTGGCCAACAATTTCAGCATACTCATCCATGAATGGCTGAATGCTGTTGGTGAGCTTCTCATCTTCAGTTCTGAGCTTGTGCAGTTGCTGCTGCATTTTGCGCACTTCGCCCATTTTCTTCATCTTTGGCAAGCCTGTTAAGGACTTGGCTTCTTCATTCAGAACAGTGAGGGACTGTTCTGCAGCTTGCACCTGTTGTGATAGTCCTACTTTAAAAGGGAGGTTCACAAGCTCTGTCCAAGCTTCCATAGCCTGGTTCATCAGGTTCTTGGCTTCCTGTACTCGACCTTTCATTCGTGTGGAAGCTCTGCTCAATGCTTCAAACTGTACCTGCGCATCATCTGTAAGATGCGCAGCAACGCGAGCTTCTAGCTCAGCGATCTGGGTTTTATGGCCTTCTGCCATAGCAGCTATTTCTTGCTCCAGGGTTTTCGCCCTTTCGCCAATAATTTGCACTTTTGCAACCAGAGGGAGGTCTGGTTGAATCTCGCAAGCCGGCAGTTCCTGAGCAATCTCTTCTATTGCGTTTCTGATGCCGGTGTCTTGCGCCTCATAGAGTGCAAGCTTCGCAGAGATGTTTTTATGACTTTCCTTCAGCTCTATCTCCTGCGATTGCAGTCGTTGGTTTGCCTGGAAAGTAGAGAGCTCTCTAGCTCTCAATTCAAGAGAAACTTTCTCCTGTACTAGCTGTAGAGTTTCTATAGGAATCATAGACAAATTAATTTCCACAGGTCCAAATGTGCTTACCTGCAGTTCAGCTAGGGGATCTGGAAGTGTCATGCTGGTAGGCGGAATATGCACGACAGTGTGCCTTTCTGTGAGTTCTTCAACTCGCTCGGCAGTTGGGATTTCTTGTGGCGCCTGCGAAGTGGATGCTGGCGCATGGGTCTGCGCAATCCTTCCTGCGAGACCTTTGAGTTCTACAAATTGTAAGTCTAGAGCACCTCGGATGTGAGCATGCATGTTCCTCATCTCACGAAATTGCTCCTTCAAGTATTTGTCGACCTCCGAGGGAATGGCCTCAGTGGGATGCGACACTTTCTGCTTCTTTGTGGCTGGTTCTGTTGAGCCTTCATCGCTTCTTTGCTCAGGGGCTTCCTTGCCCTTATCTTTTTCTTGCGCAGCGGCGTGTGGCATCGCAGGTGCGATGTCAGCTGCTGCTCTCCATTCGTCTGACCAAGACTTAATGGTTTCTTCGACATCTTCTGTGGTCATCCTGTAAAGACCTAGCGCCCAATCACCTGGAATGTCGCAAGGCCGAAGGTAGAGTTGATGGATGTCGGCAGTAAAAGCCAACTTCCCTTCATACAATGTGGCTGTCTCCGCGCTCAGCCTTGGCATATCTTGTATGGTATCGCGGAGGAGATAGTAATACTCACAAAAAACAGCGCGATTCATCTTGCGCTTCGCGGGATTAGGGGAATCCCAGAGGTTGATGTAGCGCATGCCGGCAACCTCTCCTGCGCGGCGTGGACGGAACTGAGTATTCGGGGGCTCCTTCCACCCGACGAGAGCACATAGAATTAAAAGCCATGAAAAATGGAATGATTGGCCTGCATTGTCCTGCACATTCAGGCAATCAGCCAAAAAAGAATTCAGCAGGAAGAGAGACCAGTTGTACTGTTCTCCCTCCGCAGCTGCGATAGCGAGCTCTACGACAGCTCCAGTAACTTCTTTTGGTCGGCACTTGGTGAGAAGTCTACCTGCAAGCAGACTTCCTGTGAAGCGAAGTGCCTCATCTTCAACTGTGGTGAGGTCATAAGCCCGACCTCCTCTTGTCAAGTTATATTTCTGGACCAGCTTTGCGGCTAATTTTCGGTCCTTCTCTTTTCCCGCAAAATGGATATTGGGATCCTTACCAACCTTAGATAGGCCGGTGATACGGTGTATCAAATCAACATTTAGATCAATTGGCCTCCCGAGCCAAAGGTAACCTCCATGAACGCAGGATAGCAGTGTTTTAACGACTGCGTTCACTTCGTTGCTACGCCCAAAGTGCGGTAGCTTCAACAGATTCAAGAGTCCAGGGCGCTCAAGATTTGCTGCAAATCCCTTCGGGATAAACTCATCAACATTTCTGGTGGGATTATGGACGATATCCAAATATCGGTCCAACTGAAACTGAGGATATGTCTTATAGTCTCCAAGGTTAAAATCAGAGAATTTAACCAGTGGAATGTTTCCCAATAGTTGGCCTTCTACCCGCACACTAGCCGGTAGTGGCGGTAGCGGAATTGGATACTTTGCATTCTTCGGAATCTGGACATCCGGCGCATCGTCTGGACGCGGCGGAAGGTAGTTCACCATAGACGCGAGCGGTTCTGGAACAGGTTCCTCCGGCTGCTGCTGAGATGCTCTTGTGCCTGGAGATGTTCTGGGATCAGTAGCACCAGGGTGTACGTAGGTCGAATGCGTCACCGGAGTGGCCATGCCGAAATCTAAGCCTCGGCGTAGAAATTGACGAACAACTTCTTCAGTCGATAAATTCTCCGTTGTGAACCAATGTAAATAACAACACTCTGGACAGCAAATAGCGGAACTGCGTAGGGTATAGACTCTGAAAACAAGGGAAAATAGTCTGCACACTCGGCTCTGAAAACAATAATGCAGATCTTCAAACAGAACTTATGCAACTCGAGACAGTAACCCGAAATTGATACAAGTGTGGGGTATTTATAGCCAGCGGGGTTAGTAGATGCGACCAAGTGGGGTAGCGTAGCTGTAGGCGGCTACAGATGAGTTGACAACACGCTATCCTCCTTGCCGTAGCGGTGCATTTAGTGTGATTGACGGGTTCTGATAGCCTTCCGGGAGAAGCTAATGCTTTCGGCGCCTGAATTAAATGCAAATCTTTCGGAGATTAAGCCGAATCCGTCGGAACGGCTGGACTTAAATAGCGGCCTTATCCTTCATTTATTCAAACGCGGCTACATAACTGCTTGAATTCAAAATTTCCGGCAGGTCATTTCAACTTAGGAAACTGTGCCTCTATGGGTCCATAACAAAACTCTTTTCAGCGGCAAATTATCAGAGGGAACTCCGTAAGAGAGATAGTTCAACGGTTCAAAAACAAAACTTCGCCAGAGCGCACCGATAAGCTCTCTTCAAGCAATTTTTATTCAGGATGCGCGGATATTTCAAGGAACTGCGCAGGAAGCTGGAAACTGAGGGTGTGTCGCAGCTTCCGTGTAGACTAAATGCGATGTCTCTTTCAACTACACTGGGCATCTGCATTCCTGAGTAATATATTATGTCAACAGGGCGGAGTGGCCGTCGCAATAAAGCTTAAGCCGACTCCCGTTTATCATTGTAGGTAGTAGTTCTCCATTCAGCTTCGCAAGCTGAACTGCGCCTCCGTCTGTTATTTTTATTACCTGAAAAGGACCTAACCAATGCACACGAAACTTGCCTGGAAACTTGATGAATTTACTATCATAAAGGAGTACCAGGTCTCCTTCTTCAAAGTGCTTATGCTTAATGTGCCTGTCATGCCAAGCTTTCTGTCTTGCCTTCTGTACCTGTTGATGAAATCCGGCCATAAGTCTGTCTTCTTCTAAAGAAAGCAGTTGCGAAAGTCTTTCATTCATAGTGTCAGGATCTGCCATTTCTGTAATTTGCGCAATTCGGAGACTGGGAACAATGTATTCCATGGGCATAACTGCTTCTTGTCCATACACCAAGCTGAAAGGTGTGTGACCTGTTAATTTCTTGCAAGTGGTTCTGTAAGCCCATAATACAGCTGTGACTCTAAGGTCCCAATCATCTCTTTGTTGATTACAGATCTTCGTCAGGGCATTCTCAAGGATCTTATTGAATGCTTCCACCGTACCATTAGCTTGAGGATGGTAGGGTGTACTCTTATGGTGATTAATTTGAAATTCTTCAGTAAGGGCCTCTATAGTCTCATTGAGGAAATGTGTACCTTGATCACTCATGAGGATCACTGGGCATCCAAACCTAGTGATAATGTTCTCGAAAATGAACTGCGCAGCAGTAGCAGCGTCGCAGTTCTTAACTGGCTTCGCCTCAGCCCATCGGGTGAGGTACTCAGTAGCTGTAATGATATATCTTGCGCCAGTTCTTTTTCCTGGTGGGTTAATAGGTCCTACAAAGTCAATGGCCCATTTATCAAAAGCACGCAGTGTGATCTGGGGTCTTAGCGGCATTTCATCTCTCCTTGAGGGTTTCCCTGTGCGCTGGCACACATCGCAACATTTACAGAATTCCTTAGTATCCTTGTGCAATGTCGGCCACCAAAGTCCTGCGGCTAATATTTTCTGCGCAGTCGGCTTTCCTGCGAAATGGCCTCCTGCGGTACCTGAATGCGCTTCTGCGATGATAAAGTTCTTTTCATGTGGTAAGATACATCTGCGCAAAATTTTGTCCGGGCCCAACTTATAAAGCTGGCCTGCTATCAAAGTGAAGTCTGCGGCTCGAACAACAAGTTGCTTCTTCTGCTGGATTGTAAACTCAGCCGGCGCTTGTCCGGTAGTGAGAAAGTTAAGAATATCAGAATAATATTCGTCTGCTGCTTGGATATAAAACAACTGTGCGTCAGGCAGATTGTCCTCCAGACTCGTAGGTTCCTCTCCTGACTCTATTCTGGATAGATGGTCAGGCCCTGCATTCAATCTGCCTGGCTTTACAATAACCTCAAAATCATACTCTTGAAAGAGCAGTAGCCATCTGCAAATTCTTCCTCCTAAAACTGGTTTATTGACCAAATATTTCAAAGCAGAATGATCAGTATACATTTTAAAGTGAGCTCCTAACAGGTAGTGTCTGAATTTCTGTAGGGCATACACCATAGCTAGTCCTTCCCTTTCTGTAGTGGTGTAGTTCTTCTCAGCTGTAGATAACTTTCTGCTGGAGTAAGCAATTGGGTGGTCAATACTTCCTTCTCCCGACTGTGTAAGCACGATTCCTAATGCTATGGAAGAAGCATCAACATGAACATGAAAAGGTTTTCTCCAATCCGGGAAAACTAGAATAGGCGCTGTGATCATCTTTTCTTTAAGTGTGTCCAAGCTCTGTTGGCATTCCTCTGTCCATTGGAACTTCGAATCCTTCTTCAGCAATCTTTCCATAGGCGCTGTGATCCTTGCATATCCTTTGATGAATTTTCTGTAGTATCCTGTATGTCCCAATGTAGTGCGCAATTGCTTAACTGAGTTGGGCGCAGGTAAATTAGCAATGATGGCAACCTTCGCAGGATCCATCAAGAGTCCTTGTCTGCATACAATATGTCCCAACAAAATACCAAAGGGCGCACAGAATATACATTTTTTCAAGTTAAGGGAAATCTGATGCTGTCTACATTTTTCTAGCATCATACGCAGATTCGCAATATGGTTCTTTAGTAAACCAAATACAGTCCAGTCATCAAAATAGACTTCTAAAAACTTGTGGATAAATTCTTTAAAAACAGCAACAACAACTCTAGAGAAGATAGCAGGTGCGTTTTTAAGACCAAAGGGCATTACCGTGTACTGGAATGAGCCCCATTCAGTTGCAAAAGTAGTCTTGTGGCGGTCATCCGGATGGATTCTAATCTGATGATATCCCGAAAATCCATCAGTGAAAGAGTAAGCCTCTTGTCCTCCAACATTATCAAGTACTTCGTCTGTGAAAGGAGTGGGAAATGGGTCGTGCGCTGATGCATCATTGAGTTTGCGCAAGTCGACACAAATTCTTATTTCACCTTTTGTTTTCTTTTCTTGGACCACCATAGGACTAATCCAATCGCTTTCCTCTACTGGCTCAATAATACCTGCTGCAAGCATCTTATCAATTTCTTCTTTGACTTTTTCTTTGTAGCGCGGGTTCAACCTGTATGGGCGCTGCTTTACTGGCTTGGCATCTGGTTTCAGAGGTATGCGCATCACTCCTAAGTCTCCTAGGATGCCTTTCATTTCTGTGAACTTGGTAGGAAAGATATCCTGGTAATCACGTAATAAATCTGAAACATGCGCAACGGTTTCATCATCCCAATAATCTCCTATAGAAGCAAACTTTGGGTCAGCTTCTGTGCCAATGTTAACTTTCTTGAGCTTGACGTGTTCTGCGATGGCAGGAATATCAAGCCCAGGACCTTCAATATTGCGTGTCCCTTCTGATTCTGGGATATTGAGGTTGCGAGGATCGTCGTCCTCATCTTCGGCGGTAAAGTTATAACATTCCAGGGCATGCTCCATCTGAACAGCCCAATCTGGTTGGGAATATTCTGTTACTAGACCTGGTTCAAATACCTTCTTTTTAATACACTTCAGAGCCTGATCAATGCTTGGATGCTCTGATTCAAAGTTGAATGTAAGTTGAAAACTTTCTATCATAAGAGCCCAAGTAAGAGTGCCTTTGCGCAATTCTATTTCAGTATACCAATTCCTTGGAATTGTATCTAATGTGTGGATGAATTGGTGAACCCATTCATCTTCCGGAACATCTGACCATTGCTGGATACATGCTTCGATGTGTGACCTGGGGTCACTCTGTCCTTCATATTTGCGTAGCGCTTCGGCTGTGGTGTCCTGAAATCTGCGCAGTATCAATCTGCGACAGTCTTTCCATGTATGAATATTCTCCTTGTGCGCAATCCACCATCTTGCGGGTGTAGCGCGCAATGCTATATCCAGTGCCTGGATGCGCTGTGGTTCTGGAAGCTTTTGTTCATATTCCTGTATGAATTTAGTTACTTCAATTAAGCCATCAAAAGTTGGGGTATCAACTAATTCTGTACCAATCCATCGAATGGATTTAGTCATCATGGCGCAACGTCTTGCAGAAACCTCATGTAGACGATTCTGCCAATTTTCCAATCCTGCATCTGAATCTGATGTGCACGAGCTATCACATCGCCAGCTGATATGGCCATCTGCTGTGGGGTTGACATAGTCACTGTGGTTAGTGGTCATCTGATACAAGCTTTCCATGTGGCGCGCTTCCTCTTCTGCGCGAATAGGTTCTATATATCTTGGTCCTTGAATAGGATCAAGAGGTGCGATGACCCTGATCTGGTCATCCTCAAAGGTCATCTGTCTTTTCTTCAGGTTAATGACAGCCAAATTATCAAGTGCCCAGTCTATTCCTAACAGCGCTGGGTATGGTCTACTATCATCCATAATTTTGATTACTTCAAAATCTGCAGAGCTTCTTACTCCTTCAATATCAATAGGTACATTGGGTAATCTGCCCAATGGAGAGACTCGTTGCTGATTTGCGAGTCTTAGCTGGATAGGGGATCTTGTAAGCTGAGGGCTTCCCATCTGTTCCCATGTCTGCATAGTGAGAACATTGGCTTCTGAGCCCAAATCTAACATGACTTCGTTCATTTCAAATGCTCCAATCTGCGCTGTGAGCCTCATCTCTTTTCCAGTTCTAATGTGACTCCTAATCTGGTGAACAGCACGCTGTGGTGTGTTCGTCGAAGCAGAGTGTTGGCACCGATCCAACAGGTGTTGGAGTTCTAGAGTTGCTCTTTCATTGCGCAACAATTTTAAACATTGTCGCAGGAATGCATGAACACTTCCTAGTGCATGCTCATCGTCATTATCATCATCAGGCCTTCCAGCTGTAGTGGCCTGTTCTTGTACCAGGTTGTCTTGTCTTAGCACTTGCGATCTACTATTGTTCTGCGGAATCGCGGTAGAACTTGAAGCTCTCGGATCTGAGAAATACTCTTGAGCTTGCTTAAATGCTTCTTTTTGCTTCTGTAGGTTAAGTGGGGCTGGTTTAATGTTAGCGCGGCGCACCCATTGCGTCGCTTGCTTTCCCGTTCCCATCTCTTGCGCACCAGTTGTAGCTCCACTGCGTGTCACTATATTAACTGTAGGGTCTGGTTCTCTTTTTTCGGCTCCAATCAACTGGATATTCTGATTGACCTGTGGTGTCTTTGCTTGCATCTTAGCCTGTAACTGAGGGCATTCTTCGATGATATGGTCAGAAGATTTACAATATCTGCAGAGGGTTGTAGGATTTTGGCAATCCCTAGCAAAATGACCTTGTTCTCCGCAATTATAGCAAGTGATCTGTCCTCTTCCACGACCCAAATTTGTTGTGCGTCCGCGTCCTCTGTAATTTGCTGCTCGGGCGTCCCGAGATTGGTCATAAGGTGGACCTGCTATAGGTCCTTGTGTCTCTGCTTGTACCCTATAAACATCATGCTTTCTTTCTATCATAAGATCATATGCTCTACAATTGTTCTCATCATGACCTACTGATTTACAGAAATTACAATATAGATTCTTTGGAGTTTGTACATATTTCTGAAGTAAGTGGCATTCTTGTGGTCTATGACCTCTAGTTCTGCAGATTTCACACCAAGGCCCTTGTGCCTGTGGTAAAGGATTAGGTGCTCCAGTTGCAATATAGTCTATGAAAACAGGACAATGGTCCTTTGAATGACCTTGGGCTTTACATTTTGTACACCAAATTTCTTCCTTGATCTCCTTGCCTTTCTTAATATCATGCACTTGCAAGGTTAAGTTTGCTAATTGGTTCTGTAGATGCGCAACATCGTTGCTTGTTCCTGCAATTGGCGAAGCTTCTAGTTTCATAGCCATTTCTAGAGCTTGTTCCTGAGTATTGAGATTCTGTTGCATAAGAGGAAGTCTAATGTGTGGAAGCAGTGCAGCAATAAACCATTCTTTATGTTGCTGTGGTGCAAACTCGAAGCTTACTTGATCTATCAAAGCTTTGAACTTCTGGTCAAAGTCCCATACTGATTCTGTAGGTAACTGTTTGATGTCTTTGAGCTCTGTTATACACTGTGATTCTGACTTAGGTTTCTTGAATTCTCTAATCATGGCATTTCTTACCTCAGCAAGCGTCCTATTCTGTGCTGCTGAGTATTTCATGAACCAAGTCAAGGCTCTTTCTCTTAGTGTGGTTGCTAACTGAACCAGTTTAACAGCATCATCATTAATTTGCTTAATTGTCCAAATGGCTTCACATAAGAACCAGTGCTGCTCAGGGTCCTCTATCCCCGTTCCTCTAAAAGTTGGTAGTTTCATGTCATCACCCATCCTTCTTGCACGGGTTTGAGGTGGAGGTACTGTAGCAGTGCCTCCGGGATGGTTAAACAAAGGTGGTACAGAGGTACTAGAAGTAGCGTGTGGGCTACTCGAAGGTGTTACTGTAGGATTATACTGAGCTCCGTCTGGTTTTTGCGGTGTAAAGGGGTAATACGGGATATGAGCACTCCCCTGTCTTTCTATATGGCTTGCTCTAGGGACTTGGCGATTGTCTGGGCTAGACTCAAAAGGATATTGGTCAAGGCCTACTTTATATCGTTTTCCACTACGAGTGCAACCAATAACTTCAGGATCACTATCAGAATCTACGGACATTACTTGACTATGCTATTCATCAGAAGCAATACATAGCTTTCCTTTTTCATACAGAAGCATTTTAATCCATAAGTTCAGAGAATTTAAGAACTTACCTCTGTGTACTTGGAAGAAACTCCTCTCAGCTTCACTGAAACTCTTTCTTGTATCGACTGCAAATTCGGTAATAAAACCTTCCAGTAGACTATTCAACCAAAAGTCTACTGCGCGGGACACAGGATTGTCTATCCGCTTCACAATACTAGCTAGCTCAGGCGTCCACGTGACGGGTCGATCCACATGCAGCGTAGGTCTAGAATCTGCTAACTTGGCTATCCAAGCGTGTAACTCCAATGCAAACGTAACAAAGAAAATTTCGTAAAGGTCAGCATAAATATACTTCTGTAACCAATCTTCTGTTTGAAGCGTAGGGCTTCTATTTTCTTGTTCAGCAAACTCTTTAGCTTTTAAATCAAACCAGTCTCCAATTTCCTTAGTTGTAGGGTTCCAGTAACACATTTGGAACCATTTGTTGGTCACTAGGCAACGGAACCATTTGTTGGCTCCAACAGTATCTCATACGTTGCTGAAAGAACAAGTCTCATTCGCGCGGCAACGGAACCATTTGTTGCACTGTTCTATCTCGCGCGTCGCCAAAATAACAAGTCTCATTCGCGCGGCAACGGAACCATTTGTTGCACTGTTCTATCTCGCGCGTCGCCAAAATAACAAGTCTCATTCGCGCGGCAACGGAACCATTTGTTGGCTGCTTTCTTGGGCAGACCCGGGTTTTAATGAAGCGCAGCAACAAAACCCCTTGGCGCACTGGCCCTCTCGGCAACGAGCTGCGCGGCAGCTCGAGGTCTCACCCGAAGTGGCTATGGGGGGTTAAGGAATCAAGTTTCCTTAACCGGGGTGACGCGGAGATAGCTTGTCCTTGAATGGTTCCTGCGAAATCGGCGGTCGGACCTTCCCGCAGACCGCTCGGCGCAGCTGCGCGGGTCCCTTCCTCGGCAGGTCTACTGCGCAGCTTCTCCTTTCCAACGCAGCAGGCAACTATTTCTTGGGTCAACGCGCGAAACACTTCCTCGCCCTTCGCGTCTAGCGCAGTAACGCAGTCTGCTCTCGCCGCAGCGACTGAGCGTTACTACCTCTTTAGTATTTAAGATACTTATAGTTATCAAGGGACCTTTCCAACCCGCTCAAACAGTCACAAAGATAAGACAGAAGTCTTGCATACACAAATAATGAACTCGGAATAGTTATCATTCACACAAACATTATAACAAGAAGATATAAGTGAAGCTCATCTCCTCGAGGAAAACCACGTCCTCAGGAGTCTTAGATTAACCAGAAAATGATAGAGTTATACAATATGCTGCGCACACAGCTGCAGCCTTAGAACTTACAGGAAACTCCACGCACACAGCTGGGAGCCCTTTTCTCAAGCTTGTCTCCTCTCTATGGAGATTACAAAGGCACAGACGTCGACACAGACTGTCTGGCAACTCAGGGATTAGCTCCTCGGCTATCCAATTTCCTCTCTCTAGTTCTACGCACCAGGTAGAATTTACAGTGAAGGATAATCAACACATGATCTATCCCTTTAGACTGACTCTCTAACAGTCTAGCATCTAACTCTCTAACTCTTCAAAAGGGGAGGAAGAAGAACAAGAAGAAGAAGAAGAAGCAGAACCCTCTACCCATTACAGTGATTCATCTATATAGGTAGCCATGACGGTCACACCTTTACAAAACTGTGGGCCTTTCCCAACAGTGATTCCCAAAAACCCTAACCACGCACATGGCTAGGTGTACTGTAGGCGCCGCTTGCAGTCACGTCGCCGCTTCCTGCAGGCTCCATGAATTCCGGCGCAGATTGTGGGTATGGGCGATCGTCCTTCGCCTTCAATGCTCTGGTCCGTTGCTCCTCCTTGATCCGAGCAACCATAACTTTTGTACTAAGCCTTTAAATGAGGGTAGCTAAGCCTTCTACTCCATCACCTTATTTATTATGGTAGCTGAGCCACCTTCATTCTTCGATGACGTGCGCGCGAGCTCCGCAATTTCCGGTCCGTGCTCTGTGCTGAGATCATCCATCTGGCACCGTACTGCGCACCGTCTCCTTCTTACCCAAAACTTAGTGCTTGTCCCAAAATTAGCACTTTCCTTTCATACTCGTGCTTTTTTTCCCAAAATTCGCAGCTTTTACTATAGCTGCGACCTTGGCCCCAACAATGCATATTTGATATGATGATGGATTATGTGAGTTATTACTCCATGTTGATAGTATTAATGTTGGAATATAGAATCTTATGATGACAATATTTATGAGATCTGCTTAGTGAAATTATGAAAGTATCATGACCAGTTATGTTATAATGGTAGCACAAAGCACCTAAATGCATTAGATGTTATAGCTTATGATGCAATGTAATGCAATATGAATTGGTGGCTAGACATTCTTGTTAGCACATGATTCAAGGTTGATCCATGATATTATTATATTGAGAAATGGTTACTAATGATTATTCATTTTGGCAAGTGCCAGTTGTTCCAAGTGATCCGCTCAAATATCCTAATGAGGCTAAGTATTCTATGATTTCATGGGAGCCCATAACCAAGAATGAGAATGGCTACTATAAATATATTATGGGCTGGGGGACAAACCCAACAATTAGCTCTATGCCAGCAGCACTTGACTTTTGTACTAGAATTTGGGAAGGTGGCAATGCCATGGAGACATCCCAGAGAACTTCTGATGTGACCAGAGTCCACGGTTGGAGACATACTCACCGGGAGGGAGGTTTATGGAGAAGGACTTTTGATTCCTGGGGCTAGTACCTTGAGGGTGTTGTGGAGGATGTTTAGGATAGCCTTCCGAGATGCTTGGGGTATAATGATCCTGATATCAGGATTGGGGGTACCGGGAGTATCAGGATCGGGGTACTGGGAACCAGATGTTGGCTAGTACCGATGAGGCCCTAATTTCGGTTAGAATCCGATGAGGCCGTATTATTACCAGAAGTTGGGAAGGTGGCAATGTCGTGGTAACTTCCTAGGGAAATTTTGATTCCTACTGTATGATCCGTGGACAGGTTATAGTAGAGGGACCATGCCATGGCGAGTGGGACCATCCGGAGTTGGAGGGGAGGTGTAGGGAGGTTGATCAGATGGTATGATTCTCAGGGAGAGGGTGAGTAAGGAAAGAGGAAGTAACAAACACACAGTCATTAATTATTAATTAATTATCTAATGCTTATGTATGTATGATGCATGATTGTTTATATGGTTGCATACTAGACTCATAGGGAATTACTTAAGGGCATGTTGTAACTTAGGGCATTTGATTGTATTAGTGCAGTTTGGAGACTTCTATGTGGTGGCCACACATATAAATCTCTAAACTTCACAATAGTACTAGCTACCTATATACTATACTATTTACTTGATTGATTGATTGAATATGTATTGTATTTATTGCTTGAAGATTATAACTTCGGGACGAAGTTTCTTGAAGGGGGGAAGTATATAACAACCCTCATATACGAATATAGGGAATATTTGATATAATATGATATAATGTAATATAGTAGAAGGTAAATAATTAAAAGAAACATGAAAAAGAAGTAATGGAAAACAAATTTTGCATGAAGATAGAAATTAAATAAGAAATTAAGAAATGGGGAGAAGGAGGGGATAAAAGGAGGAGAAGAAGTGAAGAGAGGGTCTTTGTTTTGTCTTTGGCCATCTTGGAAGAGGAGCTCTAGAGGAGAGGAAAGCAAGACAACACTGGCATAGGGTTAATTGTTGGGGGCTCGGGGGCCTCATCCTTTGGCTGGGGGTTGGTTGGGTGGAGAGTCATCCCCCCACCTTCAGTTGCACTATTGGAGCAAGGTAATGGTAGCCATCAATCATCCAATCAGGTATGGCTCTATAATTATTACAACATATTTTCTGTTATTGATGATTAGATCCACATTGTTACAACATATTTTCTGTTATTGATGATTAGATCCACATTGGTTATCTCTGTCTTTTATATCATTTTACATGTTATCAGGTTCTTGTATTGGTTCATAGATCTGCATGCATATATAATATTATTTTTTTATTTAGTAGGTTTTATGAGTTCTACTATTCTTACACCCATTTCTTGAATGGATACAAAACATGTACCTATTGAAGTGGCATTACATATCATCCAGAAGGCTTACTAACTCATTGGAAAACATTACATGTTCGGGTGTAAGCATTTGCATCCTTAAACACCGTAGGCCACCATAGTCCAACTTGGAGAATCTTCCTTCCAATGTATTTTCCGCCAAAATGGACACACACAACACCATCATGGAATTCCTGCATAATATACTATCGTTCATGATCTAGTACACATTAATGCAAAATCCCATCGATTCCCAATTTGTAGAGTTATCCCATGATCATTTGATATTTTGCAGCTCATACAACTAAGTGGTGTCTCCGAATCACAAAATATTCATCTGGTTCTTTCCTGGTTACGAGGAACAACACAATCTCTTATAGGTGATATGGAATGGCTCACACTTTGAACAAATATACGTTAGGTATTTGATCATCAATCGGTTCACCAACTTCCCCTATTTCTATTTGTGACAAGTGATCAGGCCCATGATTGTATCTCCCTACCTTGACTATTACCTCAAAATACAATAGTTTAAATAGGACTAACTATCTGCAAAAATAACCTTCTATCACCAATTTGTTCGCAAGGTACTTGAGAGTTGAATGATCTATGAACAAATTGAAGTTCCCTCTTAGTAAGTAGTGGTGAAACTTTTGCAAGACATAAATCATCACCGATCCTTCCTTTTTTGTAGCCGTGTAGTTATGTTGAGCTTGAGATAGTTTCTTGCTAAAGTATACAAGGTGATTAATGTCATTTTCCCTTAGTTGAGCCAACACAGTTCCAAGGGTAGTGTCGTATCCATCAACATGTACATGAAATTCTTTTACCTAGTTAGGAAACATAAGGATGGGAGTGTTGACCATTTTTTCTTTGAGTATTGTAAAATATTTTTCGCAATCCACCATGCAGTGGAATGCTTCTACTTTCTTCAGTAGTTGTTCCAAAGGGGATGTGTTAGAATTGAAGTTGTGTATAGACCGTTTGTAGTAGCCTATATGTACCAAGGTGGATTGCAACTGCTTCATATATGTAGGGGTCGGCCGATTCAAAATGATAACTATATTTGCAGGATATACCAAAACTCGGTTGCAACAAACAATGTGTCCTAATAAGTTCCCAAATGGGACACATAAAATGCATTTCCACGAGTTCAAAGAGATCCGCATTTGGAAAAAATGATCTAACGTCAATTGGATTAGTGCTACCTGATCTTTGAGTAGGTTGTAAAATTTCCAATCATCCAAGTAGACCTCCAAAATTTCATGAATAAACTCCTTGAAAGCTACTATCACAATCCTTGAAAAGATGACAGGCACATTCTTTAGTCCAAACATCATGACATTATAAGAAAATGAGCCCCATTCTTTCATAAACTATTGTCTTCTTTTTGTCCTCTTTTGCAATCTGAACCTGGTGGCATCCCTAGAATCCATCTATAAAGAAGTATGCTTCATTTCCAACAACTTAATCTAAAACTTCATCATTGAAGGGTGTCTGGAATGGGTTGTGGACATGCGCAACATTCAAGCTTCAATAATAAACACCGAATCTAATATATTCAGTATCCTTCTTGATTTGGAATAGTATGGGTTTGATCCATTTTGATTCATCTAGTGGGAAAATTAGACCAACGTTCACCATCCAATCAATCTCCTTCTTTACTTTATGTTTTAATCGGGAGTTCAACCTGCATAGTTGATGCTTCACTAGATTAGCATAAGGTTTTAATGTAATCTTCCTCTCGTAGAGGTCCCCTTAGATTCCTTTGAGATCTATAAATTTATGCGAAAACAAGTCTTCGTATTCCTTTAGGAGGGAGGTGATCTTAGATTCTATCTGTTCATCCTACTAGTCTCCTATAGCCACCATTTTTGGTTTATATTAAGTGCCAATTTTAACTTTTTGCAAGTTCATAGGATATGTATGCAAATCTCCAGTTTATTTAGGTTTTCTCTCTTGTACTTCAGGTCATCCCTCTGATTCCTCGAAAGTTAGGTACCACAAGTGTTCTAAGTCATCAGGGTCCAAGTTCTTGTGTTCGACCTTTGCACCATAGAGAGAGGAATCCGCTTCCGAGATCGATATGAACATACCAAATAATTTTTTATGAACATGATATATATATGAACTTCCAGCATTTTGCAATCTATCAATGAAGAAGGTTTCTTGAATTGTTGTCAGTGCCTCTGTTACTGAATCGATGGCAGAACTCTGCGCTTAGCTTCTTCTAACATCCATTTTTTCACCATGTCTCTTCATGCAATACTTACCAAGATTTTGGAATGGGTCTAAACTCATGGAAGAATTGATGAACCCAAAAATATGGTTGCAATTTGTCTGTATGGCATTTATATTTGCACTGATCAATGTCATTGAAAGGATTCGTTTGACCCATATAAATTTCCGTAATTCTATTAGCATACTTAAAAGGTTTGAATCTGGTCATCAAAGCTAGTTACGTTTTGATCCAATCAGGTATATAATATGTATGTGTCACCCACCATCTCACAGGTGTTCCTCTGAGGTTGTATCTAAGACATCCATCAAGTATTCTTCCGCAAAGCAACAATTCCTTTTTTAAAGAAAACCATCCAATACATTGAAGCCATTGTACACTAGAGGATCTGGCACTTCTACTCTAATCCATCGAACTGCTTTTATCATTGCGCAATATCTATAAGATAACTCATGTTTCCTAATTTTCTAGTCATCCCATCCTTCTTCAAAATTATTGTCAAAAGAGCGAACACTTCTCCAGCTTACATAGCCGTTTGCTATAGGATTCACATAGTCTTGTTTTCTTGTTGTTTTCAGTGAGTATATGTTATCCAAAACATCTCTTTCAATGCTCTTGTGTATTGGCTCAGTGTATAATGGTACCTAAAATGGGTCCATAGGTTGTGTAACCTTAATGTCGTTGGCTTCAAAAGTAATTGTTTTGTTCTTCAAATCAATCACCCCATAGTTTTTATAGGCCCAATCTATGGACAACAATGTTGGATATGGATTAGTCCCACCCATAATCTCAATTACTTTGAAATCAGGGAAGGTCTTCATGCCTACTAAATATTCTTCAACATGCTCCAACCGGCCAATCAGAAAGATACGTTACCGGTTCATTGTTCGCAATTGAATAAGGGAGTAGACAAGGGAGGGACAACCCATTTCCTCCCAACACTTCTTAGGGAGTATGTTAACATGAGATCCCAAATCTAGCATCACATTCTTGATATTGTATCGATGAAGTTGAGCATCCAATCAAAATTCCCATATGGTTCTCTTTCCCCTTTACTTATGTGCAAGCTGAGTCTTCCTTTCTAAAAGTGGTACACAAATCTCTTCAACACCTTCTACAACATCATTCATTTCACAAAGGGTTTTCCGTAGTTTGTAAGTTGCACTTTCATCCTCCAAAATATCCCTTAGTAAGGTGAACCATAGAGAGACATAGTTTCTTACCTTCCTAGAATTATATCCATTCCACAACTTTTCAACGTGATGTCTACTCTATTATGATGAGATGGTCATGCTACATCCCTGGTTGATGTACTCAGAATTTGCTTAAATATTTCAATAATGTCTTGGTAAATTCCTTTTTAGTGTATTGGGTCGTACTTCGTCGTTCGTGTTTTTTTTTTTCTTATCACCAGTCAATTTGGCCTATTTTGATTTGCCCTTATCCTTACTCCTCCTTGGGTAACAACAAATCCTACCAAACCACAATCTTCTCATGGTTCAAAGTTGACCAAATTCGTCGATCTCCTAGTGCAATCTTCCCAATTTGCAATAAGATCAGGGCACTCTTCAACTATGTGGGTATTCATCCTGCAATAGTTACACCATGGTATTTTATGTAAGGTACAATCTCGGGTGAGATGTTCAATCTCATTACAAATGTAACATCGAATTAGGCATGTACAACCTCCTCATCTTGTTCCAAAACCTATTTCACGTCCTCTGCCTCCTCTTTCTTGTTGTTGATTAGCTACTTGGTAAATGGAATGGTCTAGTCTTTATGTCAAGGCATCTAGGGCTCTACATTTTTCCGTGCTATATATTGTGGATCTGCAAAATTCACAGTATACTGTATTTGGAACTGACTAATACTGTATTGTGGATCTGATACCAAAAATGATGGCAAGGCTTCTTGCCTTACCCTATTTGAGTATCTTTTCCACTCTTCCTATCCATTCCCATATTACCATCAGTTTCAAACTGAACCATGCATAAAATCAAACGCTGGAACTTGAGTCATACAACCAAGGGCTTCCACCATGGTGCTCCTTCTCTCGGCTCATAAAATTTAAACTCCAATGCCAAAGCACATGCAATCACAAATTTCTTAAGTGACCTGGGACATATCACCCTCCTTACGGTTCACCACTCAAAACTCATCACCAAGTCATATAACCAAAACTTTGGCACAAAAGGGATCCAAAACACCCCTGCTCTATCTCTTCAATTAAAATGAAACTGTCCTCTATGCAATGGCATCTTCTTCTATGTTTATGGAAGATGGTTCCCATCCAAATGCAGAGATGGCTTGTAAAATCACTCAGGCCTCCTGCAAACCTTGGAAATTTTGTCTATTTCTTGATTATTCCGTCATCTGTTGCTTTTTTAACTGTCAGTACTCAACCATACGATCAACCTTCCTCTATCTTCATTAATATTTAACCACTTGAACAATTCATAGACACCCATTCACCATTTATCACTATGCTTGACCTACACTTCTTCGGCCTGTGCAAACATTCACAAAGCTATTCAGTGTTTCTATTACACCTCGGTCTTTTCACTCACAACCAATTACAGAAATGCCCTGTAACTTCATTTATGCTTTAATGCATTCAACACACACAGTCTTCCTTGTGTTTAGTCTCTCCTTCAAACAAATTGTCGCCAACCATTTACTAGTTTTCTCAGGAATTTCTTAAGTCTTCCACAGACTTCTACAGAGATTGGGGCCTCTATGGTTCCTACCAATCAAAATATGAACAGGAATCCTTCTTCACCGAATAACTTCCAAGTCTCTAAGAGACTTTTGCAACTGGGAACTCACACAGAGTTTCTACCTAGCTATTTCAAACCGTAATCCTTCAAAAGGATTCTTCACGGCTTTGTCACATGAATAGCATTAAATATGCACACATTCAATCATATCCAGCAATCACTCATTTAGCCTTCTAGGTAAGTTTATAAGTCTCAACGAACTTATATAAAAAATGAATACTACACAGGTTTTGCTCAATTCCAAATGAACCGGAATTTCTCACTATAATTCTACCCAGTTCTCTACATGAACTTACTAATAGAATTTCATGCATAGTTCCTCATATTCATCAAACTCAAGTGTAATATACACAGATTATAAAAGAGTAATGCACAAAGCAACATGATGAATATTCATTTTGTGATTCAAAATTTTTAACTGCACATACATCAAGAAGAACCCTAATTTACATGCTATGGCCTGATTTCTCTTATTTGGCCATTTCCTACCTACTCTCCTCCGCTCTCTCTGCTAGCCCATAGGATTTAATCTACCTCCCTATATTTTTCTATAAGACTAAGCCTAAAGCTCATTACCAGAACTCCTACAAACATGCAATCAGTTCCTTATTTTTTGCAACTATTTCTATTTTTAGAACCTTTAGGTCTATCCCTACTTATGACTCACATAACAGAGTCCTATTTACAAGAAACTCTACTTAAGGCTTCTTCATCCCTTTTATTCAGTCCCATATTTGAGGGATTTGTTTACATGACTCATTATTTACATGAACACCTGTTTTAATAGGAATCTTCTATGTCCATGCTTGCTATAAAGAAAAACTTACAATATTTTACATAGACCCCTCCTTGGGCTAATGTCATGACCTTAGGGTCTTGACCAACTTTAAAACATCGGCGAGCTAATGCTCCTGCATCATATTTTCAGGTGACTATGTGATTTCCTTTTTCCAGAAGTTGCAAAACTTTCGATAGAAATAGATGACCGTGAAGGAGTACACAGAAGAGTTCTATAGATTGTCGATTCGGTTGTGACAAACTGACGAAGGAGAAGAAGCTGTCGCGAGATATGTGAATGGATTGAAGTATGCCATACAGGACGAGTTGAGCCTGTTGAGGTTCAAAGCGGTTGGTGAAGCCTTACAACTAGCTCTGAAGGAAGAATAGAAACTGTTGAGGAGAACCGCATCGACTAGAGGTAGGATGACTGGTCAAGGTGTAAAGACTATTTTCATGAAAGGCCAAAGTAGCGGAACCAGGAAGTAATCTGTTGAAGATAACCACCATGTGGAAGGGACATTGAAAAAGGAGAAAGAATAGGGAAACATACGAGATGGTTGAGAGACCCGTGGTCGAGGTGCATATGGTCGAATTGGTCCAACCGACAGAAAAGGAGCTGACAGACTAGTGATACTCTATTATAAGTGTCGAGGCATCGGACACAAGGAATATGAGTTCCCAGAGAACCTACACGCTACAGAGGATTCGAAACCCAGACGTCGAAAGGATGAACAAGTCGACGAGAGGACGGAGTCAAAATCCAACAACAATGAGGATGGTAGAAGAAAAGGTCAAACCATGACGGCTAGGAGGACGTTGGTTGAGGATGACCAACATGATGAGAAGGAGATGGCACAATGAAATGCTATCTTCGAATTAGAGTATTGATTGGTAAGTGGTATTGTAAGACCATAGTCAATGGTGGCAGTACAGAGAATCTGATGTCGATGGAGGTCATTGACAAGTTGGGTTTGAGATGTCGAGAACACCCACACCCATACAAGATATCTTGGTTGCAGAAGGGTCACCATGTGAAGGTAACCAGACAGTTCCTGATAAACTTCAAGGTTGGGAAACTTGAAGACAGTGCACTATGCGATGTAATCCCAATGGACGCATGTAATCTGTTGGCAGGGAGACCATGAAAATATGATTGGAATATGATCTATGATGGTCGATCCAACATAGTGACAGTGTGGAAAAATGGCATGCAGAGGACTCTGAAGCTGAAGCAGGAGGATCGAGCTAACTGCAAGTAGGGCGAGAGCAACTATAAGGAGAAGCGAGTGCTGATATGCTCAGCCAAGGAATTCCTTGCATAGGAGGAGAAAGAGTCGGTATGTTTTTCCATCATTCCGAAGGGACCATGTGTTGAGATATCGACAATGGAGAGGATTCCGGTTGAACTCAAAAAGATGCTCAACGAGTTCAGGAGCATAGTAGTCGACGAAGCACCAACGGGATTTCCACCGACAAGAAGCATATCCCATTAGATCGAATTGATTCCAGGATCGAGTTTTCTAAACAAGGAACCTCACAGAATGACTCCAACATAGGGTCAGGAACTCAATCAACAAGTCCAATAGTTTTTGGACAGAGGATTGATGAGGGTAAGTCTGAGCCCGTGTTCGGTACCAACAGTACTAGCTCCAAAGAAAGGTGGATAATGGAGGATGTGTACAGACTCCATAAATATCAACAAGACATTAGTACAAAATGAGATATAAGTGACCAGGTGACCAAAAATTAATTACAATTTTGACAATGAATTTGTACAATTTACTAAATTTTAACACTGCAGATGGATTTAGGCAGTGTTAAAATTTAGTAAATTGTAACATTGTAGATGGATCCAAAGACACGATCTAGTGTCAAAACATGATGTCATAGGAGAACCTACTGAAATTTTTTGCAAAGTTGTTTCATCTATATTGTCACATCCAAGTTGATGTGCTTATCATGTACATATCTTATTTCACCATTTTTGCTTTCATATTATCCCTTTGACAAATCAACCAAGTTGCATCATGTGCATCATCATAGTGTGCTTGAGTCGAGTCTTGGATATTTGTTGCATTTCCCTCTTCGAATTGTCATGTCGTAAAGTTTGTGTCGTTGTTGGCTCGGTTTTGCAACCAAGCTTAGTGCTATGGGCACCTGCTAACTAGTAGCAGCAGTTTCAATAGAAATAAAAACAATAAACTAAATAAACAATACTTTTCATGGATCTAAGCAAGAATCTAAGCAAATAATTTAAATATTTCAAAAATCAAGAACAAGAAACATAAGAAATAATTTTTGTATTGAAAAGTGGGGGGGCAAGCAAGTGCTTGCGATATTACCTTCAATGGTGAAGGTTGATGTTGAGCAACTCCCAAGATGAGTAGCTCCAAACTCCAATAGGTCTCTTCTCCAAGGTTGCTTCAATGGCTAAAAGTGCTCAAGGGAGATTTCAGCAGCATAAGGATGAGATAATGGAAGGATGATGAAATGAGGAGCCCCTACCACCTTTTTATAGGTTTTGGTGGTGGGAGATACCATTTGTGGTTTTGTGGAAACCAAATGGTATTGACCAACATGGTTTAGGTACTTTTCCCTCCTTTTTCCTTTTTTGAATAAAAATAATATTTTAATTCCCTTTTTAATATTTTTGGGAATTTGGACCCTTTTTGAGGGTTTTTTATGATTTTCTTGGAAAAATAATCTTTTTTAATGGAAAAAGGGGTGTACTAAGGTCTTTTGGTGACCTTTTGTTGGTTTCAGAGGCTCAGATGGTGGAAAAGTGGACAAATGGGTCATGTGAGTAAGGGAATGAGCTAGTGAGCACTTTTTAGGTGTTAACAGATTGCCCCCTGATGTGTGAGGGCAGGAGCTCATCGTATGGCCGATAGACATCATAGTTCTTTTGTCCTTTTTCTGGGTTTTAGGGGAGAGAAGAGACCGGTTGGAGACTGGAGCCACGGCCCTTGGAAGCTGCAAAAACAAAAAATATTACATTACCTCAATATGAATGAGGTATAATCTCTGATAAAGGACGAGGCGGGCATTCCCATGCTCGTATCAAGACATATACAAAACAATTAGTCCCAAGAAGGGGGATCTAATACGTAAAGAAATATACTGGTACATCATAATGGTCCAGAGGGGACATGATTGTGGGATATACTCATGATCATGGCTGATCTCAATAACTGATACACTGGAATAACTGTGGAACTGCTGAAACTGAAGGTGTCCAACATCTGTAGGGACTCAATGACTGTGAGCCATCTCTAGGCAGTATTGTAACTGTATACTCAAGGGAGTATGGAACCTGGGTAAATCTGAATACTGTCGCCATGCGCAGCCCGGATATCTATAGAAAAAAGTGTAGCTGGTGTGATCCATAGGAAGACTCTCAAATGTGGAGGAGTCAGGAGGTATCCGGGGTCTTCGACTAATAACTGAACGGACCAATACCCTGTGCGAGTCTCAACGATGCGATCAAGGTGTTGAAGTCGAGCATGTGAGAAACAACCATTTGGAGAGGCACTGAGGATTCCTCTCGAAATGATCCGTAGGCACCCATTGTAAATGGTAATGAGTCCAAGACACAGGGACCTCTAGGTCTATCCTCTGGAATCAATGTGGTTGTCGTCGACAGAGGGAGACCAGCAACTAACAAGGCAATGATGTTTCCTTGACAGGAGCACGAGGTGTAGAACTGAAGTGGTGTAGTACTGCTGGTAGGACTGACATACTTGTGGGGATGGGAAATAACTGGGTCAAAAATGGGTAGACTCAAACTTCCTTTGTTCAGAGCATGATGACGTGGTTGACCTGGCAGCATAGGGAACTGACTTGTAGGTGTGGGGATCATCTTTTAGGGACTGAAGGGTATGTACTGACTCTGGGGGGGTGAAGCTGATGGTAGCTGTCGAGGGAGTTTCCGGGTGACATACTGCAGAATACTCTGAACAAAGGCGACCAGAATGGGGAAGCTGCTATGTGAGTAGACATGATCTGTCGTGGCGCCAAGAGGCACCATTCTTCCTTCTTCGTAGTTTTAATGAGCTCCAAGAAGGGATAAAAGTGTGCTCTGAAATGGTACGGTCCTGTGGATTTTGTGAGCCCAGGACGGCGCATGCTCATGGTTGCTTTCATGTTTAGAGAGTCTGAAAACGGTAAGTGGACTCTGTTGGTGTTTCTTTTTCGTAAGTTTAGTCTCCAAGGCCCGAAAAAGGATAAAATGATGCGGATGGAGAACTCTTCTAGCCGATGTGACTAGAGTATACCTTTTTCGTAATTAGTCTACGAGGTCCGGAAAAGGGGTAAACTTATACCAGGTAGACGCCCTTTCAGATACGTTTATCGAGCATGAAAGGAAGCAAGATTGCTCGGCGATCTTTTCATTGTTTTAGGAGTCAGAAAAGAGCTTAACAGAAACTCCCTAAGTGCCTTTTTCGTAAAAAGGGGTTGCTCGGCCCGAAAAAGGGATAAAATTATACCGAACAAAAAATGGATTGATGAGGGCGAGAAAAGGTCTCAAGCATCGTCATCAGTGCGGAAAACTGGATCCGGTGACATAAGGATTGTCGAAAAAGGAGAACGGCCGATGTGGCACGCTAACCAAGGTGACGAGGGGGGCGTGGAAAAGATGCCCGAAAAATATAAAGGTGAGAGCGAGAAATGATCTCTAGCATCATCACGAGCGCGGAAAACTGAATCCGGCGATATAAGGTACGTCGAAAACGGAGACTGGCCGATGTGGCACGCAAACCGAGGTGACGAGGGGGCGTGGAACAAACGCCCGGAAAATCTAAAGGTGAGAGCGAGAAATGATCTCAAGCATCATCACGAGCGCGGAAAACTGAATCCGGCGGCTGGATCGGGTGACCTAAGGATTGTCGAAAACGGAGACTGGCCGATGTGGCACGCAAACCGAGGTGACGAGGGGGCGTGGAACAAACGCCCGGAAAATCTAAAGGTGAGAGCGAGAAATGATCTCAAGCATCATCACGAGCGCGGAAAACTGAATCCGGCGGCTGGATCGGGTGACCTAAGGATTGTCGAAAACGGAGACTGGCCGATGTGGCACGCAAACCGAGGTGACGAGGGGGCGTGGAACAAACGCCCGGAAAATCTAAAGGTGAGAGCGAGAAATGATCTCAAGCATCATCACGAGCGCGGAAAACTGAATCCGGCGATATAAGACACATCGAAAATGGAGAACGGCCGATGTGGCACGCAAACCGAGGCGACGAGGGGGCGTGGAAAAAATGCCCGAAAAATCCAGGCGTGAGAGCGAGAAATGATCTCTAGCGTCGTCACGAGCGCGGAAAAATGAATCCGATGATATCAAATATATAAAAAATGGAGAGCAGCCGAAGTGGTACGCAAACTGGGGCGACAAGGTGTCGGGACACAATGTTGATATTGGTCCTGGTGAGAGCGAGAAATGATCTCAAGCATCATCACGGGCACAGAAATATGAATCCGGCAGTGCAAATGGTGCGAAAAACGGAGGTCATAAGGACTCCGGAATGGTTAAAGGAAAGAACTAGGTTAAAAAATGGCTACAAATAAAGGTGATCCCACCAAGCGAAGGATGCAGTGGTGGGGAGAAATGATGACCCGTGGGGGAAAAATACTAGGTGTATCAAATCAACTGAAATATACAAGTGACACATGACCTCAAAAATGGTTGAGATCACGAATATGAAAAAGTGAGCAGGGTTAATGACCTGCCCCCATGCTATGTGCATGGGGTTTGTGATTGTGGATCACATATGTGTTGGTTTGAACGGTGGGCTCATTGAGGTGTTGAGATAGAGATGATGGGGAAGGTTCAAAATGATTGATCATGCCCCCTATCCCGGGGTCGAGGTAATCTATTATGCCCCCTAACTCAGAGGTGTCAATGTGGTGCAGATGTTGTCTCAGGGAGAGATCAATAGGGCATTGAGCAACTGCTGGCGGGGTGTTATACCATGAGGCTGTGGGTCGTGGTGGCATACTGAAGTGATGATATGATGATGGGGGATTCCCTTTGTGGGGTGGATGCCCCCAGTATCTCCGACGAGGATCACGGTGATGATGAGTAGGCAAGGTTTTGGGCATGCCCCCATGTTGTGGACATGTGGTTTCCTGGTTGATTTGAAAGGGTTCAACCTGTGTGTCAAAGGGATCAATGGAAGGGGCCGACCGGACAGAGGGGTATCCAGTGGAGATCATATAAATGGCGGGGTCAAGGCCAGGCATTTCGGTATCTGACCAAGTAAAGACATCAGTGAATTCTTGGAACAGTTGTTGGTATTCTCCGATCTCATGCTCACTGTGGGAGGTTCCTAATGTGATGGTATGAAGGGCACCAAGTGGGTCAGAGATGTCAATGTGGATGACGGGAGAAATATCGGCCATGGGATCCGTTAACCAGTCGATTTTAGTAGGAAGGAAATCCTTGGACTCAACCGCGGATTGGGTAGCGGTGGTGGATGAAGTCTCTTCCAGGAGGAAGTATGGACGATGGTGCATGTCTTCCCCGGGATAATCAAAGGTAGTAGGAGTCTCGAGAACCTCTTCATCATTGCGGGACCTTTGAGTGGTCAAATCGAGTGATGAGGTAGTGGTAGTCGAAGAGATCATATAGATGGTGTTAATCTCTCCGGATGAGGATGATGCGGGAGGGTAGATCTCCTCGATAGTAGAGGGTGCCGTCTCTAGGTCCAAATTGTTCATCTCGTAGAGAGCTGCTCTGTAGTCTGGGATGTCAGGACAATTATGCGAGTAGTGGCCATAAATACCGCATATCGCACATGGGTGGTTGGTACGTAGTGATTTATCACGAGGCATAGGGTTTGGATCTAGTTTGACCACCGGGATGTTGGGGTCGTCGTCCAACATTTGCATGTGTTCCTGCAATGCAGGTAACTGTGGGCACTGATGGGTTGGATGGCCTAACTCATCACACAGCGAGCATTTTGGAGGAGCACGAAATATGGGGGGAGGTTTAACTGCCTTGGGTGGGGGAACCGCAGTGTATGGTTGTGGGCCTCTGCCCCCAGTGGGCCTGACGAATGGAGGGGGATTCGTCGACGACGAAGGAGTCGTGATACCGGGAGGTGGTTGGGTAGAAGTAACAATGGGTTGCATCGGTTGTAGGATGACATTTGGTGTTGGTGGAGGAACGGGAGGCGGAATATACCACACGGGCAATCCCAATGTTAGCCCGGGTAGGCTAAGGGTAGCCATAACCGGGGCGCTTACTACACCCGAAGGAGGAAATAGGAAGGGGACGGTGTGGATGGGTGTGACCCCAATGTGACTGGGGATCAATGGTGGCTGACCGCCGGATGTTTGCGTATTCTGCGAAACAGTACAGAGGTTTGCGACTTGGGTCTCCGGTGACGGTGGTGGGATGGCCTGGAATGTAGAGGTCATGGGTGTATCCGAATAAAGTCCGGGTGCCACAGAAGACACAAAGGAGGTAACTGCACTAGAAGCGGGTTGTTCAATCATGGGGAGAACATTTTCCGGTGCTGCAGGGGCGTTGGGATCGTAGTAGGTGAGTTGGTCAATTTTAACCACGCGGCCCTCGTGGGGGAACATCATGGTGCGGAAGACGGAGGAGGCGACCGCTTTCATGGCGTACATGTAACTGCGGCCAAGTAAAAGGTTATAGTCAAGCTGGGCGTTAATAACTTCTATGTCGATGAGCACAGTCCTCCCACCTAATTGGACGGGTACCTTGGGTAATAAACCTTGGGGTTGAGCTGACCGGCCGTCGTAGGCCCGCAATGCCGTGGTGGATTGCTGGAGAGCAGGGGAGCCCAACTTTTGCCAAACAAAAGTGGACATGACGCATGTGGAGGCACCCTCGTCGATGATACATCGATGGATGACAAGATTCCGAATAGAAACGGAAACTTGGACTGCTATGGTAGAAGGCAGCCGTGGTTCAGATTGGTCTAAGTCAAAGGTCATCAAGTTCGAATCATTTGGGTCAATAGCCCCAATGGCGGAAAGTAAAGTCTTGCGCTGAGAAGGACAGGTTTTTAAGACTTCTAACGCAGACATGGCTGCGGGAGATTGAGCTAAGTCATCTACGATGTTGTAATTGGATGCAGCTCGTGCATTGGGGTTGTTGTTGATTCGGCGAAGGGGGAAGCGAGGTGCTTTAGAAGCGCCATCAAGTGGAACCTGAGGCATACGCAATGTCTGATCAGTGGGATTAGCAGTGGTATCCTTTTCGGCGGGGGGGGCTTCAGAAGTCGGTCCGTATTGATTTCGACGGGTTTGGACATTGACGTCAGCGGTGGACATCATCAATAAGTGGTGGGTACCTGAATCAAACATGGGTTGATCAGGAGCTGTGTAAGTTATTTGTTGTGGTTGCACGTTGCCCTGTTGGGGGGCTAACGGCTGGGTGTTTACCACTCCTTGTGTTGGAAAGGGGTTTTGGAGAACCAGAGGTTGTTGTGGAGGTGGTGGGGGGTTGGGTGGTGGCTGAGGAGCCGCCTGCCCTTGACGATGGGCGTCATTTGTCCATAGTTGTCGAGCTCGCTCGAGATGTGGGCAAGCGTGGGTATAGTGGCCATAGACACCGCAAATGGAACAAGGATGGTTTGTCCGTAAATTAGCATTTTTAGGTTGCTTAGGTGGCCGATCAGGATTCTGATGAGCGGGCGCCGCGTTATTGTTTTGCGGGGGCTGGGTAGGCTGTGGAGCTTGGTTGCGGTTTTGATTGTTTCCACGGTTGCGTCCTCTTCCGCGGTTGGGTTGTCCACCCTGGTTGCGTTGGTTATTTTGATATTGGGGCTGCTGTTGTTGTGCGTACACATGCCCTTGAGCATTGGGGGGATTATGAGGAGGCGCAGGTGCGGGAGCAGGTTGCGGTGGATAGTATGCAGGTGGAGCTGGAGGTGGTCCAGTTGCCTGTTGGGGTTGTTGGTACCCCTGCGCTGGTGGAGGTGTGAGGTTAGCCGGTGCAACCGGTTGTGGGTAATGCATGGGCTGTTGTGGAAACTGCATGGGGTTTTGTACCGTAGGTTGAGCATAGTATGTAGGAGGTACATATGCTGATGGCGCTTGGCCATAACAATGTTGTGGACAAGAGGGTCCATGAACATGATGGGTCTGGTTTATTGGAGCATAAGAAGTTGTCGCTCCGGAACTGGATGTAGCCCTAGAAAGGTCTGGGGCGGGCATGGTGCTCACCATACTGAAAGGTTTTGCTTGCGGTGTAATTTGGCCAATAATGCCATCAGCGGCATGTGATGCCCCCGGTGTGTCACCGCGTGCAGAGTCGCCTCGTGGGGCGTCAGGTATGATGGTGTATAGGTATCCTGACTGGGCATAGATAAGGTCAAACTGTTGGGCCTTCAGGATGGCCTCCTCTTCCGACTGGGGTCTTTCAGAAGCTACATCCTTCGCAATGAGGGGAAGGAGGGATTTAAGGAACCAGTCTAAAAAGATTCGGTCGTCTAATTTGATCTTGCATAGGCTTCGGCGCCGACGCCAATCATGGATATGGTCAGTGATGTGCGTGGCCGTGTTCTGTCTGCAAGACAGTAGGATTTCGACGCCCGCATCATAGCGGACTGGTAGCTGAAAGAACTGCAGGAAGGTCGAGGCAAGGGAGGTAAATGTGGAATGCGTCCCATGGGGTTGCTCGATATACCATTTGGCTGCAGAGCCAGTGAAGGTGCGCTGTAATAAACGGAGGCGGACTGAGTCGTCCACTATGGAGTTGGAGGAACACCATAAATGGAAGGACATGATGTGGTTCTGGGGGTCTTCTCCGGCCTTTCCCTCAAACTTAGGGATGTCAGAGGGAAGCTTAGTGGGCATATGGGGCCAAGCAGGATCATGCCTAATGGGGTCATTCGTAAGCCTAGCTAAATCTGGCAAGTTGAGACTTGCCATGTATGGTAGACTAGCGGATGTGGTGATTGGAACCGGGATTGGTCTAGCCATTGTGGTATGGTGTAGGGGTCCAGTAGCTCCTATAGGTATGCTAGGTATGGCGGGTATGTGCCCTCCAACAGGTGTGGCCTGATATGGGTTAGTACTCCCAAGTGCAACTTGGGTTACACTTGGGTTAGGAATCGCACTAGGGATTCCTGGTATATTACTACCGAGTGCAACGTGGGTTACACTTGGGTTAGGAATCGCACTAGGGATTCCTGGGATAGCATTCCCAAGTGCAACAGGAGTGACACTTGGGTTAGGAATCGTACTAGGGATTCCTGGGATAGGGTTTGTGGAAACCGAAGGGGGTATGACCCCCATGTTGGGCATGCCCATGACAGGTTGTGGTCCTGTGCTAGGCATTCCTAAATGTGGAGTGTTACCCATATTGGGCATACCCAAGGGGGTGGGTGTTGTCATGGATGGTATCCCCGCAGAAAGGTCTGCGGATGTCTGACCTATGGTTAATGTAAATTGTGGATCTTCTGGTGTTCCAGACATAATTGTGGTAGGTGGTAACTCTGTGGGGTTTTCGGATTCTACCTCCAAATCAAAGGTGAAGTGGGGTATGTCAGAATCGGATGACCGTCTAGATGATCGGCGATGTGTCGAATCAAGGGATAATGCTCTGCGTCCGTGACGTGGAGAGCCAAGTGGACTAAACTCTGGGAGTTCGCCCTGTAGACGACGAGAACGTCTAGAATTCTCAATGGTGAGAATATGGTTTTTATGTAAAAATTGTTTTAAGTATCAGGTGGTGATATATATGTAAAAGACTCAAAACCCTAATGCAACCAAGGGTGCAAAAAGGGGAGTGAAAAAAGAAGGCTCACAGGCCAAAAAATCAATCCTCAAAAAATGCACTTATTCTAGCAGCTGTGCTACAATAAGTGGAGGAATGCAACAACCGGTCAGAATACCAACATGCAAGCGGCTCCTAGAAAAAATAGGTGTAACTAGACTCAAAAGGTGGTAAAGATCATGCAAACACCTAATCTAAAAGTATTGTGACTCAAACAGACGATATCCCCTGCAAGGTGATGAAATCCAAGTCAGACAATATGAATGTAGAGACAACGGCTAGATATCCCCCTACCGGGAGGGACACCGGGTAATCAATCCTAAAAAGACAGGCTACTAGGATACTCCGTTCATGACGCGTCGAGAAAAGGTAAATCTGCCGTTTGGTCCTTTGATCGCAATATCCCAATACAGGGATATCCCGAGAACTGCGAATGGTAGCCCTTCGGTTACTGAATGGGTTTCGGTATCCCACTCAGGCTTCCAGAACCATCCTCGCGACTTCAACCCTCCTAGGGGAGAGGCCTTCCCACAAACCGGTTGTGACCGCGCCAAAAAGTACTAAGAGATTTTAGCTCCCTAATTGGACAACTTCTATGTCTCAGATGTATGAACTGAGGGGTGTTATTGGAACACCTATCCCCCCAATACTACCTAGCTACAAGAATTCTTTTTGTGTTCCCCAAGTGGGGTTAAGAGTGTGTTCAAATTAGGGTAAGTTTTAAGTCTTAGTTCAATTAAGTGATCGTGTGAGTGCACGTGAGGTGTTGTAAACTGAACTTGAAAAAATTAAATGCTTTAAGGGAAATTTTTCAAAAAAATAAAGGACTTTTCGAAAAATAATAAGCAAATATTTAAGACTTTTTTCACTAAAAGAAATTAAATTGCTTTTTCAAAAATAACTCAAAAAATAATGGATTTTTTGGATTTTTGAAAGCAAATAATAAACTTCTAAAAGAAATAAATGGATTTCTTCGTTTCAATAAAATTTGCTAAGGGCAAGATTCTAAAGAAGTAAACAAGAAAAAATTTGAATCTAGATAAAGAATGCAAAATGAATCTTTCTTTCACTTTCTTGAAAATTTTTAAAAAGATTTCTATGTATGCACTTTTAAATAGTAAAAAAAAAAAAAAAAAAAAAAAAAAAATTTCTAAATCTGGAAAATATGCAGAATTTGATACTGTAAAAAATGTGCTATGGGCAGAAAGTACAGTAAAAAATATTTTTCAAAATCGGGATGGCCGAATGAAAAAATTCAGCCGCGCGGGTTTTGGACGAACAGCCGCGATGGGCCGCGCGGGTTTTGGCCGAACAGTCGCGATGGACCGCGCGGGTTTTGGACGCACAGTCGCGATGGACCGCGCAGGTTTTGGGCGCACAGTCGCGATGGACCGCGCAGGTTTTGGGCGCACAGTCGCGATGGACCGCGCAGGTTTTGGGCGCACAGTCGCGATGGACAGCGCGGAAAAAGGCCGCGAAGCCGCGGTGTGCAGCGCGGAAAAACACAGAAAAGTCGCGATGGACCGCGCGACTGTCTGGAAAAAGGGCGCGATGGACCGCGCGGAAAAATGCAGAAAAGTCGCGATGGACCGCGCGACTGTCTGGAAAAAAGCCGCGAGGCGGAAGCCGTGCACGGAAAACGAGAAACGAACTCGGAAATTTAAAATTTAGGGCTGTTTTTTGGGGCCAAATCTCAGAACAGCAATGGATCTGCTGTCTAAGATGGCAGATCTATGGATCTAATGGTTAAAAACTCATAAAAACTAAGATTTAATGGCAAAGCTAGAGATCTAAAGTTCAAACCAAAGCGGAGTCGCCAAAAACTGTTGGCTCGGTTTTGCAACCAAGCTTAGTGCTATGGGCACCTGCTAACTAGTAGCAGCAGTTTCAATAGAAATAAAAACAATAAACTAAATAAACAATACTTTTCATGGATCTAAGCAAGAATCTAAGCAAATAATTTAAATATTTCAAAAATCAAGAACAAGAAACATAAGAAATAATTTTTGTATTGAAAAGTGGGGGGCAAGCAAGTGCTTGCGATATTACCTTCAATGGTGAAGGTTGATGTTGAGCAACTCCCAAGATGAGTAGCTCCAAACTCCAATAGGTCTCTTCTCCAAGGTTGCTTCAATGGCTAAAAGTGCTCAAGGGAGATTTCAGCAGCATAAGGATGAGATAATGGAAGGATGATGAAATGAGGAGCCCCTACCACCTTTTTATAGGTTTTGGTGGTGGGAGATACCATTTGTGGTTTTGTGGAAACCAAATGGTATTGACCAACATGGTTTAGGTACTTTTCCCTCCTTTTTCCTTTTTTGAATAAAAATAATATTTTAATTCCCTTTTTAATATTTTTGGGAATTTGGACCCTTTTTGAGGGTTTTTTATGATTTTCTTGGAAAAATAATCTTTTTTAATGGAAAAAGGGGTGTACTAAGGTCTTTTGGTGACCTTTTGTTGGTTTCAGAGGCTCAGATGGTGGAAAAGTGGACAAATGGGTCATGTGAGTAAGGGAATGAGCTAGTGAGCACTTTTTAGGTGTTAACAGTCGTTGTGTTTGGCTCATCATACTAGCCACGTTCATAATTTGTTTGAACAAAACCATCGTCATTTGATCTTTTGGGAAGTCTGTAAAATTTTCGGCAAGTTCGTGTATTTTGTGCCTTGTTAGCTAAATATTGTCAATTTCACAACATCAATTAATTCTCCATATGCATCCATTCATTATAGTTCTCTTCACACCTAAGTTTGAAAGTTCTAAAATTCCCCTCGGGTCTCTCCCCTGCAAAAAATTGCCAATATTCCCCATTTTGGAAAGAAAAAAAAATCCTCCCTTTTTTAAAATTATTTTTAAGAAGAGTTACCATGATTATGATATTTCCTCAGTGCATTGACATTGAATAAATAAATAGTTAATGGTATAAAAAAAAACTCCGTAAGTCTTAACTTGTGCAATGGAAATGTTATTTTTATCTTCCTCTTTTTTAATTTAAATTTTATTTTGATTATTAAATTTTTAATTTTATATTATATAAATAAACAACAAATAAATATTATATATATTATATTATATAAATAAATAAATAACAAAAAATAATACTATTATGTATTATATATATATATATATTATATATATTAAAAATAAATATATTATTCTATATAATATTTTAAAAAACAAACAATAAATAAAACACTAAACAAAACAAACACCTTAGCCCAAAGTATCCTTACATCTTAGGTAGACCTCCCTATTTTTGGTGATTTAGAATATGCGTCTAGTCTTTGACAGAATTTGGAAGCAAAACATGTTCATTCAGAGACATCAGAATTTGGGAGAAAATTTGTGCATTGGGAGACTTCCTAGGCAGAACTGTCACTATTTTTTGGTGATTTAAAGAATGCCCCTCGTTTGACAGGGTCTTCTTGTATTTAATATTTTCTAGGGTTTCTAGGCTATTCTATTGAGTAGAACGTCTCCTCTATAGCTGATTTGTTCAATGGATCATATCACTACCTGCATCCCCAACAGCAAAGGAGGGAGTTGCAAAGGAACCCAAAATCCCCTTCGGATTTTGGATTTTCTTGCTTGACAACAAATACAATGTACAAAAATTAGGGTTTTTGATGACCCTATTAAATTGCCATAAATTGGATTTTATAGTCCAGATTCAACTTAGTGAAAGGAATGAATACTCATCAAGGGAATGCGTCCTCTCTCCCTGATCTCTATACTCAACCCACAGGCAGGGTAATTTTTAAGGGCGAAATTTTGCCAATTGGCTATTTTTCGGGTTTTTTTTGCAAAACATAAATTTGCTATTTGGTCATTTTTAGTCTTTAATATCGCCTATATTTTACATAAAATATGTTTTTTTATCATAATATTCGCCAAAATTTACATATTTCAGTAGTAAATTGTATGTTTCATATTTAATATTCGCCTACCTATCTATATACATTTTTTTTCAATACAAAATAATCACCTACGATACTATACTTAAGTATAATACTAAAATCCTTAAAAAATACCCTACCCACAGGTGCACCTTTCCTCTTTATGTAATAAATAAAACAGTGAAAATGTTTCTATTTACTGTTGCATTTTTTCTTCCATTTTTCAATTTACATAGGCATGAGATTGCAATAAAGTCTACAAATTTCCTATTTTGTTTTTTGAAATGATGGAAGGCTTTCGATATGAGGATAAATCCTAGTTGGCCATAGCCCATTTGCGCCCTCCATGGTACTGGGGTTTCATCACCCATTACTATCTTGTCGGTAATCCACTAGTTCTAGCCGTTTCAAACCCTATAATTCAGTCCGAGTCAACCTAGCCCCAGCCACCCTATAGCTGTTATTGCTTCTTATGAGCTGAATGTGTCATTTGCAGCTAGAACACTTATGGTTTATTACTGTTTAAGGAATAGATAGGAAATTCCTTTGTATTTTCTCCCAGGAGTATCATGAAGGTGTTTATATGCAACTAGATTTGGTGTTTTTAGGATTTCGGTGTTGATAGATTTGATCATTTCTTCATTTGAACTATACCGATGTTTTAGTTTGGAAAAAGGTTTCGATTTGGATGATTGGTTTTGGTCTTTTACTGCGTGGTTTCTATGAGAAATTTACACTAGAATGGTGACTGGGTTTTGAGCTGTTGGATCTCGTGCATTTGGGTTCTCTTATAATTTCTACATCATGGATGTGTATCTATAGTTTGCATCTAGGTTGTTGGCTATCAAATGCTGACCAGAGGTTTTATGAAGAACCAGGTTCTGCGCGGTTACCTTAAACCAACAAAACCCCTTTGCAACGGCCCTTTCGGAAACAGCCTGCGAGTAGGCTAAGGTCTCACCCGAGGTGTTTATAATGGGGCACTACAGACTCAGATGTCCACAGTGAGTGATGAGTTGATGACTGTAACGAAGCTCACGGAAGCGCACCAGGTGTGTGCTGCGAAGGTCGAACTGCACGGCGATGGTCAACACCACGGTCTGCCCCACTACCTTCCTCCTTACTGCGAAACTAGAGACTACACTGCGAACACTGCCACTTGACCTCCTATACTTGGACCAGTTGCAAATACTTAAGGAAATGGGTTGAGTATCAATTATCCACTCAGTTGTACACTTAACTAAGTGACTATTTAATGCTCATAACACACACTTAGGGTGTTACTATTTTAGGCATAACCCTTAGGTGCAAAATAACTGTTATACTTTCATCAATTGCATTCATTCAAACACATAAACAACTTTCCCCATGCTTAAGCAAACGATAGATTCACTGTCCTTAGAAGCAAATCTAATATTAACCATACATCTATTCATGCAGACTTAACATATCATTCCCTACTCTCTTGATGACAAATGCATATAAAAGCCTCCTCATAACAGATTGTAAGCAAATATTCAGACATCCAACTACAGAAACAGATAAATGCAACCACACGCATAAACATTCAGTCACTCAACACACTATTTAACATGGTTCACTCCCCCGGATGGGAAGCTACGTCCACAAGAACTGTGTTTGATATTTCTTTTAAGGAAGGGTTCACAGTTCTTAGCCACGCACTCAGCTGAGGCTCTCTTCTTGCTCAGATAGGTCTCTGCACACTCAGCTGCAGAGCCTTTACAATCTATTCTTGATTCAAAAGATATTACAATACAATATGATCACCATAACAATCACCAACAATGACCAACCACGACCAACCATGATCAACCCTTCCTATACAAAAATGGTCTTCTTAAATAGATCACGCCCGAAGGTCATGTCTTTACAACATTGAAGACTGAAACTCTTAGGGTTTCCAAACCACTACAGTCCCTCTGAACCGTTATGCCAGCTTCTGATAGCGATTCTGTTGTCATGGCATTCCTCCATGCCTTAGATCCATCGCTTTCAGCCTTCCTATTGCACGCAAACCAACAAGTCATCCACTTCGAGTCGTCCTTCCACTGATTGATTCGTGTGACTAGCTTAGCTTCCAATCGCTTTCTTTGCAGGCCATCCGTCCCTTAACGGCCACGTACAACTGGCTCAGCTCCCAGTCGCTTTCCATCCGTCGTTTTCCTCTTAACGGTCACGTACCCTGTTGCACGCCAAACTGTCACTTTCCCGACCCGTCCTCTACTTAACAGACTCGTACAGTTGGCCACCTTCCCGATCTGCTTATGCCCGTAACTCGGCATCTTTTCAGCAGTCTTACCAAAAGTAGACCACTGCTGGTCTATCCCCTATATCTGGCCATTCTCTGTCTAGTACATAACTTTACTGGCTCCATGTAGCCTACTACCTTCGCAGCACTGAAACTGCGTAGCGCTGATCTTTGCGACATCCTTCAAAACTTGGTACTGCGCACATCTTTGCAACACTCCCGATACTTAGGCAAAATTCAATATTCTGAACTGCGCACGGCTCAGGTCCATTCAACATCAAAAATGTCACAAAAAATGGCCCTGTTGGGCCAAGCCCAACAATTGATGCTTTTAGGATTTGGATGTTAATAGATTTGGTTGTTTTTGCACTTGGGCACTCCTGAATTTTTAGTTTGGAAAATAGTTTTATATTTTGTATAGTTGGGTTTGGTTTTTTTGTGTGTGGATGTTACTAGAATTTTATATTTGGGAGAGTGATTGGGGTTCTAGTAGTTGGATTTGGCGTTTTTGCATAAATTTAGAGTGATTATTGTTTTTAGCAATTGAGGTTGGTGTTTTGGCACTATTTTGTTATGTGAACTTTGTACAGGAAAGGTGCGTTTCAACATCCTTGGGTTGATGTTTTAGCGTTACACTATTTGTACAATTTGTGCTTCGATGGTGATTGTGTTTTTTTGGCGGTCCTACTTTGTGTGTTTGCATTTGGTCCTTTGACTTAGATAGGGGAAAGGGGTTTGCAGGTTGCATGTTTGGGATCCGAGCATAAGCTGAATGAAAGGATCAATAGCAGTTTTGATTATGCGTAGCTTATAAGTTTTGTGTTTTTTGTGCAAGTTTTCCATGATATATACTATATAGAGAACCATATTTCATTGTGAAATTTCATGAGCATACTAATTTTTAGTATTAAAGTTAGTTGTAAAGAGAAACTGAAAATCATGTGGTTGTTTTCATCATGAGAAGAGATGAAAAATAAAAAAAACTGTTCAACATGGATTAACTATAGCTAGTGTGTTGGCTTCATGTTCCATAACAATGTGTCGGCTTGAAATCTGATGCTACCCATAACGCTAAAAGCGAAAAAAAGTGGGCTAAACTCTAGACCGAATGCACCAAGAATCCGGTGATTTTTTCGGCGAAAATCCGGGTGATATGAACAACACATATTTAAACGTATGAACAACACTAAATCAATAATCTTATAGTTAGCGAGAAGTTGTATGTACTATCACGTGGTGTCTACATCAAGTTTTGAAAGTCGTATTTTCTACAATAATAATTGAGTTCTGTTATTTCGAAATAATGGAAGAAGTACAACAATACGGAGAGAGGTTATATTGCAGAGACGTAATTCTCGATATTATGGGACGTTTGGAGGGCGATCTAAACGTTATTTCGAACTCAGTTGTGGCCGCCACAACCACCGAAACGACCAGAATTGAAGATCAAGATGCTACACCACAAACGGTGTCGAGCGTGATTGAGAATTATAATCGATTACAGAATTTATCAGAAAATGTTGATATTGGTAGTTTACAGGAAGGATGGCGGGGAGAGACCGTAATTCGTAGCATAACACCACAACCTAATGAGAATATGACTGAAGACTATCTCAAAACATTAAGATTGGCAGAGGATATAATTGTGATTCGATTCATAGACGATCATCGCCAACTCGGCAATGGGTTGCGTTACTCCGTCCAGATTATATGGAATTCCAGATTCAGTTGGCGTCAGATCATGCAACATCTACGGCATAATACCTATCGCTTCAATTTCCGAACTGAACGTATCGACATTGGCCATAATGACGCCAGAGATGAAGTAAATATCAGTCCTGGTGAAGTAGTGGATGGGTTGCCAGACGTTATAATTCGCCCGGAGGAGAATGGGCATGATGCCGAAGTATTGTGCGCAATTTGTTACGAAACGTTAAAGTATGGAGGGAGTGTAAAACAATTGGCATGCAAACATCTCTTTCATTCAAATTGCATTCTCCAATGGTTCACTCATAAAATCAATTGTCCCACATGCAGAAATGAGCCAGCTTGAGCCAGCTTGTCCTCCACGATGACTTATTTCGTTCATTTAATTATTTTATACAATTCCATGTTCCTTGGTTGTAGCCCCTATCAAATGACTCTTTTGTCTCTATATTTACTGTTCTTCATTTTCTTAAACACATTTGATTAAAAATCCTGGATTCCAGATATGGGTTGTTGTTTTCTTAAAACCATTTTATTAAAAAATATTAATCGTTATCCATTAAACATATTAACACATTGAGTTCAATACAGAAATTATTGGTTATTGTTTTCTTAAAACCATTTTATTAAAAAATATTAATTATTATTCATTAAACATATTAAAACATTGAGTTCAATAGTTATATTTATGGGTGATGAGACGATATTCAGATTTCACTAATTTTTCAGCTGGTTAAAATTTCTTTAACAACATTCAAATTGACACCATATGTTACGATACACTAGATCTTATAATACAGCTATTTTGTAACCATATCAATTTGTTGAATAATTATTTAAAATTATTGTTAAGATTTATTGATTTTATTCACATTACAATTTGTACAACATCTTTTCTATGATGAAAGACAAATTATAACTAAAAAGAAGACAAATTAAAACATAACTATGAAAAAAAAATTACACAATTAAATAAAAATACTTTAAATTACAACATTAAGTTATAAAGAACTATATATATCTGTAAGCCATTCCACTTGCACTGGAACATAGTGCACCCTACTAAGTGCACTGCTTTCTCGTCACTAGAATGGTCTTTTGATTGTTAAGAATTGTAATGTGAATGGTCATAAGCTGGTTAATTATAGTCTCACTAGGAAACTTGGTTGTCCCATAGTATTGGACAATAGTATTGATGTGATGTAATCATATAAGCTTGAAGTTAATAATCAGAAGGTAATCAATATGCCCATTTGTATTCTATCTTCTATTTGCTTCTGTATTGTATATTTTAACATTGATCTCACATATGACCTTCAAATAATGGGCAAGGCACATATAGCCTTCGAGTTTCTTACCATTAAGATTCCTTCCATGGACTAAGTAATCAACATTAACATATATATTCACTCCTTCGCAGGGCATCCAAAACCTTATCCTATTGCTCTATGACTCTTCCTCACATTCTCTTCAAACAAATTTCCATGATCCACTCTCATAAGAGAGTTAGGGATAAATTTGCATCGATACCAATCTAAAAGATGGGCACCATGAGAAATTCTACAACATGAACATGAGAACACGAGACAAGCTATTTCTACAACTCAAGACCTCTCAATTGGATTCAGTTTGTATTGCATCTTGACGCAATGTCGCCTTATGGAATAAGGTTCTTGCTTAACAATACACGCTACACACACGTTCACATAGACAATATGCAAACAACATGCAAGAAGCTAGCTTATATTACTTCTCCGAATCGGTTACAATGTAAATGGTAGAGAAATGGAATAACTAACTAACTATCGGCCTAAGCCATTACAATACAGAAGTAACTGTATGCTATCTTAGTGTGTTGACTTCACCCTCTCATCGTTCACTACAGAACTCTGAGCTATGGCTCGATCTTCTCTGTGTTCAGAATTTGTGTGTCTGCTCTCTCCAATCTACATAAATTCACCCCGAACTCCCTCCACCGCGGAATCCTCCAACTGATCTTTCTCTCCGGCCTTCTACTCTGCTGCTGCTGTTCCTAAGATTACTCCGACCCCGAGACATGCATCCTCTGTCAGCCGATCCTTCCATGATTCTGCAGAGCTACAACTACCAGCGCCCCAACCGTGCTGCACAGCCTCTTCCTGTGACGACATCTGTCATGTCTTCACCCACCTGCAATAAATGTCATTAAATTCCTTAGAAACCTCGAATTGTTGCCAAGTACTCTCCTTAAATTCTACACGTCCTTTCGACATGCTACAATAAACCATCACATCGGCCATACTATTTGTCAACTGTCAACTATCGACTGTCGAATGTCGAATGTTGACTGTCGACTGTCGACTATCGACCATTGACATGTCGACTCTCGGCCTCTTTCCTCCTGTCAAAGTTGCTTTAGTCGGTCGCATACCGACTGCCCCTGCTCGACTTATTGGCTTCGAGTGCCAATCTTCTCTTCCGCATGAGTGGTCGTGGGCACTCCCTATGGTCGGTCTCCTCATGTCGATCAACTTCGACTGATTTTCCTAGATCTTGATGCCCTTGCATCAGAATTCCCAGGTGAAAAATAACTCGACTGCTCTATCAGTATCCTAAACTCTTCTTCGGAAATCCAGGTCGCCTCCTGCAACTCATCATATTTCCATCACACCAAGTATTCCTTCCTTAGTGAAATACGCATACGCCCGACTTTGTGTTCCTCTATTACTTCTGCGATCTCCTCCTTGTGTCGATCTGGAATCTACGTTATCCAGTCGATGTTCGAAACTTCTGCACTTCCACTGCTTGAACCTTCTTCAAACTTGTTGTTGGGCGTGGCCCAAGTAGGCACAATTTTGATAAAGACACAATTTTGGGAGCTGCGTAGCTTTGCGCTACGAAGTCAGAGGACATTGTTTGGGAGCGCCCAGCTCGGAGTGCATATGCAGTTTTGGCGCAACAATGCTGGTGCGCAGTGTCTGCGCAACAACTATTTTTGGTAAAAGAGTATAAAGGAAGGTCGAGTTGAGTAAGTGACCTATTTTGGGTAAGAAGCAGAATGGAGAAAGAGGAAAGCGACCTGTAAAAGAGAGTGGCGGAAAGTAGTTAAGGAGTTAGGCCACTAACTCGATGATGACAGGAAGGCTATGCCACTAACTCGATGATGAAAGGCAGTCTAAAGGAAGGTTTAAGGATCTCTTGTCGAAATATGGGAGCGCTAACACTGGGATGTTGACAGGTGGTTTGGTAGAGTGCTATCGCAACATCTCCGATGCTGCAACAAGGCAAAAGATGACGCGAATGGCAAGGAGCGGAAGATTAGTTATGTATTTTGGGTCATTTTTACTGTGGAATGCGGGTTTTTGGTCATTTGGACCACATATTATGTAATCTTGAGTTAGTTATATCGCAGAATGCGGGTTTTTGGTCGGTTTTGTACCAAGTTAGTTAGATATTGGGTCACTTGTCTGAATTTCGGTTAGGAAATTGTTAGTAAGTGGACAAGCATTGTAATGTCGGAAGCCTATATATAGATAAGAGTCGTAGGTATTAAAGAGGGGAAGAGAGGCGGAAGGAGATAGGAGTGGAATCACGCTGAAGATAAGCGCATGTTTTTGGGTATTTCTGTGCATCTGTAATGTATTGCCGAGACTTGATCTTGAGGAGATATTGTATCTAAGGTTTTGCGGTAATGATATGATATGATGAAACTATTTTGGTGCAACACCTGGGTTCTTTCTATTATTTGTGGTAGTACAATGTCACACTTCATGAATAATGCTATGTTTCCTTGATGCAATGTTGCTTTATTGTTATTACTGCGATGATAATGAATGTCACGATTGAATAATGCATTACGAATACATGTCAAATGTTTGAAAGTCTGGTTTAGTGTTGTGATATAGTTAGTTCATGTAGCTGCAACTCTCCTCCTTCCTCGGTGGAAACATGGTTCCGTCTGCTCTTCCTGGATGCCTCGGGTGAGACCTCATCTACTCTGCAGGTGTTGCTAGGTGGGATAAAACCTGCCTGGGCCAGTGCCCAAGGAGACTGCGGCATGTGTCGATAGTGAAGTGGAACCTCTGTCGACTGGAGTCGCATTGGTCAACAAATGGTTTCGTTGCTGGGACCGTGTGAAGAGTGAAAGGAGGACATGTTGTGGCACCCGACAAAGTCGGAGAAATAGAGATGGTTTGATCAAAAGTTGCGGGATTTTGCTGAAGAAGAAAACCGCAACATGCGACTGATAGTAGATCACTGGGTGGGAAGGTATATTCACGACGGTTCGCAAGAATGGTTTTTCTGTGAATTCCCAGTCATTCTGTACGAGTGGTTATCCAAGCTGACCTTTCAGAAGAGGAATTTCCAGGGTGGTGAGCCGACGTCTTGGACCCCGAAAATTATTCAGGAGCTGCAGGAAGTCGATAACAAGGCATCGCGAGATGTTGAAGTTTGGATCGATAGCATCTTGGAGGGATATATCACTGAATTTGTGGTTGACACGTAGAAATCCTATAGTGAAGCTGAAAGATATTTCTTCTGCAGATTAAGGGGAAGGTTTCTGCTGTCGCTCCAACTATCGATTAAGATGCTAATCTGCGAGATGGGTATATTGAAGATGCATCTTGACGAATAGACATCCTGGTGGGCAGAGGGTGTGGGTACCACGACTGTTGGGGAATGGTACATGGAACGGTAAGGGGTAGATGGGTGCAGAACATGAGGAGATTGTGAGCAAAGCCGAGGAAGAAAGTGGTCTTACAAGAGGAGGAGCAAGGTTTCGACGGGAGAAGAGGCAGAGGATAGGAGAAGGTCCTGCTGCAATCGAACCACAAAACCGTGAAGGAAGACCACACCGGACGAAGTGACCTCACAGTCCTGACAGGGATGACCAGGATACACCCAGGATAGAGGTAGGACTAAACCCCGACACCAACGTACCCACACCTCCGCTTACTATCTCACAAACAACAAGAAATACCACTTCGACATCCCCAAGTTCGTCAATTCCACAGAAGTTAATTGGTAGCAGCACAGTGAAAGGAGGAAGGAATCCTAGAATGGAGGGCGATGATGCTAAGTTACCATTGTTCCACGGAAGTGTGATAGAAAACCCAGAATAGTACTGGTTTTTGTGTGAAGTGGTCTGGACCATGAAACAGATCATTGATCCTGATGCTAAGAAAGGACAGTTAGCCACGACTCTGCGAGGTCATGCATTAGATTGGTTCATGAAGTTTGTTCTAGTCCCTACGGGAGCCCTAGAGAAGTCACTGGATGAGATTCGGGATGGGCTGATTGCTGAATTTAGACGGCCCAAGTTCGAAGCTCAATACATCACAGAATTGAAGGAAATTAAGCAGTATCCCAATGAGACAGTATGGGATTTCGATCAACGATTCAAGACGCTGATGGAAAAAGTTAGTTTCGATATGAGTTCCATCCAACATAAAGAGTGGTTCATTGCGGCATTGCTCCTGCATATTCGGCTGTCGCTGATTCAACAAAACATTTCGACGCCCAGCGAAGCTCTGGAGATTGCAGTGCGATTAGAGGCGTCACCAATTGGAGATAATGCAGCCGGGATGTCGCAGATACATACACATCTTGCTAAATTGACTATACAGTTGTAAGATTTGAGGAAGAGCAAGGAACAATGCGATGAAGTATGGTGCACGTGATGCCAAGGAGAAGGGCATACGAAGGACAATTGCCAGGATTTCCGCAATTATTTGGTGTCAGGTGTTCCAAACCTGTTGAATGGTGGTAGCATGCCGTGGTGTCGCATTTTCCAGGTGTATGGGCACAGTCATGACAATTGCCCTTATATGCAGAAAATGGTTATAACCTCGAGAAATCCCTATTGCACATTTTGCAAATCGGTGGGTCACGATGACAAAGATTGCCATGCATATGGGTTGCTACAAGAAAGAATGTGTGATGCATTCTACATCAAGGACGATCAGTGTGCCGTACAACAACCCCAAATACAACCATAGGTAGTCCAACCACTACCTCAACTGTAGATGTAGTTTGTACTGCAACAACAACTGCAGTAGTTTGTGCCGCAATATGCTCCTATGCAAATGGATCCACAATAGCAACAGTATGTCCAACAAACATAGTATGTACCACAGGGGAAGGCATGCAACAGAATCCTATGCAGCCGCAGTACCAACAATAGGGTGGATTTTGAGGAGGATACCGAGGTAGACGCGGTGGAGGATTTGGTCGAGGAGGAGGACGAGGTGGTCGTGGACCTATCCAATGCTATCACTGTGCGGTGTGGGGGCATTATCAGCGTGAATTTACACTACTATAGAATCAGTGTACGTCTGGTTTTTTAATGATCATAAAGTTGAGAATTGTCCACAGTTGATTGCACGATGGCAAGCTGGAAACACCCCGCAGATATAGAATCAGACCCAGCCGCATCAACCAGCCCAGAACCACGTACAACAACCAGTCCAGAACCAAGTACAGCAACCAACACAGAACCAACCCCCACTACTGAATCAAAATGCAAATCCAAATGGGAACCCGCAGGGGAATCTGCAGCAGACTCATATGCAGGGTGCAAATATTGCGACAATTTCTGTGGAACCGTGACCACAAGATGCTTCGGTGGTTGTTGTAACTCATGAAGGAAAAACGACTGGGGAAGATAGCTTGCGACTGATGATTCAGTTGGCAGGCCAGAAGATGGTATCATTTGACATCGATGCTGAATGGGAGGCAATCCTTTAGATGCGGCGCACCTTGGAGAAAGACCGCGACAAGGCTATTGTTTGCGATATGCCACTTGTTTTTGACACTGCATCAGAGGGCGGTCCGTCGACACCATCAGGAACATTGCAAAGCTTTCTGGAGAGTTGTCTGTTATTGGCCTGGGATCCGGCCTCTCTTGTTGAGATTGAGGGATGGTTGCAGTGCTTTTCGAAAGGATGGCAGGAGTCCGCAGTAAACTCTCTATAGTGACGAAAGACTAGCAAGGAGATGAGAATGAACCTCCAGATTGGTGACTATGATGTCGATTCAGTTATTCTTGATCTTGGTTCAGATGTTAACATCTTAACCAAGCAAGCGTGGCAGAAGATGGGGAGTCCCCCATTGAGTTGGTCTCCTGTGCAGCTCCGGTTGGCTAACTATGCGAAAGTGACACCCATTGGGTGAGTTTCACGGCTAACGGTCGATATTGAGGGTATGAAGACTTATGCTGACTTCGATGTCATTGAAGTGGTTGAGGGAGGAAGCTCTTATCCTGCGCTATTAGGGATTGGATGGGCTAACGATAGTGGAGCTGTAATCAACTTCAAGAAGCGCATGATGACCTTTAAGAATCATGATTTCAGAGTTATAGCCCCGTTAGATCCGGCTGAAGGACGTCGATACGTTGAACCTGTAAAAGATGACGATCCCACTGGATGGGACCATGCATTCAATATTTTTGAAGACTATATTCATCCCACTGCCAACGGTGAGCTGGGTTGGTGCAGCGAGAGCTCTGCATCTTCCAACTTTGATGATGCATTAGAACATTGGTAGAACCGTTTTCCCAAAGTGTCGTTACAGAAGTGTGGATTAATTACACAATCTTTATGTCGTGTTGCGACAGAAACAATCACACTACCAGTCTATGAGGGGTTTCCTGGATTAAACAAGTTTTTGACAGAATTTGAAGAACAGGTCTCAGAACCACAACAGTTGCTAGCATTGGAGGAAGCACTGAAGGCTACTCCAGCACACTGGTGGGCGACACACAAGAAAGCTCTTGATGGTTGGTCACAGTGTCAAAGGTTGTTGATGGTTCGGTTCGGCGATACTGAGGTTTATAATACTGGCAAGTATGATGGCCGGAAGAACCCCAGTGATCATGTGATGGAATGCCAACTATGATGGGTAGCGTGACACAAAGATGATTGGGTCCATGATTTTATCCATACCTTAGATGAGATGCCGTGTTCATGGTATACTGCAGCTGAGTTGCGCTGAGAAATTACAACATGGGGGGAGTTGATGGTCTGTTTCACCCATACGTTCACTTTTGCGAATGCCAACCCTGACGTCAATAACGCCTTACAGCTCATCCACAATGTGGTACTTCAGGTTGTTTCGGCGGCCTACCCTGTCGACCCGCACACATACTATCAGATGTAGTCTCTTATGGAATGCTTCAACATCACTAGTGGGCCAAAGGATGAGGAAAATCCCCGGAATGTCAACATTCCTGAATCTAAAGGAAGTCGCGACATGGTCCCACCTGCTGCGCCAAGTAATCCATTCGGTCAACCATTGAAGCTTCGTAAGCTCAATATCGGCACAGAGGCCACTCCCAAGTTTGAAAATGTTGGGGACTATTGGGATGAAGAGATGATGAGTAAGGTCACTGATTTACTCCATGAGTTTCAAGACTTGTTTCCTACGATTTTTTCCGATATGAAGGGGATCCTAGGTGATTTAGGGGAGATGAGGATTCCTTTAAAACCAGATGCTAAGCCAGTCCGACAACGACCTTATCGACTGTATCCGCAACATAAGGAGAAGGTCAAGGCAGAACTCGATCGCATGTTGGATGCTAGTATTATTGAACCAGTGGAAGAGTCCGAATGGATCAGCCCTATGGTGGTGCAGGACAAGAAAACCGGTGAGGTGCGCATTTGTGTTGACTTGTGGAAGTTAAATGATGGATACTTGCACGACCCTTTTCCAACCCCGTTTACTGACAAAGTACTTGAAGGGGTGGGCGGCTAAAAAATGTACTCATTCACCGATGGGTTCTTTGGCTACCATCAGATTCACATTGCCAAAGAAGATTGCCATAAGACAACCTTCGTTACTGAATGGGGCTGCTTTTAGTACACAGTAATGCCATTTGGTTTGAAGAATGCACCTGCGATATTCTCCCAGGTCGTTGTTGCTGAATTTAAAGACTTTATTTATAAATTTTTGCAAGTATACATGGATGATTGGACAGTTTACGGGTTGATTCGCGATCATCTGGCCAATCTGCGGTTAATGCTTGAGTGCTACTGACAACACCAGATATCGTTGACCTTGAAGAAATGTATTTTTTGTGCACCATTTGGGATATTATTGGGTCATATTGTGTGTAAGCAAGGGTTGTTGGTCGATTCAGCTAAGCTACTTCTTTTTCAGGAGTTTGATTTTGAATTCATTGTGAAGTCAGGATGATTGAATTCCGGTCCTGATCATCTATCATGGATTGATACAGGGGAGGAACCCACCAGGATCGACGACGGGTTGCAGGATGCACAACTATTTAAGGTTGAAGTTGCTGATGACTATTTTGATGACATCCTCCAGTTTCTAACAACAGGTACTGCACCAGATGAGTTCACTACCAGTCAGAAGAAGCAATTGGAAGTCAAGGCTGCAGACTTCTAGCTAATTGCAGGAGAGTTGTATAAAATGGGTGGTGATGAGATATTGCACAGATGTGTCTTGCTGCATGAGAAAGCACCGATACTAGCTAAAGCACATGGAGGAGTAGCAGGAGGACACTATGGAGGTCAGGCGACGACTAGGAAGGTGTTGCGTGCGGGGATGTGGTGGCCTACCCTGCATAATGATGCGACATACTATGTGCGGTCCTACGATGTTTGTCAGCAGACTGGAAAACTGTCCCGCTGCGATGAGATGCCGCTGATGCCTCAAATAGCATTACAACCGTTCAACAAATGGGCCTTGGATTTTGTAGGGCCAATCAATCCACTAGGGAAACGCATGGGTGCGCGGTATATTGTCACAATGACAGAGTATTTGACCCGATGGGCCAAGGCGGCACCTATAGTTGATTGTTTCGCGGCTACGGCGGCGCGATTTTTGTTTGATAACATTATCATTCGCTTTGGCTGCCCCAAGATATTGCAGAGTGATCAAGGAAGCCACTTTCTTAATCGCACCATCACCTCATTGACGAAGGAATTGCAGATACAACATAAGATGAGTTCACCTTATCATCCACAGGCGAATGGCACAGTGGAGGATTTTAACAAAGTATTGGAGCATGCGTTGACAAAGGTGTGTAATGCGAACCGCGACGACTGGGATCTCAAAATCCCAGCAGTATTGTCGGCCTATTGCACCACATGTAAATGAATGATAGGTCAGACACCATTTAAGTTGGTGTATGGACAAGAAGCGATTATGCCCATGGAGTATATTGTTCTGAGTCTACCAATTGCGGCTGCCACGAGCATGGATGATGTCGCAGCATTGGATGAACGTCTGGCGCAATTGGTGCAGCTGGAAGAAGATCGTTTCATCGCTGGGTTCCACCAAGGGGTTGAGAAGGATGGACAAAAGGCATGGCATGATTGCCACATAAAAAATAAACAGTTTCAGCAGGGCGACTTGGTGCTGTTGTATGACAACAAGTTTATGAAACATCTCGGAAAGTTACATATGCATTGGCTTGGTCCCTATCGCATCAATAATATTACTTCCAGAGGAGCGGTTCAGTTGCAGCAGTTGGACGGGGCGATGCTCCCCAGGCTGGTAAATGGTCATAGGTTGAAGCGCTATCGCACGGTCTTAGAACGTCGCGATGCTTGAGTCGCATCAAAAAAAAAAAATATGATGATGATATGTTGGCAGATGATTGGTGGCCGGATGTCACCCCACCATGGACGGAATGCAGAAGCAAGGGGGATTCTGCTACAAGGTTGGAGTTGTTAGCAACACCTGCGAATGTTGTGCTTAGGTCACATCCACAATCATGACAACGATGGGACTTTTTCCTACTTTAACGGCTATGCTCGTTAATTGGGTCGATCGTGACAGATGACAACCTAGTTGGACTTAGGGATGCACCGAGGTAGTATGGCCGATTGTACTTACCAATATGGTCCACATGGTTGGCACGAAGTATCCACCATGCCCGCATGGCCCAAGCAATGCTTCGCACGTTTCTACATGAAGGGAACCAGGCAAAGGTACGATTCATCCACCATTAGGATAATCGACACACAATGACTTATGATTATTCTGGGGTGTGAGCCGGTGGTGCAACGGCTTGTTGAAGCCGATGTATGACAGAGTGCGCCATATAAATAGAGGACCAGCGGACAGTAAGCACACAGAGATTTTTTTAGTTAAGATGGGTTATGCTACGCAAGGGTTTGGCATTTTGTTAAGTTAGGAATTCCAAGGAGGCTGTGGAAATGATCCATTTAATTTCATGTGGTAGCACACCAAGTGCGTTGAGGGCCCGAATGACGAGTGTGCATGAGCGCCTGGAGCAGGCTATGCCTCGGACACCCCGGGGTTACAAGCATGAAGTTTTGTCTGAGATGTCTAGGAAGTTGGTGATGGTTCAAAGTCTTGTGGTCCCGATGACCACACAAACGAAGGGGGTCATCACCCCCAAGTCCCTGTGACTTGTGCTTACCGGTGCGAAACAAATGTACTAGAGTCGTTGGTCTGGTTCTCACCTCGACGTTGTTCATAAAATTCTTCTCAGTCTGCACCAGATTCCTTGAGACTGGAGGATGAGTTTGAGAGGTACATGACAGCAAGTCGGGCGATGACCACTTTCAGGTTAGAAGTACATGACAATCAGTGTAGCAGAAGGAGCAGAACAACACCGCGTGATCCAGATAGCAGGAATAGTTGCAGAAACATAGTTTAGTCCGAATGCACCATGTCCAACAGTTGACGTGGCTCGAGGGTGAGCCACAAGATTGTGTTGGGGGCCTGTTGGCAAGCGGTTTGGTAGAGTGTTATCGCAGCATCTCCGATGCTGCAACAAGGAAAAAGATGGCGTGAATGGCAAGTAGCGGAAGATTAGTTATGTATTTTGGGTCAATTATACCGCGGAATGTGGGGTTTTGGTCATTTGGACCACATATTATGTAATCTTGAGTCATTTATACCGCAGAATGTGGGTTTTTTGTCGGTTTTGTACCAAGTTAGTTTGATATTGGGTCACTTGTCCAGATTACGATTAGGAAATTGTTAGTAAGTGGACAAGCATTGTAATGGCAGAAGCCTATATATAGATAAGAGTTGTAGGTATTAAAGAGGGGAAGAGAGGCGGAATGAGATAGGAGTGGAATCAAGGTGAAGATAAGCGCATGTTTTTGGGTATTTTTGTGCATCTGTAATGTAATGCAGAGACTTGATCTTGAGGATATATTGTATCTAAGGTTTTGCGGTAATGATATGATATGATGAAACTGTTTTGGTGCAACCCCTGGGTTCTTTTTGTTATTTGTGGTAGTACAATGTCACACTTCATGAAGAATGCTATGTTTCCTTGATGCAATGTTGCTTTACTGTTATTACTGCGATGATAATGAATGCTTCGATTGAATAATTCATTACGAATACATATTAAATGTTTGAAATTCCAGTTTAGTGTTGCGATAGAGTTATTTCATGTAGCCGCAACCCTCCTCCTTCCTCGACGGAAACATGGTTCCGTCTACTCTTCCTGGATGCCTCAGGTGAGACCTCATCTGCTCTGCAGGTGTTGCTGGGTGGGATAAAACCTGCCTGGGCCAGTGCTCAGGGAGACTACGGCATGTGTCGACAGTGAAGTGGAACCCCTGTCGACTGGATTCGTGTTGGTCAACATGGGCTCTCAGTGAACTTTTCCTTCAACTTGTTGAAAGCTCGTTGGGCTACTTTTGTCCACTTGAATTTTCCCTTTTTCATGCACTCTATCAATGGTGCGCAAATACGACTGAATCCCATGATGAACTTCCTTTAGAAATTTTAAAGTCCATGGAAAATCCTCACTCCAGTCGCGCTTATCGGTTCAAACCAATCCAATATTGCCTTCACCTTTTCTGGTTCCATCACTAACCCTTTACTCGAGATTATGAATCCCAAGTATACCAGTTCTTCCTCCATGAAAAAACACTTTTGTAGATTCACCATCAGCTTCTCTTCCTACAACTTCTGCAATACTTGTCAAATGTTTTCCAAGTGTTCTATCTTGGTTTGACTGAAAATCAGAATGTCATCTAGGTAGACTATGACAAAATTTCCCAAAAATGCCTTGAGTACCTCATTCATCAATTGCATGAATGTACTGGGTGCATTAGTCAATCCAAATGGCATGACTAACCACTCATACAACCCTTCCTTCGTCTTGAATGCTTTTTTCCATTCATCTCCTTCTCTAACCTAAATTTGGTGAAAATCGCTCTTCAGGTCTATTTTTGTGAAGTACTTCGCTCCACTCAAACAATCCATCAAGTCATCCATTCTCTCCAATGGAAACCGCTACTTGATCGTGATCTTTTTTATAGCTCTGGAGTCTGTACAAATTCTCCATTCTCCACCTTTCTTCGACACTAATACGGATGGTACCCCGAACGGAATCAGACTTTCTCTGATCAATCCTCAGTCCAACAAATCCTAGACCTGTCGATTGAGTTCTTGAACTTCTATTGGAATCATCCCATGTGGTGCTTTGTTTGGAAAAAATGACCCTGGAATCAATTCGATCTGATGGGATATGCTTCTCGTCGGAAGAGCTATGAGGAGAACAACGCTGCAATGTGGCCAGTCTACGAAGATCCGGTAAAGCAGAGTGTTGGACGAAAGGCGAAACATATTTCGGTAGACCATCGGTGGTCTATTTTTGGTAAAGATGCTCCATGATTTCCAGGCGATGGGTAAGGAGCAATGTGGAAGGAAAGCAACTGGTTGCACATGTGAAAGAACGACTACGCACACTAGTCGCATAAGGCCATTAGAGGAATAATGACTCGGTGAAAGCGACCTGTTGGCGTGCGCGGAACAAGGAGGTTGATAGCAACGTGAGCATGCAATGAGGGTGGCCACGATGGAAGATTCGCTACCAGAAGCCTACAAGTCTAGTTAGCTGAAAATCGTGATGGTTTTGTAAACCTTAGGGTTTTTGCCTGCAGATTGTAGAGACATGACCTACGGGCATGATCTATAAATAAGGCATATTTTGTAAGGTAAAGGGTTACTCTTCAATGTTATAGTTTTCATTATTGACTGAATAGATCTCTATTGAGAGACATTTTGTAAAGGCCCTACAAGCTATGTGCACAGAGGCCTATTGAGAGAGAAGAAAGTCTGCAGATGAGTGCGCAGGCTGGAACTGTTGTACCCTTACCAAAGACTAATACAACAACAATTCCTGTGGATGTAGCTCCCATCCTGGGGGTGAACCATGTTAAATCTTGCTCAATGTGATTGTTTATGTGTTTTTACACTTGTCTGTTTGCTTACAAATGAATGCTTGAGTTCTCATTTATCAGTTGATATGTTAATGCTTTTATATGTATTCTCCATGGGGAATGGAAGGGAATAATAAGTATTACATGAATGGATGAATGTTGAATGCACAGTATGTTCGAGTTAACGAATGCATAAGTCACTTAGATAGCATTCAAGTTGGAGAGTTTACGCCGTGCGACTCCCTTGAAGTGCAACACCGGGTGTGTGCAGAGTTGTGTATTTCATTCCATTACATAAGTCATAAGATTAAATAACCTAAGGAAGTATATGAATGAATAAGTACTAAGTAAAGCCTTCACAAGAAGTTAAGTCTGAAGAGGAAGCATATAAGTCAGTTGCGCTATCCTGTTAGTTGAATCCTACTCGCACCGCCCAGTCCTCGGATGCGCTGGTTGTGCAAGCATCTTAGCTTGTAGAAGTGTTGACCATGACACAAGCTATCGTTGCATAGTCTTCAGTCCGCAGTGCGAGCCCGTAGCACGTTGCACAATAGTCTCGTCCGAACAAATCATCACATAGCTGTGGAAACTTGATTCCGCAACACCCCCATAGTTCCACCTCGGGTGAGACCTTAATCTATTCGCAGGCTGTTACGGAAAGGGCCGGTGGAAAGGGGTTTTGTTGGTTCCTTGAAACCGAGAAGAACCTGGGTCTACATTGGAAACATCTAGAACAGTTATATAAGCCAACAAATGGTTCCATTACCGTGCTAAGAATCCGTGATGAGTTGAAGTCGTGATGTCCGACGAAGAAGAAGCTTTGTTGTGTATTGACTTTTGGCATCCAGACAAGAAAGAAATCTAGGCTTGGTGTGACAAGACAGAGAGATACTTCGCAAGAAAAGAGAATAGACACCCACATCTCTCTGACATCCAGTGGTTGAACAAATACCTGTGGAAAGATGTTCATGAAGTTTTATGGGCGTCTTTTGGAAACGAGCTACACGAGTGGTTGTTAAGGCTAGCAGAACAAAGAAACTGTACACCATGAGACGTACCGACCAAGTGGACACCAGAGCTTATTGAAAGGCTCAAAGCAGTAGATAGCCCATTCACAAGAGGAGTCGACTTCTAGGTTGACAGTACGCTACAGAGCTTTGTGATGTAGTTCGTTGTGGACATGCTAAAGTCCTACAGTGCAGCCGAAAGAGAGTTTTTCAAGGGATTCAGAGGTAAGTACTTGAACAACCTTAGCTTATACATTAAAATGCTTTTATTTGAGAAAGTCATTTTTAGAATGCAGTGAAATTTGTGAATCTGTAATTGTCAATAGCATTTTTAGTGAGTTTGACGAAGAGACACATAATCTAAGAATTGGGAAAAGATATAAATATACACCTAAGAAACATTCCAGTGGACATGGACTCCACATAAACGTTGATTCAAAAGCTGAACCTGATAGCCTATTACTCCTTAGAATCCACTGCTTGTGAACACCGTGCCTTCCATCGAGCAGAACCCCCCTATCGCGAATATCCCTAGCAATCAGACCATTCCACGCAATACTACTTTTATTTTCTTCGCTCAGCACATTACGCATAACTCTCCACCATCTAGAAGAAGTATGACTGATGATATTAAGTTGCCAATATTCAAAGGAATGGGTCCATAAGACCCTGATCAACATTGGTTTCTATGTGAAGCCATATGGAATGTTAAACAAGTCCAGGATGATGCTGTGAAGCGACCACAACTCATCACCACCTTTAGAGACAGAGCCTTGCATTGGTTCATGAAATACTCGTAGGGACATAATAGAACCCTAGTAGAAATCAAGGCTGCACTCTTAGTAGAATTTAAGAAGTCGAAGCCAGAATCCCAGTGTATAATAGAGTTAAAAGAGATCAAGCATAAACCTAATGAGACAGTCTGGGAATTTGACCAGAAATTTAAGACACTTTTGGACCAAGTAAGCTTCGTTATAGCACCGCAACAGCACCAGGAATGGTTTATAGCTACGCTGTTGCCCCATATCAGACTGCCGTTGATGTAGCAGAAAGTGGATTCACAGGAAAAATCCCTCGAGATCGCGATGAAGTTAGAAGCTTCACCTACTGGAGAAACTAGCACTGGGATGTCGTAGATTCAAACTCAGTTGGCTACCTTTACACTACAACTACATGATATCAATAAAGAAAAGCAAAAGAGACATGAAGTCTAGTGTACAGGTTGTAAGGGAGAAGGACACACTAAGGATCATTGTCCTTTATTCCAAGATTTCCTTAACATGGGTGCACCAAACCCATTAAATCCGAACCAAAGGCCATGGTGTGAAATTTGCAGAACTAGACAACACTGGCCAGAAGACTGCTACCTAATTCAGAAATATGTAAGAACACCTAAAAACCTATATTGTAATTTCTGTAAGTCAGTTGGGCATGATGAGTCCAATTGTCACGCATATGAGCTCATGTTGGAAAGAAAGAAAGATATTGAACATATGTATGGCAGAGTATACAAAGTCCAAGAAGGGACTCCGCAAAAACAAGATAATATCCATCATGATCAGGGAGCATACAGAGGCCACAGAGGATACCGTGGGAGAGGAAGTAATAAGGACCCAGGGCAAGGACAAGGCCGAGTTTAAGTAATATGTTATAATTGTGGCCAGGAAGGTCATGTATCTAGAGACTGTACCAACCCATGCACCATGTGTAATTACTGTAAATTGTTCGATCATGTTATTGAAGACTGCCTAGTGTTAGAGGCATAAATGCATAAAATAAAGCGCCAAGATGCGTCGAACCCAAACATTCAGTTGATCGCATCATAGAAGAGACCTGTGGATCCAAGTATCAATGTAGTGACACAAAGTGGCACTATGACAGGAAGAGATAGAGGAGCAAAAGCTTCGACTTCTGGAGACTTTAACACTAAGTAGACTCCTCTTGAAACAATATGGATAAGAAAATCTTATGGGAAAGCACCTGCTTTCAACTTGGAGAAAAATAGAGAAGCCTTGGAAGAAGCACGAGATATCTTCAAAGAGTCAGCACCCAGGTCGCCAAGGATCCCGTTGCGCAATGAAATACTGCATATAGAAGATATGCCGACTTCTTATGACAAAACAAGCCGTGCAGTAGAGATAGGAACCTCTGTTGCGCAGTTCATAAGGAGCTGCATGAAGTTGCTAAAGAGCCTAGATGCTATCGCAGAATTGCAGAAACTGTTAAACCAGCATGAGCCATAGAACGAGACAGAGACTACCGATAGTGCAATTCACCAGATCAATAAACACAAAAGATGTTGGCTCAAAACCAGTCGACAGGGGTTCCCATCGCTGTCGACGTGGACCTATTGCGATCTCCCTGAGCACCAGCCCAGACGGGTTTTACCCCATCCAGCAACACCTGCAGAGCAGATGAGGTCTCACCTGAGGTGTTCAAGGAAGAGTAGACGGAACCATGTTTCCGCCAAATGAAGGAGATGTTTTCAACGACAATTACTCAAGATATCGTGACTTTCAAAGATAGATACATACATTTAGATTTAACATCCTTCATATTGATAGCATCATTCAACAAGATCTTTCATCGCAACAAGTATAACATCTAAAGCATTAGCTGCAACAAGAAAACATAGCATTATTCGTGAATCGCAACATGCATTACCATAAAAGATACTTAGGGAATTTCTCCAAATAGTTTCGTCATGTCATATTACTTCAGCAAAACCCTGATACAATATCTCCACAAAACACAGACCTCACAGATAATTCTTGATCACAACTACAAATGCATATCAGCTCAAGCTCTAGATCAAGGTATCCAACCTATATGACTCTATGACTATAAATAGGCTTCTGCCTTTATGATGTTTGTCCACTTATTAACAACTTCCTAACCGACACTCCAGACAAATGACCCAAAATCTAACTGACGCGGTCCCAATGACCCAAAAACCTGCATACTGCGGTACAAATTGTAGCTAGGGTTTTCACCCTAGCTTGTGCAAATGAGCACCTACTCGGGAGAAGGGACTCCTTAGTAGAAGTTCAGAAAAATGGTGAAATATGACAGTACAGTAAAATAAAATTAAACTAACATGAGCATGAACATAAATAACAAAACATGAAAATATGGTGAAGATCTCTCTTTTTGTATTAAAAATTACCTTAGATGTAGAGGCTGGTGGAGCCTTTGCAGTAGTCCAAGAGGGTTGCTTCCAAGCTCCAGTGTTGTTCCTTCTCCTTATTCCAAAGATGTTTTGGAAATGGGGCCAAAAGGGTTCTCAAGAATTAGATCCAAGTGGAGAGATAGGGTTTCAAGGGAATTTTCAGAAGCGTAAGGATAGGGATGATTGTGGATGAAAAATGGGGAGCCTCCATCACCTATTTATAGGATTTTAGTGGTGGAGTGCTGACCCATGGTTTTTGGCACCATATGGTTTAGGTCAGTTGTATAGGGTTTTTGCTTCCTTTTTTTCCTCTTTTTCCTCTTTTTTGTATTTTTTATTCCCTTTTTAGAGGGTTTTTGCTATTTTTGGAGGAATTTACATTATTTTGGGGGGGAAAATGGGCTTTTTGGCCTTTTGGAGGCTTTTTAAGGTTTTGGAGGCAAATATGGTAGGAAATATGGAGAAATGAGTCATGTAATGAGGGAGATGAGGTAGTGAGCACTTTTTGAATGTTAACAGATTGCCTCTTGATGTGTGAGGGAAGGAGCTCATGGTATGGCCGATAGACATCATAAGTCTTTTATGGTTTTCCTGGGATGTGGAGAGAATAAGAAACGAACTAGAGCCCGAAACAACAGTCCCAAATAAACTGCAAAAACTGAAAGTACATGACCTCAATAATGAATGAGGAATAATTTGAACATATGGACGAGGCGGGCATTCCCATGCTCATATCAAGATATAGAACAATAACAAGGGGGTCCAAAAAATGGGGACCTGAAATATACATGGCCTCAAATGAGGAAGAATCTTAATATACAGACGAGGCGATGATACCCATGCTCGTATCTAGATATATATATATATAATAACAATGAGGCCCAAAAATGGGGGCTTGAAGGATACATGGAGAACCACTCTGTACATCATAAGGGTCCATAGGGGACACAAATCTGGGACATACTGCTGGGCTAACCATGTCTGAGCTGAAGAATTGATACACTGGAATAACAACAATGCTGTTGAGTGTGGTACCAGAGGAATTGATGAGCTGCTGGATCATAGTGACGAGGGCATAGCTTCAATGGTACACTGATCTGGAACTAAACTGGGTACTCGAGGAAGCATATAACTGGATGGTTTCTGAATACAATCGCCAATGCAACCCGGACATCCATGGGAAAATATAACTGGGCATTCCAAAGTGACTCACCAATGTGCTAGAGTCGGGGGAAATCCAGGGTCTTCGACCAATAACTGAAGGGATATATACCCTGCGCGATTCTCAACGATGCGATCAAGGTGTTGAAGTCGAGCATGTGAGAAACAACCACTCAGAGAGGCACTGATGACTCCTCTCAAAATGGTCTGTAGGCACTCACCACAGATGGTGATGAGTCCAAGGCGCAGGGACCTCTGGGTCTATCCTCTGGAATAGATGGGCTGTCGTTGACAGAGGGAGACCTGCAACTAGCAAGGCAATGATGTTTCCTTGATAGGAGCACGAGGTGGAGAAATGAAGTGTAAGAGTACTGATGGTAGGACTGACATACTGTGGGGGATAACTGGGCAAGTAGAGTGGGTGGAATCAAACTTCCTTTGTTCAGAGTATGATGGCGGGGATGATCGGGCAACAAATGAAACTGACTGGTGGGAAAGGGATCATAGATGTAATGGATCAAGGATAGTGACTGGGATGAGTGATACTCAAGCTGGTGTAAGATGGCAGGAGACTGCAGAATATTCTGAACAAAGGTGACCTTATTGGGGGTGCTGTCGAGATGATCAATCATAGTGACAAGAGGCACGGGGGGGGACTTCGTTATGGTGTAGGGAGCTGGATGAAGTGTGCTCAAAATGGTACTATCGTGTGGATTTATACGAGCCCAGGATAGTTCATGCTCGTGATTGCTTTCAATTTTAAGGAGTCTGAAAGCGATAAGAAGACTTTGAAATAATGGAATGGTACCGTCGTGTGGATTTGTATGAGGCAGGACGGTGCATGCTCGTGGTTGCTTTCAATTTTAGAGAGTCTGAAAGAAAATAAGAAGACTCCAGGGGGGTGCTTTTTCGTGTGTTAGTCTCCAAGGCCCGAAGAAGCATAAAAGGATGCAAGGAAGAACTCTTCTAGCTGGTGTGACTAGAGTATTCCTTTTTTGTAATTAGTCTACTAGGTCCGGAAAAGGGTTAAACTTATGCTAGATAGATGCCCTGTCAGGTACTTTAACGAGCATGAAAGGAAACAAGATTGCTCGGCGATCTTTTCATTGTTTTAGGAGTCAGAAAAGAGCTTAATAGAAACTCCCTAAGTGCCTTTTTCGTAAAGGACTTTTTCGGCCCGAAAAAGGGATAAAATTATACTAAACAAAAGGAATGGCCAGGCATGGAGGAAGCACGGGGGGTTCACTAGTGAGGCAATATTATATCACGTCCATTCATATTGGGGGTTTGAATACTCTTAAAAACCTCAAAAATATATTGCCTCGTATTAAGGGGTCAAGGGGGGTTTTTAATTTCACATAGTAATATAAATATTGGGGGTTATTTTATTTGGGTGGGCTGAGGAATAACCTCAAAATCGTGGGATGGATTCATACCTCCAAATAATGGGATCAATTCATACCCACCTAAAACTTAAGAACTCTCCATTTTTATTTGATATTTCTTATGATCCTAAGTTTTGCATAAATATGATAATATTGTACCAATGATAATATCGATGGAAGTCTCTTCGGATTATTGGCCTTGATCCATACTCATTTAATTGCTTATTTAGGTTCAGAATGAATACTCGGAATTTACACAGATCTCATGATTTTCATCTTGAGATCTGAGATGAAAATCATGAGATATATGGAAATTTTGAGTATTCATTCTGAAGCCAATCACCACAGAAACCTAGCAACAGAGCTTATTTAGGATTGGTTTGAATTGATACATTACATTGTTTTGCATATTTAAGTGAAGAGATGTAGGTAATTGGGAGTTTCGGAGTTGAACAATTGTATTTTATTTTTGTAGGCATTCGAGTAAAAGATCTAACTCTTCATTTTTTAGGTTAGGGTTTAGGTGGGTATTGAGATTCAATCAAACCTTGCTCCATTAAAACCAAGAAAAGTGAGATCAATCTTTCTTGGCTCACTCGAACCAAGAAAATTTATATCAATCTTTATTGACCAATTATTTCTTTCAACCTTTTGTATTCTTCTTTAATATTTTCACATTGCCAGTTAGGAATAGTTGTTATATTGAGTTATATTTGTAACATTCATAATTGTAATTTCAATTCTTATAATATCCAAGGCATACATCTTAATATTGTATTGGAACTAATGTGAACATAGGTGAAAATATAAATCCTGATTTACATACCCAATGTGTTATCGTCACCATGAAATGGTATCATATAAGTTTCTCCATCTATGTATCTTTATAACTATTGCATGCTTGAAACCTAATAATGGAGATTTTTCTCTCTCCTATAAAAAAACACTAGATATAACCCAAGAAAAGGTAACTAAATGTTGTTAATTTCCTTATGGCAGGAATAAATGTAGAGGAAGTTGAGGAAATTCATTGCATCTTGTGAATGATCCAAATCCAAGCTATGCACACGATCATATGGTGTTATTGAAAAGTAAGAGGAATTTTGCTATGTTCATTTGGGTTCAAACATCAATGATGTTTGTTTTGATAGGAAGGTAGGGGAGTCCATCCATGAAAGGGTTTCAATTTTGAATTTTTATGGAGTTTAATTTATTAAGATTATAGAAAACATGAGCTCTTTATGTCTATACTTATATTTACATGATATAAAATTGGTAGATTGGCAGACTATGGTGTGAAACATTTGCAATTCTACTCTTTTCTAAGCATTGCACTATCTATTGGACTATCAACTTTTTACATTCTTTGTTATGTTGATCTCTTGAATGGGTTTCCTTTTACGCATTTTCCTTCCCAATACTATTTCATTGTGTCTTCCACTATCCAACGCTACAAATTGATCAGTCACCCCTGCAATCCTAGTTGGATCATTATTAGCATTATCTTATTATTTTATTTAGCATCATGTTTTCTTATACTAAGATTTGTTAGGGATCCTATTTGTTACAACTTGATAATATGATATAAAGGGGGTATTAAAAATGGGTTGATAAAAATAGATACATACAATGTCTGATGAAACTAGGGGTTTTCTTAATTGGAAATGCATATTGGGAGGGGGGTTCAACAATAAACGTTTATGAGGAATTTTCTAATATTTAGTAAAATTAAGGATATTCTTTAATATCATGCACCACGGCATCCAGGGCAGGCGTGTGGACCAGATGGTATGTATCTACTTGCTTGATTGTTTTATGTCAGACTTTGTGTATGTTTCGGGTTGATAGATGTATATGCAGGTACTAACTATGTATGATCTGTAGATGTTGGACCGCAGCCACCACTGGGGCATATAAACCGCAGGGGGCATGTGGCTATACCAGCTCTGCCAGGTTGAGGGGAGGTGTGTCGACGGGACGCAGAGGGGACTCTGGAGTCCTTACAGGTGCTTCTAGATCGTTTGCTGGTTGGAGCGACCGAGGAGGGGTGGCAGGACCTGGATCAGGAGGTGATCCAGGATTGTCTCGTGGCTCCACGGGATTTCCGATCGATCGCGATTCGGGTGGCCATATTGGTGGAGAGGGGTCGGGCACATGATCTGGCAAGGGACGAGGAGCTGCCAGAGGAGGAGCGGGGTGAGGACTCGGAGGCGGCCGATGTAGGTAGCGATGGAGGGTATGACTCTCAGTAGGGAGTACAGAGGACTCCCCCCGATGTGTGATGGACACTCGGGTTTTTTTGTAGCGTGCAGCTTGTATTTAGTGAGGCTTGTCGATGTATATATATTTTTTGTATAGTTGAGTATGGAGGTGCTCAGGACATGTGGATAACATTGACGTTTATTTTTTGATATATATATGCACATGGATGCATCTTTTGCGATTATGATTTAGTGTACGCACGTGGATGCGCTTGTGGTTTGTTATATATTTGTATTGCACGTGGATGCAAGTAGTGTAGGATGATGGGCACGTGGATGCCCCTTATGTATTTTGTTTTATGTATTGCACATGGATGCAACATTATGTATGTAGGATAGGAAAGTGGATGCCCCTTGTTGTAAATACAATCTTTTTGGGATTTTAATATGTTTTTTGATGGGATGATATGGCGTGATGATGCATGATGATGGTTTACATGGTGTGATTGATAATGCAGGGAAAAGCATGTGATACCAATTGGACTTATGCCAGTCAACAGTGCATTGGAGGATGGTTTTTAAAATTTTATTAATGGCCTCTACTTGGTCGTTCCCTTGGGGGTAGTAAGCAGAGGAATACTGATGTTCGAACTTCAGTAGGGTGGATAACTTGCGCCAAATGGAATCTTCGAAGTGTGAACCATGGTCTGAGACCAACTGTTTGGGGACCCCGAATCGAGTGATAACATGGTTAAAAAAGAAACGGGAAGCGGTGTCAACTTTACAATTGAAGGTGGGCATGGCTTCAGCCCATTTGGTGAAGTAGTCGATGGTGACAATGATGTACTTATGGCCGTTGGCAGATGAGGGTTTACATTCCATGAAGGCGATGGCCCATTTACAAAAGGGACCAACGGTGATGACTGGGTGTAACGAAGTGGGTGCTGTTTGAGCCTTAGGGGAAAAAAGTTGTCAATTATGGCAATGTTTGACCACTGTGATGCTGTCGGTAAAGAGTGTGGGACAGAAGTATCTGGTGCGGATGACCTTTTGGGCGGTGGCCATTCCAGAGAAATGTCCACCGCAGGCACCGCTATGGCAGTCATTGAGGACTTGTTCGGCTTCCTCATGTGTAAGACAACGATGGAGAATCGTGTCAACCCCTCGCCGGTAAAGGACATCGCCCAAGAGGATATATCAAGAGGCTTGGTGATGGATACGACGGCGTCCATCACGATTTATGTTGGGTTGAAACTTCTGCGTGCAAAAGTATAACAAAATATCATCGTACCATGGGTCATCAGACGAGATGATGAACAAGTGATTGCTGGGTAACTCATCAGAGATTTGTGGGGATGGCAAAAGGGATGTGAGATCGGTGATGAGCTGGGAAAGCGTGAGGGCTTTAGTGCTCTTAGTGGTTGTGAAAGTGAGGTCATATTCTTGGAGGATAATTACCCATTTAGCAACGCAACCTTGCAAGAGGCGGTGGTTCAAGAGATAGACCATGGGTTGGAGTTGGCGACAATTGTGGTATGACTGAGTAAAATGTAATGTCGCAATTTTTGGACAGAAAAGACCACAGCAAGGGCTAGTATTTCCTCATACGGGTAACGTAGGGGTAGTCCAGACAAGGTATGGCTGACGTAATAAATGACATGCTCCTGGTGAGCAGCGTCTTCTTGAACAAGGACTCCGGACACAGCATGATCGGATGCCGAGACGTAAAGGATGAAGTCTTGAGAGAAATTTGGAGGGGAGATCAGAGGGGCTTGCGTGAGAGATTTCTTAAGGGCTTCGAATGCAGCTTACTCCTGGTCATCCCAAACAAAGGGTATGTGGGTACGAAACAGGCGTAAGAAACCATGAACAGTGGTGGCATAATCAGGAACGAAGCATCGGAGAAAACTAGATTTTCCCTGCAACCTCTGGATCTGCCGGAGCATACGAGGAGCGGGAAGGTCTATGATGGCTTGGAATTTTAGGGGATCAACAACGATTCCTTTATGGGAAACAATGAAACCCAACAACCGGCCTTCCGGAATGCAAAATACACACTTGAGTGGGTTCAAGCAGATTTGATATTTGTGACAACGCAGAAATATTTGCCGGAGGTCGTTAAGGTGGTCTGATCGTTCCAGGGAACGAGTTGTAAGATCGTTGAGATAGATTAACAGGATATGAACCAAGTCATGAAAACAGTAGGTCATGGCCCGCTGGAAGGTGGCACCAGCATTTTTGAGGCCGAAATGCATGACGCAATAGGCAAAGGTGCCCCATGGGGTTGTAAAGGCAGTCTTGTACTGATCTTCCTTGTGGATCTGAATCTGGTTGTATCCAAAAAAACCATCCATGAAAGATAGGACTTCATGCCCCGCACACGCATCGATGAGTTGGTCAATAAATGATGTGGGGAAGTTGTCTTTGGGATAGGCTCGGTTTAAATCGCGGAAGTTAGTACATACTCTGATGGTGCCTTGTTTCTTGTTAACAGGGACGGGGTTAGAAACCCAAGTGGTATATGCAATAGGATAAATGAATCCTGCTTTGCGAAGTTTCTCAATCTCTGCTTTAACGATGGGGAGCTTTGAGGGATGAATGGGGCGCTGTTTCTGGAAAATGGGGGGTACATCTGGCCATGTGTCAATGTGGTGTTCTATAATAGCGGGATCGAGACCAGGCATTTCGGTATAGGACTAGGCAAAGACATCATGGAACTCTTGGAAAAGTTTTTTGTACTCTCCGATATCATACTTACTGCAGGAGGCACCTAATGTAATGATTTCAAGGGCACTAGGTGGGTCGAAGATATCAATGTGGATGACGGGTGAGATGTTGGCCATGTTACCTTCCTCAAAGGCATCGGGAGCAGGAATGGGATCCGTAAACTAGTCGACTTTGGTGGCGAGGAAATCTTTGGACTTAACCACAAATTGGGTGGCTGTGGTAGAGGAGAAGTCCTCCAGGAGAAAATAGGAACGATGGTGCATATCCTCCCAGGGGTAATCCGGGGCAGTGAGAGCCTCTAGAATCTCCTCATCATTGTGGAAACTTTGAGTTGTCAAATCAGTTGACGAGGGAGTGGTAGTAGAAGAGATCATATAGATGGTATTAATCTTGCCGGATGAGGGGGATACTGGGGGGTGGATCTCCTCAATTGTGGGGGGCACCATCTCAAGGTCCAAATTATTCATCTCGTAGAGAGATGCTCTGTAATCTGGGAGATCAAGATAGTGATGTGAGTAATGGCCGTAAATACCGCATATTGCACAAGGGTGGTTGGTACGTAGTGATTTATCACGAAGCTTAGGGACTGGATCGAGTTGGACAACCGGGATGTTGGGGTCATCGTCAAGCATTTGCATGTGCTCTTGTAATGCAGGTAATTGTGGACATTAATGTGTAGGATGGCCTAACTCATCACACAACAAGCATTTAGGATAACACAAAACACGGGGGGGTTTTTAACTGTTTTGGGTGGAGGTACAGTAGTGTATGGTTGTGGGACTCTGCCCCTAGTGTTCTTGACAATGGGGGGTGGATTGGTGGATGAGGAAGGAGTAGTGACACCGAGGGGTGGTTAACTAGTAGTGGCGATGGGTTGCACTGGTTGTAGGATGACATTGGGTGTCGGTGGGGGAACAGGAGGTGAAATATACCACACGGGTAGTCCTAAGGTTAACCCGGGGAGGCTGAGAGTAGCTATAACCGAGGCGCTTACTACTCCCGAGGGAAGGAATAGGAAGGGGATTGTGTGGATGGGTGTAACACCAATATGACTAGGTACCAATGGTGGTTTGGGTAACAAGGGAGGTCGATTGTTGGGTGTTTGTGCATTGTGGGAAAGGGTACATAGGTCAGATATTTCGGTCACTGGTGACGGGGGTGGAATGGATTGGAATGTTGAGGTCATCAGCGTATCTGAGTAAAATCTGGGTCCCACGGAGGAAACCAATGAGGTAGATGCACCACAAACAGGTTGTTCAACCATGGGGAGAACATTTTCGGGTGCAGCGAGTGCATTGGGATCGTAATAGGTGAGTTGATTGACCTTGACCATGCATCTGTCATAGGGAAACATCATGGTACGAAAAATAGATGAGGCAACCGCCTGCATGGCATACATGTAACTATGACCAAGTAAGAGGTTATAATCAAGTTGGGCGTTGATGACCTCTATGTCAATGAGTACTGTTTTACCAGCCAATTGGACAGGGACATTGGCTAAGAGACCTTGGGGTTGAACCGAACGACCGTCGTAGGCTTGCAACGCAGTGGTGGACTGCTGGAGAGTAGGGGATCCCAACTTCTGCCAAACGAATGTGGACATAACGCATGTAGAGGCACCTTCATCGATATTGCATCGATGGATGACAAGATTCCGAACGGATACAGAAACTTGGAACACTAAAGTGGAAGGCAGGCGTGGTTCGGATTGGTCCAAATCGAAGGCCATAATTCGTGAATCATTTGGGTCAATAGCACCAATGGCGGAGAGCAAAGTCTTGTGCTGTGAAGGATAGTTTTTTAAGACCTCTAACACAAACATGGCTGCAGGTGACTGGGCTAAGTCATCTACAATGTTGTAATTAGATGCAGCGCGATCATTGGGGTTATTGTTGATGCAGCTAAGTGGGAAGCGAGGTGCTTTGGAGGCGCCATCTAGTGGAGCCGGAGGTATACATAATGACTGATCAGTGGGATGAGCGTTAGTGTTTTTGTCGGCGGGAGGGGCTTCAGGGGTGGAGCCATATAGGTTTCGACGGGTTTGAAGGTTGACATCAACGGATGACATCATTAACAAGTGATGGGTACCTGAGTCTAACATGGGTTGATGAGGAGTGGCATAAGTGATTTGCTGTTTTGGTGGCGTGCTGCCTTGAGGGGGAGCAAACGGCTTAGTGTTCACTATGCCTTGGGTTGGTAAAGGGTTTTGTAGCACCAAGGGTTGATTCTGAGGTGGTGGGGGGTTAGGCGGCGCCTGAGGAGCCGTGTGCCCTTGGCGGTAGGCATCATCGGTCCAGAGTTGCCGAGCTCGCTCCAAATGTGGGCAAGCATGTGTGTAGTGGCCATAGACCCCACAAATAGAAAAAGGATGGTTTGTTCACAAATTATGTTTTTTTGGCTTGTTTGGGTGGTCGGTCAGGGTTTTGGTTGGAAGGTGTCGCGTTATTGTTGTTTGGGGGATTGGGAGGTTGACCACCTTGGTCTGGAGGGGGGTTGTTCCCACGGTTATGGCCTTTGCCGTGGTTTTGCTGGCCTTGTTGGCGCTGGTTATTTTGGTTTTGCTGCAGATTCTGTTGGGAATACACTTGCCCCTGGGCAGCAGGTGGGTTCTGGGGTTGTGCAGGTGCGGGAGCAGGCTGTAGTGGATAATAAGTAGGTGGAGGAGGTGCAGGTGCTGAACCTTGTGGGGGTTGTTGATACGTCTGTGTGACGGGTTGTGGGGTTTCCACAGGGGATGCCTATGGAGGGTAATAAGTAGGTGGGGCTTGAGAGGATACAAGAGCTGGTGCAGCCTATGGGTGGTAATATGGCTGAGGTGTGACCGGGGGGGTTGTAAGAAGGGGATGCATGACCAAAGCACTGAGGTGGACATGATGGTCTGTGGGAATGGTGATGATGTGCCATGTGAGCATACAAATTGGTTGCTTCAGAATGGGATGTATCCAGCAAAAGGTCGGGGCCAGGGCTAGGACGTGCTATGGAAAAGGGCTGGTTATGTGAGGCAATACGACCAATGATGCCATCTGCGGCATGGGATGCCCCCGGCGCATGGTGTCGGGAGGAATCACCGTGGGGGTCGCTAGGGATGATGGAATATAGGTAACCAGACTGGGCATAAATAAGGTCAAATTGCTGGGCTTTGAGGATGGCCTCTTCTTCAGACTAGGGTTGCTAGGATGCCACATCCTTGGCAATGACAGGAAGGAGAGATTTTAGAAACCAATCAAAGAAGATACGGTCATCTAACTTGATTTTGCAGAGGTTACGGTGTCGATGCCACTCGTGAATGTGGTCAGTGATGTGGGTAGTCGTGTTCTATCTGCAAGACAGTAGGATCTTGACTCCCGCGTCATATCGGACAAGTAACTAAAAGAACTGCAGAAAATTCGAGGCAAGGTAAGTAAAGGTGGCATGGGTCCCATGGGGCTGCTCGATGTACCACTTAGCTGCAGAGCCAGTGAGGGTGCGCTGTAACAGACGGAGGCGGATAGAGTTGTCCACTATGGAGTTGGAGGAACACCATAGATGGAAGGACATAATATGGTTCTGGGGGTCTTCACCTGCCTTGCCTTCAAACTTAGGGATGTCGTAGGGGAGCTTGGTGGGCATGTAAGGCCACGCAGGGTCGTGTCTGATGGGATCGTTAGTCAGTCTGGCCAGGTCAAGAAGGTTGAGACTAGCAATGAATGGAAAACTAGTAGAAGGATGTGACATACTAGTGGTTGTGACCATGTTGGGGCCAATGCTCCCGAGTGGAGGGGATGGGTTTAGGATGTTTCCCCCAGGTGGAGGAACGAAAGTGGTATGGGATGGTCCTGCACCGCCAAGGGTAGTGTGAGTCATTGATGGAGTTGGGATGGGTATGCTAGCTAGTAGAATGGGTACAGTGATTAGAATGGTAGATGTGGGCCCCATCGAGGGCATACCCAAAGCGGGTGTGGTAGCTGGTGTGGTGGTGGATGCTCCACCAATGGTCCCTACAAAGAAAGGGTTGGAAGTCATGCCGGCCATGGGGCTGGTTGGTGCAGTGTAAGTGGGGTTCTCAGACTCTGCCTTAGAATCAGAGGTAAAATAAGGGGCGTCTAGATCGGGTGACGGAGTTCTATGCCGTTGAGGAGTGGAGTCAAGTGACAAAGCTCGAGATCTATGATGAGTGGTATCAAGTGATGAAGATCTACGTCTATGACAGGTGATGTCAAGTGAACCGTGCTGTGGGGGCTCTCCTGGAGGCACCGAGAATGTCTCGGGGACTCAATACTGATAGATGGTGTCAAGTATATGGGGGTTGTGTTGAGTGAAAAACAACTCAAAAACCCTAATGCAACCGAGTGTGCCAATATGGATACTTAGAGCCAAGTGGCTAAAGATATCCCCCTACCGGGAGGGACACCGGGTAGTCAATCCTAGAAGAAAGGAAACTAAGATACCACGTTCATGACACGTCCAAAAAGGTGAATCTGCAGTTTGGTTCTATCGCCGTTGTACCCCCATATGGGTGGTACACCAAGAACTACAAAAGGTATCCTTTGGTTACTGAATGGAGTGCGATATTCCACTCAGGCCTCCAAAACCAATCTAGCTACTTCAACCCTCCTAGGAGAGAGGCCCTCTGTTAAACTTGTTGTGACCGTGCCAAAAAGTACTAGGGGATTTTGGTTCCCTAATGGACAACAACTATGTCTCAAGTGTCAACAACCGAGGGGTGTTTTTTGGATGCCTATCCCCCTGATCCTACCTAACTACAAGATTCTTATGTGTTCCCCAAGTGGGGTTAGAATGTTGGTTTTGTTAAGTAGTATTTTAGGGCTCACTTGAATTAGGTGACATAGTGTGTGCATGTGAGATGATGAACCCAAGTAAAAGTGCCACGCGATGGGCAACTTTCTAACTAAAAATAACAATGCAGAAATTAAACTTTGAAATGCAAAATTTTCTCTTTTCAATTAAGATGCTGAAATTTAATTTTTTTTGTAAATGGAACAGAAATAATACTGTAGAGGAAGGCTGTAGGGAAGTATGGCTGCAGATAGGACAGGTGGCTGTGCAGGTGCAGAAAATATTGCAGCAAAGTACTGGGTTCAAATAGGGAAAAAGTGCATAAAATCGATCGTGGGTCTGTGGCGAAACTGCGCGGTCGGACCACAGGAAATAGGTCGATAGTCGCGGGCAGATCACGGGAAAATGGCTGAAAGTCGTAGGCGAACTATGGGAAAAAGGCCGAAAGTCACAGGAGGATAGCAGGAAAATGGCTGAAAGCCGCAGGCGGACCACGGGAAAAAGGCCGAAAGTCGCAGGTAGATAGCAGGAAAATGGTTGAAAGCCGCAGGCGGACCGCGAGAAAAAGGTCAAAAGTCGCAGGTGGATAGCAGGAAAATGGTGAACAACCATGGTCGGATCACAGGAAACAGGCTAAGAGCCGCGGTCAGATCGTAGGTAACCGAATGAAAACTGCCGGTAGATCGTGGGAAATAGTCTGAGAGTCGCGGTCAAATTGGAGGTAACACTCTGAAAGACGTGGTCGGATCGCAACTATGGGGACAAAAGACACGGTTTACGATAGCAAACCCGACTGCCAAAAGGGGCATCCGAAAGGAAAAAATAGAAAAATATTGCAGAAAATTAAAAACGTTTAAAGTTATAACCAGAGATTCTGGGTTCGATCCCCAGCAGACTCGCCAAAACTGTAGCTAGGGTTTTCACCCTAGCTTGTGCAAATGAGCACCTACTAAGGAGAAGGGACTCCTTAGTAGCAGTTCAGAAAAATGGTGAAACATGACAGTACAGTAAAATAAAATTAAACTAACATGAGCATGAACATAAATAACAAAACATGAAAATATGGTGAAGATCTCTCTTTTTGTATTAAAAATTACCTCAGATGTAGAGGTTGGTGGAGCCTTTGTAGCAGTCCAAGAGGGTTGCTTCCAAGCTCCAATGTTGTTCCTTCTCCTTCTTCCAAAGATGTTTTGGAAATGGGGCCAAAAGGGTTCTCAAGAATTAGCTCCAAGTGGAGAGCTAGGGTTTCAAGGGAATTTTTAGCAGCGTAAGGATAGGGATGATTGTGGATGAGAAATGGGGAGCCTCCATCACCTATTTATAGGCTTTTAGTGGTGGAGTGTTGACCCATGGTTTTGGGCACCATATGGTTTAGGTCAACTGTATAGGGTTTTTGCTTCCTTTTTTCCTTCTTTTTCCTCTTTTTTGTATTTTTTATTCCTTTTTAGAGGGTTTTTGCTATTTTTGGAGGAATTTACATTATTTTGGGGGAAAAGGGGGGTTTTTGGCCTTTTGGAGGCTTTATAATGGTTTTTTGGCCTTTTGGAGGCTTTTTAATTGGGTTTTTGGGCCTTTTGGAGGCTTTTTAATGGGTTTTTGGGCCTTTTGGAGGCTTTTTAAGGTTTTGGAGGCAAATATGGTAGGAAATATGGACAAATGAGTCATGTAATGAGGGAGATGAGGCAGTGAGCACTTTTTGGGTGTTAACACAAATGACTCAAAAATACATAATATACGGTCCAAATGACCCAAAACCTGCAAACTACGGTACAATTGCCCAAAAATGCATAAAATAATCCATCTTTCTGCCTTCCGTGACCTCTACTGAGGTGTCACAACATCACTGATGCCGCGATTCTTCCTTACCAAACCGCCTGACAACAGGCCCCCAAAACAATCTTATGGCTTGCCCTCGAGCCACGTCAACAGGACATATTGTACTCTGTGGTTTTGACATTGAAATCCTCATACTATTGCTCGATTGTCGTCACCATTTTCTTTGCTGCTGTGGCCGCCTCCTGACTGTCGATGATGTCCTGGGGTGAGGGATGATCGGTAAGCTTCGTAGCCACTTGTTGACGATGTCCCTATATTTCCTGGAGAGCTTCGCCAACCTTTGTCATGAACTGACCGCCAACATCCTGAAACTCCTCCAGCTGCGCAGCGCACTTCTTCTGTCGCTCATCGGCCTTGGAGACACGCTGCTGTAGGTATTTTAAATCCATAGACTTAGCAACTTGCTCCCACCAACTGCCCCTCCGCTTCTTGCCGAACCTTCATCCATTGTTCAACCTGCTCATCCTGAACAATCCAGCCCCAAAACTGCATAATGTCAGCTGTGAGCTTTGTTGCTGTTGTTTCCATCTCCGCCAACTGTGTGGCTATCTCCTTAATAACTCATTTGTAGTCATCCACTTCTGCTGGAGGGGTGTCAGGATTCACCTAAGATTTCAACTCCCGATTCTCGTGCCGTAATTAAACAATGATAGCCCCCATTTGTTGCACACGTTGAAGCATATCCAACCCTTTAGTGGGCTTTGACACATGGTGATTAGCCTCCACAATGGCCTGATCTACTCACATACTGTCATCCCACATTTGGGCCTTCTCCGTGATGAGGTGGTCCTATTCTTTTTTCAGTTCTTCAATCTCTCGAGCCTTCTCAGCTCGTCCCTTCTTGAGGTCCTATTCTAGTTCATCCATAGCCTGTCACACTGCAGTAGCCCTTCCTGTTAAGTTTGCAATGGATTCTTTTGCAACTTCCTCGCACTCCTGCAACTGCATACACTTACCACTGATCTCATGCATTATGTCCGTTATTTCTCGACTAGCGACTGTTTACACAATTGTCAAACCTTGTGCTGGAAATGCGTTAACATTGATGGTCACCTTCTTCAACTGCTACAGCAAGGTGTTCACAGCCTCATCATCAGTCACAATCACAGTCGGGGGAATCTCCACATTGATAACCCGCGACTCAGTGCTGATTGTGCCAACTGGTGGTGCCACTGCTTCCTCAGGTGCCTTCCTCGAAACCATAGCACACAAGGAGTCCATACAAGCAGTGAGTGCATGGAAACCTTCAGTTGTCTTCATTGTCATCTTATGAGCCGTTGCGGTGGATGCATCAGCGATATATTTTATGAGTCGGCCCAACTGCGCTTACGTCGGCAGGGGTAGCCCACTGATGGTTGCAGGGTCTTGGTGTCCTTTTGTTCTATTTTCTTCATGGGCCTGGTCATTGTCATCATCTGTTTGTGTCTTTATGGATTCTTGATTGGAATCATGATGACTTCGCTGGTCCTGTGCCAATATGCGATCATCTAGGACTTTCGTCGGTTCTCCAGCCTTAATCTCCGCCAACCCCATGGGTTCGCGCCATTCCACTGGCCAGTCGTTTACGATAGCCTCCAACCATGCCATCGTCACCTTATATGGTGTCAGCAACAATTGCCTATCTAGGTCGTGGTGGGGTTGTACATAAATTGCATGCGGTCGAATTGCAAACACCATGATCGACTTAAACTGTGCTGTGGTTTCTTTGGTCAATCGGGGCACCTTTGTCGCAGCTGCACAGAGCATCTCTGAGTATAACCAGAACAACAATGTACATTCCCCATTTCATTCTTTTTCTCGGACAAACCATAGGTTTTGATAACACACAACCGCGACGCTCTTGCACGGTGTCAATATGCATACCCATGTACACATCGGGCTCCTTCCAGGCCACGAATGCAATCAATAGCAGAATCCAGCTATATGTGAATGAGCCCTTACCTGCTTGAACCACAACAAAATCCTCTGCCAACTGATTCAATAAAAACAACGACTAGTTCATTTGCACTCCGGCAGCACACTGCTCGGTACACACCACAATTCTCGAGTTACTCTGATTCAGTAGACCACCCCGTACCACTTTGCAGGAAAGTATCTTGGTGCCAGTGAGCACCTCCTTATCATTGATACTATTGGTGTGATACCCACGACCATACTTCTCCAAGGCATAGCGCTTTACCAATTGCGCGAACAACATTTTGTCATTCTCCTTCCCACGAAAATACTGCGTCGGGTCGACCCCATCCTTGGGCAACCCGGTAATCTCTGCGATCAAGTGCACCGTGACAGGAATTGCTTCGTCCAGCCACAACGTACCACCGTGAAATAAGGCCAGCAAATGCTTCACACATGCATTGACCTCCGGCAGTCATCCAAAATGGAGCATATTGATAAGGCCTAGCAGGCCTTCCTGTTTCAAACCCCGCGCCCAATCACGCGGAACCTGCTTACCAATCAATTGTGATCCTGGCTCATAAGGGTCTGACGCAATATCCTTGTATGCCACCATGTCATGGCTGTCATATTTCATACGCATCAATGCCGGTGCAATATCAATAGAGAACTCCATCCTAGTAGGGAGCACTGGCATCTTCAATGGGTCTTCGGATTCCTCTATGCCTTCTGGGAAGGTACCCCGGGCCGACTGGGGGGGACATACCCCGAGATATCAGTGGTTGAGAGTCCTTCCCATGTGGCGGACTCATCCATCCGACGACTGGATGGCCCTACTTCCGCTTGAGATTCCCTCACCACAGAAGTTGAGGACCGAAGCTAAGGCTTGCTCTGTGGCGACTCAGAATGCTGACCTCCCCGACGCTTCTTAGCAATCACCGACGCTCCAACAAGCATGTTTGCAACTTATACCTCAAGATTGACGTCTCTCGAAGACTTGACTTCTTCTTCAACGACAACCGGGATGGAGGGAGACTCTACTTGACTGCTAATCTCAACTGTTTCCAGCATACCTCACACGACGTTCTCAACTGGGCACCGACGTAATTGACATACCCACTCAACGCTCAACAACGACACTCTGCAAGTTAAACCGAACCTTTCCCAACTCACAACTACACTCACTAGGCAATAACAACACTCTGCAACCCTTCACAAGCTCACTTAACAACTGAATTCTCGGTTCCTTCCAACCAACTTCGACCCGTTCTTATAGCGTCCAACCCGATCCTTCCTAATCATCACTAAATCCTACGTTAACTTGACCGAACTCCTGCATTAATCACCCAAATCCACCGTCGATCCTGTCAGTCGATCGGTTGGATCCGCCATCAATGCCACTAATTCGAACAAGAGTCATTAATTAACTGTTTCTACTTTTGGCATTTATTACTTGATTTGACCTAGTCGCAACACTGGCACTGTCATAGACCGCTCCTAACTTGCATTACAAGCCTCCCTGCCTACGCATTCTCATCTTGGTGGTGCACCAACCTGCCATTGATCAACCTGCATTTTTTTTTCCTGATGCGAATCAGGCATCGTGCTGTTCCAAGCCCGACCGATAGGGCTTCAACCTGCTACCATTAATCAACTTTGGGAGCATCACTCCATCTAACTACTGCAACTGCACTGCACCTCCTGAAGTGATGCTACTGATGCGATACGGACCAAGCCAATGCATCTGCAATTTTCCTAGATGTTTCATAAACTTGTTGTCATACAACAACACCAAGTCACCCTGCTGAAACTGTTTTTTTTTTATGTGGCAATCATGCCATGCCTTTTGGCGATCCTTCTCCACCCCCTAATGGAATCCTACGATAAAGCGATCTTCCTCCAGCTGTACTAACTGTGCTAGACGTTCTTCTAATGTTATTGCATCATCCATACCTATCACTGCCGCTATGCGTAGACTCAGAACGATGTACTCCATTGGTATAATCGCTTCTTGTCCATACACTAACTTGAATGGTGTCTGACCTGTCAACCTTTTACATGTGGTGTGATATGCCCACAACACTGCTGGTATTTTCAGATCCCAGTCATCGCGGTTCGCATTGCACACCTTTGTCAACGCATGCTCCAATATCTTATTGAAAGCTTCCACTGTGCCATTTTTCGGCGGATGATATGGCATACTCTTCTTATGTTGTATCTGTAGTTCCTCTGTCAATGCATTAATGGTGTGATTGAGAAAGTGGCTTCCTTGATCACTCAGCAATATCTTGGGGCAGTCGAAGCGGGTGACAATGTTCTCAAACAAAAACCGCGCAGTCGTGGCCATTGAAAAATCAATGAATGGTGCCGCATCCTCCCATCTTGTGAAGTAATATATCGTTGTGATGATGTATCTTGCCCCAGTGCGCTTCCCCAGTGGATTGATTGGTCCCACAAAATCCACTTCCCATTTGTCAAATGGCTGTAGTGTTAGCTGAGGCATCAGTGGAATGTTGTCCCTCCTGGATGGCTTCCTGGTTGTCTAACAAACATCACAGGACCGCGCATAGTCTGTCGCATCATTATGCAGTGTGGGCCATGAAAGCCTCGCACGAAGCACCTTCCTGACAGTGTTTTGACCGCCGTAGTTCCCTCCAGCCACTCCTCCATGTGCCTCTGCCAATATCTGCGCTTGCTCATGTGGCAAGACACACCGACGCAATATCTCATCTGCACCCATCTTGTTTAACTCTCCTGCGATTAGCTGGAAGCATGCATCCTTGACTACCAACTACTTCTTTTGAATCGTGGTGAACTCTTTTGGTGTAGTACCTGTCGCCAGAAACTGAATAATTTCTTCAAAATAGCCATCGGCTACTCCAACCTTAAACAATTGCGCATCTGGCAACCCGTCTTCAATGTTAGTTGGCTCCTATCCTATTTCAATCCGCGATAGATGATCAGGGCCAGCATTCAAATGTCATGGCTTCACAATTAATTCAAAATCAAACTCCTAAAAGAGAAGTAACGAACGGCATATCTTCCCCCCTAACACAAGCTTATTGACCAAGTATTTCAATGCAAAGTGGTTTGTGAACATCTTAAAATGTCCACCCAATAAGTAGTGTTGGAACTTCTGCAACGCATAGACTATCGCCAAGCCTTATCTCTCAGTAGTGGTGTAGTTCCTTTCTGTGGATGATAGTTTCTGACTAGCGAAAGCAATAGGGTGATCAAGATCCCCCTCTCCTGGTTGCGCTAGCACCACACCGAGTGCAATCGACAATGCATCAACATGGACATGGAATTCCTTACTCCAGTCTGGAAATACCAATATCGGTGCCAAAGCCATCTTAGCCTTCAGTTGCTCAAAACTATCCTGACATTCCATGCTCCATTGAAATACTGCATCTTTCTTCAGTAGATTATCCTTAGGGGCGGTGATCACTGCATATCCCTTAATGAATTTGTGATAATACCCACTATGCCCCAAAGTCCCCCTTAACTGCTTAATGGTGGTCGGCCGTGTCAAGCTCAAAATGAGTGCAATCTTTGTTGGATCGACTAACAACCCTTGTTTGCACATAATGTGCCCCAGCAATATCCCAAACGGTGCACAAAAGATGCATTTCTTCAAATTCATTGATATCTGATGCTGTCGGCATCGCTCAAGCATCAACCACAGATTGGCCAGATGATCGCGGATCAAACCATAGAGTTTCCAATCATCCATGTATACTTGCAAAAAATTCTGAATAAAGTCCCGGAACGCAACAACAACAACCCGCAAGAAGATCGCAGATGCATTCTTCAACCCAAACAGCATCATGGTATACTAAAAAAATCCCCATTCTGTGACAAAGGTCATCTTGTGGTGGTCTTCCTTTGCAATGCGCATCTGATGATAGCCTGAGAACCCGTCCATGAACGAATACATCTCCTGGCCACCCACACCTTCTAGTACTTCATCAGTAAATGGGGTCGAAAAGGGATCATGCAAGCAGGCATAGTTCAACTTCCGCAAATCAACACAAATGCACACCTCACCAGTCTTCTTGTCCTGCACCACCATAGGACTAATCCATTCTGACTCTTCGATCGGTTCAATGATACCAGCATCCAACATGCGATCAAGTTCTTCCTTGACCTTGTCCTTATGTCGCGGATTTAGTCGATAGGGTCATTTCCTGATCGGTTTAGCATCTGGTTTCAAGGGAATCTTCATCTCACCTAAATCTCCCAAAATACCTTTCATCTCAGAGAACTTCATAGGAAAAAGGTCTTGGAATTCATGCAGCAAATCAGTGACCTTTCCCATCATCTCATCATCCCAATAATCTCCAACATTCATGAACTTGGGAGTGGCTTTTGTCCCAATATTGATCTTACGAAGCTTCAGGGGCTGACTGAACGGATCACTTGGCGCATCAGGGGCTATCACATCGCGACTTCCTTCAGACTCGGGAATATTGACATTCTGCGGATTGTCACCGTATTCGGGCCCACCGGTGATATTGTAACATTCTATCATGGATTGCATCTGGAAATGTACATGCGGATCCGCTGGATATGCTACGGGGACAACCTTCAAAACTACATCGTGGATGAGTTGCAAAGCATTATTGACATCAGGGTTGGCATTCACGAAAGTAAATGTATGAGTGAAGCAGACCGTCAAGTCCACCCAACTGGTAATTTATCCTTGCAACTTAGATGCAGTGTACCATGAGCGCGACATCTCATCTAAAGTATGGATAAAGGCATGGACCCACTCATATTGCAGTCACGATGCCCACAATGTCTGACACTCCCTTAGATGACTTCCAAGGTTATTCCAACCATCATATTTCCCTGCGTGGTAGACCTAGGTATCGCCGAAATCACGGGGGCTTCACTCAATAAACAACTATCATAGCACATTCGATCGTGGTATATGAAAAGATACACCTAATTTCACTAAATATTGGAAAATACCTTCCAAAATCGTTTTTTTAACCCCCTCTTAATATGCCTTCCCAATTTAAAAAAACCCCTATTTTCACTAGATATTGTATGTATCAATTTTTTCATTAACATTTTTTATACCCCTTTATATTTCTACCTAGTATATTGATATGATACCCCTCTTATGACCCCACATGCATTCTACAATGCACCTTGCTTCTTTCGATGTATATCGTGGATGCACATTACTTCACCCACAATGCAATTACTCAACCACATATCATTATGATTTGCAACATCTAATGATCTAATGGAGAGATAAGAGATCACTTATTGTATGTCACTAGAGCCAGTGCACATAGTACAACATTTAGATTGCATGTTGCAGTTCCCCAATCACTGACTAAGCTTGTTGTGGGCTAGGTATCCAAGGCCCCAGGGCCTGCAACAAGCTCTAGGAGGCTGACTAAACCTCCCAAGGCCTGTAATAGGCATGAGTGGTTGGGTATTCAAGCCCCTAAGGCCTATCAAGGGCTTATAACATGCTCTGGAGGCTTAGAGTCTCCCAAGGCTATTGATAACAACAGGTTGAGTGTTATTGGTAACAATTAGTTGTCAATGACCACTGTCTCTCGAATATGATTGACTGGAAACCCACTTCACCATGAAACCCTTGGCCTCAAGCATGCCTCAAGATGTGATTTCCCTACGTACTGGTAAGCCCGAGCCTTGCCTCAACCCTATTTCTCATCTGATCATGATCTTGCCCGCCCATATAAAAAAGACTCCAAAGTATTTTTGTATTGTTACATTAAATAAAAAACCCTTTGCCCCTTAATATATAAGCAATATAATTTTTAGGTTTTCATGAATATTTAATACCGCAATATGAATGAACGTGATATTATATTGCCTTCTAGTGAAGCTCCCGTGGCCAAAATGAACCATAATCAATCTTCTGCATTGTGACAACCCGTCAAATTATTTCTTGTGTGTCGCCCACCAGCGTGATGGATCAGCCTTCAGTGCTTCCTCCAATGCCAGCAATCGCTGTGGTTCTGAAACTCGTTCCTCAAATTCTGTCAAAAAGTCGGTCAAGCCAGGAAACCCCTCATAGACTGGTAGTGTGACCGTTTTCGTCGCAACGCGGCATAACGATTGCGTGACTAATCTGCACTTGCAGAGTGATACCTCGTGCAAGCGGTTCTGCCAGTGTTCTAATGCATCATTAGAGTCAGAAGATGCAGAGCTCTCACTGCGCCACCCCATCTCACCATTGGCATTCAGATGAATATAGTCTTCGGAAATGTTGAATGCATGGTCCCATCTACTGGGATCTTCATGCTTCACTGGCTCAATGTATCGGCGTCCTTCAGCTAGATCCAACGGGGCTATAACTCTGAGATCGCGATTTTCAAAAGTCATCATCCGCCGCTTGAAGTTGATTACTATTTCACTGTCATTAGCCCATCCGATCCCCAACAATGTAGGATACAAGCTTCCTCCTTCAACCACTTTGATGACATCGAAGTTAGCATAGGTCTTCATGCCCTCAATGTCCACCACCAGCCGTGGGACTCGCCCAATCGGTGTCACCTTAACGTGATTAGCTAACTGGAACTGTACAAGAGACCAACTCAATGGGGGGCTCCCCATTTTCTGCCATTCCTACTTGGTCAGGATGTTGACATCTGAAGCAACATCCAAAATAATTTAATCAACATCATAGTCCCCAATTTGTATATTCATTCGCATCTCCTTACCTGTCTTCCATTGCTGTAAGGAGTTTACCGCGGAATCCTGTCATCCCCTAGCTGGATGTTGCAACAACCCTTCAATCTTGGCCAGAGCAACAAGATCCCTTGCCAATAATAAGTAGCTCTCAAGAAACTTCTGCAAGGTTCCTGACTACGCCGATGGTACTACCTCTGAAGTAGTATAAAAATAGGGGGCATGTCGCAAACTACAACTTTACCGCGATCCTGGTCCAACACACGACGTGCCTGAAAGAATGTATCGCACTCAGACTCAACATCAAATGATACCTTCTTCTTCTCGGCCTTTCGAATGTCCCCTCCTATTGCTGCACCTCGCCTCGTGATGACTGCAACAGCTGCATCTTGTGGTCTTGGCTCTGCAGAAATTGTCGCAACATTCGCACCCTAATTCTGATTTGGTGACGGGTTCCCTGGTTGGTTTACATTTTGATTAGCATTCTAAATTGGACGTTGGTTTTGGTAATGCACCCGTTGTTGTGCCTAATTTGGTACTGGTTGTTGTGCATGGTTCTGATTCTGCAACTGTAGAACATTCCCTGCCTGCCATCGTGCAATCAACTGTGGGCATCTTTCCACTATGTGGTCTGTAACAAAGCAAAATGTACACTGGGACTGCAATAATGGGCAATTGCACTGATATTGTCCCCATACCGCGCAGTGATAGCATTGCATAGGTACACAACCTCCTTGTCCTCCTCTATGACCAAATCCTCCACCGTGTCCACCCTAGAATCCTCCATGAAATCCACCCTACTGTTGATTGTACTGTTGTTAAATCGGAGCTAGTTGCATGCCCTACCCTTGCTACACATACTGCGGTTGCTGAACGTACTGTGGCTGTTGTGGAGCCATTTGCATCAGAGCATATTGTGGAATGAACTGCTATGGTACAAACGGTACCTGGGGTTGAGGTAGCGATTGGGCTACTTTCGGCTGTAGTTGCGGTTGTTGTACGACACGCTGGCCATCCTTTACATAGAATGCATTATACGTTCTCTCATGAAGAAACCCATATGCCCGACAATCTTTGTCGTCATGTTCGACAGACTTACAGAAAGTGCAATATAGATTCATCGGTTTGGTGACCATCTTCTGCATGTATGGGAATTCCTCATGGCAGTGCCCAAATACCTGACAAACACAACACCATGGCATGCCAACACCATTCAATGGGTTGGGTGCCCCCGAAACCAAATAGTTTCGAACCAAATAGTTTCGGAAGTCAGGGAAATTGTCCTTAGCATGGCCTTCCCCTCGGCATCGCGTACACCACACTTATTCGTGCTACTCCTTGCCCTTCTTTAGATCTCACAGCTGTATGGTCAAGTTAGCCAGCTGCGTCTGTATCTACGACATCCCAGCTGCATTTCCCCCAACCAACAATGATTCCAATCTCATCGCAATCTCCAAAGCTTCACTGGGCGTCGATATGGTTTGTTGCATCAGTGGTAGTCGAATATGCGGGAATAGTGCCATGATGAAATAGTCTTTGTGTTGGACAGTGATCATATCAAAACTAACCTTCACCATCAGCGTCTTAAACTGTTGATCAAAATCCCACACCGTCTCATTGGGATACTGCTTCATATCTTGTAATTTTGTAATATATTGTGCTTCAGAATTGGGTTTTCTAAATTCTGCAATCAAACCATCCCTGATGTTGTCTAGTGTCTTCTCTAGAGCTCCTATAGGGACTAGAACAAACTTCATAAACCAATCTAATGCGTGACCTCGCAGAGTTGTCGCTAACTGTCCTTTCTTAGCATTATCATCAGTAATCTGTTTTATGACCATACTGCCTCACATAAGAACTAGTATTGTTCAGGATTGTCTTTTCCATATCCATGGAACAGTGGCAACTTAGCATCCTCTACCGCCATCCTGGGCTTTCTTCCTGCAGTAGCTGAACTACTAGCAATCAAATTTTGTTGACCTGGTGGGGTTGAGGTTGTGTTTCGTACCGGTTGAAAGATAGTGAGACAAGGTGTGGGTACGTTGCTGTCGAGGTTTGGTCCTACCTCTATCCTGGGCGTAGCCTGGTTGTCCTTGTCTGGACTATGAGGTCGCTTCGTCCTGTGTGGTATTCCTTCGTGAACTTGCGGTTCGATCACAACAGGACCTTATCCTATCCTCTGCCTCTTTTCCTGTCGAAACCTCGCTCCTCCCCTTTTAAGACCACTCTCTTCCTCGAATTCTCTCACATTTCCATCATGACCTGCACCCATCTACCCCTTATCAGTCCATGTACCGCCCCCTAGCCGTTGCGATACCCACGGCCTCCGCCCACCAGGATTTTTACTGATCTAGATGCATCTTCAATATAACCTTCTCGCAAATAAGCATCTTAATGGACAATTGAAGTGATAGCAAAAACCTTCCCTAGGGTTCGCGGAAGAAATATCTTTTAGCTTCACTATAGGACTTCTGCATATCAACCGTGAATTCAGTGATATATCCTTCCAAGATGCTATCCAGCCACACTTCGACAGCCCGCGACGCTTTGTTGTTGACCTCATGTAGTTCTTGGATAAACTCCGGGGTCCAAGTCGTCGGCTCACCGCTTTGGTGGTTCCTCTTCTGAAATGTCAACTTCACCAACCACTCGAACAAAAGGACCGAGAATTCACAGAAAAACCATTCATGCGAAGCATCATGAATATGTCTGTCCACCCACTAATCTACGGTCAGTCGATTGTTCTGGATTTCTTCTTCAACAAACTCCTGCAACTTCTGATCAAACCAGCTCTGTATTTTCGGTTGTGTCGGATGCAACAACACGTCCTCCTTTCACTTCGCACACGGTCTCAGCAACAGAACCATTTGTTAAATCAAACCCAATCGATAGGGGTTCCCATCGCTGTCCACGCCGACCTACTGCGATCTCCCTGAGCACCATCCCAGACGGTTTTTACCCCATACAGCAACACCTGCAGAGCAGATGAGGTCTCACCCGAGGTGTTCAAGGGAGAGTAGACGAAACCATGTTTCCGCCGAATGAAGGAGGATGTTTGCGGCAACAATTACTCAACATATCGCAACATTCAAAGATAGATACATACATTTAGATTTAACATCATTCATATTCATAGCATCATTCAGCAAGATCTTTCAATGCAAGAAGTATAACATCTAAAGCATTAGCTGCAACAAGAAAACATAGCATTATTCATGAATTGCAACATGCATTACCATAAAAGATACTCGGGGAATTTCACCAAATAGTTCCGTCATGTCATATTACTTCAGCAAAACCTCGGTACAATATCTCCGCAAAACAGAGACCTCGTAGATAACTCTTGATCACGACTACAGACGCATATCGACTCAAGCTCTAGATCAAGGTATCCAACACATATGACTCTATGACTATAAATAGGTTTCCTCCTTTACAATGTTTGTCCACTTATTAACAACTTCCTAACCGACACTCCTGACAAATGACCCAAAATCTAACTGACGTGGTCCTAGTGACCCAAAAACTCGCATACTGCGGTACAAATGACTCAAAAATACATAATATACGGTCCAAATGACCCAAAACCCGCAAACTGCGGTACAATTGCCCAAAAATGCATAAAATAATCCAGCTTTCTGCCTTCTGCGACCTCTTCTGATGTGTCACAACATAAGTGATGCTGCGATTCTTCCTTACCAAACTGCCTGCCAACAAAAGATCAGGCCGAGAAATGAGTCTTAGTGCACAGATAGGAGACTATGAAATGGATGAGATCATCCTTGATCTGCGATCTGAAGTAAATGTCTTAACCAAACAGACATGGCAGCATATGGGGAGACCAAAGCTGTTATGGTCACCTATCTAGTTGAGAATGGCCAATCAGGAGAAATTCGTACCTTTTGGAAGGTTAGCCAATGGTATTGTTGACATTGATGGAGTACAAAGTCATGTAGATTTCAAGGTTATCGAGATTGTGGATGATAGTCAACCTTATCCCGCAATGTTGGGGATTGAATGGGTTATGGATAAACTCGCCATCATAAACTTGAAGACAAAGAAGATGAAATTCAAAGGAAATCATCTTAGGGTCATTACACCATTGGACCCTTCAGACGGAGATAGATACAGCGAGCCAATTTAGGAAGAATCCAGAGCTCAATATTTGGACCGCCTTTACAAGATGACCGCGAACCAGGAAGACTATATTAATCCTACTGTGGATGGAAAAGTTAGCTCAAGATGTGATAGCTCTTGCATGTCAGACTCTGACGTAGGGTTGGAGAACTGGCAAAGTCATATGCATGAATTATCTGCAAGGAGATGCGTGCAAGTTACAAAGTCACTGCACTGGGTTGGAAAGGAAGTAAGCCCAATTCCCACCTATGATGGTTTATCTAATGTTTATTCCTTTATCAAAGAATATACTGTAGAAATTGCAGATGAGCATCGCTTACCAACACTAGACATGGCACTGCGCGAGACACCTTCCAGATGGTGTGCTGCGCATAAGCAGACACTGACCACATGGGATCAGTGCAAAATCAAGATGCAGATCAGGTTTGCTGACAAGGTTACACTACCCTTTGAGAAATACAATGGACAGACAGATCCAAGGGAGCACATTAAAATCTATTTACAAGCATGGGAGGAGAGACCACAAATAGAGTGGGTGCATCTGTTTTTGCACACGTTGGAGGAAAAAATTCCAAATAAATGGTACCTAGATATGGAGTTGCGCAGGGAAACTACAGATTGGCCTACCTGGACGGCAAACTTCCAGAAGAGCTTCGATTTTGAAGGCAAGATCCCTACCATAAATGATGTTTTGCAGATTATTAAGGAACGAATATTTAGACCAGAATGTCCACATAGAAACATGACATTAGAGGAATTCTTTGGAATGACAGCGTACCTACAAGCCTACAGTTAGAATGGAAGGAACAAGTAGAACATGCCATGGAATGTGATAACCTAGATGAATAGGTTGAAGAAAAAGAAGGAAGTGATGAGGAGGACCCCCACAACATAAACATTCCTGAGTCAGAAGGAGCGCGCGATGTAGAGGGACCTCCGCTAGAAATTCTAGACATGAGTGGACTTGTGAAAATGAGGAAAGTGAACATTGGTGCCAGCGAAGAGCCAAAGTTTGCGTCTATCGGAGACTACTGGGATGATCAGACGGTCGCAGAGATCGCAGACCTGTTACATGAGTACCGAGATTTATTCCCGACAAAGTTTACAGAGATGAAGGAAATTTTGGGAGACTTGGGGGTGATGAAGATACCTCTTAAGCCAGGTGTGAAGCCTATTAAGAAAAGGCTCTATAGACTAAATCCGTGATACAAAGAATGCATAAAGGCATAACTCGATAAGATGCTCGATGCGGGGATCATCGAGCTGATTGAAGAGTCAGAATGGATAAGCCCTATGGTTGTCCAAGTTAAGAAGACAAAAGGAGAGATCAGGATCTATGTGGACCTCAAAAAATTGAACGATTCTTCGATGCATGACCCATTTCCTACTCCCTTCACTTATGAGGTGCTCGATAACGTTGGAGGAAATGATGCATATTCCTTTATTGATGGATTTTCTGGATATCATCAGATCGGAATTGATCCCGCGGATAGACATAAGACCACTTTTTCCACCGAATGGGGGTCATCCCTGTACATGGTGATGCTATTTGGTCTAAAGAACACGCCTGCCATCTTTTCAAGAGTTGTGGTCGAAACATTTAAAGATTTCATGCATAAGTTCTTAGAAGCTTATTTTGATGATTGGACAGTATTTGGGTTGTCAAAGGACCATTGCACAAACCTCAGATTGATGCTATAAAAGTGGAGACATCATCAAATATCATTAAACCTGAAGAAATGTATCATTTGTGTACCCTATGGAATTTTGTTGGGACACATTGTGTGCAAATAAAGCTTGATGGTTGATCCTACAAAGATCATAGTTATTGTAAACTTGCCGACACCGAATTTAGTTAAGCAGTTGCGCACTACATTGGGGAATACTGGTTAGTACATGAAGTTTATAAAGGGTTATGCGCAGATAACCGCGGCTATGGAGAAGCTATTAAAGAAAGATGTTTCGTTCATCTGGAACGTAGAGTGTGAACAAGGATTTGACACATTAAAAGAGAAAATGGTATCTGCGCCAATTCTAGTCTTTCCAGACTGGGAGAATCCATTCCATGTCCATGTCGACGCTTCATGTATAGCATTGGGAGTTGTCTTAGCACAACCAGGGGAGGGACGTATTGACCACCCCATTTCATTTTCAAGCAGGAATATTTCATCTGCAGAGAAGAATTATACCACCACTGAGAGAGAAGGCCTAGCTATGGTCTACGCATTGTAGAAGTTCATGCACTATTTGCTTGGTGTGCACTTCTCTATGTTCACTGACCATTCTGCTTTAAAATACCTGGTCAATAAGCTAGTGTTAGGGGGGAGAATCTGCAGATGGTTATTACTCTTTCAGGAGTATGACTTTGAAATAGTAGTTAAGCCTGCAAATTGAACTTAGGACCTGATCATCTGTCAAGGATCAAGTTAGGAGAAGAACCTACGAACCTTGAAGACAATCTGCCTGATGTGTAGTTGTTTTCTATTTAGATTGCCGACGACTATTATAAAGATAACATAGACTTTCTGACTATTGGGTTGGCACCCATAGAGTTTACTACGCAGCAGAAGAAGCAGCTGGTAGTAAGAGCAGCAGACTTTACCATAACCGCAGGTTAGTTATACAAATTGGGACTGGATGAAGTGCTACACAGGTGTGTGTTAGAACACGAGAAACCAATTTTCTTAGCAGATGCACATTCAGGCGCAGCAGGAGGTCACTACGCAGGACAAGCAACCATGTAGAATATATTGCGCGCAGGATTATGGTGGCCTACGATTCACAAAGATGCAAAGGAGCACTACTAGAGCTGTGATGTCTATCAAAGGACAGGAAAGCTTTCACGAAGAGACGAAATGCCATTGAATCCATAGTTGACATTACAAGCATTTGAGAAATGGGCCATTGATTTTGTGGGACATATTATCCCACCGAGAAAGAGAACTGGTGCAAGGTACGTTATTACTGCAACTGACTACCTCACCATATGGGTGGAAGCAAAGCCAGTGAAGGACTGTAATGCAAGTACTGCCGCGCAGTTCATATTTGAAGACATCCTTACGAGGTTTGGATGCTCGAAGATTTTGATGAGTGATCAAGGCACTCACTTTCTTAACAGAACCATTAAGGCATTGACAGAAAATATCCACATTCATCATCAACGAAGTACACCATATCATCCACAAGCAAATGGAACTGTTGAAGCATTTAATAAAGTACTGTAGAATGCACTAACCAAGGTATGCAATGTGAATAGGGATGATTGGGACCTGCGCATTCCAGCCATTTTATGGCCATATAGAACTACTTGCAAAAAGTTGATTGGCCACACACCCTTTAGGTTGGCCTATGGATAGGAAGCAATAATGCCAATGGAGTACATTGTTCCTAGCTTGAGAATAGCCACATTCATAGACATGGCAGATCGCGATGTACTAGAAGAAAGGCTTCTACACTTGGTTGGTATGGAGGAGGATCTGTTGATGCCCCGAAGATCGCAGCATCAAGCAGAAAGGGATTATCCCCGGTAGACTATCCCAATTAGATTGTCCACCGTTTGGTGTGGAGAATCCATCCGGTTAGCAGTTCTGGCAACCGTTAGGTTTGGAGATTTGCTTCAATTACACCGGTTATGGCCCGATCCACCGTTCTTTTCTATTTTATGGTTTAAAATGATATTCAAGTGCCTAAGCTAACTTAATCTAAATGCAGAACTCTAAACAAATCTGTATTTAAAACTGAAATAAACCTAAACTATCCCTGGAAGGAGCAAACTATAAGTATGAGTAATGTGCTGGAAGAGTTATCTAAAGATCAACAGACAGCCATTGAATCATAAAGATACATCTACAGCAAGAAAGCAACAGACATTAGAAAATAGCTTCCAATTCACATATAACGCATTCCATTACTCATGTAGGAGAAAATTCATTTGCACAAGAAACAGTAAGATCATTCAATACAGAGAAATAATTCAAGACAGCAAAGAAATATCTCACTGTAGAATATGAAAGTCATAAGAATAATCCAGCATGCATCCAACATCCATTTCCATGCAAAAGATGTCCTCTCCAGGCTCTTATTAGGCAAATTTCATTTTCTTGGAGCAAGTGCAAGATAGCTCGTACAAGTTAAGAAAAATATTTTCCCTGCAAAAAGTCCTCTCCACTATTCCCTAAACTTCTATTTATATCTTTACAAAATGCCTCTTGGGTTGCCACCTGGCTCTTTACACATGTCCTCTAAAGAACTTTTCCTCTTTTAAACAAATCGTGGACCTTTTCTTAAAACAGAAAATTTCTCAAAAAGGAAAAGGACAGCTGTCCAGTGATTCCATGCTTTAAACATAGGGAGACCAAAATACAAAAATAGGAACAACGCCTTAGGATCAGCATGTTCATCCTTGGGAAGCCGCTTCTGCTGGGAGAGAGGTGCTTGGAACAGTTTCTACTACTACTGCTGCTTTCTTTTCCTCCTCTACTATGTAACTGAACCAGAGACCAGTGTCTCTGATAACCACATTTGCTGGGGAAGGGATCAATATCTTCTGGGAAGTCACATGTTTGCCAAGCTCTGCTTCAACACTCTGAATTTCTGCAACTGCTGCTTGGTGGATTTCTTTAAGAAAATGACTGTAAATTGATGACAGTCCAATATAGTGATGGAGATCATCAGTGGCTAAGACATCAATCTTCTTTACATATTCTATTTGAATGCCTAGCTCTTCCTTCAAGTCTGATAAACGTTGCTCTTTGCTTGGGAACTCATCGAAGGACTGAGGAAAACTCATCTTGAACTTATCATGTACTTCATGGATTTTTTGATAGAGGCTATTACTTTTATCCATTGTTCCTTGGATCTTAGCCATTAGCTTAAGGCCACAGTTCCTGCAGAATTCCATAAGGGATATATCTTCTTTAAAATCATCTATAGAATTGAATGGGAGATGCTTGGGGAAATCAACCTTCCCTTCTCTCCATTCCATCTGGCTCAGGATGTTTGCTTTAACTCGAGTATATTTGCTCTTACGCCTATTGGCCTCTGCATTGACTTCTTTCAATCTAACCATCATGGCTTTGAGCCTGCACACTTCCTCAGTAATCATCTCCTGTTTGGCATGCATTTGTCTCAGAATGTCACAGGACAACTCATGAAAGGGAGACATATCTATTGCTCTGCTCTCTACCTGCTCTAATTGCTCAACCATTGCTTGCTTATCTGCTTGCATATGAGAATCTCTAGCTTCATAATCATTCTTTTCTGCTTCTAAAACCATCATCTGGACTGCCAGGTGCTAATTTTCTTCTTCTAAATGGCGATACTTATCTGACAATTCCTTGTGCTCAACAGACAGGCAATTATATTTATTCACTACAAGATCCCTGTAAGCTTGCTCATTAGCCACAGTATGTTGCAACATGCGAGATCTCCTCTTTGTTGACTCAAATTCTCTAACCATATCAACCACATTGTCCTGTGTTGCTTTTGCTGCTAACACAATGGCGGATGCCATGGCTATGGGAGCCTTATTTGTATTTTGCATCACCGTGGTCTCCCACCGGGTAACAATATCTTCTTGGAAGAGTCTCTTTATCCTCTCTTCCGATTTCAAGACTACTGCCATCCTCTTCTTATCATACACAAATTCATCCCATCGGGACACATTATGATCTTCTGATGGAGTGTAAGGGACGATTGGGAGGTCTATTACATGTATTTATGCTTCTATGGGTGGGGTCTGTACTACTTGAGACGTGTGTAATCCCACATTTTGGGTGCCGGGGACACCTGCTTGAGCTGAATCTATCTCCACATTTTGGGTGCTGGGAACACCTGCTTGAGATGTGTCTGCCTCCACATTTTGGGTGCCGGGAACACCTACTTGAGATACATCTGTTTCCATATCTTGGGTGCCGAGAACACTTGCTTGAGATGTGTCTACCTCCACATTTTGGGTGCCGGGAACACCTGCTTGAGATACATTTGTTTCCATATCTTGGGTGTCGGAGCCACCTACCTGGGCATCTTCATCGGTCTTAAGTTCTTCCTCCGCACTTTGTTCTTCTTCAGCTTTATGCCTTCTTTCCTCTTCTTCAGCTTGCTACTGATTTTCACTTTCTTCCCTCTGCTCTCGATCTTCCGCTTCCTTCTGCAACCTTGCATCTTCAGCTTCTTGTTGCAACCTTGCATCTTCTGCTTCTTGTTGCAGCCTTGCATCTTTTGCTTCTTGTTGCAGCCTTGCTTCCTCAACTTCTCTCTGCAACCTTGCTTCCTCAGCCTCTCTATGCAACCTTGCTTCCTCATTCAATCTTTGTTCTTCGCAGGCTAGGGCATCATTTGCTTCTCTCTCTTTCTGCAGACTGGCTTTTCGGGCTGGGGTAGAGCTAGAGCTTGCTCCACTACCTTGACGAAAAATCTGCAACTCAGTCATGTTGCTGATACCTCTGAACACTTCTTCCTCGGCATCATAGTAATGAGCATAAACTTCTTTTCAATGCTCGGCAACCTTGCTCCGCCTATCATTTCTATGGAAGATCATTTAACCGAAGTGGAAAGATTTCATCTCTTGAATGAATTCCTCAGCTGATGCAACCCCTGAGAATTTTTAGGCTCCTATGCAGAAGGGCAAAGGAGGGAAAGAAGCCTTATGTTGATTGTTAAGCACCCCTCCTATTCCATCAAGGAAAATTTGCCTGACTGCTTCCTTGAGGACTACATAATCAGTAGCGTATTTTGGAAAAATGTATGGCGCTTTGGTACCTCCAAACATCCCGATGTAGGTGCCCTGCTCTGAGAAATAAAAATCTCCATAGTTTTCCATGACCTCCATGGCTTTTTCTGATAGACAATTGGGCTCTTCCTTGAACATCTGCTCATATAGGGGCGTGATGAATTCTTCGCAGATGAGCTTATAGCTTGCTTTGTAATTTTGAGCCCACATTATTTTATAAGTAGTGTAGACCGGGGTGTTGGATTTATCCCATGTGCAACCTAGTCCGGGGAAAGATAGTTTGGCCAAAATACAGTCAATGAGATAGGAAGACATGTAAAATTTTGACTTTTTTAAGGCCAAAACTTCTCTTGCAGCAGCCACTGTGGATGCCAAACTGTCCGAAAGGATAGTAGCCCTGTCAAACACGGTTCCTTTGAATGCTATGAAGTGGATGATGGGGGCCCACTGTATCCTATATACAGTGCCATTGGGCATGCCAAAAATTCTGCGTAGCATCGGGGCGATTAACCTAAAAGGAGGTCTTAGGTTCTGAACATCATATTCATCGTTACCTCTCTTCCTCAAGTGTTTTCCCGTGACCAATAATTTTTTGGCCATCTCAATATTATTCATCTGACCCAGCAATTCATCACTTAGAGCTTGTTGGGTACGTGAGAATTTGTAGGCTGCGGCAATATACGCTGGATGGAATGAAGCGAAAGGCTCTTCCTTATTGTCATGCAACACTCTTGTCTCAGGGTTGGCATGTTCCAGTATCCACCTGATCACTTCAGAGCATGGGAACAATTCAGGGCGGGTAGAAGCCCTGGATATGTCGGAAGTTCTGATGTTGAGGTAGATTTGTTCTTCTTCCAATAATACATCTGGGATATCCTGGTCCTTGATCATTCAGTAAACATCTCCCCAACGGACCTCGGGAGGAACGCCGATGGTACACTTAGTGTCTTGGAACATAGTTTCAGTCCTTAGTTGCACTGGCTCTGGTTCCATCACTATAGTTTTCTTTCTACCACCTTTTGGCATCGTGGCTTATCCCTGCTAGCAACCAAATGTGAATCATTATAAAAATTTGCAACATGTTATGAGAGTGTAACATATAGAAGGAAAATTTTAACATGCTAACGAGAAATATAGACAAAAATATAAGCTGCATGCTGGAGAAGCAAAATATATCACTTCAGAAAATGAAATATGGTCATGAGACTTAATTATTCTACAGAGACAATGCCTAATCAGGAACTTTTGGAATGCTTCCGAAAAGGTAAGCATATGACGTGGAAAAAACCTGCTTCCCTCCTAGTCCTTGGAGAGAGGGTGCCCTTCATCGTAGCACTTCTAATGGTCAATGGTGGTGGGGCCTGGAGTGGAAAAATCCTATGAATAAACAATGAAACAAGGGACTGTTTTCCACATTCATTAACTGAGCGGAAAAGGTGAGTGGTCGAGTATCTCAACCGAACACTACTATTATTAATAATACTTGTGAAACGGTGTGTGGCTGGTAAGAAGTTTGAATTAGGGTAGGAAAATGATGGGAATGCAGTCAGTGAAAACTTGGATGGTCATGGCTACAGCTTTCAGCTGGTAGGAATGAGAAACCTAAGGGGTCACGGCGGCCGTAATAAACAAAAAAAATGACCTATGCTACCATTGTCTATTGGCCACATTATGAACGGGAAAACCCAAAAAGTAATTCGACGTGGAGATAAAACAAAGATGGCGGTTAAAAATCCTACCTAGAGATGAGACAGTGGTTGAGTGAGGTGGACGTGGTCGTGGATGCGCTGAGTTGGAGCGAGCCGACACGGTCTTCCCAATGGCATTCTTTGAACGATAAACTAACAATGCGATCAATGAAACCCCCACCATCATTATAAAAGGTTAGACACGTGCGGCATTAAACGGGTAGGTGGTGTCATTAAAACGGGTTTTAATGCTTGTACGGTGCGGTCATTTCAAGCCGTCTCAGCATTTAACCGCGACCGTCGGTTGCAGGGCGGACTTACGAGTTTCATCCACAATTGCGGAACAAGATGGTGAATTGCTTCAACGTTTCGGGAGCGCTTTGCGTATCTTTTCGAAATACAGTCTCTCGGAAGCTTATCACGAATGGTTTTGCCGAGTCATCCTGTAGTTTCGGAAAGATTCAGGATATCCTTCTGCAACTTACGAAATAACTTTGTTCAAGCTTATCAACATTTGACGAAAGCTTCCACAATATCGGGAGGAAATCTCAAGTTCCTCCACAGTGTCGGGAGAGAAACTTGAGTTCTTCCCCAGTTTCGGGAGAGATATGCAAATTGCTTTCGCAATTTCGGAAGAGAAACACTAAGTCTTTCGCAGTTTCAGGAGAGTTTTTTGAATTTCTTTCCCCAATTTCGAGAGAGACACGTGAATTGCTTCCGCAGTTTCGGGAGAGTTTTGTGAATGCTTTTGCAGTTTTGAGAGAGAAACTTGAGCTTCTTCCGCAGTTTCAGAAGAGAAACTTAAGTTCTTCCAAAAAGAAACACTAAGTCTTTCTGCGGTTTCGGGAGAGAATAGTGAATGCTTCCGCAGTTTTGGGAGAGCTTTTTGAATTTCTTTCCTCAATTTCGAGAGAGATATGCAAATTGCTTCCGCAGCTTCGGGAGAGTTTTTGAAATTTCTTTCCGCAATTTCGAGAGAGAAACTTGAGCTTCTTCCGTAGTTTCGGAAGAGAAACTTAAGTTCTTCCAAAAAACACTAAGTCTTTCCGCGGTTTCGGGAGAGAATCATGAATGCTTCCGCAGTTTCGGGAGAGCTATTTGAATTTCTTTCCGCAATTTCGAGAGAGATAAGCAAATTGCTTCCGTAGTTTCGGGAGAGATATGCAAATTGCTTCCGCAGTTTCGGGAGAGATATGCAAATTGCTTCCGCAACTTCGGGAGAGAATCGTGAATTTTAACTTAGAAGAAAAACTTCAATTTTTTAAAGCAGATTCCTTAGTTGAAAACAAAAACTAAGTTAAAAAGAGAATTAACTTCTTTAGGAAGTCTTTCTAGAAAAACTAAAAGGAGGGGCCCCAATATGTACAAAATTTTGGGGGGGATGTTGCTCCAACAACAATTGGCAATTCGCTAGTGAACACAGATCTCTGAAAAAATTCCTCTCGATGATCTAAAACCTTCTTAAAAGATATCCATTTTATATGCAATATTCAGCTGAGCACTTGAATCTCGGTGAAGGAAAAAGTCACTTTATCTGCTAGCCATTGGGTAAAGGGGAGCTTTGATAGAGACATATTTAAAACTCTCAAAGGGCCAACATGTGGGGTTCATTTTAGAAGATTCATCTTTTAGATGGATATTGCTATCAGACTCCACAGGATTTGCAACACTTTCTCATGGACATTATTGCTCTTGTTCCTCATTCCCACACCGCTTGCATCCTTTTGGATGTTTATACTTTTGACAGCTTTGCTGTTTGAGCCTTCCAGAAATATTTTCTTTAGACATGATCTTTGATTTTGGCTCCTCAATCCATAATGTCCTTTTGTGTGAGTGAGAGATTTATTGATTTGATCAAGCCTCACGGATGGAGAGGAGCCTAATTTGAGCTGAGTCTTTTGGACAACTTTCTTGACTTACATGCTTTGCTTTTGTCTCAACCATGCTTCAATTGAGGCGAGAATCTCTGAAAAACAGACCCTTGATCAAAGCCATTTTGGCTGTTAAATTTGCATCATGGAGTCATTTCAATACCCTATGCCCTCGTGATGTGCTACTCTCCGTGGATCCAACTTTAATGACCTTCTTGAGATGCCTTTAAGTGTGAGAGTGGATGGAGCCTGAAGATAGTAATAAAGATAGTCATAGATCTCTGCTATTTAAACAGGATTAGTGTGACTAGCAGAATAGGATTCCTTCCTTCTGAACGATGTTCAGCAAGAGTACAATACATAGATAAACTTTCATTCGAGGGTAGTTTCGGATTCATGAGTTGTGAGATTTCTTCGAGAGATCTATCTTGATGAGAAACCCAACCGCAAGAGTTTTCAGAAAATAAACTTTGTACAAAAGGTTCAAATGACGAGAAAAGAAACAACATAGCTGGAAACAACGAAAACAAAGGGCTAAAGAAACATAAAAGAAAAAATGTATTTATGTACAGAAAGTCTCCCTGAGACTACGCAAAGTATTGTTTCAGGGTGAGGCTATTGAGAGGAAGGGTTAATTCTTCTCCCTTGAGGTCTGTCAACTTATAAGTGGATGGGCCTATATTTGTCGAAATTTGGTAAGGGCCTATCCATAAATGTTGGAATTTTGTGTGCATCCCTTTGCCTTCATGATTATGATCCCATTTCAGGACTAAATCCCTAACTTCAAAACTTCTTTTACCGGACTTCCTCTTATCGAACCATCTCTTGACTATGTCTTGGTGCTGATGGAAATGGTCTTTAGCTTTTTGTCGGGTTTCTTCAAGTTGAAGCAGGGTATTGATCCTGGATTATAAGACTTGGCTACTAGACCCTCGAGAGGCTTGGGACAATTGCAAGGATGGGAGAAAGATGTTGGGGGAAAGGATGGATTCCTTGCCATAGACAAGAGTGAAAGGGAAACCCCTAATGCGTTCTTTGGAGTCACCCTATCTACCCATAAGGCGTTTGGGAGAGCTATATGCCAACTTCGCTGATTTTCTATCACAGTCTTCATGAGAATTCGAATGAGGTTTTTGTTTGAAGATTTAACTAATCCGTTTCCTTGAGGGTAATAATTGTCTAAATAATGCATCTTAATCCCCCATTCATAAACAAATTCATTTATCTTAAAAGACGAAAAATAGGGAGCATTATCAAAAACAAGGGAAATTGGAACCCCAAACCTGGTTATGATGTTTTCCTTCAAGAAACTGATGACCGCGTCTTCATTGATCTTGCGCAATGGGATAGCCTCCGTCCATCTAGTGAAGTAGTTGGTAGCCGTCAGGATGTATCGATGTTGCAAAGAAGAATTCGGATTTATCTCTCCAATAACATCTATACCCCACTGTTCAAAAGGTTTAGAGATAATAACCGACTGCAAGGGTCTTGCTGCCTTAGGTAAATTCCCGGCACTTCTTTGGCATATATCACAGTTTCGTGCATACGCATGGGCATCTCAGAATAGAGTGGGCCAATAATATCCAGCTTTAAGTATCTTGTGGGTTGTTGTCTCCCTTGAATAATGTCCACCCACGGGGCCATCGTGTAATTATTTAACAACTTTACTTGCATCTTCCTTTTCTAGAAATCTAAGAAAAATTCCATCATAATTCTTTCTGAAAAGTATCCCATCAATGATTTGATAAGCTGCTGATTTCAAACGAAGTTCCCTCCTTTGCTTAAAGTTCTAGTGCTCAGGTAGGTATCCTTGCTGTAAATAATGCACCAGATCGCTATACCATGACTGAGGAGTTGTAAAGATAGGACATACTTCAACTGAGTTTAGCTCAGCTTCATTCTTCCAATGTTGCTCTTCATCAGTCGAATTTCCTGTAAGCAATTTGCACAGGCCTTGTCCTTTGATGATCATGGCCGGTTTAAATTCTAAATCGTATTCTTGAAGAGTTGTGACCCAGTTTCTCCTCCTTTCTCCTAGTTCCTTTTGAACGAAGAGGGATCTAACAGCTAGGTGGGGAACTATAACTTTAGTTCTGTTCTTAAGAATATATGGTCTAAACTGTTTGACTGCTTTGAAGATAGCATATGCATGCTTGTCAACCACGGGATAGTTTAGCTCAGCCCCTTGCAGACTATTGCTCATAAACGAGATTGGGTATTCGTCCCCTAGCTCCACCCTTTGTGTGAGTACAGCCGCGAGGGAGTCATTTGAAGCAAAGGTATATAGGATAAAATCCTTATCAAAATATGGGCTTCTTAAGGAAGGAGCTTTAGCTATAGCTACCTTAATGTCTCTAAATGCATCCTTCTCTAAATCTGTCCACTTGAACTGTATGCTTTGTTTAACCATTTGTTGCAAAGGTTTAACAATTTGTGCGAAATATGGAACAAATCTTCGGACGAAATTGATAGTACCCATAAAGGACTGCATAGATTTTTTGTTATAAGGCATTGGAATTCTATTGATAGCTTGTACTCTTTCTTGATCTATTGACACTCCTCCTTTGGAAATGATATGGCCCAAAAGTTTACCTTCGGGAACAACGAACACACTCTTCTTGGGATTCAATGAAATACCATATTTTCGACAACGATAAAAAATATGCTTCAAATGGACAACATGATCTTCCCTTTTCTTTGAAAAAACTGTCACATCATCTAGGTAGACAACAACACACTGCCCACCCAATCCTCGAAAGGCGATATCCATTGCCCGCTAGAATGTAGCTCATGCGTTTATCAGGCCGAATGGCATCCTTTTATATGTGAAATTTCCCCACTTAGTGCGGAAAGTAGTCTTAAGACGATCTTCTTCGGCTACTAATACTTGATTGTAGCCAGAGAAACCATCGAGAAGAGAAAATAGTTCAGATCCCGACACCATTTGAAGTATTTGTTCCATTGAAGGGACGGGATAGTTGTCTTTATCTGAAGCTCTGTTTAAATTTCTGAAGTCCACACATAGTCTTATCTCTCCTGACTTCTTTCTTATGGGAACTAAGTTAGCAACCCACTCAGAATGCCAGACCTTAAAGATTATTTTAGCGTCCAGGAGTTACTTCAATTCCTTTTGAATCAGAGGTTCCAAAGTAGGATACATCCTTCTTAATTGCTGCTGAAATGGATTGACACCCGCTTTCATTGGTATAACATGCTGAATAATGCAGACGTCATACGTTTTCAGATCCTCATAGGTCCATGCAAAAACATCCTTATATTGTCTAAACATTTTGATGAACCTATCTCTTTCTCCCGGTGAACAACATTTGCCAAGGTTGACAAATTTTGGTTCAGCCTCGATACCTAAATTAACTAACTCATGCTGCATTGATGAACTATTAGTTTTGGAATTAGCTGGCCTTTTGAACTTACTTTGAAGATCAAACAGCATTTCGAGTGAACTTACCCCTCTGGGGATGAAATTTCCTTTACTTGCATCTTTCTTTAGCAAATCAGAATTGTGTTCTTCTTCATCTATCACAGCTCCTTGGAAAATGTCTTCGTTCATTAGAAAACTGATAATCTGTTCATCATCATCATCAAAAACCCTGAAATTTGTGACGTTCTCAGGGATGGAGGGCCTGAAAATTAATTCAATTGAGCATTTGTTATTAGATGGCACCAATCTAGAAGCGGATGTTGCTAACAAATCAGCTATAGAATTTTGCAATCTAGGAATAGACTTTATATTGAAAGCATCAAAATGCATAATTAAATCCCATACCTCATCCTGATAACTCTTCAAATGAGGTGAGAGACAGTGAATGGTATCTCTTACCTGTCTCACAACTATTTCTGAGTCACCAAAAACCTTCAAGTATTTAACATTTAAATCGATGGCCTTCTTTAATCCGTGTACCAAAGCTTCATATTCTGCAATGTTGTTAGTACAATCAAATTCTAACCTACAGGACAAAAAATACTTATTTCTTCCCGGATCCATCATAACACAACCGGCTCTGGATCCTTCCAGAGTTTTAGAACCGTCAAAGTATAATGTCCAAAAAATATCTTTTGATTCAGCTAAGTTAGTATCTCTATGGTCTAAGTCAGTGACTAAACTAACTATATTACAGTCAACATCATCAGTCCGAGAAAAATGAAGGAGATCTGACTGTTCATTTGATTCATGGCTGATAGTTTCAGACTGATAATTACTCGGATCAATTTCTAAGAAATAATTACCCAGAACTGAGGATGAGAAGGTTATATCCTCATTCTTTCCCTCTAGTTGAGTTACATTTTGCTTCATGTGCAGTTCTCTCAGGACTTTGATCTGATTCTCCCTATTTTGATAAGGCAACCATAGATGAGACCAATCAGTTGCAAAGTAACCATTGAGCTTTGTGGACCAATCCCTACTTAGGATCAAACCATAGGCCTCAGGAATATCAACTACCATTATGTCAATAAACTGATAGGCTCTAGAGTCGGTTGATAATCTAATGAGGACATCTTTCATTTCCCCAATAACCTTGACAACAGTTCTATCTAACTGAATAATTTGGGCCGAAGATGGAACAGGTTGCCCGTTAATTTTTTTACAAATTGACAGTGGCATGACATTTGAAGATGCTCCAGAATCTACCAGACAATTGTGAACATTATGATTGAAAATCTCAAAGGTCAACAAGAATGGCAACGTCTGAGATTTGGATTTCCTATCGATACTAGCCTCATTAATTTCGGGATCTTCTTGAGTATCTGTTAATGGAGTGTTGGGCTGGGGTTGCAAAGCATGCAGCAGCTTATCTCGTTGTTGAGGCAAACTGCACATATCGAATATTGACACATTTGCTTTGACTTTCTTTATATCCTCAATAATGTCATATCCTATATCAGAATCGTTCCCAATTCTGGCCGGATTGTCTGTTTTATTGATTGTGCCCTTCGGTTGTTGAACTATGTTGTCAATGTTTGGCTGTTTGGCCGCTATTTGGCTAGCTTTAGGTTGTGGTGGAATGATTGCTATATGTTTTCTAGATAGTTCTTTTGAAACTTTAGGCTTGGGAGGAGTCGAGTCTGGAACAGGGTCCGTAATAGGGCCTTTACTGTGAGTATTAATATTCACAGCAGAGAGAGAGATTTCTATGGGATCTTCTTCTACTAATTCAGTTAAAGGTACCCAATCCCATAGCACCATAGTGGTGTCTGGAGGTGGTTCTTCTAATTCAGGGCTCGATTCCTCTAGAGGATCGTCTTGATCTGGAATCTGTGAATCCAGCATTTGGTTCATGACTAAACTCATAGAGTTAAACCATTGTGGGAAGCTCTTCTCCGAATGCGGTTCTTGATGAAAGGTGCAGAAGTTTTCCATCCCTATTTCATTGAGGTTTAAAACAGGGGAAGTATTCATGGGTGGATGAGGTTGATCGCTGTCTTCCCTCTTTTTGTAAAATGGCTTGAAATATTTCCTAGATGTACTAACAGCCTTATCTTTCTCGAGATCTACAATTTTATTGGACAACTTCTGCATCATCTTGACTACATTTTCCATGTCTGTTGATGACTCTTCTTTACCTCTAGTGAGCAGCAAGGTTTTTTTACTGACTGCTGGTTTTGTTTTTGCATCTAAGGCATGTTTAGCAATGCTATCCGCTTCTTCTTCCACCTTTCTAGCTTCTTCGAAATTCTCTATCAAGGTGGTTTTCTTAGATCTTTTAACGAACATTGCTATGGGTCCTTCAAGAGCTGTTGTATAATATTCAACCAAAGATTCCTCTGCTGGTTTATTTGCTTCACTGAAATTATTTAAGAGCGTTGTGAACCTTTGGTTAAAGTCTTGAACCTTTTCTTTCTTTTCCATTCTCATGGACAATAATTCTTTCATAAGCGTAGCTACAGTTTTTTGGTTTCCATATTTATTTAAGAAACATTTTTCAAATTCATCCCAGCTTGAGATCGAGCTAGGTTGTAGGCTAAAATACCAGGATGATACTTTCAGCTCAAATGTGTATGGAAACATCCTACAGACTACATATTCATGTTGCACATTCAAAATATTCAGAGCTAAATAAAAACTCTTGAGATGATCTTCGGTGGAAATGGCTTTCCCTGGGTTGAATTTAGGCAAGAATTTCTCTGGATTTTTGGAAGATTGTGGAATGGCCTAGCTAGATTCAACGCTCCCCTTGCTCTCCAAGTAGGTACAACCATGTCTCTATGTGGAGAATCTGGTGGAGAATTGTAAGGTGAACTCAATGGAGTGTTCTTTGGAGTAATAAGTTCTCCAAAACTTTCTTGATCTGAATTATTTTCTGGGTTTTCAAGATCGACCTTGTTCAAGGGTTCTGCAATTTCTTCTAAGGTTAAATTCACAAGCTCTTCAAAATTTTGCACAAGAATCAAATCACGGGTGTACTGTCGCTCTTTTCTAGGAGAACTTTTCCTAGGGAGGAAATTTACTGTGTTTAAACCACCTAGCTGTCTGACATAAGATCGTGTATGTCTCCTTAAATATTCTATTTCTGCAAAAGGCATAGCATACAATACTTCTTGAGATTCAGAATCAGAGACGAGGTTTTCTTGGTTTGCTACTTCAAGATTTGGGCTGTCTAAAATTCCTTTTTTAAGCGGGTTTTCAGTAACATTTTTGACAGTGGGATATTTTCCTTTATCAGCCATGCACTTTTAGGCCCTCCTTCTTGCGCAAAAAACTGTTGATACCCCAAAGATTGCATCATCAAGCAGAAAGGGATTCTCCCCGGTAGACTATCCCAATTAGATTGTCCACCATTTGGTGTGGGGAATCCGTCCAGTTAGTGGTTCCGGCAACCGTTAGGCTTGGATATTTGCTTCAATCACACCGGTTATGGCCCGATCCATCGTTCTTTTTTATTTTATGGTTTAAAATGATATGCAAGTGCCTAAGCTAACTTAATCTAAATGCAGAACTCGAAACAAATCTGTATTTAAATTTGAAATAAACCTAAACTATCCCTGCAAGGAGAAAAACTATAAGTATGAGTAATGTGCTGGAAGAGTTATCTAAAGATCAACAGACAACCATTGAATCATAAAGATACATCTACAGCAAGAAAGAAACAGATATTATAATATAGCTTCCAATTCACATATAACGCATTCCATTACTCATGTAGGAGAAAATTCATTTGCACAAGAAACAGTAAGATCATTCAATACAGAGAAATAATTCAAGACAGCAAAGAAATATCTCACTGTAGAATATGAAAGTCATAAGAATAATCCAACATGCATCCAACATCCATTTCCATGCAAAAGACGTCCTCTCCAGGCTCTTATTAGGCAAATTTCATTTTCTTGGAGCAAGTGCAAGATAGCTCGTACAAGTTAAGAAAAATATTTTCCCTGCAAAAAGTCCTCTCCACTATTCCCTAAACTTCTATTTATATCTTTACAAAATGCCTCCCTGGCTCTTTACACATGTCCTCTACAGAACTTTTCCTCTTTTAAACAAATCGTGGCCCTTTTCTTAAAACAGAAAATTTCTCAAAAAGGAAAAGGACAACTTTCCAGTGATTCCACGCTTTAAACATAGGGAGACCAAAATACAAAAATAGGAACAACGCCTTAGGATCAACGTGTTCATCCTTGGGAAGGCGCTTCTGCTGGGAGAGAGGTGCTTGGACCAGCTACTACTATTGTCGCTGCTTTCTTTTCCTCCTCTGCTATGTAACTGAACCAGATACCAGTGTCTCTGATAACCACATTTACTGGGGAAGGGAGTAAGATATTCTAGGAAGTCACATGTTTGCCAAGCTCTGCTTCAACACTCTAAATTTATGCAATTGCTTCTTGGTGGATTTCTTTAAGCAAATGACTGTAAATTGATGACAGTCCAATATAGTGATGGAGATCATCAGTGGCTAAGACATTAATCTTCTTTACATATTCTATTTGAATGCCTAGCTCTTCCTTCAAGTCTGATAAACGTTGCTCTTTGCTTGGGAACTCAACGAGGGATTGAGGAAAACTCATCTTGCACTTATCATGTACTTCATGGATTTTTTGATAGAGGCTATTAATTTTATCCATTGTTTCCTTGGATCTTAGCCATTAGCTTAAGGCCACAGTTCCTGCAGAATTCCATAAGGGCTATATCTTCTTTAAAATCATCTACAGACTTGAATGGGAGATGCTTGGGGAAATCAACCTTCCCTTCTCTCCATTCCATCTAGCTCAGGATGTTTGCTTTAACACGAGTATATTTGCTCTTAAGCCTATTGGCCTCTGCATTGACTTCTTTCAATATAACCATCATGGATTTGAGCTTGCACACTTCCTCAGTAATCAGCTCCTATGTGGCGTGCATTTGTCTCAGAATTTCACAGGACAACTCCTTAAAGGGAGACATATCTATTGCTCTGCTCTCTTCCTGCTCTAATTGCTCAACCATTGCTTGCTTATCTGCTTGCAAATGAGAAACTCTAGCTTCAGAATCGTTCTTTTATGCTTCTAAAACCATCATCTGGACTGCCAGGTGATCCTTTTCTTCTTCTAAATGGTGATACTTATTTGACAATTCCTTGTGCTCAACAGACAGGCGATTATATTTATTCACTACAAGATCCATGTAAGCCTGCTCATTAGCCACAGTATGATGCAACATGCGAGCTCTCCTCTTTGTTGACTCAAATTCTCTAACCATATCGATCACATTGTCTTGTGTTGCTTTTGCTGTTGACACAACGGTGGATGCCATGGCTATGGGAGCCTTATTTGTATTTTGCATCACCGTGGTCTCCCGTCGGGTAACAATATCTTCTTGGAAGAGACTCTTTATCCTCTCTTCCGATTTCAAGACTACTGCCTTCCCCTTCTTATCATACACAAATTCATCCCATCGGGACACATTATGATCTTATGATGGAGTGTAAGGGACGATTGGGAGGTCTATTACATGTATTTATGCTTCTATGGGTGGGGTCTGTACTACTTGAGACATGTGTAATCCCACATTTTGGGTGTCGGGGACACCTGCTTGAGCTGGATCTGTCTCCACATTTTGGGTGCTGGGAACACCTGCTTGAGATGTGTATGCCTCCACATTTTGGGTGCCGGGAACACATGCTTGAGATACATCTGTTTCCATATCTTGGGTGTCGGGAACACCTGCTTGAGATGTGTCTGCCTCCACATTTTGGGTGTCGGGAACACCTGCTTGAGATACATTTGTTTCCATATCTTGGGTGCCGGAGCCACCTGCCTGGGCATCTTCATCAGTCTTAAGTTCTTCCTCCGCACTTTGTTCTTCTTCAGCTTTATTCCTTCTTTCTTCTTCTTTAGCTTGCTACTAATTTTCACTTTCTTCCCTGTGCTCTCGATCTTTCGCTTCCTTCTGCAACCTTGCATCTTCAGCTTCTTGTTGCAGCCTTGCATCTTTTGCTTCTTGGTGCAGCCTTGCTTCCTCAGCTTCTCTCTGCAACCTTGCTTCCTCAGCCTCTCTCTACAAACTTGCTTCCTCTTTCAATCTTTGTTCTTCGCGGGCTAGGGCATCAGTTGCTTCTCTCTATTTCTGCAAACTAGCTTTTATGGCTGGGGTAGAGCTAGAGCTTGCTCCACTGCCTTGACGACAAATCTGCAACTCATTCATGTTGTTGATACCTATGAACACTTCTTCCTCAACATCATAGTAATGAGCATATTCAAAATGGGCATAAAATTCTTTGCAATGCTCGACAACCTTGCTCCGACTATCTTTTCTATGGAAGATCATTTCACCGAAGTGGAAAGCTTTCAGCTCTTGAACGAATTCCTCAGCTGATGCAACCCTTGAGAATTTGTAGGCTCCTATGCAGAAGGACAAAGGAGGGAAAGAAGACTTATGTTGCTTGTTAAGCACCCCTCCTATTCCATCAAGAAAATTTGCCTGACTGCTTCCTTGAGGACTACATAATCAATAGCGTATTTTGGAAAAATGTATGGTGCTTTGGTACCTCCAAACATCTTGATGTAGGTGCCCTGCTCTGAGAAATAAAAATATCCATAGTTTTCCAGGACCTCCATGGCATTTTCTGATAGACAATTGGGCTCTTCCTTGAACATCTGCTCATATAGGGGCATGATGAATTCTTCGCAGATGATCTTATAGCTTGCTCTGTAATTTTGAGCCCACATTATTTTATAAGTAGTGTAGACCGGGGTGTTGGATTTATCCCATGTGCAACCTAGTCCGGGGAAAGATAGTTTGGCCAAAATACAGTCAATGAGATAGGAAGACATGTAAAATTTTGACTTTTTTAAGGCCAGACCTTCTCTTGCAGCAGCCACTGTGGATGCCAAACTGTCCGAAAGGATAGTATCCCAGTCAAACACGGTTCCTTTGAATGCTATGGAATGGATGATGGGGGCCCACTGTATCCTATATACAGTGCCATCGGGCATGCCGAACATTTTGCATAGCATTAGGGCGATTAACCTAAAAGGAGGTCTTAGGTTCTGAACATCATATTCATCGTTACCTCTCTTCCTCAAGTGTTTTCCCGTGACCAATAATTTTTTTGCCATCTCAATATTATTCATCTGACCCAGCCATTCATCACTTAGAGCTTATTGGGGATGTGAGAATTTGTAGGCTGCGGAAATATACGCTGGATGGAATGAAGCGAAAGGCTCTCCCTTGCTGTCATGCAACACTCTTATCTCAGGGTTGGCATGTTCCAGTATCCACCTGATCACTTCAGAGCATGGGAACAATTCAGGGCGGGTAGAAGCCCTGGCTATGCCAGAAGTTCGTATGTTGAGATAGATTTGTTCTTCTTCCAATAATACATCTGGGATATCCTGGTCCCTGATCATTCGGTAAACATCTCCCCAACGGACCTCGGGAGGAACACCGATGGTACACTTAGTGTCTTGGAACATAGTTTCAGTCCTTAGTTTCACTGGCTTTGGTTCCATCACTTTAGTTTTCTTTCTACCACCTTTTGGCATCGTGGCTTATCCCTGCTAGCAACCAAATGTGAATCATTATAAAAATTTGCAACATGTTCGAGAGTGTAACATTGAGAAGGACAATTTTAACATGCTAATGAGAAATATAGACAAAATTATAAGTTGCATGCTGGGGAAGCAAAATAGATCACTTCAGAAAACGAAATATGGTCCTGAGACTTGATTATTCTGCGGAGACAATGCCTAATCAGGAACTTTTGGAATGCTTCCGAAAAGGTAAGCATATGACATGGAAAACACCTGCTTCCCTCCTAGTCCTTGGAGAGAGGGTGCCCTTCATCGTAGCACTTCTAATGGTCAATGGTGGTGGGGCCTGGAGTGGAAAAATCCTATGAATAAACAATGAAACAAGGGACTGTTTTCCATATTCATTAACTGAGCCGAAAAGGTGATTGGTTGAGTATCTCAACCGACCACTACTGTTATTTATAATACTTGCGAAATGGTGTGTGGCTGGTATGAAGTTTGAATCATGGTAGGAAAACGATGGGAATGCGGTCAGTGAAAACTTGGATGGTCATGGCTACGAATTTCAGCTGGTAGGAATGAGAAACCTAAGGGGCCACAGCGGCCGTAATAAACAAAAAAAATGACCTATGCTACCAATGTCTATCGGCCACGTTATGAACGGGAAAACCCAAAAAGTAATTCGACGTGGAGATAAAACAAAGATGGCAGTTAAAAAGCCTACCTGGTGACGAGACAGTGGTTGAGTGAGGTGGACGCGGTCATGGATGCGCTGAGCCGGAGCGAGCCGGCACGGTCTTCCCAACGACGTTCTCTGAATGATAAACTAATGATGCAATCAATGAAACCCCCACCGTCATTATAAAAGGTTAGACACGTGCAGCATTAAATGGGTAGGTGGTGTCATTAAAACATGTTTTAATGCTTGTATGGTGCGGTCATTTCAAGCCGTCTCGGCATTTAACCGCGACCATCGGTTGTGGGGCGGACTTACGAGTTTCGTCCGCAATTGCGGAACAAGATGGTGAATTGCTTCGGCGTTTCGGGAGCGCTTTGCGTATCTTTTCGAAATACAGTCTCTCGGAATCTTATTATGAATGGTTTTTCCGAGTCGTCCCGCAGTTTCGGAAAGATTCAGGATATCCTTCCGCAACTTATGAAATAACTTTGTTCAAGCTTATCAACATTTGATGAAAGCTTCCGCAATTTTGGGAGGAAATCTCAAGTTCCTCCGCAGTGTCGGGAGAGAAACTTGAGTTCTTCCCGAGTTTCGGGAGAGATATGCAAATTTCTTCCGCAGTTTCAGAAGAGAAACGCTAAGTCTTCCGCAGTTTCGGGAGAGTTTTTTGAATTTCTTTCCGCAATTTCGAGAGAGACACGTGAATTGCTTCCACAGTTTCGGGAGAGTTTCGTGAATGCTTTTGCAGTTTCGATAGAGAAGCTTGAGCTTCTTCCGTAGTTTCGGAAGAGAAACTTAAGTTCTTCCAAAAATAAACACTAAGTCTTTCTGCAGTTTTGGGAGAGAATCGTGAATGCTTCCACAGTTTCGGGAGAGATTTTTGAATTTATTTCCGTAATTTCAAGAGAGATATGCAAATTGCTTCCGCAGCTTTGGGAGAGTTTTAGAAATTTCTTTCCGCAATTTCGAGAGACAAGCTTGAGCTTCTTCTGTAGTTTCGGAAGAGAAACTTAAGTTCTTCCAAAAAACACTAAGTCTTTCCGCGGTTTCGGGAGTGAATCGTGAATGCTTCTGCAGTTTTGGGAGAGCTTTTTGAATTTCTTTCCGCAATTTCAAGAGAGATATGCAAATTGCTTCCGCAGTTTCGGGAGAGATATGCAAATTGCTTCTGCAGCTTCGGGAGAGAATCGTGAATTTTAACTTAGAAGAAAAACTTCAATTTTTTAAAGCAGATTCCTCAGTTGAAAACAAAAACTAAGTTAAAAGGATAATTAACTTCTTTAGGCAGTCTTTCTAGAAAAACCAAAAGGAGGGGCCCCAATATGTACAAAATTTTGGGAGGGATGTTTCTCCAACAACAGGATCGCTTCATCGCAGACTTTCACCAACAAGTGTAGAAATAAAGAGAAAAAGCATGGCATGATTGCCATATAAAAAACAAGACCTTTCAGGTATGTGATCTAGTCCTCTTGTATGATAGCAAATTTATGAAGTTTCCTGGAAAGTTTAAGATGCATTGGCTTGGTCCATATACTGTTTTACATGTAACTAATGGTGGCGTAGTCTAGTTAGCCATGCTAGTAGGAGATAGCTTTCCCGGTCTATTCAATGGAAGCAGACTAAAACCCTATCGGGATAGTCTCACTTCGCAGAACCCTTAATGATCAGAAAACGAGGAAATTTCTAAGTACCAAGTACAGTTGAAATTGGGAACTAGGAAGGGGAAAGAGTCTGTACACGAAGTGTGATGAATAAAGTGTATATACTGTGCAACACTTGTTAAGCAGTGACGTTGCGGAAAAAAAAAGAAAAAAAAAAGAAAAAGATCCGCGCAGTTGCGAAGTTCAAAATGTAACTGCGATGATCAAGTGTTAGGAACCCATGTCAACCCTTCTATTTACTTTGTTAGTATATTGTTGTTGGATGCATATGCTTTGTAAGTCATCCCATAGTATTTGTTGATCCATAGTTTGTCTTATTGTTGTTGGACGTATATGCTTTGTAAGTCATCTCGTAGTAATTGTTGATCCATAGTTTGTATTGGCCCATGGTTTGTATTGATACATGGTATTGACCCATGGTATTGGTTCCTAGACCTAGTATATAAGTTTGTGTTGAGACCAATGAAGGTACCATGAAGTTATTTGTATTGAGCTTGCTCAAAGGCGGTTTCCCCCTCAAAGTGGCTTGCGATCAATAAAAACGATTCTGAGTTCTGTTATTTCTGCTATCTCTCATATTCTCATTAATTAATTGTTGCAGGTTCTTCACATCTAGTATCAGAGCACTTTCTAAGGCTCGCTAGGTGAAATTTCTGCCAAAATTGTTTTGCATCTGTTGCAGCTTCGGATCTGGGAATAATCCTTATCCGCTTAACTGTGGTAAGTACTTGGGCATAAGCGCTAAAATTCATTGTGAGGAGTACCACAGGAACCCCAAAGTAGCTGGCCCATTGAGAGGACCTGCCGGCGAAAAGGGAAACAACCCCTACCTGATTGACTAGTTCCCACCCCTAAGGTAAACCAAGAGCTGTCGTTTGTGGCAAAGCGGCTATCTGTTTTACCTGAGCCGTGGAGTGAGGGGTACTATCCCAATATGCAAGCCATCAGACAACATTGGTGGCCAGGTGAATCCCCTGAATCGATAGAAAGTCGAACATACCTGGGGTCCATATCTATTTTCAGCTGAACTATTGTCGATCACTTCCACGCCGTTTCAGATCCAGCCGTTTCAGATCCATTCTAAGAGTCATTCCAGATCCAGTCGTTTCATATTTTGAAATCCATTTCAAATCCATCCGTTTTCGATCCATTCGGCATTGTTTTAGATCCATTTGTTGCCGATCACTTCCATGTTATTACAGATCCCTCTATTTTCGCTCCCTTCTGCGCCATAGTCGATCCATATCTCCCTTGTTTTAACTCCGTTTCCCTTGAAACTTCCCGAACATCCCTGCAATCTCATTCTGCATATTTCATTCCTGAGGACCCTATCCCAAATTCCACTTCCCAAAGCCATAAATCCCACATTTGTCTTTTTTTAGGGTTTTCCATAACTTCTTCAATTTTCACCCAATCGCCTCCAAACTTTGCCACCGTGTTCATTCCCTATTTCTGCTTCTTTGTCCCTCTTTGACAAATTTTCTCATTCTTTCACCCCGCTTCTGAAATCCCCATTTTTTGCTTCCCTGTCCATCAGAAAGTGTCCAAAACCTAGTCAAACTGCAATTACCCCTTCGAGTTTTTCCCAAATCCAAATTTCCGTTTACTAAATAAGATTTTGTTTGTGTTTTTCTATCCATTCCCCCCCCCCACCCCCCCCGTAAAAAAAAAAAAAAAACTTTTGGTTATGGTTGTCACCTTCGCAGGAGCAAAAACCATGGAGGAAACACTTGCAGCCATCCAAACCAAACTCCAAAATCTGGATGAAAAATTTCTCAGCCTCCATCTTTAGCATTCATCCATGAACAATAACCGATAGCAAGAATATTCTGCAGCCCCATGGGTTCTCTTCTTCCAACAATTTCTGTGGTCTGAATCTTGAACTTCCTTGCTTCAATTGTACTGATCTGACTGGATGGATCTATCGTGCATAATAGTATTTCAGTCTGCATAATACTTTTGATGTCCAAAAAGTTCCACTTGCATCCTTTCATTTGGAACAAGAAGCCCTTCAATGGTACTGTTGGTACATCAAGGCTCATGACGAGCCAAAATGGACAGATTTTTGCCAACTCCTTTTGCAACAATTTGGTCCTAGTGCTTTTGATGACTTCATCGGAGCACTCACTAAAATTCGTCAAAGTGGCACTATGAGAGAGTATCAGACATAATTTGAGATACTAGCCAATCACATAGAATGATTGTCTGATGAATTCAACAAGGGTGACATGACACTCCTTTCGGGACTGCTCAAACCCTTTCCCATCCCTACACAGATTTGGACAACTATTTCTATGGATTTCCTAGAAGCGCTCTAGTGGTACAATACCACATCTAAAAGGACACCATATGAAGCAGTCTATGGACAGGCACTGCCAGTTCTTCTTCCATACACCCTCAGCAGCTCCCCAGTTTAGGAAACTAACTTGGCTCTTTGAAACCGCGATCATATGTTTCACATTCTATAGGACAATCTTCACATGGAAAGAATTCAACTGAAACAACAAGCCGATCAACACCATTCTGAGCGCACTTTTCACGTAGGTGATATGGTTCTTCTTCATCTATAGCCTTCCAAGCAACCCTCCCTAACACTCACAAGGCGTCAGTGGCCCGAAATGCAACCCGAGGATGCTACAGGGGAACCACTCTTTCAAATTCTGCATCAATTTGCACATCTAAAGCTTTGAGGACAAAGCTTTTTCTAAGGGAGAGGAGGTGTTAGGAACCCATGTCAACCCTTCTATTTACTTTGTTAGTATATTTTTGTTGGATGCATATGCTTTGTAAGTCATCTCATAGTATTTGTTGATCAATAGTTTGTCTTATTATTGTTGGACGCATATGCTTTGTAAGTTGTCCCGTAGTAATTGTTGATCCATAGTTTGTATTGGCCCATAGTTTGTATTGACACATGGTATTGACCCATGGTATTGGCGCCTAGACTTAGTATATAAGTTTGTGTTGATACCAATGAAGGTACCATGAATTTATTTGTATTCAGCTTTCTCAAAGGAGGTTTCCCCCTTGAAGTGGCCTACGATCAATAAAAGTGATTCTGAGTTCTGTTATTTATGTTATCTCGCATATTCTCATTAATTAATTGTTGCAAGTTCTTCACATCAAGTTAAATGAGAAAAGAGTCTAAGTTCAGAAGCAAGAAATTAGGCACCGCGAAGTAACTGCGCTGGAGTCGTAATGGTCTGTCGTGCAGTTCGACACAACATGCCAGAAAAGTAACCGTTAGAATGTTGGTCGCAAAAATAGTCGTTATATAATACTTTGCCAGCGACCGCTTGATCATTTAACGCAAAAATAGTCGTTCTGAACGAGTTAATGAAGGACAGGATCGAAATCGTCGCTGGATTTGGCCAACAGATACCGCATTTAATGCTTATCTAGCCGTAGAGGGGCGCAGAGGAGGCTGGCTGCGCCTATAAATACCGTTGTATTTTGACTCACGGGCGTTACTGAAACCTTTGAATTTTCTGCGAGCTATACTTTGCAATTGTTTACAGCAAGTTATCAGCGATTCCATTGCTTTTCCCAGATCCATCTAGTGAATGTCTGAGAGGTCCTCCATTGAGGAACAATTCATGGTCCAGGAGACTATGAAGGTGTTTAACTACGGGGGAATAGAAGGGTTGATGAGAACCCCCACCAAGAAATTTGTAATAGAATGGGGTCAGACGTCTAGAGAATCATCGAGACACGCTCCAGCGATGCAAGACAAAGGAAAAGCACCAGAGAGGTTGAAAATAAAGAAACCAAAGATGAGTTCCAGAGTCCCACAACCTCCTCTGGCCGATAAGGAGATACCTTTGAAGCTAACCCCTGAATACATTTGTCCGTGTGCATAGGATGCACCAACCATTAAACTGACGAAGAATGCCAAGTACGAGATTCCGTTGTCACCAGTATCGAAGTACGTCGAGGTGGACACAAATATGTTGGGTAAGATCCAAGAATGTAAGTCGGAGGACTATGATCTGCTTCAGATGCAGAAGGAGCCGAACGAACCTAAGTTTCCATAGTTCCAGCCCGACTAGTACATGTGCTGGAAGAAATACATGACAGGCAACCTTACCTTGGTTGTAGAAAGTTGGCTATCCGGAGTAGTCGCATCGGGACTGCTCAACTTGTTGAGGCTCCCACACTTTGACAGATCGCCAGAGCTGAATGCGATGGTGCGAATGCTGATGTCGTGCATACACCAGGGATATCTCTGGCTAGATCGCAACATATACTTGAACATTGACTTGATCCACCGGATCATTGGATTAAGCAAAAAAGGTGAAGATCCGAAGCAGTTTTTCCAAGTAAAGAATAGAGACAAACAAGTTGTTGCGAAGATGAAGAAAACACAACCATCATCAAAGGAAAGAGAGGCTTTCAGACGGAGGATATAGATGATAAATACCATGTGGTTTGTCATGCAACTGTTATCTGGCAAGATCATAAGAAAAGAAAGACCATTAGAGGTACCTGTGGGCGCAGTACTGGTTGGTGTAGCAGTTGCAAAGGGTGGACGATTCAACTAGTGCCAGTACCTATTGAATGAGTTTCTTGAGGAGTTGAATGACACACAGGAAAATGGTGGTAACTTCCATTTTACATGGTCAATAGTGCTGATCGTGTTCATAGGATGGAAGGAACTAAAAGAGTACGTTGGCATAATAACCGACAACGATGATTGCAGAGGAGCCCGCTATGCAAACCTTTGGGTGAAATTGAATTCCCAAAGACAACACGCGACAACCGAGGTCTTCTATACCTATTATGAGTAGCTGCATGAGGCCATTATCGTCACGCCGTGGATAAAAAAATAGGTAACGAGCAAGTACATTCGTATGGTAATTTTTTATGTTGACATCCGTTCTATTCATATTTTAGCCAAGGCACAGACAAAGATCCCTGAATGGCTCACGGGAATATACCATATGTATGAAGAGAACATTGACAATATCATGAACGAATGGCCTTCCGAATATCGAGTCAAAATTGTGGATATCCAAAGTGACTCCGATGAGGACAACCCCATTCCATGTCCCATTGTTGAAGAGCCGTGGACAGGGAAAAGGAAGGAAGCCGACAGGACCGAGGAAGAAGAAGAGAGCCAGTAAAGGCCAATCAGAAGCAATACTTCATGATGATGATTTTGAGATGATCGCGTCGAAGGTCACAGAACAAATGGAAGACCTCATGAATGAGAAAGATAAAAAGACTGAGGCAATTCAACAAAGTCTGCAGAAGAATCTAGTCATGCTGCAAGGAATCACAAAGAAGATTGAATAAGTACACAAAAGGTTACTGTTACCATGGGATTTCGAGTCTAAGGGGAAATCAGGAGGTACTTCACAGTAGAAGACGCTGCAGCTAGCCATGACCATGCATGCAAAGTCCTGCATTGTGCATCTTAATCCCTTAAGTGTAAAGCTGCCACTGCCAGAACATTTACTCTTGGGCACGCAGGACCTAGAGCATGTGGACCTTGACCTTGCAAGGATACCACTTCCTGGTCTGCACAATCTACATTTGCAGGTTGTCAAGGAGATTCATGAGCGAAGTATGGATTCTCTGAACAAGCAAGCTGAGCTGCAAGAAAATAATAAGCAGTTGGAAGAAGCTAGCTCGCGGAGGGCCATGGAACTACAATATGAGCATGATCGACGGAAGAGACTCGAGTCTACGATCACTGCAGTAGACGAGGACATATCCGAGTGCGATGTGCAGCCAGACCCCGCAGATACTGTCGTTAAGATCGACGAAGTGGTTAGTGAGCTTAAGGCAGATATGAAGGATATGGAAATCAGTTATGAAGCAAATATTCTTACATTGGAATCACAGACTCCACCTGTTCAGCAACAGTTCAGAGAAAAGGAAGCGAAGGCTGCAGCAAAAAGTATAGCTGCCAAGGTGGTGTTGTGGCCACAATAGATCCCATGCTTCAACTAAGCACGGGAGCCCCAGTTTTTAAATAAACACAAAGGGATTTGGGTAAGTGTTCTTGTGAACGTAAGGTTTTGAAATTGGTTTCTACGATCTTGCGCTTGTACCTTTGTTTGCCTTGATTGTCATTCTCTTCCTCGGAAATTTCTAAGTGTTTGTGGTTGCAGAAAGCCTTATTTTTTCAAGCGTTTTGTCCTTACCTCTACAACATGAATGTCAACATTCTGACCACAAAACCCGCAACCCGAAAGGTACGAGTTGCGAGAATTCACTTTAAATTCGTTTGGTTTTTGGGCAACCCAAAACCTGCAACCCGAAAGGTGCGGGTTGTGGTAATCCTTGCTAATAATCTTTCAGAAATTTTCATCTCGAAACCCGAAACCCGCAACTGCGGATTTCAGGAATGTGTTTTACCGTTTACTCATATTGTGTGTTCCCAAAACACGCAATCCATCATGATGTCTTTATTCGAGCTTTTGCTCTCAAACCGCATGTGCAAATCCTTAGCCCCGAGTTCATACAATCCTCAAAAACTCGGTATAATTTCGATGAGATGTTAAAATCATGGATGGTCAAGCCTAACGCCTTTGTTCCTAACGCCGACAACCTGTACCCTATTGTCTGGTTCAGGGAACCCTATTCCTTGCTAGCATCTATGCTTTGTAGGTTCTTTGGCCTTCGTAACTGTTCCGTCTTCAAAGTTGAATGGGATCCCATAGCACACCATGTGTTAACTACCGGCGAGTCTTTCCCTTGGGCTTCCATTTTATCATCAAAATTGAAGAACGCCATCCAAGAGTATCAAAAGGCACTTGCCCTGAAGAAACCACATTTTTACCTCTCGGCATACATAATTGATGTTTTCTGCTCAGTGTTTCAGTACCCAAACTTGAGTTGGAATTGGACTCCCTCAGACCCACCTGTTCATATTTATCACTCAGCAATATGGGATGGAAATTTTGTTCCTTTCTTGTATGATATCTGTGATCATTTCATGGGCTCTGTTTATTTCAAGATTTTCAGGCAAGAAGCACCTGCATTTTCAGTTGATGCCAAGGTTTTCATCAATACCATTGGTGATTGGTATGTTGGTGAATATTTCTCATACATTAGAGTTTATGGAAGTGACACAGTGCACCTTATACCCAGGATAGTTCCTGACAGGCTGGTCATACAAGAAGTTTCTTTTCAGACCATAACAGATGGTATATATAAGAATCTTATTGGTTCCAGGAAGAAAGGATGGCCTCAATCTACTTTGAACCTTGGGCTGCTGGTTATCCCAACCTCCAATTGGGCTGCAATGCTCAATGATCAGATAACTACTTTAAACTTAGGTATTTCCCCCAAAAGTAAGCATGATCCCATGAAACTTCTTGATGTACACTTAAAGAAAATTCATGTTAAGATGGATTATGTCCATGAGATAAATCAAGATGACTCTATATACCAAGGATTCAACACCTTTTCTGAAGTACTTTCTAGGTCCAAGAATGAAGAAGAGCAGCATGAAATTTTGCAATATCAGAGAGACCTTAAGGTTAGGATCCTGAGTTATAGAACTATGCAACTAAATCTAATAGAGAAGGTGAGAAGAAAAAGAGAAGAGAAGGAGGCTCATAAATCTAAAGATCCTCTATTGCTTACTTATTCAGATGGGGAAAAGGGTAAAGCTCCCATGGATCCTCCTCCTGAAGTGAAGACTGTTGAAGAGGTCAAGGTCCTACTGCAGACATCTCATCAGTTCAAACAAGGGTTAGAAAAAATCAACTTAGTATTGGGTACTTAGGTAGTCTAACCTCAGAAGCTCATTGTGGATATCCAGGTGTCTACTGTAACTACACATGAAGAAGATGATCTAATGATAATCAAGGCTAGCCCAGCAGGGAGACAAAAGATCATTTCCCCTGTAGTACAAATTCCCCCTGAGGATATCATTGATTGTGACCTTGAGGAGAAACCTCACCCTCTAGTATTGGTGACAGAAGAAGTGACTCAAGATTCAAAGACAGTTTTTGATTTGCTGAACACCATTAAGATGTACCACTCTTTTTCCGATCAACAAGAGTCAGAGGTTACAACAGCTCTTGATATCACAACCAAAGCACTTTTGCTTCCAACTATTCAAGAACTTTCTCCCTTGACTTCTGGAATGGAAATTACACTTTCCTTATCACAGTTGTTTCATACTATCACCACCACCACTATTCCATTCCCATAAAACTTAGTCTCTTACATTGTTCCTTCATCTGTCCTTGCAGAGGTTCAGTATTTGACTGCCACTTTACAATTATGCACATCCATTTCATTATCTTCCACCACTGGTGAGACACCTTTAGTTTCCCATTCACCATCACCAGTCAATGTTGATAACCAAGTTTCACTTTCTGAAGCCTTTGTCTCAGTTCCTTCTCCAACTCAGGATTTGTCAGTCACCCAAGTCATCTCTACACCTTTGACTACCCCTCAAATCATTGTGCCTATGCCTAGCCCTGCTGTCACTCAAACACCCTCACGGATCTTAGCAGTAAGCATTCCTTCTACCTCCACAGGGTTGGTGACTGAGTATGCAGATGATGATATAGTTTCTATTGGGAACTACTTCTACAACAAAGACAACAAAGCAGTAATCAAGAGAACCAGGAAAAGAGGTAAAGATCAAGATGGGTTAGAGGCACCTGTTCTAGACTAGGTAATATGGGCTCCCAGAACAAATAACCCTTAGATTGAAGTAGTAGAAACAACTGTGGCTTTAGGGGCCTTTGCAAGTGCAAATTTAGATTCAGTCCATGTTCTAGATAGGGAAGTTTATTTGAGGGAGGAAGAGATCAAGAGACTTAAAGATGAACTAGCTCAGACCAAAGAACAACATGCAGTTGAAGTTGATGACCTTAGGAAGATATGGGCAGATAGGTTACAGGATTTGGAGCAGAAACATTCTACTCTCCAAAATGATATTCGCATAGCACAATCTCATAATGATTCGAATGATGAAAGAATAGTTATTCTGGAAAAGCAAGCTGAGGATGCAACTGCAAGTGCAACCTCCTCTGATTTGTCTAGGTTCACACCTCTTGAGTTCAAGAATTTGGCCCTCCAAGTTAATCAGGAACACCATAAGTTATTAGAGAAGTTGTACATTGTCCTAGATGAAATTAGAGAAAATTTTATCAGTTTCTCTAAGATGTCTTCTACCCTTGAAGAAAAGGAAGCTAAAAGACTCCAAGCGTCCATGGCATAGGAGAATGTTTTTGAATGGCAGGAATACATAAAGGACAGACTAGAGGATATACCAGTTCTTAGCACCTTCCAATTTAAAAAGATTAAAGCCCCACTGAACACTTGGCTCGATTTAAATGAGACAGCTGAGGAGATCATTAGGAAATCAAAGGATATCTCTACTAGGCGCTGATATGCAGTAGAAAACATCATGGACGTTTTGCAGCTCCCACTTATGGACCCTATTCTGGAGGCCTTCCCACCTATATTCCGACTTGATGAAATTGAACGCAGATGTCAACAAGATGAACATAAGATATGAGCCCTTATTGAAGTCAACATTGATGATGTGGATTTGTTGATTAGGAAACCACTCATTATGGAGGGAAAAATTCACATCTACCTTCGTACTTGGCATAAGTTAGCCAAACATGATATGGAAAACAACACATGTAACGCCCAGCTGGGCTTAGAATCTGTCAATTATCCAAACATAGATGAGTTGTTAGAAATATGGGATAAGTGGCAGGATTTTCTGGATCGGTAGCCTGATTCGAATTTTGTAATCCCTATCTTTTGGGAATTTCCATTTTGTACTCTGTTGTAATTCTTATTTAAGGAGGAATTTCTCTCGATGTTAGGGGTTGATAATTTTTTGGTTAGAAATCAGGAGGAGATGACATGGAGATACTCTATCTTAGTAGAGCTTTGTAATTTTGTTTACAAACTTCGTTTATACATTAAAGTAATCCCTTTGTATCATCTCTTGTTTATTGTTCAAATTTCTTTGATAGTGCCTGATTTCTTACTCCAAATTGTCATCTACATCGTGTGATCATTTGCAAGTATTGATTTACATACGGATCTGTTATATTGATTTCTCTTTATGGCTGATTTGTGTATGAAATTTTTTTATTGAATTTATGTCAATTGAGATGTTTTCTCTATCGATTTTTGCAAATGATCAACATTCAATTTAATCATTGTTAATTTTTCAATTAACAAGGTGATTACTGGTTAATCTTGAACAGGTTACATGCTTATATTATTTGTCACTTAATTTTCATTAACTGATTATCATCTAAGTGAATAAGTATATGCATCTTTTACATTTCTGTTGAAGTTGGAAAGCATACTTATCCCCCTCACATCAAGATTGATCTGCACAACAATAAGCGTTTCCTTAGATTAGATCTAACCTAGTGTAGATCCTTTTGTCTTAAATAGGTTAAGTTAGAATGAATTAAGTTTTCATAATTTTGTTTTCCTTAAGTGGAGAACCAATCTATTGATTGAAAAACCAACTCATAGAGTGCCAGCGGAGGCCAAATATCCATGGGAGATTTCCATACCAAACAGGCCGGGGATAGAACTTCCCTTGCGTAGGGTCTTTTGAAGCCTTTTAGTTTGGGTTTTCACCCTCTGTTGGGAGCCTTGGACCCATTCCAGTACCTTGCAATTTCCATGCACCCCCGAGGACTCAACAAATGGCGCCAGAAGGAGGGCCATCCAACATGTAAGATCATTCGAGTTATGTTAATCAGATTATTTTATGATGGCTCCGACCCAAGAATCTGTATTTAGTTGTTTTTATAGACAGATTAGTTTTCATGTTCAAACAGATTTGCTGAAGCATTTGATAGAAGTGAAATTTGATGGTGAGGAAGAAATATTAGCACAAGAACATGTTCTTGAGTTTGCCCATAATTGTCTTGTTAACAAGATTTTGGATCGAGATGTTTTGTGCAGATTGTTGGCCTTCACATTCGAAGGACGAGTCAAAGAATGGTTTCTTACCTTACCTTTTTCCTCTATCCATTCTTTTGAACAGTTTGTAGATCTGTTTATATTTTCTTTTGGACATTATGACTTTGTTAGATTGTGTAATGAGTGGAAGAAACTCACCATTAGAACAGATGAATCATTAGAAGATTTCGCAATTAGAAATTGTAATATTTATTGTAGATTCCCTCTAATAGATCGTCCTATAATACTTGAATGGTTTCAACACATTAGTTCTGTTTTAAATGAATCCGATCGATCGGTATATGATGAATCATAATTATACATCAATGGTCATCCATATCATGGTTTAGATTTGCACGAAGAATCTGAGGATTTAGAAATTGTGGAAATGAATTCCTTCTCTTTCTTAGATATGGATCATAATCAATATGACGATTCAGACCAATTAGATGTTGACATGCCCATGTATACTTCACATGAAATTCAATATCTAACTAATCATGAAGGAGAACATTTTTCTAAAGAATTTTCTTCTAAAGTACAAGATAATAGTTTTGATCATAACTGTAAAATTAGTCACAACAGATCTAATGAACAAGTAAATCAATCACAACAGATGAACATAGAAAATATGGTGTAAAACTGTGTAAAACATGCACATTGCTCAATATCCCAATAAGGGTGAATGATTACAATACAATACAGTTTGACAATGACTGAGCAATTAGAATTGACTAAGAAGGTCATTCGAATTACTGAATGGTGTAGCTTGGCTCCAACTAGGAGTCCTCATCATCAATCAGTGGTGGTCATCAATGCACAAGAACTAGTCATCCAGGTGTCAATCTGAGTCTAACTGAGTGTAACTAGTGTAACTGAAGTGTGTAGCACTGATATAGGGAAGGAGACTCAGTGGAGGGTGCATCGGAGGCTTAACTGAAGTCAGAACAAGTCATCTAGTCAATCTGGAGGTCCAACGGAGTGAAACAGTCAGCAGGGAGTGAAACTAGCCTCAAATCAGGGAGAATCGGAGCTAACCGAGTGTAACTGAAGTGGAACTGCAGTGGTAGGTGAAGAAGTGCGCCCTTCTCTGGAAGTAGGTGAGAAGTGGGCACCTTCATGACTAGGAGGGCTAAATAACTGATGTAAGAAGCTCCCGAGTGCTAGAATGAAGTGGATAAGGTGCTGGAGGCATCAACCTGGTGATTGGGATGCATGCAAAATGCATGCAAACCCTAGAATTTGCATGCAAACCCTAATTGCATGCAAGGTCCTGAAAGTGATGATGTGGATATCCGAACAATAACAACGAACAGTCTTCTTCTAGCATAATTAAAGAGCTTCAAGATTTTGATATTGATCATTCTGTTAATCCTTTGATAGATCTTGAATCGACTAATTATTCTGAAATCTGTGATATATTTTCCCAGTTGTTGTTTTCGGACCCAAGTGATTCTATAGGAGAACATATTTCATGAAGTAATGACCCTACGTTAGAAGAAGAAACAAATCCTGATTTGAAACCTTTCACACATATCTCTTTTGAAGAGAAAAAACCTCTCAAAGAACCTCGATCTGACGATATTCTACAAAGAGATGAATTTCATGCACTTATTTCCTCTTCATATTTGTCTTTGTATCGTGATCTATTCGATAACAATGATATTCAATCATATGTTTCTGACTCTAATTCTTCATTGTTAGATATTAAATAGGTACAAGGTAATTATGAATTACATGAAGAAGATCAAGAAGATTCCTATCTTTATCACCAATCTATGTCTTCTTGTCATTCTTCTTTGCTGGAAATGAATGTTATTTTTAATAATAATTTCCAGAATTTTTCTTTTTATGATTCATCCTTTAACAAGGAAACATTTTCTTCTTACAATCAATTACTTGATGGAGAAGATTCTTATGAGAAAGTTAATAATACTAGTCCTACATTTACAACTTCTCATATCTTTAGTTCTTGTCAAGTAAATACTCAAAGGCAATTTGATCTCTGTGAAAATTTCCAATTTAATCAGCCAATTTACGATGATTTTTACAATGATAATTTAGAACAAATTGGATCCGATTTTGTTGACCTTATTCAAGAAAATATTCCCGAGAAGAAAAATTTCCAAGAAGGAAGTTTGGATTCTCATAATATTGATGTTGATTCTCTTTCGAACAATCCATTTCATTGCACAAATCTTTCAAACTCTCTATGTCATCCCTTTGGTTTTCATGGTACATACCATGATTGGGTTGTTGCTTGGCTTGAGGTATATTTCTTAGCAAGGTTTCATCATTCTGGTAACACTCTGTTTTTTTTATTTGTATATAAAGATGGTAAGGCTCCATTCTCTTTATTTGTACATAAATTCCATTTTATTTGCTTTAATGCATTTGTTTTCCATTCTTATTTTCAAGCATTCATACCATGCCTTTTGATTATTTACTTCTTTCTTTTTGCAGGATTCCATATGCTCTCATGGTTGCACTGGAAATTTGATTATACTTAGTTTTGTTTTCGCTTAGAATATTGTAGGAGTAGGTGTAGAATAGATTAGTTTTGTTCATTTCTTTAATAATTAGATCGTTGTTTGGGCTTTCTTCAATAAAGTATTTGCAACCGCAAGCCAAGTCCGAGCTGGAAATGACACTTCTTCAGATGCATTCAGGGAAGTATTTTTATCATTTTTCACTTTATATTCATGCTCTCACTTATTATTTTGTTGATTCGAGGCATTCATTTCTGAAATCCTACTCTTTAAATTATAATAATCATGTCATGAAATGCTTTGAATTAATCATTCTCCGAGTCTCAAGGGCAAGAATTTCATTTCATTTTCAAATTTGTTTAATCAGGCTTGGTGTGTGTTTTCTGTTTTATTTGTTGTGATTGGTTTCTTTCATTTTACTGATAATAAATTCCACACTTTTGGTAATGGTTCAAATCTAGTTTTACTCGAAGATGATTTCAACTGAAGTTGCAGAATAGTATGTTAGTCTCAGTTTCTTTCGGCTGATATCATAATTTGTTTTGTAAAGAGCGTACAACCAATAGATGCAGGACCTTGATTGATACCTTTCCACCTGGGTCATTATATTTTACATGTTTTATCTGTTTAATTGAGATATTGGGAATGGTTGAAATATTCTTATCTTATGTCTCATTGTCACAGCATATCCTAACAACCCGATAAGCTTTATCTGCTCTGGATCCTCTCACAATCGCCTTGATAATATATTTTTAAATAATTATAGATTACAAAGAGGGGGGTATTATCTTAAGCTAGCCCTTTAGGTTCATAAGTGTTTAGTGGAATGACATATTCACATCAAGCCACCACACTTGGGAGATGACTCTCAGTTTTGTTGAGAGGTGGAAGATCCTGTCACAGGTCGGTCCATTCATGATCTACGAAACACTGGTGAGTAACAATGCTATCATGAGGTTATCAAGCCTTGGCAGTGCCTTGTAGTCTATTCGTTGAATAAAACCTGTATTTTCTTTTATAATATACTTGTTGTGTATAAGGACAGGGGGGTCTTATTACAAGCCATCCTTGCCATTTTCATGGGTTTAATTCAGACTGAAGCTATCATCATGTGGTCACCAAGCCATGATATTTACCTTCAATCTCACAGGCGAGGGACAAGGGGTCTCCTTATCGAGCCATCATGATCAGTTTCTAGATTAGGCCTGTGAATGGCACTATTGATATTTGATTACCAAGTAAGGGCAGTGGTCTTGTATCAATAAGGTCTCATTTGCAGCTACTTATTTTTGAATAAAAATAAAATAAAATAAGTGTATATAGCCAAAAGAATTGTTGTGTATAAGACCAATTAATAAACCAAGGTGATATGTAAATTGGATATCTATGAGTAGTTTTAAGTTAGTTCCAGGTTCAACACAAGTTGGCGTTCAATCATTGCATAATGGTAAAGGATCCCTGTTGTTTCCTAACTCTCCTTATCAGGTTTGCATTATTATTAATATGATCATGGTTTGGAAAATATCAATTTTATGTTTTTTGCTTATTGGTTGTCTCCTTTATAATTATTTTCTAAAATTTCAAGCTCAAAAGGGTAGCTGGCTGATACACTTTTTATAACTGAAGCTCGTTTGTAGAGATAACTGGTTCTTCCTAGCCAGTCCCCATTTCTTGTGGCCATAACAGATCCCATGATTCAACTAAGCATGGGAGCCCCAGTTTTGAAATAAACACAAAGGGATTTGGGTAAGTGTTCTTGTGAACATGAGGTTGAGGTTTTGAAATTGGTTTCTACGATCTTGCGCTTGTACCTTTGTTTGGCTTGATTATCATTCTCTTCCTCGAAAATTTCTAAGTGTTTGTGGTTGTAGAAAGCCTTGTTTTTTCAAGCGTTTTGTCCTTGCCTCTGCAAACCTGAACACCGACATTCTGACCACCCAAAGCCCGCAACTTGAAAGGTGCAGGTTGCGGGAATTCACTTTGAAGTCGTTTGGTTTTTGGGAAACCCAAAAACCGCAACCCGAAAGGTGCGGGTTGCAGGAATTCACTTTGAAGTTGTTTGGTTTTTGGGCAACCCAAAACCTGCAACCCGAAAGGTGCGGGTTGTGGTAATCCTTGCTAATAATCTTTCAGAATTTTTCATCCCGAAATCCGCAACTGCGGCTTTCGGATTTCAAGAATGTGTTTTACCCTTTACTCGTAGTGTGTGTTCCTGAAACACGCAACCCGAAATGTCGGGTTGTGGGATGTGGGAAAAGCTTTTCCATTTTTTAACGATTGTTTCCGTTTGTGAAACCCGCAACCCACAAGTTTTGAGTTGCGGATTTCCGAAACCTCTTCATACGTTTTGGGTCAGTTAGCAATATCGAAACCCGCAACCCTTAAGTTTCGGGTTGCAACTTTTGGGAATCATAAACAAGCCTGTGACTGAATTCCAATGACCCGAACCCGTATTCCGCATTGGTTAATCTCGGTCATCCATTCTTTTTAATTGTACGGTCGAGATTTAATCTGGTAAATCCATATATAAGGGTTTTTTCTCTATTTTCTTTTATCATTTTTACTGCTGGAAATTACTCTGCTGCGTCGATTTCTACTACGAATTTCGTACCAGGGGTCGTTTTTACCAGTTTTCAGTTATTTCCAGGTTGGTTTGCTGTCATTATTGCATTCACAATTGATATTTCGTTGTTTTGGTTTTAGTTTTGATTTTTCTTTCTTTTATTTATCAGAATTTCCAAGCTCCATCACCATATCGAAAAATACTCGGTCTAAGATAGCTAGCAGAGACTCCCTGACCAAAGACCCCAATTTTGGTATTTTCTCAGACACTAGTGAAAGGTTTACAGAGACCTATCAGATCGATTGGTCCAAAATTTATGCCATATTTAACAATGACGACCTTTCCCACATTGAAAATGACTGACTTGTGTATGAGAATATTAGGGCTTCTCAAGTGCACGCTATTGTTGGTCGCCCTGCCACTCTACCTTACACTGATGTTGTCAAATGGATAATTGAAATGCAAACCCCACATACCGGTCATTTAATGATAGCACAGGGGCTCAATTGACTCACTTCCGTCATGATGTATTTATTCAAGCTTTTGCTCTCAAACCGCATGTGCAGATCCTTACCCCCGAGTTCATACAATCCTCAAAAACTCGGTATAATTTTGATGAGATGTTAAAATCATGGATGGTCAAGCCTAACGCCTTTGTTCCTAAAGCCGACAACCTGTAGCCTATTGTCTGGTTCAGGGAACCCTATTCCTTGCTAGCAGCTATGCTTTGTAGGCTCTTTGGCCTTCGTAACTGTTCCGTCTTCAAAGCTGAATGGGATCCCATAGCACACCATGTGTTAAATACCGGTGAGTCTTTCCCTTGGGATTCCATTCTGTCATCAGAATTGAAGAACGCCATCCAAGAGTATCCGAAGGCACCTTCCCTGAATAAACCGCATTTTTACCTCTCAGCATACGTAATTGATGTTTTCTGCTCAGTGTTTTAGTACCCAAACTTGAGTTGGAATTGGACTCCCTTAGACCCACCTGTTCATATTTACCACTCAGTATTATGGGATGGGAATTTTATTCCTTTCTTGTATGATATCTATGATCATTTCATGGGCACTGTTTATTTCAATATTTTTAGGCAAGAAGCACCTGCATTTTCAGCTGATGCCAAGGTTTTCATCAATACCATTGGTGATTGGTATGTTGGTGAATATTTCTCATACATAAGATTTTATGGAAGTGACACAGTGCACCTTATACCCAGGATAGTTCTTGATAGGATGGTCATACAAGAAGTTTCTTTTCAAGCCGTAACAGATGGTATGTATAAGAAGCTTACTAGTCCCAGGAAGAAAGGATGGCCTAAATTTGCTTTGAACCTTGGGCCGCTGGTTAACCCAACCTCCAATTGGGCTGTAGTGCTCGATGATCAGATAACTTCTTTAAACTTAGGTCTTGCCCCCAAAAGGAAGCATGATCCTAAGAAACTTCTTGATGTACACTTAAAGAAAATTCATGTTAAGATGGATTATGTCCACGAGATAAATCCAAATGACTCTATATACTAAGGAGTCAACACCTTTTTCTGAAGTACTTGCTAGGGCCAAGAATGAAGAAGAGAAACATGACATTTTGCAATATCAGAGAGACCTTAAGGTTAGGACCCTGAGTTACAGAACTATGCGTCTAAATCTAATAGAGCAGGTGAGAAGAGAAAGAGAAGAGAAGGAGGCTTAGAAAGCTAAAGCTCCTCTATTTCTTACTTATTCAGATGGGGAAAAGGGTAAAGCTCCCATGGATCCTCCTCCTCAAGTGAAGACTGCTGAATAGGTCAAGGTTCTGCTGCAGACAGCTTATCAGTTCAAACAAGGTTTAGCACAAATCATCTCAGTATTGGGTACTCAGGTAGTCGAACCTCCCAATCTCACTGTGGATATCCAAGTGTCTACTGCAGCTACACAGGAAGAAGATTATCTAATGATAATCAAGGCTATCCCAGCCAAGAGACAGAAGATCATTGCCCCTGCAACATAAATTTACCCTAAGGATATCATTGATTGTGACCTTGAGGAGAAACCTCACCTCCAATATTGGTGACAGAAGAAGTGACTCAAGATTCACAGACAGTTTCTGATTTGCTGAACACCATTGAGATGGACCACTCTTTTGCCGTTCAACAAGAGTCAGAGGTTAAAACAGCTCTTGATATCACAACCAAAGCACTTTTGCTACCAGCCATTTAAGAACTTTTTGCCTTGACTTCTGGAATGGCAATTCCACTTTCCTTATCACAGTTGTTTCATACTATCACCACCACCACTATTCCATTCCCAGACAACTTAGTATCTTACATTGTTCCTTCATCTATCCTTATAGAGGTTCAGTCTTTGAATTCCCCTTTACAATTATCCGCATCCATTTCATTATCTTCCACCACTGGTGAGATGCCTTTAGTTTCCCATTCACCATCACCAGTCAATCTTGATAACCAAGATTCACTTTTTGAAGCCTTTGTCTCAGTTCCTTCTCCAACTCAGGATTTGTCAGTCACCCAAGTCATCTCTACACCTTTGACTACCCCTCAAATCATTGTTCCTATGCCTAGCCCTTCTATCACTCAAACACCCTCATTGATCTCAATAGTAAGCATTCCTTTTACCTCCACAGGGTTGGTGACTAAATATGTAGATGATGATATAGTTCCTATTGGGAACTACTTCTGCAACGAAGACGACAAAGCAATAATCAAGAGAACTAGGAAAAGAGGTAAATATCAAGTTGGGTTAGAGGCACCTATTCCATACCAGGTAATATGGGCTCCATGAACAAATAACCCTCGGATTGAAGCAGTAGAAACAACTGCGGCTTTAGGGGCCTTTGCAAGTGAAAATTTAGATTCAGTCCATGTTCTGGATAGGGACGTTTATCTGAGGTAGGAAGAGATCAAGAGACTTAAAGATGAACTAGCTTAGACCAAAGAACAACATGCAGTTGAAGTTGCTGACCTTAAGAAGATATGGGAAGACAAGTTACAGGATTTGGAGCAGAAAAATTATACTCTCCAGAATGATATTTGCATAGCACAAGCTCAGAATGATTCCAATGCTGAAAGAATAGCTATTCAGGAAAAGCAAGCTGAGGATGAAACTGCAAGTGCATCCTCCTCCAATTTTTCTAGGTTCACACCTCTTGAGTTCAAGAATTTGGCCCTCCAAGTTAATTAGGAACACCACAAGTTGTTAGAGAAGTTGTACACTGCCCTAGATGAAATCAGAGAAACTTTTATCAGTTTCTCTAAGATGTCTTCGACCCTTGAAGAACAGGAAGCTAAAAGACTCCAAGCATCCATGGCATAGGAGAATGTTTCTTAATGGCAGGGATACATAAAGGATAGACTAGAGCATATACCATTTCTTAGCACCTTCCAGTTTAAAACAATTAAAGCCTCACTAGACACTTGGCTCGATTTAAATGAGACAACTAAGGAGATCATTTGGAAATAAAACGATATCTATACCAGGCGCTGGTATGCAGTAGACAACATCATGGATGTTTTGAAGCTCCCTCTCGTGGACCCTATTATGGAGGCCTGGCCACCTAAATTCGACTTGAAAAAATTGAACGCAGATGTGAAGAAGCTGAATAGAAGATCTGAGCCCTTTTTGAAGTCATCATTGATGATGTGGACGTGTTGATTACGAAACTGCTCATTATGGAGGGAAAAATTCACATCTACCTTCGTACTTGGCATAAGTTAGCCAAACATGATATGGAAAACAACACATGTAAAGCCCAGCTGGGCTTAGAATCTGTTAATTATCCAAACATAGATGATTTGTTAGAAATATGGGATAAGTGGCAGTATTTTCTAGATCGGTAGCTTGATCCAAATTTTGTAATCCCTATCTTTTGGGAATTTCCATTTTGTACTCTGTTGTAATTCTTATTTAAGGACGAATGCCTCTCGATGTTAGGGGTTGTAACATACCCCTTTCCTTAAAACATTTTATGTTTGAAGACATTATCTTAAATTTTATTGTAAAGTTTTATATTTGGACAAGTGTCCAAGGATGACTGTAATTGCACAATATTATTATTTAAATAAATAAAATAGGAAACACTCACCCAAGGATAGATTTTAAAAGAGTATTTACTCACCTACTAGGTGGAATGGAATCTGGGGTAGAAGGCAAGGGACAAGTGGCAGCATCATGAGGAAAGTAACTAGCTGTTGGTATGGGACAACTCCTTTGAATTGTGGTCATAGTGCCCTGAAAGATGGGACTGGAGCTTGAGGCTCATTTATTGAAAACTGACCACTAAAGACCTAGGCAATGTTTTTAAGAGTCATCGAATTTTGGACTGAGGTTCATCACTTTTCTTGATGAGGAAACTTACCTTGTGGTTCTGCTGTATGCACACAAGAGATTCGATGAGGGGAAGTCGAGGTTTTTGATCATGGTGTAAGTCTGCCTTATTTATTGCCGAGTGCAGAGTCCTTACTGCTGAGTGCAGAGATTGATATTTTTGGCAAGTCTCTATTGATTGCTGGTTATACAAATTGAGTGCCTTGCTTCTACACAGATTTCTTCTACCTAGTGGTTCAGTAAACAGGCTCGGGGGTCCAAAGGAGGCAAGTAGATTGGCTGCTTTTTCTAGAGAAGGTTGGGAGGAACGGGCCTCCTTGGGTGTTTGTCCACCCTATCTACAGTTACAGGTTCTACTTGTTATTTCAGCCTCTAAGTAGTTAAATTATTTTCTATAATTTTTGATTTAGTACTCTTTAGCTAACTAATGATAATACAGAAGTATAAGTGTGATATTTCGATCTATTAGGATTTTGTAGACTGCTAAATATATTTATGAATTGATAGAATAAATGCCCTCTCTATATTTTTCCCCATACTGTTTTCTGTATCATACTCTAGTACAGAGAAGGAAAATTAGGATAGATGAATGATAGGCAGAATGTAGAATGAATGAATAGACTAACACTGTTGTGTTTCCTTAATATTCTTTATCAGTTACATTCTGTAATATAAATTATATATGTCTAGACTCAGAAAATAGAACAACATTTCATATTACAGGCATTATTATTTTTCCTTTTACATAACAATAGAAGTAAACATTTCATCTCTGTACAAAACCTAGGGTTTTCATTTTTAGGTCATTTATTTACTTACAGAAGACATATGCTATGCATTCTCTTATCTTTTCAAAACATGATAGTAATACAATTTCATTTTAACTTTTTCATCAACATTCATGGAATTTGACAGCTGTAAAATAAAATAACTTTAATTTAGACAACTGTCCTAAACACTATATCATTTTAGAACGAACATTATACAAAACAAACAAATCTCTAAAAACAAAGTCCGAGTACACAAAGACCTTTCCTTTTTTTATATAATATTTTTGTTATGGGTTCAAAATCCTTATCATAGCTAAACACATTTTATAAACACTAATAGCCGACACCCTGGATAACGCTAGATAGAGTTTTAGACTAAGGCATTATGCCTTATCACCTTTTATTCTTTTTAAGTATGCAGTTACATCCTATACACTGTTACCTTATCACAGAAGAAATTATTTTGTCGAAAGTGCCCGAACCTTTAAACATTAAAAACAACCATTCCTTGCAGGACGAGCTTAGGGTAATGACCCAACTTTAAACAAAATAAATTTGGACATGTTTCAATAGAAAAACCAACTGTCCATTGTTATTTTTCATCTACACAAACAAAACCAAGTTTGAACTACAGTCCGAGAGACCAAGCCATTCATATTTTCAACACTTTAAACATTCAATATCATCGTCACATGCCGAACCAAGGGTTCAAGGTTGTAAACATTTCCATACATCCAAACGAAACAAATATTAGGGTTTGAGGTTTCATAAAACAAGACATTATCCTTAGACTCCAAACCAGTTACAATACCATACATATTTGTATCTACACATAAAATTATAAGAACACAGGACCTGGAGCATTGATCGCAGCCGAACAAAAACACATTAAGATAATAGTAATAGAACCTTCTCATTTCATAAAACGATCGAGGGTCTAAACCTTTCAAAAGATGTTACATTCAACAAGAAATTCTACAGCGAAACGCTGCCAGTGGTAACATCAAAACAGGCCAAAGATCTCATTATCCTTCCATTCATCTTTTGGAACACAAATAGTACCATACGACCGAAATCTCCAGCCTTTAAGCTAACACCAAAATAATGGCCAACATTTTCCAAAGAGTAACCTACAGTGGATAGACCACCGAGGCTTATCGGTTGGTTGAGATTTATCGCCAGGAAACTTCAATCTTTACATGCAAGGGAAACCAACCTCTAGTCCAATCTACTCACGAGACTATCATAAACCCTGAAAGTTATTCCAACTACCAACGATTGTAGCAAGCCAGTACATTTAAAAGCTCGGCTCTAAGAGATTAGATATAGTCACCGGCCCTGTCATCGAAACCTGGAAGAGGTGCTACGAAGACCTGCTAACAAACCCTAAGCATATGTAGGCCAGTTGGCCTCTCCACCGAGCCACTCTCTAACTAAATGAATGCCAAAGGAAACAACATCGACGAGACTTAGTGGAGGATTAGGGTTAAGTCCCAAATCCTGAGAGCATCACAAGACCAACGGTGGATATCCTAGCACAACGTAATTCCAAGAAACCACTACATTTAATACCACATTAATAACCATTGCCACCGTGGAGACCAGCCTAGTTAACCTCCAAGTTAAACCATGTACAACTCGACCATGTCGACTGTATTCTTACAACATCTTCACGTGACATTCACCACATTAGCATCACCAAGACCTCCCACGAATGTGGTGAATAGGAAATTTAAATACTAATCCTTGATGTGATTACTTGCCAGCATAGAACCACATAGTCATTTATTACCTTGTCCTTTATCATATTTCGACATAAATATTCTCTTGGTTGTATTATATTATTACGCATAACATGGTAAATTCATAGTTCACAACCTTTGTGTTGTATCATTTAAGAATCAAACGCATGTTTAAAGTTCACATAATATTCATATTGTCATATGGTCTTATATATTATATTTGCATATAGTCGACATACTATAGGAATAATATGGTAATTGCATATAGTTCGCACACCATAGGTAATGCATGGTAGCTGTATATATAGTTACAAACTATAGAAAATGCATGAAGTACATAGCTCACAACTATAGACTTATTCAAGTCACTATGATAATATTAACATATATAATATGCATTAGTTGAATCTTAAGATAGTCATAGAATTACAATAAACACTCTAAGGGTCAGTCTATGATCCCATTACTTAGATCCTAATCCACTTGTCATTGTTACAAGAAGAAGAAAATCCAATTACTTGGCAATCATTTCAGTATGTCAATACTTACAATATTGTGCAAGAGTATGAAATAAATAGCAAGGGTTATGAGATTGGATGTAGCAATATAAAATTTAACATAAAAACTAGAGTATAACTGAAGATTTAAACTAAGAAATCTCACCTGGATACAATTCAATATTTTCTCTAAATCCATTAAGACAATTGAAGACTACTGAAGTTAATTAGGAACTTTTCTGTTAGACTTCGAAAACATTAGTGCTCTTACCTTTAATCTGCGAAAAGGAAGGTTCAAATGCTTTAGCATAAATGATAAGTAAGCTTCGAGGTACCTTAGGACCCCTTAATCATCAAAATACGAACAATAGTTAGCATTTATAAATGTTAACAATTGGTTGAACATTGACATAAGTAATCTAAAAGTACAGCTAAGACAAGGAAACAACCGATAGCAACTTAATATAGATTTAATTTCATTTCATGACAAGTCGCAAATAATACATTTGTATGATCGTTACAAACATTTATTTTAGCATGCCAACATATAAGCATTTAATATAATTCCGCAGAGCAAAGTACAACATTTAATGCTACATGGAAAAATTTTAAATTTTTGTGAATTTTCGGGATGTTACAGGGGTTGATAATTTTTGGGTTAGAAATCAGCAGGAGACGACAGGGAGATACTTTGTCTTAGCAAAGCTTTGTAATTTTGTTTACAAACTTCGTTTATACAGCAAAGTAATCCCTTTGAATAATCTCTTGTTTATTGTTCAAATTTCTTTGACAGTGCCTAATTTATTACTCCAAATTGTCATCTACAGCGTGTGATCCTTTGCAAGTATTGATTTACATACGGATCTGTTATACTGATTTCTCTTTATGGCTGATCTTTGTATGAATTTTTTTTATTTAATTTCTGTCAATTGAGATGTTTTCTCTATCAATTTCTGGAAATGATCAACATTCAATTTAATCATTGTTAATTTTTCAATTAACAAGCTGATTACAGGTTAATCTTGAACAGGTTACATGCTTATATTATTTGTCACTTAATTTTCATTAATTGATTATGATCTAAGTGAATAAGTATATGCATCTTTTACATATCTGTTCAAGTTGGAAAGCATACTTATCCCCCTCACATCAAGATTGATTTGCACAACAATAAGCGTTTCCTTAGATTAGATCTAACCTAGCGTAGATCCTTTTGTCTTAAATAGGTTAAGTTAGAACATATTAAGTTTTCATACTTTTGTTTTCCTTAAGTGGAGAACCGATCTATTGATCAAAAAACCAACTCATAGAGTACCAGTGGAGGCCGAATATCCGTGAGAGATTTCCATACCAAACAGGATGGGGATAGAACTTTCCTTGGGTAGGGTCTTTCGAAGCCTTTCAGTCTGGGTTTTCACCCTCTATTGGGAGCCTTGGACCCATTCTAGCACCTTGCAATTACCCTGCATCCCTGAGGACTCAACAGGTGGCTAAGTGCCGAAGTCTGTTAGATGAGGTGTCAAAGGAATTCACTACCCTCGAAGAGGATCCAGCATTGTTGGAAATCAAGAACGCTGTGAAGGATAAGAAAGCAACACTAGAAGTGTTGGATGCAGAAGTCAAAGCCCTGCTTCCAAGAGAAAGACTCTAGTGGTACCAAGAAGTCAGTGCGCTGAAAAAGCAAGTTCAAGCCTTACGAGAAAAAGAGACTGAAATGACAGACAAGTCGCAACCCTTGCTGGAGGAATTCCACATGATCTCGCAAGAGATTAAGGAGAAGTTAATGGAGCTGCATGAAGGTCAAGAACAGGTGGAAGGACAAGCCGATGATGAAATAAAACCTGAGATGTTGGAAAATGTCAAACAGGTTGAACAAGACACTAAGGAAACAGTTGAAAAGTTGAATGTCACAATGCGTTCGTTGCGAAGCTAGCTCCGCAGGAGGAGGAACAACTAGGAAAAGTAGAATTTGAAGGTGGCTCGGGGATGAGCCACATGTAAGTGTTAAGGGCCTGTCGGGCCTAGCCCAAGTGGGGCATTTTTGAGCAAGTCATATTTCGGAATTGCGGGGCTAAGCGCAGTTCAGCTGAAGGCTTTTTGGATAAGTTAGTTTTGGGATGTTGCGAAGTAGAGTGTAGCTCACCGTCAGAAGAGCTGGGAGGTACAGTGATGCAAGGAAAACAATGGTGAAATGTGGCTAGTCTATGGAGATTCGACAAAGAAGAGTGTTGGATGGAAGGTGGCACATATTTCGGTAGACCATCGGTGGTCTATTTTTGGTAAATATGCTCCATAATTTCCAGGTGACGGGTAAGGAGCAATGCGGAAGGAAAGCGGCTGGTCACACATGTGAAAGAACCACTGGACATGCTAGTTGCATAAGGCCATTAGAGGAAGAACGAATCAGTGAAAGTGACCTGTTGGCGTACACGTAACAAGGAGGCTGATAGCGACGCGAGCATGCACTGAGGGCGGCCATGATGGACGATTCGCTACCAGAAGCCTGCAAGTCCGGTTAGCTGAAAACCGCGATGATTTTGTAAACCTTAGGGTTTTTCCTGCATATTGTAGAGACATGACCTATGGGCATGATCTATAAATAAGGCATATTTTGTAAGGGAAAGGGTTACTCTTCAGTGTTATAGTTTTCATTATTGACTGAATATATCTCTGTTAAGAGACATTTTGTAAAGGTTCTGCAAGTTGTGTGTGCAGAGGCCTATTGAGAGAGAAGAGAGTCTACAGCTAAGTGTGTAGGTGGAACTGTTGTACCCTTCCCAAGGACTAATACAACAATAGTTCCTATGGAAGCAGCTCCCATCCTGGGGGTGAACCACGTTAAATCTTGTGCAGTGTGATTGTTTATGTGCTTTTACACTTGTCTGTTTGCTTACAAATGAATGCTTGAGTTCTCATTTATTAGTTGATATGTTAATGATTTTATATGTATTCACCATGGGGAATGGAAATGGAATAATATGTTAAGTATTACATGCATGGATGAATGTTGAATGCGCAGTATGTCTGAGTTAATGAGTCCATAAGTCACTTAGATAGCAGTCAAGTTGGAGAGTTCGCGATGTGCGACTTCCTTGAAGCGCAGCACTGGGTGTGTGCAGAGTTGTGTATTTCATCCCATTACATAAGTCATAAGATTAAATAACCTAAGGCAGTAGATGAATGAATAAGTACTAAGTAGAGCCTTCACAAGTAGTTAAGTCCGAAGAGGAAGCGTATAATTCAGTTGCACTATCCTCTTAGTTAAATCCTACTTGCACTGCGCAGTCCTTGGATGCGTTGGTTGTGCAAGCATCTTAGCTTGTAGAAGTGTTGACCACGACGTAGGCTATCGTCGCGTAGTCTTCAGTCCGCAGCGCGAGACCATAGCCTGCTATGCAATAGTCCTGTAACAATAAAATAATAAATTAATATTAATATTAATATTAATTTATTATAATTAAAGACTATCTAAAGTCAATAGTCATGCCCTTTTATGAAAAGGTGCATGACGGGATTATATAAAGCCCAAACCTATGTAACTATTAATCATCTATCATACATTACACTTTTACATTACTATTGATCCTTTTATGGACCACTTACGTTACTTACATTGGGTTTTCCCGTAAAAACAGTATTTTACTGTTCCAGTGGCATCAGAGCTTGTTGATTCCGACTTGTGGCCAAACTGTCAAAGTTTCTTTGAGATTTAGGTTTTTAACCTTACATTAGGCTTTTAGCCATCCTTATTGAAAAAAAAAAAAATTATTAAAAGAGAGAAAAAAAAAAGAGAAAGGAATAAAAGAGAAGTTAAGAAAAGAGAGAGAACAAGAAAGAAGACCGCATAAAAAAAGAGAAGAAGAAAAAAAAAAACTCAACATAGGTTTTAAACCAACCTTGGTTTTATAAAACCATCCCGTGGTTTTATAAAACCAGCCTTGGTTTTATAAAACAAGCCTTGGTTTTATAAATAAACCATTATTTATAACAACTGATACCTTAATTAAGATGAGTTTAGTTATTATATAACTATAGTAATAATACTACATATTATTATTATCTCAAAGGATTGACCTATTCGTAATCCATAAAAAAAATTAGTTTTTTGGGAAAAAAAACTATATATATATATATATATATAGTTTATAAAACATTAATATAATACTTAATTAATTAATTAATTAATTAATAATTATTATTATATTAAAAGAAAAATTATTATTTTATTAAAATAATAATTATTTGTGAAAAAAGAAGAAGAAGTTAATTGACCTAATAAAAAGGGGTCAAGGAAAGTTCTTTCCAAGATAGACATATTGGGAATTATTACATATTTTTAATCCACCCTTGTCGAAGAAATTGAAGACCAATTAAAGATCATCTATAGTCCAGAACTAGCATCTAAGATCGAATAAATCAAAGACCATGGAAGTCGGTTTGCAACTACACATAGAGAAATTAGAAGCCAAGTTAAAGCGCTATCAAAGAGACAATGAAGATTTACACGACATGAATACAAAATTTGAAGCAGTAATTGCAATACGTAAGCTACAACAAAAGTTCGATGAACAAAAAATCTTCGACCAGAAAAGTCATATAGAAAAATTGTATGTGCAAATTGATGAATTAAGAGTCGAAAATGAACTCAATCAGAGGCTAGAAGGTCAAGATATAAAGAATGAAATAATTAAATATGAAGCTGAAATAAAACGCTTGAACAAGATCCTTAATGACAAGGATGAAGATCTGAAGAAGATACAACATAAATTAGGAGATCAAGAATCAAAGGTCGACCAATGTCGACAACAGATACAAGATCTTCAAACACAAAATGATGACTCTAAAAAGGCACACAAATCGGAGATCACAAAGAATAATAAAGCATTATCCAACAATGCTGAAGAAATTTTCATACTAAGAAATCATAACAAGATACTAGTCACAAAAATTAAGAAATTGAAAAATAGCCGAAAGATAGAACAATCTACGGAGGACATTGAAGGGAAACTTCTAGACAAACATGAAGAAAATAGTTGCATTAGAAGTCATAACGAGGATCTTAAAGAACAACTTAAGAAGTCGGAAGAAGTTAGGAAATCACAAGTAGAAGTGATTAAGAAGTTTCAAAAGGATAATATACAGTTAGAGAACAAGTTGGAAGAAATACAAGACGAAACCTTAAAACCTCAAGGGACGAAAATACAACTTCCAACTCAAAGTAGTGATCAAAAGACGAATTTCATAAAAGAAATTTATAGTGTGAAAATTCCCTATTGACACCCCAACCATAAAAACCGACACCCTAAAAAGGTGGAAATGTCGGAAGATAAAGGTACTAAGGTGATCAAAACTCCCGATGACATATCAGTACGGAATCCTGACAATCATCGACAAATAAACTTGGGATGGATTGATCCCTCCACATATCAGAAGTTATGCTCGATGCTTAAAAGTTCGTATCGACATGTGTCGTCAACTACGACACCACAAAAAACAATAAATAAAAATTATAAGGATTTGAGGACAAAGCCTTTCTAAGAGAGAGGCAATGTAACAATAAAATAATAAATTAATATTAATATTAATTTATTATAATTAAAGACTATCTAAAGTCAATAGTCATGCCCTTTTATGAAAAGGTGCATGATGGGCTTATATAAAGCCCAAACCTATGTAACTATTAATCATCTATCATACATTACACTTTTACATTACTAATGATCCTTTTATGGACCACTTGCGTTACTTACATTGGGTTTTCCCGTAAGAACAGTGTTTTACTGTTCCAAGTCCCATCCGAACAACTCATCACATAGATGTGGAAACCTGATTCTGCAGCACCCTCATAGTTCCACCTTGGGTGAGACCTCAGTCTGTTCGCAGGATGTTTCCGAAAGGGCCGGTGAAAAGGGGTTTTGTTGGTTCCTTGAAACCACGAAGAACCTAGGTCTACATTGGAAACCTCTAGAACAGTTTTATAATCCAACAAACTCCAAGGACGCTTCTAGCATGTTTACTAGGGTTGCTTCCCTTCTTTCTCTCAACAATAAAGAAAAATATGTATCAAAAGCATTAGAAAATTGATCTTTGTTGAAGTCTCCATGGGAATAATCTCAACTGGAATATTACCATACATATTGTTAAAAATCTTGGTAAAATCTATAACTAAATCATCATAATTTCTTTTAAGTGCCCCAAATTATGTTATGTAATAGAGATATTCTTTAGTGTCTCCCCATTGTTTCATAAAAGTTTCGTCTAAAGAATCAATTCCATTGATGGAGTTAGGTGGTAATTCTCTGAACCACTTCCTAACCTCACCATCGAAACTCTGCACAAAGAAACACATCCAAACATCCTCATTCTCTATGTTTTGATTATCAACATAGCTATAGTAAGCATTTAGATGTTCTTTAGTAAGCATTTTGACTTTAATAGTAAGATATATATATAAACTTGACTTAGGTATAGATGGTTTTAATAAACCAAGTCTTTTATATTTTTGGAATTTCTCTTTAACTACTGTTGATGCTAAAGGGTTTGTGAAAACTCTATATGTGGTAGTTTGAGATTTTGGATCAAAGGTTTGATATTCAGGTATAAGGATTCTAATATTCCTCCACTAAAGATGGTAAATACCTCGAAGGAGAACACAGGTTAATCTCTTCTTCTGTATTCTGAGTTACATGAATCTAAATTTGTACATAAGTAATAAAACTTGCTTTTTTTCAAGCGCTTGCTTCTCTGATAAGTCTCTCTGGATCAGACTGAGGTGGTATATTCGGTGCATGAGCATTACCCTGATAATAGCTTTTAAGGTATTGTTAGATCTACTTTAAAACATCTATATTATTACTATGAAGTAGGTGAATCTTCAATGTCAGAAATCCACAATCATTTATCATACCCTAACATATTTAAAATCATGACTTAGAAGGGAATTGAATTATTTCATATTATGCTAAAGAAGAAGATACAAACTTACAATGTAGCTTGATGTGCATCCATTCTCCTTTTCCATGAGCTATCTTTTCTCCACCCTTTCCTTTCATGAAGATTCCAAGATTTCCAATCCTCCAAATCTCTCCAGCGTGCCTTTGCTCTTCCTTTTGCCTCCCTCTACCATGCCCCAAATGCCTTTGTTTTATAACACTAGGAAATGTCCTCTCAGGTTTCTCTTTTCAATGTCGGATTATCCATTTCCTTATTTTTTGATTATTTTTGCTCAAAAACCCACTTTCCATAGTCTTTTAGGATTTTGTCACAACTTTAGCATATTTAAGTATAATTAATGCACTTTTGTGCATTTCTTCTCACTATTTGACTGGTGGAGCTTAGATTTGAGCCTTTAATGAGTAGTTCAATCACTGAACCTTGTCTCCTTAGGATACCTCTTTCTTCACTCAATCTTTTTTATTGTGGATGTAGTGATTAGATAAGAGAGGACTCGTTCTCTTATGTAATTGTCTTCCGTCTTCATGTTGCGGGCACATAGTAGAATATGCTTCTTCCCCTCCCTTTGTTAAGGGTGTTAATTTAATTATTAACAGATTCTCCCTAATGTGTGAGGTCTGAAGCAGAGATAAGGGACAAAATACATTATTTTTATACTAATACTCTTCATACTTATACTCTTTATTGATCAAAGCAAGGATGAGGAAAGGATAAGCTCACGGGTACAGGATTTAGGATAACATCTGCAAGTCAAACATAACAATTTCTCAAATATATAATATCTTCCTGAGGTGGGCATACCCATGCTCAGCAATAAACAAGCATGACCACGAACAATACACAATGGATCCATGTTAAAAGTAATTTTTTCACAAGTGTAAACATGCGCTTTTATGAGTGCGAGAAGAAGGTCTTCGTTGAATTTCTGACATGGTAGTTTAATCTTGCGCAACTAGGGCAGTGCATAAATGAGTGATACAACTATTTTTCCCAAGGTATTCAATACAAACCGACAATCGTACGAGTTTATATCATGCGAATAAATGAATCGATGTTGAGCAGAATAAAACACCATCTGATTACCGGTCATTGATGTATACCGTTAACATATGTGAAGAGACCCACTGATAATGATGATGGAATCTAAGGTACTGAGTACAAACTAGCAAGTGTGAATAGATGTTATGAAGTCGAACACTTGTAGAATCAAATAATCAGCGGTCATTGATGTATACCCACTGTCATTTGTGAGGAAACCTGCCACTAATGACTTCAAGATCCAAGGTAATCATGGGATTCTAGATCCATTTCTTAGATGATGATTTGATGTCGATAGGAATAGATCCATCGGAAGGAGGAAGTTAATGCATCCCACATAAACCGATACGAAACAAAGATCAATAGTCTGATATAATTTGATAGAAATGCGAGATCCAACACTGTATACTGACACAAGGAAGGCCAACATGATTGGTCAGGAATATTTGAGGAATGACCGACTCTGTTTGAAATTCCCTTGAACACATAACACGACGCAGAATAGACACTTGGCAACATAGGACTTTGAGGAACCGACCTTAATGAAATCTGCCAATGCTAGATTCATTAACGAAAGCTCCATAGTTAAAGGGAAGGATAACCCATCGGTGGAGATCTATTCAAAATACTGGTACAGTTTCTTAAGGAAAATGTAGATGGTGTATTGATAGTGGATACCAAATTATGTGCCACATTCAAGGGAGACAAGGACTGAATGTTGCCATTTTCTTCAATAATATAATATGAAATGATTCAATTCTCTCCCTTTTTTGGATTTTTGTGTTTTTTAATTTTTATTCCTTTTTCATTTTATCAGCTTAAAACAGAATAAAGAATGCTATAGTACATGGGAGGGAACGATTGTTGCATGGGTGTACACCTATTTTTCAAAGGCACGAGTCAGGCCAAGGAAATGATCCATATTGCAAACAAGGGTTGAGCTAGTTGTGCACACCCTTACAGATTTTCCCTCCATGGATAGGATATCTGAAGCAAGATTATGTGTCGAAGGACAGTGCAACAATGCCATGTAACTGAGGTTTATACAATTTGGTATAATGACCAAGTAGGAATGGGTCAATGCAGTTTACTTCATGTTGAGTCTCGTGAAAAATGCCAAAATCATAAATCATCATGAATCATGGTCTATCTCCAATTACCTGAATCAAATAGTTCGAACTGTCAGAGTCTCCAAGTCTTGTAATCAAAACCATCTCACTACCCAACTGTTTAGTTATAAATCGGTTCAGATGTGCATTTAATAAAAAGATAGCCAAAATTGAGGAATGATGCATCTTTCTATCATTCAAAAGGATATGGTTATACATGTATGAATAAAGTATAGGTAAAAATACTCATTATTTACCATATTCGTTGTAGGTGCAGCCGATGGATGAGAGGAAGCATATCCTTTCAGCATGAATTTCTAGAACCTGTGAACCTTTATTCAGTGATCTGCCAGTTGTGGGTGAGTTTTGATGCCGGAGTAGGAAATTTTTAACGGTTTCACATGTTTTTGAATTTTCTGAATATTTTCATTGTTTTTATGAAATGTTTTGGGTTTTATCTTGAAGAAAAATAAACAAAAAGAGAAAAGTATTTACACTATTCTTTTTTGGTGTGTGCAAAGTTACACACTTTTTGGTTTATGATGTAAGCTAGTTTATTTCAGTTTTTATTTTTGTCCTTAAATGATATGTTCAATTAAATTTCCATGAATAATGTACATGCTTGATTTTTTCGATATGATGTTAATGAATTAGATTCCAATAAAGTACGTAGTTGGCTAAGGAATCATCCAAACTATTCAGACTTCTAGGAACGTGAATATATTCAATAACTCAAATTGACGTTCTAGAAGATGTACCCGTAGAAAATTTCTAAACAAAACAGGACTCTGAACCTAATACTGACCATTTAACTGAGATACAACTAATTCCGAGTCCAGTTTGACTATTATCCGTCATATGCCAGGGGTGATAGCTTCGACAAGAAGCTCAATGACTATGCTATATTCTGCAACATTGTTGGTTGCAGATCCGAGAAAAATGCCTTCTGAACTAAAAGCTTCGTCATTAGGTGTGAAAATCACCCATGTGACGGAAGCAATGTTCCAAGAACTACAGCTGGCGCCATCCGCATATACCAAATATGTGAAGGTTTCTTGTTCCATCTTCCAAAGTGACAATGCCAAGCAAGATAAGTGTGTGCTCGTAATAACTAGTGTAAAAAATTTTATACAAATAATACAACATAATACAACAAGTGTTGCGAGGCATAAGTGCCTACGTGAAGTATTTATTATGATAGAGACCATTTTTTATCTCTGACATAGGTTTCCCATCATAATTGATCAATTCATAAGCTCCTCTCTTTAACACAGTTTTGACTACAAGTGGGCCAAACTATTTTGGTACAAATTTCCCTTCTCCTATTTTGTCTTGGTTTTGGTCATAAACTAAAACCATATCACCTTCAGAAAAGACTCAGGGACGGGCAGAATTGTCATATTGTGTTTTAACCCTTTTCTTGTGTGCTTCCACATTTAGAGAAGCTTCCCTTCTACTTTCATCAAGAGAAAGGAGATATAGAATCCTTTCTTATTCTGCAGAAGTGTTAGGTAGGAGTTCGACTACTGTTTTTAATGATGGGATTTTGCATTCAATCGACAACATAGCTTCCTATCCATAAACCAATTGGAAAGGAGTGAATTCGGTTGAGGTTTTAGTAGTGGTACGGTAATCCCAAAGAGCGGTAAACAACATTAAGTTCTAGTTAGTTTTGGTTTTTTTAATCGTCCTCTACAATATAGTTTTCAAAACCTTGTTGATGGATTCGACTTGTCTATTATCTTGAGGGTAATATGGCGAGGACAAGTCCTGCCGCAATCCTAACCTGTGGGTAAGTTCATCCATAAAGGAATTCCTAAAATGACTTCTGTTATCAGTAGTGATCTATTTGGGTACACCAAACCTTGTTATCATGTGATTGAATAGGAAATATGTTGTAGTTTTACCCATGCAGATGAACGTGTTAAATTTTTAGAATTTACTTCAATCTGATCTAGGATCTTAACTGAGAGAACAACATGTACAGCATATCTACAACATATCAATCATGGAGACAATAATGCAAGCACACAAGAGACACAAAGATTTACTTGGGGAAAACCATAAAGGTGAAAAACCCCAATAACTTCCTCAGAGATAGATAGAGCAATGATACAACCAACCATAAGAGATAGACACAACCTAGCAGTAGATCCTCCTCCTCCATAAGTGCGCCACTCCTCCTTGAGTGCATGTGTGAGAAGTGAGTGAGTAAATAGAGTGCCTCCCGCACTCTATTTATACTTGACTTGACTTGCCTTTTTACCTAACTCATGTAGGCTCGAACTTAACCACATAATATAATGCTGACTGGGCCGACCCCCAATAGGGTGGTCTAATAACCCTTAGACCCACATGGCCGACCCCCAATAGAGTGGTCTAATAACCCTTCGACCCACATGACTTATACAGGGCCGACCCCAAACAAGGTGGTCTAATAACCCATCAAATATAAGTTACGACACTTACAATATAAATGACGACACTTCCGTATAGAGGAATAATAACATCTCTATAGGAATACAATATACATATATGTGAAATACATTTCGAAGTTACATATACATCAACACTCCCTCTTAACTAGGAAGGTATTTCTCAGCACAGTTCTTCTAGCACAAGTCATCTTCTCTGGATCATCGTCACTGGATAATCGTCATCGAGTCATCATCATCGTCACTGCTACTGCTATCTCAATCAATCTCTGAATCTACTCATCATAGGAAGTTCTACAGAGCCAGTCCTTTTTCATACTGGATGTAGGCCCACCACCTGCAGGTCTTCGTCATCACTGGCCATACTGTGGAATCCTCAGGACTTATTACGTGCGTCATAAAACCTCGAAAGAGCATCCCAGGATGTTACGGGTACACAACTCCGACCTGTAGGATCTCCCAGGGTGCTATTACATGTGACCCCACCACAAAACCTCGCAAGAGCATCTCAGGATGTTACGGGTACACAACTCCGACCTGAAATCTCCCAGGGCACAAATTACATGTGGTCCACCACGAAACCTCTCAAGAGCATCTCAGGATGTTACGGGTACACAACTCCGACCTAAAATCTCCCAGGGCGCTATTACATGTGGTCATGGCAAAACCTCGAAAGAGCATCTCAGGATGTTACGGGTACACAACTCCGACCTGAAATCTCCCAGGGCCCAAATTACATGCCATAGGACAAAACCTCGCAAGAGCATCTCAGGATGTTACGGGTACACAACTCCGACCTGAGATCTCCCAGGGCACTATTACATGTCCTCCCAGAGCAATGTCTCGAAAGAGCATCCCAGGCTGTTACGGGTACACAACTCCGACCTATAGGATCTCCCAGACATGCTCATCTGCACAACCTGATCCACAGCCATAGAGTATCAACCTGATACTCACCATACATCATCCTGATGTACTCATGATCGTCCTGATCATCATCACTGCAACGTCCTGCTGCATGTCATCTGGAGCAACATCCTGAAGCTCATCATCCATGATCATCCTGATCATCACTGCAACATCCTGCTGCATGTCATATGGAGCAACATCCTGAAGCTCATCATCCATGATCATCCTGATCATCACTGCAACATCCTGCTGCATGTCATCTGGAGCAACATCCTGAAGCTCATCATCCATGATCATCCTGATCATCAATGCATCCACCTGATGCATACCTAGTATCTACCTGATACATATCATCATACATGATCCACCTGATCATCAATGCATCCACCTGATGCATACCAAGTATCTACCTGATACATGATACATATCACCATACATGATCCACCTGATCATCAATGCATCCACCTGATGCATACCAAGTATCTACCTGATACATGATATATATCACCATACATGATCCACCTGATTATACAATGTATCCACCTGATACATATACAGATACATGGTCCAAGCATCCAACATGATGCACATACATACATAAATGATCCAACTAATCATATCCAGCATCCAACATGATGCGTACATACATACATAAAAATGATCCAACTGATCATATCCAGCAGAAACCAGAACATCATCCTAATGCCCATTATCCAGCGCTTACATCCATAGCCATGTGAAGGATCCTCCTTCCAACATGCTTGGAATGGCTTCAGCAAATGTGTCCATCACTTCTTCCTCGACGTGTCCTCGATCTGAAGAACGCCAAGCCTCTCTCTGAAGTACTCGAACTTCACCCTGGCTAGTGGCTTCGTCAGCACATCTGCAATCTGCTTGTCTGTCGCAACATATAGGAGCTTCACAGCTCCTCTCTGCACCATATCCCTGATATAGTTATATTTGATCTCTATGTGTTTCGACCTGTCATGAAACACTGGGTTCTCGAACAGCTTCACACAACTCTGGTTATCACAGAAGATACCAGTAGCCTCCAACGGGAGATCAAATAGCTCAGACAGTAGCTTCCGTAGCCATACTGCCTCACAACTAGCTGAACAGGCTGCAACATACTCTGCCTCAGCTGTACTCAGTGCTACACAGGACTGATTCCTGCTAAACCAAGAAATCACACCTGATCCTATACTGAAGCAACACCCAGATGTGCTCTTCCTGTCTGCAGCACTGCCAGCCCAATCTGAATCAACATAACCCTGCAGGTTAAACTTTTGATTCGCCTCATATCTGAGCCCATAATCCACTGTACCCTTCAGGTACCTCAGAACATGCTTTACAGCAACCAGGTGAACACTCCTCGGATCCGTCAGGAACTGTCTCAATGTGTTCACAGCAAAGAAAATGTCTGGTCTCGTGTTTGTCAGGTACATCAAGGACCCAATCATCTGATGATACATAGAGACATCAACTGGCTCAGATGAAGCATCACATAGAAGCTTCAGATTCGATGTCATAGGTGTGGTCATAGCCCTACAGTCCATCATCCCGAACCTCTTCAGGATCTCTACTGCAAACTTCCCTTGTCCAAGGAAGATTCCATCACTCTCCACACCTCCATGCCAAAAACAAATAGTGCATCATCCCCAAGTTCTTCATCTCGAACTCGATAGTAAGCTTCCGCTGCGTGTCGGCAATCAATCTATTTTCACCTGTAACAAACAGGTTATCTGCATACAAAAGTAGTATCACTGGATTTCCTTCCTCAACCTTGTAGAAAAGTTGGAACCCACTTTACTCTTGGTAAAGAACAAACTGGATAGAAAGTTGTCTATCCTACCATACCAAGTTATGCACATATATATATGACTACACCATGCTGACTTGAAATCCATTTGGTGTATCTTCTATTTCATCACTTTTATATTTTTCTATGCTGCTATCTGCAGCATGCTTGATCTTGAAAGATCCATATGGAAGTCATAACAAACTTCCCTTCAGGCCTTGGGACTACATCCCAAACATCATTCTTCATGATCGATGGATCATGGCATTCCATTTCTTCATCCCATATCTTGGGAACTTCAATATCTTCAATAGATATCTTTATTGCTAAACAAATGTTGTAGTTCTTCTTTTGTAGGAGATGGCATACGATCTTTCCTACACAACAAGTTAAATTGCATGATTAGAAAACATCTCATAGTTTTCAGAACAAATTCTTACACATAAAGAAATATGTCATATAGTCATGCAATTATCTTAGCCAATGCTTCAATACAACATTTATCCATATCCCATAACTTTCTAGATGCCTTCCAATCTCTACCAGAACATTGTTAAGAGTGTGCACAACTCCCAACATGTCAGCAAAGAGGTTTCATTCTAGATAAGTAGCAATGGAATGTTGTACAGTTCCATAGGCCACTTACCCATGTATATTAGTAGTATACTGTTCATCAATGCAACTATTCTAATATGCATAATACACAACCTAATTCTAGGAACATCAGTGTATACATTATTGAACAGTATTATTTAAACAAACAAATATGCAAGAAATGATAATTAAAATACTTATCTTTTTTTGTTCGTTGGGTGGACTCCCTCTGAGTCTTTGCTTCCTTGCAGGAGCTGCTGGAGTCCTAATCTGAAGTAGCTTCTTCTACACCTTTCTGTTGTGGAATGTAGAAAGATGGTCAACTCCCTCTGAATATCTGCATCCTTGCAGAGACTACTGAAGTGTGCTCCTTTTACAGGAACAACTGGAGTGTGCTCCTTTGCTTTCTTGCAGGAGCAACTGGAGTGTGCTCCCTCTTGATCTTTGCTTCCTGAATTACCTATTCTTGAACTCATGTTCATCCTTGGTCCCTATGCATGCTTATTAGTATCATGATTGTGTTATCCTTGTGATTTCATATAAAATCATACATTCATTAGTATACTATTAAAACACAATAATCTCAAGCATGTATAGTCATGATTATTTCAAACAGAAATAATAAGCATTAGCATTCAAGGTTTATGTAGGATTCTTATGGTTAGTCAAATCATAAGAAACATAACATGTCTAAACCTGTAATTACTCAAACCTATGACTCTTCAGGTTAGTTGAATCATCAATCAAGATAAGAGATATAAAATGCATAAAACCTGTGATTATTCAAACCTATACCATCATGATTCTTCTGGTTAGTCATATCATCAATTATGGTAAGAAACATAATATGCATACAATCCTGATTATTCAAACCTATGACTTCATGAATAATCATTATCAACAACAGTATAAGATCCTAACACAAGGTAGGATTCTATCTTGATATAGGAAAAAACATACCTGGATTAGCATGCTAGCTATTTATGTCTAACATACTCACATGATGTCTTCTTGTTCTTCTTCAATGACTTGTGCTAGTAACCTGTATATCTCAAAGGTTAACTATTACAAAACCAAGTTATACATACCTCGTAAATGGATCTTCTATGAGATCCATGACAATGGATGAATCTTTGTCCTCATGTTACCATGATCATATGTTCTTGAACTGGAACATGATTTGTCTTTCTTGGTGTACCTTTCATGTTAGTAGACAACATAAACCTCATACAACACCATAATGCATTAGTACAATCATAAGTGTCAACACCCTAAATAATGAATATCTTCTATCATGCATTCATAATTTTGTTAAGGTGATACGACAAATCTAAAAAACAAAATTGTACTTAACTATAATAACATGAAGAATATCATACCTCGATGAGTCATACCTGTCGAGATCACTTGTAATCTTCTTATGTAAGGCCTTAGCCTCTTCTCCCTCTGAAACAGGAACTTCTTCACCTATGTAGGTGACCAATCCATTTTATTCTAGGATTAACCCAATCCACTTGATGTGCAAGAACTAGACCTGGAGCTGGATATGGGTTTGTCAGAGAAACCCCAAAAATTCAAACTTTGAATTTCAAACTTCCGAAAGGATAGAAATATGCGCCTTGATGAGCTGATCAAATTGGTATATTCATAATTTGAAAACTGCAAAGTTTCACTCCTCAATTTTGCCTTTGAAACTTCCGGATTCACTGGACGTGACCCTGAACTGGGGTTTGATGAATCCCACTCTTTTTCCCAATCAAAAGGTTTGATCCAAAGCTCTAAGCTTCTATTTTTCTGAGGAGCTTCCAGCCGTGGTCTCAGATTTAAAAAATTCCCATTTTTACAGAAGCCCTAATTTTCCACTTTCCTGATCAAAGTCCCGAACTAGGGTCTGATCAAGCCCGGCCTTCTGCCCAACCAAAAATTCTGATTTTGGTCTCTAAATTTTTATTTTGATGAGTAGCATTCAGCCATGGTCTCCGATTACAAAAATTCCAACTTTCTTCAAAGCCCTAAATTTTGGAAGCCATGAATGAAGGTACCAAAAAAATAATTCTGTTTTGATAGAAATATGTACTTGATTGTTTCTGGTGTAACTCCGAAATTTTTGATCCGCAGGGTCTGAAAACGTTTCCTGAGATAGCCTGACCTGTTAGCTTTCCATCCTGATAGGTCTGACCTCAATTGGATTTTCTGAGAGAGAGTTATGCCAAATGTCGCAACGTGACCTGTTTTGGGATAAAACAGAAGAGCGAACTTGTACGGCCTGCCACGTGTCACTGTTTCAACTTCGGCATCTGAAAAAGTTTTCTCAGATATCTCGGCCTGTTATCTTTCCATCCTGACAGGTCTGACCTCAATTGGACTCTCTGAGAGAGAGTTATGCCAAGTGTCGCAACGTGACCTGTTTATGGGATAATACAGGAGAGCGAACTTGTACGGCGTGCCACGTGTCACTGGTTCAACTTCGGTCTCTGAAAACGTTTTCTGAGATAGTACAGACTGTGTAATACCTTTCACTTTTTACTAAATTTCATTTGGAGCTTCCTAGCCCAAGATATGACCTTTTTCCCAAGGTCACCTGATTTTGACTCAGATCTGGAAGAGGCAGAAACCCTATATTGTACAGATCATAAATCACAAAGTACAACGAATTAGAGGTTGTCCTTTGGACACAAGGTACCTGGAGATCTTAGCTTCGGCCTGTAGCAATTTCAGATCCAAAAACTTCGCCAAAACGGAATTATAGCGAAAGTTCTACGATGACTGGTTTTTGCTATATCAAGCCCTAGCATCGTAAGTGCAACAAGTGTCATACATGCCATATCATGCCTTCTTTCAGGCTAGCTCTGATACCATGTTAAATTTTCTGAATTTACTTCAATCTGATCTAGGATCTTAACTGAGAGAACAACATGTACAGCATATCTATAGCATATCAATCATGGAGACAATAATGCAAGCACACAAGAGACACAAAGACTTACTTGGGGAAAACCATAAAGGTGAAAAACCCCAATAACTTCCTCAGAGATAGATAGAGCAATGATACAACCAACCATAAGAGATAGACACAACCTAGCATCAGATCCTCCTCCTCCATAAGTGCGCCACTCCTCCTTGAGTGCATGTGTGAGAAGTGAGTGAGTAAATAGAGTGCCTCCCGCACTCTATTTATACTTGACTTGACTTGCCTTTTTACCTAACTCATGTAGGCTCGAACTTAACCACATAATATAATGCTGACTGGGCCGACCCCCAATAGGGTGGTCTAATAACCCTTAGACCCACATGGCTGACCCCCAATAGGGTGGTCTAATAACCCTTCGACCCACATGACTTATACAGGGCCGACCCCAAACAAGGTGGTCTAATAACCCATCAAATATAAGTTACGACACTTACAATATAAATGACGACACTTCCGTATAGAGGAATAATAACATCTCTATAGGAATACAATATACATATATGTGAAATACATTCCGAAGTTACATATACATCAACAGAACGTAGGCATCGCCTCAACCCACTTGGTCAAGTAGTCCACTGCTACGATGATGTAATGGTGGCAATCAACTGAAGGCAGGTTGATTGTCATAAAATCAATGGCCCATTTTGAAAATGGACCCACGGTTACTACATGGTGTAATGGAGCAGGATGTGCACACATTTTTCTTGTGTAGATTTCGAAAGGAAGACACTTTTGAACCACATTGATGTAAACTTTGAATATTGTAGGACAAAAGTGTCCTGCACGCAAGATTTTCTGGGCAGTTTCCAACCCAGAAAGATGACCACCACATGCTTCAACATGGAAATCATTCATAACCTTTTCATCTTCCTCGTGTACTAAAAAATATCTTAAGATCGTGTCTACTCCTTGACAACACAAAGTATCCCCTATGATGAGGTATCTTCGTGCTTGGTGCCGAATGCGAAGTCGTTCAATGATAGAAAATACAGGATCAATCCTTTGGGTTTGGAGATATGTGATAAATGTTCCATACCAAGGATTTGATGTTGCGATGAGGAATACATGTTCATCTGCCCAAGATTCAATAGATACAGTATCCTCTTCCTCACAGGGTAACTCAGACATTAGTTCAGCAAATGCCAACGATTTTTTGGATTTAGAATTTTTGAACTTGAGATCGAATTATTGCAAAATTACTATACATTTTGAATATTTGCCACCAATGATATGGCGGGACAGAATGTGTTTCATGGGGTTCATTTCAGCCACTATGGTCATTTTTATTGGAAGCATATAATGTCTAAGTCTTTGGACAACATGAACTGCTACCAAGGCCAGCTTCTCAAACTGGGAATATCTCAATTCGGGACCTGCAAGGCCCTTACTAAGATAGTAAATAATATGCTCTTGTGATTATAATCTTCTTGTGCCAATACAATTCCTATGGTGGAACTAGATGCTACCAAATATAGCAAAAAGTATCTATTATAGTTCAGTGGACTAAGTACTGGGGCAGAGACCAAATATTTCTTTATTACATCAAATTAGCATTGAGCTTGGTCATCCCATATGAATAGTGCATTTTTTTTTGGAGACTCATGAAAACTTTATCTCTTTCATCAAAATCCTGGACAAATCTTCTCAAGTAATTAGATTTCCCTTGAAGGCTTTGAAGTTGTGTTATTGTTTTCGGGGAAGGCAATTGAAGTATTGCCTCAACCTTGATGGGAGCCACTATAATCCCTTTTTTTGAAACTATGAACCCAAGTAATCTCCTAGATCCACACAAAACATGAATTTGTATGGGTTCAACCTAATGTTGTATTTACGACATCGGTCAAAGATGACTCATAAATGTGTACTATGTTCATCTCTCCTTTTAGATTTGGTTTCCTAGTCATCAAGATAAACCTCGATGATTTTCTTAATGTCATGAAATGAATATGACATGGCTCTTTGAAAAGTAGCCCCGATGTTTTTAAGGCCGAATTGCATTTTCCGATATGAAAAAGTCCCCCGAGGGCATATGAAAGTTGTTTTATGTTGGTCCTCCTCTTTTATCTGGATTTGGTTGTAATTGGAGAATCTGTCCATAAATGAAAAAAATTTGTTCCCGACACATTCGTCTATAATCTGATCAATGAAGGGTGTGGGATATTTGTCTTTGGGAAAATCTAAACTTAGATCTCTAAAGTCAGTACAGACCCGGATAGTTCCTTGTTTTTTATTAACCGGAACGAGGTTAGATACCCATTAAGTTAAAGGAACATCATAGATGAATCCAACTTTTAATAGTTTCTCGACCTCTGCTTCAATGGCATCCAATTTCTTAGGGTTAACCAGACGTAGCTTCTGCTGCACTGTTTTGACATTGTTATAGGTTTTTCTCTCATGTTCCACAATGCCGGGATCAATGCCTGATATTTATTCGTGTAATGTCCCTACTCAAATAAATTCCTAAAGGAGAAAATTCCACCAATCTACTAGTTTCCTAGGTTGGGTGGAGACATTAAATTTGGAATAAGGAGACTAATAAAACCAAATGGACTCTAGCATTGACATAAATATATTTATGTGGGGATAAATAAATATTTCTGGTGATAAAATAAGATGGCACTTGGTTATGGACACACATGGATGGTGTGGGACCCTCACAAGCTAGATTCCCCATGCCACATGGCATTCCACTCTCACCCATTCGAATCCAAGATGCAATCCACTATTCTTGGGGGAGTTGGAAAGGAAAAATACTTGGCATGACTCAATTAGGTCTAAATATTTAGGAAGAGTAACTACCATGGGAGAGGAAGAGTAACTCCCATGGGAGAGGAAGAGACAAATTGGAGCTAGTGGGACAATTGGGCTAGATTCCCTAGCTTCTATGACACCAATGATGAAGATGCCAATGAAACTTACGAAAAATTAGACCTGATGGCTGACATATGATGCACATTACATTTCAGGGCTAAAAATATCCTCCAAGAAGGTGCACAAGTGAGTGAGAGCAACCAAAGAGACACCAAGTCGAATTTGGGGAAGGACGAAGGTAGAATTGGAGGGACAAGTGGCATACTTAGGAATCTATTCCCAAAGTGAGTTGGAATGAAGCTCATGGATGGAATTTGAATTGGGGAATCCTTAGGAAGTTTATAAAACTTAGGAACAAAGAATAAGAGAAGCTTTTTCTCATTTTACATTTTTCATTTGCATTTGGAGAGAGAGCTAGTAGAGAGCTAGTCTACTTTCCTTATCACCAATTTCGAGGGTGAAAGATTTGCATCCTAATTGGAAATTGGAGAGGTCATTCATAAATTTCATTTGGAGATAATATGGAGTCTTTATTTATAGTTTGAAACTACAGGGAAGCTCGTGGTTCATTCATCTACAACTCATTCTTGCATCTCTTTCACATTTTCTTGCATATTTGGGCCCTTGGAGAAATTGTGCATTTGGTGAGATGCTGATATCTTTGTGAGAGTATAAGAATATCTATTTATTTGTATTATGTGATATATACTCTTTATTTACTGCTCATGAGATTCCCAGGTCGAAATACCAAGTGAATTTATGTAAAATTATCAAACAATGCATAAATGATTCCATTTCCCCTAGATCTTGTTGTTGGAGTTTGAAGAGACATTATTTCGAGTTCTATCAGTTTCTCTCTGTGATTTTGTTGATGTATGGAGTGTTATTAAAGTTATTAATAATTTTAATTAACAGAGCATAATCACTTGGCACCAAAAATTCAAATTTCACAACACATGGTGAAAATTACTAGCTTCCCCCCTATGTGAAATCTTGCATATAAACATATGATTTAAAGGAGTTGAAGTAGGCCCTAAGAAATAAATAAGGATACATTGGGGAGATAATTAAATCCATTTATTAGTACCATACCTCTGTTCATAAATTAGGAAGGGTTTAACAACATTTGGGAAGCCATCTTTGTCCACTACCCTTGGGGGTTTTGAAGCTCGAAATTACTAGTAATTCTCCCTACTTTGTCTAGATTGTAAATGAATGTTGCAGAAATGTTTTAAGGGTTTTTAAGAACCCATTAACCTCATTTATATGTCTGAATACCTTCCAAACTCTTTCAGACCCCATTTAGAAGCATTTGGAATCATTCAGAAGTAGTAGTGTCAAGACTACTCTTAAATTCGAATTGGGTAAAATTTGCAATTTCTCCTAGTTTGTACAAATTACACTACAAGTAGTATCAGAGAATGGTCCTTGCACCTGATGTTTCTGACCACACTTTTTTCCTTACATAGTGATGTGAGCACTTAGTAAAATGACTTATGAGTTAGAATAATTTGAAGGGAATTTTCTAAAAGGGCCTAGAAACGAGCTCTATATCAAGAGGTATTATGCCTAGGAAAAAATTCATGGGAAATTCCTTTGACTTGTTGCATTATAGTTAGTTTACTTTTCTTTTATGTTATTGATTTTTTCAATTGACATATGTTGTTAGAAACAATTGCATTTGTGGGTTTTGTGGATGGTTCCAACCATCACACTCGGAACCTCTCTTCTACCATGTGGGTGATATATTTTTCAACATGCCATCTAGTGCATTTAGAAGGAGTGTGCTTAGGTCCAGGTACTGATAAAATAAACGAATACAATGTTGTTATCAAAGTACTATTGGATGATATCTCAAATGGAATTGAAAGTTTGGTGGTCCACCTAGACTTACAATTAGCAATGTCACAACTCAATGGCATATATCATGTTTTTGGTCCTACTCTCTTAAGAAAATTCTTATGGGTGCAACTTCTAGAATGTCATTTTGAATTTATTAGATATGTTCATGTTCCAAGAAGTTTGAAGTTTATATCTGATGCATTAACAAATGATGCATTGGATTGGAATTTATCACATTCATAGTCAAACACATGAAAGGAGAGAAAACACATTTGTATATAAAAGCAACCAAAGTTTTTCATTAATAATAGTCAATGTTTACATCGAATACAAAATGTGTAGATTGTTATACAAAATATAGCATATTAGCGCTTGATAATGCATATATAGGACCCAGAACTACAAAATAATGATATATTCGACATTTATCACGACCCAATATTATCTCGATAGCATAGTATTGTAGTCGGCACCCGACATAAAAGCTGAATCCATGCACGTGTGACACCAACCACCTACTACTGCATTCCTTCCAAGAGGTCCTTGGTTCACGTTGCTAGAAATACAAGGGCCAAACCCTCAAGGTTATACTCTATCGATATGAGATTCCTCATGGGACCCTCCTTGGAACGGGCATGCTATCATTGAATCCATGGATACATTGATAGTCATAACAGTCCCACTTCAACATCATCAAAACTTTTGTTAATAATTCTGCATAACAAAAATATTTTACCTCTTGCTTTAAAAAGATAAAAAAAATTCAAAAAATGCTATAATCCGAAAAGATAAAAAACAAAACATTTCTTACTGATGCATCTCCACTATGTGTCGAGAGGTATTGCTAACATAGGATCTCCATTACTCCAAGCCATCATATGGGAATTCTTTGATGGTGGGAAGCTGACACTTTTACCAATAGAAGGATTCATCATCAAAGGCAGTGATATTAGGTCCACCTCCCAACTTGTACACCATAATTTTCCAATGGATCATCCTACTATACTCCCATATGCGAAGTTCTATTGTTTTCCAGTCTTGCAATCTTTCAATTGATCCTTCATCTTTACTAAGAGACTAGTGCACCGATCAAACATAGTTGGCATTAAGTACTCCACCTTGTAAAACATATGTGTGCAGGATGCTTGATGAAGTGCCAATGAACCTGCCACCTGAGAGATGGTTGAAATAATTACCTTCAAAGGTGAACTTTCAATGTTGTTGATATGCACATCATTAGAGAAAATTTGGGGTCTAAAATGGGCCTCATAATAAAAAAAATCCATAGATGACTTGGAATTCAAAAACCAATAGAATCTAAATAAATTGGGTCAATGATTATCACTGAGTTAGACATATAGAATTCAAAAAATATTATGTCACATTTTTATTTGGAAATATTTAACTGCATATAAAATTCACCATGGTTAAGATATCAATAAAACATCATAAATATTCTCGAATACTAAATATATAATATTTTATATTATTACTACCTCCAACCATTATAAAAAAGTAAAAATCACTTTAATTAAAATCATAATGAAATTATCTTAAAATACGAAAAACATTTTATATCATTAATTATTTAAAAAAATAAATAATATACAAGGTCCATGAGCAATAATGTCCATGCATTGGAAAAAATAATAAAATCAAAATTTGGAAGAAAATTGGAAGCATAAATAATCATTTTTTTGTTTTGTATGTCTTTCACTGATGATAGTTGAAAAAGTCTATATCATTTAACATTAAAAAATTAAAAAATATTAAAAAATTACACATATTAAAAAATGACGAGCATCAACTCCATTACACTTTTCTAACAAGCAAGATCCATAAGGTGGCAGTGTCCCTACATTTTGGTAAATTGAGATTTTGTAAATAGATATTGATCTTGAAGGGATATGAGTTAGCACAAGAGGTCAATTCATAGAGATTCAAATATGGATAGCCACTTTTATTGTTACAGATCATATATGGAGTGGGAGTGAGAGCATTGCATGAGTTAGACACTTTTGATAACTATATCTAAAACCCTTTTCTACATGTATAAATATTTTTTTATTGATGTTTATCAAGCTATAAACCCTTCACATTCACTTGGAAAAATATGATATGTTTGACATTGTCACTTTAATGTTTTCAAAGTATATAACAATAAAAATAAATAGCACATGTTGTTTATTAGAATATATAATTTTAAGAATAATGAATGGTTTTGTAAATATGGTTATTTGAATTAGTACCTTTTTAATTAAAAATATCAAAATAATTTTGTATATATGCCATGCATATAATTTTGTATAGATTTCACGATATAGTCTTCTGTCGTTTGGTTCTCCCAATTTCCTTTTCATCAAGTATCTCTTTGAATTATTTTGTCGAATGGATTGGAATTTGTTCTTTCTAGTCGATGTTCGAATCAACTCCACTTGTTGAACCCTCCTCATACCTGTACAAGTCGACGATATTAAATGTTGGAGAAATGTTCATTCCTTTCGGCAGCTCTAGTACACAAGAATTATCAGAGATTTTCTTTAAGATCCTGCAATGACCTATCTTCTTCAGTTTCAACTTGTTATATGTTACTCTAGAGAACCTCTCCTTTCGCAACTGCGGATACACTAAATCTCCTTTTGCAAGCGAATGCAGTCATTTCTTTCGGTTGGCCCTTAACTTGCATGCAACACTGATTTTATCAAGCTTCTTCTTTACCCCATTGTTCACTTCATTCACATGTTTTGAAAATGACTCAGCATCTACACTCCTTGTCGATTCCATCGGTAGCTCTGTCATGTCGGATACTCCATGCAGGATTCTCCCTTGCACTATCTGGAATGGACTCATTCTAGTCCACCTATTCACCAATTTATTGTACGTGAATTCCACGTGCACCAACACATTCTCCCACTACTTCGGTTGGCTAGCGGTCAAACATGTCAGTGGATTTCCCAAACTCCTATTAACAAGTTCAGTCTGCCCATTGGTCTGTGAATGGTATGAAAAACTGAACTCTAGTCTGGTATCTAACTTATTCCACAAGGTTCGCCAAAAATGACCCATAAAATTGGTGTCCTGATCCAATGTGTTATGATATTCGACAGCCCATGCAATCACACAACCTCCTTAAATAATATCACAACAATTCTTGTGGCATATCTCGTCTTTCTGAAAGGGATAAAATGTGCCATTTTATAAAACCTGTTGACTACCACAAAAATGAAGTCATTACCTTGCTGTGTCCTCGACAATCCTAATGGCACATTCCATACTAATATGTTCACATGGGATAGTCGGCACTGGAAAACGTGCATATAGTCCCATATTATGACTTCTTCCTTTTTCATGCTATCATGTCTGACATTGTTTAAACCAGTTCTTCACATCTGTCGCCAACCCTGGACAGAAACATTTCTGTTCGAACAATGCTCTAGTCTTGTCGATGCCAAAGTGTCCTACCAATCCTCCACTATGTGACTACCGTATTAGGTTTTACCTTACCGATCCTAAGGGAATACATAATTGATATCCCTTAAAAAAATATCCTTCTTGGATAAAATAATCCAAGTATGGTGTTCGGTTGACACTCCATGGTTCCTTTGATGGTATTCGTGCTTCAACAAATCCCTCATTGGAATCGTATTCTGTATTCACCGAATCTAACCCTATGGCTTGAATACTCGTTGTGTTCAGTAATGAAACTCATCGAATTAATGCGTCGACCACCTTATTCAACTTTCCCAACTTATGTCGCAACACAAAGGTGTATCTTTGTAGTTACTCAACCCACTTCATATGCCTTTGGTTCAGCTTCGTTTGAGTGTTCAAATATCTCAGAGCCTAGTGGTAAGTATATAAAAAATATTCATTAGGAAAAAAATAGTGCCTCCATTTATTCAATGCTTGAATGATGGTGTAAAACTCCTATTCGTAGACCGAGTACTTCTGCTTGGCGTTGTCCAAATTTTCACTAAAAAGGGAAATTGGCTGGCCTTCCTGGATCAACACTGCTCCAATCGCTACTCCACTTGCATAACAATTGACTTGAAATACCTCATCGAAGTCGAGGAGAGCTAGAACTAGTCTCTATACCACCTTCTGCTTCAACTTCTCAAATTCTCTTTGGGCAACCTCTGTCCATTTGTACTTGCCCTTCTTTATGCACATTTTCAGTGGTGCACATATCTGACTAAAATATCTGACGAAATTATGGTAAAAACTGTAAATTCCATGGAAACTCCTCATCTCAGCGACATTTGTCGGTTCTGACCATTCCAAAATAACCTTGACCTTTTCAGTGTCCATCTTCAGTCCTTGACTTGAGATTATGAATCCAAAGTATGCTAACTCCTCTTTCATGAAGGGGCATTTCTGTAGATTCACCAAAAACATTTCTTAACTCAGCCTTTGCAGGACTAATCCAAAGTATTCCTTTATATCACTAAAAAATAGGATGTCATCGAGGTAGAATACAACGAACTTCCCCCAAAATGGTTTTAAAATTTCATTCATTAGTCACATGGATGTGCTTGGGGCGTTATTAAGCCAAAATGGAATATCGTATAGTTCTTCCTTCGTCTTGAAGGATGTCTTCCATTCATCACCTTCCTGGATCCTTATCTGGTGATACATACTTTTTAGGTTGATCTTGGTGAAGTACTCTGCTCCAATCAAGCAGTCAAGCAAGTCGTCCGTTCTCGACAATGGAAACCTATACTTAATCATAATATTTTTGATGGCTCAGGATTTAGTGCACATCCTCCATTATCCTCCTTTATTTGGTTCTAGTACAATTGGCACTACACACAGACTCAAACTCAACCAAATCAAGCCCATGTCCAACAATTCCTGGACTTGCCAGTTCAACTCAACACTCTCAGTTTGTGTCATTCGGTGTGGTACCTTATTCGGAAAAATCGACATTGGGATCAGGTCAATTTGGCAAGATATGCTTCTCATCAGTGGAAATACTGTTGGCATTTCATCTACCATAATTCCCTTGAACTCCGAAAACACCTCTCCGACTTCCATTGGGATTTCATCCATCGATCCCTCGACACGTAGACCCTTGGGGATGAAAACAAAGCAATACTACTTCCTATCTTCCTCCTTCAAAAATTCCTTGGCTGAGGACATCAACACTCTTTTATTCCAATAGTCGTTCTCCTATCCCCAACTATTATGTTCCTCGACCAATGGAGTCTTCTGAAATCTTTTTCCGTCCTTTTCGATCATAACCACATTTTGGTGGCCATCATAAATCATATTTCGATCGTATTTCCATTTTCAACCTAACAACAGGTGGCATGAGTCCATTAGAATCACATCAAATAACACACTGTCCTGTAGCCCTCCGATCTTGAAGTTGATTAGGCATTGTTGCGTCACCGTAACATGGTGACCCTTCTGCAACCACAATACCTTATATGCATTTGGGTGAGGTTGACTATTGATGTAGCGTATATCGATAGGGGTTCACTCCGCACTGTCGCCAACAAACTATCACCCCAAACTCCCTTATACACTGTTGATGTATATGTAACTTCGGAATGTATTTCACATATATGTATATTGTATTCCTATAGAGATGTTATTATTCCTCTATACGGAAGTGTCGTTATTTATATTGTAAGTGTCGTAACTTATATTTGATAGGTTATTAGACCACCTTGTTGGGGTCGGCGCTGTATAAGTCATGTGGGTCGAAGGGTTATTAGACCACCCTATTGGGGGTTGGCCATGTGGGTCAAAGGGTTATTAGACCACCCTATTGGGGGTCGGCCCAGTCAGCATTATTTTATGTGGTTAAGTTCGAGCCTACATGAGTTAGGTAAAAAGGCAAGTCAAGTCAAGTATAAATAGAGTGTGGGAGGCACTCTATTTACTCACTCACTTCTCACTCATGCACTCAAGGAGGAGTGGCGCACTTATGGAGGAGGAGGATCTGCTGCTAGGTTATGTCTATCTCTCATGGTTGGTTTTATCATTGCTCTATCTATCTCTAAGGAAGTTATTGGGGTTTTTCACCTTTATGCTTTTCCCCAAGTAAATATTTATGTCTCTTGTGTGCTTGCATTATTGTCTCCATGATTGATATGCTGTAGATATGATGTACATGTTGTTCTCTCAGTTAAGATCCTAGATCAGATTGAAGTAAATTCTAAAAATTTAACATGGTATCAGAGCTAGCCTGAAAGAAGGCATGATATGGCATGTATGACACTTGTTGCACTTACGATGCTAGGGCTTGATATAGCAAAAACCAGTCATCGTAGCACTTTCGCTATAAATCCGTTTTGGTGAAGTTTTCAGATCTGAAATTGTTACAGGACGAAGCTAAGATCCACATGTACCTTGTGTCCAAACCTCTAATTCGTTGTACTTTGTGATTTATGATCTGTACAATATAGGGTTTCTGCCTCTTCCAGATCTGAGTCAAAATCAGGTGACCTTGGGAAAAAGGTCATAACTTGGGCTAGGAAGCTCCAAATGAAATTTTGTGAAAAGTGACAGGTATTACACAGACTGCACTATCTCAGAAAACTTTTTCATAGGTCGAAGTTGAACCAGTGACACGTGGCACTCCGTACAAGTGCGCTATCCTGTATTATCCCATAAACAGGTCACGTTGCGACACTTCGCATAACTCTCTCTCAGAGAGTCCAATTGAGATAAGACCTGTCAGGATGGAAATATAACAGGCCAAGCTATCTCAAGAAAAGTTTTCAAAGGCTGAAGTTGAAACAGTGACACGTGGCACGCCGTACAAGTTCGCTCTCCTGTATTATCCCAAAACAGGTCACGTTGCGACATTTGGCATAACTCTCTCTCAGAGAATCCAATTGAGGTTAGACCTATCAGGATGGAAGGATAACAGGTCAGGATATCTCAGGAAACTTTTTCAAACCCTGTGGATCAAAAAGTTCAGAGTTACACCAGAAACAATCAGGTACATATTTATGTCAAAACAGAATTATTTTTGAGTACCTTCATTCATGGCTTCCGGAATTTAGGGCATTGGAGAAAGTTGGAATTTTTGTAATCGGAGACCACGGCTGAATGCTACTCGTCAAAATAGAAATTTAGAGACCAATATCAGAATTTTTGGTTGGGAAAAAGGCCGGGCTTGATCAAACCCTAGTTCGGGACTTTGATCAGAAAAGTGGAAAATTAGGGCTTCTGTAAAAATGGGAATTTTTGAAATCTGTGACCACGGCTGGAAGCTCCTCAGAAAAATAGAAGATTAGAGCTTTGGATCAAACATTTTGATTGGGCAGAAGAGTGGGATTCATCAAACCCCAGTTCAGGGTCACGTCTAGTGAATCCGGAAGTTTCAAAGGAAAAATTGAGGAGTGAAACTTTGCAGTTTTCAAATTCTGATTATACTAGCTTGATCAGCTCATCAAGGCACATATTTCTATCCTGTCAGAAGTTTGAAATTCAAAGTTTGAATTTTTGGGGTTTCTCTGACAAACCCATATCCAGCTTGAAGTCCAGTTCTTGCAAATCAAGTGGATTGGGTTAATCCTAGAAGAAGATGGATTGGTCACCTGCATAAGTGAAGAAGTTCACATTTCAGAGGGAGATGAGGCTAAGGCCTTACATAAGGAGATTACAAGCGATCTCGACAGGTATGACTCATCGAGGTATGTTTTGAGATTTGTTCATGATTAAGTTTATGGTATGTTTGTCTTCATGTTATTACGGTTAGTACAATCTTGATTTTAGATTTGTCGTATCACCTTAACAAAATTATGAATGCATGATAGAAGATATTCACTGGTTAGGGTGTTGACACTTATGATTGTACTAATGCATTATGGTGTTGTATGAGGTTTATGTTGTCTACTAACATGAAAGGTACACCAAGAAAGACAAATCATGTTCCAGTTCAAGAACATATGTTCATGATGACATGAGGATAAAGACTCATCCATTATCATGGATCTCATAGAAGATCCATTTACGAGGTATGTATAACTTGGTTTTATAATGGATAACCTATGAGATATACAGGTTACTAGCACAAGTCATTAAAGAAGAACAAGAAGACATCATGTGAGTATGTTAGACATAACTAACTAGCATGCTAATCCAGGTATGTTTTTCCTATATCAAGATAGAATCCTACCTTGGGTTAGGATCTTATACTGTTGTTGATAATGATTATTCATGAAGTCTTAGGTTTGAATAATCATGGTTGTATGCATATTATGGTATGACTAACTAGAAGAATCATGAAGGTATAGGTTTGAATAATCACAGGTTTTATGCATATTATATCTCTTATCTTAATTGATGATTCAACTAACCCGAAGAGTCATAGGGTTGAGTAATTATAGGTTTAGATATGTTATGTTTCTTATGATTTGACTAACCATACGAATCCTACATAAACCTTGAATAATAATGCTTACTATTTCTGTTTGAAATGATCATGAGTATACATGCTTGAGATTATTAATAGTATACTAATGAATGTATGATTTTATATGAGTTCACAAGGATAACACAATCATGATACTAATAAGCATGCATAGGGACCAAGGATGAATATGAGCTCAAGAACAGGTAATTCAGGAAGCAAAGATGAAGAGGGAGCACACTCTAGTTTTTCCTGCAAGAAAGCAAAGGAGCACACTTCAGTAGTTTCTGCAAGGATGCAAATATTCAGAGGGAGTTGACCATCTTTCTACATTCCATAACAGAAAGGTGTAGAAGAAGCTAATTCAGCAGCTCCTACAAGGAAGCAAAGACTCAGAGGGAGTCCACCCAACGAACAAACAAAGATAAGTATTTTAATTATCATTTCTTGCATATGTGTTTGTTTAAATAAAATTGTTCAATGATGTATATGCTCATGTTCCTAGACTTAGGATATGTATTGTGCATATTAGAATAGTTGCATTGATGAACAGTATACTACTAATATACATGGGTAAGTGGCCTATGGCACTGTACAACATTCCATTGCTACTTATCTAGAATGAAACCTCTTTGCTGACATGTTGGGAGTTGTGCACACTCTTAACAATGTTCTAGTAGAGATTGGAAGGCATCTAGAAAGTTATGGGATATGGATAAATGTTGTATTGAAGCATTGGCTAAAATAATTGCATGACTGTATGACATATTTCTTTATGTGTAAGAATTTTTTCTGAAAACTATGAGATGTTTCTAATCATGCAATTTAACTTGTTTTGTAGGAAAGACCTTATATCTTCACCTACAAAAGGACTACAACATTTGTTCCAGCAACAAAGATATATATTGAAAATATCGAAGATATTGAAGTTCCCAGGATCTGGGATGAAGAAATGGAATGCCATGATCCGTCGATCATGAAGAATGATGTTTGGGATGTAGTGCCAAGACCTGAAGGGAAGTTTGTTATGACTTCCATATGGATCTATCAAGATCAAGCATGCTGTAGATGGCAGCATAGAGAAATATGAAAGTGATGAAATAGAAGATACACTAGATGGATTTCAAGACAGCTTTCTTGAATAGTTGTATGCGGATAACCTGTTTGGTACAGGTGAAGATAGATTGATTACTGACATGCAGTGGAAGCTTACTGCCGAGTTCGAGATGAAGAACTTGGGGTTGATGCACTATTTGTTTTTGGCATCGAGGTGTGGCAGAGTGATGGAATCTTCCTTGGACAAGGGAAGTATGCAGTAGAGATCCTGAAGAGGTTCGGGATGATGGACTACAAGGCTATGGCCACACCTATGGCATCAAACCTGAAGCGCCTGTGTGATGCTTCATCTGAGCCGATTGATATCACTATGTATCGTCAGATGATTGGGTCCTTGATGTACCTGACGAACACGAGACCAGATATTTGCCTTGCAGCGAACACATTGAGTTAGTTCCTGATGGATCCGAGGAGTGTTCACCTGGTTGCTGTAAAGCATGCTCTGAGGTACCTGAAGGGTACAGTGGATTATGGGCTCAAGTATGATGCGAATCAAAAGTTTAACCTACAGGGTTATGTTGATTCAGATTGGGCTGGCAGTGCTGCAGATAGGAAGAGCACATCTGGGTGCTGTTTCAATATGGGATCAGGTGTGATCTCTTGGTTTAGCAGGAAGCAGTCCTGTGTAGCACTGAGTACAGCTGAGGCAGAGTATGTTGCAGCCTGTTCAGCTAGTTGTGAGGCAGTATGGCTACGGAAGCTACTGTCTGAGTTATTTGATCTCCCGTTGGAGGCTACTGGTATCTTCTGTGATAACCAGAGTTGTGTGAAGCTGTCCGAGAACCCAGTGTTTCATGACAGGTCGAAACACATAGCGATCAAATATCACTATATCAGGGATATGGTGCAGAGAGGAGCTGTGAAGCTTCTGTATGTTGCGACGGACGAGCAGATTGCAGATGTGCTGACGAAGCCACTAGCCAGAGTGAAGTTCGAGTACTTCAGAGAGAGGCTTGGCGTTCTTCAGATCAAGGACACTTCGAGAAAGAAGTGATGGACACATTTGTTGAAGCCATTCCAAGCATGTTGGAAGGAGGATCCTTCAAATGGATGTGGATGTAAGCACTCGATAATGGGCATCAGGATGATGTTCTGGTTTCTGCTTGGATATGATCAGTTGGATCATTTATGTATGTACGCATCATGTTGGATGCTGGATATGATCAGTTGGATCATTTATGTATGTACGCATCATGTTGGATGTTGGATATGATCAGTTGGATCATTTATGTATGTATGCATCATGTTGGATGCTGGATATGATCAGTTGGATCATTTATGTATGTATGCATCATGTTGGATGCTGGATATGATCAGTTGGATCATGTGTATGTATTTTGTATATGCATCATGTTGGATGCTTGGACCATGTATCTATATATGTATCAGGTGGATACATTGTATGATCAGGTGGATCATGTATGGTGATATGTATCATGTATCAGGTGGATACATTGTATGATCAGGAGGATCATGTATGATGATATGTATCAGGTAGATACTTGGTATGCATCAGGTGGATGCATTGATGATCAGGTGGATCATGCAGCAGGATGTTGCAGTGATGATTAGGATGATCATGGATGATGAGCTTCAGGATGTTTCTCCAGATGACATGCAGCAGGATGTTGCAGTGATGATGATCAGGATGATCATGGATGATGAGCTTCAGGATGTTGCTCCAGATGACATGCAGCAGGACGTTGCAGTGACGATGATCAGGACGATCATGAGTACATCAGGATGATGTATGGTGAGTATCAGGTTGATACTCTGTGGCCGTGGATCAGGTTGTGCAGATGAGCATGTCTGGGAGATCCTATAGGTCGGAGTTGTGTACCCGTAACAGCCTGGGATGCTCTTTCGAGACATTGCTCTTGGAGGACATGTAATTTGTGCCCTGGGAGATTTCAGGTTGGAGTTGTGTACCCGTAACATCCTGAGATGCTCTTGCTAGGTTTTGTCCTATGGCATGTAATTTGGGCCCTGGGAGATTTCAGGTCGGAGTTGTGTACCCATAACATCCTGAGATGCTCTTTCGAGGTTTTGCCATGACCACATGTAATTTGTGCCCTGGGAGATTTCAGGTCGGAGTTGTGTACCCGTAACATCCTGAGATGCTCTTGCTAGGTTTTGTGGTGGACCACATGTAATTTGTGCCGTGGGAGATTTCAGGTTGGAGTTGTGTACCCGTAACATCCTGAGATGCTCTTTCAAGGTTTTGTGGTGGGGTCACATGTAATAGCGCCCTGGGAGATCCTACAGGTCGGAGTTGTGTACCCGTAACATCTTGGGATGCTCTTTCGAGGTTTTGTGACGCACGTAATAAGTCCTGAGGATTCCATAGTATGGCCAGTGATGACGAAGACCTGCAGGTGGTGGGCCTACATCCAGTATGAAAAAGGACTGGCTCTGTAGAACTTCCTATGACGAGTAGATTCAGAGATTGATTGATATAGCAGCAGCAGTGACGATGATGATGACTCGATGACGATTATCCAGTGACGATGATCCAGAGAAGATGACTTGTGCTAGAAGAACTGTGCTGAGAAATACCTTCCTAGTTAAGAGGGAGTGTTGATGTATATGTAACTTCGGAATGTATTTCACATATATGTATATTGTATTCCTATAGAGATGTTATTATTCCTCTATACGGAAGTGTCGTTATTTATATTGTAAGTGTCGTAACTTATATTTGATGGGTTATTAGACCACCTTGTTGGGGTCGGCCCTGTATAAGTCATGTGGGTCGAAGGGTTATTAGACCACCCTATTGGGGGTCGGCCATGTGGGTCAAAGGGTTATTAGACCACCCTATTGGGGGTCGACCCAGTCAGCATTATGTTATGTGGTTAAGTTCAAGCCTACATGAGTTAGGTAAAAAGGCAAGTCAAGTCAAGTATAAATAGAGTGTGGGACGCACTCTATTTACTCACTCACTTCTCACTCATGCACTCAAGGAGGAGTGGCGCACTTATGGAGGAGGAGGATCTGCTGCTAGATTATGTCTATCTCTCATGGTTGGTTGTATCATTGCTCTATCTATCTCTGAGGAAGTTATTGGGGTTTTTCACCTTTATGGTTTTCCCCAAGTAAATCTTTATGTCTCTTGTGTGCTTGCATTATTGTCTCCATGATTGATATGCTGTAGATATGTTGTACATGTTGTTCTCTCAGTTAAGATCCTAGATCAGATTGAAGTAAATTCTGAAAATTTAACATACACTGGCCCGGAAAGATGTAACCCTTCCCAGCAATAGTTGCAAAGCAAGTGTAGTCTCACTTGATGTGGATAAGAGGGCTGCTAGAACCAAGTTTCCACAGTTGTGTAGAGGATATGCACACAATACCTTCGCACTAACTAGAGATTATAACATTCATAACATACCATTAACTTATTCTTCGCATCTTAAGTCATTTACAGATTCTAACAAACATTCATAACAAACATACTTGACATACTTATTCAGATTAGCATTACAACATATTCACATTAATCAACAAAGAATATTGACATAATCCATTATCCATCATCACATCATTACACATAGACATAATTCATATCATAACCAAACATCTTCATTCATTCATCAAACCCACAGAATTAAACTCATAGAAACCGTCAATACATCATGTTGCAGATACAAAGCAAAACCCAAAAGATCAAGTCAATCTCCAAAACTTCGATGCCCTTAGGCTTACAATCCTACTCTATTTATATGCTTTCATCTTATTACAAAATGGTCCACATGACCGACTTGACTAATCTAACAAATCTTATGCTTCTGCAAAAGCCGTGAAGGGTCCTTTTTCCGCGAAATGACCCTTTGGCACAATTGGCTTCCGCACTTCCTGTGGATCTATCCCCTGCCAACAGGACCCCAACACAATCGTGTGGCTCATCCCAAGCTACATCAGCTGGACACTACTCGTTTGTTGTATTGTTGTTGGAAGTCATCATAGGTGGTCCGGATTCAGTTGACTATCTCTTTTACTGATGCTCGGAGTTGTGCACTTTCTATCACCTGCTGCTCCGTTGGTGTAGCTAGGGTTTTACCCCTAGCTTGTGCAAATGAGCACCTACTAAGGAGAATGGACTCCTTAGTAGCAGTTCAGTATATTAAACTAATTAAGCTAAATGGAAATTAAATTATTTCCAAAACAAGCATGAAACATAAACAACAAATTGAAAGAATGGCTTTTTGTATTGATATTACCTTCAATGTGAAGGTTTGATGAAGCCCTTTGCAGTGTCCAAGAGGATGCTCCAAGCTTCAATATGCTCCTTCTCCTTCTCCAATGATGGGAATGGGCCAAAAGTGGCTCTCAAGGTGAAAGTAGTTCAATAGTGAACTAGGGTTTCGAGAGAGATTTTGGCAAAGTAAGGGTGCTTGTGATTGTGGATATGAAATAAGGGATCTCCATCACCTATTTATAGTTTTTTGGTGGTGGAGTGCTGACCCATGGTTTTAGGGAACACATGGTTTTGGACAGCTGTATAGGGTTTTTTCCTCCTTTTCCTCATTATTTTATATTTTTTATTCCCTTTTTAGGGGTTTTTGCTATTTTTAGAGGAAAAAGGGGGGTTTTTAGCCTTTTTTAGGCTATTTTGGTGGTTTTGTGGCCTTTTGGAGGCATTTTAGGCCTTTTGGAGGCTTTTTAATGGGATTTTTTGGGATTTTAAGGGAAATATGGTAGGAAAATGAACAAATGAGCCATATAATGTGGTAGATGAGGTAGTGAGCATTTTTTGGGTGTTAACAGTTGGGTGGTCACATACCTTCTGTCGTACCTCCTGTAATTGATCTTGTACCTATTTCATCTTTGGGACTATTCTTGCTATGAGAGATTCAACCTTTGTTTGAAGCTCGTCCAAATTTACAGCTTGTCGTTGCTTCCTTTCGTGGGATTTTTCAGCTCCCTACTTCATACTTTGTAGTTCCGTGGTCTTTGCCATCTGCATCATTGTGGGCATCACCTTGAACGATCCCTTAAATTTTTCCAGCTGCTCTTCAACTTCATGGACCATTCTCTTTAGTGCAACTAACTGGTCATCCTAGACCAATCTATCCCAGAATTCGGTAAGACTTATTGCCACTTTCTGTGTTGCCTGCTCCATTTCCTGAATCTCTACCACTGCTTCCTCTATCGCTATATATTGACTTTGAACTTGTGTTGGTGGTGTACTAGGTGTCACTCTGGTCTAGAGCTCCGTATTTTCCTTCCTGAGATCAGTAATGGCAACTCCTAACCTAACAACCTGAGATTCCAGGGTGACATCCGGATCTAGCGTTGTTGTTTCGCATGCCTATGAAAGTGCCCTTTCTAACCTTTTCCATTCCTCTACAATATTTTCCTTCATAGTGAGTGTTATAGTCTACTCTGCAATGACTTTTTCCTTCTCAGCCAAGGATTTTTCTAATTGCCCCTTCTCCTCCATAGCTTGTACTTGCACAGCCAGTACTGCGGTGTGTTTATCTCGAAGCTGCTGTGCCTCCATCTCGCTGTGTTGTAGTTGTTTCATGTACTCAACCATCTTATTGTGCATCGCAGCCTCGCAGTTGCAGATTTATTCACTTGCTACTACTTGGACTCGATGTAGTGTCAACATTGGGAGAAAATTGAAATAAATCATTGCCATGTCAGCCTTCCGAATCTCTACGTCCAGGGTCTCATCTCCTGTAAAAACGGCGTGGGTTTTGAACTAGATTATTCGTTTCTGCTTGCCCACTTCTACCTCGACTATGGGAGTCGACAGGTTCTACTAGATGTATCCATGTGGTACCCTGATGTTTATTATTGTATTTTCCACAGTGTTTAATAATTCCCCGATCTACTGGAAATTGTCTGCAGAATACTGTGTGACCTTTCGGCGGTTCCTCTCTACAATCTGCGTAATACTATCCAACAATCTGTCAGCCTACTGCGCAGTGAGCCCAGCTTGTATGCTACTACCATCATGGTCCATTCTCATTTTCATCCTCCATTATTCCTATTGGAGGTCTATTTTTGAATCTGTTAGGGTGTTGGTTGTGGATGCCCCGTCATGGCCGGACTCTACCGTCTGGTCCTTCGCATCAGTCTCCTATTCTACATTCTCCTTCTAACTGGAAGAAGCTTCGTCTTTCTTGATTGGGTCTTGTCGTCCTGCTGCCTGCTCCTTTTCAATGTTCTGCGTATCTAAAGGAACCTTCCATGCCTCTGGCCGGTTGGCGATGATGTTGTCAGGCTCAGCTTCGGTGAGCGTGTATTGCGTCCTAATCCATTGTTTGCTTGGATTTGCGCAGACCCAGACATAAATCGTGTGTGCTTCGATGGACACCTAGGAAATGGGTTGATATTTTGTCCCAGCTTACAGTGTGATCCATGGTATCATCTTTTCATCCATCCGCATCCTTTCAAGCCCATAAATTATGGTACCGCTCACCATCGCACACTCGTGGTTCTGTGGGATCCACCCCCTGATAGTCATCTAGTTCCCTCCATGCTTTTAAGGAAATGAGGAGGAGTAACCACGAATATGTGAATGGCCATCCGTTTTCCTGTTCATAATACGCATCCTCGGTCAATTCATGTAGCAGGAACTGAGCCTAGTTCATCTGTTCCCCTATGATGCACCGTTCCACAGTTGCGAGGACACCTGAATTACATTGCAGCGGTCGATTTTTCCATGTTACTTTGACTGCAAGTATCTTCGCTGCGACTCGGACTGCTTGATTCTTAATTGTGTTGATCAGATAGCCTCTAGAATCCTTCTCTATGTTAATTTTTCAGAATTTACTTCAATCTAATCTAGGATCTTAACTGAGAGAACAACATGTACAACATATCTACAACATATCAATCATGGACACAATAATGCAAGCACACTAGAGACACAGAGTTTACTTGGGGAAAACCAGAAAGGTGAAAAAAAACCCCAATAACTTCCTCAGAGATAGATAGAGCAATGATACAACCCAAGCATTAGAGATAGACATCTCCTAGAAGCAACTTCTCCTCCTCCACAAGTGCGCCACTCTCTCGATATTGTGAGAGAGAATAGAATGATGAAATAGAGTGCCTCCCGCACTCTATTTATACTTGACTTGCCTAATAACATTTACTAGGTCGGCCTCAACTTAAGCACATAACACAATGTTGAATGAGCCGAGACCCAATAGGGTGGCCTAATAACCCTTTGACCCACATGGTCGACCCCCAATAGGGTGGTCTAATAACCCTTCGACCCACATGACTTATACAGGGCCGACCCCAACAAGCTGGTCTAATAACCCATTAAGTATAAGTTACGACACCTACAATATAAATGACGACACTTCCGTATAGAGGAATAATAACATCTCTATAGGAATACAATATACATATATGTGAACTACATTCCGAAGTTACATATACATCAACACTCACTCTTAACTAGGAAGGTATTTCTTGACACAGGTCTTCTAGCACAAGTCTTCTTCTCTTGATCATCGTCATCGAATCATCGCCATCATCACTGTTGCTGCTATCTCAATCAATCTCTGAATCTACTCGTCATAGGAAGTTCTATAGAGCCAATCCTTTTTCATACTAGATGTAGTCCCACCACCTGCAGGTTTTCATCATCACTGGCCATACTGTGGAATCCTTGGGACTTATTACGTGCGTCACAAAACCTTAAAAGAGTCTCTTGACTAGCAAGAACCCTAAAGAGCATCTGAGGCCTTTTTCATCCTGTCCAGATATCTAGGACTTATTACATGTGACTCCAACAAAAAATGTCGAAAGAGAATCCCAGGACTAATTACGAGCACACATCTCAACCTATCAGATCTCCCAGGGCAAAAATTACATGTGGTCACCACAAAACCTCGAAAGAGCATCCCAGGACTGATTACGAGCACATGGCTCAACCTATTGGATCTCCCAAGGCACAAATTACTTGTGGTCATGGAAAAACCTCGAAAGAGCATCCCAGGACTGATTACGAGCACACGGCTCAACCTATCGGATCTCCCAGGGCACAAATTACATGCCATAGGACAAAACCTCGAAAGAGCATTTTCCAAATATCCCAGGGCACAAATTACATGCCATAGGAAAAACCTCGAAAGACTATCTACAAATATCCCAGGGCATAAATTATATGTCCTCCCAAGTAAAACCTCGAAAGAGCATTTGCCAGATATCCCAGGGTACAAATTACATGCCATAAGCAAAACCTCAAAAGACTATCTGCAAATCTCCCAAGGCACAAATTATATGCTTATCTGCACAACCTATTCCACGGCCACAGAGTATCAACTTGATACTCACCATACATCATCTTGATGTACACATGATCATCCTGATCATCATCGCTGCATCGTCTTAATGCATGTCATCTGGAGCAACATCCTGAAGCTTGTCATCCATGATCATCCTGATCATACAATGCATCCACCTGATGCATACACAGTATCTGCTTGATACATATCATCATACATGATCTACCTGATCATACAATGTATCCACCTGATACATATACAAATACATGATCCACCTGATCATACCTAATACATATCATCATACATGATCTACCTGATCATACAACGTATCCACCTGATACATATACAGATACATGATTGTTAACACCCAAAAAGTGTTCACTACCTCATTACCACATTATATGGCTCATTTGTCCATTTTCCTACCATTTTTCCCTTAAAATCCCAAAAAAATCCCATTAAAAAGCCTCCAAAAGGCCACAAAACCATCAAAATAGCCTAAAAAAGGCTAAAAAACCCCCTTTTCCTCCAAAAATAGCAAAAATCCCCTAAAAAGGAATAAAAAATATAAAATAATGAGGAAAAGGAGGAAAAAACCCTATACAGCTGCCCAAAACTATGTGTTTCCTAAAACCATGGGTCAGCACTCCACCACCAAAAAACTATAAATAGGTGATGGAGATCCCTTATTCCATATCCACAATCACAAGCACCCTTACTCTGCCAAAATCTCTCTCGAAACCCTAGTTCACCTTTGAACTATTTTCACCTTGAGAGCCACCTTTGGCCCATCCCCAACATTGGAGAAAGAGACAGGAGCATTCTGAAGCTTGGAGCATCCTCTTGGACACTGCAAAGGGCTTCATCAACCTTGACACTCAAGGTAACATTAATATAAAACCATTTTTTACATCTTTCATTTATGTCTCATGCAATGCTTAAAGTAGTTTGTTAATTGTTGTTTTAGCTTAATCATTTAATCATTATTGAACTGCTACTAAGGAGTCCATTCTCCTTAGTAGGTGCTCATTGGCACAAGCTAGGGGTAAAACCCTAGCTACAGTTTTGGCGACTCCGCTGGGGATAGGTATTCCCGCTGTGGGAATAGGTACCGTGAGGGGAACGGTAGATGGTTGCCCCATGGAGGGCATACCCAAAATAGGTGTAGTAACTGGTGTAGTGGTGGATGTGCCACCAATGGTCCCTATGACAAATGGAGTGGAAGTCGTGCCAGCCATGGGGCTAGTAGGGGCAGTATAAATAGGGTTCTCAGACTCTTCGTCAGAATCAGAGGTAAAGTAAGGTGCGTCACTATCTGGTGACGGAGGCCTACGTCGCTGACGAGTGGAGTCAAGTGACAAGGCTCTAGATCTGTGAACAAGGCTCTCCATCACTTCTTCGGGATCGTTGTGACAAGGCTCTCCATCACTTCTTCCTTGAAGTGTCGTCGATCTGAAGAACACCAAGCCTCTCTCTGAAGTACTAGAACTTTGCTCTGGCTAGTGGCTTCGTTAGTACATCTGCAATCTGCTCATCTGTCGCAGCATACAAGAGCTGTACTGCTCCTCTCTGCACCATATCCCTAATACAGTGATATTTGATCTCAATGTGCTTCGAACTGTCGTGGAACACTAGGTTCTTAGACAACTTCACACAACTCTGGTTGTCACAAAAGATACCACTAGCATCCAATAGGAGATCAAATAAATCAGGCAGTAGCTTCTAAAGCCATACTGCCTCACAACTAGCCGAACAAGCTGCAACATACTTTGCTTCGGCTATACTCAGTGCTATGCAGGACTACTTCCTTCTAAACCAAGAGATCACACCTGATCCCATACTGGAGCTGCACCCAGATGTGCTCTTCCTATCTACAGCACTGCCTGCCCAATCCAAATCAACATAACCCTGCAGGTTAAACTTTTGATTCGCATCATGCTTGAGCACATAATCAACTGTACCCTTCAGGTACCTCAGAATATGCTTTACAGCAACCAGGTGAACATCTCTCGGATCCGTCAGGAACTGGTTCAATGTGTTCACCGCAAAGAAAATATATGGTCTTGTGTTCGTCAGGTACATAGAGGGCCCAATCATCTGATGATACATCGTGACATCAATCAGATCAGATGAAACATCACATAGAAGCTTCAGATTCGATGCCATAGGTGTGGCCATGGCCTTGCAGTCCATCGTCCCGAACCTCTTCATGATCTCCACTGCATACTTCCCTTGTCCAAAGAAGATTCCATCTGCACTCTGCCACACCTCCCTACCAAAAAAAAATAGTGCATCATCCCCAAGTTCTTCATCTTGAACTTGGCAGCAAGCTTCCATTGCGTGTCGACAATCAATCTATCTTCACCTATAAAAAACAGGTCATCCACATACAAAAGTAGTATCACTGGATTGCCTTCCTCAACCTTGTAGTACAGGTTGGAATCCGCTTTACTCTTGGTAAATCCCAAACTGGATAGAAAGATGTCTATCCAACCATACCAAGTTCTGCACATATATGACTCCCTATCATGTGTCTTAGAACCAAGTGGGTGCTCCACATACACTTCTTCTTCAACTACACCATTCAAGAAGGTTGTCTTGAAATCCATATGGTGTATCTTCCACTTCATCACTGTAGCCAGAGCAAGTACTGATCTAATGGAAGTGTATCTGGCTATAGGAGAAAAAGTCTCTATGCTACCACCTGCAGCATGCTTGATCTTGTAGATCCTCTTGGAAGTCACTATAGACTCACCTTCAGGTCTTGGGACTGCATCCCAACATCTTCATGATCGACTGGTACTCCTCGATCATGGCATTCTTCCCAGATCCTGGGAACTTCAATATCTTCAATATTTTCAATAGATAACTTTGTTGCTGAACAAATGTTGTAGTCCTTCTTTTGTAGGTGATGGTATATGATCTTTCCTACACAACAAGTTAAATTGCATGATTATAAAACATCTCATAGTTTTCAGAAAAAATTCTTACACATAAAGAAATATGTCATACAGTCATGCAATTATCTTAGCCAATGCTTCAATACAACATTTATCCATATCCCGTAACTTTCTAGATGCCTTCCAATCTCTACCAAAACATTGTTAAGAGTGTGCACAACTCCCAACATGTCAGCAAAGAGGTTTCATTCTAGATAAGTAGCAATGGAATGTTGTACAGTGCCATAGGCCACTTACTCATGTATATTAGTAGTATACTATTCATCAATGCAACTATTCTAATATGCATAATACATAACCTAATTCTAGGAATATGACTATATACATTATTAAACAATAAAATATGCAAGGAATGATAATTCAAATACTTATCTTTGTTTGTTTGTTGGGTTGACTCCCTCTCAGTCTTTGCTTCTTTTCTGCAACTCCATTCTGATGTGAGAAGTGGTCAACTCCCTCTGAATATCTGCATCCTTGCAAAAACTACTGAAGTGTGCTCCTTCTTGATCTTTGCTTCCTTGCAGGAACAACTGGAGTGTGCTCCCTCTTGATCTTTGCTTCCTTGCAGGAACAGCTAGAGTGTGCTCCCTTTTGATCTTTGCTTCCTAGATTACCTGTCCTTGAACTTATATCCATCCTTAATCACTATGCATGCTTATTAGTATCATCATTGTGTTATCCTCGAGGTCTCATACATTATCACACATTCATTAGTATAATATTAATACACAATAATCTTAAACGTGTATAGTCATGATCATTTCAAACACAGATAATAAACATTAGTATTCAAGGTTTCAGGGAAGTCTTCTTTTACTCATGCATATTCTTATTTGATCATAGGACTCTTCTAGTTAGTTAAATCATCAATCAAGATAAGAGACATAATATGCATAAACCATTGATTACTTACATTTCTAACTTTATGAATAAACATAACCAATCATACCAAGTATACTTATATAAGGGATCCTAACACAAGGTAGGATTCTAACTTGATATAGGAAAAGCATACCTGGATTGGTATGTTAGCTAGTTATGTCTAACATACCCACATGATGTCTTCTTGTTCTCTTCAATGACTTGTGCTAGTAACCTGCATATCTCATAGGTTAACCATTATAGAACCAAGTTATACATACCTTGTAAATAGATCTTCTAAGTGATTCATGACAATGGAAGTGATCCATGACAATGGATGAATCTTTGTCTTCATGTCATCATGATCATATGTTCTTGAACTAGAACATGATTTGTCTTTCTTGGTGTACCTTTCATGTTAACGGACAACATAAAACTCATACAACACCATAATGCATTAGTACAATCATAAGTGTCAACACCCTAATCAGTGAATATCTTCTATCATGCATTCATAATTTTATTAAGGTGATATGACAAGTCTAAATTTAATCAAGATTGTACTAACCGTAATAACATGAAGACAAACATACCATAAATTTAATCATGAACAAATCTCGAAACATACTTGGATAAGTCATACCTGTCGAGATTGCTTGTAATCCTCTTATGTAAGGCCTTAGCCTCATCTCCCTCTGAAACAGGAACTAATTCACTTATGTAGGTGACCAATCCATTCTCTTCTAGGATTAACCCAATCCACTTGATTTGCAGGAACTGCATCTCGAGCTGGATTAGGGTTTGTTAGAGAAACCCTAAAAATTCAAACTTTTAATTTCAAACTTTCGAAAGGATAGAAATATGCGCCTTGATGAGCTGATCAAGCTGGTATACTCAGAATTTGAAAATTGCAAAGTTTCACCCCTCAAATTTGCCTTTGAAACTTCCTGATTCACTAGACATGACCCTGAACTAGGGTTTGATAAATCCCACCCTTCTGCCCAATCCAAAGGTTCTATCCAAAGCTCTAAGCTTCTAGTTTTCTGAGGAGCTTCTAGTCGTGGTCAAAGATTTCAAAAATTCCCATTTTTGCAGAAGCCCTAATTTTCCTCTTTTCCGATCAAAGTCCCGAACTAAGGTCTGATCAAGCTCGGCCTTCTTCCCAACCAAAAATTCTGATCTTGGTCTCTAAATTTCTATTTTGATGAGTAGCATTCAGCCGTAGTCTCCGATTACAAAAATTCCAACTTTCTCCAAAACCCTAAATTACAGAAGCCATGAATGAAGGTGCTAAAAAATAATTTTGTTTTGACATAACTATGTACCTGATTGTTTCCGGTATAACTATGAACTTTTTGATCCAAAGGGACTGAACATTTTTCTTCTGATAGCCCGACCTGTCATCTTTCCAACCCCACAGTTCTTACCTCAAATGGATTCTCTTTGAAAGACTTATGCCAAGTGTCGCAATGTGACCTGTTTATGGGATAAAATAGGAGAGAGAACTTGTATGGCATGCCACGTGTCCCTGGTTCCGTTTCGGCCTCTAAAAAAGTTACCGGAGAACGTACAGTCTATTCCCTACCTATCAATTTTTACAAAATTTCATTTGGAGTTTCCTAGCCCAAGTTATGACCTTGTTTCCAGGGTAACCTGTTTATGACTGAGATCTAGAAGAGGCAGAAACCCTATATTGTACAGATCATAAATCACAAAGTACAACGAATTAGAGGTTTTCCTTTGGACAAAAGGTACATGGGGATCTTAGCTTCGCCATGTACGATTTTTAGACCCTAAAACCTCGCTGAAATTTATTTATAGCTAAACTTCTACGATGACTGGTTTTTTGCTATATCAGCCCCTAGCTTTGCAATTGCAACAAGTGTCATACATTCCATACCATGCCTTCTTTCAGGCTAGCTCTGATACCATGCTAATTTTTCAGAATTTACTTCAATATGATCTAGTATATTAACTGAGAGAACAACATGTACAACATATCAATCATGGACACAATAATGCAAGCACACAAGAGACACAGATTTTACTTGGGGAAAACCATAAAGGTGAAAAAAACCCCAATAAATTCCTTAGAGATAGATAGAGCAATGATACAACCCAAGCATTGTGAAAATCCTCACAACAGATCTAAGAGATGATGTATAACTCACAAGAGAATAATGGATTAAGCAAGAGAATAGAAGAAGAGTGATACATGCAGTATAATGAGCAACAGAATAATATGGTACAGTAGAACTCAGATAGAAGCAATAATACTTCGGTCATACTAGATTATTAATCACAAATGGACATATAAATAATACAATGCATGAGGAATTCGAATGCCTAAGGTGGAAATTCGAATTAGCCTTCATGGAGTGATCAAAGGATCACTGGAGTGTCATCGGAGCACAACTAGGTGTCCTCATGATCATCGGAGTGCAACTGGAAGTCTTCATCATCATCAGTGGAGTCATCAATGCTCAAGTAACTGTCAACCATCAGTCAAACTAACTCTGGTAGGTGTAACTCAGTGTAACTAAGTGTAACTGAGTGTAACTCAATGTAACTAAGTGTAACTGAATGTAACTGAGTGTAACTCAATGTAACTAAGAGTAACTGAGTGTAACTGACTGTAACGGAGTGTAACTGAGTGTGACTGAGTGACAACTGGACTGGTAGGTGAAGAAGGGCAAGTTGCTCCCTAAAATCAAGGAAGAAGGGCGCACTAAGCAACTGGAGGGCTAAAACTGAATAGTGAGAAGCTCCTGGGGGCTAGCTAACTGAGGGCTAGGTGCTGGACTGATGACTGGGATGCATGCAAAATGCATGCAAAGCCTAGAATGCATGCAAACCCTAAAAGTGCATGCATGACTGAAAATGTAAATGATCAAAATACTGGTGGGAATAGGATGGAGTATAGGAATATCCTAACACCTCCCCTTAATCCATCCTGGGCCCTGGTAACTAAGACCAAAGGTCACCCAATACAATGAATAATAACAATCAATAAACCAAGGAAGTGGGAAACTTTCATGGGAAACATACCCCCTCCTCAAAAAATAGACTGTAAGGCACACATAAAAATAAATGCTCCAAACTCAAGCATGTGTGATGCTTGGTCATATGTCTGGAGGTATCTTCTTCTTGGGAAGAAGTGGATCATGCTCAAAAAGCATGTGCTTGTACTTGCTCTTCAGATCGAATGTGATGAGAACAAATCCAACAGTATTAGAATGATCCTTGAACCTGTGATTCGAATCAGCTGAGGTAGGATCAAATTTTTGAATGTGCATATAGTCCTTTGTCTTCTCCTACGAACCACCATGGGTGATATTATGCCAAAAAGAACTATTACATGTTTGCTTGAAATCAAAATGAGATTTAAGACTTTCAAAACAGTTTCTTGAGATCTCCTTTGAACCAACAGGGGTGAGATCAAAACTATCATATGCATGAGAAATTTTCCCAAGCAGTAATTGCTTAGAACCCAATATAGATACAAGACTTGAATCATGGCTTCTTGAGATCTCCTTTGAACCATGAGAGGTGAGATCAAAGCCAGTAGATGCATGATAAATTATCCCAAGCGAATGGCAATGGCCATATTCTTCAATGACCTTCTGAAAGCATGAATTTATGATCATATAGTAGTATAAAAGAGATGTTTGCTGAAGAGGAGCGAATGCATTACCTCCATTAGCTGATTTGACCTCTGAAATAATCATGTGATCATGATGCAAACCAACAGACTCTGGTGCAAGAGAGGATTTAGGACCTTCTGCAATATCTAGAGTGTGAGCTGGCACAGAAAGAGAAGAAAGTTTGAGCATGAGCGGAGAATCTGCAAGTTCTTTGTCAACAACTTCAATATGAGATGATACTGGTTCATGATCTGAGAGACCATCAAGAGGAGCGAATGCATCACTTTGTTTTCTTTCGAATGGGTTGGGACCAAGTCCTTCATTCTCTCTGCCAAATTTTCCATCCAGGTGAGCCCATATCTCTTTTGGAGTCCATAACTCTCTTGGAATTTCAACACCATCACGGTATTTGAATTGGAATCTCTGGTATGCATACAAAGAAAACATTATTGCTGCAAAGTGCATGTCTCTTTTATTTAACCAGTCAATATTCTCTTCAGGGGATTCGAACTCTCTTTCAAAATAACAATAAAAAAGATCATGGATCTTCAAGTCTGCTATCATTCTTGGTTTCCATTCATCATAGTTGAGTGGATCAAGAGGAGTAATTCCTGATGAATACATAGAAGATGTAGAGGACCTACAAAAACAATATAGAATAACTGCAACTGCTACTGCTGCAAAAATGCAGATTCTGCTGCAACTGTTGCACTCGAAATCTTGGTAATAACCTGCAAAAAAACTCTCAAGAATGGAGATAAACAATTCTCTCAACATGCTCTGATACCATGTGAAAATCCTCACAGCAGATCTAAGAGATGATGTATAACTCACAAGAGAATAATGGATTAAGCAAGAGAATAGAAGAAGAGTGATACATGCAGTATAATGAGCAACAGAATAATATGGTACAGTAGAACTCAGATAGAAGCAATAATACTTCGGTCATACTAGATTATTAATCACAAATGGACATATAAATAATACAATGCATGAGGAATTCGAATGCATAAGGTGGCAATTCGAATTAGCCTTCATGGATTGATCAAAGGATCACTGGAGTGTCATCGGAGCACAACTAGGTGTCCTCATGATCATCGGAGCGCAACTGGAAGTCTTCATCATCATCAGTGGAGTCATCAATGCTCAAGTAACTGTCAACCATTAGTCAAACTAACTCTGGTAGGTGTAACTCAGTGTAACTAAGTGTAACTGAGTGTAACTCAATGTAACTAAGTGTAACTGAATGTAACTGAGTGTAACTCAATGTAACTAAGAGTAACTGAGTGTAACTGACTGTAACTGAGTGTGACTGAGTGACAACTGGACTGGTAGGTGAAGAAGGGCGAGTTGCTCCCTAAAATCAAGGAAGAAGGGTGCACTAAGCAACTGGAGGGCTAAAATTGAATAGTGAGAAGCTCCTGGGGGCTGGCTAACTGAGGGCTAGGTGCTGGACTGATGACTGGGATGCATGCAAAATGCATGCAAAGCCTAGAATGCATGCAAACCCTAAAAGTGCATGCATGACTGAAAATGTAAATGATCAAAATACTGGTGGGAATAGGATGGAGTATAGGAATATCCTAACACCTCCCCTTAATCCATCCTAGGCCCTGGTAACTAAGACCAAAGGTCACCCAATACAATGAATAATAACAATCAATAAACCAAGGAAGTGGGAAACTTTCATGGGAAACATACCCCCTCCTCAAAAAATAGACTGTAAGGCACACATAAAAATAAATGCTCCAAACTCAAGCATGTGTGATGCTTGGTCATATGTCTGGAGGTATCTTCTTCTTGGGAAGAAGTGGATCATGCTCAAAAAGCATGTGCTTGTACTTGCTCTTCAGATCGAATGTGATGAGAACAAATCCAACAGTATTAGAATGATCCTTGAACCTGTGATTCGAATCAGCTGAGGTAGGATCAAATTTTTGAATGTGCATATAGTCCTTTGTCTTCTCCTTCGAACCACCATGGGTGAGATTATGCCAAAAAGAACTATTACATGTTTGCTTGAAATCAAAATGAGATTTAAGACTTTCAAAACAGTTTCTTGAGATCTCCTTTGAACCAACAGGGGTGAGATCAAAACTATCATATGCATGAGAAATTTTCCCAAGCAGTAATTGCTTAGAACCCAAATTAGATACAAGACTTGAATCATGGCTTCTTGAGATCTCCTTTGAACCATGAGAGGTGAGATCAAAACTATTAGATGCATGAGAAATTATCCCAAGCGAATGGCAATGGCCATATTCTTCAATGACCTTCTGAAAGCATGAATTTATGATCATATAGTAGTATAAAATAGATGTTTGCTGAAGAGGAGCGAATGCATTACCTCCATTAGTTGATTTGACCTCTGAAATAATCATGTGATCATGATGCAAACCAACGGACTCTGGTGCAAGAGAGGATTTAGGACCTTCTGCAATATCTAGAGTGTGAGCTGGCACAGAAAGAGAAGAAAGTTTGAGCATGAGCGGAGAATCTGCAAGTTCTTTGTCAACAACTTCAATATGAGATGATACTGGTTCATGATCTGAGAGACCATCAAGAGGAGCGAATGCATCACTTTGTTTTCTTTCGAATGGGTTGGGACCAAGTCCTTCATTCTCTCTGCCAAATTTTCCATCCAGGTGAACCCATATCTCTTTTGGAGTCCATAACTCTCTTGGAATTTCAACACCATCACGGTATTTGAATTGGAATCTCTGGTATGCATACAAAGAAAACATTATTGCTGCAAAGTGCATGTCTCTTTTATTTAACCAGTCAATCTTCTCTTCAGGGGATTCAAACTCTCTTTCAAAATAACAATAAAAAAGATCATGGATCTTCAAGTCTGCTATCATTCTTGGTTTCCATTCATCATAGTTGAGTGGATCAAGAGGAGTAATTCCTGATGAATACATAGAAGATGTAGAGGACCTACAAAAACAATATAGAATAACTGCAACTGCTACTGCTGCAAAAATGCAGATTCTGCTGCAACTGCTGCACTCGAAATCTTGGTAATAACCTGCAAAAAAACTCTCAAGAATGGAGATAAACAATTCTCTCAACATGCTCTGATACCATGTGAAAATCCTCACAGCAGATCTAAGAGATGATGTATAACTCACAAGAGAATAATGGATTAAGCAAGAGAATAGAAGAAGAGTGATACATGCAGTATAATGAGCAACAGAATAATATGGTACAGTAGAACTCAGATAGAAGCAATAATACTTCGGTCATACTAGATTATTAATCACAAATGGACATATAAATAATACAATGCATGAGGAATTCGAATGCATAAGGTGGAAATTCGAATTAGCCTTCATGGAGTGATCAAAGGATCACTGGAGTGTCATCGGAGCACAACTAGGTGTCCTCATGATCATCGGAGCGCAACTGGAAGTCTTCATCATCATCAGTGGAGTCATCAATGCTCAAGTAACTGTCAACCATCAGTCAAACTAACTCTGGTAGGTGTAACTCAGTGTAACTAAGTGTAACTGAGTGTAACTCAATGTAACTAAGTGTAACTGAATGTAACTGAGTGTAACTCAATGTAACTAAGAGTAACTGAGTGTAACTGACCGTAACTGAGTGTGACTGAGTGACAACTGGACTGGTAGGTGAAGAAGGGCGAGTTGCTCACTAAAATCAAGGAAGAAGGGTGCACTAAGCAACTGGAGGGCTAAAATTGAATAGTGAGAAGCTCCTGGGGGCTGGCTAACTGAGGGCTAGGTGCTGGACTGATGACTGGGATGCATGCAAAATGCATGCAAAGCCTAGAATGCATGCAAACCCTAAAAGTGCATGCATGACTGAAAATGTAAATGATCAAAATACTGGTGCGAATAGGATGGAGTATAGGAATATCCTAACATATTAAATGAGAGAACAACATGTACAGCATATCAATCATGGACACAATAATGCAAGCACACAAGAGACACAGATTTTACTTGGGGAAAACCATAAAGGTGAAAAAAACCCCAATAAATTCCTTAGAGATAGATAGAGCAATGATACAACCCAAGCATAAGAGATAGACATCTCCTAGCAGCAACTTCTCCTCATCCACAAGTGCACCACTCTCTCGAGAGTGTGAGAGAGAATCGAATGATGAAATAGAGTGCCTCCCGCACTCTATTTATACTTGACTTGACTTTCCTAATAACCTTTACTAGGTTGGCCTCAACTTAACCACATAACACAATGTTGATTGGGCCGACACCCAATAGGGTGGTCTAATAACCCTTTGATCCACATGGCCAACCCCCAATAGGGTGGTCAAATAACCCTTCGACCCACATGACTTATACAGGGCCGACCCCAAAAATGTGGTCTAATAACCCATTAAGTATAAGTTACGACACTTACAATATAAATGACGACACTTCTGTATAGAGGAATAATAACATCTCTATAGGCATACAAATACTTTCGTATAGAGGAATAATAAAATCTGTATAGGAATACAATATACATATATGTGAAATACATTCCGAAGTTACATATACATCAACACTCTACACCATACTTTATGGCCAACTGTTCGGCTACTCTCTTGTCATTATCCTTACCCTAGAAAAAATGTGAAGGGTAAGCTCCCTCTTGAGGTAGCCGGTGATTCTGGAAATGAGTTCAACTGTGACTGGGATTCTCTCATGCAACCAAATGGATTTGTCATGGGAGCATGCAAGGAGTTGCTTGAGACATGCGTTGACTTGTGCTAGGCGCTCAAAGTGTGGTATGAGGGTGATGCCAAGCAACACTGAGCGGGCCAATCCCAATGCCCACTTCTTAGGTTCCTTCATCGTCGGGCCTCTTGCATGGGGGTGTTGGTGCCTTGGGGGTGCAGGGTGAATGCAAAGTGCTGGAATGGGTTCCAAGGCACACAACAGGGGATGAAAACCCAGCCAAAGGCTTTGAAAGACCCCGCGCAAGGGCAATTCTATCCTCGAGCTGTTTGGTGTGGTAATCACCCACGGATATTTGGCCTCCACTGGCACTCTATGAGTCAAAGATTTGATCTTGAAGACCCCGCACAAGGGCAATTCTATCCTCGAGCTGTTTGGTGTGGTAATCACCCACGGATATTTGGCCTCCGCTGGCACTTTATGAGTAAAAGATTTGATCTTTCAAGATCAAATATTTTACTCATAGAGTGCCAGTGGAGGCCAAATATCCGTGGGTGATTACCACACCAAACAGCTCGAGGATAGAATTTCCCTTGCGTGGGGTCTTTCAAAGCCTTTGGCTGGGTTTTCATCCCCTGTTGTGTGCCTTGGAACCCATTCCAACACTTTGCATTCACCCTACACCCTCGAGGCATCAACAAATGGCACAAGAAGGAGGGCCACTAGTAAAACATGCCTAAGCAAACTACTAATAAACCTCCTCCAGCAAGTACTTCAACGGTTCAAACCTAAAGCCAGACTAGGGATTCAACATCTGAAAAACCAACTGATTCATGACCTACAGTTCTCCCTGTTACATCTACGCAACCTACAGCTATACCTGTCACACCTGTGATACAGCAGGAGAACAGACGAGATATCATTTTCACATCACCTACAAGAGGGCCCATCTCGTTAGAGCAGATATTGAAAACATCTGCCAATAGGGTCTTAAGAGCAGAACAACGACTTGTCGATCAAAGACGATGTGGTATGGCAGCCTTAAACTTAGAAAATATTCTATAGACTGGTAGTCGGGAAGATCAACAAATTCTCCCTACACAGACTAGTGACCTACAGGTTCAGTACGCCACTGATCTAAACACACAGTCGATCAACAACCTGAAAACCAAGAATCGATTCATCGACCGGATTCTCCTGAATATAACCATGAGACCACTCACATAGCAACACAAGGTCAGCCAAATCTTGGAGCTGGTGGTCCACCACCGTCCCCTCCTCCATCTTCATCATCTTCCTTTGATGAAGAAAATTCTTCTAGTTTGTCATCTGAAGAAGAAGAACAAGAACCTCCAATGGCCGGAGAAGGTAAAAAAAGACCTTGGCTTGACCAAGGTGCAGTTTTCATATTAGGTGATCAACATAGATTACCAAACAATCCTGAGAAATGGCTGCCTAAATACAACCCTGATGACAAGATACCTGTGTTGGATCACATAAAACATTTCATGCAGGAAATCAGGCTTAGAAGTGTGGTACATGAGGATGTAGTATGCAAACTCTTTCCATACACCTTTGAGGGTAGAGCAGCCACTTGGTATTTTGCTTTACCGGCCCAATCTATAAATTCTTGGGATGAATTCGAGAAACATTTTACCCAGAAATTCGGGGATGACAAAAAACCGCAAGATCTTGTCTTAGAATTATCCTCCATGAAAACCAAAGGAAAAGAAAGGGTAAAAGACTTTAACCAAAGGTTTTCGTATCTCAAAAACATAATTCCTACCAATCTTCTTCCTGCCAAAGAATTATTGGTGGCTTATTATGAAAAGGGTCTACCTCCCCCTATTGCAATATGGGTCAAAAGGGCACAAAAGGGTACTTTACTGGAAGCATTTGATGAAGCAATCCAAGTTGAGAAGGACATATTTTGTCTGGAAGACAACCCTGAGGCTTCCGAAGGACAACCTTCCACTTCCAGGAAGAAAATTGAGAATGTCCCTAAACCCACAGTTCAGAACAAGGATCCATTTGATATGACTGACATGAAAAATTCCTTTAGAACATGTCAAATGAGATGGTGGATTTGAAGAAGAACACTAAAGACAATCAGAATCAGAACAGAGGTTTTGTAAGGCCACCATTTAGGAGACCTTACCAGCCTCCACAAAATCCACCACCACCAAATCCAGCAGATGCACTCACAAATGATGAACTCTTTTCTATTTTTAGAGCATTGGTAGCAGAATCTCAAGTCACCCCTGACACTTCCAACAATCACACTACCCCAGATCCTCCACTACCTGAAGAAGAAACAGAAGATGATCCACAGGTCGATGCTGTGGGTTGCTTTTCAGAGCTTCCTATGTGTGAAGAAGAAGAAGAAATTGAGGTGGTGTTTAACGCACAACATCCTTATAATACAAGGTCTAGACCACAACCACCACAAGAACCTTCATCTTCTCCCCCGGTTCCCACAGGAAACAAGACTATCCCACAGAAGGATACAGTCCTCCCTCAAATGGAGTACAACCTGCTTGAAGACTTAACAAGAGTCAAAGCAAACATCTCTCTGTTTGAGATACTTAAGATTCCTGCTATGAGGGATTCGTTACCTAAAAAAATGATAGTCAAACAGTCTAGAGAGTCACAGAATAATAATCTAGACTCTGTCACTAAAACTGATGATCAGAAACCAGCAAGTAAGAGAACTCCTCCTTTCTTGCTTACTTTTGAGATTTCCAACCGGAATGTGCACAACTGCATGATAGATTCAAGAGCATCGTCAAATGTGATGTCCCTCTCTGTTTGCAGAAAATTGAATGCAACGTGGGAACCCTGTCCAACCCAGATTGTGCAACTTGACAGATCCAAAGTCAGAGTGGTTGGCAAATTGAGAAACGTTCTGCTCACACTGTCAGTTGATACCAACATCCATCAAACAGTTGACATTGTGATAGCTGACATCCCAGAAGCCTATGGGATGTGGTTAAGCAGGGACTGGTCAGAGAAACTTAAAGGTTACTTTGCAACCGACTGGTCCCATTTATGGTTTCCTTACAATGGTCAACCGAATAAAATTAAGATCAGCAGAGAACCTTTTATGAAACATACAGTTATTGATCTTAATGATTCAAGTGAACCTGCTAGTTATCTCACCTCTCGTGCAGAGCAATTTACATTCGATACCTTTTTCGGTGAATTCCCAGCTGATGCCTCACCAGAAGAAAGCATTCAAAACGAATCACATATCACTCAGGTTACTTCTGTATCATTTTCTAGTGAAATTGTGCATAATGTATATAATGTGAATACGAATTTTAGATTAGACCCTGTCTCATGGACATTATTTTTCGATGGCTCCAAGTCCAAGGACGGAGCTGGAGCGGGTTGTGTTCTTATCAATCCTAAAGGAATGAAAATCATGATTGCTTGCAGGTTAGAATTTGATTGCACTAATAATGTAGCCGAATATGAAGCTCTTGTGTAGGGGCTCAAGAAGGCCATTGATTTAGGTGTACAAGCAATAGAATGCTATGGAGACTCCGAAATTATAGTCAAGCAAGTCAGGAATAAAATACACTGCTTATCTCCGCATTTGGCTAATTATCAAAAGATGGTAAGGGATCCAACCAACTCATTTTAGGAATTCAATATAAAATCAATTCCTAGGTCACAAAATTTTGATGCAGACCTATTAGCAAATACAACATCTAGACTGATCCCGCCAGAAGGTCTGTCTCCTCAAACTTTTTCTATCGAAATGATGTACAGACCATCCATTCCGGATAATGTGACTAATTGGAAAGTGTTTGATGATGACTGACAGATACTTGAATTCCTCACTGCTCAGGATACGTTTCAAGACATGGCCATCGATGAAGTAGAACATGAAAAGTCTCTCACTGATTCCTCGAACGTCATCCCGAAGTCTGTGATCAATCTAGAAATTTTTTACGATTTACAGGACAATTTTAGATCTCAAACTAATTGTAAAACTCAAAGCTCATCCTTTAACTATGAGCGAGTCAACCTAGGCACCGAACATGAACCTCGTTTCATCAATTTGGGAGTTGATTGTACCCCTGAAGAACGTAGAGCCATTATTGCATTGTGTAGATAGTATAAGGATGTTTTCGCCTGGACGTATGATGAGTTGAAAACGTTTGACACTAGTGTCATGTTTCATAATATACCCATGAAACTAGAGGTTAATCCATTTCAACAAAAGCTATAGAAGATGCACCCCAGTTTGGAGCCTTTTGAAAAAAAGGAGCTAGAGAAGCTGCTCACTGCTCGAATTATCTTTCCGGTCAGGCACACTCAATGGATCGCTAACTTAGTTCCTGTCCATAAGAAAAGCAGGGAAATTCGACTGTGTGTCGATTTCAGGAACCTAAATCAGGCTTTTGAGAAAGACAACTATCCTATTCCACCTATGGAGTAGATTCTTCAAAAGGTAGCCTGTGAGAGATGTTTTCCCTCCTAGATGGTTTTTCAGGGTATAACCAGGTTATGGTTGCCCCATACGATCAATTGAAAACAACTTCAGGACCCCATGGGGTACATTTTCCTACAGACGGATTCCTTTTGGGTTGATCAATGCAGGAGCTACTTTTCAAGGAGCTATGGATATAGCTTTTCGAGGGTTAATGCATAATAGTTTACCTTGACGATATCACTATTTACTCTAAAAAAAAACATGAACATGTGTTTGCTTTAAAACAAGTTTTTGATCGCTGTAAGAAATTCGGTATTTCTCTCAACTCGAAGAAATCTATTTTTGCAGTAACAGAAGGAAAGCTTATGGGCTTCATTGTTTCGAAAGAAGGTATGATTATCGATCCTGAACGTACAGAGGCTATTTCAAGGATTGGTTTACCAGGCTTGCGCAAAGCAATGCAATCTTTCTTAGGTAAGATTAATTTTGTACGTAGATTTGTACCAAATTTTGCCCAGATTGTTAAACCACTACAATTTTTGGTGAAGAAAGATGTGTAGTTCACTTGGGCATAGGAACAAAGAGATGTGTTTATCCAAATTCGAAAGGCCATTGCAGAAGCTCCTGCTCTCATCTCCCCATATTTTGATAAGGATTTCATTCTTTATACTTTTTCCACTGACTTTGCTTATGCAGCTGTCTTAACTCAAAAGCATGACAATGATGCAGAGATTCTGATCTCTTTTATGAGCTCAACATTCAAAGGTGCGGATCTTAAATACTCACAGATCGATAAGAAAGCCTATGCAGTCTACAAATCCGTCAAACATTATAGACCCTACTTGCTGAAGTCTCGGACCAAAGTCATTGTTCCATATTCCGCCATTAGAAATGTCCTCATTCAGAAAGAATTGGGAGGAAAGAGGGCCCATTGGATGACCGCACTACAAGAATATGATCTTGAGATTAGGATGGCTAAAATTGTTAAAGGATAAGGTCTTTGTCTTCTTACTACGCAATCTAATGACCCCGCACAGCAGTAGTCTGAATGGGATCACGAGGAAGAAATTCCCCCAGGTGTTGTTAACGTTATCGATGCCTCGACATCGGAATGGTTTGACAATATCAGATTTTTCCTAAACCATGGGTTTTCTCCTGAAACTCTTGATTTTAAGAAAAGAAGGGCTTTGAGACTGAAATCTGCTCCTTATGAATTCATTGATCAAGTTCTTTTTAGAAAAAATTATGATGGAGTATTTCTTAGATGCTTGGAAAAACATGAAACTGATGACATTTTGTTTCAATTTCATCCACGTCCTGCTGGAGGCCATTTTTCAGGAGAGACTACAGCACACAAGATTTGTAGGGTCAGATATTATTGGCCCACGTTGTTTAAATATGCTTATGCTTATGTGAGGAAGTGTGATCCATGCTAGAAATGCACAGGGAAGTTTAGGAAACCTGCATTCCTCTACAACCAGTTACAATTCAGTTTCCATTTCAACAATGGGGACTGGATTTTGTTGGGCCTATAAACCCTCCCTCATCTCTCCAACATAAGTATATCCTCACAGCCACAGACTATTTCACTAGATGGGTGGAGGAAACTACTCTTAAACAATGTAACGCTGCCCAAGTAATCTCTTTCCTTGATAGCCAGATCATCACACGCTTCAACACTCCAAAGTACTTAGTTTTCGATAATGCATCCTACTTCTTTTCAATCAATATAACTGAATATTCCTTTGAGATGGGGATTAAGCTTAAGTTTTCTACCGATTATTATCCTCAAGGTAATGGTTTGGCTGAGTCATCGAACAAAAACCTGATAAACATTCTCAAGAAGACTATAGCTTCTCATCACATAGATTGGCACACACAATTGTATAATGCATTATGGGCAGATCGAATTACCCCAAAAGAAGCAATTGCAAATTCTCCCTACTGTTTGGTTTATGGAAAAGAAGCCATCCTTCCCACTAATCTTACCATTCCTTCGTTGCAATTGGCCCAATCCGTCCAAGAAGATGATTCTTCTCCCCTCCAGCAAAGAATTGACACCCTCTTGAAGCTAGAGGAGGACAAGGAAATAGCCAAGAACAAGTTGTATCATCATCAGCAGATGGTGAAGAGATGGTTTGATGAAAAAACTTCATCTAACAGGGAATTTTCTGTTGGTGACCTGGTTCTAAGGTGGGATAAGCAACATAAAGATAAGAATTAGTACACCATATTTCAACGCTTTTGGCTAGGACCTTTCATTATTACAGAAAAGATTGGTCCCAACACTGTTCAATTACAGACGCTAGAGGGAGTTGTAGACACCTTCCCAGTGAATGTGTCTCTTCTCAAAAAGTATTGTGTTTGAACAATCTGGTGCACTTGTACATAGGTGTGGTTTGTTTTTCAATCATTTGTTTTATTGCATTGACATTTTGATTCGTTTTCTTGTTCATTTTTTATTTTCATTAATAAGGCTTCACACTTGTGGTAATGGCTTATGATCACTTTTCTTAGCGATAATTGCTTCTGAAGTTTCAACATCGTTATCAATCTTACTTTCTGGCTTTTGATTAAAATTTGCTCTAAAGAATAAACAGTCAAATAAGTGCAGTGCCTTTGGATACTTTTCACTTTGATCATTATCTTTCACAATGCTTTATTTGTGTAATTGAGGTATGGAGGATGGTCATCATTTCTCTATCGGGTGTTTCATGGTTGAACGGCATATCATAATAACCTAACCAGTTCTGATTGCTCATGGATCCTTTTACAATCACTTTGAATATGAATTTTGCTTAAAATTATAAATTACAAGGTGGGTGGTCTTTTTATCAAGCCAGCCCATTAGGTTCATAGGTGTTTAAAGTGGAATGACATATTCACATCAAGCCACCACACTTGGAAGATGACTTTCAGTTCTGCTGGAAGGTGAAAGATCCTATTACATGTAATGTCCCTCCTATCCTACAAGGCTATGGAGATGACACTAATAATAATACTGGACATCTAGTCCCCTACCTAAACAAATAAGCATTCATACAAATTATAGATGGAGAAATGCAAATGCATAAACATTTGAATTCACAGCAGAATGTGATTGCAATATACTTCCATCATACATTCCATATTTTCATGCCATTCATCAATTTAAGCAATATCAAATTAGCAAAGGAGAATACTTATCTTAAACCAAGTAATCCCTGAGCAACTAGCTATGCTTCTGCAACGTTCCACCCAACCGTAGGCCAGTGTGATCCTTAATCTCTCAGCACCACTGCCACCCCCGAGTTGGGCATGATCTCCACAAGGAAAAAGGGGAAAACAGGCTCTCACATAGCCAAGGATATACCAGAATCAGCCAAGCAAATCAGCAGTTGGGTTTCTCAGGCTGCTAAGAGAGGGGCAGAAGTGAATTACTAGGCCAGTGGCTCAACCATTGAGCTATGGATACTTCATTGGGCTCATCAAGCCAAATCTGTCCTCCTCCACTCCTGAGTCTCCTGCTCATAGGTTCAAACTAAATAGGAAGGGACATAACTGCCAGAAATGCAGGTGCTGGGCGTTGTTGCAGTAGGATGCCCAACGATGGGAATTCCACCAGTTCAGAAAACGTGGGAAAGCCCAAAATGAAAATTGGAAAATGGTAAAACAACCCCAGGAGCATAATTGTTTACAGAAAAACGTCCACGGGCATGTTGGGGCAAAAATGACCTCTATAAACCCCCAGAAAATCATGGTTCTCTTCTTCCAGCCACTATGCTAACCAAAAACGAGTTCCCAGGAATGGAAGAATGCAGAGAATGGTGAAAACGTGAAGGAAAAACCCCCGTTTGCCCCAGGCTGCGTGAGAGATGAAAGACTGTGGTTCAGAATGGCTTGGGAAGGCAAAACGTGGGTGATTTCTTGCCTTGCAAGCAAAAATTTGAATTCCCAGATTGATGGCTTGCCCATACCTGAAATTGGCTACCATACCTCATCATTCCCAAGGCATTAACTGCCTCAACCAAATTTGGGAAGAATTTTAATGATTGGGGCATAAGCCAAAATGGGTAGTTGGGATCTCATGGGTTTTCTCATTGACACATGGATTGACTCCATTGGCTCAAGGGTTTGGTTATTTTTCCTCCCTATTCCTTGTAAGATCATGCCCCATTTCTTTGTTGCATTGCATAGCTGGTTGTGGGTTTTTCATTAAAATTGCATATTTACATGGTGTCCGAATTTACATTATGCACGACTATCACAAGAACCATATGCATCTATTCTAATTGTCGATACATAAAATGATAAATCAATGGCTGGGCCTTGGCCTTGAGCTCCTCACCATGACTAAATAACGATATTTACATCATTTACAATATTAATGCAATAGGGTTAAGATGGGGACATTACATTATAGGTCAGTCCATTCATGATCTGCAAAGCACTGGTGAGTAACATTATCATTATATGGTCACCAAGCCATGGTAATGCCTTGTAGCCTATGCCAAAATAAATTGCTTTGCCTTTCATTATGGGATTTTGTTGTATACAAGAACAGGGGGGTCTTATCACAAGCCAACCCTTATATGATCATGGGTCTGAACTTGGACTGGAATTATCACAATATGGTTACAAAGCCATGATAATTTCTTTTGGTCTTACAGCCAGAAGACAAGGAGTCTCGACATCGAGCTAGCTTGACCAGCTTCCAGATCAGGCTTGTGAATGGTGCTGTTTCATCTGATCACCAAGTCAGTACAGTGGTCTTGTATCAAGAAGGTTCTATGTATAAAAAAAAAGGGGGAAAAAATATAAAAAGAAAGAAAGAAAAGATAAAGAAGTGTATATAGCTCAAAGAGGATCACTGAATATACATGAAGTTAATAAACCAAGGTGATCTGTAATTTGGATATCCGTGAGCATTTCTAAGATTGTACCTAGGTTCAACACAAGCTGGTTCTCAATGATTACATTATGGTAAATATTTGGTATTACTCTCTAAATCTCCTTATCGGATGAGTGTTATCTTTAAAATGGTCATTGTTGAGATCTATCCATTTTCATGTTCATTGTTTGTTGGCTGTTATCTTTTGAGTATCTTCTTTGAATTGAGTTTCAAGAAATTGGTTGATTGACATGTTGTCTTTAGATGGATTTGATTGCAGAGATAACTGGTTCTTCCCAGCCAGTCGCCATTTTTTGTGGCCACAATAGATCCCATGCTTACCTAAGCACGGGAGCCCCAATTTTAATAAACGCAAAGCGTGGGTGAGTCATCTTGAAAATTTTAGATTTTGATTTTGCCTCTAAAATTCTTCACCCATGCTTTTGGTCTACTTGTTTGTAAGGGTTTGATTATTTCTTACAAAGTGTTTCGGTCTAAAGAGAGCCAAAATTTTGAGTATTTTGTTGACTGTTATCATCATCCCGAAACCCGACATTTGGAGAACCCGAAACCCGCAACCCGCCAGGTGCGGGTTGCGGGACTGTTGTTTTTTAAGTTTTGGTTTGGGTAATTCTGAAACCCGCAACTCGACAATTGCGGGTTGTGGAATCGTTCTTTAATAAGACTGAGAAATAATCACCCCGAAACCCGAATCCCACAATGGCGGCATTCGGCTTTCGGGATTGTGCTTTTTTGTTTATTTGGTTTGTGCTCCCGAAACCCGCAACCCGTAATTTCGGGATGGTTATGTTGCTTCATAGTTTAATGTTTCCGAAGCCCGCCACCCGCATAGTCAGTTTTTGGCTTTCGGGATCCTTTTTTTATTCCATTTTTTTTACATCCCGCAACCCGCAAATCTGTACTTTCGGGTTTCTGCTTGCAGGATCTTTGAATAAGAACTTTATGAAAATTTTTGAACTCGATTCCGAATCCTACTCCGGTTAATCTCAGTCGTCCGTCTGTTGTGGTTTCACGGTCATGTTGATTGTGGGTAGTCAGTTAAGTCAGGCTTTTCCATTTTGTCTTTTGAAAGCTGGTTCTGCCAAATTATCATTTTTTTGTGTGATCCATGAACAACAGACACTAATACAAGTCTATCAGTTACTTCATGATTGGATGGACACCATCTCTCTACCTTAAGTTCGCCATGTATGGACTCGAGCTTTGACATCTTGTCATTTTTGTTCCACCTCTTAATGATCGGATTCGTTACGTGCGAAGAATTGACAGCCCGTGTACTTAAACTCCTGTTTGATACCTTTTTGCACATCAACTTTGTCACCATAACCTTCATCTCCGTTATTAATCACGAGTCATAATTATTGATGGGATATTGCTTGTAACGATGTGATCGTAAAGGCAACTCAAAATCATGCGAGTAGTAATTGAACTCGTACTTCGCACAAGCTCTGATCCGACTGGCACATACCTCGACTCTTTTCATTACAATTGAAGTAATTACAATGAATTGAATGGATAAGTTTAATCATGTAGATTGCCCCGCCCGATTATCATCGACCTGCTTGTTGGCCTTTAAATAGCAATTAACATGAAAGTTCCAGTTCATCCATTGCCTTCTAAAATAGGACTCTGTTTTGCATTCTTCTTATATCATTCTATCTAAGACTCATTCAGAATGAGCAATATTCACGCAGAAGATGAATTTTCTAATGTTCAGGTTGGAAATGAGGAAATCTACCCCTTGTTGTATCAAGAAATGTTGTCACCTTTTGATGCAGGTGTTCCTGATTTTAGCAGCGGTAGCAGTGAAGAAGATTTCGAAACGTTGTCTGCCTACATGCAATACCCCGAAGAGCAAAGGAAGGAAATTCTGGAGGAATCAAATGATCTCGATACTGATGTTATACAAAACTTTATAATCAATGAAGAACCTGACATGCCGGCTACTGTTCCTGAAGTAAATCCTCTAATGGATTTCTCTATTTTTGATAGTGGGTTCCCCAACCCTGAATTTCCTATAGTGGATGCTCTACAAGCCACACCACCTGTCGATGATAGTGAACAACCTGTGATTGAATTTTTATGGTGCCACGAGACCTTATCTGATTAAAGAACAAGTCTTTCTTTTGTGAAAGGTGACGGAAAATCTTTTAAGCTTAAAAATAGCAAGGTTTCTTGGATCGATGGTTAGATCTGATTTTGTAATCCCTATTTTGTAGAATTTCTCCTTTTGGAACTCTTATGTAAATTTAGTATATAAGGAGGAATGTTTCCCTTAGTAAGGGGTTGGGAATTTTGGAATTGCAATTCAGCAGGAGTTTGGACTGAAGATACTCTGTTTATTAGAGTCATTGTAATTTTTGTACAAGACTTCTCTATTCAGGAAAGTTATCTTTTTAATCCACCTTCTATCGTTCTTCAAATTTCTTTGGGAATTGTTGAATTAATGTTTCAAATTTGTCATCGGTTATTGTGTTTAATCTTTTGCAGGACATTCGTTAATGCATAAGATCTCTCATATTGATTTCTCTGTATGTCTGAATTATGCTCAAAATTGTTCTATTAAATTTCTTTAATTGAACGTTTTCACTTTTATATTTCTGCAAATGATTTGATGCAAATAAATATGTATAATCAAATGTTAATTTTTCAATTAACACAATGATTACAGATCAGATATTTGAATAGGATCAAACATTTTGAAGAATTGTCACTTAATTTTCATTAATTGATAATACTTTAAATTAACAAGTGAAGAACCCGAAGACATTTATGTTCAAGGGATTTACTACTTGTTCATCACACTTCAGTTCTGATATGCATGACATCAACTTTTCCTTTTCGGTTAGAACTGACTTAGAATAGATTCTTCCCTTAGGTAGGTTAAGTTAGGTTTTGTAACAAGCTTTCACACTTAGTTTTCCTTGATAGGAAAATTGATCTTTCAAGATCAAATCTTTTACTCATAGAGTGCCAGCGGAGGCCAAATATCCGTGGGTGATTACCACACCAAACAGCTCGAGGATAGAATTGCCCTTGCGCAGGGTCTTTCGAAGCCTTTGGTTGGGTTTTCATCCCCTGTTGTGTGCCTTGGAACCCATTCCAGCACTTTGCATTCACCCTGCACCCCCGAGGCATCAACAACGGGACATCCTCATAAGCCTCTGTGTATTCTTCAAACTTGGCTACTTCATGGTCAGTGTATTGTAACCTCTACAATTTGGCAGTAATATCCCCGGTTTCGGTAACCCCTGGTGGTACCAGTGTGACCGCAATGGAGTATTTCTCATTTTTGTTGATCCGCCGTGTGGGTGCCCCCACCCAATGGGGTGGAACGTACTCTGAGAGCATGGGGCCATCGTATCCATCTTGCACAGCTTCAGCAGCTGAGGGCCCTTCATCATCATGCTTAAACCTTGCAAATTCCCGGGTGCCTTTCTTTTTCTCTCGGGCAGTGTCGAGGGGTCGCATCGCACTCCATTTTTTCTTGTGTGGGACGGTAGACATAACTTCAGGATGCTCCTAGACAATTGGTGTGGCTTGTGGTCTCTTGGTGTTGGTGCTGGACACATACACTTCCATTCGGCTCTTGGAATAATAAAGTAGCTGAACATGTTTCCCCTTCGCCTCCTATATACTGGCCAGTAGTATCCATCCGTTTAGGGGTCATAATTGCCAAATATCATTGGGATTTTCCAAACCCATTACATGCATTGGATATTAACTCCCAATGTTCTTGGGTTTGACGTTGTCCGGTGTGGTATAATTGTGACATTTATTACCTTTAATGCAGGATTATACCATTGCACATCGTGGCAGCTTCTAACTTTCCTATAGTGTGTTAATAGTTTTTTTTTTCACTTCAGCATAGTGAGTGCTGTTGTGTCGACACGTCATCGTATCGTTGGATTCTATGCTACGACCAATCTTCACTGGTTTCACTGGGTCATTGTTGTGTACTTCTCAATGTCATTTGTTGGTGGTTCTACTCTGATCATTCTGCCTATCGTGGTTGGTAGGTATTGCTGGTGTTTTAGTTCTGGTTGGTGTGGTCGTGGCTTGACCGACTGTACATCAAATTTTGTTGACAGTACATATGTATCTCTGGGGTCATCGTCATCTTCAGGCTCTTCGGTGATGTTGCAATGCCCTTTTTATGGTGTCATAGTCCTTTGGAGTGCCGTCAGTTGTCCAGTCGGTGCGACTTCAATTATTTTTTCGTCGATTGCCTGTGACACGGTGTGGGCTAAGGGGTTTTCATCCGAGGATGAGAACGATTAGCTGAATCCAAGGGTAATATGTTACCAAGATGTTATCCCATGTCCCAGTTCTGCTGCAACATACTAGCTCCTTGGTACCTCGTCCAACATGTGTACAAATGCATGTACCCATTCCTGGCATGCTCTCAATTCCCATTGTTGTTGACAAGCATTCATATGGGCCTTTGGGTCTCCCTTCCCATCATATCGCAACTGGTCGTCATTCATAGCTTCGCCGAACCGAACCTCAATGAGGCATCGACACAGTGGCCAATATGTAATGTTTGATTTATGCGCTACCCACCATCGCGCAGGAGTAGCCTTCAAGGCTTCCTCCAAGGCCAGAAGACGTTGTGGCTCTACCATTTTTTCTTCAAATTTAGTGAGAAACGTGTCCAAGTTAGACAATCCCTCATAGGTAGGCAACGCATACTCCTCCTTGGATACCATTCGCAGGGACTATGTTATCCGTGCACATCTTCGAAAGGACACTTCATGCATTCGGTTCTGCCAATTCTTAAGGGCCTCATCTGAATCGGAGGATGTTGAGCTGTCACTGCACCATCCTAATTCTCCATTCGTGGTGGGGTTAACATAATCCTCAGAAATGTTGTACAAATTATCCCATCCTTACGTAAAATCGTCTCTAGCTCGCTCCGTATAGCGCATCCCTTCCGCAGGATCCAGCGGTGCGATGACCCTCATTCCCTGATTCTCAAATGATGTTATCCTTTTCTTAAAGTTGATGACCGCTTGATTCTACATAGCCCAGTCTATCCCTAGCAGTACCATATAGGCATTGGTAATATCCATGTTAAATTTTCAGAATTTACTTCAATCTGATCTAGGATCTTAACTAAGAGAACAACATGTACAACAAATCTATAGCATTCAATCATGGATACAATAATGCAAGCACACAAGAGACACAGATTTTACTTGGGGAAAACCATAAAGGTGAAAAATCCTAATAACTTCCTCAGAGATAGATAGAGCAATGATACAACCAGAATACAAGAGATAGTCTTCTCCTAGCAGCAGAGCCTCCTCCTCCACAAGTGTGCCACTCTCCCAAGTGTGAGTGAGAGAATAGAATGTGTAAAATGAGAGAGACACACTCTCTATTTAGACACTAACTTGACTTGACCTTTACTCAACTAGGTCGGCCTCAACTTAACCACTTAACATAATGCTGACTGGGCCAACCCCCACTAGGGTGGTCTAATAACGCTTTGACCCACATGGACGACCCCCAATAGGGTGGTCTAATAACCCTTTGACCCACATGACTTATACAGGGCCGACCCCAACAAGGTGGTCTAATAACCCATCAAGTATAAGTTATGACACTTACAATATAAATAACAACACTTCCATATAGAGGAATAATAATATCTCTATAGGAATACAATATACATATATGTGAAATACATTCCGAAGTTACATATACATCAACACTCCCTCTTAACTAGGAAGCTATTTCTCGACATAGGTCTTCTAGGACAAGTCTTCTTCTCTGGATCATCGTCACTGAATAATCGTCATCAAGTCATCATCATTGTCACTACTGCTGCTATCTCAAACAATCTCTGAATCTACTTGTCATAGGAAGTTCTACAGAGCCAGTCCTTTTTCATACTGGATGTAGGCCCACCACCTGCAGGTCTTCGTCATCACTGGCCATACTGTGGAAATCTCAAGGCTTATTACGTGCGTCACAAAGCCTTAAAAGAGTCTCTTGACTAGCAAGAACTCTAAAGAGCATCTGAGGCCTTTTTCATCATGTCCAGATCTCCAGACTTATTACATGTGACCCCACCACAAAACCTCGAAAGAGAATCCCAGGACTGATTACGAGCACAAGGCTCAACCTATCGGATCTCCCAGGGCACAAATTACATGTGGTCACCACAAAACCTCGAAAGAGCATCCCAGGATTGATTACGAGCACAAGGCTCAACCTATCGGATCTCTCAGGGCACAAATTACATGCGGTCATGGAAAAACCTTGAAAGAGCATCCCAGGCCTAATTACGAGCACACGGCTCAACCTATAGGATCTCCCAGGGACAGATTATATGTGGTCATGGAAAAACCTCGCAAGAGCATCCTAGGACTTATTACGGGCACACAGCCCAACCTATCAGATCTCCCATGGACATATTATATTCCATAGGACAAAACCTCGAAAGAGCATCTGCCAGATATCCCAGGGCCAGATTATATGCCATAGGCAAAACCTCGAAACACTATTTGCAGATCTCCCAGGGCCAAATTATATGTCCTCCCAGAGCAAAACCTCGAAAGAGCATTTTCCAGATATCCCAGGGCCAAATTATATGCCATAGGAAAAACCTCGAAAGACTATCTGCAAATCTCCCAGGTCCAAATTATATGCTTATCTGCACAACTTGATCCACGGCCATAGAGTATCAACCTGATACTCACCATACATCATCATGATGTATACATGATCATCCTGATCATCATCACTGCAACATCCTGCTGCATATCATCTGTAGCAACATCCTGAAGCTCGTCATCCATGATCATCCTGATCATCCAATACATCTACCTGATGCATACCAAGTATCTACCTGATACAAATACATGATACATATCACCATACATGATCCACCTAATCATACAATGTATCCAAATGATACATATATAGATACATGGTCCAAGCATCCAACATGATGCATATACAAAGATACATACACATGATCCAACCGATCATATCCAGCATTCAACATGATGCATACATACATATAAATGATCCAACTGATCATATCCAGCATCCAACATGATGCATACATACATACATGAAAATGATCCAACTGATCATACAAAGCAGAAACCAGAACATCATCCTGATGCTCATCATCCAGTGCTTACATCCACAGCCATGTGAAGGATCCTCCTTCCAACATGCTTGGAATGGCTTCAGAAAATGTGTCCATCACTTCTTCCTCGAAGTGTCATCAATCCGAAGAACACCAAGCCTCTCTCTGAAGTACTCGAACTTCACTCTAGCTAGTGGTTTCGTCAGCACATCTGCAATTTGCTCATCCGTCGCAATGTACAGGTGCTTCACAGCTCCTCTCTGCACCATATCCCTAATATAGTGATATTTGATCTCTATGTGTTTCGACCTGTCATGAAACATTGGGTTCTCGGACAGCTTCACACAACTCTGATTATCACAAAAGATACCAGTAGCATCCAATGGGAGATCAAATAACTCAGACAGTTGCTTCCGTAGCCATACTGCCTCACAACTAGTTGAACAGGCTGCAACATACAATGCCTCAGATGTACTCAGTGATACGCAGGACTGCTTCCTGCTAAACCAAGAGATCACACCTAATCCCATACTGAAGCAGCACCCAGATGTGCTCTTCCTATCTACAACACTGCCAACCCAATCTGAATCAACATAACCCTGCAGGTTAAACTTTTGATTCGCTTCATACTTGAGCCCATAATCCACTATACCCTTCAGGTACCTCAAAACATCGCAAAGCAAATATCTGGTCTCGTGTTTGTCAGGTACATCAAGGACCCATTCATCTAACGATACATAGAGACATCAACTGTCTCAGATGAAGCATCACAAAGAAGCTTCAGATTCAATGCCATAGGTGTGGCCATGGCCTTGCAATCCATCATCCCGAACCTCTTCAGGATCTGTACTGCATACTTCCCTTGTCCAAGGAAGATTCCATCTGCACTCTACCACACCTCCATGCCAAAAACAATAGTGCATCATACCCAAGTTCTGCACATATATGACTCCCTGTCATATGTCTCAGAACCAAGTGGCTGCTCCACATACACTTCTTCTTCAACTACACCATTCAAGAAAGTTGTCTTGAAATCCATCTGGTGTATCTTCTATTTCATCACTTTTATATTTCTCTATGCTACCATCTGCAGCATGCTTGATCTTGATAGATCCATATGGAAGTCATAACAAACTTCCCTTCAGGTCTTGGGACTACATCCCAAACATCATTCTTCATGATCGATGGATCATGGCATTCTTCCCATATCCTGGGAACTTCAATATCTTCAATAGATAATTTTGTTGCCGAACAAATGTTGTAGTTCTTCTTTTGTAGGTGATGGCATACGATCTTTCCTACACAACAAGTTACATTGCATGATTAGAAAACATCTCATAGTTTTCAGAACAAATTCTTACACATAAATAAATATGTCATACAGTCATGCAATTATCTTAGCCAATGCTTCAATACAACATTTACCCATATCCCGTAACTTTCTAGATGCCTTCCAATCTCTACCAGAACATTGTTAAGAGTGTGCACAACTCCCAACATGTCAGCAAAGAGGTTTCATTCTAGATAATTAGAAATGGAATGTTGTACAGGGCCATAGGCCACTTACCCATGCATATTAGTAGTATACTGCTCATCAATGCAACTATTCTAATATGCATAATGCACAACCTAATTCTAGGAACACCAGTATATACATTATTGAACAGTATTATTTAAACAATAAAATATGCAAGTAATGACAATTCAAATGCTTATCTTTGTTTGTTTGTTGGGTTGACTCCCTCTAATTCTTTGCTTCTTTTCTGCAATTCCATTCTTATGTGGATTGTGAGAAGTGGTCAACTCCCTCTGAATATCTGCATCCTTGCAGAAACTACTGAAGTGTGCTCCTTTGCTTTCTTGCGGGAAAAACTAGAGTGTGCTCCCTCTTGATCTTTGCTTCCTGGATTACCTGTCCTTGAACTTACATCCATCCTTAATCACTATGCATGCTTATTAGTATCATCATTGTGTTATCCTTGAGTTCTCATACATAATCACACATTTATTAGTATAATCTTAATACTATCAAAACACAATAATCTTAAACATGTATATTCATGATCATTCACAAATAATAAACATTAGTATTCAAGGTTTCAGGGAAGTCTTCTTTTACTCATACATATTCTTATTTGATCATAGGACTCTTCTGGTTAGTTGAATCATCAATCAAGATAAGAGATTTAATATGCATAAAATCCGTGATTATTCAAACCTATACCTTCATGATTCTTCTAGTTAGTCATATCATCAATTATGGTAAGAAACATAATATGCATACAACCATGATTATTCAAACCTATGACTTCATGAATAATCATTATCAACAACACAACAGTATAAGATCCTAACACAAGGTAGGATTCTAGCTTGATATAGGAAAAAGATACCTGGATTAGCATGCTAGCTAGTTATGTCTAACATACCCGCATAATGTCTTCTGGTTCGCTTTAGTGACTTGTGCTAGTAACCTACATGTCTCATAAGTTAACCATTGTAGAACCAAGTTATACATACCTCGAAAGTAGATCTTCTATGTGATCCATGACAATGGATGAATCTTTGTCTTCATGTCACCATGAGCATATATTCTTGAAGTAGAACATGATTTGACTTTCTTGGTGTACCTTTTGTGTTAGCAAACAACATAAACCTCATACAACATCACAATGCATTAGTACAATCATAAGTGTCAAAACCTTAATCAATGAATATCTTCTATTAAGGTGATACGACAAGTCCAGTAATTAATCAAGATTGTACTGTAATGATATGAAGACAAACATATGATAAACTTAACCATGAAACATACCTGTAAGCCATACCTGTCAAGATTGCTTGTAATCTTCTTATGGAAGGCCTTAGCCTCATCTCCCTCTAAAACAGGAACTTCTTCACTTATGCAGGTGACCAATCCATCCTCTTCTAGGATTAACCCAATCCACTTGATTTGCAGGAACTGGATCTGGAGCTGTAGCAGGGTTTGTCAAAGAAACCCCAAAAATTCAAACTTTCAATTTCAAACTTCCGAAAGGATAGAAATATGCACCTTGATGAGCTGATCAAGCTGGTATATTCAGAATTTGAAAACTGCAAAGTTTCACTCCTCAATTTTGCCTTTGAAACTTTCGGATTCACTAGACGTGACCTCGAACTAGGGTTTGATGAAGCCCACTCTTCTGCCCAATCAAAAGGTTTGATCCAAAGCTCTAAGCTTATATTTTTATGAGGAGCTTCCAGCCGTGGTCACAGATTTCAAAAATTCTCATTTTTGCAGAAGCCCTAATTTTTCACTTTTCTGATCAAAGTCCCGAACTAGGGTCTGATCAAGCCCAGCCTTCTGCCCAACCAAAAATTCTGATCTTGGTCTCTAAATTTTGATTTTGATGAGTAGCATCTAGCCTTGGTCTTCGATTACAAAAATTCCAACTTTCTCTGAAGCCTTAAATTTCAGAAGCCATGAATGAAAGTACTAAAAAATAATTCTGTTTTGACATAAATATTTACCTGATTATTTCTGGGGTAAATCCAAATTTTTTTATCCATAGGGTCTGCAAACATTACCTGAGATAGCCTAACCTAGTATCTTTCCATCCCGACAGTTATGACCTCAATTGGATTCTCTGAGAGAGAGTTATGCCAAGTTTCGCAATGTGACCTGTTTATGGGATAATACAGGAGAGCGAACGTGTATGGCGTACCACGTGTCACTGTTTCAACTTCGGCCTCTAAACAATTTTCCTGAGATAGCACAACCTGTTATCTTTCTATCCTGATAGGTCTGACCTCAATTGGATTCTATGAGAGAGAGTTATTCTAAGTGTCGTAACGTGACCTGTTTATGGGATAATACAGGAGAGCGAACTTGTACGACGTGCCACGTGTCACTGGTGCAACTTCAGCCTCTGAAACATTTTCTTCAGATATTACAGTCTGTGTACTACCTGTCACTTTTTATGAAATTTCATTTGGAGCTTCCTAGCCCAAGTTATGACCTTTTTCCCAAGGTCACCTGATTTTGACTCAGATCTAGAAGAGGCAGAAACCCTATATTGTACAGATCATAAATCACAAAGTACAACAAATTAGAGTTTTTCCTCTAGACACAAGGTACATGGGGATATGATCTTCGACTTGTCAAAGTTTCAGATCCGAACACTTCGCCAAAACAGATTTATATCCAAAGTAGTACGATGATTGGTTTTTGCTATATCAAACCCTAGCATCGTAAGTGCAACAAGTGTCATACATGCCATATCATGCCTTCTTTCAGGCTAGCTCTGATACCATGTTAAATTTTCAGAACTTACTTCAATCTGATCTAGGATCTTAACTGAGAGAACAATATGTACAAAAAATCTATAGCATATCAATCATGGACACAATAATGCAAGCACACAAGAGACACAGAGTTTACTTGGGGAAAACCATAAAGGTGAAAAACCCAAATAACTTCCTCAGAGATAGATAGAGCAATGATACAACCAGAATACAAGAGATAGTCTTCTCCTAGCATCAGAGCCTCCTCCTCCACAAGTGTGCCACTCTCCCAAGTGTGAGTGAGAGAATAGAATGTGTAAAATGAGAGAGACACACTCTCTATTTATACACTAACTTGACTTGACCTTTACTCAACTAGGTCGGCCTCAACTTAACCACTTAACATAATGCTGACTGGGCCGACCCACACTAGGGTGGTCTAAAAACCCTTTGACCCACATGGCTGACCCCCAATAAGGTGGTCTAATAACCCTTTGACCCACATGACTTATACAGGGCTGACCCCGGTGGTCTAATAACCCATCAAGTATAAGTTACGACACTTACAATATAAATAACAACACTTCCGTATAGAGGAATAATAACATCTCTATAGGAATACAATATACATATATGTGAAATACATTCTGAAGTTACATATACATCAACAATCCACAATCTCAATAACATCGAAATTTGCATATGTTTTGAGCCCTTCAATTTCAACCGGAAGTTGACATACCCGACCGAGAGGGGTGACCTTGCTCTCGTTCACCAGTCGCAGTTGTACTAGTGACCAAGTCATCTACGGTTTTCCCATTGTATCCCATGTCTTTTTAGTCAAGATATTCACATCCGAACCCAAATCCAAAATGATGGATTCGACATCAAATTCTCCAACTTGTGCTGACATCCGCATCTCCCTGCCTGTCTTCCTTTTATGTATGTGATTAACCCTCTATTCCAGTCATGCGCCTCCTCGTCATCGTAGTATGCTAGTTATTTCTTCCAGTGCATCTGGGTCTTTGGCCAAGTCCATTCAACTTTCCAAGAAGGCTCCCAGGGTGTTTGCCTTCCTTCGCGACTTTGTTGAGTTGAACGCCGATGGCATGTCATAGATTTATTCCTCAAGAGGTAGCTTCCTCCTATTCCTTATTTCCTCCTGCGCTTTTAGGAAGGCATCTCTTTCTGCTTCGACATTGAAGGTGACCTTCTTCTCCTATGTTTCTGTTGGTCTAACATTGGTGTGGGACCTGTCACCACCTATAACTTCCCCTCCTCTTGTTACTATGCCAACCGTCACATGGCTACTTCTGAATTCCATCGACATCCTCTATACAGCTGATGGTTCATTCTGATTATTCTGGTTCTGGTTCTAGGGAGGATGCTTGGTTTTCCATTTCGCAATCCGCTGGGGGCAGTCCTCTACACTATGATCTACAACACTGCAGGATGTACACTACGACGCCTAGTTTGGACAGTCTCTTTGGTAGTTCCCCTGTTGTCCGCAATATAAACAAATGATTGGACATCTTCCCTGTCCGGCAGCTCCTCCGCATCCCATACCTGCACCTTGGCCTTCGCGGAGTCCTCCCCCAAAACCTCCACATGGAAGTCCATATTGTTGGTAGTGTGGTTGTCCGTACTGCGACTGCTGATACTGTTGCTGCCCATACTACAGCTAGCCATACGGTGGTGGTGGCTACTACAGGTGCCCATACTGCGACTGCCCGTATTTCCCTTGGTCGTATTGCTGTGGTTGACTATACTGCGATTGTTGCTGCACCAACGGTGGCTCTTTTCCCTTCATAAAATAAGTATCGATTGTTTGATCTTGTAGCAGGTCGTAGGCCCTTCATTCCTTCTCATCATGGCCAACCGATCGGAAAAACTTGCAGTATAAGTTCACTGGCTTCGATACCATCTTTTGTAGATAGACTCATTCCTCCAATCAATTCCCTCTAGTCTGACAGATAGTACACCATGGAATGCCTCCTTGACGAAGGGGGTTTGGCACCCCCTCCTGCAAATACTCATGAAATTCTAGGTAGTCGTCCTTATGGTGTCCCTCCCTTCTGCATCTGGTACACCATATGTCTCCATGGGCCTCCTTGCCCTTCTTGATATCCTCCAATTGCAATGTTAGATAGGCCAACTGTTCCTAAACTTTGTCCATTCCCATTCCTGCTTCTCCAATTGGTGAAGCCTCTAGCTTCATCGTGATTTCTAATGCTTTTGTTTGTGTTGTGACATTTTGTATCAACTGTTCGGGTACACAGGGTACTACTAAAGGACCGAACACCAAGAGCAACCACTTCACACAAACAGATCACAGATCAACACACCGATGTTTTGACGTGGTTTAAACCCTCTTGAGGGAAACACTCCACGGCCCCAGCCAAATAGCTTCTACGGGACAATTTATTATGCAAAGAAAGAAAGTTACAAATGAGCTTCTCATAATCAATCAACTAAACAATGACCCTCCATGCTCTTTAAATAGAGATCATGGACCAATCGGGTGTTAAGCCACAGATCAAGGTTAGGTTTGATCTAAGAGAAGTTGAGCCGTCGGATCACTCTATGTCGGAAACATATCGTGACCGTCGGATTAAGTATTTACAAATGCATACTAATGCATACTAAAGAAACACACTATCCCTAATGGATATATTACACAAGTTGATCTTAACTAACTCCTAACTGTCTAAATATCCTAACATCCCCCCTTAAGAACAACTTGGGATAGGATTGAAGGATTTACAAAAGTGACACTATTAGGAGAAGGAAGGAGGCATTAGAGCCTATCCCCCCTTAATGACAAGTTCCTGAACTCCGAACATAGATCGAAGTTTAGAAAACTTCACTTCTGTAAGAGACTTGGTGAAGATGTCTGCAACTTGATCATCTGTAGGGCAAAAGAGCACTTCAAGAACACGATCATGAACAAGATTTCTGATGAAGTGCATATGTAGCTCAATGTGTTTGCTGCGTTGATGTAGAACTGGATCTTTGGCAAGCTTGATGGCACTTTGATTGTCGCACCAAAGTGGAGTAGGTTGTTGCTGCTTGAATCCAAACTCTGAAAGGATCTATCGAAGCCATAAAGCTTCCTGACTGGCATTAACTGCTGCTCGATATTCTACCTCTACTGAAGAAAGAGCAAGAGCTTGTTGTTTCTTACAACCCCAAGTAATAGGTCCAGATCCCAGACTGAAAACATAACCTGCAGTAGACTTTCGATCATCAGGATCGTCGGCCCAATCTGAATCATTGAAACCAACCAACAAAGGTTTCCCCCCTGTACTGTAATGAATCCCAAACTGAACTGTACCTCGAATATATCGAAGTATTCTTTTAGTTGCTTTCCAGTGACTTTCATGAGGTGTCTGCATATAACGGGCAACACAACCAACGGCAAAGGAAAGGTCAGGACAGGAATGAGTCAAGTATAAGAAACTACCAACAAGCTGACGATACAAGGTGGCATCGACTTCAGGTGAAGTACAAGTGGCAGAAAGTTTGACTCCAGACTGAAAGGGAGAAGGGGCTGATGTACAATCTTCCATGTGAAAGCGTCGAAGAAGGTCACAAGCATACTTAGACTGAGAAAGAAAGATTCATTCTTTGGTTTGCAGGACTTGGAGACCAAGAAAATAATGCAAATGTCCTAAGTCTGACATTTCAAAATTTTGTTTAAGACTGGATTTCACATGGGTTATAAGTTTAGGGTCACTACTAGTAAGAATAAGATCATCAACATATAGAACAAGTATGATGAGATGGTTTCCTACTTTCTTGGTATAGACATTGGGGTCAGAATGGCATCTAGAAAAACCAGTGTCAAGGAGAAAGTTATCCATTTTGGCATACCAAGCTCTAGGAGCTTGCTTAAGGCCATATAAGGATATCTTAAGGCGGCAGACAAGGCTAGAGTTATTCTGAACATAGCCAGGAGGTTGTTCCATGTAAATTTCCTCCTGTAAATCACCATGTAAGAAGGAAGACTTGACATCCATTTGATGGACTTCCCAGCTGTGTAAGGCTGCAAGGGAAAGAACAAGGCGGATGGAGTTCATTTTTGCAACAGGAGCAAAGGTTTCATTGTAGTCAATCCCTTCAACTTGGGAAAAACCTTTGGCAACTAACCTTGCCTTAAGTCTTTCAACACTTCCATCTGATGCATACTTAGTTCTGTAGACCCATTTACATCTGACAAGTTTTCTTCCTTTTGGAAGAGGTACAAGATCCCAAGTATCGTTCACCATTAAGGAACGATATTCTTCATCCATGGCTGCATCCCAATCTGGATTCCCTGAAGCTTTTGCAAAAGTTTCTGAATCATGATTCTCAGAAACTTGAGCCAAAAGAGAAGAGGCTCGCTAAAACGGAGAACATGTTCGACGTTGATCTCTAGGATCACCGGCAAGATCACCAGCTGCTTCACATGTTGAATGGACCCATCGAGGAAGCACTTGTGCTGGTGCAACTGGAGGAACATGAGTAGGCGGAGGTGGATTTTCATCCTCACTGTCATCATCTGAAACTGGAGTTGGAAACTTGTCAAGGAAGTTGGAAGAAGAAGAAGAAGGCACAAACGCCGAATCAGGCTCGCAGGCCAAAGATGGCACAATCGCCGAGTTAGGCTTGCAGGCCAAGATATTTTCATCAAATTTAACATCTCTTCTAATGATTACATCATGAGAATGTGGTTGAAGAAGTCTATAACCTTTTACATCTTCAGAATATCCAACAAATATGCACTTTTCACTTTTGGGCTGCAATGCTTTCCGTTTTTCATCTGGAATGTGAGCCCATGCTTCACTACCAAACACACGAAAGTGACTTACATCAGGTTTAGTTTTACTCCATGCTTCTTCCGGTGTTATACCTTGTAATGCTTTAGTGGGGGTGCAATTAAGTATGTAATTTGCACAATTAATGGCTTCAGCCCAAAATTGAAGACTTGGTCCCTTAGATTGGATCATACAATTAGCCATTTCTTTTAAAGTGCGGTTCTTCCGCTCAGCTACACCATTTTGTTGTGGTGTATATGGAACAGTGTGCTGTTGTTGGATGCCTTGTTCAGTGCAGAAAGTAGTGAATTGTTTGTTAACATATTCTCCTCCATTGTCAGATCTTAACTTAATAATTTGATGACCAGATTGTTTTTCAACAAGGGCCTTGTAGGCCAAGAACATGTTAAATACTTCGCTCTTAAGTTTTAGGAAATAAACCCAAGTGCGTCTGGTGTAATCATCAATGAAAGTTAAGAAATATTAGAAACCAGAAAAGGAAGCAGATGGAAGAGGACCACACAAGTCACTATGCACAAGCTCTAAGGGAACCGAGGCGTGCCAAGAGGCACGTTTGTCAAAACTGTCCTGATGATGTTTTCCGAGTACACAACCGGAGCAAACACCATCTCTGCAAGATACCATCGGAAGACCTGTCACCATATTTTCTTTACATAGTTGTTGCAATGAGCGATAATTTAAGTGACCAAATTGCTCATGCCAAAGTTTGCTCAAGTTATCACTATGAGCAACAAAAACTGAAGGGAAAGGTGATGACCCAAAGTTGTTAAACTTGTACAACCTGGTAATATCATCAACAATTCCGGTGGCTAGGAACTGTTGAGGATCTTTAAAATCCTTGATTATAACTTGGTGAGGTGTAAAGGTTACAGTTTTACCTTCACCAGAATGAGTGATCTGATAGACTGATAACAAATCACAGGAAATTCTTGGAACACATAGTACATCACTAAAATGACCATTATCTACTGGAACTGTTCCAGCTCCTACAACACTTAGAGATCTATCATCACCAACAAATATTTGTTTGGTGTTACATTCATGCATAGTAGAAAAGATGGCTTGATCCTTAGACATATGATAAGATGCTCCAGAATCAATGAGCCATTCATTTGAAGTAGAAGAAGAAAATGCATTATAAGAATAACCAGAAGCATAAAGTGCATGTCCATGAGAGGCAGATTCTGAAGGCGAATCTAGGCCGATGTGGTGCTTCTTCATTGCTGCTTCCAAGGATGTCATATTCTTGAAACACTTAGATTCATCATGATTATCTTTCCCGCAATAGTTGCAATGACACTCAGTCTTCTTGCCTTTTGGCTTGGATCCTTTGTCATTTTTTAAAGAAGGAGCTGACTGAGAGGGTTTTGGACCCTTGTTTGACTTATTATTGCAAAAATTTTGTTTCTTGGGAGGCTTGGACTTTTCTTTCTGTTGGGACAATAAGGCTTTCTCAGATGTATCTGCATTGTTGATTATTCCAAGATGAATGAGTTTATCTTGTTCCCTAATAAATGAATCACAAAAGGATTCAAGATTAGGCTCTTGATAGCTAGCTGCATTCAAGGATGCTTTCATGGAGTAAAATGTAGATACAAAAACAGAATATGCAGGTCCAAGTTTGGAAAGAATATGATAAATGCATTGTTTGTCTTCCCTCTCAATCTTACATTCTGCACATAAGAGCTTAAGAGTTTTGTACTTAGATAAATAATCTTGAATGCATGAAAAGTCACTTGGATTTAAAGAAATCAACTCATTTTCGAGTTGGTGACCTCGAATTTCATTGTGTTTACCAAACACAGTTTCCAACTTGTCCCAAGCAGTATTAGGTTCATCAATTCCAGATATGTGGAATTGCAAATCAGTAGAGATTGACATCCCAATCAATCCACGAGCTTCATCACATCTATTTGCCCATTTTATTTTCTTATCATCATCAGTGGGTTCTTTTTCTTTCCCTGTGGTAATTCTGAAAAGTCCCCTACTTCGTACAACATCCTCCATACGAGATTTCCATGATAAATAGTTGGAACTGTTAAGTAGAATATCACAATGGGCGGCCATATTTGTAAATTAATGGCTGTAAAAGCATAAACCAATAGTCTGGATGTGAAGAGCTCGAAAAAATAGGCGGTTTAAAAAAAAATGGCACTGAAAACTGACTCTGTATGATGAAGTTATGCTTGAACAAAGAAACTGTTGAAGATGTCCCCAATAGTGACATGGCAGCTAGAGAATGTCCAGCAAAAAAAAAAAAAACCCCTCTTCCCAAGATGAACCTTTTGACAATCACTTTACAAGAAAGTTGCTTTAAGTGAACCACTTTTTTAAAATAAGTGATTTCACTTTTACAATGATATTACTTTTAAATAGTGCAACAATAAAAAAAACTTAAGTGACTCACTTGTATTTTTATTTTTTATTATTTAAGTGAGATGCACTTTTACAATAAAGTAACTTGACATTAGAAATTGCATGCACTTTTTCTTTTAAAAGTAACTTCCTAAGACTTGAACTCAAGACCTATTAAGGAATAAAGCAACTTTGAACCAAGTGAGCTAGATTAAAAGGTATATAAAATATGGGAATGAGGAAGGGGGCTTTTTTTTTTTTTTTTACTCTTCTTGCTCGGTTTGCGTGCTTGCCCTTTTTCCTGCAAAATAAACCACAAATCGAAACAAAAAAAAATTTCCACACTTATGGAGTTAGATCTTGTTATCTTTCCCGGAGAGTCTACGTTTTGTCTCTGTTTCTGATTTGCCGAGATCGCGCAAGGTGCAAGGCAAAGAGCATACGCAGCCGAGAAAAACCCTTTCCCTTTCTGTTTCTAATTTGCCGAGATCGCTCAAGGTGCACGACAAAGAGCATACGCAGACGGGAAAGCAACAATCCGAACTAAAAAAAAATCTAACAGTAAAGAAAAATGAAATATGAGATTTTTTTTTTTTTCTTTCAAAAAACGAAATAAAAAAAATGCGTCACTGTAACATTATACCTTCAGATCTGATAAAATACGCGTTTCTGGAGCAACCGGGAACCGTTTTCGATCAAACGAAAACTATTTCCCAATGGAAATGATGCTCCGGATGCAATGGAACACCTCCTACAGCCCAGAAATGCACATAAATACCAGAACTAGAAACCCTTTCGAGTTTCGGCAACAGCAGTTCAAGATCTAGATCATAACCGGAAGCGGCACTTCATAAAAGCTCTGATACCATGTTCAGGTACACAGGGTACTACCAAAGGACCGAACACCAAGAGAAACCACTTCACACAAACATATCACAGATCAACACACCGATGTTTTGACGTGGTTTAAACCCTCTTGAGGGAAACACTCCACGGCCTTGGCCAAATAGCTTCTACGGGACAATTTATTATGCAAAGAAAGAAAGTTACAAATGAGCTTCTCATAATCGATCAACTAAAAAATGACCCTCCATGCTCTTTAAATAGAGATCATGGACCAATCGGGTGTTAAGCCACGGATCAAGGTTAGGTTTGATCTAAGAGAAGTTGAGCCGTCGGATCACTCTATGTCGGAAACATATCGTGACCGTCGGATTAAGTATTTACAAATGCATACTAATGCATACTAAAGAAACACACTATCCCTAACGGATATATTACACAAGTTGATCTTAACTAACTCCTAAGTGTCTAAATATCCTAACATCAACGGCCCTCGGATATGTGATACCAGTCCTGTGATGAACCATTCTTTATGCTGCAGCTCATTTATCGGAAAGCTCACTTTCACTATCAATGTCTTGTATCATTGATCAAATTCCCACACTAACTCATTCAGGAATTGCTTAATCTCCTTAAGCTCAGTGACATACTGTGACTCAGATTTTGGGTTCTTAAATTCGTCAATCATCGCCATTCTGATCTGCGCCAGTGCATTGGCCGTTGTTCCCACTGGAACCCTGACAAACTTGATGTACCAGTCTAACGCCCAACCGGGTCATCGCTAATTGTCCCATCTTTATAGCATCGTCGTGAACCTGCTCCACGGTCCAGACTGCTTTGCATATAAACCAATACTGTTCGGGATCCTCAGTCCCATTCCCCTGAAATGTGGGCATCTTTTCCTCGTCTTCCATCCTAACATTGCTAGTATTGTTATTCACTAAAGCGCTACTCTTACCACTGCACGTAGGGAAACTCCACGAATAGTTTCTATTTCTTCCTATGAAATTCGGAGTAGTGCGCGAGGTCAAAGGTACATGGTAACTTACGATCTGACCTCTTTCTTCCTCTGGGTTAGCCTGGTCGATGTTTTCTCCTAATAAGGTTTCTTCCTCCCTTGTGGTCATGTCTCATGGTTCTCTGTTCTGGTCCTCTCAGGAGACTTTCTCAGTCCTCCTCTTCTTCTCAGGACGTGGGAATATTGCTCCACATCTCAAGAGACCACACTCTTTGTCATCTTCCCTTTCAAATTCGCCATCGCTCATGTCCATATATCACATCCTTCCGTCAAAATCGCATCTATGTGATACCTTCACCCTCACACACCGATTATTCTACTCATCAGAAGGCATCCTCAATATTCATTTTTCGCAGACAAGCATTCTAATCCACAATTTTAATGATGACAAGAATCTTCCCCTTGGTCCCCTGAAGAAATTTCTTTTGGCGTCGCTGTATGACTTGATAGTATCTACTGCGAACTCAGTTATGTACCCTTTGAGGATACTTTCTACCCAAAAATCAACAGCTCGTGATACCTTGTTATCGACTTGCTTCATCTCTTGCACCAACTCCGGAGTCCAACAATCTGGTTCAATCTTTTGATAATGGTTCTTGCGGAACGTCAATTATGCTATCCACTCATGCAATAACACCGAAAATTCACAGAAAAAGAGTTCATAAATATTTGAGTAGATGTATCTTTCTAACCAACTAGTCACTGTCTGTTTCGGATCTCGCTTCTCGCTTTCAATGAACTCCTCCTCCTTCTTGTCAAACCACTCCTGGATCTCTGGTTTTGTTGGGTGCCACATCATATCCTCTTTTCCTCTTCCTTAGGGTCCTGGAAACAGAACCATTTGTTGACACAAGGTCTATCGAGAGGGGTTCACTCCGCACTATTGCCAACAAACTATCACCCCAAACTCCCTTATACACCGGCCCGGAAAGGTGTAACCCTTCCCAGCAACACTTGCGGAGCAAGTGCAGTCTCACCCGAGGTGGATAAGAGGGCTGTTGGAACAAAGTTTCCGCAGTTGTGTTGAGGATATGTGCACATTACCTTCGCACTAGCCAGAGATTATAAATAACATACCATTAACTTATTCTTCGCATCGTAAGTCATTTGCAGATTCTAACAAACATACTTGACATACTTATTCAGATTAGCATTACAACATATTCGTATTAATCAACAAAGAACATTGACATAACCCATTATCCATCATCGCATCATTACACAGAGACAAAATTCATATCATAACCGAACATCTTCATTCATTCATCAAACTGCGAAATTAACCTCGCAAAAACCGTCAATACATCATGTTGCAGATACAAAGCAAAACCCAAAAGATCAAGTTGTTAGAAAATCAAGATCGCAGAGCAATAACAATAAACAAAAATGCAAATACAATCACACATACACATTACAAGATAGACACAAATATATTGTGGTTCACCCAAGATGGGCTATGTCCACACTAAAGTTTCCAGTTCTTATTATTATTTCATCCAGCAAAGTGAAGGGATACAACCTGCAGCACAGCCGTTGCACTTCCTCTTCACTGTCTCACAGTCTCTCTTCTGATCTCAGATATATTTACAATGTATAAAACCTAATACATCAACCCTAGTTGTGTTACAATGTCTTTCTTTTATAAGGGAAATACAATGGTAAAATACCACGGGTTACCCAAAACCATGGGCCCGAAAAATGTTGGTGAAAACAACCCCAAAAAAATTTCTCGGGGGCGCTGCCCCTGCGCCCCCCAGCCAAGGGAGTGTAGAGCACTCCCCCGGAACCCCTAGGGATCGTGTCGGGAACATAACCCAACCTAGGGTACAGACAGGGCTAAATAATAATATCTCTGAATTTGGAGATCGGGCTCCACAACCAACAATCTCCCACATGGAGACTGATCACAACAACTCCACCGCTGCTGCACTTGATGGACCTTGGACTTGGCAAATTTCTCGTCTTCACCTTCATGCTAGAAGGCCAACTAAAACCGATTAGGAACTCAGTTTCTCTCTGGTCACTACCTTTGTGAACATGTCTGTAGGATTCTGGTTAGTGTGTATCTTTTCCATCTTCAACAGTTCATCTTCTAGAACAGAGTGTATGAAATGTTACTTGAGCTGTATATGTTTAGTCCTAGAATGGAATGCTGATTTCTTTCAAGATGAATTGCACTATGGTTGTCACTATACAACCTTCTGTCCTTCTATTTCTTACCCAATTCCTCTATAAACCTCTGCAACCTAATCATCTTTTTACTAGCCTCTGTAATAGCAACATACTCTGCTTCCGTTGTTGAAAGTTCAACAACCTTCTACAGTTTTGAGATCCAACTTACTGCTATTCCACCTACAGTAAACAAATACCCTGTGGTGCTCCTCCTTCTATCCTTATCACCTGCCATATCTGCATCAACATATCCCTATAGAACATTGTCTGAACCTCCAAAACATAATGCCTGAGTAGTAGTACCTCTCAAATACCTAAGAATCCATTGTACTTCCTTCCAATGTTCTTTACCTGGATTGTTCATATATCTACTCACAACTCCCACTGCTTGTGCAATATCTGGTCTTGTGCACACCATGGCATACATCAAGTTGCCAATTGCTGATTGATAGGAAATCTTAGACATGTAATCTATCTCTTCCTGTGTCTTGGGACACATTTCCTTACTTAGACTGAAATGGCTAGCCAAAGGTGTACTTACTGGTTTTTCATTCTGCATTCTGAACCTCTCCAACACCTTTTGTATGTACTCACTCTAATACAATGTCAATTTGCGATTTTTCCCATCTATCGTTATTCTCATACCAAGGATTTTCTTTGCAGCAACCAAATCGTTCATCGCAAATGAATTAGCTAGCTTCCTTTTGAGTACATGTATATCCTGCATGTTAGACCCTGCAACACGCATGTCATCCACATACAATAACAAGATAATATATCTTTCATTGTCTAGCTTCTTGAAATAAACACATTGGTCAGAATGACATCTACTATAACCTTGTTTTGTCATAAACTTGTAAAATTTTAAATACCACTACCTTGGAGCTTGCTTCAAGCCATACAAACTGTTTTTCAACCTGCATACCAAGTTTTCCTTACCTTTGACCTCATACCCTTGTGGTTATTTCATATATATCTCTTCCTCCAAATGCCCACGGAGAAAGGTTGTTTTTAGATTTAATTGTTCAAGATGCAAATATTCTACCGCCACTAGACTTAAAATAGTCCTAATTGAAGTCATCTTAAAAACAGGAGAAAATATTTCATCAAAATCTATACCTTTCTTCTGTGCAAACCCCTTTACAATAAGTCTAGCCTTGTACCGCTTCTTACCTCCTTCTTCCTTCAACCTGTAAAACCATTGGTTCTGCATTGCTCTTTTACCAGCTGGAAAATGAACCAAATCCCAAGTCTAGTTTCCTACCAATTAGTCCATCTCCTCATTCATGCCTTGGTCCCACTTCTTTCTAGCTTCCACCTGCATTGCTTCTTCATAACATTCTGGTTCACCAGCATCAGTCATCAATAAATAATACATTGAAGGAGAGTATCGTTCAGGTTGTCTACTTAACCTGGTAGATATTCTTGCAGTTGCAAGTGTTTCAGGAACTTGCTCCTGTTCTTGATTTTCTGGCACCTTTAGAACTTCATTTTCTTCAATTTCATCAAGTACTATGTACTCTGTGGCTTCCTTTTCCTGTTTCTTTCCCTGCAACTGATCTTTATACATGACCTTTTCATTGAATATCACATCACTACTCCTAATGATTTTGTTATTTTCATAATCCCATAAACAATAACCAAAATCATCAATCCCATATCCAATAAAGGTACATTTCTTGGATTTAGCTTCAAGCTTTGTTCTTTTTTCTTTATCAATATGGATAAATAATTCACAACCAAACATTCTCAGAAATGAATAGTTTACCTTTTAAACTGTCCATGTCTCCTCTAGAATGCCACCATCCAAAGCACTTTAAGGCCCTCTGTTTATTAAATAAACATCAGTGTTTACAACATCTACCCAAAACTGTAAGGGAAACCCTACATGTAATCTCATATACCTTGCATGTTCCATGATCGTTCTTTTCATCCTTTCAGACACACCATTTTCTATGGTGTTCTTGGGACTGTCTTCTCTCTACGAATCCCACAATATGAACAATAACTATCAAACTCCTTGCCACAGTACTCACCTCCATTATCAGATCTGAGACACTTCAACCTTTTTCCTGTCTCATTCTCAACCAAAGCTTTCCACTTCTTAAAAGTTGCAAACACATCATATTTTTGTCTAATGCAATAAACCCAAGTTTTGTTAGTTGCATCATCAATAAATGTAACATAATAATGAGATCCACCAAGAGATTGTACCTGCGCTAGTCCCCATACATCTGTATGCACAAGCTATAACTTTTCATTCTTCTTCTATTTCCCAACCCTGAGAAATCGGACTCTCTTCTGTTTTCCATAAACACAGTTTTCACATAATTCAAAACTTACCTGCTTCAAATCTGGCAGCAACTTTCTTGAGTGGAGAATCTGCATCCCCTTCTCAATCATGTGGCCAATCCTATGATGCCACAATGCTATATCTATTCCTGTGGAAGCTAAAGAGATAGAATGGTCAGTATTATGAGGACATAAATACAACGTACCTACCCTATCTCATTTTTCTATCACCATTGATCCGTTAGTGATCTTCCACCACTTTTCTCCAAATGTAGATAGACAGCCGTGATCTCCCAACTGCCCTGTTGAGATTAGATTTCTTTTCATGGTAGGAATATGCCTAATATCTTTTAACAGCCAATTAGTTCCATTCTTAACTTTTATCCATACCTTACCCATTCCAATAATTTTACATGGCTCATCATCACCCAATAAAACATGTCCAAAATCGCCTGGAACATAATCATGAACTTATTTCCTATGGGGTGTATCATGACATGAATCCCCTGAATCTACTACCCAATAATCACTAGTATTATCTAATGCAAGAATCAAAGCATCTTGTAACACATCACCTGCTACATTTTCTTCCTAAGTAGTTTCCTGATGTCCATCTCCTTTCTTCTTTAGAGATCTGTAGTCTTTCTTCAGATGTCATTTCTTTCCACAGTTCCAACACTCTATCTTTCCTAGTCTGGACTTGGATCTTCCCATTTTATACTTGCCATGATTACCTTGGCTATTTCCTCTCTCCTTTTCTCTTCCCCTACTCTCCATGGTCAACACATTATCTGATGTCTCACCTGTGATTTTTCTTCGCATTTCCTCTATAAGAATAACACCAATAACATCATCAAATTTCAAGGTGTTTGAACCAGAGACAGAGTTACTTATAGCCATGACCAAGCTATTCCAGCTTTTTGGTAATGAACACAATATTAGAAAAGCCCTAACCTCATCATTGAATTTCACACTTACAGAACTTAGTTGATTTGTAACCATATTAAATTCATTTAAATGATCAGTAACAGATGCACCTTCAGACATCTTCATATTAAATAAACGCTTCATTAGAAATACCTTTATGGAGGTCGAGGGTTTTTCATACAGCCTACCCAGTGCATTCATCAAACCCTCCATTGTCGTTTCTTTTGAGATATTGAAAGCTACCAATGAAGCCAGGATCAACCATATTGTTCTTAGATCCTTTCTATCAATAACCTCCCATTCTTCGTCCTTCATGGCCGCCGGCTACTTTGCTCTTCCTTCCAATGGTAGGAATAGATCCTTCTGGTACAGATAGTCCTCCATTTGCATTTTCCATAACTGGAGGTTTTTGGCCATTAAAATTCTCAACCTTAAACTTTCCTTCTTCCTCCATTTCTCCCACTCGAACTAGAAACCTTAGCTTCCTGTGGGTTTATCTGCCAAATAGACCTTTGGCTCTGATACCAATTGTTAAAAAAACAAGATCGCAGAGCAATAACAATAAACAGAAATGAAAATATAATCACACATACACATTACAATAGACACAAATATATCATGGTTCACCCAAGATGGGCTACGTCCACACTGAAGTTGCCAGTCCTTATTATTATTCCATCCAGCAAAGTGAAGGGATACAACCTGCAGCACAACCGCTGCACTTCCTTTTCACTGTCTCACAATCTCTCTTCCGATCTCAGAGATATTTACAATGCATAAAACCTAATACATCAACCCTAGCCATGTTACAATGTATTTCTTTTATAAGGGAAATATAATGGAAAAATACCATGGGTTACCCAAAACCATGGGCCTAAAAACTGTTGGCGAAAACAAACCCAAAAAAAATTCTCCGGGGCGTTGCCCCCACGCCCCCCAGCTGGGGGAGTGCAGAGGACTTCCCTGAACCCCCTCGGGATCGTGCCAGGATCATAACCAAACCTAGGATACGGACACAGCTAAATAATAATATCTCTGAATCTGGAGATCAGGCTCCATGACCAACAATCTCCCACTTGGAGACTGATCACAACAACTCGACCGCTGCTGCAATTGCTGGACCTTGGACTTGGAAAATTTCTTGTCTTCACCTTCATGCTAGAAGGCCAACTGAAATCGAGTAGTAAATCCATTTCTCTCTGGTCAATATCTTTGTGAACATGTCTACATGATTCTAGCTAGTGTATATCTTTTCCAGCTTCAACAGTTCATCTTCTAGAACAAAGCATATGAAATGGTACTTGAGATATATATGTTTAGTCCTGGAATGGAATGCTGAGTTCTTTGCAAGATGAATGGCACTATGTATGTCACTATACAACCTGCTATCCTTCTACTTCTTACCCAATTCCTCCATAAACCTTTGCAACCAAATCATCTCTTTACTAGCCTCTGTAACAGCAACATACTCTGCTTCCGTTGTTGAAAGTGCAACAACCTTCTGTAGTTTCGAGTTCCAACTTACTGATGTTCCACCTACAATAAACACATACCCTGTGGTGCTCCTCTTGCTATCCTTATCACCTGCCATATCTGCATCAACATATCCCTGTAGAACAGTGTATGAACCTCCAAAACATAATGGTTGAGTAGTAGTACCTCTCAAATACTTGAGAATCCATTGTAATGCCTTCCAATGTTCTTTACCTGGATTGTTCATATATCTGCTCACAACTCCCACTGCTTGTGCAATATCTGGTCTTGTGTACACCATGGCATACATCAAGCTGTCAACTGCTGATTGATAGGGAATCTTGGACATGTAATCTATCTCTTCCTGTGTCTTGGGACACATTTCCTTACTTAGACTAAAATGGCTGGCCAAAGGTGTACTTACTTGTTTTGCATTCTGCATTCTGAACCTCTCCAACACCTTTTGTATGTACTCACTCTGAGGCAATATCAATTTGTGATTTTTCCCATCTCTCGTTATTCTCATACCAAGGATTTGCTTTGCAGCACCCAAATCCTTCATCGCAAATGAATTAGCTAGCTTTCTTTTGAGTACATTTATATCCTGCATGTTAGACCGTGCAACAAACATGTCATGCACATGCAATAACAAGATAATATATATTTCATTGTCTAGCTTCTTGAAATAAAAAACAGTGGTTAGAATGACATCTACTGTAACCTTGTTCTCTCATAAACCTATCAAATTTTAAATATCATTGCCTTGGAGCTTGCTTCAAGGCATACAAACTCTTTTTCAACCTGCATACCAAGTTCTCCTTACCTTTGACCTCATACCCTTCTGGCTATTGCATATATATCTCTTCGTCCAAATCCCCATGGAGAAAGGCCGTTTTTACATCTAGCTGTTCAAGATGCAAATCTTCTACTGCCACTAGACTTAAAATAGTCCTAATTGAAGTCATCTTAACAACAGGAGAAAATATTTCATCAAAATATATACCTTTCTTCTGTGCAAACCCCTTTACAACAAGTCTGGCCTTGTACCGCTTCTTACCTCCTTCTTTCTTCAACCTGTAAATCCATTTGCTCTGCATTGTTCTTTTACTAGCAGGCAAATGAACCAAATCCCAAGTCTAGTTTCCTACCAATGAGTCCATATCCTCATTCATGCCTTGCTCCCACTTCTTTCTAGCTTCCACCTGCATTGCTTCTTCATAACATTCTGGTTCACCAGCATCAGTCTTCAATAAATAATACATTGAAGGAGAGTATCATCCAGGGAGTCTACTTAACCTGGTAGATCTTCTTGCAGTTGTAGGAGTTTCAGGTACTTGTTGCTGTTCTTGATTTTCTGGAACCTTTGGAACTTCATTTTCTTCAATTTCATCAAGTACTATGTACTCTGTAGTTTCCTTTTCCTGTTTTTTTTCCTGCAACTGATATTTATACATGACCTTTTCATTGAATATCACATCACTACTCCTAATGATTTTGTTATTTTCATAATCCCATAAGCGATAACCAAAATCATCAATCCCATATCTAATAAAGGTACATTTCTTGGATTTAGCTTCAAGCTTTGTTCTATTTTCTTTATCAATATGGACAAATGCTTCACAACCAAACGTTCTCATAAATGAGTAGTTTACCTTTTTACCTATCCATGCCTCCTCTAGAATGCCACCATCCAAATCACTTGAAGTTCCTCTGTTTATTAAATAAACATTAGTATTTACAGCATCTTCCCAAAACGCTGTAAGGGCAACCCTGCATGCAATCTCATACACCTTGCACGCTCCATGATTGTTCTGTTCATCCTTTCAGACACCATTTTCTCTGGTGTTCCTGGGACTGTCTTCTCTCTACAAATCCAACGGTATGAACAGTAACTATCAAAATCCTTTCCGCATTACTCACCTCCATTATCAGATCTAAGACACTTCAACCTTTTTCTTGTCTCATTCTCAACCAAATATTTCCATTTCTTAAAAGTAGCAATCACATCAAATTTCTGTCTAATGCAATAAACCCAAGTTTTCCTAGTTGCATCATCAATAAATGTAACATAATAATGAGAGCCACCAATTTATTGTACCTGAGTTGGTCCCCATACATCTGTATGCACAAGCTCTAACTTTTCATTCTTCTCCTGTTTCCCAACCCTGAGAAATATGACGCTCTTCTGTTTTCCATAAACATAGTTTTCACAGAATTCCAAACTTACCTGCTTCAAATCTGGAAGCAACTTCCTTGAGTGGAGAATCTGCATCCCCTTCTCACTCATGTGACCAAGCCTATGATTCCACAATGCTTTATCTCTTCCTGTGAAAGATAAAGAGATAGAATGGCCAGTATTATGAGTACATAAATACAACGTACCTACCCGATCTCATTTTTCTATCACCATGGATCTGTTAGTGATATTCCACCACTTTTCTCCAAATGTGGATAGACAGCCGCCATCTCCCAAATGCCCTGTTGAGATCAGATTTCTTTTCATGGCAGGAATATTCCTAACATCTTTTAACAACCAATCAGTTCCATTCTTAACTTTTATCCATACCTTACCCATTCCAACAATTTTATATGGCTCATCATCACCCAATAAAACATGTTCAAAATCGCCTAGAACATAATCATGAAAATATTTCTTATGGGGTGCAGCATGACATGAAGCCCCTAAATATACTACCCAATAATCACTAGTATTATCTAATGCAATAATAAAAGTATCTTGTAACACATCACCTGCTACATTTGCTTCCTAGGTAGTTTCCTGCTATCCATCTCCTTTCTTCTTTAGAGATCTGCAGTCTTTCTTCAGATCTCCTTTCTTTTCACAGTTCCAACATTCTATCTTTCCCAGTCTAGACTTGGATCTTCTTGTTTTAGACTTGCCATGATTACCTTGGCTCTTTCCTCCCCCCTTTTTCTTTCCCCTACTCTCCATGGTCAACACATTACCTGATGTCTCACCTATGCCTTTTATTCACATTTCCTCGCTAAGAATAACACCAATAACATCATCAAATTTCAAGGTGTTTGAACCAGAGACAGAGTTACTGACAGCCATGACCAAGCTATTCCAGCTTTCTAGTAATGAACACAAGATTAGAAGATCCCTAACCTCATCATCGAAATTCACACTTACAGAACTTAGTTGATTTGTAACCGTATTAAATTCATTTAAATGATCAGTAACAGATCCACCTTAAGAAATATTCATATTAAATAAATGCTTCATTAGAAATACCTTGTTGGAGGCCGAGGGTTTTTCATACAGCTTACCCAATGCGCTCATCAAACCCTCCGTTGTCATTTTTTTTGAGATATTGAAATCCATCGACAAATCCAGGCTCAACCGTATTGTTCCAAGATCCTTTCTGTCAAGAACCTCCCGTTCTTCATCCTTCATGGCCGCCGGCTGCTTTGATCTTCCTCCCAAGGGTAGGAATAAATCCTTCTGGTACAGATAGTCCTCCATTTGTATTTTCCATAACTGGAGGTTTTTGGCCATTAAAATTCTCGACCTTAAACTTTTCTTCGTCCGCCATTTCTCCCACTCGAACCAGAAACCCTAGCTTCCTGCGGGTTTATCTTCCAAATAGACCTTTGACTCTGATACCAATTGTTAGAAAAACAGGATCGTAGAGCAATAACAATAAACAGAAATGCAAATATAATCACACATACACATTACAAGAGAGACACAAATATATCGTGGTTCACCCAAGATGGGCTACGTCCACACTGAAGTTGTCAATCCTTATTATTATTTTGTCCAGCATAGTGAAGGGATACAACCTACAGCACAGCCGCTGCACTTCCTCTTCACTGTCTCACAGTCTCTCTTCTGATCTCAGATATCTTTACAATGCATAAAACCTAATACATCAACCCTAGCCATGTTATAATGTCTTTCATTTATAAGGGAAATACAATGGGAAAATACCACGGGTTACCCAAAACCATGGTCCCAAAAACTGTTGGCGAAAACAACCCCTAAATGTTTTCTCGAGGGAGTTGGCCCCCACGCCCCCTGACCCCCTAGGGATCGTGCCTGGATCATAACCAAACATGGGGTACATACACAGTTGAATAATAATATCTCTGAATCTGGAGATCAGGCTCCACAACCAACACAAGTCAATCTCCAAAACTTCGATGCCCTTAAGCTTACAATCCTACTCTATTTATATGCTTTCATATTATTAAAAAATGGTCCACATGATTGACTTGACTAATCTAACAAATCTTATGCCTCCAGAAAAGCCACGAAGTGTCCTTTTTCCGCAGAATGACCCTTTCGCACCTGTCGGCTTCTTCACTTCCAGCGGATCTATCCCGTGCCAACATTGACACTTGAATCCAAACTTGTCTATTACCTCCATTGAGACCATATTCTTTGTGCTATCTCCATCGATGATGTCCATACAACATCTGTCCTGAATCTTCACCTTTGTTTGAAAGATGGGCTTCCTATGAATCAGTTCTGTCTCCTCTCGTCGTACCGACTGCAACGATGCTCTCTGGGTTTTTAAGTTTTGACCTCCTTTCGATGAAACTTTGTTGGAACTTCCCCTTTCGGTTGGACCACCTTCGTTGTCCTTTCTTTAACTCCTTGTGTCTGATTGACTGGTGGTATGTAAATTATCTGGGAATTCATATGACTTATGTCCCAATTCTTGACACTTATAGCAGACTATCTTCTTGGGTTGGTCTGCATGTCTTCCTCCCGAGGTTTTTCTTCGGCCAAAAGCACCATGACCCTTGGGATGTCACTGTCCTATCAGTGTTTCGATACAACATCTCTGAATTTTCCTTCGTCTCTTCTTTCTCCACGAACCTCGCTCCTCTTTGACCTATTGATTGTTCCTATAGTGGAGACATATTTCTGGCTTCGAGCAGTCGAATTTCCTTGTCCTACTGAATTGTTTCACAACAAATTATCCTCCGACTTTAGAGCGACATAATAGGATTCTCCGACCATACTAAACCTCGAAAGTCTCAACTCATCCTGAATGGCATACTTCAGACCATTCACATACTTGGCGACTGCCTCTTCACCCTCGTCAATTTGTGCCGACCTAATCGACAACCAATATAATTACTCAGTTAATTCTTGCATAGTCAGTTCCTTCTACCTTAGATTCAGCAGCTTCCTGAACAAGGAGATCATGTAGTCTGTGGGAAGAAAATTATCCTTCAATTGGCGACCATCGTGTCCCAAGTGTTCACCTTATCTTTTCCTTTCTTTACTCTATCAGCTTGTACATGTTAAATTTTGAGCATTAATTCACAATACTCTTGGATCTATACTGAGAGAATAAAATATATAGTATATCAATGCATAACAATCACAATAAGCATGACAAGCATCACAAGAATCAAAAGCATGAGAGACAAGAGACACAGATTTTCCATGGGGAAAACCCTAAGGTGAAAAACCCCAAAAATTCCTCAGAGATAGAGAGAGAAATGGCTCAACCAAAGTACAACCAAAATACAATTGAGATAGTCTCCTAGAGCAGATGATCCTCCTCCTCACTAGTGCGCCATTTTCTGAGTGAGAGAAGTGTGTCTTTCTGAATGATCGAAATAGAGATCTCCCGATCTCTATTTATACTTAACCTGTTTGCCCAGTTACACTATGGGGCCGACTTGTCTAGCTAGGTACATCCACAATATAATATATATTTCAGGGCCGACCCCACACATGGTGGTCTAATAACCCATCGACAAGTACACACACTTGCGACACTTGTCAATACACATGATGACACTTCCTTATAGAGGAATAACACATCTCTTATAAGGATACAATAAATATATATGAAATACATAGATGAAATACATTCCGAAGTTACATATACATCAACACTCCCTCTTAACTAGGAAGGTATTTCTCGACACAGATCTGCTAGACAAGTCTTCTTCTCAGGATCATCGTCATCATCATCGTCACTGTTACTGCTATCTCAACCAATCTCTGACTCTACTCGTCATAGGAAGTTCTACAGAGCCAGTCCTTTTTCATATTGGATGTAGGCCCACCACTTGTAGGTCTTCGTCATCACTAGCCATACTGTGGAAATCTCAAGACTTATTATGTGTGTCACAAAACCTTGAAAGAGTCTCTTGACTAGCAAGAACCCTAAAGAGCATCTGAGGCCTTTTTCATCCTGTCCAGATCTCTAGGACTTATTACATGTGACCCCACCACAAAACCTCGAAAGAGAATCCCAGGACTGATTACGAGCACAAGGCTCAACCTATTGGATTTCCCAGGGCACAAATTACATGTGGTCATGGAAAAACCTTGAAAGAGCATCCCAGGACTGATTACGAGCACACGGCTCAACCTATCGGATCTCCTAGAGCACAAATTACATGCCATAGGACAAAACCTGTTCCACGGCCACAGTGTATCAACCTGATACTCACCATACATCATCCTGATGTACACATGATCATCCTGATCATCATCACTGCAACATCCTGCTGCATGTCATCTGGAGCAACATCCTGAAGCTCGTCATCCATGATCATCCTGATCATATAATGCATCAACCTGATGCATACCAAGTATCTACCTGATACATATCATCATACATGATCCACCTGATCATACAATGCATCCACCTGATACAAATAGAAATACATGATCCACCTGATCATACATGATACATATCAACATACATGATCTACCTAATCATACAATGTATCCACCTGATACATATACAGATACATGGTCCAAGCATCCAACATGATGCATACAAAAAATACATACAAATTATCCAACCAATCATATCTTGCATCCAACATGATGTGTACATACATATAAATGATCCAACTGATCATATCCAGCATCCAACATGATGCATACATACATATACATATAAATGATCCAACTGATCATATCCAGCATCCAACATGATGCATATACAGAGTAGTAACTGGAGCATCATCCTGATACTCATCATCCAGCTCTTACATCCACAGCCATGTGAAGGATCCTCCTTCCAACATGCTTGGAGTGGCTTCTGCAAATGTGTCCATCACTTCTTCCTCGAAGTGTCATCAATCTGAAAAACAACAAGCCTCTCCCTGAAGTACTTGAACTTCACCCTGACTAATGGCTTCATCAGCACATCTGCAATCTGCTCGTCCGTCGCAATATACAGGAGCTTCACAGCTCCTCTCTGCACCATATCCCTGATATAGTGATATTTGATCTCTATGTGTTTCGACCTATCATGAAACACTGAGTTCTCGGACAGCTTCACAAAACTTTGGTTATCACAAAAGATACCAGTAGCATCCAACGGGAGATCAAATAACTCAAACAGTAGCTTTCGTGGCCATACTACATCACAACTAGTTGAATAGGCTGCAACATACTCTGCCTCAGCTGTACTCAGTGCTACGCAGGACTGCTTCCTGCTAAACCAAGAGATCACACCTGATCCCATACTGAAGCAGCATCTAGATGTGCTCTTCCTATCTGCAGCACTAACAGCCCAATCTGAATCAACATAACCCTACAGGTTAAACTTTTGATTCGCTTCATACTTGAGCCCATAATCCATTGTACCCTTCAGGTACCTCAGAACATGCTTTACAACAACCAGGTGAACACTCCTCGAATCCGTCAAGAACTGGCTCAATGTGTTCACCGCAAAGCAAATATATGGTCTCGTGTTTGTCAGGTACATCAAGGACCCAATCATCTGATGATACATAGAGACATCAACCGGCTCAGATTAAGCATTACATAGAAGCTTCAGATTCGATGCCATAGGTGTGTCCATGGCCTTGCAATCCATCATCTTGAATCTCTTCAGGATATCTACTGTGTACTTCTCTTGACCAAGGAAGATCCCACCTGCACTCTACCACACCTCCATACCTAGGAAATAATGCATCATTCTCAAATCTTTTGTATTGAACTCGGCAACAAGCTTCCTCTTAGTATCTGTAATCAATCTGTCATCTCCAGTTACAGGAGTAGAATCACAGGATTTCCTTCCTCAACCTTGTAGTAAAGGTTGGCACCCACTTTACTCTTGGCAAATCCCAAACTGGATAGAAAGCTGTCTATCCTACCAAGTTCTGTATATATATAACTCCCTATCATGTGCCTCAGAACCAAGTGGTTGCTCCACAGATACTTCTTCTTCAACTACACCATTCAAGAAAGCTTTCTTGGAATCCATCTGGTGTATCTTTCATTTCATCACTTTTATACTTCTCTATGCTACCATCTACAGCATGCATGATCTTGTAGATCCTCTTGGAAGTCACTACAGACTCCCCTTCAGGTCTTGGTACTGCATCCCAAACATCATTCTTCATGGTCGACGGATCATGGCATTCTTCCATTTCTTCATCCCAAATCCTGGGAACTTCAATATCTTCAATAGATATCTTTGTTGTTGGAACAAATGTTGTAGTCCTTCTTTTGTAGGTGAAGGTATACGGTCTTTCCTACAAAACAAGTTAAATTGCATGATTAGAAACATTTCATAATTTTCAGAACAAATTCTTACACATAAGGAAATATGTCATACAGTCATGCAATTATCTTAGCCAATGCTTCAATACAACATTTATCCACGTTCCATAACTTTCTAGATGCCTTCCAGTCTCCACCAGAACATTGTTAAGAGTGTGCACAACTCCCAACATGTCAGCAAAGAGGTTTCATTCTAGATAAGTAGAAATGGAATGTTGTACAGTTCCATAGGCCACTTACCCATCATATGCATATTAGTAGTATATTGTTCATTAATGCAAATATGCAAAATACACAACCTAAGTCTAGGAACATAGGTATATACATCATTGAACAGTATTATTTAAACAAACAAATATGTAAGAAATGGTAATTAAAATACTTATCTTTGTTTGTTTGTTGGGTGGACTCCCTCTCAGTATTTTCTTCCTTGCAGGAGCTGCTGAATTAGCTTCTTCTTCACTTTTCTGTTTGTGGAATGTAGAAAGATGGTCAACTCCCTCTGAATATCTGCATCCTTGCAGAAACTACTGGAGTGTGCTTCTTCTTGATCTTTGCTTCCTGGATTACCTATCCTTATATTCATCCTTGGTCCCTATGCATGCTTATTAGTATCATGATTGTGTTATCCTTGTGATCTCATACATAATCATACATTCATTAGTATACTATTAAAACACAATAACCTCAAGCATGTATAGTCATGATCATTTCAAACAGAAATAATAAGCATTAGCATTCAAGGTTTATACAGGACTCTAATGGTTAGTCATGTCATAAGAAACATAACATGTCTAAACCTGTGATTACTCAAACCTATGACTCTTCTGGTTAGTCATATCATTAATTAAGGTAAGACACATAATATGCATATACCCATGATTATTCAAACCTATGACTTTATGAACAATCATCATCAATCATGCCATGCATACTTATATAAGAGGTCCTATGATATAAGGAAAACATACCTGTTCACCATATTTGCTAGTTATGTCTAGCAATGTTTTCTTGTTCTCTTCAATGACCTACATAACTCATAAGTTAACCTTTTCAAAACAAAATCATACATACCTCTATGTGATCCATGACTATGGATGAATCTTTGTCCTCATGACACCATAGCAATTTCAGGTTGTCCCTTCAATTTGTACAAACCTCCCTCTTGCTCTCCAATCACCACTGCATCATCTATGGTCTTTCCCTTTGGCCACATTAGGACTTGGCCATCCACAAATGCAACCCTCATGACTTTTGCATCCAATGCAGAGATGGAGAGAAGATTCTTCTTGAGCCCAAGTACATAAAGAACTTCTTTCATCTTCAAATATTTTCCAGAATCTAGGTTGTAGTAGGCTTCACCACTTCCTTTGATTGGGTATTGATAATCATCCCCAAGTTTCACCTTATGGGGTAATTCATGTTCAGATAGATTCACAAAAGATTCCTTAAACCCAGTCATGTGTTTGGAAGCCCCACTATCAATCAACCAATCATTACAACCATGGGAGATAGTACCTATGAGAGCAGAGATTAGAACATACTCTTCTTCACTTGATGAGTCATCATCACTATCATCACTTTCTGCCCTAGCCTTCTTCTTTGGAGGTTCATCATCCTCGGCAGCATGAGCATGGAACTTTCTTTTGCTGCCCTTCTTCTTCTTGCTGGAGTTGTTGTTATTATCCCTTTTGTTCTTGGGAAAATCTAAAGCAAAGTGACCCTTCTCATTGCATGTGAAGCATCTTAGATCCTTCTTATTCTTTTGATAGGATCTTTTGTAGCGAGAGTGCTCCTTCTTGGGCTTGCTTCTTTTGGTGTGAGTTGCGAGAGCTTGATCTTCACCTCCCATCTTTTCCTCACGAGCTACAAGTCTAGCTTCTTCTTGAGAGCATTCCTCCCATAGTCTACTAAAAGAGATCAATTTCTTTCTTGCACAGATTCCTTGAATAAAGGATTCCCATGACCTAGGTAGGCCATTCAGAGTGGTCATAACAATTTCACCATTGTCCACTACTTCATCCACAGCTTCAAGTTGTTCCTTGATCTGAGATACCTTGGAGAAGTAAGATTGAATGGTTTCTCCATTCAACATCTTGACCCCTTTCAATTGATTCCGCAGAGTCATCTTCCGATTTATGTTCTTCCCTTCAAATAACTTGGTCAAATAGTCAAACATCTCTTTGGGTGTCTTTAGAGAAGACACATGGGGTATGAGATGGTCTTTGAAAGAATCAACAATGATTCTCTTTGCCTTGACCAAGTTGTTCTTATGCAATACCTTAGCCTCTTCATCCTCTGAGATAGGGATGTCTTCTTTTATATATGAGTCCAACTCATTCTCTTCCAGGATTAACCCAATCCTATACTTCCAAGCTCGGAAGTTATCAGCCCCTTCAAGCTTATCCTCAAGCTTGGTGTGGTGAGACATCTTAAAGAGTACTTCAAATGGAAATAGAAAATATTTAGGTCTTACCACTTGAAATGCTGAAAAATGGATCTGGTCCCGGATTAGGGTTTGTCGAAAAAACCCTAAAAATTCAAAATGTGAATTTCAACTTTCTGAAAGGATAGAAAGATGTGCCTTGATGAGTTGATCAACCTGGTGCATTCAAAATTTGAGATCAGCAAAGCTTTACCCTTCAGATTTGTCTTTTTGTCCTCCCGGGTTCACTAGGAAGAGCCCTGAATTAGGGTTTGAGTTTCCCGGAGATCTACCTAGCCAAAAATCTCGATCCAAAGCTCTAAACTTCGATTTTTGCAAGGAGCTTCTAGCTATGTCTTTCGATTTCAGAAATTCCTATTTTTGTGGAAACCCTAATTTTTAGGGTCAAATCTGAAAATGCTCAGAATTGAATTCTAATTGGACAGATAGATTCTCCTTGATGAGTAGAGTCAATCTACTATACTGCTTTTCCAAAATCTGGGGAGAGAAACCCAATAAATAAGAAACTCAAGTTTATGTCACTGCAAAATGTCTTCTTCTCAGGTTAGCTCTGATACCATGTTAAATTTTGAGCATTAATTCACAATACTCTTGGATCTTTATTGAGACAATAACATATACAGTATATCAATGCATAACAATCACAATAAACATGACAAGCATCACAATAATCAAAAGCATGAGAGACAAGAGACACAGAGTTTCTGTGGGGAAAACCCTAAGGTGAAAAACCCCACAACTTCCTCAGAGATAGAGAGAGCAATGGCTCAACCAAAGTACAACCAAAATACACTTGAGATAGTCTCCTAGAGTAGATGATCCTCCTCCTCACTAGTGCACCATTTTCTGAGTGAAAGAAGTGTGTCTTTCTGAATGATCCAAATAGAGATCTCCCGATCTCTATTTATACTTAACCTGTTTTCCCAATTACACTATGGGGCTGACTTGTCTAGCTAGGTACATCCACAATATAATATATATTTCAGGGCCAACTCCACACATGGTGGTATAATAACCCATCGGCAAGTACACACACTTGCGACACTTGTCAATACACATGACGACACTTCCTTATAGAAGAATAACACATCTCTTAGAAGGGTACAATAAATATATATGAAGTACATAGATGAAATACATTCCGAAGTTACATATACATCAATAGTACATTGTCCCACCACAATGAGGAATGACCCTTCAACTTCAAACAATCAACTTTTACCCTCTTGGTGTCCTCTATCTACTCCATATCAGTGTATTTTTCCATTTCTCCTATCCAATCTATCAAATCTTCAGGGTTTAGGCTCCCTCAATAGGTAGAGACCTCCATATTTGATCTATCCTTCATCTCATAAAATAATTTCAATAACTTGTCCCCTGGGTCTTCTTCTCTTTCATCCTCAGGAGCATTTTATTCCTCCTCAACCTCTTCCTCACTGTGGTCAAGGGTATCAATAGCCATTACTCTCTTTTGGGCCTCTTTTACTGCAACCAACTCACTCTTCAGACTCCTCATGGCATGAAAAAATTCCTTAAACATCTCCTGGTCAATCATGACCCCTTTGCCTCTACGCATCCTTCGTAGTCTACCACTGACGTTTACACACCTCTGATTCATCACTATTGTTCAAACAACTGAATCTCCACTATCCTTCCTATTCGTAACCAGGGTTCCACGTGCTTCGTAACTCTACCCAATCGCAACTGGAGTTGCTCTCCTTGTCCAATCACAACTGGAATCTCCATGCAGAATTACATCCTTCTCTAATACCAACTAATGCAAGTTGTCGGTCGATTATGACCGCATTGCAATATCAAAGCACTAAGTGAAGCAAAACACAATAACAAGCACACAACAATGGCCAAGAATCGTGACTTTGTATTAAAATGAAATCATTTATACATGAATATTTACAAGCAGATTCAATAATATGTTCTTAGTCGAATTGACATAACACACGTAATTATTTTATTATGGGGGAAACCTATAAGCGCTCCTAGCAAAAGCTCTCTCTGTTTTCCACGAAAAATGCTATTTATCCGGTCTTCCCTCTAAGAACCCATTCAAATATTATTCTAGAAATATCTCATTGCTTCCAGGAATGGTCAAAATTCATTAATATTCCCATTGGCCTCTCCTCAGCTCCTTCCACAATATGGCATTCTACAACAACTACCATAGCTGTGCATTAACCTCTTCAACTACCTTCACAGTCATTCTTCGGTTATTTAGATATCCTTCGGTAATCATCTGATTCAACAATGCAACCAAGCTATTTGAAATCTGGTTACAAATTAAAATTTAATATTTAAAACTACATGCTTCTATTCGATATATGCTTTTAACTCATCTAGATTGATCCCGTGGGTGATTTCTTGCTCTAGTAATTTCGAGCCTTTAAGATTTCGAGACAATGCAAACAAGCTATCTAAAATCATATTCAGAACATAAATAATGTGCTTGATGTGAGTGCCAAACTATCCACTTTAAATAAGTATTTGAATTTTCACAATTTTAGATTTTGGTGTGTGAATTAAATCAGATTTCATAACTACAGATTTCCATTTGAATCTAGTTTGTAGTTCATATTTATTTGGTTAAAATATGATTAAATGAAATTAGAATAACCCTGCATATAATTTTCTCATATTTCATAAGTTTATGAACCTCGAGTTGACATTAAAGCGTAGGGAAATTAAAGACATATAGTTCACCCAACAACTATTTTGCATGTTTCCTTTTCAAACACAATCTGTACACCTGCATCATCCATCTTGCTAATGGATATCAAGTTTATAGCTAGATTTGGAATGTGTAGAACCCCACAGAGATTTTTAATCTTCCCATCATTTAGCAACAGCTTAAATATTCCACATTTGATGATTTTGGTTGTTGAATCATATCTTAAGTAAAGATATCCATCGTACTTTTCATATTCACCAAACCCCTCCCTATGAGGAGTCATATGAAAATTTGCATCCCATACCCCACACCCACTAGATGGAGATGGATCATAAGCTGACGCACCCCACACCCACATGCAAAGAATATAACACATACCCAATGTTAATATTTAATATGCTAAGACAGAAAATAGCAGCATTACATTCCATTTCACAATAATAGCATATACAGGATCACTGAAGAAACAACAAGCACAGCATAAACACAAGAGAGAGAGATTTATACTGGGAAACCCTCATGGGGTAGAAAACCCAGCAAAGCTTCCTCAATATAGATGACCAGCAATATACAAAGATGAAACCCTGAGACATGATCTCCTCCTCCACAATAGCAGACCTCTCCTCCACAAGTGCGCTATCCTCAAGTGAGTGTGTGTGTATAATGAGGAACACACCTCCTCTATTTATACACTACTCTGATATGTATTTTACACAAGTACACGTAGGCTCGTATTTAACCAATGGGTTAAATACCCCACTACAACTGACTGGGCCGACCCCTCTAGGGTGGTCTAATAACCCTTTGACCCACATAACACATACAGGGCCGACCCCCACTAGGGAAGTCTAATAACCCGAGTTACCACATTCCGACGGAGGAATAAACATCTCCGGATATACAATAAGATCTTCATGGAGGAATGAAACATCTTCGGAATAATAAAGTACAAATATAATATTCTTTGAAGTTACAATATCTCAACACTCCCCCTTAACGAGAAGGATATTATAACAAAATCTGCACGAGCAAGGAGTCATCAACATCATACATGATACATCTATAAATCATTGGAAGCTTTCTCAACATCATCAGTAACTCAAGCAGTTACTGGAACATCTTCAATACTGGAACATCGACATCTTCAGTATTGAGTCTTTATCTTCTGTAGCACTTGAACAGCTACAACAATATCATCATCTGGATCCTCATGATTATCGTCATCACATGATCATCAGCATCGTCATCTCATGATCATCAGCATTGTCATCACACGATCATCAGCATCATCATCTCACGATCATCAGCATCGTCATCACACGATCATCAGCATCGTCATCACACGATCATCAGCATCATCATCATATGATGATCAGCATCGTCATCACATGATGATCAGCATCGTCATCACACGATGATCAGCATCGTCATCACACGATCATCAGCATCGTCATCACACGATTATCAGCATCGTCATCACACGATGATCAACATCGTCATCTCACGATCATCAGCATCGTCATCACACGAGCATCAGCATCGTCATCACACGATTATCAGCATCGTCATCACACGATCATCAGCATCGTCATCAATACAGGTATCCATAACAATACAAGTATCCACATCATTAGTACAAGTATTCATGCCAATACAAGTATACATATCATCAATACAAGTATCCATACTGATACAAGTAACCATGTCATCAATACATGTATCCTACCGATACAAGTAACCACATCATCAATACAAGTATCCTACTTATACAAGTAACCACATCATCAATACAAGTATCTTACCGATACAAGTAACCACATCATCAATACAAGTATCCTACCGATACAAGTAACCACATCATCAATACAAGTATCCTACCGATACAAGTAACCACATCATCAATACAAGTATCCTACCGATACAAGTAACCACATCATCAATACAAAATCACTTTCTCGGAGACCATTCGTCTACGGATCAATTCAGGGACCAAAGTCCAGGGATGATACAATCCCCACTTCTCGGAGACCACACGTCTACGGATCAATTCAGGGACCGAAGTCCGGGGATGATACAATCCCCACTTCTCGGAGACCACACATCTACGGATCAATTCAGGGACCGAAGTATGGGGATGATACAATCCCCACTTCTCCGAGACCACACGTCTATGGATCAATTCAGGGACCGAAGTCCGGGGATGATACAATCCCCACTTCTCGGAGACCACACATCTACGGATCAATTCAGGGACCGAAGTCCAGGGATGATACAATCCCCACTTCTCGGAGACCACACGTCTACGGATCAATTCAGGGACCGAAGTCCGGGGATGATACAATCCCCACTTCTCGGAGACCACATGTCTACGGATCAATTCAGGGACCGAAGTCCGGGGATGATACAATCCCCACTTCTCGGAGACCACACGTCTACGGATCAATTCAGGGACCGAAGTCCGGGGATGATACAATCCCCAATTCTCGGAGACCATACGTCTACGGCTCTCTTTAGGACTGAAAGTCCAGGGATGATCCAATCCCCTCAACTGTCCACTAAGGACTTCATTCTCGGAGACCTCACGTCTACGGCTCTCTTTAGGACTGAAAGTCCAGGGATGATCCAATCCCCTCAACTGTCCACTAAGGACTTCATTCTCGGAGACCTCACGTCTACGGCTCTCTTTAGGACTGAAAGTACAGGGATGATCCAATCCCCTCAATTGTCCACTAAGGACTTCATTCTCGGAGACCTCACGTCTACGGCTCTCTTTAGGACTGAAAGTCCAGGGATGATCCAATCCCCTCAACTGTCCACTGAGGACTTCATTCTCGGAAACCTCACGTCTACGGTTCTCTTTAGAACTGAAAGTCCAGGGATGATCCAATCCCCTCAACTGTCCACTAAGGACTTCATTCTCGGAGACCTCACGTCTACGGATCTCTTTAGGACTGAAAGTCCAGGGATGATCCAATCCCCTCAATTGTCCACTAAGGACTTCATTCTCGGAGACCTCACGTCTACGGCTCTCTTTAGGACTGAAAGTCCAGGGATGATCCAATCCCCTCAACTGTCCACTGAGGACTTCATTCTCGGAGACCTCACGTCTACGGCTCTCTTTAGGACTGAAAGTCCAGGGATGATCCAATCCCCTCAACTGTCCACTAAGGACTTCATTCTCGGAGACCTCACGTCTACGGTTCTCTTTAGGACTGAAAGTCCAGGGATGATCCAATCCCTCTTCTTTCTTGAAGACACCTGTCTACGGCTCACTTTAGAACATGTGTTCAAGGATGATACAATCCCTCTTCTTTCTCGTCAATACATCTCATCATCAAAAGCATGTATTCTCATCAATACATCTATCATCAAAAGCATGTATAAGTAAAACTAAGTATTCTAAGTATAAGAGTCCTAAATCTAAATATTTCTAAGTATCTAGGTGTAGAGAACAGGTTACCTCATCATCGACCTTGTTGTTCGATGAGACAATCTCATCATCAATGACTATACTACTCCCCCTTTCGAGGAGGGTCCTTTTGAACTACACCAAGCTTGTCTTGGAAGTATTCAAATTTCACCCAAGACAGAAGTTTGGTAACTTCTTCACTTGAGGTAGAGGTTTGGTTAGTACAACGGTAACCTGTTACAAATTCAAACTTTATAGTTCCTTTCTGTGTCATATCTTGTTAATTCCCTATGTTCTTTGACTTATCATGGAACACTAGAATCTATGTCATCCTGATACAACTCTATTTATCACATAGGATCACAGTTGGTTCTATCTCTAAGTCAAACAATCCTGAAGCCAAACTTCTTCACAACAAGTAGAGCAAGCAGCCATATATTCCGCTTGTGCTGAGAACCACACTAGACTGCTTCCAGCTAAACCACCAGATCATGGATAATCCCAAACAATAACATCCTCTCGATGTGTTCTTCCTGTCTTCCCAAACAGCATCTGAGTAGCCATCTGAAGTCATGATCTCCAAGATAGCATAGATCAAAGTCTATTGTATCCTTTATGTGCCTCATCACATGCTTTGCAACTATCGGGTGAACACATCTAGTTTCCACTAGATACTGACTCAAGGTGTTCACAACAAAGCATATATCTAACCTAGTATATGTTAGATACATCAATGACCCAATAATTTGACTGTACAGAGTTATATCCACTAACTCTGATGAGTCATCTCCTAACAGCTTCAAGTTGGAATCCATAAGAGTGGCCATTCCAACATATCAAGATTTCTCAGCATACTTTCTCTGGTTGAGAGAGATTCCTTCTGAGACTTTCCATACTTTTAGACCTAGAAAGTAATGCATCAATCTGAGATCTTTCAATTTCATTTCTATAGCCATCTATATGTGCCTTCTCTCATCAGATGGGTCTACTGATATGAGCCTCAACATCATTCGAACTCTGTGATGAGTTCCTTCTTGCATCAATTTCATATGTGTATAGAAGCCATATTCAACCTTGTAGCAAAGGTTGAGATCCACATCACCCATGGTGATCATTAAGCTCATCAATTGATTATCGATCTTGGGAACCCATACAGAACCTGATTCACACTTCTTCTTTAATTACACCATTAAGAGAATGGTCTTATCTTAGTCACTTGGAGCAAACATCTCATCATGAGCCTTCTATATTTTGTTTGATTTGTAAATCTTTTGTTGAACATCCATCACTTGGTGTTCATCATTCTTCATGATCTTTCCTACAAATCAAGATTAAGTATATGATTAGTAATATTTCATAATCATCAAATCACGTTGACATGATAACCTATTATGCATACAGATATCATTTTCATAGTTATGCAATTATCTTGACCAATACTTTGGCACAACACTTTCCCATATCCTGTATGCATACAGTGGCTATCTAGATGCCTTCCATCTCCACCAGAACATACTATCGAGAGTGTGCACAACTCTCAGCATGTCAGCAAAGAGGTTTCATTCTAGACAAGCAACAATGGAATGTTTGTCCAACTTACCAATCATATGCATATTAGTAGTATACTGTTCAATGTTCTATGAATATTTACACTCAGCATGATACATTATAGGAATACAAATATGCATACTACCTATTACAGGCAATATCATTTACTATTTCAAATAACAACTCAAATACTTATCTTTTATGTTTGTGTGGTTGCCTCCCGCTTGATCTTCTGTATGTCTTTTGAACTTCTATTCATTCTGTACCACTGTGCATGTTCAAGTGTCATCCTCATGATCTCATACACAAACATACAACCATTAGTATGTTCTAAATGTTATCAAAACATTATAGTTCTAAATAATCTTGAAAATGTATAGTCATGATTATAGTTAATAAACATTAGTATTCAAGATTTCAGGGAAGTCTTCTTTTACTCATGCATATCATCAATCAAGATAAAAGACATAATATGCATAATCCCTTGATTACTAACTTTATGAATAAGCATAACCAATCATACCAAGTATACTTATATAAGGGATCCCAATACAAGGTAAGATTCTAACATGACATAGGAAAACATACCTGGATTAGTATACCTGCTTAGTTATCTACAACATACCTAAACAATCTCTTCAATGATTTAGAGATCCTGAGCTAGAGCCTACATGTCTCATAGGTTAAGCATAATATAATAAAGTCATACATACCTTGTAAGTAGAACAAATATTATGGATGAGTCTTTGTCTTCTTGATGTCATGGTCATGGAACTTGATTTGTCTTTTGTGATATACCTGTATCTTGTTAGCAGACAACATCAACCTCACACAACACCACAATGCATTAGTACAATCATATAGCCCTAATCAATGAATGTCTTCGATCATTCACATGCATTCATACTGTTACTAGGGTGATAAGACAATTCTAACATTAATCAAGATTGTACTAATAAATAACATGAAGACATAACACATTATGAACTTAATCAAGAATCAGATTTCAAGACATACCTGAACTTCCTTAAGTCATACCTGTCGAGACTTCTTGTAGTCTTCTATGTAAGGCCTTAGCCTCAACTCCCCCTAAAACTTGATCTGGAGATTGATTAGGGTTTGCTGGAGAAACCCTAAAAATTCAATCTTTGACTTTCCCACTTCCGAATGAATGGAAGGATGTGTCTTGTTGAGCTAATCAAACTAGCATACTTCAATTTTGGAATTTCCAAAATTTGACTCCTCAAAATTGCCTTTGAAACTTCTGGATCTTCTGGACAGGATCCCGAACTAGGGTTTGATGAAGCCCACCCTTCTGCTCAATGAAAAGGTTTGATCCAAGGCTCTAAATTCTTATTTTTCTGAGGAGCTTCCAGCCGTGGTTACAGACTTCAAAAATTCCAACTTTTGCTGAAGCCCTAATTTTCCATCTTTTCGATCAAGATCCCGAGCTAGGGTTTAATCAAGCCCGGTCTTCTACCCAACCAAAAAATTCGATCTTGGTCTCTAAATTTCAATTTTCCTGAGTAGCATTCAGCCATGGATTCTGATTCCAAGAATTCTAACTTTCTCCGAAACCCTAAATTCCGGAAGCCATGAATAAAGGTGCTCCAAAAATAATTCTGTTTTGACAGAAATATGTACCTGATTGTTTCTACTATAACTCTGAAATTTTTGCTCCACAGGGTTTGAAAACGTTTTCTGTAGTAGCCTGACCTGTCATATTTCCATCCTGATAGGTTTGACCTCAATTGGATTTTCTGAGAGAGAGTTATGCCAAGTGTCGCAACGTGACCTGTTTATGGGATAAAACAGGAGAGCGAACTTGTACGGTGTGCCACGTGTCACTGTTTGAACTTCGGCCTCTGAAAACTTTTTTTGAGATATCTTTCCCTATTATATTTCCATATTGACAGGTCTGACCTCAATTTGACTCTCTGAGAGAGAGTTATGCCAAGTGTCGCAACGTGACCTATTTATGGGATAAAACAGGAGAGCGAACTTGTACGGAGTGCCACGTGTCACTGGTTCACCTTCGGCCTCTGAAAACGTTTCCTGAGATATTACAGTCTGTGTACTACCTTCCACTTTTTACGAAATTTCATTTGGAGCTTCCTAGCCCAAGTTATGAGCTTTTTTCCAAGGTCACCTGATTTTGACTGAAATCTGGAAGAGGCAGAAACCCTAACTTGTATTGATCATAACTCATACATTACAACGAATCTGAGGGTGCCCTTTGGACACAAGGTACCTGGGGATGTTATCTTCGACCTGTAAACTTTTCAGACCCTGAACCTTCGCATAAATGGATTTATAGCGAAAGTTCCACGATGACTGGTTTTTGCTATGTAAAACCCTAACCTTCAAATTGTCGTAAGTAAAGCAAGTGTCGTAAGTACCATACCTTGTCTTCCTTCAGGTTAGCTCTGATACCATGTTAAGATTTAATATGCTAAGACAGAAAATAGCAGCATTACATTCCATTTCACAATAATAGCATATACAGGATCACTGAAGAAACAACAAGCACAACATAAACACAAGAGAGAGAGATTTATCCTGGGAAACCCTCATGGGGTAGAAAACCCAGCAAAGCTTCCTCAATATAGATGACCAGCAATATACAAATATGAAACCCTGAGACATGATCTCCTCCTCCACAATAGCAGACCTCTCCTCCACAAGTGCGCTATCCTCAAGTGAGTGTGTGTGTATAATGAGGAACACACCTCCTCTATTTATACACTACTCTGATATGTATTTTACACAAGTACACGTAGGCTCGTATTTAACCAATGGGTTAAATACCCCACTACAACTGACTGGGCCGACCCCTCTAGGGTGGTCTAATAACTCTTTGACCGACATAACACATACAGGGCCGACCCCCACTAGGGAAGTCTAATAACCCGAGTTACCACATTCCGACGGAGGAATAAACATCTCCGGATATACAATAAGATCTTCATGGAGGAATGAAACATCTCCGGAATAATAAAGACAAATATAATATTCTTTGAAGTTACAATATCTCAACACCCAACAGGTAAATGACATCTCATCATTGGTCATTGACCAAGGGGTTTCCCATATTTTTGACGACTGACCTTTATTCACATTTTGGGATCTGTGTTGTAATTTGGATTCCATTTTTATTATTGGTGGAATCCCTCACCTCTGTCAATTAATTTCATTCTTAGTTTTTGCTCAAATGGTCTCTTTTGTTTACTATTTACACTGGGTGCATGAGAGAGATGTACTCTGTTAGTCCTGAAGTTTGTACTAGACTACAAGGATACATAGTTTAGGCACCTCAGGGTTTAATATTTGGGTTTTAATGTTGGTTAAATAAGGGATCAAGGGAATATTGGCAAGAAGGAGAGAGTATAAGACAACTGAAAACATCAGGATCTAGAAATAAAGAGAGCTGACAAGAGTGATGGAATAAATATATAAATATTACTTGGGTTTAAAACTTAATAATAACATATGGAAGAAACCGTTCAATCATATATGCAATTAAAATACCATATTTAGAACACATTCTAAACACACACTCATGAATATTCAATAAAAATATGAGCATTCATAATGAAAACATCAATACAAAGGATTTCACAACAATGATAGTTCAAGCAAAACTGCAAAATATTCAAGTTAAAAATATAGCTAAAAACCTGGCTCTCTATATATCAAATCTCATCATTATTTACATGTCTTCAAAATCAATAGAGTATATGTCTCAAACTCGCAGAATATGACCTATCGACCTTCATATCACTAACTCCCCTCACATATTACATTCTATCATTTATAATGAACTGAAGCTTCTAAAACAGTTCTCAGATCCAAAAACTTAGGATCATATATTGCAATATAGTTACAAATTAAAATTTAGTATTTAAAACTACATGCTTCTATTCGATATATACTTTTAACTCATCTAGATTGATCATGTGGGTGATTTCCAGTTGTGGTGTTAATGTTAACTTCATCAAAATGAGCTAGGAATTAAGGATATGCTACAGTAATTTAAATCCTTTGATGTGGAGTGGTTACCCAAAACAATTTGGAAACAGATGCATTTCCTTATCGATATGTTCAAACACGTGGAGCCTTTCAAAACTGGGTGTTAACTAATCAAACACGACGAGATGCTTCTGCTAGAACAACGAATCCATCCAAATCTTGGGATTTCTTTTGCAAATGAGAACACTCTTTTTCTATTCTCAAAGTCTCTTTAGAAGTTATATATTTTTCTTTGAGATTTCTTCATTTTTTTGCTGAGTCACTTTCCTCTTGTTAGCCGCTTGCGCCAATTTGGTCAATTTTTCATAATATGCGTTTAAATTCTATAGATATTTCCTTAACATCTGGTTCACTTGCATAATTATTTTATTGGATTCATTCAAATGTTTATTTGTGCTTTGTACTGTTGAAGTTCTTTTCTGAGGTTTTCAATATCCAACTCATCTCCAGAATGAGTCTCATCAACAAGAACATCCATAGAATGTTCTATTTCAGTTGCAATTTCTTGTATTTTGGAAGACTCAACCTGTTCATGTATATTCATGAATTCCTCTCTATCACTAAATTCCACAGGTTCTTGCACTACATCCTCTGAATATTCCATCCCAACATTATTTTTAATCACATGATTTCCCTCTAAAAGATCGTGGAATTCTTTAAGGCCCTTTTCAATGTTCTCTAAAACCCTAGTCAACATTTCCTCCACCCTCTTATATTTGCTATCCTATTCATATGAGGAATATTCAATACCAATTACAACATCCTTTTTCAGCTTAGGGTTTAGAATTTCTTCAATATTAAATCTTGGTTTGTTTGTGGCTCGATTTTTGGGCCTCCATTTACTGGTTTCATTCATGACACAACTATAAAAATTTTGAAGATAAGAAGAAAAATATTCAGGTATACACCGATTTAATTTATTCAGGATATGATCCTCCTTAATAGCTTTGATTACTTTAACATAGTTGATAACTTTCTTTTCTTTCCTAGTGATCTAAATATTATCTTCAACAATTGAAACCCATTGATTATGGGAAACTTTCAATGACTTGTCCTCTGAGTGTGTTCTTTCTTTATCACCTCCAATTGGAATTTGTAAATTCAGTTCTTCCACTATAGGTTTAGAATTAGAATTATGTTCTTCGTTATGATTAGAAACTTCTTCCTGTACATCTTTTCCACCTTGATTATCATTAAGAGGTTGTTTAGATATTCTCCTTGAATTTTTTGGTTTTTTCCTTTGGTTATCAACTATATCACCTTTTCCCTTATTAGCCATGGTTTCTTCAAGCTTAAATCCCGACCAAAATAGGAAATGGTACCAAGACCTATCACGTTTCTTCAATTCTCCAAGCACAAGTAATTTCACCAAACCACAATGAAATACACTGCGACTACTATGCTCAGGATGATTTTGAAACCTAGTATCCATTTTAGTCAGACTCTTTAGCATATAATAGGGAAAATTTATTTTTTTAATCCGTTCTATATTAAATAGAAATATTAAATGACACATGAAAATAGTGGAAAACCTCCCTTCACAAGTAACATAACGATTTATAACACTCAGGATGTCCCACCATTCTTCTTTTAGGAAACTCCTGTGAATTCCCTTGCTGCAATCGGTATTTTTGTGCCGAGGAAGGAGGAACTGATTGTAATATGTATTCGTAGGTTTCTGTTTGAACCATTTTTCATCCTCTACAGCTACAACAATCACAATTGAGATTGAATCCTCAGATACTTGAAACTGGAACCCCCCAAAATCGACTGTTTAACTTTTAAAATTCATGGAAAAATACTTTGTGACTTCAATGTTATATCCCTAGATTCTCTCACATAATGAATGCAATCAATCTTCCTTTAATCTCTATGGACAATGTAGGAACGTTTTGAACCACTATGTATTCTCTAGCTCAAACTTGAGTAGTTTGCCACTTGGACCACTTTCCCTCTTCATCTCTGTGAAAATGTACTGAGAAGGCTGAACAAGGTGATGCAAATTTAAGCCACATTCAATAGGGAACTATTTTCCTGGTAAGAAAATCAACCACATAATGATGCATGTATATCAGACGCTACCCACGATCTCACAACCAGTTACGAGTTAGCATTGGATAGAGTCATTATAAATTGAAATGGACTGAACTGATATTTTATAATAAATGGTTAATACATGTTAAATGGAATGGTTTTTAATAATAAACCATTTCTTGAGGCTTTCTAATGCAATCATTATTTCAAGATCGATGTAATTGAACTCTTTCATATCACCCTTTTTTCGGCAACGCACATATGAAGGACCTTGATTTACACTGTCAGGAATTCTAAATTTTTGAACCTTCCTTTTTAACATTTGAAATCTATCCTTTAGGCTTATTTAAGTCTTGTAGGGTTACTTTGAAGCGTTAGATAGCTCAAACAAGATTTTCAAACAAATAAGATACAGACTAGACCATCTATAAAACCAAAATATAATGCAACTTAAAACAATAATCACTCTAAAATTGAGAAGTTGACTCACTCCTAATAAATTCAAAAGGTAACTTGACTGAAAAGGAAAAATATAAGAAAAATATTTGGGATGAAAAATATAGGACTAACATATGGCTCCATCTAGGGGTGGTATTCTCCTTGAGAGATACCAAGAACAGTTGACCAAGTGCCTCCCAAAACCAAACTTGTTCCTTTTAAAACCATTGGGATGGAGTCTTATTCAAAAAAACTAAAAACTCATCGATATTTACAATCCAATTAGGTCTCCCACAACCTTATTAAATATATAAATGTTTGAGAAATCATTGATTGAATGGGCTTGCAATTTCTTCACCTTCCAAATTTTGTAACACAAATGTATTTTTTCCCAAAACCTTTTCAATCTTAAAGGGACCAAACCACAAGCTATCAAACTTTCCATGTTTAGGTTTTTCATCTCTTTGTGCATCCCACATAAGAACCATGTAACCAGGGAGAAAACTGTCTTCTTTGGTATTTTTATCAAACATCGCCTTGGCTTTATCTTTGTGTGCTTGATATTTTTCTGCCAACAACTCCCTTTCTTGTTGCACTTCAATCAACTGATAAATCCTTCTCTGAAATTCATTAAAATCATCCATATTATCATGAATAAATTGCATTACTGGTAAACCCAATTGAACTGGAAAGACAATATCGGTACCATAAACCAATTGAAAAGGAGATGTACCTATTGCTTTCTTATTTGTTACCCGATTTTCCAAAAGAGCATATTTCAAATTGGCATCCCACACTCTCTTGTTTTGAAACAACAACTTCTTAATGTTATTGAAAAATATTTTATTGGTTGAATCTACTAACCCATTACCCTGTGGGTAATAAGGGGTGGAATGCTTAAGCATTATAATATGTATTTCACAGAAGTGAACCATAGCACCAAATTGTAAGGATGAAAAATTATCAGTTACAAGTTTTAGAGGACAACCAAACCTACTTAAAATATTTTCCTTTAATAAATTAATAATCACTTTGTGAGTTGCTTTCCTAGTAGGAATTGATTTTACCCATTTAGTGAAGAAATCAGTAGCTGTTAAAATCCACTTATGCTTCCCACTTGATGGAGGATTAATTTCACCTATGAAATCTAATCCCCACTGTTGGAAGGGTGCATCTACTGCAATTGGTTTTAAGGTTAAAGAAATAATTTTCTTCTACCTGCAAATGTCTGGAATTCAACACAAGCTCTTACTTTAGCATAGACATCAAAGAATAATGAAGGCCAGTAATAGCATTCCCTCAAAATTTTGAAGGCTATGGATTTCCAATAACAATGTCCTCCATAAGCACTTCCATGCAAATCTATTGTTACCATATCAACTTCATCTTCATTCACAAATATAAGAAGCATTCCCGCATGATCCTTCAAAAACAAGGTATGTTCAACTATAAATTATTTCATAGCTTTCAACTTTAATGATCGACATTTTATCTTATCCAAATCTGATGGGGACTCCAAATACAAAAGAAAGTAAACTATATATCCATACTAATATGAAGTAGCTTACCTATTATAAACATGTTCCTTATCCTTCTTTGTCTACAATTCAGACTGTGCTGATTGATTCAAGATACAATTCAATCCTAAGGCCTCACAATTAGAATATGCTAGGAGTTTGGCAAGTCCTTGTCCTTTAACCAATTTGGTAGGTCTCATTTCTAGATCATAATCCATGATTGTTTCTATCCAACACCCCCTTTTTCCTTCACTGTTAGGATATACAACAAATTCCTTGACCACAACATTAGGCACATATGCTATTATCTTAGAGTGGAGAAGGTAAATTCTAAAGAATTTAAGTGCTTTAACTAAAGCATAGACTTGTTTATCAATTATATTATACTTAAGTTCAAAATCTCTAAGAGTTTTACTGAGGAATGAAATGGGATGCTCCAAATCATTCGAATTATTTTGTAACAACACCACAACCAGAGTGTCTTTAGATGCAAAAGAAAAGGTCAAGAACTCTTTAGAGAAATATGGACTTACCAGCCCTAGAGCTTCAATAAGGGCTTTCTTTAATCTTTGAAATGATGATCTGGCTTCATCTGTCCATCTTAATTCTTGATCTTTCTTAAGCATCCATGTAATTTGATTAAATATGCACAGTAGGATTTAACATCATCTAATTATTAGAAAACAACGTTTATAAAGGTACAAGACCCGTTGGGATGAAATTTCCTTTAAGTTCTATAATATCATGGTTGATAATTGAATTTCGAAAACAAGGAGCACTTCCAATTACTTCAGTATCTTCATCATGATCAATCTGTGATGTAGAAAACTCACCAGCTAATTCCATTTTTTTAAAAATTTCTTCATCGTCATGAAATACTCGCCAATTCTTAACATTATCCGAAACTGATGGTTGATATCTGATCTCAACTGTATATCTAAGTTGAGGTTGTTTGGGAACCTTAAAATTAATGGATCCTTGTGCCAAAGAGTCAGTTGTTTGATTATAATCTCTTGAAATAAAGGAAATACTGATTGCTGAAAATAAATTATCAATAAGATCCCAAAATTCATTTATATAAACCTTTAATAATTTCTATTTTACCCAATACACATTTCGTACCTGATGAACAACTAGCCATGAGTCACAAAAAACAACTAACTATTGGATGTTTAAATTTTTTGCATCCCTTAAACCAAGTATGAATGCTTCATATTCAACTGTATTATTCATTGTTTGAAACTCCAATTTATACATTAAAGTAATTACCTCATCAAATAGAGAAATCAAAACAAATCCTGCCCTTGCTCCTTCTTTAGAGGAAGAGCCATCAAAATACATACGCCATAGTGTATCCTGCACTTCAGTACATTGCTGAACTGGAAATTCTTTCTCCACTTGAACAAAACCTGTAATGTCATCATTCAAATGTAGCACACAAGATTTAATATTTTCTTAAAAATCATAAATAGGGTGATTAGTTGGATTTTCATGGTCACCGACAAGATAAGAAAGCTGCACTTCCCTATACAATTTTTGTTACACCTAAATATTACCATCATGAGACTCAGTGTAAACATCCCTAAAGTTTCCTTGACTAAGTCATTAACCTGGAAGAGATGCAAACCCATTTATACTAGGTTTAGAGAGGTCATCGCAGGTTGTGCTCATGCAACCTGCGATGCCACAGGTTGTCCTCTTGCAGCCTGCGACGATGTCAGTTAATGGACTAAAATAGATTCTTTGAGCCCATTCTCGAATCTATATGACATGGGTCCCTATCCTTGATCATTTGGGAGAGCTGGCATTCGGTTCCTAACCTCTTGGAAAGATCCCCTATCTCTCTCCTACCATATCTCAACCTACCCTATCCACTTAGTCCTATATAAGTGAAGCTCACTCCCATACCAAAGGAAGGAAGTCTATAATGTCTACATGCTAGTGAAATTACCTTGGGAGAGATCTCTACTCATCTATTGGGAGACTCACACTTCCTTGGGAGGCTTTGGCATTGGCTTGATCAGAGGAAAATTGCTATGTCAAGTCATTGGTTGTAATCTTTTCATCCTGTATACTTCCCTTTCAATACAGTAATATAAGTGCTTTCCACCAAAATCTCATTGTGTTAATGATATCTTGTGTAGTTCACCTGCTTGACTGCTTACTTAGATCTATTATTGTGTAGATGTGTTTTACTTGTTTTCTAGTCTTGTTATCTTGATAGGTTTTGCAGTTGAGATCTGAAGATAGTCAAGCTTGGAGCAACATTCTAGGAGAAAAGGATCAACGATCTATAAGGTAAATGCATCTAGTTCCTTGATCTCTAATTAGATTTAGGAGAGTGATTTATATTCTGTTCTATTTGTTCTAGACTCACGTTGAGCTAAGGAGATCAGGCCTCGAGTCCGCTCTTGGTATATTGTCTGTCAAACAATCTTCTCTTCTCTCCTCCAAACACTTGGATGTTTGCACAAGAAAGATCCATTTGCAAGGTGCCTCCTAGTTTTTTAGTCCAATACCCTTACAACAACATGCCAAATTTTGGGGGAATACCAGCCACTACAATATCCATTAATATAATTTTCATGGGAAGCTATGTAATATTGACAACTAAATATTTTATGACTCCTAAACATTTGATTGCCTTAGAATCAAAGGAATATAAATCATGATATGGCTTGGTAATGTTTATTCCTAATGCTTCCACGATTAATTTAGGAATTAGGTTGTGGGAAGCACCATAATCTAATAGGAAGTTATGCAACATTTTATCATGGACGATTAGGGTGATAAAGAAACATGGAGGAAAATCTTATTTCCCTTCTGTCTTGGGACCAAAGATGATGGTAGGATGTTCATCTTGCAGGTTAACAATATCTATGGAGACTAGATTAGTCTGAAACTACAAAAGCTTAAAAGTTAGTTCCCTATAAGACTGGTTCTTCATAAGTTCAGTTAATGGGACATGTATCTTGATTTTACTAATTTAACTCTCAAAATTAAATACATAGGAAAAAGTTTCTACTTGTTCAAATTCTGTAGGTTTATCTTTATTGATGTGTTGATTTTTCCTCTTTTCAGGGCTATTCACCGACACTTATTTAGCAGGATAAATCACCTTCTTACGTTGATTATGTGGAACTTGCTTGAGTCCAGACCTTAAATCATAATTTATTTGAGTAGTAGTATGAAAAATATCAACTGAATATTGTGAATCTATAAAATTGTGTTCTAATCAAACTAAGTTAAATAAACAATAGAACACTCACCTTCAATATGGTTCATTTCTTGATCTTGATCATCTATTTCAATTTCATCTATTTCTTCAGTTTCATTAACCATATTATTTTGAAATGGAGGTTGCACTCTCTGATAATCATTATTTATCCTTTCCCTAGGAAAAAACCTTGGATTGAAAGGTCTCCTAAACTGGCTTTAATTTAAATTATCAGGTTCCTGAACATGCCTATTGTGAGATTTATTCTCCATTTCCAACCTAGCAAGATTTGAGGAAATATTTTTTAGTACTTTATTCATTTCATCAAATTTTTTATATGATATATTTGAACTTGAAGTGGAGGGTCCTACTTCTTTCTTTTTCTTCTTTTTCTTCTTTTCTCCTTCTTGGTATTGAGGTTTGGTCCTAAGTTTATCTGCTGCCATAAGATTAGACTTGACCTCGAAGGATGCTTCTTGCATGTTTGCTAGGGTTGTTTCCCTTCTCTCTCTCAACTATAAAGAAAAATATGCATCAAAAGCATTAGAAAAGTGATCTTTGCTGAAGTCTCCTTGGGATTAATCTCAACTGGAATCTTACCATACATATTGTTAAAAATCTTGGTAAAATTTGTAACTGAATCATCATGATTTCTTTTAAGTGACCCAAACTATGCTATGTAATAAAGATAATATTTAGTTTCTCCCCATTGTTTCATTAAATATTCTTCTAAACAATCAATTCCATTGATGGAGTTAGGTGGTAACTCTCTGAACCACTTCCTAACCTCACCATCCAAACTCCGCACAAAGAGACACATCCAAACATCCTCATTCTCTATGTTTTGATTATCAACGTAGCTATAGTAAGCATTTAGATGTTCTTTAGTTGTTACTTCACCATGTCCATTAAATCTAGGAAGATACTTGAGATAGTCACCACCAGGCAAAGCATTCAAAGGCTATGGTACAACCAAAGGGTCATATCTCGAAGCTACACTAGCATCCATCATGTTGGGTGCAGCTCCTCTTCCTAATCCTACCATGGATGATGAAGATTGAGTTAGGGGTTGTTGTCCCATAACCAACAACTAGTGGTGGAGTGCAAATGCTGACATCTGTCCCATGCCTTCTAACAACTTCAATTCCTCATAGTGGGTCAGTGAACACTCATTTAATAGTTCCCTTGGGTGTTTGTCTCCTGTTTTAATTTGTTAAATAATAAAAATATGTTTATTACAATCATCCTTGACCAGATTTGGTCATAATTACAAAACTTTGTAATTATAATTTAACACAATGTTTTTGCAAATAAAATAAATAGTCTCAAAATTTGGGTATGTGACAAAGGGCGATATGAATGTATAACTTTCAACCTGAAATTAAGTTCATCCCTTCAAATTTGATCCCTAACAGTGCCACTAGTTTTCATGTTTTTTGAAAGGATTTTTTTTTTTAAGCAAAAAAAGATTACATCCGTCTTCTTTTCACATTGCACTTTTGAGACAAAAACTATCATATAGAGAAATTACCATGTCTACTTTCAACCTTGGAGACTAAACAGAAAGCCTTACTGTTTGACATCAAAACGGTCAGCACAGAAAAGACCCAGCCAGGTTGATAGACATACTTGGACATATTAGGCAAATTTTGGACTAAGAAAGTGTGAATATAGACTTTGAAAGTGTCAATATCAACCTTTTTAAAGTGCAAAAACAGGTTCTGAAAGTGGCAATTATGGTAAGTTTGAAAAGTGTGTTTTTCTACTCAAATAGTGTGTTTTTTGACTAATTATGAACCTTAAAATTGCAGTTTTTGTTATAAAACTATGAATTTCAATTCAGAAAGTGTGAATTTCAAATAAAAAAATGTTAATTTTGATTTGAAAAGTGTGAATTTCAAATAAAAAATGCAAATTTTGATTTGAAAAGTGTGAATTTCAAATGAAAAAATGAAAATTTTCATTTGAAAAGTGTGAATTTAAAATCAAAAAATGCTATTTCTGATTTAAAAAGTGTGAATTTCAAATAAATAAATAAACAATTATTTGAAAATTGCAATTTGCATTTGTAAATGTTCAAAATGTTAAGGTAAAACATTATAAAAATGGTTTGTCTCGACTTCCGTTTTTCAACAAGAAGGATCGGCCGCCTCTTCTTTTCGTAGTTAATTGTGAAAACATTTATACAATAATTCAGCTATATCCATAATGAAGAACACAAGAAGGATCGACTGACCATTCTTGCAGTGTCGAACTATTATGAAAATAGTATTAGGAATAAGAAGGGTCGATCGACCTTTTTTGTATTGTCGAACTATTATGAAAATAATTTTGGGAATAAGATGGGTCGGCCGACCCTTCAATTACGAGGGAATTGTAAAAATAGAACACCTTGTAAGTTATAACATATAAAATGCTTTCTGCCGACTTTTGTTGTCCATCCTTGTTTTCGATAAGAAGGATGGGCCGTCCCTTCTTTTTGTAGTTAATTGTGAAAACCTTTATCCAAAATTTTAGCTATATCCATAATGGAGAACACAAGAAGGATCAACCGACCCTTCTTGCAGTGTCGAACTATTATGAAAAGAATATTGGGAATAAGAAGGGTCGGCTGACCTTTCATCTATGAGGGAATTGTAAAAATAAAACACCTTAGATAAAGAGCGGCCGCTCTTTCTTTGAGAATATTTCTACTTGCTAGCAAAGTCTTTGAAGCAAAACTTCTATAAATTTTGCGACACGTGGAACACTTATATTGTGACACGTGGCATATTTGATTTTTAAAATTAGTTTAAAGATTGTTTAAACGAATATTAAGGATATTAATGGTACCATTTAAAGTTTGGGGACTATTTTAAGTTCATGCATTTTCTGAACCCACAACGTGGATGTTATATAAACGGGGGTCCAAATGAGATTCAAGTATAGCTTGCAGTTTGTTGAGAAATGAGAAGTAGTTGGAGATGAAGATGGTGTAAGGAATTTATGGTTGGGTTTCTAGGTAGAAGTTCCTTAATGAAGTTGGAGTGTATTAGTTTTAAACTTCGTTAAGGAAATTCTACTCAGCAACTCAACCATAAATTCCTTACACCATCTTCATCTCCAACTACTTCTCTTTTCTCCACAAACCGCAAGATATACTTCTCATTTCTACCGAGCCGGGAGGAGAGCTCAAATCAAAATTTCCATGTTAGATTTCATAATCAATACATGAATGACTTATAGTAAAATAAAAAAGAAGAACTAGCAAGATTATTACGGAACAACTTGTGGGTTATACAAAAAACCTATTTCCAACGGCGTGGCCAAGACCAAAAAATAGTCTAACTGAGATCATACAAAAACGCATTAGATATCTATTACAAAAAATGAGATGCCGACATACGAGGTTATTATATGGTATACTTGATTCACATAAACAATTTTGTTTCTTAAAAACAATCATGGGAAGTAATTGCACAATTTAATATATGGTATACTTGATTCACATAGGCTGAAACTTACGACAAATATTATTCAGCTTGTTGGGCCATTTAATTTGTTGGCAGCAGGCATGTTGGCCGTTGGATTTTCAAGGAATCGATTGGAGTGATAAGTGTACAATTACTCCAGCAAAATCTGTAGTCGTTATAGATGATATCTGTGACCACCATGATCCCGCCATACTGGGATAATTATCATTCCCCATCCAAACACTTTGTTGGTGACAAGACATAAACATAATGTGGACTGAATCATGATGAGATTATTCACACGAGTGATACAATCCATCATTTACGACGAATATTATTCAGCCTGCTATAGGACATTTAATTCGCTGGCAGATGGCATGTTGGCCGTTGGATTTTCAAGGAATCGATTGGAGTGATATGTGTATGATTACTCCAGCAAAATTTGTAGTTTCTACAGATGATATCTATTACCACCATGATCCCGTCATTCTATGATAATTACCATTTCCCATTTGTCCCACACTCCCATGCCATTCAATCCATCAACACAGTGCTCACTCACTATAAATAAGCTAACCATGCCCCATATCACATCAAACTGATATGGGGACATAGGGAGATTAGCCCTGTCGAAGTCCTAATATATATGGGGACATAGAGAGATTAGCATTGTCGAAGTCTCAATATATGGATTTGTCATTATGTTCCTGGGTATGCAACGAAGAGGGGAGATTAGCAATCTTGGAAGATTTCTTCTCTAAGACAACATGCATTGTTGCGGTAGTCAACATGCGCTTGCGGCAGTCGTCGAATGTTGTTTTAGTACCATACCATGTTGACAGCTTCTTCTTCTTGCATGGACACCTTTCCAGACATGATGACCCTTTTCCCACCAAGGGAGTATCTACCAAGTCATAGTCATCATGTATATGCCTCCATATCATGTTGTCAGCTTCTTCTTCCTGCATGGACACCTTTCTAGACATGAAGACCCATTTCCCACCATTTTCTATTGCACTAGTCTCATAATGATGGAACTGGCCAACTACACTCTCTCACTTCTTCCCACCCATTTTAAAGGCTTCAACCATCTCATTACTTGTGTCTTCCACATGATAACTTTGATATATGGGAAGAAGTACGCTGGAAGGGAGGCCTTAATGCATCCTCCATCATCCAACACGAGGAACACTCAAAAGGTATGAGCTAATGTGGAGTAGGACAAGTAACAAGATGAAACAAACTGATACCAGGATAGCTGACACATGAATTCAAGGTAAACTACAAAATGGCCGACACAAGCTGTATCCTTAAACAGTGAGCATGACACAAAGTGACTTAGGTAGTTTGCAACATGAAGGGGAAGTTATAAAAGCCTACAATGTAGGAGACATTAACAGACCCTCCATATGGTTGGAAGAATAACCAAATGGGGGAGTAAAAAATTGAGAGATCAGGTTCACCATAAGGTCAAAAACTAAAAAACCAACTGACATGAAAGACTCAAGTAGGTTCTATGTTCAAGGACATGACTGACTTAACTACCTTTGAAACTGAAAAAGATGTGATATACCCTTCTCATCCCTTATTCTTTTTGGTAAAACAATGTCCTTCTTGTTGTTTTAATGAGTCCAAGAAAGAAAACTCAATAACTCCAACCATGTAAAAGTTTAACAAGCTCGTGGGAGGAAGACTGAGGACCTTCTTCATTGTTTACAGAGTTCTAAGAAGAGATAGAAGAATACTTTATAATACTGATCTCTGGATTTTAATATCGAGTCGAGATCTGTTCTTGCTCGCTAGTGTTTTCAACTTTAAGGGGTCTGAAAAACTTAAACAATAACTCTATACACCTACCCATGGATTTTAATATCGAGCCCGGGTTGGTATATGCTCGTCGGTGTTTTCTTGTTTGTAGAGACTGAAAAACTTAAATAATCCTCTATACACCCTCTCATGTACTTCACATCAAGCCGAGTAGGCAAGTGCTTGCTTGCTATTTTCATGTTTCGAGAGCTTGAAAACCCTAAAGAAGGCTCCAAAATTCATTTTTTGTATAGTTAGTCTCCTCCCCCGAAAAATTCTAAAACGATGAGATAAGAACCCTTCTAGCCACGTATGACTAGAGTATTCCTTTTTTGTAAGTAATCCGCAAAAGTCTGAAAAAGGGTTAAACTTATACTTAAGAGGATGTCGCTTCAAATCCTTTAACGAGTCTGAAAAGACAACTATACTCGGAAATCTTGTCGTATTTAAAGAGTCTAACAAGAGCATGAAAGAACTCTATAAAGATATTTTTTTAAAGTTTTAACAAGCCCAAAAAAGTAAATGCGTGACCTCCTTACTGTTTTTAACGATCTCAAAGGAGAGATGGAAGAATGCTCGTAGCCTCCTTACTGTTTTTAACGAGCTCAAAGTGAAGGTGGAAGAATGCTCGTAACCTCCTTACTGTTTTTAACGAGCTCGAAGTGAAGGTGGAAGAATGCTCATTGCCCCCTTATTATTTTTAACGAGCTCGAAGTGAAGGTGGAAGAATGCTCATCAGTGGATCAATGTCCAAATGAATGGCATAACACATTATAGACTCTAGGAAAACTTCATCAGATGGAAGTAAATCATCCCAAATAGAATGCATGTCTAAACATTCAGATGGAGTCATCACCTGGTCAATTGCCGGGACCAAGTCCTGGGAAGGTAAGCATGAATTTAGAGGCTTCTTCTCAGTAGCAATTGGACTCAAGGAACAATATGCCACATAATTTGATTGTGACATGGTAATTCCTACCGACGGGGGACATACTTGGTCTATAGTTGGGTAATAAGAGGGATCAACAAATGTAAGCTGATCGATAGTGACAATGCTTTCGTTGTGAGGAAAATGCATCATGCGAAAGAGCATAGACACCACAGCCTGCATAGAATATACCTAATCATGCCCTAATATCATATCAAAGCCCATAGGATCCTTTAAAAGCATAAAATCAACTAAGACTATTTTTCCACCCAAAGTAACGTGTACTTCAGGGAGGAATCCCAACGGTTCACTAAGTCTTTTATCGAAATTCAATGGCCAATTAATAGCTGGAACAAGATTAGGAAAACCTAAATCTCTCCAAGCATAAGGGGATAAGATACTAACAGAGGCTCCTTCATATACAATACATCGATGAGCCGCATGGTTTCCGATATCAACCTTTATCTGAAAAGGTGTAGCAAAAGGAAGGCAAGGCCCAGTTAGACTATTCCAATCAAAGTAAATGATCCCAGAGCTTGGTAGGGGTTAACGCGGCACCGATGAACTGCCCCCCATTTCAGAAACCTCTGAACTAGTAATGCAAAAGACTTTAGGGATAGGTGCATCAGTCTCTAAAGGACTAATGGGATCGGTCAAAGATTGCATCGATTCAATCACTTCACTCTTTGAAGGAAGAGTGGGGTTGACCAAAGATTGCATTGGTTCTACCACTTCATCAACCAAAGTTTGATCAGGCTGTTGGGAATCTATAGGCAATTCAGGAGCATAGGATCCTTTAGACATGGACGACACTCTCCACACTTCTGTAATAGTATGGCACGGGTGAGTAAGGTTATCTCCCTTATAGATTTTACAAGGGAACTTTGTCTTGCATCATATAATATTAGACTCCTTTACAACAACAGTACTCTCAATGTGTTTAGCATTGGCTGATAGTGTGCCCCCAGCAGAAGACCCTTGAACTAAGGACCACACTCTTTGCACTTCTGGAAGTACAGGGCACAAATAGGTCAAGTGGTCTCCCTCACAAAACTTATAAGGGAACTTAAGCTTCTGTTTATTAGGTTTGTCGACAATGTCAACTTTCTTAGCATGACTTGCAGTGGCTGATTCAGTGTTTCTAGTATGACTCACAGTAACTGGTGATTTGTCATTAATATGACCAGCAGTGATCAATAACGTGTCTTCAACATGAGCAACAGTGTTTGAAAACATGATTTTAGTATGATTTGCAATGACTTAAGGTTTACTCCCAGCATGACCATCAAAGGCTGGGTAGGTTCCCCCAGCATGACTTCCAGAGGCTAGGTGTCTACCCCTAGCATGACCATTAGAGGTCGGGTAGGTGCCCCCAGCATGACTTCCAGAGGCTAGGTGGCTGCCCCCAGCATGAATTCTAGAGGCTGGGTGGGTGGGTTCAGTATGATTTACAGTGACTGAGTGAATTCTCCTGACATGACCTCCAGAGGTTGAGTAGGTGCCCCCAGCATGACATCTAGAGTCTGGCTGCATAGGTTCAGTATGATTTACAGTGACTGAAAGTTTTCCCCAAACATGATTTCCATATTTTGGGTGGGTGACCCCAGCATGACTTATAGAGGCTGGGTGGGTTCCCCCAGCATGACTTCCAGAGGCTGGGTGACTTCCCCCTTACTTTGGCATCTTCTTCCTATTCTTCCTCCGTCTATTCCTTTTAGACTGTTGGTTACTAGTATTACTACTTTCACCACATGAGGTAGAATGAGGAGGAGACGATGTTACTGGTGAAGCAGGCATAGGGTTTTGATCCTCTTAATGTGAGGTGCTTACTTGAGAAGAATCAGGATCATGCAAGGTGTTCAGAGTGGAAAACAACCAAATTGGTAGGCCTATAGTTAATCCCGGAAGATTCAAGGTATCCATTAAGGGACTACCAATGTTCCCAATGAATGGAAAAGCACAAGGAGCCCCTTGAACAGGGGTGCCTTTATTGGTGCTCACTGTGATGATATCCATGGTTTTAGACTCAAGAGGACAGAAATATCTAAGGGAAACTAAACACAAGCAACACAAAGAGCACACCACTAAAAGGGGCCTAGGTAATCCAAACTAGGAAAACAAATACCTTAAGGAGGGAAGTCTGGGATGATTAGGGCCCAGAACTAACCAACGAATGATGAAGAACAGTTACCCGGGGTTCACATACAGGTCCTTTGGGTGCAAGCGTTTGAATCACCAAACCACCTTCCCAAATTTTTGTAGAGGGTTTCCTCCCACGTCTGTTCTAGGTACAACAGAAATAGCCTTTTGTTGTCACCTGTGTAGAGCCCTAGAGTCTGGATACTAAGGTTACCACCAATATGAAATAACCTGGGGGGACAGTCGTCAACCTAGTAGAAATGCATGGGCAGGGTAGAAAAGCCCGAAATCCACAAGCACTTTAAAAAGCACTAGTGGACCCCCGTACACGAGTCAACTCTTGTTTATGGTTGATGGGAAAGTGAGGGGGTATCCTCAACAATTCCAATCGCCCATGGCATCGTGCTTAACTTTGGTTTTAGTAGAGCATCCCAAGAAAACTTGATAGAGGTGGATTTACCTAATAGATAGTCGTACTACAATTGCTGAGTAATGAAGCCGATTTTGGGTGGTTTAAGGTGATTTAAACCCGAAACCCTAGCCTAAGCTAGTTGATGATGTGTATACCTAAAAAGAAAAATGTTGCTGGTTAATTTTATTAATATTTCTTTTTAAGGGCTACTTTTTACTCAATAAGGGAAGTGTGGTGTGTGGAATGGTTTCAACAGAAAATTAAAGTGCATGTAAAGTAATACTTTCAAATTCACAAAAGACTCTTTTCTTTTCGTTTATATTCTTTCAAAAACTGAAACTAGGGAATCCTAAATCAAATTCTTTTTGTATTTTCTTTTCAATTTCAAAGCAAAGCAAACTATGTTACTTTAAAACAATGATAAATCCTACTACTAAGCTACCGAATCCTCTTTTTTATTTTCTGATAATTGCACAGAAGAAAAAGAACTTGGAAATGAGCAAGTAAAACCTAACATAAAGTGTGAGTAATACAAACAACCTAATGGCTCAAACAAACAAATCAAAGACTTCAGAAAGACTCAACCTACCAAGTTGTTTCAAAAAATAAAAAACTTTAGGCTTGGAAACAAAGTGTAAAAGAAACAAGGAAAAGAGATGCTTGTAACGGAAACGCAAACCTAAAAGGCTGCTCCTAAGCACCAAAACCCTAAGAAAACACTAATCCAAGCAAAAGAGTAGGTAAGCGAACCAAAAAGTCACCCTACTAACACACGGAATCAAAAGAAAAGCTAAACTAGAAAGCATTAACTCGCTTGGATTGAACTGAAAAGACAATCATAAAGTATCTAAACCAAGCAACCTTTCGAAAACACCCCAAGGACTCAAACTTGGGGTCAAACCCTAATGAAAACGATCAGACACAATGAAAGTGTGATATTGTTGTCACAAATGACAAACGTTAAGAATCCAGGTCTGTATGACTGCAACAAGCAACTAGGGAAAAAGTTTGCAACTATGTCTAAAAGAGAGTAGTGCACAAACTTCAAAAGGGCTAGAAAGAAGTGAATACACTTTAAACAAGTACTCAAGTAAGCAAAGACAAACTAAAGGACTTCAGAGAGGTAAAAAAGACTCAAAAGAGACATAGAAGTCTCAGGGGTTGGTCATGGAAGCAAAGAAAAAGGATGGAAGTGAAACCAAACCACTGGAAATCAAACCCTAACAGAAAACTAGAAGCTATAGGAAAATGCACTAATGTGTAGTGCAGAAACCAGTGCACACTAGGAAAGATGTGCTACTGTTCAGTGTACAAACCAGCGCTCATCAGGTAAAATGCACTATTGTAATTAGGGTAAACCAGCGCACATGTCTTAGAAGGACACAAAAAAGTCTTTGCTACAGTAACTGAGATGAATCAAGCAATAAAGAACAGGTAACAATGACCTGTAAGAGCTCTCATATAATCAAAAAGACTGAAATGAACTGGAAGAAATATTAACTAGCTCTCCTAGAGCAGAAAAACTACCGATTAGTCCCCAGTGGAGTCGCCAGTCTATTATGCATGATTATTACCTTATAGTGAGGAGAATACACTACCAAATTGGGCAGGGTGATAGTTAAACACATTCATTGCATTGCATTTAGTTCCTGCAAATGAAAGAGATCAAGATATCAAAAGATGTACCTTTTATCGACGGCTGGTCCTAGCTTTCGCTTTGTCTTCCGCTTGATATTCCGCTATGGTGATCCTCCAACACAAAGGAAAAATTCCTTAGCATATATTGACTACAATAGTTATGATGAATATTGAAAGCAATCAAACATCAACTAAAATAAGATATTAAACCAAATGAACATACAATCCAATAGACATTTGATTTGGGATAGGAAGGGTATTTTCACCCTTTTATTGTCAAAGAAACATGAATCAGTACAAATATACCTGATCGATCAATATGCTTCTGCAACCGAGTCCTGGGCTCCTAGTCTTCACAATGACTCGGGAATTCCTCCAGCGTAACAACACTTAAAGCATTCTTTCTAGGTCCCTCTCTCATGGATCCTCCTTGTATTTATGGGGCAAGGTAGGCAGTTGGAATTGAGAGGTGGTTGAATTGGGAGGTTGGGGACATTGCAGAACCAACTTCAACTAATCCCAATTCGTAATATTAATATATTTTTTGACTTCATCTTAAGATGTGTGCAGGTTTCATACAACCAGAGTAGCACACAGTGTGAAACTCTTGTACTTTGCAACAAGCGTTTGCAACATTTTTCAAGGTGTGTGTTGGTTGTCCTCGAGCAAAGCAACGCATTTTTTTAGGTGTGTGCTGGCTTACTATAGCAAGAGTAGCGCACATGTGGTGAAATCAAGGAAAATAGTCAAATTTTTGGATGAAGAGTATACTACCACCAAGAAGTCATCTAGGTCAACCTAGCTCTCCCATCCATAGTGTCCTTTTGTGTGATCAACAAAGCAATGTGATCATGAATGGATAAGTGTAGATTTGACCTATAATAGATGCCCCCTAGTGTGTGAGGTCAAAGGGAAATGATGGTCAAAATACATTATAATTCCAAGTCAGAGGAGGAGGAAGATACCATAGAACCAAGTCACAAAAGTACATGAAACAATGATCAAGGTCAGCGAGCAATTACAATCTTGACATCATATAGATGTGTAGCATGATACAACATGATCTCTGATACATAACTAGGAGATGTATATATAGCATGGCTATTGAAATACAAGTGTGGATCCATGTCAAAATGAGAGATCATAGCCATAACAACAAACTAGTTCTATGTCTCATGAAGAGCCAAAATGAGTGAGGCTCAGTCTTGCGCAGCTTGGGTGATAACATAAATATGGTGATGCTATCACAGTCCCAAGGTCTTCATACAAACAACCCAAGGTACAAACCCTAACCATGTGAATAAATGAGCTGAGGTCAAACATGGGGGGTATTATTTGATTACCGGTCATTCATGTATACCGTTAACAAACGGGAGGACTTACATTTATAATGATAATGGGGTCCAATGTACCTAGTATGTTCCAACAAGTGTGAATAAGTGGGCTTGAAGTCGAACACTTGAGGAACCTGTCGAATAAGAGACATTGATGTATTCCATTATTCAACAGTGAGGGAAACTTCCACTGATGACTACAATCCCCAAGGTACTAACCAAAACTCTAAACTTCATTCCGAGAGCATAATGAGCTGAAGTTGATGGGAAGAAGTACGCTAGAAGGGAGGTCTTAATGCATCCTCCATCATCCATCACGAGCAACACTCAAAAGGTATGAGCTGATGTGGAGTAGGACAAGTAACAAGATGAAACAAACTGATATTAGGATGGCCAACACCTGAAGTCAAGGTAAACCACAGAATGGTCGACACGGGTTGTATCCTTGAATAGTGAGCACGACACAAAGTGAATTAGGAAGTTTTCAACATGAAGGGGAAGTGATATAAGACTGCAATGTAGGAGATATTAACAAACCCTCCATATGGTTGGAAGAATAACCAACCAGGGGAGTAAAAAACTCGGTGATCAGGTTCACCCTAAGGTGAAAAACTAAATACCCAAATGACATGAAAGACTCAACTAGGTGCTATGTTCAAGGACATGACTGACTTAACTGCCTTTGAAACTGAAAAGATGTGCTATACCCTTCTCATCCCTTATTCTTTTTGGTAAAAGAATGTCCTTGTTGTTTTAATGAGTCCAAGAAAGAAAACTCAACAAGCCCAACCATGTAAAAGTTTAATGAGCCCATGGGAGGAAGACTTAGGACATTCTTCATTGTTTACAGAGTTCGAAGAAGAGATAGAAGAATACTCTATAATACTGATCTCTGGATTTTAATATCGAGCCGAGATCTATTCTTGCTCACCGTTTTTTCAATTTTAAGGAGTCTAAAAAACTTAAACAATAACTCCATACACCTACCTGTGGATTTTAATATTGAGCCCGGGTTGGTATATGCTCGCCAGTGTTTTCTTGTTTATAGATACTGAAAAAGTTAAACAATCCTCTATACACCCTCTCGTGGATTTCACATCGATCCCAAGTAGGTAAGTGCTCACTTGGTGTTTTCATGTTTCAAGAGCCTAAAAAACCTAAAGAAGGCTCCAAAAGTCATTTTTCGTATAGTTAGTCTCCTCCCTCGAAAAATTCTAAAACGATGAAAGAAGAACTCTTCTAGCCACGTATGGCTAGAGTATTCATTTTTCGTAAGTAATCTGCAAAAGTCCAGAAAAGGGTAAAACTTATACTTAAGCGGATGTCACTTCAAATCCTTTAACGAGTCTAACAAGAGCATGAAAGAACTGTATAAAGATCTTTTTGTAAATTTTTAACGAGCCCGAAAAAGTAAACTCGTGACCTCCTTATTATTTTTAACGAGCTCAAAGGAGATATGGAAGAATGCTAATAGCCTCCTTACTGTTTTTAACGAGCTCGAAGTGAAGGTGGAAGAATGCTTGTGACCTCCTTACTGTTTTTAATGAGCTCGAAGTGAAGGTGGAAGAATTCTCATTGCCCCCTATAGCTAGTGTTTTCACCCTAGCTTGTGCAAATGAGCACCTACTAAGGAGAATCGCCTTTTTAGTATCTGTTCCATAAACAGTAAATTTTAACAGTAAAACAGTACAAAATCTAAGCTAACATGTGCATCAACGGAAATAAAAAGACAATGATAATATAATGGAAATTTTTATTTTGTATTATGATATGACCAAAGTTTCATTTACCTCAAATGTGGAGGTTGGTGGAGCTCTTGCAGTAGTCCAGGAGGGATGCTTCCGTGCTCCAATGGGTTCCTTCTCCTTCTCCAAGGTGCTTGGATGGTGGGCCAAAAGGGGCACTCAAATGGGAAAACTAGCTCAAATGGTAAGCTTGGGTTTCACGAGTGATTTTGGCAGCGTGAGGATAGGATAGATTGTGGATATGAAATGGCGAGCCTCCATCACCTATTTATAGCTTTTTTAGTGGTGGAGTGTTGACCCATGTTTTTTGGCACCATATGGTTTAGGTTAGTTGTTTTAGGGTTTTTGCTTCCTTTTTCCCTCTTTTTCCCTCTTTTTTATATTTTTTATTCCCTTTTACTTGATTTTTGGGAATTTAGGGCCTTTTTAGAGGGTTTTTGCTATCTTTTGAGGAAATTTAATTATTTGGAGGGTGAAAAGGGGGTTTTTTGGCCTTTTGGTGACCAATTAATGGTTTTTTGTGGTTTTGGAGGTAAAGATGGTGGGAAAAATAGACAAATGAGTCATATAGTGAGGGAGATGAGGTGGTGAGCATTTTTTGGGTGTTAATAGATTGCCCCCTGATGTGTGAGGGAAGGAGATCATTGTATGGCCGATAGACATCATAGGTATTTTATGGTTTTCCCGAGGTGTGGAGAAGAGAAGAAACAGATTAGAGACTAGAACAATGGTCCTATACAAACTGCAAAAACTAAAAATACATGACCTCAATAATGAATGAGGAATACTCTTAATATATGGACGAGGCGGGAATACCCATGCTCATATCAAGATATATAAATAACAATGAATCCCAAAAGGGGGATCTGAACAATACATGAAAAACTATTGTGTACATCATAAGGGTCCAGAGGAGACACAAATTTGGGACATACTGCTGGTCGGACCAGATTGAAGCTGAAGAACTGATATAGTGTTGTTGAGTGTGGTACTAGAGGAATGGATGAGCTGTTGGATCTAAAGATATCCAATAATGGGGTGGAGATAATGACGGAGAGTCATAACCTCAATGGTACTATGGACTGTAGTTGAACTGGGTACTCAAGGAAGCATACGAGTGGATGGATTCCGAATACTGTTGCCAACGCAACCCAGATATCCACGGTAACATATAACTGGGTGTTCCAAAGTGATTCACCAATGTGCTAGAGTCAGGGGGAGTTCGGGGTCTTCGACCAATAAATGAAAGGATGTATCCCCTACACGAATCTCAACGGTGCGATCAAGGTGTTGAAGTCGAGCACGTGAGAAACAACCATTCGGAGAGGCACCGAGGACTCCACTCAAAATGGTCCGTAGGCACTCACCACAAAGGGTGATGAGTCTAAGGCGCATGGACCTCTAGGTCTATCCTTTGGAATAAATGGGTTGGCATCGACAGAGGGAGACCTACAACTAGAAAGGCAATGATGCTTCCTTGATAGGAGCACGAGGTGGAGAAACAAGAGGTGAGAGGACTGCATGTGTAACTGACATACTGGGAGGGTAGGAAACACAGGTTGTTGGGTGGGGGGACTCAAACTTCCTTTGTTCAGAGTATGATGGCGGGGGTGTTCGGGCAGCATATGGCACTGACTTGGGGGAAGGGGATCATAACTTTTGAGGGACCAGTGATTGTGACTGTAATGCTGGATACTCAAGTTGGTGTAGGATGACATGACACTCTAAGGATGGTATATCGCAAAATACTCTGAACAAAGGTGACCTTATTGGGGGTGCTGTTGAGATGAGTGATCATAGTGCATAGAGACACTAGTGAGGCCTTCTTCATGGTTTAAGGAGCTGGAAGAAGGGATAGAAGTGTGCTCAAAATGGTACTGTCATGTGGATTTATACGAGCCCAGGACAATTCATGCTCATGATTTCTTTCAATTTTAAGGAGTCCGAAAGCAATAAGAAGACTCTGAAATAATGGAATGGTACCGTCGTGTGGATTTGTACGATCCCAGGATGGTGCATGCTCATGGTTGCTTTCAATTTTAGAGAGTCTGAAAGCAATAAGAAGACTCCAAGGGGGTTTCTTTTTGTGTGTTAGTCTCCAAGGCCCGAAAAAGCATAAAAGGATGCAATGAAGAACTCTTCTAGCCGGTGTGACTAGAGTATTCATTTTTCGTAATTAGTCTACCAGGTCCGAAAAAGGGGTAAACTTATACCAGATAGATGCCCTTTTAGGTACTTTAATGAGCATGAAAGGAAGCAAGATTGCTCGACGATCTTTTCATTGTTTTAGGAGTCAGAAAAGGGCTTAACAGAAACTCCCTAAGTTCATTTTTCGTAAAGGACTTGTCCGACCTGAAAAAGGGATAAAACTATATCAAACAAAAAGAATGGCCAAGAAAGGAGGGAGTGTCCAGTCAAAAGACATCAATGAGAACCAAGAATGAGGATTGGGGGGGAACACTGGTGGTGCCTCCTTGCGGGATGATGAATGGTGTAAAAATAACGAAATGATTGTAGTATGAATGGAGCGAAGGGCTCAAGCAACATCATGAGTGTAGAAAATTGAATCCGGCGATATAAAGAGAATAAAAAAGGGATAACGACTGATGTCACACGTAAATTGAGGTAATGAGGGGTGTCTAAAAAATATTCCCGAAAAAGGGGCCGAGAAAATCGAGAAAATGAATCGACCACAATGAGGGTCTCGTTGTCCTGATTCCAGTGGTACAAACGGTTTGGAAAACGGATTCCGTATGGATCCGGAATGGCCTAATCAAGAAATGGTCAACTGTCTATAAATAGTAAGTCGACCCATAGTGCCATGTGTCATTTGTATGGTTGACCTTGATAGGAGAGTGTAGTGAGCCAGAGCTGATTTGGCATTTGTGGGCAATCCGACCAGTTGATTTCAGTTCTGTGAGTTGCAGGTATTTCACGGAGCTTGTACCTTTAATTTTATCTCGATTCGGGCGGGTAGTGGGTCCTCAGGGAGATGGTACCAGTCACGAGGGGTGTGGAACGTGGGTTCCCAAGCGACGGCTGCATTCACGGATCGCAGTTGTGGCCTCCACAGCCTGGTCCAAGATTGCAACTGTGGTATCGACAACCGCGATCCGTGATCTCGACTGTGGCCCCCACATATGTGATCTGGGATCGCGACTGTAACCCTAACAGCTGTGATTTGGGATCATGACTGTGGCCCCCACAACTGCGATCCTGGATCGCGGCTGTGGGCCCCATAGGTGCGATTTAGAATGCGGGTGTGGAGTTTGTTGGGACATCGTTCTGGGGAGAATGATGGCTTATTTGAGGAGGTTCTAATCAGTTTTCATTGTGTGATTGACAGGATGCCGAGAATACGATGGCGAGCCTGATGATCTCATGGAGTACATACGGCGTGATTGACATGTCCGGGGAACTTTAGGGCTATGCAGGCTACTGAAGTTTGCGCAGGTGCCGATGATGCATTCAGTAGACTTGTTGTTGAATAGGTTGGTGGGTTTCTGGGATCCCGGTTTGGAGGCTTTCATTGTGCAGGGGGAGAGACTAGATCTTACCCTCGAAGATGTTTACTTTCTGACAAGACTGCCTTGTTTGGGTAGGGTGGCGAATACCCATCCATGGCTGTCCACAGACGTGGATATGGAGGAGATGCTGGACTGATACTACTTCACCATGGAATAAGTGCATAAGAATGCACTTCTGGTCTGCGACTTCCAAGAGTCGTTGATCCGAGCGATCGTGGCGTGTGTGGTTCAAGTACTGGGGTCACAGGCGCCCCACCGAGTGTCAGGGGGACAGATGCAGCTGGTAGAGCCGTTGATACAGGGTACCTTCTTTGCTTAGGGCCAAATGTTCCTTACCTGTGTTCAACGGGAGCATAGCAAGGTGAAGGTATCAAGAGGGGAGTTTTGTTATGGGTCGTTCTTGTGTGCTTTCTTCATGGAGTGGGTGCTGACGTTGCGGGCACGTGTGCCGATCCGGGATGGGGGGATGAGGGAGCCATGGATGGTGCAGTGGGGTCATATGATGTGCCAACAGGGTGGTGGGGAGGTAGGGAGGTACTTTATGGGGGAGCTTTGAATGTAGTGGTTGCAGATGCTGGTGGTTTTTGATGACTACCCGTATCGTGATATGGACTACCGAGGAGATCCGGAGGCGCCAAGACCTCCTGGGAAGGTTTGAAGTCCAGATGGTATGTATCCAGCTTTTTGATTGATGGTTTTATGTTAGATCTATTGCTATAGATATATGATGATTCTGAATATTTGTGATGTGGTTTGATATAGATGAGGGACCGAGGCCACCATAGGGGCATAGGGACCGTAGGGGTCACATAGCAGTGCCAACCTTGCCGGACCGGGGGGAGCTAATACGACGGGATTCTGACAGGACTTTGGAGTCCCTATGGGTTACCCTAGAGAAGATACTGGCGGGGATTGCCGATGAGGGGTTGCGGGAGCTGGATCGGCGGGTGATTGAGGCCTACTACGATGCTCCACGGCACTGGCGGGAGATTCTGATGTGGGTGGTGGTGTTGGCAAAGGAGAGGAGGGCTTGGGACTGACAGGGGGATGAGGAGGATCCTGAATAGGATCCAGAGGAGGAGCGAGGAGAGGATGAGTCTGCAGTAGAGGTGGCTGCGGCGGGGGGTGATGAGGACTCATACGAGGGATATGACTCTCATTAGGGGGTTCTGGGGACTGCCCCCGATTCGCATGGGCATTAGAGATTTTTTGTATATACGGCATGTATTTATGACGACGATGCTGTTTGGGCTCCTCAATGTTTTTTTTTTGTATAGATGAGTGCTGGGGCACTTATGACATTTGTATGATGATGATATATCTATAGATATGCACATGGATGCATTTGGTGGTGATTATTTTTGTATGCATGTGGATGCGTGTTTATTTCTTGTGTTGATTATTGCACATGAATGCAAATGATGTGTTGTAGTAGGCACGTGGATGCCCTATTGTAGATGCAGTATTTTTGGGATTTTTATGTTTCTTGATATATCTACATGTTGTGATGATGATGCATGGTGGATGGTTTACATGGTGTGATTGATATGCCAGTCTAGGATGTTGTTAGCCATTTGATCTACGACACTATTTTGAGCTCTTCGGACATGAGTGAATGTGATGGATTCAGACTGTCGGCTAAGTTGTTTTGTGCATAAGAACTTTCTAAAGAGGCAAGGATCATGTACCTGGTAGCAATTGTTGTGCTGGGAGACAAGAAGTTGGGAATCAAGGAACACACGAAGGTGACATATACCCATCTAAAGGGAAACAGTCAGGAGACCGGTCACGACATCGTATTCATCCTGGTTATTGGTAGCAGCACCTATTCACATTCCGTCAAGGTGAATCAACTCGTGTGAAGGGGAATATAAGACCCAAGATGCAGAGGCGAGGTTTGGGGACTAGTGACTTGCTCCATTGGCGAAGCCAACGTAATAAGGTTGGAAATGGTCCATCTGTGATCATGCAGGAAAATGATGAATGTAAGGTTGCAGAAAAAAGTGGAAAACAACAAAAGAAATCAAACTGTACAACACGGACTAACGGGTCCGAAGGATTGTTAAGGGTAAAAACGTTTGAGATACAACCCATTACGGGGGTTGCACAAGGGGTGGCCTTCGGAATCGGTTAGGATATATTCCCCATGTCCAAGGAAAGTATGTACAATGTATGGGCCTTGCCATATGGATTCAAACTTCCCTTTACATGTCTTGTCGTGAGCTTGGCCGTAAACAAGTACTAGATCTCCTTCACGGAAAGTTCATGGGTGGATGTGTTTGTCATAACCAGATTTGGAGCGGCTCTTGGCGGCCTCAATGGTTTGGAGGGCTGCGCGACGGTCCTTGTCGACTTTCTCTAAGAACAGAAGACGTTGTTCGAGTGGTGAGGTGTCTAGGAGAAGCTAGATGACAATGTGTTGGGCGGGGATCTGACATTCGATGGGGAGGACAGATTCGACACCATGAACTAAGTGAAAAGGGGTAAAACTAGTGGCGGTCTTAGTTGATGTGCGGTAATCCCATAATGCGGGGAAAAGCATGTGATGCCAATTGGACTTATATCGGTCAATAGTTCATTGGAGGATTGTTTTCAAACTTTTGTTAATGGCCTCAACTTGGCCATTCCCTTGGGGGTAATAAGCAGAGGCATACTGATGTTTGAATTTAAGGAGAGTTGACAACTCACACCAAATGGCATCTTCAAAATGTAAGCCATGATCTGAGACAAGCTGTTTAGGGACCTCGAATCATGTGATGACATGGTTAAACAAGAAACGAGCAGCAGTGTCGGCTTTACAGTTGAAGGTAGGCATGGCTTTAGCCCATTTGGTGAAGTAGTCAACGGTGAAAATGATGTACTTATGACCGTTGGAAGATGGGGGATTACACTGCATGAAGTCGATGACCCATTTGCAAAAAGGGCCAATGGTGACGACTGGGTGGAGTGGGGCGGGTGGTGTCCGGGCTTTAGGGGAAAAGAGCAGGAAATTATAGCAATTCTTGACCATTGTGATGCAGTCGGTGAATAGTGTGGGCCAGAAGTATCCGGCGCGAACTACCTTATGGGCTATAGCCATCCCAGAAAAATGTCCACCATAGGCACCACTATGATAGTCGTTGAGAACTTGTTCTGCTTCATCTCGTGTGAGACAACGCCGGAGGATATTGTCGACACCGTGCTGATAAAGGACATCGCCCAAGAGGAGGAACTGGGAGGCATGGTGATGAATACGGCGGCGTCCGTCACGATTGATGTCAGGTCGAAACTTCTGCATGTGGAGGTATATCAAAACATCACCATACCATGGGTCATCTGATGAGATGATAAACAAATGGTCATCAGGTAACTTAGTGGTGATTGGCGGTGATGGAAAAAGGGATGGTAGGTTGGTTATGAGATGGGAAAGTGCAAGGGATTTGGTACTCTTAGGGTTTGTGAAAGTCAAGTCATACTCTTGTAGGATAATTACCCGTTTAGCGACGCAACCTTGCAGAAGGCGATGGTTCAAGAGGTAGAACATGGGGTTGCAGTCGGCGACAACTATAGTATGACTTAAGAGAATGTAATGTCACAATTTATGTACGAAAAAGATGATATCAAGGGATAGCCTTTCCTCATATGGGTAACGTAGTGGTGGTCCATACAAGGTTTGGCTTACATAATAAATGACATGCTCCTGGCTAATAGAGTCTTCTTGAATAAGGACCCCTGACACGACATATTCGGATGTCGAAATGTAAAGGATGAATTCCTTAGAGAAATTCGGAGGGGAGATCAATGGGGCCTGCATGAGGGATTTTTTAAGGGCTTCGAAAGCAGCTTGTGCCTGGTCATCCAAAACAAAGGGTATATGGGTACGAAGCAATCGTAAGAAACCATGAACGGTGGTGGCATACTTGGGAACGAAGCGATAGAGGAAATTAGATTTCCCCTGTAAACTCTGCAGCTACCGGAGCGTACGTGGTGATGGAAGGTCTAATATGGCTTGAACGTTTAGGGGGCCAACAACGATTCCTTTGTGGGAAACAATGAAACCTAACAAGCGGCCTGCCAAAACACAAAAGACACACTTGGGTGGGTTCAAGCGGATTTGATGTTTGCGACAATGCAAAAAAACTTGTTGGAGGTCGTTAAGGTGGTTGGATCGTTTCTTGGAGTGTGCTGTGAGATCGTCAAGATAGACTAAGCGGATATGAACCAAGTCATGAAAACAATAGGTCATGGATCGCTGGAAGGTGGCACCAACATTTTTAAGGCCAAAAGGCATGACAAGATAGGAAAAGGTGCCCCATGGGGTGGTGAAGGCAGTATTGTATTGATCTTCCTTGTGGATCTGAATCTGGTTATACCCAGAGAACCCATCCATTAAGGATAGGACTTCATGTCCGTCACACGCATCGATGAGTTGGTGAATAAATGGCATGGGGAAGTTGTCTTTGGGACATGCTTGCTTTAAATCACGGAAGTTAGTACATACCCAGATGGTTCCTTGTTTTCTGTTAACGGAGATGGGGTTAGAGACCCAAGTGGTGTATGCGATGGGATAAATAAAACCTTCTGCGCGAAGTTTTTTGATTTCGGTTTTGATGACGGGGATCTTTGATGGGTGAATGGGGCGTTGTTTTTGGCAAATGGGGGGCACTTCCGATGAATGGGGGGCATGCCGGTTGACGAGGTATCACTAGTAGTAGAGATCATATAAATGGTATTGATTTTTCCTGTTGGCAGATATTCTGGGGGGTGGATCTCTTCAATGGTGGGGGGATATGTCTTGAGGTCCGTGTTATTCATTTCATAGAGGGCAGCTCTATAATCTGGGAGATCAGGGCAGTGATGTGAGTAATGTCCATATATACCACATATTGCACAAGGGTGATTGGTACGTAGTAATTTATCGCGAGGCTTAGGGGTAAGGTCGAGTTGGACAACCGGGATGTTGGGGTCATCATCAAGCATTTGCATGTGCTCCTGTAGTGCGGGTAATTTTGGACATTGTTGGGTAGCATGGCCTAACTCATCACACAAAGAGCATTTGGGAGGAGATCGAAATGGTGGGGGATTTTTAATTGTTTTGGGAACAGGAAGAGCGGTATAAGGTAGTGGGCCTCTGGCCCCAGTGTGTTTGGTAAGAGGGGGTGGATTGGTGGATGAGGAGGGAGTGGTGACACTAGGAGGTGGTCGACTAGCAGTGGTAATGGGTTGTACTGGTTGTAAGACGACATTTGGTGTTGGAGATACCACACAGGTAGTCCTAAATTTAACCCTGGAAGGTTGAGTGTTGCCATAATCGGGGCGCTTACTACTCCTGATGGGGGTAATAGGAAGGGGATCATGTGTATGGGTGTAGCGCCAACATGGCTAGGTACCAATGGTGGTTGGGGTAGCAAGGGCAGTTGATAGTTGGGTGTTTGTGTATTGTGGGATAAGGTACAAAGTTAGATATTTTGGTTGCCTTTGATGGGGGCGGAATGGATTGGAACGTGGAAGTCATTGGCGTATCTGAGTATATTTTGGGTCCAACTGAGGAAAGGAACGAGGTAGATGCACCATGAACAGGTTTTTCAACCATGGGGAGAACATTTTCGGGTGTAGCTGGGGCATTGGGATTGTAATAGGTGAATTGATCAATCTTGACCACTCGTCCTTCATGGGGGAACATCATGATACGGAAAATGGATGAAGCAACCGCCCAGATGGAATACATGTAATTGTGGCCAAGTAAGAGCTTATAATCAAGTTGGGCGTTGATGACCTCTATGTCAATAAGCACTATTCACTGTTTTAGTAGCCAACTGGACGGGGACATTGGATAAGAGACCTTGGGGTTGAGCCGAACGACTGTCGTAGGCTTGCAACGCGGTGGTGGATGGTTGGAGAGTAGGGGATCCTAACTTCTGCCAAATGAATGTGGACATAACGCATGTGGAGGCACCCTCATCAATGATGCATCGATGGATTACAAGGTTCCAAATGTATACCGAAACTTGGAATGCTAATGTGGAAGGAAGGCATGGTTCAGATTGGTCCAAATCAAAGGCCATCATTCGTGAGTTAGTGGGATCGATAGTGCCAATAGCGGATAGTAGGGTCTTATGCTATGTAGGACGGTTTTTTAAGACCTCTAGGGCAGACATGGCCATGGGGGATTGGGCTAAGTCATCCACAATGTTGTAATTAGACGCAGTGCGGGCATTAGGGTTATTATTGATACGACGAAGTGGGAAACGAGGGGATTTTGGGGCTCCATCTAATGGGGCAGGAGGTATGCGTAATGGTTGATCAGTGGGAAGAGCGTTGGTGGATTTTTAAGGGGGAGGGGTTTCAGAGGTGGAGCCATATTGATTCCGTCGGGTTTGAAGGTTGACATCAACAGATGACATCATTAGCAAGTGATGGGTACCTGAGTTTAAAGTGGGGTGGGCAAGCGCAACATATGTGACTTATTGTTGGGGTGGCACGGTTCCTTAAGAGGGAGCCAACGATTGAGTGTTCACCACTCCTTGGGTTGGTAAAGGATTCTACAGTACCAAGGGTTGAGTTTGAGGTGGTGGGGGGTTAGGTGGCGCCGGTGGGCCTGCATGCCCTTGGTGGTGGGCATCATCGGTCCAAAGTTGTCGTGCCTGCTCCAAATGTGGGCAAGCATGTGTGTAATGGTCGTAGACTCCGCAAATGGAAAAAGGATGGTTTGTTCGTAAGTTGGGGTTTTTGGAATGCTTTGGCAGCCTGTCAGGGTTTTGGTTGGTGTGTGCAGCGTTATTATTGTTTGGGGGATTAGGTGGTTAGTTGCCTTGGTCTGGAGGGGGGCTGTTTCCATGGTTACGTCCTTTCCCGCAGTTTTGCTGGCCTTGTTGGTTACGTTGCGTATCTTGGTTATGTTGCAGATTTTGTTGTGCGTACACTTTCCCTTGGGCAACAGGTGGGTTATGGGGTTGTGTCGGTGTGGGAGTAGGCTGCGGGGGATAATAAGTGGGTGGGGATGGAAGTGGTGCAAGTGCGGGACCTTGTGGGGGTTGTTGATACATCTGTGTGACCGGTGGTTGAGTTTCCATAGGTGTTGCTTGTGGTGGATAATAAGCAGTGGGGGTTAGGGAAGGTGCAGGAGCGTGCACGACCTGTTCGTGGTAATATGTGTGAGGTGTAACCGGGGGGACGTAAGTGGGGGATGGGTTTCCAAAACACTGAGTTCGACATCAGGGTCCATGGGAGTGGCGTTTATATGTCGTGGGAGCATACAAACTGGTTTCTCCAGAGTGGGATGTAGCCTACGAAAGGTCGGGGCCAGTACTAGTACGTGCAATGGAAAAGGGTTGGTTATGCGATGTAACATGGCCAATGATGGCATCAGTGGCATGGGATGCCCCCAGCGCATCATTTTAAGAAGAATCACTGTGAGGAGCGTCGAGTATAATGGTATATAGGTAACCAGACTGGGCGTAGATAAGGTCAAATTGATGGGATTTTAAGACGACTTCTTCTTTGGATTGGGGTCGCTCGGATACCACATCCTTAGCAATGACGAGAAAGAGAGATTTGAGAAACCAATCTAGGAAGATACGATCATCTAACTTGATTTTGCACAGGCTTCGGCGTCAACGCCACTCATGAATGTGATTAGTGATGTGGGTGGTCGTGGTTTGTCTGCAAGATAGTAGGATCTCAACTCCCACGTCATAGCGGACAGGTAACTGAAAGAACCGTAGGAAGGTCAAGGCAAGGGAAGTAAAGGTGGCGTGGGTCCCATGAGGTTGCTCGATGCACCACTTGGCTATAGAACTAGTGAGAGTCCGTTGCAACACACGGAGTCGGACAAAGTCATCTACTATGGAGTTACAGGAACACCATAGGTGGAAGGACATAATGTGATTTTGGGGATCTTCACCTGCCTTACCCTCAAACTTAGGGATGTCTGATGGGATATTGGTGGGTATGTGAGGCAACGTAGGAACGTGTCTGATGGGATCGTTGGTGAGTTTGGCCAGGTCAGGAAGGTTGAGACTAGCCATGAATGGAAAACTAGTAGAAGGATGTGACATCCTGGAGGTAGTGGCCATGGTGGGGCGGATGCCCCCAAGTGTAGGGGTTGGGTTTTTGAAAGGGATGACCCCCAAACGGGGGGGGTGGAGGTGGCATGGGAGGGTCCTGCACCACTAAGCGTAGTGTGAGTCACCAGTGGGGTTGGGTTGGGTATGCTAGCCACTGGAATTCGCACAGTGACCAGAGTGGTGGGTGTGGGCCCCATAGAGGGCATACCCAAAGCAGGTGTGGTGGTGGCGGGTGTGGTAGCTAGGGTTGCTTTGGACGTTCCACTGAGAGTACCTACAAAGAAAGGGTTGGAGGTCATAACAACCATGGGACTGGTTGGTGCTGTGTAAGTGGGGTTTTCAGACTCTGCCTCAGAATCAGATGTGAAATAAGGGGTGTCAAAGTCAGGGGACGGAGCTATATGTCGTAGACGAGTAGAGTCAAGTGACGAAGCTCTAGGTCTATGACGAGTGGTTTCAAGTGATGAAGCTCTACGTCTATGACGGGTGATGTCAAGTGAACTGTGTTGCGGGGGCTTGCCCCAGAGGCACCGAGAGTGTCTTGGGGACTCAATGGTGACAGATGGTGTCAAGTATCGGGGGGTTGTGTCGAGTGAAAAACAACTCAAAAACCCTAATGCAGTCGAGTGTGCAGAAGGAGAGCGCAAAAAATATGGCACTCAGGCAAACAACCGGCTCAAAATACTTACTGTAATAGCTATGCTACAAGAAGCGGAGTATCAAAAAAAATGCTTAGAATACCAGTAAGTAGTAGGTTCCCAAAAAATAAAAATGGTGGACTCGTTAGACTAAAGGGAGGTAAGGGAGCATGCAAACACCTAGCTAAATAGTATTTTGATTCAACCAGACATATCCTCTGCAAGGTGATAAAATCCAAGTCGGACAATATGAATAGTAGAACCAAGTGGCCAAGGGTATCCCCCTACCGGGAGGGACACCGAGTAAGACAATCCTAGAAGAAAGGCAAGTAAGATACCCCGTTCATGACATGTCCAGAAAGGTGAATCTGCAGTTCCATCCCTATCACCGTGTGGGCCTAAAACAAACACCACATGTGGAAAACGAGTAGGTAGGCTTCAGTTATTGAGTGGATTGCGGTATTCCTCTCAGACTTCTGGAACCAATCTCGCGAATTCAACCCTCCTAAGGGAGAGGCCCTCTGATAAACTGGTTGTGACCGTGTCAAAAAATACTAGGGGATTTTGGTACCCTAAAGGACACCCACTATGTCTTAAGTGTAAGTGACTGAGGGGTGTTATTTGGATGCCTATCCACCCTGTCCTACCTAACTACAATATTCTTATGTGTTCCCCAAGTGGGGTTAGAATGTTGGTTGATTTAATTTGTTTTTTAAGGCTCACTTGAATTAGGTGATAGAGTGTGTGTGTGTGAGGTGATGAACCCAATGAAAGTGCCACGCTTGGGCAACTTTTTAACCAATAATGATGTAGAAATTGAACTTGCAATGCAAAATTTTCTTTTTCCAATGTAAATGCTGAAAAATATTTTTATAAAAATTTAGTAAATGGAACAGAAAGCAAACTGAAAAAAAAGTTATAGATAATTGTGGCTGCAGATAGGACAGGTGGCTATGCAGGTGCATAAAATGTTGTAGAAAAGTTCTGGACTAAAAAGAGGAAAAAAAACAGAAAGAAGATCATGGGTTTGTGACTGCAATGCGCAGCCCGGGACGCAGCTATCGGGATGGAACTTGCGGTTTAAATCGTGAGTATGGGACTTAGCATTGCGACCGAAGTGCAGCTATAGGTTAGGTTTGTGCGTTTGAGATTGCGACTAGGGTTTCGCAACGCGTGGTCTGGGCCGTGGATGTGCAGAGGGTAACTGCGGCCGAGGGTGCGCAAAAGCGCTGCAGGAGTGCGGGTAGAGGGTGGCTTAGGGCTACAGAGAGTCGCGGAAAACAAACAAGGAAATGAGTTTAGGGCCATGGTAAGAAAAGGGTTTTCTATGGGCCAGGTCGCAAAATGCAGACCTGGGAATGCATTCTCGGTCGTCGAACGAAGCCAAATGGCTGCAATATGGATCGCACCTGGGAGGAAGTTAACTGCGGTGGGGCCACGGGAAAAATGCATGGAACTGTAGCTGAGGCCGCATATTAGGGATGGGAACTCGTAGTCCGGGACGCAGATGCGAGGAAAAGAACTGTGCTTTGTGGAAGAAAAGCCAGCTGCCCAAAGCCACAGCGGAACAGGAAAAAACAAAAAAAATACTTGCAGAAAATAAAAACTTTGAAAGTTTTAACCAGAAATTCAAAGGCCAATAGTGGAGTTTCCAAAACTGTAGATAGGGTTTTCACCCTAGCTTGTGCAAATGAGCACCTACTAAGGAGAATGGCCTCCTTAGTAGCAGTTTAATAAACAGTAAATTTTAACAGTGAAATAGTACAAAATCTAAGCTAACATGTGCATCAACGGAAACAAAAAGACTATGATAATATAATGCAAGTTTTTCTTTTGTATTATGATATGACGAAAGATACATTTACCTCAAACTTGGAGGCTGGTGGAGCTCTGGTAGTAGTCCAGGAGGGATGCTTCCATGCTCCAATGGGTTCCTTCTCCTTCTCCAATGGGATGGTGAGCCAAAAGGGGCACTCAAATGGGAAAAATATCTCAAATGGTGAGCTTGGGTTTCACGAGTGATTTTGGCAGCGTGAGAATAGGATAGATTGTGGATATGAAATGGGGAGTCTCCATCACCTATTTATAGGTTTTTTAGTCGTAGAGTGTTGACCCATGGTTTTTGGCACCATATGGTTTAGGTTAGTTTTTTTAGGGTTTTTGCTTCCTTTTTCCCTCTTTTTAATATTTTTTATTCCCTTTTACTTGATTTTTCGGAAGTTGGGGCCTTTTTAGAGGGTTTTTGCTATCTTTTGAGGAAATTTATTTATTTGGAGGGTGAAAAAGGGGTTTTTTTGGCCTTTTGGTGACCAATTAATGGTTTTTTGAGGTTTTGGAGGCAAAGATGGTGGGAAAATAGACAAATGAGTCATGTAGTGAGGGAGATGAGCTGGTGAGCATTTTTTGGGTGTTAACACTCCCTTACTATTTTTAACGAGCTCAAAGTGAAGGCGGAAGAATGCTCGTCGATGGATCAATGTCCAAGTGAATGGCAGACTGCATTATACACTCTAGGAAAACTTCATCAGATGGAAGTATATCATCCCAAATAGAACGCATGTCTAAAAATTCAGATGGAATCATCACCTAGTCAATTACTGGGACTTAGTCCCGAGAAGGTAAGCATGAATTCAGAGGCTTCTTCTCAGTAGGAATTGGAATCAAGGAACAATATGCCACATAATTTGATTGTGACATGGTAATTCGTACTAACGGGGGACATACTTGGTCTATAGTTGGGTAATAAGAGGGATCAACAAATGTAAGCTGATCGATAGTGACAATGCTTTCATTTTGAGGAAAATGCATCACACGAAAGAGCGTAGACACCACATCCTGCATAGCATATACGTAATCATGCCCTAGGATCATATCAAATTCCATAGGGTCCTTTAAAACCATAAAATAAACTAAGACTATTTTTCCACCCAAAGTAACGAGTACTTGAGGGAGGAATCCCAACGGTTCACTAGGTCTTTTATCGAAAGTCAATAGCCAATTAATAGCTGGAACAAGGTTAGGAAAACCTAAATCTCTCCAAGCATAAGGGGATAAGATACTAACATAAGCTCCTTCATCTACAATACATCAATGAACAACATGGTTTCTTATATCAACCTTCATCTGAAAAGGTGTAGCAGAAGGAAGGCAAGTCCTAGTTAGATTATTCCAATCAAAGGAAATGATCCCAGAGCTTGGTAGGGGTTCACTTAGCACATATGAAGTGTCTCGCATTTCAGAAACATCCGAACTGGTAATGCATAAGACTTTAGGGACATGTGCATCAGTCTCTGAAGGATTGATGGGATCGATCGAAGATTGCATCGATTCAATCACTTCACTCTCCGAAGGAAGAGTGGGGTTGACCAAAGATTGCATTGGTTCAACCACTTCATCAAACAAAGGTTGATCAGGTTGTTGGGAATCTATAGACAATTAAGGAGAAGAGGATCCTTCAGACATGGACCACACTCTCTGCACTTCTGGAATAGGAGGGTACAGGTGAGTAATGTGATCTCCCTTACAAAGTTTAGAAGGGAACTTTGGCTTGCATCCTATAATCTTAGACTCCTTTACAACAACAATACTCTTAGCGTGATTAGCATTGGCTGATAGCGTTCCCCCAGCGTGACTTGCAGTGGCTGGTTGCTTAGAAGCAGAAGACTTTTGAACTAATGACCACACTCTTTGCACTTCTCGAAGTATAGGGCACAAATAGGTCAGGTGGTCTCCATCGTAAAACTTAAAAGGGAACTTAAGCTTCCGTTTATTAGGTTTGTCGACAATGTCAACTATCTAAGCATGACTTGCAGTCTCTGATTCAATGTCTCTAGTACAACTCACAGTAACTAGTGACTTATCATTAATATGACCAGCAGTGATCAATGACGTGTCTTCAACATGAGCCATAGTGGTTGAAGACATGATTTTAGAAGGATTTGCAGTGACTGAAAGTTTGCTCCCAGCATGACCATTAGAGGCCATGTAGGTTCCCCCAGCATGAATTCTAGAGGCTAGGTGGATGCCCCCAACATGACCATTAGAGGCCGAGTAGGTGCACCTAGCATGACTTCCAAAGGCTAGCTGGCTTCCCCCAACATGAATTCCAGAGGCTGGGTTGGTGGGTTTAGTATGATTTACACTCACTGAGTGAATTCTCCCAACATGAACTCCAGAGGTTAGGTAGGTGCCCCCAGCATGACCTCCAGAGGCTGGTTGCATAGGTTCAATATGATTTACGGTCATTGAAAGTTCCCCCCCAACATGACCTCCAGAGGTTGGGTGGGTTCCCCCAGGATGACTTCCAGATACAGGGTGGGAGCCCCTAGTATTACTTCCAGAGAATGGGTGGATTTCCCCTTGGTTTGGCATCTTCTTCCTATTCTTCCTCCGTCTATTCCTTTTAGACTACTGGTTACTAGTATTACTATTTTCACCACATGATGTAGAAGGAGGAGGAGAAGATGCTTCTGGCGAAGCAGGCATAGGGTTCTGATGCTCTTGATGTGAAGTGCTTAATTGAGAAGCATCAGGAGCATGCAAGGCATTCGAAGTGGAAAACAACCAAACTGGTATCCCTATAGTGAATCTCGAAAGATTCAAGGTATCCATTAAGGGAGTACCAATGTTCCCAATGAATGGAAAAGCACAAGGATCCCCTTGAACAGGGGTCCCTTGATTGGTGCTCACCGAGATGCTATCCTTGGTTTCCGACTCAACAGGCCAGAAATATCTAAGGCCAACTAAAAACAAGCAGCATAAAGAGCACACCACTAAAAGGGGCCTAGGTAATCCAAACCAGGAAAACAGATGCCTTCCGGAGGGAATTTTGGGATGATTAGGGCCCAGAACTAACCAACAAAGGATGAAGAACAGTTACCCATGGTCCACATACAGGTCCTCTGGGTGCAAGCGTTTGAATCACCAAACCACCTTCCCAAATTTCTATAGAGGGTTTCCTCCCACATCTATCCTAGCTACAACAGAAACAACTTTCATTCGTCACCTGTGTAGAGCTCTAGAGTCTGGATACTAAGGTTACCACCAATACGAAATAACCTAGGTGGATAGTCTTCAGCCTTGTCGAAATGCATGGGTAGGGTAGCCTTTCTTGAAATCCACAAGTACTTTAAAAAGCACTAGTGGACCCCCATACGCGAGTCAACTCTGGTTTATGGGAAAGTGAGGAGGTATCCTCAACAATTCCAATCTCCCACGGCCTCATGCTTAACTCTTGTTTGAGTAGAGAATCCCAGGACAATTTGATAGAGGTGGATTTAGCTAATAGATAGTCGTACTACGATTGTTGAGTAATGAAGCCGATTTTGGGTGGTTTAAGGTGATTTAAACTCAAAATCCTATCCTAAGCTAGTTGATAATGTGTATACCTAGAAAGAAAAATGTTGCTAGTTAATTTTATTAAGATTTATTTTTAAGGGCTACTTTTTACTCAATAAGGGCAGTGCGCTATGTGGAATGGTTTCGACAGAAAAGTATAGTGCATGTAAAGTAATGCTTTCAAATTCAGAAAAGAGTCTTTTCTTTTCGTTTATATTCTTTCAAAAACTGAAACTCGGAAATCCTAAATCAAATTATTTTTGTATTTTTCTTTTAAATTTCAAAGCAAAGCAAACTATGTTACTTCAAAACAATGATAAATCCTACTACTAAGCTACCGAATCCTCCTTTTGTCTTTTCTGATAATTGCACAGAAGAAAAAGAACTTGGAAAGGAGCAAGTAAAACCTAACGTAAAGTGTGAGTAAGACAAACAACCTAATGTCTCAAACAAACAAATCAAAGACTTGAGAAAGACTCAACCTACCAAGTTGTCTCAAAATAGAAAAAACTTTAGGCTTTGAAACAAACTGTAAAAGAAACAAGGAAAAGAGATGTTTGTAACGAAAAGGAAAACCTAAAAGGTTTCTCCTAAGCACCAAAACCTAAGAAAACAATAAGCCAAGTAAAAGAGTAGGTAAGCGAACCAAAAAGTGACCCTACCAACACATGGACTCAAAAGAAAAGCTAAACTAGAAAGATTTAACTCGCTTGGACTGAACTGAAAAGACAATTAGAAAGTATCTAAACCAAGCAACCCTTTGAAAACACCCTAAGGACTCAAACTTGGGGTTAAACCCTACTGAAAAGGATAAGACACAGTGAAAGTGTGCTATTGTTGTCACAAACAACAAACGTTAAGAATGCAGGTCTGTATGACTACAACAAGCAACTAGGGAAAAAGTGTGCAGCTATGTCTAAAAGAGAGAAGTGCACAAACTTCAAAAGGGCTATAACCAGTGAAGACACTTTAAACAAGTACTCAAGTAAGCAAAGACAATCTAAACGAATTGAGAGAGGTAAAAAAGACTCAAAAGAGACATTGAAGTCTCAGGGGTTAGTTAGGGAAGCAAAGCAAAAGGCTGGAAGTGAAACCAAACCACTGGAAATCAAACCCTAACAAAAAACTGGAAGCTACAGGAAAATGCACTACTGTGCAGTGCAGAAACCAGTGCACACTTGGAAAGATGCACGATTCTTTAGTGTACAAACCAGTGCTCATCAGGTAAAATGCGCTACTGTAAGTAGGGTAAACCAACACACATGTCTCAGAAGGACACAAAAAATGCTTTGCTATAGTAACTAAGATGAATCAAGCAAGAAAGAACAGGTAACAATGACCTATAAGACCTCTCATAGAATCAAAAAGACTGAAATGAAATTGAAGAAAACTTAACTAGTTCTCCTGGAGCAGAAAAACTACCGGTTAGTTCCCAATGGAGTCGCCAGTCTGTTGTGTAGGATTATTACCTTATAGTGAGGAGAAGACACTACCAACTTGGGCAAGGTGATAGGTAAATACATTCATTGCATTGCATTTAGTTCCTACAAATGAAAGAGATCAAGATATCGAAAGATGTACCTTTTATCGACGGCTGGTCGTAGCTTTTGCTCGGTCTTCCGCTTGATCTTTTTCTATGGTGAACCTGTAACACAAAAGAAACCTTCCTCAGTGTATCTTGACTGCAATAAATATGATGAATATTTAAAGCAATCAAACATCAACTACAATAAGATATTAAACCAAATGAACATACAATCCAGTAGACATTCGATTTGGGATAGGAAGGGTATTTCCACCTTTTTATTGTCAAAGAAACATGAATCAGTACAAATATACCTGATCGATCAAGATGCTTTTGCAACCGAGTCTTGGGCTCCTTCTCTTCACAATGACTTGGGAATTCCTCCATCATAACAGCACTTAAAGCATTCTTTCTAGGTCCCTCTCTCATGGATCCTCCTTGTATTTACGGGATAAGGTAGGCAGTTGGAATCAAGAGGTGGTTGAATTGGGAGGTTGGAGAAGTTGCAGAACCAACTTCAACTAATCCCAATTCATAATCTTAATATTTTTTTGACTTCATCTTGAGATGTGCGCAGGTTTCGTACAACCAGAGTAGCGCACAGTGTGCAACTCTTGTACTTTGCAACATTTTTCAAGGTGTGCGCTGGTTGTCCTTGAGCAAAGCAGCGCATTTTTTGAGGTGTGCGCTGGTTTACTATAGCAAGAGTAGCGCACATTTGGTGAAATCAGGAGAAACAATCAAATTCTCAGCTGAAGAGTACACTACCACCAATAAGTCATCTAGGTCAACCTAGCTCTCCCATCCATAGTGTCCTTTTGTGTGATCGACAAAGCAATGTTATCATGAACGGAGAAGTGCATATTTGACCTATAATAGATGCTCACTAATGTGTGATGTCAGAGGGATACGATGGCTGAAATACATTATAATTCCAAGTCATAGGAGCAAGAAACCGTAGAACCAAGTCACAAAAGTACCTGAAACAACGATCAAGGTCAACGAGCAATTACAATCTTGACATCATATAGTTATGTTGCATGATACAACATGATCTCCAATACATAACTAGGAGATGTATACATAGCATGCCACTGAAATACAAGCGTGGATCCATGTCAAAATGAGAGATCATAGCCATAACAACAAACTGGATCTATGTCTCATGCAAGGATAATTTTAGGGGCAAAATTTATCCCATGGGCTATTTTTCCATGTTTTTTTCCAAAAAACAATTCGCCAATTTGCATTTTTTGAAGCCCCATTTCACCCAATTTTGATGGGGTAAACTTTTTTCACTCTAAAAATCGCCAAATTATTATATAAACTATATAAAATCCTTAGAAATGGAAATACTTTTAGAAAAATATCGCCAAATATTGTATAGTTGACATTTTAATAATTAGTAAGATTCTCTAAGGTTTATACACTTTTAAATAAGTATGGGTCCTTAAAGTTATCCCTGGTCTCATGAAGAGCCAAAATGAGGGAGGCTCAGTCTTGCTCAACTTGGGTGATAACATAAATATGGTGATGCTATATAGTCCCAAGGTCTTCATCCAAACAACCCAAGGTACAAACCCTAACCATGTGAATAAATGAGCTGAGGTCGAACATGGATGGTATCATTTGATTACTGGTCATTGATGTATACCGTTAACAAATGCGAGACTTCCATTGATAATAATAATGGGGTCCAAGGTACCTAGTATGTTCAACCAAGTGTGAATAAGTGGGCTTGAATTCGAACACTTGAGGAACCTTTCAAATAACAAACATTGATGTATTCCATTATTCAATAGCGAGGAAAACTGACACTGGTGACTGCAATCCCCAAGGTACAAACCGAAACTCTAAACTTCATTCCCAGAGAAGAATGAGCTGAAGTTAATGGGAAGAAGTCCAATGGAAGGGAGGCCTTAATGCATCCTCCATCATCCAACACAAGGAACACTCAAAAGGTATGAGCTTATGTGGAGTAGCACAAGTAACAAGATGAAACAAACTAATACGAGGATGACCGACACATGAAGTCAAGGTAAACTGCAGAATGGCTGACACAGGATTTATCCTTGAACATTGAGCACGACACAAAGTGACTTAGGCAGTTTTCAACATGAAGGGGAAGTCATATAATCCTGCAATGTAGGAGACATTAACAAACCCTCCATATGGTTGTAAGAATAACCATCGGGGGAGTAAAAAACTCAGAGATCAAGTTCACCCTAAATTCAAAAACTAAAAACCCAACTGACATGAAAGACTCAAGTAGGTGCTATGTTCGAGGACATGACTAACTTACCTGCCTTTCAAACTGAAAAGATGTGATATACCCTTCTCATCCCTTATTCTGTTTGGTAAAAGAATGTCCTTCTTGTTGTTTTAATGAGTCCAAGAAAGAAAACTCAATAAGCCCAACCATGTAAAATTTTAATGAGCCCACGGGAGGAAGACTCGAAACCTTCTTCATTGTTTACAGAGTTCGAAGAAGAGATAGAAGAATACTCTATAATAGTGATCTCTGGATTTTAATATAGAGCAGAGATCTGTTCTTGCTCGCCGGTGTTTTCAATATTAAGGAGTCTGAAAAACTTAAGCAATAACTCCATACACCTACCTGTGGATTTTAATATCGATCCCGGGTTGGTAAATGCTCGCCGATGTTTTCTTGTTTATAGAGATTGAAAAACTTAAACAATCCTCTATACAACCTCTCGTGGATTTCACATCGAGCCCGAGTAGGTAAGTGGTCGCTTGGTGTTTTCATGTTTCGAGATCCTGAAAACCCTAAAGAAGGCTCCAAAAGTCTTTTTTTGTACATTTAGTCTCCTCCCCCGAAAAAGTCTAAAACGAGGAGAGAAGAAATCTTCTAGCCACGTATGACTAGAGTATTCCTTTTTCGTAAGTAATCCGCAAAAGTCCAGAAAAGGGTTAAACTTATACTTAAGAGGATGTCACTTCAAATCCTTTAACAAGTATGAAAAGACAACTATACTCAGAAATCTTGTCATATTTAAAGAGTCTAAGAAGAGTGTGAAAGAACTCTATAAAGACCCTTTTGTAAAGTTTTAACGAGCCCGAAAAAGTAAACTCGTGACCAACTTACTGTTTTTAACGAGCTCAAAGGAAAGATGGAAGAATGCTCGTAGCCTCCTTACTGTTTTTAACGAGCTCGAAGTGAAGGTGGAAGAATGCTCGTAACCTCGTTACTGTTTTTAACGAGCTCGAAGTGAAGGTGGAAGAATGATTGTTTCCCCCTTACTGTTTTTAACGAGCTTGAAGTGAAGGTGAAAGAATGCTTGTCAGTGGATCAATGTCCAAATGAATGGCAGACTGCATTATAGACTCTAGGAAAACTTCATCAGATGGAAGTATATCATCCCAAATAGAACGCATGTCTAAACATTCAGATGGAGTCATCACCTGGTCAATTGCCGGGACCAAGTCCCGGGAAGGTAAGCATGAATTCAGAGGCTTCTTCTCAGTAGCAATTGGACTCAAGGAACAATATGCCACATAATTTGATTGTGACATTGTAATGCTTACTGACGGGGGACATACTTGGTCTATAGTTGGGTAATAAAAGGGATCAACAAATGTAAGCTGATCAATAGTGACAATGCTTTTGTTGTGAGGAAAATGCATCACACGAAAGAGCGTAGACACCACAACCTGCATAGCATATACGTAATCATGCCCTAGGATCGTATCAAATTCCATAAGGTCCTTTAAAACCTTAAAATTAACTAAGACTATTTTTCCACCCAAAGTAATGGGTACTTGAATGAGGAATCCCAACGGTTCACTAGGTCTTTTATCGAAATTCAATGGCCAATTAGCAGCTAGAACAAGGTTAGGAAAACCTAAATCTCTCCAAGCATGAGGGGATAAGATACTAACAGAGACTCCTTCATTTAGAATACATCGATGAACCGCATGGTTGCCGATATCAACCTTTTATTAAAAGGTGTAGTAGAAGGAAGGCGAGGCCTAGTTAGACTAATCCAATCAAAGGAAATGATCCCAGAGCTTGGTAGGGGTTCACTCGGCATAGATGAAGTGGCCCCCATTTCAGAAACATCCGAACTAGTAATGCAGAAGAATTCAGGGACAGGTGCATCAGTCTCTGAAGGACAGATGGAATCGGTCGAAGATTGCATCGATTCAATCACTTCACTCTCCGAAGGAAGAGTGGGGTTGACCAAAGATTTCATTGGTTCAACCACTTAATCAACCAAAGGTTGATCAGGTTGTTGGGAATCTATAGACAATTCAGGAGCAGAGTTTCCTTCATACATGGACCACACTCTCCATACTTCTGGAATAGGAGGGCATAGGTGAGTAAGGTGATCTCCCTTACAAAGTTTAGAAGGGAACTTTGGCTTGCGTCCTATAAGCTTAGAATCCTTTACAACAACAGTACTCTCAGCATGACTAGAATTGGATGATAGCATGCCCCCAGCGTGACTTGGAGTGGCTGGTTGCTGAGAAGCAGAAGAATTTTGAACTAAGGACCACACTCTTTGCACTCTTGGAAGTATAGGGGACAAATAGGTCAGGTTGTCTCCCTCGCAAAACTTAAAAGGGAACTTAAACTTCCGTTTAGCAGGAATGTAAAAAATTTCAACTTTCACAGCATGACATACAGTGGTTGATTCAGTGTCTCCAATATGACTCACGGTAACTAGTGACTAGTCATTAATATGACCAGCAGTGATCAATGACGTGTCTTCAACATGAGAAACAATGGTTGAAGACATGATTTCAGTACAATTTGAAGTGACTGGAAGTTTTCTCCCAGCATGACCATCACCAGGCTGGGTAGGTGCCCCCCGCATGACTTCCAAGGGCTAGGTGGTTTCCCCCAACATGACCATTAGAGGACGGGTATGCTCCCTCAGCAGGTTTTCCAGAGGCTAGGTGGCTGCCCCTAGCATGACTTCCAGAGGTTGGGTGGGTGGTTTCAGTATGATTTACAGTGACTGAGTGAATTCTCTCGACATGACCTCCAGAGGTTGGGTAGGTGCCCCCAACATGACCTCCAGAGGTTGGTTGCATAGGTTCAGTATGATTTACAGTGATTGAAAGTTTTCCCCCAACATGACCTCCAAAGGTTGGGTGGGTGCCGCCAGAATGAATTCCATAGGTTGGGTGGGTTCCCCCAGCATGACTTCCAGAGGATGGGTGGCTGCTCCCTTGCTTTTGCATCTTCTTCCTATTATTCCTCCGCCTATTCCTTTTAGACTGCTAGTTACTAGTATTACTACTTTCACCACATGAGGTAAAAGGAGGAGGAGAAGATGTTACTGGAGAAGCAGGCATGGGGTTCTGATGCGCTTGATTTGAGGTGCTTACTTGAGAAGCATCAAGAGCATGCAAGGCATTCGGAGTGGAAAACAACCAAACCGGTAGCCCTATAGTGAATCCTGGAAGATTAAAGGTAGCCATTAAGGGAGTACCAATGTTCCTAATGAATGGAAAAGCACAAGGAGCCCCTTGAATAGAGGTCCTTTGATTGGTGCTCACCGGGATGCTATCCACGGTTTCCAACTCTATGGGCCAGAAATGTCTAAGGCCAACTAATAACAAGCAGCACAAAGAGCACACCACTAAAAGGGGCCTAGGTAATCCAAAACAGGAAAATAGATGCCTTTCGGAGGGAAGTCTGGATGATTAGGGACCAGAACTAACCAACGAAGGATGGAGAACAGTTACTCAGGGTCCACATACAGGTCCTGTGGGTGCAATCATTTGAATCAACAAACCACCTTCCAAAATTTCTGTAGAGGGTTTCCTCCCAAGTCTGTCCTAGGTAGAACAAAAATAACCTTCTGTCATCACATGTGTAGAGCCCTAGAGTCTGGATACTAAGGTTACCACCAATACGAAATAACCTGGGGGGACAGTCGTCAGCCTAGTCAAAACGCATGGGCAGGGTAGAAAAGCCCGAAATCCACAAGTACTTTAAAAAGTACTAGTGGACCCCTGTACGCAAGTCAACTCTGGTTTATGGTTGATGGGAAAGTGAAGGGGTATCCTCAACAATTCCAATCGCCCACGGCCTCGTGCTTAACTTTGGTTTGAGTAGAGCAACCCAAGAAAATTTGACAGAGGTGGATTTACTTAATAGATAGTCGTACTACAATTGTTGAGTAATGAAGCCGATTTCGGGTGGTTTAAGGTGATTTAAACCTGAAATCCTAGCATAAGCTAGTTCATTATGTGTATACCTAAAAACAAAAATGTTGCTAGTTAATTTTCTTAAGATTTATTTTTAATGGCTACTTTTTACTCAATAAGGGCGGTGCGCTATGTGGAATGGTTTCGACAAAAAAAGTAAAGTGCATGTAAAGTAATGCTTTCAAATTCACAAAAGACTCTTTTCTTTTCGTTTATATTCTTTCAAAAACTGAAACTAGGCAATCCTAAATCAAATTCTTTTTGTATTTTTCTTTTAAATTTCAAAGCAAAGCAAACTATGTTACTTCAAAACAATGCTAAATCCTACTACTAAGCTACATCTGAATCCTCTTTTTGTCTTTTCTGATAATTGCACAGAAGAAAAAGAACTTGGAAAGGAGCAAGTAAAACCTAACGTAAAGTGTGAGTAAGAAAAACAACCTAATGGCTCAAACAAACAAACCAAAGACTTGAGAAAGACTCAACCTACCAAGTTGTTTCAAAAAAGAAAAAACATTAGGCTTGGAAACAAAGTGTAAAAGAAACAGGGAAAAGAGATGCTTGTAACGGAAAGGCAAATCTAAAAGGCTGCTCCTAAGCACCAAAACATTAATAAAACACTAAGCTAAGCAAAAGAGTAGGTAAGAGAACCAAAAAGTGACCTTACCAACATGCGGACTCAAAAGAAAAGCTCTACTAGAGAGCTTTAACTCGCTTGGACTGAACTGAAAAGACAATAAGAAAGTATCTAAACCAAGCAACCTTTCGAAAACATCCTAAGGACTCAAACTTGGGTTCAAACCCTAATGAAAAGGATAAGACACAGTGAAAGTGTGCTATTGTTGTCACAAACAACAAACGTTAAGAACACAGGTCTGTATGACTACAACAAGCAACTAGGGAAAAAGTGTGCAGCTATGTCTAAAAGAGAGTAGTGCACAAGCAAAAGCAAAAGGATGGAAGTGATACCAAACCACTAGAAATCAAACCCTAACAGAAAACTGGAAGCTACAGGAAAATGCGCTACTGTGCAGTGCAAAAACCAGTGCACACTAGGAAAGATGTGCTATTGTTCAGCGTACAAACCAATGCTCATCAGGTAAAATGTGCTACTATAAGTGGGGAAAACTAGTGCACATGTATCACAAGGACAAAAAAAAGGCTTTGATATAGTAACTGAGATGAATCAAGCAAGAAAGAATGGGTAACAATTACCTATAAGACCTCTCAGAGAGTCAAAAAGACTGAAACAAACTGGAAGAAAACTTAACTAGGTCTCCTAGAGTAGAAAAACTATCGGTTAGTCCCCAGTGAAGTCGCCAGTCTGTTGTGCAGGATTATTACCTTATAGTGCGGAGAAGACACTACCAAATTTGGTGGGGTGACAGGTAAATACATTCATTTCATTTCATTTAGTTCCTACAAATGAAAGAGATCAAGATATCGAAAGATGTACCTTTTATCGATGTTTGGTCCTAGCTTTCGCTTGGTCTTTCGCTTGATCTTCCGCTATGGTGAACCTGCAACAAAAAGGAAACCTTCCTCAGCGTATATTGACTACAATAAATATGATGAATATTGAAAGCAATAAAACGTCAACTACAATAAGATATTAAACCAAATGAACATGCAATCCAATAGAAATTCGATTTAGGACAGGAAGGTTATTTCCACCTTTTTATTGTCAAAGAAACATGAATCGGTACAAATATACCTAATCGATCAAGATGCTTCTGCAATTGAGTCCTAGGCTCCTGCTCTTCACAATGACTTGGGAATTCCTCTAGCATAACAGCACTTAAAGCATTCTTTCTAGGTCCCTCTCTCATGGATCCTCCTTGCATTTATGGGACAAGGTAGGTAGTTGGAATTGAGAGGTGGTTGAATTAGGAGGTTGGGGAAGTTGCAGAACCAACTTCAACTAATCCCAATTCGTAATATTAATATATTTTTTGACTTCACCTTAAGATGTGCATGGGTTTCATACAACCAGAGTAGCACACAGTGTGCAACTCTTGTACTTTTGCAAAAAGTGTTAGCAACATTTTTCAAGGTGTGCGCTGGTTGTCGTTGAGCAAAGCAGCGCATTTTTTGAGGTGTGCGTTGGTTTACTATAGCAAGAGTAGCGCACATGTGGTGAAATCAGGAGAAATATTCAAATTCTGAGCTGAAGAGTATGCTACCACCAATAATTCATCTAGGTCAACCTAGCTCTTCCATCCATAGTGTCCTTTTGTGTGATCGACAAAGCAATGTGATCATGGATAGAGAAGTGCAAATTTGACCTATAACACAGGGGGTCAGGATGGCATGACTTTTGTGCAAAGTAGCGAGCATGCTCTAGGTTCTGCATTTGTTGGTGGTGGTGTTATCCCGAATTACTCAAAGCGTTTTCACACAAAGCCAGGGGGTTAGGAAGGAACAACTTCTGAGTTCGTTGGTGGGGGCTCTGATGAAATACAGGGATTAGCGTCCTCCCTCAATGTGGTTGATGATCTCTTGACAATCTTGGATTCAATGGTTCAAGTATTAAAAAATGGTAATTATGAGACCAAAAAATCCCTGCACGTAGCTCGTCTGGAAGCCCGCGAAAGAAATAGAAAGCTTAGTGACAAAGTGGAATTTTTGGATGTAGTTCTGGAAAATAGTTTCCCTTGCAATCTGGAAAATGGTTTCCCTTGTAGGTCGATTGCATGCGAGACGAGATTAAGGAATTGAAACAGGATATATTTAGCATATGTTGATATGGATGGCCAAGGAAACAAAGCTTTCAAACCAGTTTGTTGATTGGTACCAGTTTTTTGGGTCCCTTTTTTCTGTCTTTAGGAATCTATAGATTTAGCATATGTCGATATGGACATGTCTTAGTATGAAAATTCCATTTTAGACGTTGGAATTACGTTTAAATTCCATGTATGTAATCTCCCGGAAAGACTATGCTCACTTTTATTTCTTATAGGGTTAATACCTGTAGAAAAAAAATTGTAGAAAGGAAAAAGATGAAGGTAGAGCCATGGTCATTCTCCACTGTTGGGGAGCAGGTCTGCTCTTAAACTGTGTAACTTTGGTTCTTATTTCTTTTTATATAAATAAAATATTATCCGTTCAATGTGTTAAAAAAAGAATGAAAAGTGTTTTTAGTCATAATATTTTTTTAATTAAAGCCCTTAATGATTGAAGGGTTATATGAATATATAACCTTCAACCTGAAATTAAGTTCATCCCTTCAAATTTGATCCCTGACAGTGCCACTAGTTTGCATGTTTTTTGAAAGGATTGTTTTTTTTAAGCAAAAAAAATTACATCCGTTTTCTTTTCACATTGTACTTCTGAGATAAAAACTGCCATATAGAGAAATTCCCATGTCTACTATCAACCTTGGAGATTGAACAGGAAGCCTTACTGTTTGACATCAAAACGGTCGACACAGAAAAGACCCAGCCAGGTTGATAGACATACTTGGACATATTAGGCAAATTTTGGACTAAGAAAGTGTGAATTTAGGCTTTGAAAGTGTCAATATCAACCTTTCTAAAGTGCGAAAACAGGTTCTGAAAGTGACAATTATGGTAAGTTTGAAAAGTGTGTTTTTCTACTCAAATAGTGTATTTTTTGGCTGATTGTGAACCTTAAAATTGCATTTTTTGTTATAAAACTATGTGAATTTCAAATAAAAAAAATGTTAATTTTTATTTGAAAATTGTGAATTTCAAATAAAAAATGCAAATTTTGATTTGAAAAGTGTGAATTTCAAATCAAAAAATGAAAATTTTCATTTGAAAAGTGTGAATTTAAAATAAAAAAATGCAATTTCTGATTTGAAAAATGTGAATTTCAAATAATAAAAAAAATTATTTGAAAATTGCAATTTGCATTTGTAAATGTTCAAAATGTTAAGGTAAAACATTATAAAAATGGTATGTCCTGACTTCCGTTTTCCGACAAGAAGGATCGGTCGCCCCTTCTTTTCGTAGTTAATTGTGAAAACATTTATCCAATAATTTAGCGATATCCATAATAGAGAACACAAGAAGGATCGACTGAACCTTCTTGCAGTGTCGAACTATTATGAAAATAATATTGGGAATAAAAAGGGCCAGTCGAACCTTTTTATAGTGTCGAACTATTATGAAAATAATATTGGGAATAAGATGGGTTGGCTGACCCTTCAATTACGAGGTAATTATAAAAATAGAGCACCTTGTAAGTTATAACATATAAAAATGTTTTCTACTGAATTTTGTCTTCCATCTTTGTTTTCAACAAGAAGGATCGGCCGCCCCTTATTTTTGTAGTTAATTGTGAAAACCTTTCTCCAGAAATTCAGCTATATCCATAATGGAGAACACAAGAAGGATCGACCAACCCTTCTTGCATTTTCAAACTATTATGAAAAGAATATTGGGAATAAGAAGGGTCAGCTGACCTTTCATCTACGAGGGAATTGTAAAAATAAAACACCTTAGAGAAAGAGCGGCTGCTCTTTCTCTGAGAATATTTCTACTTGCCAACAAAGTCTTTCAAGTAAAAATTCTATAGATTTTGTGGCACATAGAATGCTTATATTGTGACACGTGGCATATTTGATTTTTAAAATTAGTTTAAAGATTATTTAAACGAATATTAAGGATATTAATGGTACCATTTAAAGTTTGGGGACTATTTTAAGTTCTTGCATTTTCTGAACCAGCAACATGGATGTTATATCAATGGAAGTCCAAATGAGATTCAAGTATAGCTTGCAGTTTGTGGAGAAATGAGAAGTAGTTGGAGATGAAGATGGTGGAAGGAATTTATGTTTGAGTTGCTGAGTAGAAGTTCCTTAACAAAGTTTAAAACTGATACACTCCAAATCATGTAAATATAAACTTCGTTATATTTACTAGATAGATATTTATATTTACCTGATTTGGAGTGTATCAGTTTTAAACTTCGTTAAGGAAATTCTAGTTAGCAACTCAACCATAAATTACTTACACCATCTTCATCTGCAACTACTTCTCATTTCTCCACAAACAACAAGCTATACTTCTCATTTCTACCAATCCAGGAGGAGAGCTCAAATCAAAGTTTCCATGTTAGATTTCATTATCAATACATGAATGACTTATAGTAAGAAAAAAAAGTAGAAGTAGCAAGAGTATTACGGAACAACTTGTGGGTTATACAAAAAAACTGGCTCCAACGGTGTGGCCAATACCAAAAAACAGTCTAACTGAGATCATACAAAAAATGCATTAGATAGATATTACAAAAAATGAGGCACCGACATCCGGGGTTAATATATGGTATACTTGATTCACATAAACAATTTTGTTTCTTAAAAAAAAACATGGGAAGTAATTGCACAATTTAATATATGGTATACTTGATTCACATAGGTTGAAACATACATGAATATTATGCAGCTTGTTGTTGGTCATTTAATGTGTTCACAGCAGGCATGTTGGCCGTTGGATTTTCAAGGAATCGATTGGAGTGATAAGTGTACGATTACTCTAGCAAAATCTGTAGTCGCTATAGATGATATTTGTGACCACCATGATCCCACCATACTGTGATAATTATCATTCCCCATCTAGAGACTTTGTTGGTGACAAGACATAAACATAATGTGGAATGAAGCATGATGAGATTATTCACACGAGTGATAGAATCCATCATTTACGGAGAATATTATTCAGCCTGCTGTAGGACATTTAATGCGTTTGCAGAAGGCATGTTGGCCGTTGGATTTTCAAGGAATTGATTGGAGTGATACGTGAACGATTACTCCAGCAAAATCTGTAGTCGCTACAGATGATATCTATGACCACCATGATCCCGCCATACTGTGATAATTACCATTTCCCATCCGTCACAGACTCCCATCCCATTCAATACATCAACACAGTGGCCACTCACTATATATAGTCTAACCATGCCTCATATCACAACAAATTGATATGGCGACATAGGGAGATTAGCACTATTGAAGTCCTAATATATATGGGGACATAGGGAGATTAGTAATGTCGAAGTCCCAATACATGGATTTGTCATTATGTTCCTTGGTATGCAACGAGGAGGGAAGATTAGCAGTCTTGGAAACTTTCTTCTCTAAGACAACATGCATTGTTGTTGTCGTCAACATGTGCTTGTAGCAGTCATCGAATGTTGTTTTAGTACCATACCATGCTGTTAGCTTCTTCTTCCTGCGTGGACACCTTTCCAGACATGATGACCCATTTCCTGCCATTTTCTGTTGCTCGGAACGCTCGAACTAGCCAACTACACTCTCTCCCTTCTTCCCACCCATTTTAAAGGATTCAACCATCTCATTACTTGTGGCTTCCACATGATAATTTTGACAGATGACTCTTTAGCTTGCTTTATTTTTCTTTTCCCACTTTTGCAAAACATGAGCTAATCTATTGTTATGGACTGCGGAAGCTTATTATCTCCTCTCCCAACATTGCACACTTATGTGTAATGGACTGGGCTGCTGAAATAGAGGTTTTAACTGTGAACTACCAAACTCTTATAGCTATGAAGAAACGTTCTCATATAATGGATCTAACAGTCAACGGGGTGTTGTTTTATGAGCTTTATGATGCAATTGCGGACCTCAAAATGGAATGTGGAAGTAATTTAATTGGATTGGCACTTCATTTGAATTGGAATTCGACGATAATGCACCATTTTCCAGCAGAGAGATTTGTGGAGATAATAGGTATCTTGAAATCATTGAAGAATCTTGATATCCATATTTTGAAGCCTCTTCCTCTTCTCAACTTATTGGATCAACTTCCTAACCTTGAAAGACTACATATCCGCGAATTTTTTTTCTCTGTAAGAAAGAATTTTTGTAATGATTTATCGTCATTATTATACACACGTCTAATTTAAGTATTTGCTTATCATTTGCAAAGTATATTTCATTGGTTGAATGCCTTTTCTTCCACTAACTATGGTGTTAGGATCTAACCCGTCCAAGCAGGATTCCTGGACCAATTGTCTGGACATCCCCTATTTATGGTGTGCTTGGCAATTTAGGAATAGTTTCTCTGTTTTTATTGTGCATGATGATATGTGTGCTCATGCGCTACCCTAGCTGCAGTAAAATGATTATTTCTACATTTGTTGGAAATGGTTTCTTTTTAAAGCAGTGTGATAAAAATTTATTTGTTTGCTATGCAGGTATTCTAGAGAGATGCAATACCGCCGTGTCTAGGCTATCCACTTGCTAATCTTCGAATGTTTGTGCCTCGAGATCATGTTGTCATCTTCTTCTAACAATGCCAAGTAGAAATATTCAGTCCTCGGGAAGGTGAGAAACTGTGCGAGTGGTTGAATCAAAATCTTAAATTACAAAGCATTCTATCTCAAAGTTTGTTGAGCGACTCTCAGATGATGTAGTATCAGACTTAACAGACAATAAAATTGTTATCACCATCACACATGTTTTGCATTATTCATCAACAAATAACTACATCTGTCCCGGAGAGCTTACCAGTATTTGCAAGAATATTCCCTTTGTAGTTGAAGGTGGGAAAATCATTACGGTAGGAGGCTTTCTAAAGTTTCTCCAGCCTGCATCCACAAGTAACTAGGCCAAGTTAATGGGATGGAAATTGGAATCCTTGGATTACTATGGGATTTTCAACACCTTTTGAATGTTACCTTATACTACCACCTTGTGCAGGAGGTATGATGTATTCATCGAATGATTTGGTTTTATTCTTTCAAAGACACTTGCAGTAGTCGTTGAATGTTGTTTTAGTACACTCCTTCATGTGTGGAAAGCACAGTCCTTCTTCCTTCGACTTGTCGCAGTAAGAAGATGCAGTGGAAAGTAGAATGCAGGACTGTGCTTTACAGACATGACAACCCATTTCTAGGAGTATTCGGTACCAACTTTCGGGACGAAGAAAGGTATTGTTCGTGGGGGATATGTTGGAGGAGCTTAGGTCGGCCACCCGAATAGGTCCTATGTTCGACCACTTCAGAGAACATGTCGAACCGTCATTTCGATCACTGTTAAATTTTAATTAGCATTATGGTGTGTCTAGGAAGGCATGAATGTGTTGCTTGGAATGTGTTGAATATAATTGTACCACTGATGAAAAAAAAATCATTAATGACAGTCTGTAAATTTCCTTCCTTTCTCTCTTAATTGTTATTTGCAATAAATTATGACAGTTTGTAAATTTCCTTCCTTTCTCTGTTAATTTTTATTTCTAGTAAATCTTTTCCATTGTGTTATTCTTCATGCTTGAATGAAAGTAATATTAAATGAGAATTCATATGTTTATGCTCTGGTTTACCGCATCTAAGTATTCACCAATTTTCTGCTAAAATTGATATTGGATTCATTTATGACCAATGCCCAACATTAATGGATTGTTTTCTTTTCTTCATTATCAACCTCCAAATTAAGACCTTCACTGTAAAAATATAACTACCTAGAATTGAAGGAAATAAATTCTGGAAATCTGAAGAAGACAGACAAGGGTGGAAGGGTGGTGCTAGGGCAGGCTGTAGCCTGCTAATGGTGTTGGTGCATCCAGTCAGTTGTAGCTAACAAAACATGGTGTTGGTGCATCCTTCAGTTTTAATTGTGATCAAATTTAAGAATAGTGAAAATACGGATTCACCCCCCCTCTCAGTATTGCTTGATATCCCAACAGAATGATGGAACACTCTAATGCAAACCTTACATGTTTGAGGAATAATGAATGATTATTTTTGCTATTGTAGGGGATGAGTCTAGTGCTTCTATGTCTACAAGTCAAAGATCAAAAAATGCAATTGTTTATTTGAAAATTGCAGTTTTCATTTGTAAATGTTCAAAATTTTAAGGTGAAAAAATCAATGTCTAAAATATTCAGTCATTCTTTGAATAACAAGTCAATCGACTAAGTTATAACATAAAACAATGGTTTGTCCCGATTTCCGTTTTTTGACATGAAGGATGAGCTGCCCCTTCTTTTCGTAGTTAATTGTGAAAACATTTATCCAGCAATTTAGTTATATCAATAATGGCGAACACAAAAAGGATCGACCAACCCTTCTTGCAGTGTTAAAATACTATGATAATAATATTGGGAATTATAAAAATAGAACAATTCCAACAATTATCGACTTCAGAATTCTGTTGTAAATAGTAGGGACCCGGACATCGGCTAATTTATACATATAAAATAGTTTCTCTAGACTTCTGTTTTCTGACAAGAAGGATCAGCTGCCCATTCTTTTCTTAGTTAACTGTGAAAACCTTTATCCAACAATTCAGCTATATCCATAATGGAGAACACCAGAAGGATCGACTGACCTTTCTTGCAGTGTCGAAATATTATGAAAAGAATATTGGTAATAAGAAGGTCGACCGACCCTTCTTGGAGTGTCAAACTATTATAAAAATAATATGGGGAATAAGAAGGGTCGGTCGACCCTTAAAACCACAAGAATTTTCCCACCATTGATATGGATTTTGCATGAATCCTGGCTGTCAAACGGTGCAACTTTTACCAACTCGCAGATTCGTCTTGCGTTGATGTTTCGTGCAAGTTAAATCCGCGAAAAAAACCTCAGCCATAGATATTGGCCTCGTCATATCTGTGCCGTCCAAACCCGTGGGCCTCTACTAAAAGTTCGCGGATCCAAAAATTTGTTTGCTTTGCGCATGTCGTATCGAAGAAGTAATTCCCGACCGTCGATCTGCTCCATTAGCCGTTGATCTACTCCTTAAGATGCTTATGGCATAAAACTCCCGCCTCCGTCTAAAACACCTCACCCTTTTTTCACGAAGCGTGCTCATGACTGTAGATATTCACCACCGTCGATCTAGACCATTTATTTGCGCAAATATGTAACTGGAGGTGGACCTCTGCAATTTAATTCTCCTTGCAAAGTTTCAGGCTTCCCAAATGATTCTAGTGTTCTTAGACCATCGAGGCTTTCTCCATTCTTTTTAGAAATTGAACCTCCCACTTTCATCTAGGACAAAGCTACTGGTAACACCGACAAGCTAAACTGGAAAGCTAAACTTCATTTAAATCACCCAGTGTAATCTCATTCGCAGCATCAAGACAAATCGACGGTTAAAACGTAAACATGCGGGAAGGAAAAGAAGGGTTACGGGGTTTGTCTTCTGCATCCGCAACCCTCAATTGCGGGTTGCGGTTTGCGGATGCAGAAGAACACAATTATTGAAGAATATTTCTACATCCGCAATCCGCATTGCGGATTGCGGGTTGCGGAAAGAAAATGTTTCAAAACCGAAAACCAAGATTCCACAATCCGCATTGTAGATTGTAGATTGCGAGTTCCGGAAAGAACACGGCTTTTGAAAAAACTTAGTGCTTTCCGCAACTCACAAAAACACTCAAAAATGCAAGAAAATTTCAAAGGAAAGTGTCAACGTCAACCTGACTTTGAAAGTGTCAATATCAACCTTTCTAAAGTGCAAAATCAAGTTCTGAAAGTGGCAATATTGGCTTTAAAAAGTGTGTTTTTCTATTCGAGTAGTGTGTTTATTGACTACTTATGAACCTTAAAATGAAAATTTTGATTTGAAAAGTGTGAATTTCAAATAAAAAAATGCAATTTTTTATTTGAAAAGTGCAATTTTCATTTTTAAATGTTCAAAATTTTAAAGTGAAAATTCCAATGTCAAAAATATTCACTCATTGTGTGAATAGCCATTCAATCGGCTAAGTTATAGCATATAAAAATCGTTTGTCTAGATTTCTGTTATCTGACAAGAAGGATCGGCCGCCCCTTCTTTTCGTAGTTAATTGTGAAAACATTTATCCATCAATTTATCTATATCCATAATCGAGAACACAAGAAGGATCAACCGACCCTTCTTGCAGTGTCAAACTATTATGAAAAGAATATTTGGAATAAGAAGGGTCTACCGACCCTTCTTGCAGTGTCAAACTATTATGAAAATAATATTGGTAATACAAAGGGTTGGCCGACCTTTCAATTTCGAGGCAATTTGAAAAATAGAACACCTTGGAAGTTTTAACATATAAAAATGCTTTTTCCCAACTTTTGTTTTCCGACAAGAAGGATCGGTCGCCCCTTCTTTTTCGTAGTTAATTGTGAAAACCCTTATCCAATAATTCCGCAATATCCATAATAGAGAACACAAAAAGGATCGACCGACCCTTCTTGTAGTGTCAAACTATTATGAAAATAATATTGGGAATAAGAAGGGTTTGCCAACCCTTCATTTATGAGGGAATCGTAACAATAGAACACCTTTGGGAAAGAGCGGCAGTTCTTTCTCTGAGAATATTTCCACTTGCCAGCAAAGTCTTTGAAGCAAATCGTCTATAAATTTTGTTGTTTAAATGTTGATATCTAGTATCCCAGGGTGACACATGGAACGATCATATTGTGACACATGGCATATTTGATTTGGCACATTGACTGTTAGAAATATAGTTTAATTATAATATTGGCTCGTATAGAATATTTTCTCCTATGAGCACCACTGAATTTGGCACTTCGAGTATAACGGATCATATTTTAATATTTAGGTAGTTACTCTGAGGATAATTACTTGATTTTAAGTGCAGCGGATAAACCACTTCTAATGGGCAATTATTCTTAAGCACAATTAACTAGTAATTAAGGTGTTAATTACAACACTTAACGACAATTAGTGCGCAAATGACAAGAGTTATCACAAATCCAATTTTTTAACAAATAACAATTTAGGTTGACCAAGTGGAAATTTAGAAACACAACAATTTTGTTTCCTAAAACAATCCATCATAAACGTGACATTGATTATCACACTATGGCATGATATCATCTGTACGTCGTGACACATAAACACGATCCATCATAAACGTGATGAGATTATTCACACGAGTGATACAATCCTCAGTGATACAAACCATTTTAAATCGCAGAAAAGATCAATCAGGCGGTGAAAGATCAAGGGTCCCATGTCTGTTCCGCATCCCAAACATGCGCGCTAGGATGGAGGGATGGGTGGTTGTGAAATTTGAAACCGCTCTCCACGTGGCAGCACCACATGATTTTCCAAGTTGGAAGGGTGGTAAGGAAAACTGCCTTCTCCATTTGTGAAACCACCTTTGCCCATCCTTAGTAAATAAATTTACAAACATTAGTACTTTTTGTTAGGATATTCCTATACTCCATCCTAGTCCCACCAGTATTTTGATCATTTACATTTTCAGTCATGCATGCACTTTTAGGGTTTGCATGCATCATTTAGGGTTTTCATGCATTTCAGTCATCAATCCAGCACCTAGCCCTCAGTTAGCCAGCCCTCGAGAGCTTCTTTCATATCATTTTTAGCCCTCCTAGAGCTTAGTGCGCCATTCCTCCTTGATTTAAGGAAGCCACTCGCCTTTCTCACCTACGAGTCCAGTTTAATTCAGTTATCCACCAGTCTTTCCTTGATTTGAGGCCAGACTGACTCCTCATTGCTGTTATCACTCCGATTGACCTCCGATGAGACATGACTACCTGTTCTGACTCTATTTAGCTCCTCATGCGCCCTCCACTGAGTCTCCTTCATTCAGTTAGTGTCTCCATGTGCCAGTTACATTCAGTTACACCTACCACACTCAGTTAGACTCAGTTTGAATGACGATTGACAGTTACTTGTGCATTGATGACTCCACCGATGATGAGATAGACTACTAGTTGTGCTTTGATGACACTCCAGTGATCTTTTGATCACTCCATGAAGGATAACTTGAATTGGCACCTTGGAATTCGAATCATCATGCATTGTACTACTTATTGTCCATATTGTGATTAATTAATTAGTGTGTGTGAAGTATTTTGCTTCTATCCGAGTTCTACTATATTATTATTATGTTGCTCATTATACTGCATTAACCACTCTTCTTCTATTTTCCTGCTTAATCACAATTACTCTTGTTAGGTATACATCATCTCTTAGATCTGCTGTGAGGATTTTCACATGGTATCAGAGCATGTTGAGAGTATTGTTTAACTCCATTCTTGAGAGTTTTTTGCAGGTTATTACCAAGATTTCGAGTGTAGCAGTTGCAGTAGTTTCTGCATCTTTGCAGCAGTAGCAGTTGCAGATATTCTCTATTGTTTTTGCAGGTCTTCTACAGCTTCCATGTATTCAGAAGAAATCTATCCTCCTACATTCAACTATGATCCTCTTTCTCCATTCAACTATGATGAATGGAAACCAAATATGATAGCACATTTGAAGAGAAATGGTCTCTTTGATTATTGTTTTGAGAGAGAGTTCGAATCCTATGAAGAAAAGATTGACTGGTTAAATAATGGTAACAGAGCCATGGGAACCATGATGCTTGCTATGTCTTGATGCTTGGTACATCAATTCATTGATGATGTTTAATCTCCAAAAGAGCTATGGGCCTACCTGGATGAAAGATTTGGCAGACAGAATGAAGGAATTGGTCCAAACCCCTTCAAGAGTAAGCAAAGTGATGCATTCACCCTCCTTGATGGTCTCTCAGATCATGAACCAGTATCATATCATATTGAAGTTGTCCACAAAGAAATTGCAGATTCTACACTCATGCTCCAACTTTCTTCTCTTCCCGTGCTAGCTCACACTCTAGATATTGCAGAAGGTCCTAAATCATCTCTTGCACCAGATTCTGTTGGTTTGCATCATGATCACATGATTATTTCGGAGGTCAAATCAGCTATTGAAGGTAATGAATTCGCTCTCCTCAAGAAATCACCTCTTATTTACTACTATATGATCATTATTCCATGCTTTCAGAAGGTTATTGAAGAATATGGCCATTGCCATTCGCTTGGGATAATTTCTCATGCACATCATGGTTTTGATCTCACCCCTGTTGATTCAAAGGAGATCTCAAGAGACCATGACAATACGCTTGGGATAATTTCTCATGCACTCACTGGTTTTGATCTCACCTCTTATGGTTCAAAGGAGATCTCAAGAAACCATGATTCAAGTCTTGGATCTAATTTGGATTCTAAGCAATTACTACTTGGGATAATTTCTCATGCATATGATGGTTTTGATCTCACCCCTGCTAGTTCAAAGGAGATCTCAAGAAACCATTTATCAAGTCCTGGAGCTGATTTGGATTCCAAGCAATCATTATTATTTGATGGTTCTTTTTGGCATAATCTCACGCATGATAGTTCGAAGGAGAAGACAAAAGACTATCTGCATATTCATGTTTTTGATCCTACCTCAACTAATTCGAATCATAGGTTCAAGGATCATCCTCATACTTTTGGATTTCTTCTCATCCCATTCGATCTAAAGAGCAAGTACAAGCACATGCTTTTTGAGCATGATCCACTTCTTCCCAAGAAGAAGATACCTCTAGAAATATGACCAAGCATCACACTTGCTTGAGTTTGGAGCATTTATTTTTTATGTGTGCCTTACAGTCTGTTTTGAGGGGGGGTATTTTTCCCATGAAATTTTCCACACTTCCTTGGTTTATTGACTGTTATTATTCATTGTATTGGGTGACCTTTGGTCTTAGTTACCAGGGCCTAGGATGGATTAAGGGGGGGTGTTAGGATATTCCTATACTCCATCCTAGTCCCACCAATATTTTGATCATTCACATTTTCAGTCATGCATGCACTTTTAGGGTTTGCATGCATCATTTAGGGTTTGCATGCATTCCAGTCATTAGTCCAACACCTAGCCCTCAGTTAGCCAGCCCCCAAGAGGTTCTCTCATATCAATTTTATCCCTCCTAGAGCTTAGTGCACTCTTCCTCCTTGATTTAAGGAAGCCACTCGCCTTTCTCACCTACTAGTCCATTTTACTTCAGTTATCCACCAGTCTTTCCTTGATTTGAGGCCAGACTGACTCCTCATTGTTGTTATCACTCCGATTGACCTCCGATGAGACATGGCTACCTGTTCTGACTCCAATTAGCTCCTCATGCACCCTCCACTGAGTCTCCTTCATTCAGTTAGTGTCTCCATGTGCCAGTTACATTCAGTTACACCTACCACACTTAGTTAGACCTAGTTTGACTAACGGTTGACAGTTACTTGTGCATTGATGACTCCACCGATGATGAGATAGACTACTAGTTGTGCTCCGATGACACTCCAGTGATCTTTTGATCACTCCATGAAGGCTAATTCGAATTGCCACCTTGGCATTCAAATCCTCATGCATTGTACTACTTATTGTCCATATTGTGATTCATTAATTAGTGTGTGTGAAGTATTTTTGGTTCTATCCGAGTTCTATTGTATTATTATTTTGTTGCTCATTATACTGCATTAACCACTCTTCTTCTATTTTCCTGCTTAATCATAATTACTCTTGTGAGGTATACATCATCTCTTAGATCTGCTGTGAGGATTTTCACACTTTGAAAATCAACACAACTCCATTTTCAAATCTTATACAAAATAGCTAAAATGCACTTCCAAGAAAAATATGGTTCCTCGCTCAATTTGAAAAGCAAAATAAAATATGGTTCATTAATGTGTTTCATGGAGTGTTTCTACACTCAAAGAGTTTTTCTCCAATAAATAATCACTATGTTGAATTGATCTCCTCGATTTTTTGTTTTCCATTATTTAAACTATCATGCAAAAGAAATTCAAAACTTTATATAAATTGAAACAGAATACATAAATACAAACATAATCGATAAATAAGAGAGGTTAAGAATTTAGAGAAGAAAAAAGAATGCAGAAAATTAATTAAAATTAATATTCAAAAATTGGATATATATTATTCAAATAGTAGTGGGATCATCACAGAGTTTAAATAATTTTTCAAAATGTAGGCCTTTGGACAAAAGCCTTGCCCTAAACTTACAGAAAAGTAAACCTAAAATAGTTGCTGATATAAACTGAACATAAGGGCCGAGGACAAAATCCCTGGCCTAAACTAACATAAAACTAAACCTAAAATAAGAAGTGATAGTGGGTGGGTGGTTGGGCCGCGTGGTTCCCTCAGGGGTCGATATCCATTGGTTTAACCCCTCCTGATGATCTTGACGATCTTTCCTCTGAGGTAGTCGAGGGAGTTTCGGCAGTTGGACGGGATGGAGGGGACGGTCCAGAACCTACCGAAGTAGTTGCGCTCCCCTTGGGTTGATTTGTAAAGGATTCATTACGTTCACGGAGGAGGCCTCGCATTAGCCTCATCATTTTGGCTTTGTCTTGTGCATTCCTCTCCATCATTTCAGCTTTGTCTTGTGCATTCCTCTCCATCATTTCGGCTTTGTCTTGTGCCATCCTGTCCATCATTTCGTCTTTGTCCTTTTCCATGGTTTGCATTATTTCGGTTTTGTTGTTTTCCATGGTTTGCTCCAAGGAGTCTAACTACTGCCGAACCTATGCAATTTCCTTGTCCAACTTCTTGACATGTATGCGGGTGTGTGCATTGGTGATTCTAGTCCTTCTGTGACTGCTACCTTCCGCTAGTAAACAAGGAGATAGGCCTGCAGAACTGTTGGAAGAGAAGCTGCAAGAAAGCTTCTCGCGGCCGCTGAGCAGAGTAGTGGTTGGAATCCTCAGAATTTCCTTTTCTCTGACTCTAACAACCTGACGTTGATGAGCACCAGTGGACGGAGAAAGAGTCGAACACAAAGCTAATTTAAAAAAAAAAAAATTGGAAACCTCTAGCGAACAGGAGTAGATCCTATTTAAATCCACAACACATATAAAAAAAAACCAGAACACGGATTGCAATAGATCTACAGAGCCGTTGAAATTAAATATCAAAGCAATTGAAATACTGTTATAGCGCATTATAGTACATTAAGGGTCAAAGACGTTACCCTTTGATTTAACTGATGGGACATATTGATGGCAAGGCTTCATAAGTGGGCTCATAAACTTTTGAAGTCCACCGTTGATCTTGGATGGGGCGATCCAACGCTACAGGATAGTTACGTTTGGTTAAGTTGTGCAGTGTTTAAATCACAGGATACGGTGCAGATTATTTATGAAATCTAGCTAAGCACATGTTGAAGTCCACCGTCGATGTGCATTGACGAAGATCCAATGGGTTTGAATCATTCAGCTTTTAAGAGATGCTGGAGGGTTAATTTAAAGGATCGGACGCAAAATATTTGTAAATCTTAGTTGATCGCCAGTTTGACGTCCACTCTGTTGAAGAATTGAAAAAATTGGTTAACTCTCCAAAATAGTAATTCCTTTCTAATTAAAACAAGATTGAAAGATTATGAAGATCAATGATGAATCGATGCCATTATAAGGATCTAGTATTTTATTTTTGAAGAGGCATGATTTTCCTTAATAAATTTCTTTGAAAATATATATAACCATACAAGTCAAATGTATGAATAGGACCATAGGTGTCTATGAAGTTTTGGTAATTAAATATTAGAAGCAAGATCTAAAAAACTTAAGTTAAAACTATTATAAATTAGAGGGTTATTGGGTGGTTCTTGGGGCAGGTTTAGGCCTTCTAAGGGAATTGTTGCCTCCTTCCAGTCGTGGGTAGAGATTTAGGGTGGTGGGGCATCCTTGTCTATTTAGCAGGTAAAAAACCAAGGGTGTAGGAGCATCCTTTCTATAGTGGCAGAAGAATTCATGGGATTAAGTTCTCCATCAAGTTGGTGCTTGTAGAACAATTTTGTATCGGTGTGTTAAAATTTTTAATTGTCCTATTCACACTGGGAATAATTATTTAACTTGTGCTTAATACTAATTTTATATAAAAGGGTTGAAAAAGGAAATATTTAAGCCCCCTATTGGAATAAGTTTGTAGTCCCCCTAAGGTAAGCTTACTTCCCTTATACTTTTTAATCCTTCTTTGGACTCCAAAGCTCGTGAACTATTTACTTGATCTTTTTAAGTACTCGGGACAAAAATAATGCTAAGAATGGGGTGCCTTTGTGTAGAGATTTTGTACCTTGTCCCATCTGATGAACACCTTCCAAATTTATCTTTCACATGATCATGTATTCCATGCAACACAATATCCATTTCCATTGCATTATTATTTGTTAGCTCCGTCATGGATGCATTTTTTTGTAGTCTTTTTAGAGCGATGTAAGCATTTAGAACATATTTCTAGATATCAAAACCTTGTGCATTTAAATGGAGTCTCATTCTTATAATCCAATCATATCAGAATTTGATCCATAGAGCAGTCGAACCCCATCTATGGAGTAGAGAATTTCATGTTCGTCCATGTGCTCTAGAGATATTCGGTTCAGCTATCAGACTCTCTCGAAGGAATTGACTCCATGATTTAACTGCACCAACTGGAAGGAGGATCGAAACCTAAGGAAGCTCCAACTCCTTGGTTTACTAGCTCCATCTAGAATGAGGCTACATCTCCCTGGTTTTCATAATTTCCAACCTATAGATAGGACTCCAGACCTCAATAAAGTCCAACTCAATAGTTTTACTAGCACCAACTGGATGGAATCCCCAACTCCCTGAGATCACGAGCACCAACTGAAAGGAGACTTCAATATCCTATCCCTACTTGATCCTGCCACCCTAATATGAATAAGCAGAACAATATTCCACTGCCATTGTATCACGGTTTCCATCAACCTATACGTGTATCTATGTCCTTGTAACTGTATCACTTTCCATGTATCATTGTATGGACGTCACTATCACAATCCATGTTCGTCACAAGGACACAATCATTGTCTCTGTCAGAAGGCCACAAGAAAGATCAATGTCACAATGTCAACTTGTACATGCCCCAAATCTATCGTCCAAGAATGGCAGCAACTTATTCCAAGATATACTTCAGATGTATAGCAAGAACATAAAGATGCCTCCATAGAGTGTAATCAAATCCCAGAAATAATCACCAATAGACTTCATCTATTTTCACCTTCAAACCCTTACATCATAGACCTCATAGTACATTCCAAAATCTTAGAGGGATCTCATGCCAATATCACTACCATGGAATATTCCAATAAAATCACCAATAATATCTATGCCATTGGAGAGTGGTTTTTGATCATTTCTCATTTTGCATATTGGAGAGCATAGCTTGTCCATGCTTGTGAAGTGTTTACTCTACTTTCCTTAGTACCAATTTCGAGGGTGAAAGGTTCCCATCCTAATTGGGATTTGGAGAGGCCATTGTGCATTGGACCATGAGGACACATATTAAGAGGTTGTGGGACCCATTTGTGGCAATATTCCCCACTACACTTGGCATGATTCTCTCACCAATCCGAGTTCAAGATGAAGGGTAACATATTTGGGGTATTTTAAGAGGTATTATTCATGGCATGAGTCATGTAAGGTGGAATTGAAGTGGAAGAATAAGACCCATGGAAGAGGAAGAGGCATCTGAGAATAATTGTGAAACTTGGGATAGATTCCCTAGCCTCTAGTATGTCAACAATGATGAAGATGCTATGACACCTATGACACAAAGCAGACCTGAATGCCGACATCTGAAATATATGACATGTTAGGGATAAAAATAGCCTCCAAGAAGGTGCACAAGGGAGTTAGGGCAGCCAAAGTGACACCCATTCGAATTGGGGGAATAAGGAGACTAGGAATTGTTGGACAAGTGGCACACATTGGAATCTCTTCCCAAATTGAGTTGGAATGAATTCTTTGGAAGGAATTCTACCCATGGAGGACTTGAGAAGTTTATAAAAGTCACAAGAACAAAGAAGGAGAGTAGCTTTTGATCATTTTTATTTGCATCTTTGCAATTTGTAGATCTGAAATTCGCAGGTCACTTTTGAGGGGTAAATTTTTGGAGTTTTCAAAATATGAGCACACTAGATTGATCACCTCAGTCAATTGCATCTCCCTGTCAAGTCAGAAGTTTGAAATTCCAAGTTTATATTTTTAGGGTTTCTCTGTCAAACCCTAGTCAGCTCCAAATCTAGTGGTAAGATCTAAATATTTTATTTCCATTTGAGTTTCTCATTAAGATGTCTCACCACACCAAGCTTGAGGATAAGCTTGAAGGGGCTGATAACTTACAAACATGGAATTATAGGATTGGGTTATTCCTAGAAGAGAATGAATTGGATACCTACATAAGTGAAGAGGTTCCAATCCTAGAGGGAGATGAGGCTAAGGCCTTACATAAGAAGAACTTGGTCAAGGACAAGAGGATCATTGCAGATTCTATCAAGGACCATCTCATACCACATGTGTCATCCCTAAAGACACCCAAATAGATGTTTGACTCCTTGACCAAGCTGTTTGAAGGAAAGAACATAAATCGGAAGATGACTTTGAGGAATCAATTAAATAATTTCAAGATAAAAATGTAGAGACCATGCAGTCACACTTTACAAGGGTCTCTTAGATAAAAGAACAACTTAAAGCCATTGAAGAAGATATAGAGAATGGAGAAATAGTGATGCCCACCTTGAATGGTCCTCCTAGGTCATGGGATTCCTTCATCCAAGGAATTTGTGCTAGGAATAAGCTCATCACATTCAATAGGCTATGGAAGGAATGCTCATAGGAAGAAGCTAGAATTGTAGCTCAAAAAGAAAACATGGGTAGTGAAGAGAAGGCTCTCACAACACACACCAAGAAGAATTACAACAAGAGGGAGCATCCTCATCACAAGAATGAGATTTTCCCAGGAACAAAAGCAGCTCCCATAAGAATAAGAACACTCTGTTAGAGACTCCAAAAGTTCCTGCAAGGAAGCAAATATTGAAAGGGAGTCCACCAAACAGCCAAACAAAGACCAGTATTTGAATTATTATTTAGGATGTTGTTCACTCATATAAATAATTATGTTCCTAGATTTAGGATGTATATTATGCATGTTAGACAAAAATTGCATTAATTTATGAACAAGATACTACTTATATGCAAGTAATGGGTACTAAGTGGTTTATGGTAATGTACAACATTCCATTGCTAGTTATCTAGAATGAAACCTCTTTGCTGACATGTTGGAGTAGTGCACACTCTTAACAATGTTCTGGTAGAGATGGAAGGCATCTAGAAAGTTACAGGATATGTGGACAGCATTCTTGAATGGTGTAGTGGAAGAGAAAGTATATGTGGAGGAACCACTTGGGTTTGAGACACATGACAGGGAGACTCATGTGTGCAAATTGAAGAAACTGCCTTGTACGATTCGAAACAGGCACCCAGGACATGGTACGACAGAATTGATAGCTTCCTGACTAGTTTGGGGTTTACCAAGAGTAAAACAGATTCCAACCTTCACTACAAGGTTGAGGAAGGAAATCCAGTGATACTCCTACTGTATGTGGATGACTTGGTTGTGACAGGTGAGGATGGGTTGATTGTTGATACGAAGAGGAAGCTTGTTGTTGAGTTTGAGATAAGGGACTTGGGTGTGATACACTATTTTCTAGGCATGGAGGTGTGGCACAGTGCGGATAGAACATTCCTTGGATAAAGAAGTATGTAGTAGAGATCCTGAAGCAGTTCGGGATGATGGACTGCAAGGCCATGGCCACACCTATGGCATCAAACCTGAAGCTATTGAGTGATGCTTCATCAGATTCGGTTGATGCCACAATGTATCGTCACATGATTGGGTCTTTGATATACCTGACAAATACGAGAGAAGATATTTGCTTTGATGTAAACACATTGAGTCAATATATGGTGGAACCCAGGAAAGTTCACTTGATTGTGGCAAAACATGTGATGAGATATATGAAGAGTACATTGGATTATGGACTCAAATATGCCTCAGATAGTGAGTTCAGACTGTATGGGTATATAGATTCATATTGGGATGGAAGTGCTGAAAATAGAAAGAGTACCTCAGGATCATGTTACTTTAGTTTGGGATCAGGCGTGATCTCATGGCTCAATAGAAAGCAACCCTGTGTTGCACTCAGTACAACGGAAGTTGAATATGTAGTAGCTTGTTCAGCTTGTGGTGAAGCAGTGTGGCTTTGAAAGATGTTGAAAGAATTGTTTGATGCAGAGATTGATGCTATGGAGATACTCTCAGAGTTGCATCAAGTTGACAAAAATTCCCATGTTTCATGATAGATTAAAGCACATCAAGATTAAGTTTCACTATATTCGAGATATGGTGTAGAAGGGAGCTATGAAGCTCGAGTATGTTCCTACAGAGGAACAAGTTGATGATGTGATGACTAAGCCTCTGTCTCATGTGAAGTTTGAAGCTTGGTGTGGTCCAGAGCGATCTCTCTAGAAAGAAAGACTGATAGAGATCCTATCCGAGAGGATAGATGCCTGTCTAGGAGGGATGGAAGACCAGTACTGGATGACTGATAGTTCCATCTCTCACAAGATGATTCCTATCCGTAGGGATGGATGCCTCTCCAAGGGTGAGGATAGATCAGTACTAGTTGACTGATAGTTCTAGCTTTCATGAGCTGATTCCTATCCGTAGGGATGGATGCCTCTCCAAAGATGATGGGGTTACAATAGGGTACACAAGTTTTTTCAGAGATAGTGTAATAAATCTTGAGATGTACCCATGGAGGACTTGAGAATTTTATAAAAGTCGCAAGAGAAAAGAAGGAGAGTATATTTTTTCATGTTCCAAGAATATCCATTTATTTGTATTCTGATATATATACTCAATATTTAATGCTCAGAAGAATCTCAGGTCAAAATACCAAGTGAAATTATGTAAAAATTAGTCAATATTTGTGATTTTGTTGATGTATGGAGTGTCATTAATGTTATGAATAAGTTTCATTAACATTGCACAAGTCCTTGGAACCTAAATCTCGAATTTCATAACCAGTCGTGAAGTTTACTAGCATTTCCCCCTAGTATGTGAAGACATGTATACAAACATCTGATTTATGGTAATGGAAAAAGCCTATAGAAACTAATTGATGATGCATTGGGGAGATCATTGAAGTCCTTTATCAGTACCACATCTCTGTTCTAAAATTTGGAAAGGTCTTACAACATTTGGGAATCCATCTTTGTCCCCTACCCTTGGGGGTTTTGAACCTCGATTTGACTAGTAAAATTCCCCAACTTCTCCTTAAGTTAAATGGATGTTGCAAAAGTATTCTAATATTAGTCTACAATCACTGATGAGGTTCCTTTTTATGTCTTAAGACCATTCATATACCTGCAGATCCAATTCAAAATCCTTTAAAGAGACTTTTGGAGCCATCTACCCTTGGGGGCTTCAACATAGATTTTCCTAGTAATTCTGCCTTTCATTCTCTAATCGTAAATGCAAGTGGCTGAAGTATTTTGGAAGTTTCCAAGACTATAATAGCTGCATAAATGTTTCATATTACACCTCAATGGTTATGAATATTTATCAAATGTTTTTTTTCAAATTGTTAGGTATTTTTTATGTTTCTAAAATTTCCTCTATATGGGTTCTTGGTTTATATCGGTTAGACATTGCTTATTAAAAGCTGTAGAGAGGAATGATGCAAATTTTGTCGATTTTTATGTCCCAATACCTTTCAAACACCTTCAGACCCAAATTAGAAGCATTTGAAGCCATTTGGAAGCATTCGAGTCATTAATAGTCTAAGGGTGGAATTGGCCAAAAATTGCAATTTTTCAATTTTAACAAATTTACTAAAAAGGGGCACTACATGAACAATAGAATTATGCAGCTAATATGAAATGGCTTGTATAAAAAAACAACACCAAACTTAGATGTTATTGCTACGACATGTGATCTCTCCTTCTTTTCCTAATTTAATGTTTCATCTCAATGCCATCTTGGAATATTGATCTTGTTGTTTAGACTTCTCTTATATCTTATGGTCATCTCTCCCTCTTCTTCATCGACTTCTTCCCATGTTACACTAGATCTTCTACAAACCCATTTACAAACAATGTCTAGAATTGGCATAATTGATCAAACAAGTGATTTCTTCATATTGTTAGCATTTTTGTCTTTATGTTTTTTAAATTTATTCTATATGGATTCTTGGGTTATTTAACATTAATATAGCATTGCTTATTAATGTTTATAGAGAGGAACAATGAAAATATTGTCACTATTCTAAGGTTTTTACATCAGGTCTCTCACTCCAATGGCAGAGGTGGAAAAGGTGCTAAAAATTTGGACGACTTGCACCAAAAGTTACAAACATGTAGCAACGTGGTGGAATTATGATGCAGACCCACCCAGAAGCAAATCGACGGTGGAAATGGATTCCCGCGCTAGAAAGAGCACGGTGGTTAAACTTGGAAAAGGTGGAGTGGAAATTAAACCGCTTACCATGTGGCAAGCGTTGGTGGAGTCTGCTATGAAAATCAATTAAATTTAAACCGCTCATCGCAAGTTTTGAAACCACCTAAGCATATGTTCTATAAAAGGTTTGTTTGAAGTTTTAAAAAATGTTTTTGTCGCTTATTTCCTGGAGGAAAAGAACCCGCGGGAAACACGTCGTTGTCTTCGTCAACTGGAACAACACCCAAGAAGCTCACTTCATAGGTAGCTTGAAACCCTCAGTGTTTTGATTTTGTGTCCCAAATGGAGAAAACCCAAGACCTTCTTCCCTACATTGAAAGTTCAGATGAAAATGAGAAGCTTGTATTTGAAAGGGAAAGGGATATTTTTGACCATGTTTTGTCTATGTGTAGTATTCCGCAGTCTAAGTAGAAATTAATGGAGTTTAAGTCGCAGGGAAAGGATGTATTTAATGTTTGTGGTTATTTTTTGTACTATTTTTGTGTCGAACAAACCCTACACTTCCCTGAATTTGTTTTTTGGTGTGCATCGAATTATTCGCAGGGACAAAGGGTAATCAATAATGTAAAAACGACCAAAATTCTATGCCGAGTAAATGCACAGACAGTCCATGAGGTTCTATGTTTACCTGAAACATTTCCCAAAATCCTTGAGTCATTTAACGAAGAAAATTTGGCAAAGTTTTATAGAAACTGCAGTCCTGCAGAAAAAGATAAGTTTTTATTGCAAGTCTTGAAAGATGGGCAGTCCCATGAAAACCTATCATTCCCTTTGAGTATTGATGTCTTTCAGTGAGATACCCAGTTAGTTTTGTCCTTGTTAAGTCAAATTTTAGGTCTAGATAGTGATAATTCAATCATGGAAGTTATGTTAGGTTTCCTTCTCAAAGTAATTTCACCAGAGTCATAGTCGAATCCGGTGTGTTGTTTTAATTTTGATGAATTCCTAGCTGAAGCGATTCATGGCCAGTTGGTGAATTTCAACCAGTTGAAGCATTTAGATATCAGTAATATATCATGAATTTGTTCGTGTGTTCAAACATTTTGGAATCCAAGTTTCTTGGTACCATCTTTTCTCATGAACTTCCTAAATAGGTCAATATGTTTGAGTTCACCCATAAAATCATGGCAGAAGTTTACAAAATTATTTTTAATGCTAAAATGCCCCGAGTGTTAGAATAAATGAAAGAAACTTTGCAGCTTACGCCAGAAGGACAAACAGGTGATTGGTTCTTGAATAGAGAACATACTATAATTAGGGTGTATGGTTTTACTGGAGCACCATATCTGTTGCCAGCCTTTTTCACAGCGAGGGTTTTTACCTTGGAATTTATTAGACAAAGGTTGCATTCAGAAGAAGAACATTTCTGTGCTTTCAAAAAAGCATCGTATGTGAAATTCCCTCTTAAATTTGGTCCATTCATCTTTATGAATAAGGAAACCCTCTCTGTAGTAGAAAAATTACTGAAGATTATGGATTTCCAAGAGGCTGAAAGGATTAATTATGATCCTCATGAAATTATATCGCAAAGGAGACATCAAAATGGAAACAAGACTTTTGATCATCAAATAGTAGAAGGATTGAAAGAAATGGAAAATTTATTCAAATTTGAACAAGATAATAAAGAGGCGAATATGGAACAAATAAACAATTTGGCAATGTTGGTTCAGACACCAGCTAAATCTGATATCACCAGTAAGAGAAGTATTTTAAAAGTTGATAGTATGGAAGTCGATCATGAAGTTTCAAGGAAGAAATCAAAAGTGGAATGACAGAAGGAAATTATTAGTATGGAGGAATGAGATTCAATTGTTCCAGAAAAAACTAGTTTGATTTCACCGCCACCTACAAAAATAAAGGAATATTGTTTTTCAGAAATAAAGGAATCTGGAAGTAACTCTCAGTATAAGTCCAGATTTGATGTCCTTTCACAATATACATCAAAGAGGAATCAGTCTTTCGAAGAAACTAAAAAATTGTACCCTCAAGTAAGAACGTTGACAGAACAAAAAGTTTCCCTTCTTACAGCTATGGATCCAGGAAGAAACACTATAAGGTTTGCAGTGGTGAACGATGAGAAAGTTTCTAAAATGGAAGCTAAGCTTGATGTGATTAATATACCAGATAAGATTCAATTGCATAAACAAACAGGAGATGTCTTGCATTCTAATTTATTGCAATTCACTTTAAAAATTTCTAAATTGCAGTCTGTGATAGCAAAGCTGGAGAGTCAACTGAGGCAAGAGAAGGCAGAAAACAAAGCAAATTCGATCCATATCAAAAGACTACAAGTGGACCTTGTGACTGTGGGAGCCGATCCAAGGAAAAACCAGTGTACCAAAAGGTTCATCGATGTAAAAGAAAATACCATTCAAATTATCAAGAAAAAATTGAAGGTGCCAAATAATCAACAATAGCAATCTCCAGAGTTGACAGCATTACAACAAGAAAAGGAATCCATATATCAAGAAATGATGGATCACAAAGGTAAAATGTTAAAGTTACAAGATGAGAAGCATGCTTGGGAAAAAAAAAGGATTGAATTGTTGTCACAAATTTCATTGTTGAATACCAATCAGATTGAAAGTGTGCAAGCGCCAGAGAAGCGAGGGGATCAATATCTATGTATGGATAAAGGACAAATGGAAAAGTCCTCCACTGAGGAACTGACTAGTGTTATGTCACAAATTAGTCTAAAAGATGTAGAGATATAAGAGTTGAAAGAGGAAGTAATTCGAAATTCTTGAGCAAAGATAAAGGCTTTGAGTGATAGAAATCAACTACAAAAGAAATTTGATGAATTAAAAGATAAATTGATAGGCCGAATTCCATTACACGGAGCTAAACACCTTATATGGGATGCGATATCAATGGAAGTCACCAAATTCTGGTCTTATTTGACTTTTATAGTAGGTAAAGATGTTATACAAAACATAGCTCTCCAGAGGTGTAAAGTGGCAAACGAGACATTATGCAAAAGGCCTTCAGAAACAACTCAAAATACAATCAGTTTGTTAAAAAATCTAACCCAATTAGATATGTAGAGTTTTGGAATCAAAGACATACCATCAATCATCATTTCAGCAAGAAGAGTTATTGGCAAGCATGATCGTGTTAAAGAAGTAGAAGACATGGCACAACAGATGGTCCTTGAAGTTCAAAATTTTAAGGAATTATTTCTGGGGCCTTTTGAATGTGGTCTACCTTCTTTTTGGAGTGCCGATGGAAAATTAATGACTCAAGAAAATTATCACAATTTGATAGTACAGGCTCGTATGGATCACTCAAAATTTGAAAGTTTGGTCAAAGGATTAGCTGGAAAGACAATAATTGATAAATTGACCGATGATTTTGAAATACTTGAACAATTTGTAATGATTAAGAAGGGTCTACCAGATGTATGTTACACAGAATGCATAGAATTGGAGGTGATGGTGAAAGAAATGATGGATTATGAAATCCCAACTCAAGAGAAATGGAAAATTGTTGAAAGATTTGGGAAACCAAAACACAGGTTATGTCAGGAATAAATATTCAGGTGTCTTAATTTTAAATGACATTGTGGTTCCTTTGTTAACTGCCCAAGTGTTACATCAGACACATTTCTTTGAAATTTCTTTTTTTTAGCGAAGAATTCAAAGAACGTTTTGTATAAATTTTGATTGTACAAAGTCATAGGGGTTGGATCCGAAACAGAGATTCATATGTTGTACTTTCTTTAGTCTTTTAATTTATCTTTTGTGAATGTATTTTTTGTTACACCATCTTATCGCTTTCCCTCATAGTTGACTGTAATATTTGAGTTAGAATTCATTTTATATGCTCTGATCCACACATTTAAATATTGTCAATGTTCTTTCCTCCAAATTAATGCAGAATTCATCATAGAACGGAGATTGGCTAAGTTATGACATATAAACAATATTTATCCTGACTTCTGACCTTCGACAAGAAGGATTGGTTGCCCCTTCGTTTATTATAAAATTGTGAACAACTATATCCAACCATTCACCTGTATCCAGAATGGTGAACACAAGAAGGATCGAACGACCCTTCTTGCAGTCTAGAACTATTTTGAACAGAATACTGGGCAGAAGAAAAGTCGGCCGACCCTTCATTTATGAATTGTAAAAATATTCAACCCACCTAGGTTGGGACAACAATTCCAGACTTCCGACTTCCGCAATGAATAGTTGGGATTGATATATTGGTTAAGTTATAACATATCAACAATATTTATCCTGACTTACGACAAGAAGAATCGGTTGCCCCTTCGTTTAGTAGAGAACTGTAGACACCTATATGTTACAATTCACTTGTATCGGGAGTGGTGAACACAAGAAGGATTGACCGACACTTCTTGCAGCCTAGAACTATTTTGAACAGAAAAATCGACACAAGAAAGTTCGACCGACCCTTCTTGCACCCCGCATGAGGATTTCATCGCCTTTTCTGAAGACACAAATATATTGCGGATACCTAGATTTCTTAAAACATTCCATCAATTCCACTATCCCACAACCCGCAATGCAGATTGCGAGATGGGACAACAATTCCCGACTCCCGACTTCCGCAGTAAATAGTGGGGAATGGAGATTGGCTAAGTAAAAACATATAAACAATATTTATCCTGACTTCCGACCTCCAACAAGAAGGATCGACCACCCCTTTGTTTAGTATAAAATTGTGAACGCCTATATCCAGGAGTTCACCTGTATCCAAAATGTTGAACACAAGAGAGATTGGTTGACCCTTCTTGCAGTCTAGAACTATTATGAAACAAATACTTGGTAGAAGAAGGGTCGGTTGCCCCTTCATTGCATGGGAATTTTTAACAAAGGCAAGGTAGCCATTTACTTATAGTCAAAATGCTTTGGTCTGGTGGAAAAGAACAGATAAGAAACAATCCAATCAATACTCTTTAATAAGTTTTATTTTTTTATCTTTGTATGATTTGTAGAGCTTGTTGTCCAATAATTGTCCAAGCTTAATTAAGGTTTCCATCTGTTCAATGCATGTAAATTCGATTTTTAATACCAGAAATCTTTTCAAATTATCTAATGGCCTGCATATACTTTTGTCCAAATATTCAACCTCCGAAGGTGAGGGTGTCAATTCATGTATATGAAGAATGGTGAACACTGAAATAATACTGAGCACAATAAGGCTCGACCAACCCTTCATTCACGAGATAAATGTATACACAACAAAACCCCTTTCACTGGCCCCTTCGGCATCACCTTGTAAACAGGTTGAAGTCTAACCCAAAGCGAATATGGGGGTTGCATAATCAAGATTATCTTAACCATGGCGATGCAAATATGTCGTTACGATCTTCGCATAACGTTCTATTTAACATCAACTAACTGATGGGATAGAACACCAGATGACTTCGCACTTGGCAGTTATCGCAGTATATGATGAATCTCTACTGTATTCACCAGTTAGCTACAAATTCATCAAACTATGTGTGTCTTCTTCACAATCACGCACTTGTATTCCAATTAATCAATGTGCAATTACCATTCATATACATATAAATTAAGTACAAAAACTCACATAAACTCGAATACAAAACATTTGATAAACTCGTACACATAAATAACAAGGATCGGCCACCCCTTCTATGATGATCGCTCATTCTATGATTGATCCTTATCTCAAACGACTCTATACAATGTGCATTCGATCTCTCATGGATAATGCTAGCAGATTTGTTCTTAATCAATCAAATGATTTTGAAAATGAGGGGTTGTTCCTTAACCATCGATCATTAGCATGAACATTTGTAAGTATACATATAATATTAAAACACTAATTTATAATTATAGACATTGTATGCATTCTTATATTGACTACTTAATATTTGCTGTTTTGTAGATAAAGCATGGTTGTGTTGTTGAGCCTCAGTAACTACCAGGAATTCCCTTTCTTTGAATTGATAAAAGATCACTACCTTAAGCCATTCTCAAATGGATGGTATGTTGAGATGGAAGAACCAGATAATTTGTACTCGGATTTATATCTATTCTTCTTGAATGAGTAGGGAGCTCAGACTAGAGTTGGAATAATGACATATGCAGATCTCGTTGAATCTGATGAACAATTGCGAGTTCAAGTTGAAGCGGTCGATGGTGAAAAGTATTTCCTTGCATAGCTTGATCTTATGGTTTGTAATTATCGACTAGATCTAATGAAAAGTGGTCCCAATCTAGATCCAATTTCCTGTTTCAAGCAAGGATGGGTTTTTCCCTCGTATGATGTTTCTAGTCATTCCAGAATTGATACCGCATCATCCTTGAAGAAAGGAATTTTGTCGGTATGGAGGAAAAAAATGCTGGCTGGGAAAACTTCCTATATTGCATTACATGAATATTAGTAAGAAGTCAATAATGCATTAGAGGAAATTTGGGTAAAAAATGGGCCTCCTAAGTGTTAGGATATTTAGACACTTAGGAGTTAGTTAAGATCAACTTGTTTAATATATCCGTTAGGGATAGTGTGTTTCTTTGGTATGCATTAGTATGCATTTGTAAATACTTAATCCGATGGTCACGATATGTTCCCGACATAGAGTGATCTGACGGCTCAACTTCTCTTAGATCAAACCTAACCTTGATCCGTGGCTTAACACCCGATTGGTCCATGATCTCTATTTAAAGAGCATGGAGGGTCATTGTTTAGTTGATCGATTATGAGAAGCTCATTTGTAACTTTCTTTCTTTGCATAATAAATTGTCCCGTAGAAGCTATTTGACCGGGGTCGTGGAGTGTTTCCCTCAAGAGGGTTTAAACCACGTCAAAACATCGGTGTGTTGATATGTGATCTGTTTATGTGAAGTGGTTTCTCTTGGTTTTCGTTCCTTTGGTAGTATCCTGTGTACCCAAACATGGTATCAGAGCTTTTATAAAGTGTTGCTTTCGGTTATGATCTAGATCTTGGACTGTTGTTGCCGAAACTCGAAAGGGTTTCTAGTTCTGGTATTTCTGTGCATTTATGGGTTGTGGGAGGTGTTCCATTGCGTCTGGAGCGTCGTTTCCATTGGAAAATAGTTTTCGTTTGATCGAAAACAGTTCCCGGTTGCTCCATAAATGCGTATTTCATCAGATCTGAAGGTATACTGTTATAGTGACGCATTTTTTATTTTCTATTTTTAAAAGGAAAAAATCTCATATTTCATCATTTTTTATTGTTATATTTTTTTGGGGTTCGGATTGTTGCTTTCCCGTCTGCGTATGCTCTTTGTCGTGCACCTTGAGTGATCTCGGCAAATCAGAAATAGAAAGGGAAAGGGTTTTTCTTGACTGCGTATGCTCTTTGCCATGCACCTTGCGCGATCTCGACAAATCAAAAACAGAGAGAAAACATAGACTTTCCGGGCAAGCTAACAAGATCTAACTCCACAAGTGTGGAATTTTTTTTTTTGTTTCGATTTGTGGTGTGTTTTGTAGGAAAAAGGGCAAGCACGCAAACCGAGCAAGAAGAGTTTAAAAAAAAAAAAACCTCCTCATTCCCATATTTTACATACCTTTTAATCTAGCTTGGTTCAAAGTTGCTTTATTCCTCAATAGGTCTTGAGTTCAAGTCTTACGAAGTTACTTTTAAAAACAAAAGTGAATGCAATTTATATTTTCAAGTTATTTTATTGTAAAAGTGCATCTCACTTAAATAATAAAAAATAAAAATACAAGTGAGTCACTTAAGTTTTGTTTATTGTTGCACTATTTAAAAGTAATATCATTGTAAAAGTGAAATCACTTATTTTACAAAAGTGGTTCACTTAAAGCAACGTTCTTGTAAAGTGATTGTCAAAAGGTTCATCTTGGGAAGGGGGGGTTCTTTTTTTTTTGCTAGACATTCTCTAGCTGCCACGTCACTATTGGGGACATCTTCAACAGTTTCTTTGTTCAAGCATAACTTCATCATACAGAGTCAGTTTTCAGTACCGTTTTTTTTTTAAACCACCTATGTTTTCAAGCTCTTCACATCTAGACTATTGGTTTCTGCTTTTATATCCATTAATTTACAAATATGGCTTCCCCTTGTGATATTCTATTTAACAGTTCCAACTATTTCTCATGGAAATCTCGTATGGAGGATGTTCTACGAAGTAGGGGACTTTTCAGAATTACCTCAGGGAAAGAAAAAGAACCCACTGATGATGATAAGAAAATAAAATGAGAAAATATATGTGATGAAGCTCGTGGATTGATTGGGATGTCAATCTCTACTGATTTGTGATTCCACATATCTAGAATTGATGAACCTAATGATGCTTGGGACAAGTTGGAATCTGTGTTTGGTAAATACAATGAAATTTGAGGTCACCAACTCAAAAATGAGTTGATTTATTTAAATCCAAGTGACTTTTCATGCATTCAAGATTATTTATCGAAGTACAAAACTCTTAAACTCTTATATGCAGAATGTAAGATTGAGAGGGAAGACAAACAATGCATTTATCATATTCTTTCCAAACTTGGACATGCATATTCTATTTTTGTATCTACATTTTACTCCATGAAAGCATCCTTGAATGCAGCTAGCTATTAAGAGCCTAGTCTTGAATCCTTTTGTGATTCCTTGATTATGGAACAAGATAAACTCATTCATCTTGGAATAATCAACAATGCAGATACATCTGGGAAAGCCTTATTGTCCCAATAGAAAGAAAAGTCCAAGCCTCCCAAGAAACAAAATTTTTGCAATAATAAGTCAAACAAGGGTCCCAAACCCTCTCAGTCAGCTCCTTTAAAAAATGACAAAGGATCCAAGCCAAAAGGCAAGAAGACTGAGAGTTATTGCAACTATTGCGGGAAAGATAATCATGATGAATCTAAGTGTTTCAAGAAGATGGCAGCCTTGAAAGCAGCAATGAAGAAGCACCACATTAGCCTAGATTTGCCTTCAGAATCTGCCTCTCATGGACATGCACTTTGTGCTTCTAGTTATTCTTATAATGCATCTTCTTCTTCTACTTCAAATGAATGGCTCATTGATTCTGGAGCATCTTATCATATGGCTAAGGTTCAAGCCATCTTTTCTACAATGCATGAATGTAACACCAAAAAAATATTTGTTGGTGATGATAGATTTCTAAGTGTTGTAGGAGCTGGAATAGTTCCAGTAGATAATGGTCATTTTAGTGATGTACTATGTATTCCAAGAATTTCCTGCAATTTGTTATCAGTCTATCAGATCACTCATTATGGTGAAGGTAAAACTGTGACTTTTACACCTCACCAAGTTGTAATCAAGGATTTTAAAGATCCTCAATAGGTCCTAGCTACCGGAATTGTTGATGATATTGCCAGGTTGTACAAGTTTAACAACTTTGGGTCATCACCTTTCCCTTCAGTTTTTGTTGCTCATAGTGATAACTTGAGCAAACTTTGGCATGAGCGATTTGGTCACTTAAATTATCGCTCATTGCAACAACTATGTAAAGATAATATGGTGACAGGTCTTCCGATGGTATCTTGCAGGGATGGTGTTTGTTCCGGCTGTGTACTCGAAAAACATCATCGGGACAGTTTTGACAAACGTGCCTCTTGGCACGCCTCGATTCCCTTGGAGCTTGTGCATAGTGACTTGTGTGGTCCTCTTCCATCTGCTTCCTTTTCTGGTTTCAAATATTTCTTAACTTTCATTGATGATTACACCAGACACACTTGGGTTTATTTCCTAAAACTTAAGAGCAAAGTATTTAACATGTTCTTGGCCTACAAGGCCCTTATTGAAAAACAATATGGTCATCAAATTATTAAGTTAAGATCTGACAATGGAGGAGAATATGTTAACAATAAGTTCACTATTTTCTGCACTGAACAAGGCATCCAACAATATCACACTGTTCCATATACACCACAACAAAATGGTGTAGCTGAGCGGAAGATCCGCACTTTAAAAGAAATGACAAATTGTATGATCCAATCTAAGGGACTAAGTCTTCAATTTTGGGTTGAAGCCATTAATCGTGCAAATTACATAGTTAATCGCACCCCCACTAAAGTATTACAAGGTATAACACCGGAAGAAGCATGGAGTAAAACTAAACCTAATGTAAATCACTTCCGTGTGTTTGGTAGTGAAGCATGGGCTCACATTCCGAATGAAAAACGGAAAGCATTGCAGCCTAAAAGTGAAAAGTGCATATTTGTTGGATATTCTGAAGATGTAAAAGGTTATAGACTTCTTCAATCACATTCTCATGATATAATCATTAGAAGATATGTTAAATTTGATGAAAATCTCTTGGCCTGCGAGCCTAACTCGATGATTGTGCCATCTTTGGCCTGCAAGCCTGATTGGGCGTTTATGCCTTCTTCTTCTTCTTCTTCCAACTTCCTTGATAGGTTTCCAAATCCAGTTTCTGATGATGACAGTGAGGATGAAAATCCACCTCCTCCTACTCATGTTCCTCTAGTTGCACCAGCATAAGTGCTTCCTCGATGGGTCCATTCAACATGTGAAGCAGCTAGTGATCTTGCTAGTGATCCTAGAGATCAACGTCGAACACGTTCTCAGTTTCAGCAAGCCTCTTCTCTTTTGGCTCAAGTTTTCGAGAATCATGATCCAGAAAATTTTGCAGAAGCTTCAGGGAATCCATATTGGGATGCAGCCATGGATGAAGAATATCGTTCCTTAATGGCGAACGATACTTGGGATCTTGTACCTCTTCCAAAAGGAAGAAAACTTGTCAGATGTAAATGGGTCTACAGAACTAAGTATGCATCAGATGGAAGTGTTGAAAGACTTAAGGAAAGGTTAGTTGCCAAAGGTTTTTCCCAAGTTGAAGGGATTGACTGCAATGAAACCTTTGCTCCTGTCACAAAAATGAACTCCATTCGCCTTGTTCTTTCCCTTGCAGCCTTACACAACTGGGAAGTCCATCAAATGGATGTCAAGTCTTCCTTCTTACATGGTGATTTACAGGAGGAAATTTACATGGAACAACCTCCTGGCTATGTTCAAAATAACTCTAGCCTTGTCTTCCGCCTTAAGAAATCCTTATATGGCCTTAAGCAAGCTCCTAGAGCTTGGTATGCCAAAATGGATAACTTTCTCCTTGACACTGGTTTTTCTAGATGCCATTCTGACCCCAATGTCTATACCATGAAAGTAGGAAACCATCTCATCATACTTGTTCTATATGTTGATGACCTTATTCTTACTGGTAGTGACCCTAAGCTTATAACCCATGTGAAATCCAGTCTTAAACAAAAATTTTAAATGTCAGACTTATGACATTTGCATTATTTTCTTGGTCTCCATGTCCTGCAAACCAAAGAAGGAATCTTTCTTTCTCAGTCTAAGTATGCTTGTGACCTTCTTCATCGCTTTCACATGGAAGATTGTACACCAACCCCTTCTCCCTTCCAATCTGGAGTCAAACTTTCTGCCACTTGTACTTCACCTGAAGTCGATGCCACCTTGTATCGTCAACTTGTTGGTAGTCTCTTATACTTGACTCATTCCCGTCCTGACCTTTCCTTTCTCGTTGGTCGTGTTGCCCGTTATATGCAGACACCTCATGAAAGTCACTGGAAAGAAGCTAAAAGAATACTTCGATATATTCGAGGTACAATTCAGTTTGGGATTCATTACAGTACAGGGGGGAAACCTTTGTTGGTTGGTTTCACTGATTCAGATTGGGCCGGTGATCATGATGATCGAAAGTCTACTATAGGTTATTTTTTCAGTCTGGGATCTAGACCTATTACTTGGGCTTGTAAGAAACAACAAGCTCTTACTCTTTCTTCAGCAGAGGCAGAATATCGAGCAGCAGTTAATGCCAGTCAGGAATATTTATGGCTTCGACAGATCCTTTCAAAGTTTGGATTCGAGCAGCAACAGCCTACTCCACCTTGGTGCGACAATCAAAGTGCCATCAAGCTTGCCAAAGATCCAGTTCTACATCAATGCAGCAAACACATTGAGCTACATATGCACTTAATCAGAAATCTTGTTCATGATCATGTTCTTGAAGTGCTCTTTTTCCCTACAGATGATCAAGTTGCAGGCATCCTCACCAAGTCTCTTACAGAAGCAAAGTTTTTTAAACTTCGATCTATGTTAGGAGTTCAGGAGCTTGTCATTAAGGGGGGATATGCTCTAATGCCTCCTTCCTTCTCCTAATAGTGTCACTTTTGTAAATCCTTCAATCCTATCCCAAGTTGTTCTTAAGGGGGTATGTTAGGATATTTAAACACTTAGGAGTTAGTTAAGATCAACTTGTATAATATATCCATTAGGGATAGTGTGTGTCTTTAGTATGCATTTGTAAATACTTAATCCGACGGTCACGATATGTTCCTGACATAGAGTGATCTGACAGCTCAACTTCTCTTAGATCAAACCTAACCTTGATCTGTGGCTTAACACCCGATTGGTCCATGATCTCTATTTAAAGAGCATGGAGGGCCATTGTTTAGTTGATCGATTATGAGAAGCTCATTTGTAACTTTTTTTCTTTGCATAATAAATTGTCCCGTAGAAGCTATTTGGTCGGGGCTGTGGAGTGTTTCCCTCAAGAGGGTTTAAACCACGTCAAAATATCGGTGTGTTGATCTGTGATCTGTTTATGTGAAGTGGTTTCTCTTGGTGTTCGGTCCTTTGGTAATACCCTATGTACCCGAACACTAAGGAAAATAATAATAAAATAATAAAATAATAGTAGAGAGAGTAAAAAAACTACTTTTTTGGATCGTATTTTCAACTTATCTCCTTGTAGCTTTACTCAAATTTCAAGCGGGAGGACTCGTTGGATACATAATTAAATTATGCATCCAACGAGTACCCATGTTGCATACTTTTAACAACATCCACACCAAGAAAAATTGAAAATACATTAAAAAATGTGTTTTTAGTGAGAGAAAACACGTTTTTTTAATGTATTTTCAATTTTTCATGGTGTGGATGTTGTTAAAAGTATGCAACATGGGTACTCATTGGATGCATAATTTAAGTTGAAAATATGATCCAAAAAAGTAGTTTTTATTTTTTCCCTCCAATTTTTTTAGGTGCTCCCTTTTTTAATTTTAAAGCATTTTGATTGGCTAATACATGATGACATAGAATTTGTATTATTTTTGGAAGGCCCATTTTAAATTGAAATTTCCTCTAATGGTAAGCCATGAAATGATTCTTATGAACAACAGAAGAACATTTCTCCAATTTATTGTAAAAGATGTGGACAAATCTTCCTTCCAACAACTCAAAGGAAGTCCTTCTAGAGCGATGATGCGGAAAGCGACTAAGAGCTTTGAAAGTTCAAAAGAAGTTCAACAAGAGCAGATCAAATTCTTTTTGTTCAGTGAGAACGTTTTTTCCATTGACATAACAAGATGTGTTGTTGCACCTCCGCACTTACAATATCGAAAAGTTGATGAGGAGGTCGTGCAAAAGATGGTTGTATCTCTTCTCTGTACATTTACAACAACATTGAGATATGCTATTCTATTGCCTTTCAATAAGGAGACCACATTGGCCTTTCTTCCTGGAAATGAAGAAGAAATTTATTTTCCATCAGTAAATTTTATATATTGGATGGGCAGCATACTATTTCTATGCAAAAAATAATCATTGCAGATGATCGATATAAATAGCTCCATTCAAGGTATCGACATCGAACAACTCGTCTTCTACATAGAGATGTTCCTCAGCACATCATTAGCAAATTATGCAAACAACAAAATTTATCAAACAAGGAATTTTCAGAGACTCCATTCATTTCTCAAGTTGAAAAAGCAAGGGAGAAATGGATATCCTGTGGTAGCCCATCCCGCCCTGGAAAGGGAAATGTTCCAAGTGATGCTTGGCATGTATAAAAAATTTCTTCTTATCAATCAAAGTCTTTAGATTGCTTCCTCTATTATGAAATTAGGAAATTAACAGGAATATTCAATTTTATATGTTTGTAGTCTTTCCAAGCTGAATGTATGGATATCTTTCTTGTTCAACATAAGGAGAGCCTTAAAGACAAGCTAACTCTTGTTTTGACATCGGATCGACTGTGAAGCAAATGGATGTCTATATTCGAGCTTTACAAAAGTGGCGCATTGCCATGCTTGCCCAAGAGCAGCTCTCAGGATGATTTTGTTCCAAATAAAATAAAGAGTTATGGATCTAATTTTTTTAGACCATTGCGTGATCTTGATGAAGATGAATTGACTGCTGTGGTGGTCAATATAATCAACAGATCGGTTTGGATGACCACATCAGTCGAGAAAAATATTTGCGCAAAAAATTTAAATCAATATTGCAAACGAATCAAGGATGAGATGTCAACCAGGCATTCAATCGTTGAATATCTCAAAGTTAATGATTTTCAAAGTGATCGATCACAGATTGTCACTAACCATAATGTCATTGAAATATATAAAATTGCACCAAACCATCTCCAGCAACTGTGCAGTATTTTATGCTCCGGAAAGCAAGCAAAATATTCAAGTAAAAAGAGAAAGAATGAATCTGAAGTGGATAATGGTACCAAAATACCTATTGGTATATTCCTATACTCCATCCTAGTCCTAACAACATTTTCCATTTTTTCATTTTCAGTCATGCATGAATTTTGCATGCAGTCATGATTTTGCTTGCATGTATGCAATTGCATGCATCCCAGTCATCAGTCCTGACACCTAGCCCTCAGTTAGCTAGCCCCGAGAGCTTCTTTCTGAGCAGTTTTATCCCTCCTAGTGCTTAGTGCGCCCTCCTTTCACCTACCACTTGTGAAAGGCACCCTCTATCACCTACCACTCAGTTGCTCTTTAGTTAGTTGAGTTATATTTAGATATTTCCTTGATTTAAGGCTAGATTGACTCTCAACTAACTGTATCACTCCGATAGACCTCCAAAGAGACTAGACTATATATTTTGACTCCAGTTAGCTTCTCATGTGCCCTCCACTGAGTCTCCTTCACTACATTAGTGCTTTCATGTGCCAATTACACCTACCACACTTAGTTAGACTCAATTTGACACCTGGTTGACCGTTACTTGTGCATTGATGACTCCACTGATGATGATGAGGACTCCTAGCTGTGCTTTGATGACACTCTATTGATATTATGATCACTCCATGAAGGCTAATTTGAATTGCCACCTTGGAATTCAAATCCTCACCATTGTATTATTTATTTGTCCATATTGTGATTAATGAATTGGTGTGTGATGTTATTTTGCTTCTATTATAGTTCTAGTGCATCATAATTCTATTGCTCCTTTACACTGCATTGACCACTCTTCTTCTATTTTCCTGCTTAATCTTAATCTTTCTTGTGAGGTATACATCAGCTCTTAGATCTACTGTGATGATTTTTGTATGGTATCAGAGCATGTTGAGAGTATAGTTTATCTCCATTCCTGAGAGTTTTTTGCAGGTTATTATCAAGATTTCAAGTGCAGCAGTTTTTGCACTTTTACAACAGTAGCAGTTGCAGATATTTTCTATTTTTTTTTGCAGGTCTTCTGAAATAGCTTCCATGAATTTGGAAGGAATTACTCCTCTTTCTCCATTCAACTATGATGAATGGAAACCACAGATGATAGCACATTTGAAGAGAAATGGTCTCTTTGATTATTGTTTTGAAAGAGAGTTGTAGCTAGGGTTTTCACCCTAGCTTATGCAAATGAGCACCTACTAAGGAGAAGGGCCTCCTTAGTAGCAGTTCAATAAATAGTAAATTAAAGCAGTAAAATAGTATGAAATTTAACCTAGCATGAGCATTAATAGAAATAAAAAGACATAACAAGTTGATAAAATTTTCTTTTGTATTAAATTTACCTCAAGTGTTGAGGTTGGTGAAGCTCTTGCAGTAGTCCAGGAGGGTTTCTTCCATGCTCCAATGTGTTCCTTCTCCTTCTCCAAGGTGTTTGGATAATGGGCCAAAAGGGGCACTCAAATGGGAAAAGCTAGCTCAAATGATAAGCTAGGGTTTCGAGAGTGATTTTGGCAGAGTGAGGATAGGGAAGATTGTGGATATGAAATGGGGAGCCTCCATCACCTATTTATAGGTTTTTTAGTGGTGGAGTGTTGACCCATGGTTTTTGGAACCATATGGTTTAGGTCTATTGTATAGGGTTTTTTTTCTTTTTTCCCTCTTTTTACTCTTTTTTGTATTTTTTATTCCCTTTTTAGAGGTTTTTTGCTATTTTTGGAGGAAATTTAAATTATTTTGGGGGAAAAGGGGGGTTTTGGGCCTTTTGGAGGCTTTTTAATGGTTTTTTAAGGTTTTGGAGGCAATAATGGTAGGAAATATAGATAAATGAGTCATGTAATGAGGGAGATGAGATGGTGAGCACTTTTTGGGTGTTAACAGATTGCCCCCTAATGTGTGAGGGAAGGAGCTCATTGTATGGCCGATAGACATCATAGGTCTTTTATGGTTTTCCTGGGATGTGGAGAGGAGAAGAAACGAACTAGAGCCTAGAACAACGGTATCGAACAAACTACAAAAACTAAAAATACATGACCTCAATAATGAATGAGGATTAATCTCAATATGTGGATGAGGTGAGCATACCCATGCTCGTATCAAGATATATAACAATAACAATGAGGCCCCAAAAATGGGGACCTAAAAGATACATGGAGAACCACTGTTTACATCATAAATGTCCAAAAGCGGACACAAATATGGCACATACTGTCGGGCCGACCATGTCTAAGCTGAAGAAATGATACACTGGAATAACAAGAGTGTTGCTAAGTGTGGTACCAGAGGAACTGATGAGCTGCTGGAAGATCAGAATGACAGGGGGTCATACCCTCAATGGTACACTAGACTGGAGCTGAACTGGGTACTCAAGGAAGCATATAAGTGGATGGCTTCCGAATACAATCGCCAATGCAACCCGGATATCCACGGGAACATATAACTAGGTGTTCCGAAGTAACTCACCAATGTGCTAGAGTCAGGGGAAATCTGGGGTCTTCGACCAATAACTGAAGGGATATATAGCCTGCACGATTCTCAACGATGTGATCAAGGTGTTGAAGTCGAGCATGTGAGAAACAACCATTCGGAGAGGCATTGATGACTCCTCTCAAAATAGTCCGTAGGAACTCACCACATATGGTGATGAGTCGAAGGCGCAGGGACCTCTAGGTCTATCCTCTAGAATAGATGGGCTGTCGTCGACAGAGGGAGACTTGCAACTAGAAAGGCAATGATGTTTCCTTGATAGGATCACAAGGTGGAGAACCGAAGGGTGAAAGTACTGATGGTAGCACTGACATACTGTGTTGGGGAGGAATAACTGGGCAAATAGAGTGGGTGGACTCAAACTTCCTTTGTTCAGAGTATGATGGCGGGGGTGATCGAGCAGCATATGAAACTAACTGGTGGGAAGGGGATCATAGCTTTAATGGATTAGGGATGGTGATTGGGATGAGTGATACTCAAGTTGGTGTTAGATGGTAGGAAATTGCAAAATACTCTGAACAAAGGAGACCTTATTAGGGGTGCTTCTGAGATGATCGATCATAGTGTAGAGAGGCATTGGGGGGGGAATTCTTTATGGTTTAAGGAGCTCGAAGAAGTGTGCTCAAAATGGTACTGTCGTGTGGATTTATACGAATCCAGGACAGTGCGTGCTCGTGATCGCTTTCAATTTTAAGGAGTTTGAAAGCAATAAGAAGACTCTGAAATGATGGAATGTTACCATCGTGTGGATTTGTACGAGCCCAGGATGGTGCATGCTCGTGGTTGCTTTCAATTTTAGAGAGTTTGAAAGCAAAAAGAAGACTCTAGGGGGGTTCTTTTTCGTGTGTTAGTCTCCAAGGCTCGAAAAAGCATAAAAGGATGCAATGAAGAACTCTTCTAGCCGGTGTGACTAGAGTATTCCTTTTTTGTAATTAGTCTACCAGGTCTAGAAAAGGGGTAAACTTATACCAGATAGACGCCCTTTCAGGTACTTTAACGAGCATGAAAGGAAGCAAGATTGCTCGAAGATCTTTTCATTCTTTTAGGAGTCAGAAAAGAGCTTAACAAAAACTCCCTAAGTGCCTTTTTCATAAAGGACTTGTCCGGCCCGAAAAATGGATAAAATTATACCAAACAAAAGGAATGGCCAAGCAAGGAGAGAGTGTTCAATCAAGGGACATTGATGAGAACCAAGAATGAGGGTGGGGGGGAACACTGGTGGGCCTCCTTGCAGGATGATGAATGGTGGCAAAATAACGAAATAATTGCAGTATGAATGGAGTGAATGGTTCATGTAAAAATGTGTAACAATTCGATGGTGGTCGATGTGGCACGCAAATCGAGGCAGCAAGTTGTCGGGACACAATGTTGAAATTGTTCCTGGTGAGAGCGAGAAATGGTCTCAAGTATCATCACGAGCTCGAAAAACTGAATACGACAATATAAAAAGTGTCAAAAATGGATAACGTCCGAGGTGGCATGCAAATCGAGATGACTAGGGGCTGGTAAAAAATGAAAAACAAAAAGAAAGCAAACTATACAATACGGATCAATGGGTCCACTATATTGTTAAGAATAAAAGTGTTTAAGATACAACCCATTACGGGGGTTGCGCGAGGGGTGGCCTTCGGAGTCAGTTAAAATATATGCCCCATGCCCAAGGCAGGTATGCACTATGTAAGGGCCTTGCCACATGGATTCGAACTTCCCTTTTATGGTCTTATCGTGGGCTTGGTCGTAGACGAGTACTAGATCTCCTTCACGGAAAGCTTGTGGGTGGACATGTTTGTCGTAACCAGCTTTGGAGCGGTTCTTGGAAGCTTCAATGGTTTGGAGGGTTGCGCGATGGTCCTCATCATCTTGTTCCAATAACAATAGGTGTTGTTCAAGTGGGGAGGTGTCGGGGAGAAGTTCAATAGCGATGTGTAGGGCGGGGATCTGACACTCGATGGGGAGGACAGATTCGACACCGTGAACTAAGTGAAAAGGGGTGAAACCGGTGGCGGTCTTAGTTGATGTATGGTAAGCCCATAATGCGGGGAAAAGCATGTGATGCCAATTGGACTTATGTCGGTCAACAGTGCGTTGGAGGATTGTTTTCAAAATCTTGTTAATGGCCTCAACCTAGCCGTTCCCTTGGGGGTAGTAAGCAGAGGCATATTGGTGTTTGAACTTAAGGAGAGTTGACAACTCACGCCAAATGGCATCTTCAAAATGTGAACCATGGTCTGAGACAAGCTGTTTGGGGACCCCGAATCGTGTAATAACATGGTTAAAAAAGAAACGGGCAGCAGTGTCAGCTTTACAGTTGAAGGTGGGCATGGCTTCAGCCCATTTGGTGTAGTCGATGGCGATAATGATGTACTTATGGCCATTTACGGATGAGGGTTTTCATTTCATAAAGTCGATGGCCTATTTGAAAAATGGGCCAATGGTAACGACTGGGTGTAGTAGGGCGGGGGTGTTTGGGCCTTAGGGGAAAAGAGCTAGAAATTATGGCAATGCTTGACTGCTGTGATCCAATCGGTAAATAGTTTGGGCCAGAAGTATCCTACACGGATGACCTTCTGGGCGGTGGCCATCCCTGAGAAATGTCCACCATAGGTGCCTCTATGACAGTCATTGAGGACTTGTTCGACTTCCTCGTGTGTAAGAAAACGACAGAGGATAGTATCAACCCCTTGTCAGTAAAGGACATCACCCAAGAGGAGATACCAAGAGGCATGGTGATGGATATGGTGTTGTTCATCGCGATTTATGGCTAGTCGAAACTTTTGCGTGCGGAGGTATAGCAGAATATCATCGTACCATGGGTCATCTGACGAGATGATGAACAAATGATTGTCTGGTAACTCATTGGAGATTGGTGGGGATGGAGAAAGGGATGGTAGGTCGGTGATGAGCTGGGAAAGTGCGAGGGCTTTATTACTCTTAGGGGTTGTGAAAGTTAGGTCATATTCTTGGAGTATAATTACCCATTTAGCGACATGACCTTACAGAAGTATCAAACATATATCATATTGAAGTTGTCCACAAAGAAGAAGAACTTGAAGATTCTACACTCATGCTCCAAATTTCTTCTATTTCAAATCATGTGCTAGCTCACAGTCTAGAAACTATAGAGGTTCTTAAATCCTCTCTTGCACAAGAGTCTGTTGGTTTGCATCACGATCTATTGAATGTTTCGAAGGTCAAATCAATAATTGGAGGTAATGCATTTGCTCTCCTTGATCACTCACCTCTTATGTACTACTATATGATCATTTGTACATGCTCTCTGAACTCTATTGAAGATGTAGGGCCTTTCCATTCACTTGGGAGAATTTCTCATGCATTTTATGGTTTTGATCTCACCTCTACTGGTTCAAAGGAGATCTCAAGAAACCATTCATTAAGTCTTGGAGCTGATTTAAAATCCAAGCAATCACTACTTGGGATAATTTCTCATGCATATCATGGTTTTGATCTCACCTCTAATGGTTCAAAGGAGATCTCAAGAAACCATTCTTCAAGTTTTGGATCTGATTTGGATTCAAAGCATTCAGTATCATGTGATGGTTCTTTTGGGCATAATCTCACTTATGATGGTTCGAAAGAGAAAACAAAAGACTATCTACACATGCATGGATTTTGTTAGTTTTTCAGAATTTAATACATTCTTATCTAGGATCTTAACTGAAAGAACAACATGTACAACATATCAAGCATAAGAGACAAGAGACAAGAGACACAAAACATTTCACCGGGGAAAACCAAGAAGGTGAAAAACCCCGCAACTTCCTCAGAGATAGAATAAGCATCAATACAATGATCACCATGATCAAAACCAAGAGATAGATATCTATAGCAGCATGCTCCTCCTCCACTTGTGCGCATCCTCCTCTTCTCTCACTAATGTGAAGTGAGTGAACAATAAAATGTGTAAAATGAGAGAGATGCACTCTCTATTTATACACTACATCACTTGACCTTTACTCAACTAGGTCGGCCCTAACTTAACCACATAACATAATGCTGACTGGGCTGACCCCCAATAGGGTGGTCTAGTAACCCTTTGACCCACATGACTCATACAAGGCTGACCCCAACAAGGTGTTCTAATAACCCATCAAGTATAAGTTACGACACTTACAATATAAATGATGACACTTCCATATAGAGGAATAATAAAATCTCTATAGGAATACAAACACTTCCGTATATAGGAATAATAACATCTCTATAGGAATACAATATACATATATGAAATACATTCTGAAGTTACAAATACATCAACACTGCCTCTTAACTAGGAAGGTATTTCTCGACACAGGTCTTCTAGCACAAGTCTTCTTCTCTGGATCATCGTCACTGGATCATCGCCATCGAATCATCGTCATCATCACCGTTGTTGCTATCTCAATCAATCTCTTATCTACTCATGATAGGAAGTTCTATAGAGCCAGTCCTTTTTCATACTGGATGTAGGCCTGTCACTTGTAGGTCTTCATCATCTACAGAGCCATCCCTTTTTCATGTTGGATGTATCATAGAGCCAGCCCTTTTTCATGCTGTATGTGACCTAGAACAAATCTAGGATTTCCACCACAGAGCTAGTCCTTTTTCATACTAGATGGGACCTAGAACAAATCTAGGATTTCCACCATAGAGCCAATCCTTTTTAATACTGGAAGAGACCTAGAAAAAATCTAGGATTTATCACCACAGAGCCAATCCTTTTTCATACTGGATGTGAGCCATATTGTGGAATCCTTAGGACTCATTACGTGGATCACAAAGCCTGGTCAGAGCATCCCAAGACTTATTACGGGCACACAGCCCAACCTATCAGATCTCCCAGGGAGTTATTATATGTGATCACCACAAAACCTTGCAAGAGCATCCCAAGACTTATTACGGGCACACAGCCCAACCTGTCGGATCTCCCCGAGCTACATTACATGTGGTCATGGAAAAACCTCGAAAGAGCATCCCAGGACTTATTACGAGCACACATCCCAACCGATTGGATCTCCTAGGGATACATTACATGCCATAGGACAAAACCTCGAAAGAACATCCCAGGACTTATTACGGGGACACAGCCCAATCTAACGGATCTCCCAGGGTAATATTACATGTCCTCCCAAAGCAATGCCTCGAAAGAGAATCCCAAGACTTATTATGGGCACACATCCCAACCTACCGGATCTCCCAAGTCAACTTACATGCTCATATGCACAACCTGGCCATGGCTATAGAGCATCAACCTGATACTCATCATACATCATCCTGATGTACATCATCACATGATCATCCTGATCATCATCATGATACATATCATATGGAGCAACATCCTGAAGCTCATCATCCATGATCATCCTGATCATACAATGTATCCACCTGATACATATTATTTGGAGAAACATCCTAAAGCTCGTCATCCATGATCATCCTCATCATACAATGTATCCACCTGATACATATCATCTGGAGCAACATCCTGAAGCTCATCATCCATGATCATCCTGATCATACAATGTATCCACTTGATACATATCCAGAGTAGTAGCTGAAGCATTGTCCTGATGCTCATCACACAGCGCTTACATCCACAGCCATAGGAAGGATCCTCCTCTCACCATGGTTGGAATGGCTCCTGCAAATGTGTCCATCACTTCTTCCTCAAAGTGTAATCAATCTGAAGAACACCAAGCCTCTCTCTGAAGTACTCAAACTTCACTCTGGCTAGTGGTTTCGTCAACATATCTGCAACCTGCTCATCCATCGCAACATACAAGAGCTTCACTTCTCTTCTCTACACCATATCCCTGATATAGTGATATTTGATCACAATGTGCTTCGACCTGTTGTGGAATACCAGGTTCTCAGACAGCTTCACAGAACTCTGGTTATCACAAAAGATACCAGTAGCCTCCAATGGGAGATCAAATAACTCATACAATAGCTTCCTCGGCCATACTACCTCACAACTAGCCGAACAAGCTGCAACATACTCTGCTTCGGATGTACTCATTGCTATGCAGGATTGCTTCCTGCTAAACCAAGAAATCACACATGATCCCATACTCAAGCAACACCCAGAAGTGCTCTTCCTATCTGCAGCACTGCTTGATCTTATAGATCCACTTGGAAGTCACAACAGACTTCCCTTCAGGTCTTGGGACCACATCCCAAACATCATTCTTCATGATCAACTAGTAGTCCTTGATCATGGCATTCTTCCATTACTGCATCCCGAATCTTGGGAACTTCAGATTCTTCAATATCTTCAATAGATAGTTTCCTTTGAATTTTGTTTGCTGGAAAAAATGTTGTAGTCCTTCTTTTGTACGTGATTGTACAGGATCTTTCCTACAAGTCAAATTCAATTGCATGATTAGAAACTTCTCATAGTATACATAACGAAGTCTTATACATAAAGGCATATGTCATACATTCATGCAATTATCTTAGCCGATGCTTCAATACAACATTTATCCATATCCCGTAACTTTCTAGATGCCTTCCAATCTCTACCAGAACATTCTTAAGAGTGTGCACAACTCCCAACATGTCAGCAAAGAGGTTTCATTCTAGATAAGTAGCAATGGAATGTTGTATAGTGCCATAGGCCACTTACCCATCACATGCATATTAGTAGTATATGGTTCATTAATCCAATTATTCTAATATGCATAATACACACCCTAAGTCTAGGAACATAAGCATATGCATCATTGAGCAATATTATTTAAACAAACAAGTATGCAAGAAATGACAATTCAAATACTTATATTTGTTTGGTTGTAGGGAGGACTCCCTCTCAATATTTGCTTCCTTGGAGGAACTACTGGAGTGTGCTCCCTCTTGATCTTTGCTTCTTGAATTACATGTCTTTGAACTTCTATCCATCCTCGATCACTATGCATACTTACTAGTATCATCATTGTGTTATCCTCGAGATATCATACATAATCATACATTCATTAGTATAATCTTAATACTATCAAAACACAATAATCTTAAACATGTATGGTCAAGATCATTTCATACACAGATAATTTATCACAACTCTTTTACTTATGCATATTCCTATTTTACCATAGGATTTTCTGGTTAGTCATATCATCAATCAAAGTAAGAAGCATAATATGCCTAAACCCATGATTACTAAATTCAATGAATAATCATTATCAATCATGCCTTGTATACTTATATAAGAGATCTTAACACAAGGTAGGATTCTAACTTGATATAGGAAAAACATACCTGGATTAGCATGCTAGCTAGTTATGTCTAACATACCCGCATAATGTCTTCTTGTTCTCTTCAATGACTTATGCTAGTAACCTGCATATTTCATAGGTTAACCATTATAGAACCAAGTTATACATACCTCATAAGTAAATCTTCTATGTGATCCATGACAATGGATGAATCTTTGTCTTCTTGTCACCATGGTCATATGTTCTTGAACTAGAACATGATTTGTCTTTCTTGATGTACCTTTCATGTTAGTAGACAACATCGACCTCATACAACAGCACAATGCATTAGTACAATCATAAGTTTCAAAACCCTAATCAATGAATATCTTCTATCATGCATTCATATTTTTATTAAGGTGATACGACAACTCTAAAATTAATCAAGATTGTACTAATATTAATGAAGACAAACATAAACTTAATCATGAACAGATTTCGAAACATACCCATAAGTCATACCTGTCGAGTTTGCTTGTAATCTTCTTATGTAAGGCCTTAGCTTCATCTCCCTCTGAAACTGGAACTTCTTTACTTATGCAGGTGACCAATCCATTCTATTATAGGATTAACCCAATCCACTTGATTTGTAGAAACTGGATCTGGAGCTGGATTAGGGTTTGCCAGGGAAACCCTAAAAAATCAAATATTGAATTTCAAACTTTTGAAAGGATATAAAGATGCGCCTTGATGAGCTGATCAACCCGGTATACTCAGAATTTGAAAATTGCAAAGTTCCACCCCTCAAATTTGCTTTTCAATCTTCTAGATTCACTAGGGAGGACCCTGAATTAGGGTTTGAGTTTCTCAGAGGTTTACCCAACCAAATAGTTTGATCAAAAGCTCTAAACTTTGATTTTTCCAAGGAGCTTCCAGCTATGGTCACAGATTTCAAAAATTCCCATTTTTGCAGAAGCCCTAATTTTTCACCTTTCTGATCAAAGTCCCAAACTAGGGTTTGATCAAGCCCGGCCTTCTGCCCAACCCAAAAATTCAATCTTGGTCTCTAAATTTTGATTTTGATGAGGAGCATCCATCCGTGGTCTCCGATTACAAAATTTCTAACTTTCTTCGAAACCATAAATTCCCGTAGCCATGAATGAAGGTGCTCAAAATCCAATTATGTTTTGACAGAAATATGCACCTGATTGTTTCTGGTGTAAATTAGAAATTTCAGATCTACAAGTTCTGAAACTTCTATTTGTAGTAGCTTGACCTATTAAATTTCCAACCCCACATGTCTAACCTCAAATGGATTTTCTGAGAGAGTGTTATGCAAAGTGTCGCAACATGACCTGTTTATGGGATAAAACATGAGAGCGAACTTGTATGGAGTGCCATGTGTCACTAGTTCGATTTCAGCCTCTGAAAATCAGATCTATGAAAGTGCAGTCCGTTCCCTACCTGCCACATTTTATGAAATTTCATTTGGAGATTCCTATCTGAAGTTGTGTCCATTTTTCCTAGGTCACCTGTTTATGACTAAAATCTGGAAGAGGCAGAAACCCTAGATTGTACGGACCATAAAACCAAACGTACAGTGAACTAGATTTTGTGCTTCAGACACAAGGTACATTGGGATCTTATATTTGACCTGTAAAACTTTCAGATTCAGAAAATTTGCCAAAATGGATTTATAGCGAAAGTGGTACGATGACTGGTTTTTTCTATATCAAGCCCTAGCTTCGCAAGTGCAACAAGTGTCATAAATGCCATACCATGCCTTCTTTCAGGCTAGATCTGATACCATGTTAGTTTTTCAGAATTTAATACATTCTGATCTAGGATATTAACTGAAAGAACAACATGTACAACATATCAAGCATAAGAGACAAGAGACAAGAGACACAAATATTTCACCAGGGAAAACCAAGAAGGTGAAAAACCCCACAACTTCCTCGGAGATAGAATAAGCATCAATACAATGATCACCATGATCAAACCCAAGAGATAGATATCTGCAGCAGCATGCTCCTCCTCCACTTGCGCGCATCCTCCTCTTCTCTCACTAATGCAAAGTGAGTGAACAATAGAATGTGTAAAATGTGAGAGACACACTCTCTATTTATTCACTACATCACTTGACCTTTACTCAACTAGGTCGGCCCTAACTTAACCAAATAACATAATGTCGACTGGGCTGACCCCCAATAGGGTGGTCTAATAACCCATCAAGTATAAGTTACGACACTTACAATATAAATGACGACACTTCCGTATAGAGAAATAATAACATCTCTATAGGAATTCAAACACTTTCGTATAGAGGAATAATAACATCTCTAAAGGAATACAATATACATATATGAAATACATTCTGAAGTTACAAATACATCAACATATTTGATCCTACCTCAGCTGATTCGAATCACAGGTTCCAGGATCATCCTCATAATTTTGGATTTGTTCTCATCACATTCGATTTGAAGAGAAAGTAAAAGCACATGATTTTTGAGCAAGAACCCTTCTTCCCAAGAAGAAGATACCTCCAAACATATGACCAAGCATCACACCTTCTTGAGTTTGGAGAATTTATTTTTGGTCTTCCCTACAGTCTATTTTGAGGGGTGGTATTTTTCCCATGAGGTTTTCCCCATTTCCTCGGTTTATTGACTGTTATTATTATTCATTGTATTGGGTGACCTTTGGTGTCAGTTACTAGGGCCCAAGATGGATTAAGGGGGGATGTTGGGATATTCCTATACTCCATCCTAGTCCTAACAACATTTCCATTTTTGCATTTTCAGTCATGCATGCATTTTGCATGTAGTCATGATTTTTCATGCATACATGCAATTGTATACATCCCAGTCATCAGTCCCAACACCTAGCCCCAGGATCTTCTTTCTGGGAAGCTTGATCCCTCCTAGTGTGTACTTCGCCCTCCTTTCACCTACCACTTGTGAAAGGCACCCTCTCTCACCTACCACTCAGTTGCACTTCAGTTAGTTGAGTTATCTTTAGATCTTTCCTTTATTTAAGGATAGATTGACTCTCAACTCACTGTATCACTCCAATAGACCTCTAGTGAGACTAGACTTCCTATTCTGACTCCAGTTAGATCCTCATGCACCCTCCACTGAGCCTCCTTCACTACATTAGTGCTTCCATGTGCCAGTTACACCTACCACACTCAGTTAGACTCAGTTTGACACCTAGTTGACCATTACTTGTGCATTGATGACTCCACTGATGATGATGAGGACTCCTAGTTATGCTTTGATGACACTCTATTGATCTTATGATCACTTCATGAAGGCTAATTTGAATTGCCACCTTGGCATTCGAATCCTCACCATTGTATTATTTATTTGTCCATATTGTGATTAATGAATTGGTGTGTGATGTTATTATGTTTCTATCCGAGTTCTACTGTATTATAATTCCGTTGCTCCTTTACACTGCATTGACCACTCTTCTTCTATTTTCCTGCTCAATCTTAATCTTTCTTGTGAGGTATACAACAGCTCTTAGATCTGCTGTGAGTATTTTCACAATACCAATTGATGCTGAGAGGATGAGTATGTCCATTGGCGACGTCGAGAATAGTTCCTAGTTTTCTTGTCAATGTTGTTATCCTAAATCTTTGGTCAACACACTTAGATTAATTCCATTTTTTGGTGCGGTAGTCAGCTGTGAATTGGTTGCTATGAATATGTGTAATTTTGATAGTCAATGAAAAGAACAAGACATGCTTGCGTTTTTGTACTACTTAGAAACAAATGAAAAGGCATGTACTTGTATTTTTTTAGCTGATATGGAAAACTCTTGTATGATTTCTAAAGCTTTCACAATTTTCAACAAGAAATCAAAAAAACATGTTACACTGAATCCTACAAAGGGAGTTTATAGAGAATTCTCCAGGGACTTGTTTATAGGATTCTCTATTATACAATGTTGGAGTATTGGAAGGGATAAGGATATTTTATCCACTTCTGAAATTGATATGGATTGGAAGGATGAGGGCCTACCGATGATTGATTTACCTCGGCCCAAGGTTAACAACAATAGTGCAAGAAGCCATGTGTTTGCAAAAGAAAGGACACGGTAATTATGGGATCACATAGTTTCCAGACAGATCTCTTCTCAAGGCACGGTTCTTTCGTTGTACGCAAGAGGTAGGCGTCTTCATTCGTTGACGAGGGCTCCAGAAAGAATAGTTATTTCTATTGTGGAGACAGTACAACAAGAGCTATTTATGAATAGTTTCTATCATGAATTGGGTATACAAAAAGGTATTTCTATTAACTTTTTTAGATGTCTTCGATTTTATTTTACTTTTCTAAAACAAGGTATTTCTATTAACATTTTCAGATGTCTTTGATTTTATTTTACTTTTCTTGGTCAGTTATGTTCAATAACTCCTTCAAATTCCTATTCTACGATAGCTTCAAATAAATAGCACACCTAGGTATCGTCCAATCAAATTATACTATCTGATGATGAAAGTGAATGTGATATAGAATCCACAAAGAACTACCAAACAGGACAAGAAGGTAAAAAATTATTTTTCAAAGATCATGGTTAAATTAACTAAATTATGAAAGGGGATAGTGACCTTGAATACTTGCAAAAAATTACATAAAATGTATACCTGCAAATTTCCAAGTCAACATGTGGATCATCCACAACTAGAGCTGGCATCGACGATGTCCCTGGAGATTGGCCATCAAATCACATTGGAGAATAATGAACCAGGCGGGAGCTTAGATAATAATGAACAAGGCGAGAGCTTGGACAATACAGAACCAAAAGAGGGCTTGGAAAATACAGAACTAGAAGAGGGTTTGGACAATATTTAACCTGGAGAGGGCTCCTTGGTGTCAAAACACAGTGTCTCTAGCGATGTTACTCACCAGTCAAATGTTGTCCTGCCATTGACAGGTAAAAGACAAAGAATATTTTCTACTTAAATTGATAAAACAAATTTATTCCGAAGTATATAATGACAAGAAATATTTATGTGCAGCTCCCCATACAAAATTTTTATTGATATTAGAAATGGAAGGTTTTTTATTTCGCAAGAAAGTCACAGAAAATGACTCCAAAAGAGGAAAAAAAAAGGAAATAAAAAAACTACTAGTGGAGGGGAAAGAGTAAAAAAGGAGGAAGAGATTACTAATGGTGAATTTGAATTTAAACATAGAAGAAATTCATATGAGTCACGAACACATGCCATTCACTTTTTGGATTTATTTTTTTCCAAATTCAATGTTGGGATTTGGTCATCTAAATGTAGTGTTAATGAGGGGAAGCCACTGCTTACAAATATTTTTATGGCATGCGGTAAAGATAAATCATATGAGAAATTTTTTTTATTTATTTGGTTTCGAGAGAGATGTACCTACGATCAAGAAGGAAATACACAAAAAATATGGAGAGTGTGTGGATGGAATTCCCAATGAAAACTTCGGAAATTAATACATCAATGATTGTTTTGGAGGGTGATGGTGAGAAAGCAATTCCATTTCAAAACTATATTTTGAGTAAGCACTTTATTGAATCGTCCCATAGGATAGATACTGAATTGGTACGTGGACTTTGGCAGCATTTTAGTGAAATGCATGAATCAGCTGATATCAGAACCTTCAATGCCTTCTCCCAATTGAATCCTGGTTGAGTGACAGCCATCAAATGCAACCTATCATTTCCTATTTCTAGATGTAATCTATCATTGCCTATTTTAAATCATTCAATGTGTTTTATGTTTTTTCCGGAGACGTTGCTATTTTCGTCTGAATGTAACATATTATGAGTTTAGTGTGATGCTTTTATTAAATCAATTGAATTTGTGAAATTTTGGGTTATTTTTGTATTAATATTTGGAAATCAACATCTTCATGTACAGTTGCATGGTTGTGATCACTAACTTCATGAACAAAGTGTTGTTGTTGTTGTTGTATATATAGCCACTGTTCTTGTATGCAGTCAGGATATCACCCATGATATCACCGCAAAAGAAACTATTGGTCCTGGGAGTAGAGGGATTTCTCTTTGGAGTTCGGATGTTATCCAACATTGAATATTATTCCAAACAAGCTCATTTTGTCCATAATTGCTATTGCTATTATACATGCATGTTTAGCCCTAAAATTATCAGTGTTGCCAAAGAGCATTTCGACATTGCTTTGTGGTTTTTCTCGCTCGACAAAATGGAAATTAAAAATTTCCTTGCTATATTTCAATGGTTGAAAAATGAATATTTTGTATTTATTTGGGGTCGAGAGCAATGTAAACCTAGTACTATTTATAATCACTCAATGTCTGCATACTATAATGTTGGTGAAGTACAGAACATATATAGAAATTCGTTCAAGGATGTACTTATCCAATATGGAGATATATATAAACAAACAGACATGTTTATAGATGAAGGGCAATATCAATCAACAGACAATTGCAAGGAAAACTGCTTGAAAATGCCAACTAGTTGAAAATTTGACAGTTCACAAGAGAGAGATATAACTATAAAAACAATGTTGTGTTCTCTATTGAATTATCTCGGGCCTCGTTCAAAAATGGCCTCGTTAAAACACATTCAATTTGAAATAACCGTCATATTATACAAAAAAATTCATTTAGTGATTTGTATATTTTTTACAACTCGTGCATTTAATTGATGTAAGTTTTATTGCACAGGTCTCATATTATTTATGGACATCGTACCATCTATCTGGTAATGTGTTTAAAAAGTTGTTGAACATGAAAGCAATATACTTAGAAACATTGAACCATAATATTTTATTGACTGGGTTGTGTGTGTGTGTGTGTTTTGTTTGCAGATAGTACTAGAAGATTTATTTCTAGTAAACCTTTGATAATTTTTTATTTCAATGGCATTTTGTTACACGCATTACATAGAAAACAGAAACCCGAATTGCGACGACCACCGGACATCAAAACATCAACAAAGTATTATTTTATACAGCTAGGCTTAAGGGAATTTTTGGAAAAATGCTTTACTATTTTTGAGGTTGGGGTATGGACATCTGCTCAACGAAAAAACGTTGACGAGTTTTTTCCTAGATTATTAGAAAGAACAGGATTGAAAAGGGAACTATTTAGATTAATTTTAACACGGGAAGATTGTTCTTCCATAGCCAGAGAGGGTTTTCAGGGTGATGGAAATCCTTATGTATTTCGCAAGCCTTTGAGTATAGTTTGGGACACTTTGATCCATGGTTGGGATCGGACAAATACTGTGATTGTCGATGACTCCGAAGAAAAACATGTTTCTAACAAGGAAGGAAACTATATTATAACAAAAACTTATACTTGCAACGATGTCAATGACACATTCTTTCTAGATCGATTATGGCCTTGCTTGCTGCAGCTGAATTGTGTGAGCGATGTGAGGCCAATTGTGAATAAAATGAAAATGAAAGTATTTTGTTAAATAATACACTTGAATGTTTGTTTGTACTAGTATGTTCAATTTCATTGTTATTATAATTCTTGTAACGTGTCGAGTTTGGTTTCCGAAAATGCAAAATCAAAGTTTGAAATTTCTAAAGTCTGTTTTACAATTTCAAGATTAAGTATTGGATGTGTAAAAAGTAGCCTTCCAAAAGGGCAAGTGGCAATCTTCCCTTGGAAAATCAGATGAATGGGGGAACCATCGAAGGAGAGAACTTGAGAAAATATGTACTTGGAGAATTGTAATGTTTTACAATCTTAAAAGAATTTTAGTTAGTTTCTCTTTTCCTTTCTTTTGTTGTGTATAAAGTTTCCTTGATTCATTTTGTTTTTTCATACATACATCTAGTACCTCTGTTTAAATTGTATTGTTAAATCATAAAACATATAAATTTGTGTGCTTGATTTATCATTCATATGATTTATATCCAGGTTATACATAAATAAATTTCTTTACTTGATTCATATTGTTTCACATTCTGCAATTACATAACAGTCATTATCATCTAATTAACAGCTTCATAACTAGGCTTATACCTATCATTCTAAGAACATACAGGAGGAATCCATCCATCAATGAGGTTTTGACAACATAAGCATACATGTATTACATAAATGGAGTTTAGCCATTCATCATTCACATACAAAATTAATACAACAGATAGATTATGCAATTGAAAGAAACCTCATTCATGAATATAAACTTCTAACCGACTTAACATAGCATATTCATGGCTTACATTTATATACACATTCATTCCACAGATTGAACATATCAAGCATAATTAAATACATTAACATTATAATCCATACACAGATACACTTATCTGAATTTCACATGAATGTGGAAACTGGCTGGCTGCATGTGAGCCACGCTCCACCCAACCTTGGAACTTGTCCATCATGTACTATTTCATCTCCCAAGTTCACCCCCGAGCTGAGATCCAGACATTAACCAGAGATATCTCACTCAATATTTCCCGGATACTCGCACTTCTTCTCACTCAGCAGTCACACCCCCGTGCTTTGCGTGCATCCCCCTGGACCGACGTCCAACCACCTCGGTCATGCGTACAGTAACCTGACCCACTTCCGCCTCGATCACCGAGGAAAACTCGTGCCTCCTTTGAGATCCCACGTGTCTATCCCAAAGAAACACGTTTCTCCATCCATAATCACGATTAGCCACTAAATCTCCAAATTAATTAATAATTAATCCCCCACTAAGAATATGGCTTAGGGGTATGGGTTTTGGGTTTATCATAAGGTTTAGGGAACAAGGTACATAAGTCAACCTTACCCCCTCACAACATGGTAAGGTGGATAAGTCAACCTTAGGGAACAGGGTGCATAAATGCTAATTGAAAAATTAACATTAATTTACTAATGTTTGTTAATCATTTGCAGAAATAGATAAATGTTTTAATTAAATAAATTCACTTAAAACATTAAAAAACACATAGATCGTCAATTAAGACAAATCCATATTGTAGATCAGTGTATTTAATTATTGATTGAAAAATCAAAATAGTATAGTTTCATAACATAAACAAATAAGATGCCAAAAGAAACTAACTTTGATTCATTGGTCTGCAAAAAATTACAAATTACAATATCACAAGTGAAACAAAATTTCTCCAGTCCTCCTCTCGTGATTATATCCCCCCCTTCCCCATGAGACTTCTATCCTTTAAATAATATTTAGAAATTCATTACAAAGGATAGCCATCCCATGAAAACATGGATTACAAAATCAACTAAACTAAGGATAGCCAAGGGTTGCTTGCCACTTGGTCCTAATTTCTAACAATTCATCAACATCGACATAGATGTACGATTCAAGCCCTAGCTAGGCATCACATGTGAATATCTCCATCTCATTTTTAGCAAGCTTATGCCAAGTACGCAGATAGATGTGGACCTTGCCTTCCAGGCTGATCGACTTCTTGATGAACTGATCCACATCCTCAATCTGAATATGCTCAAGCTGTCAGATCTTTTCTTTGACCTCCTCACATCTACTTTCCACTTGTTCAATCATCAATTTAGGGGGGACAAGCCTCCTCTATGAGATCCATCGTAGGAAATTTCAATGTTTCCATGATTCCATCCACAGCATACCATCTCCTCCCACAAATATCTTTTTCCTTAGTTATTGTTTCATCTACCGTGTCAAGAACATTATGCTAGTCATTTAGGGAAGTTCTGAGTTTCCTGAACTTCAAGCTGTCCAACATTGGAATATCATCTAATTTATCCTTAATGTACCTCTGTCAGGCAACGATGTCATCAATTGATTTGGAAGCTTTTTCTCTCCTATCCACTTGTTGGTTAAAGATGACATACATCTTTTCAAAAGCATTATGGGTCTCCCAAATTTCATTCAATGCATTAAGCAGTTTAGTTAGGAGTTCGTGATGCTCCTCATTCACCTGATTGGCCAAATCTTTAAATTCCTGTTGAGTGAACATAGAAAAGGAAGAGGAGGGTGCACTTGCAATTGTATCCTTTAGTTGTTGTTCAAGCACATCTATCTTTTCAACATTTGCAGTGTCCAAAGCTTTAGCATCTTGCAATTGGACTTGAAGAGAAGCATTCTATTCTTGAAGGTCTTCAATCTTATTTTCAAATGATTTTCTCAGTTCACGAATGTGAGCTTCATGTTTTTCATTGGCCTTAACTAGTTGCTCTTGAAGTTTCTTGAGCTCCTCCTTCTTGACATCAATTTCTTTATTCAATGTGATTACTGAATCAAAATTGGCACCTGCAAAAGAACCCATGGCAGCAGTAGTATCTAGTGCTTCTTGTTGTATGTCATATGATTGCTTGGCCCAAATGATTTGATTAGGAAAGGGGGCCTGCAACACATCCTGATTGCTTCCTCTTTTGTTACCCTTCTTCACCATTTCCTTAGCCTTTTTTATATATAAATAATCTCCAAGGGAGGTTACAATATCTTCCTCATAAGTAACTACCAATTCAGTGGAAGATGCAACCACATCTCATTTTGCAATTATTAGGGTTGTCTGAGTAACAGTGGTATTAGGTATTGTCATAGTAATTTGAGAGGTGGTTAGTGGAGAAGGGATCAAGTCAGGGACTAAGGGTAAAGAGGTTGGAGTAGGGATTGAAGTAAAAACCTCAGGAAGGGAAAAAGATGCACCAGCAACTAATGGTGAAGACTGAGCAACCGGGATTTGGACATCATTGGCTAGTGGTGATGAAATAGATGATAGTGGTTGCAGAGAGAAAGTTGAAGACTGGATATCTGCAATAATTGATGGTGGAATGGAAAGTGGAACTGACAGGGTTGGAGATAGAAAAATAATGGAAGTTATTGCATCAAATAACTCTGATATGGTGGATGGTGGTGTTACCCCAGAAGATAAATTGGAAAGAGCTTGAATAAATGAAAGTAAAAGCGTTGAAGTTGTGGTATCAATAGCAGTAGTGGTTTCAAGAGACTATTGATCTGGGACAAGATCATCCATGACTATGGCATCCAACAAATCTGTGATTTCCTTAGAACTTTCAGTTTCTTCCTGCACCACAGTCACAGAAGGAAGTGTTTCGTCTTCCACATCACTATCTTGAATAGTAAGAGTAGGAATCTCAGAGGCAGAAGTTTGGATTTTCTATCTCTTAGTTGGTTTACTCACAACAATCACTTGAACATCGCTAATTAGGTTGGCTGTAGTAGCCACTTGAATTTCAATATCAGGTTTGGGTGTTGCAACCACTTGGGTCTCCAACACTGAACTCATCTGTGCTAATTTATGCTTCAATTGCTGAGATGTATGCATCCACATCTTTAATTCTGCAGTAGTTTTCAACTTTAGAGTATCCTCCATAAGGTCTTTTCCTTTGTCTCCATCTGGGTAGGTCATCATCAATGGAGCACTAGCTTTGTGAGCTTCCTTTTCTTCCCTATCTTTTCTTGTTTTCTCATCAAGCTTGATTTCCATGCTTCTATAGCTCAAAACTTTGGTTTTAAGTTCCCCCTAATACTGAAAGATATGGCTCTTTTCTTCTTTGCTCTTTTCCCTCAGCAGGACTTCAAAGAAAATATTAACTCCCTGATAAATAGAGTCATCAGAGATGTCTTGATGTGTATAACCAATCTTCATATGCTCCTATTTGAAGTGAGCCTCCAGAAATCCTTTGGGGTCATGAGTTCTTTTGGGAGAAAATCCCAATTTCAAAGAAACAATCCTGTCTCCTAGTGTTGTAGCCCAAGTTGAAGTTGGGATAACCAAAGGCCCAAGGTTTAAAGGGAACTTAGGCCATCCCTTCCTTTTGGGACCAGTGAGCTTAAGGTAGACACCATCTATAACAATATGATAAGATATCTCCTCAAGTAACAGTCTTTCAGGGACAACTCTTGGTAGAAAATGTATAGTACTGATTCCCCAAACTCTAATGTAAGCAAAGGCTTCTCCCACATACCAGTCACCCAATGTAGGGATGAGAGTTCTGGCATCAGGAGAAAAGGTAGGGGCATCTTCCCTAAAAATATGCTAGTAAATTGCACCAAAGAAATGGTCGCAGATGTCATAGAGCAAGGGAACAAAATTGCTTTCCCATAAGGAAGAACAACAAATATGAATAGGGGGTGAGGACTTAGTCCAACTCCACCCGATGGCGGGATATTGAAACTCTATACAGAAAACATCAATTACAAATGCAAGGAAAAAGAAGTATGGCTTCCTTACAGCTATTGTTTTCTGATATTTCTCAATGGTTGTCTTAAAATCTGCTGATAAAATTGAAGCCCAAGGGAATGACTGCCCCGTTGTTAGGACATGATGGGTGATAGGATCCCATTCAGCTTTGAATACTAAAAAATTAGGGAGACCATAAAGTCTGCATAGCATGGCTTCCAAAAGAGAATAAGGCTCTTTGAACTAGGAAATTGGGTATAAATTATCAGCGCTGGGCATGAAATTTGTCGGTCTGTGCATCCAAGACTTCAGCATTTCATTGAAATTGTTCCTAGTCTTTGACAACTCAAGGAATGCAACATTGAGGGGTTGAACAGTTGGTTTTAGGGCGTAAGCTCTGGTAAAAACCTCAAGGCGAAAAGTAGCCAATTGAGACCCTGCGCTATCATTGAAAGAGCGATATTTAGGGTTAGCATGGTCTATAATCCACTTCACTGCATCAGTGTAGTGAAGGATAGCAAGTCTCGCAGCTATAGCATGGAGTTGTGAATCCCTAATATTTTCATAGGCATGCAGGTCACTCTGAATATCAGTTAGGTTGTCATTGTCAAAGATGGAGTAAATTTTGGACCAATCGATTTGGTATGTCTCAGAAACCTTATCGCTGGTGTTGGAAAGGATGTCGAAGTTTTGGTCTTTGTTCAAAAGATCTTTCTGAGGATTTTTGCAGCAAGTGTTGCGAGACATGTTTGAAAAATTGGATAAATATGATGAATAAATAAATACCAATAACAAAAAAAAAAACTCAAAATAGCAAAATACCTTGAACAATTGAATAAGAAAGTGACACGAAGCCAACCTGTGCAAGCTGGGAAAAATGGTGAAAACAACCCCTGGTAAAAAGTCGCGAAAACGACCCCTAGTAAAAAGTTGTGAAAACGACCCATACTAAAAACTCGCGAAAATGACCCCTAGTAAAAACTCGCAGTAAAATCCACACAAATGGTGAAAACCACCCGTGGTAAAAAATCGTAGTAAAATCCACACAGTAGGAAATTTTCGAAAATGAAAAATAATAAAAGTAAATAGAAACAAAATCAACATATTTATTAATCTCATCGGGTTAAATTTGGGTCGTAAGATTAAGACAAATCGATGGCTGAGATCTAATCTGGGGAATGTGGGAGCCGAGTTGTGAGGGTTTAAGTTTTTGGAAATATATACAATGTTCCCGCAATCTGCAATTCGCAATTGCGGGTTTTGGGACCACAACTTGAAATAAAAACAAAACAAAGTGTCATCACTTCCTATGATGTCAGTTCTCTCTGTGAAGCTCACACGTGTGAAATTTTGTCTTTCCAAAATAGAGATCAATTCACGTATAACTAGAATGGTCAAGACTAAAAAAATATAAATCACAAGAAGGTTTGACCAACCCTTCGTTTAGTAGATAATTGTGAACACCAATATCCAGCAATTCACGTGTATCCAGATTGGTGAACACAAGAAGGATCGGACGACCCTTCTAGCAGTCTAGAACTAGTATGAAAATAATAATGGGCAGAAGAAGGGTCGACCGCCCCTTCATTTATGAGGGAATTGTGCAAATATTCAACCTACGAAGTATAGGCTGTCAATTCATGTATATCCTGAATGGTGAAGACTGTAAAAATACTAAGCACAAGAAGGTTTGGCCAACCCTTCATTTAAGATGGAAGAAATGCAAAAACGACCCCTGGTAAAAACTCGCAGTAAAATCCACACAGCAGGTAAATTAAGGTTTCCATCTATTCAATGCATGTAAATTTCATTTTTAATACCAGAAATATTTTAAAATTATCGGGTGGCCTGCATATACTTTTGTCCAATTTCAAGTTTTAGCTCATTTGATCTCATGGAGGAAGAATATACCTTTGGAAGTGGGAATTTTTCTTGCATGCATGGGAGAAGCTTAAACCCCTAGATTTGACTATATATCAAAGATTCAAAATGATTATAACTTTGTTCCATATGTGTCATGTGACTTTCCATTGTAGCTCCCTTACCTGATTCTTTGAAGTTTTCTTTGAGCTAGTTGTTTGGTTATTGCATCAGTTTTGTTGGACTTGGTCCCAGATAGAATGTGCAGTCACCAAGGTGCTAGAGTCTATTTGAGTCTATCTAAGTTAACTTGCCCCCTTGAACTCAACCAAGGGGGTAAGGGGGAAACCGAATCAAACAGTACTCAGATCCCCATGCATTCCATTTTTTATATTATCTATCCTTTCCTATCATTCTTGCACCTCTAGCGATAAAGGAATTTCTCTGAGCTGTCCATCTTGCATGATCGAACTGGTACTGTTGATCTTCTTCCATGCTTAGCCCATGGCCTTTCGCAGTCTTCAATCTCTCAAATGCCGCCTTCCTCACACCTTAGATCTGCGTAGTTATTATCCATTGTCGATCTGGCCCTTGTCCACATCCTGACCGTCTAAAGGTGTGGCCTTTACCGAGGCTCACGAATTTGGAACGTGTCGATTCTCTGTGCATGTTCACTCAGCGAACTAAACCTCTACCGCTGATGCCTTTTCCCTCCAGATCTGCACCATCGAAACATGCGGTCCCTACCAAAACTTCGCAAATTTGAAAAGTCCATTTCCACGTGCATCTCAAATCACCGAAGTACCCGTCATACGTAGATCTGTCCTTCCACCCGTTGATCTAATTTCCAACTTGCTCGCGGGATAGCAACACTCCGCCCACGCTTAAACCATCCTATCTTACTTTTGCGAACAATGCTTGTGGCCTTCAATCTCCGTCAAGCTTTTGGTAGTCTATAACTAGTATGAAAATGATAGTGGGCAGAAGAAGGGTCGGCCGCCCCTTCATTTATGAGGGAATTGTGCAAATATTCAACATATGAAGTACAGGCTATCAATTCATGTATATCCTAAATGGTGAAGACTGCAAAAATACTAAGCACAAGAAGGGTCGGCCGACCCTTCATTTACACTGGAGAAAATGGTGAAAATGACCCCTGGTAAAAACTTGCAGTAAAATCCACACAACAAGTAATTTTCGAAGATGAAATGTAATAAAAGGAAATAGAAACAAAATCAATGTATTTATTAATTCCGTCGAATTAAATCTGGCCGCAAGATTAACACAAATCGAAGGCTGAGATCTTATCTGGGGAATGCGAAAGATGAGTTCCAGGGGTTTAATTTTTTGGAAATATATACAGTGTTCCCGCAATACACAATCTGCAATTGCGGGTTGCGGGAATACAACTCGAAATAAAAACAAACCAAAGTTTCCGCAATCTGCATTGCGGGTTGCAGGTTGCGGGTTGCAGAAACACATGTCACAAATCCATTATTCAAACAGTTCCCACAATCCACAATCATGTATAACTATATAGCCACTTCAACAAGCTATACCATGATATGATGGTGCATGCATTTTTCTCAAACCATGAATTATGGCGGGCATTCTCTCAAAGCAGTTTTGACTACTTTTTCCATACTTTGTCAATTTCCAAAGTTTCACAAACTTGCCATACTTTTCCAGAATGATGTCAGATTGCAACACTGACTTAATGATAGCACCAAAACACCATCATGTGTCTTTCAAGCCTCATCACACATTCTTTGTCATCATAGATGCCATGTCATCACTTCCTATGGTGTCAGTTCTCTCTTTGAGGCTCACACGTGTGAGATTTTGGCCTTCCAAAATAGAGATCAATTCATGTATAACCAGAATGGCCAAGACTGGAAAAATATAAATCATAAGAAGGGTCGGTCGCCCCTTTGTTTAGTAGATAATTGTGAACACCAATATCCAGCAATTCACCTGTATCCAGACTGGTGAACACAAGAAGGATCGGACGACCCTTCTGGAAGTCTAAAACTAGTATGAAAATAATATTGGGCAGAAGAAGGGTCGGCCTCCCCTTCATTTATGAGGGAATTTTGAAAATATTCAACCTACGAAGTATAGGCTGTCAATTCACATATATCCTGAATGGTGAAGACTACAAAAATACTAAGCACAAGAAGGGTCGGCCGACCCTTCATTTAAGCTGGAAAAAACGACGAAAATGACCACTGGTAAAACCTCGCAGTAAAATCCACATAGCGGGTAATTTTCGAAGATGAAAAATAATAAAAGGAAACAGAAACAAAATCAACATATTTATTAATTTCGTCGGGTTAAATATGGGCCGTAAGATTAAGACAAGTCGACAGCTGAGATCTAATCTGGGGAATGCGGAAGACGAGTTGCGGGGGTTTAATTTTTTGGAAATATATACAACGTTCCCGTAATTCGCAATTGCGGGTTGTAGGACTACAACTCCAAATAAAAACAAACCAAAGTTTCTGCGATCCGCAATCCGCATTGCGAGTTGCGGCTTGCGGAAACGGATGTCGCAAATCCATTATTCAAACCGTTCCCACAATCCGCAATGATGTATAACTAGATAGCCACTTCAACAAGCTATAGCATGATATGATGGTGCGTGCATTTTTCTGAAACCATGAATTATGTCGGGCATTCTATCATATCAGTTTTGACTACTTTTTCCATACTTTGTCAATTTCCAAAGTTTCACAAACTTGCCATACTTTTTGAGAATGATGTCAAATTGCAACACTGACTAAATGATAGCACCAGAACACCATCATGTGTATTTCCAACGTCATCACACATTCCATGTCATCATACATTCCATGCCATCACTTCCTATGGTGTCAGTTCTCTCTTTGAGGCTCACACGTGTGAGATTTTGGCCTTCCAAAATAGAGATCAATTCATGTATAACCAGAATGGTCAAGACTGGAAAAATATAAATCACAAGAAGGGTCAGTTGACCTTTTTGGAAGTCTAGAACTAGTATGAAAATAATATTGGGCAGAAGAAAGGTCAACCACCCCTTCATTTATCAGGGAATTGTGCAAATATTCAACCTATGAAGTATAGGCTGTCAATTCATGTATATCCTGAATGGTGAAGACTGCAAAAATACTGAGCATAAGAAGGGTCGGTCGACCCTTCATTTAAAAGTGAAATGAAAAACAATAAATCTACGAAGGTTGGGACAACATTTCCCCACTACCGACTTCCGCAGTATATGGTAGGGATCGGGACATTGCCTATATTATAACATGTAAACAATATTTATCTCGACTTCTGACTGCTGACAAGAAGGATCGGCCGCCCCTTCTTTTAGTAAATAATTGTGAACACCAATATCCGAGAATTCACCTATATCCAGAATGGTGAACATAAGAAGGATCGAACCACCCTTCTTGCAATCTAGAACTATTATGAAAATAATAGTGGGTAGAAGAAGGGTCGACTGCCCCTTCATTCATTTATCTCAAGCCTCATTAAAAAATGGGGTGTTGGTAAACATTCAACTTCAAATGACCATCATATTATACAGACACCAATATCAAAAGAAAAAGTATGGCTTTGGAACTTGGATTTTGGCACTTTTGGTAACGGATTTGGTAGTTTCAGAACCGGTTTGGTCACTTTATTATAACATGTAAACAATATTTATCCTGACTTCCGACTGCCGACAAGAAGGATCGGCTGCCCCTTCTTTTAGTAGATAATTGTGAACACTAATATCTGAGAATTCACCTGTATCCAGAATGGTGAACACAAGAAGGATCGAACCACCCTTCTTGCAATCTAGAACTATTATGAAAATAATAGTGGGTAGAAGAAGGGTCGACTGCCCCTTCATTCATTTATCTCGAGCCTCATTAAAAAATGGGGTGTTGGTAAACATTCAACTTCAAATGACCGTCATATTATACAGACACCAATCTCAAAAGAAAAAATATGGCTTTGGAACTTGGATTTTGGCACTTTTGGTAATGGATTTGGTAGTTTTGGAACCGGTTTGGTCACTTTCGGAACCGGATTTGGCACTTTTGGAACCGATTTTGGCTCCTTAGGAACTGGCTTTGTCACTTTTGGAACCTTGATTTGGCACTTTCGGAATCGGTTTTGCCAATTTCAGAATTACTTTTGGCACTTTCAAAACCGGTTTTGGCACTTTTGGAACCGGTTTTGTCACTTTTGGAACCTGGATTTGGCAATTTTGGAACCAGATTTTGCTTGATTTTGGAGTTTAGAAAAGCGTTTTTTGACTCGTCTTCAAAGTGACTTGGACTAGAATAAGTCCAAGTTTAATGAGATTGGTGTTTTGTCCTGGTCCTATGGATTTGACCCTTGTATCGATGGATTCCTTGCATCAAATGGCCTCCGATCGCTATCTTGGATTTCCATCTTGGATCTCCATCTTGGATCTTTATCTTAGCTCTCCATCTTGGCTCTTCATCTTGGATCTTCCACTTCATATTTCCATCTTGAATCTCCATATTGGATCCCAATCTTAGATATCTATCTTGGATCTCCATCTTAGATCTCCATCTTAAAGGTTGATTCTTGAACTCTCTTTGCTACTAAAAATTCTCAACCAAGGATGACCTTCTTCATGAACTATCTCTTAGACTGTAGGTGCTTTATCAACTCTTTCATCACCTACCTTTGTATCTGTGGGTACTCGTACAACTTTCCTCCAATTCTTTGCAGGTGCTTGCAAAAATTTATTTCCCTGCTTTGTACGAAGCTATGGATGAACTTTCCATCATTTTCCAATCTATTGTCCACTCATATTACAGTGAGTGCAATAGTTCTTTTTCTTGAACAACGAACCTTCCTTTCCATTCTCCACTTTTGGACTTATTTTCCTTGACCACACTTTAGTTTGGATTGCGTAAGAATCCACCTTTCAAACCTGATATAATACCACTTGATCTGGAAATGGATGGTTTTTCCATATTTCACTTGATCTGAAAATGACTAAAGCAATCCACTTTCCTTAAAATGAAGAATCTTTTATTAACAGTGCGCTTTGCATGCAAGTGAACTTACTTAACCAAACTTCTTCAACTTGCATAAAGGAAAAACACATGTAAATACATAAATATTAAGAGCATAAGATATGAACACCATAACAACTTTGATAATGGAGTTCAACAGACCTTCTGGTTACATCTTTGGGTCCACCCTCAACTAGTGAGACTGTGCTATTATAATGCTTGAATAATAACAATTACAATGGTGATTTACAATACAATTTTTGGATACACCCTCCAAATCTATGGCTCGGATGCACAAATGTACTTCACAACTGAGATGCTCTTGAAAAACCAAGAAGAATTAGTATAAACTCGACCATACTTGGACACAGTGCTCAAATACCCCCTTTGGCACGTACATCAAGGAAATGCCCTGCAAATCCATTGCTTGGATGCTAAAACGGGCATTAGAATCAGACTCCCCTCAAAATTATGAGAAAATCGATGAAAATTTGCTTATGCTCTCTTCAAGTGATGAAGGACTCCCCTTGGCTGCAAAACAATGTTATACTTGATATTGTACAAATCCCACCTCGGGATTAGTGCCAAGCCTCTCAAGAAGAGCTCACCCCAAACTATCTTCAAGAAATTCACTTTGAAATTCCATGAGAAAATAGTGAGGATGTATATCCCCTTTTAAAGCCCCCAAAGGGCATATTTTTTGTTACAACCATATTAACTTCATAACAAATATATTAATTGTCACTATTTAACATAACTAAAGTTGTTGGCATATTGGTTAAAATTTTGGAATTATGCCTCAATTCCAAGGGTTCAAATCCCATATAAGACAAATAATATATATACATTGGCGTATAATATATATATAGTTAAAACTATATATATAACAAACCATATAAATACAATACGTCAAACCATGTGAACCAGTTGTACCTAAATTCAGGAGGCCATGGGGAGTTGCCACATGGAACCATGTGATTGGTCCATGTGAAAGCCATTCATTGGTTGTTTCCACATCATCATACTGATTGTACGATCTTTCCACATGTCAATCGCCTTGGCTATATGGCCTACCACGTGGCACCTACTACAACTTTTCCATGTTCCATCAAAACTTCAGAAGGGCATATATTCCTCATACGAAGTCCGTTTGAGGTGATTCAAGCACCATTGTAAATATATCATCGATCTCTACACAATGGTGTTGTTTTCATCGACATTCAAACACTTTTATTTTTTAGCATTCTCATATCCACCTAGATCAAGAATACTGAATAGAAAATAGAATAAGCATATATAGGCCATTGATCAAGACTATTGGACATGGATTAATTTTTAATGTATTATAGATAACATGCAGTTGAGATAAATATCATACAAGATGGAATAATAATGAAATATGGAAGAATAAGAAAACAAAAATGTAACAGAAAGAGACTTATGTTAGATCAACTTTGCACATTCATAAGATAAAATATTCACCAAACATAAATGCTTTCTGGAAAATGAATAATGATATTTGAAATTACACAAATGATAGGCAGATACAATGAACTTCCACTACATAAGAATCTATTATTGATGTACAACTATTGATGCTCATAATTTGTTCAAGTAAGAGAGTAAAAAGTGACATGAGAAACAAAGAATATCACAGATTAACATATTTTTAATCAAGCTCTCAAGAATCTATGATCATAGGAAATTACAAAGGTAGATTTCCTTCATGATTACAATGATGCACAAAGTTCTATCAAAATCCTCCCTTCCTTCCTTCCAAAAGGAATCTCCCCTATTTGAATCCTTCGATGTTGGTTTTATAATTTTCATTTGTTGAACTAATGCCTAGAATTATGGATATGTTGCTTAATTGCTAGATTCAAATCTAGTCCTGCTTTGATTTATTGTTGTTTTTCCTCATCAAATATGGGACTGATTTTGAATATAAGGTTGTTTGGAGAAGACTCAACACCTCTTACATTAGCTGGCTAAGATGATCAAGGAGGAGGATATATATGATTTGCAAGTCAAATTGATGAGGTGGATGCTCCATTAACTGGGCGTTTTTTTAGGAAATCGAAATCTACAAGAATTTGTTTCAAATATTCACTAACATATCTTAAATTGTTGCTTGTTTTGGGAATTTTTTGGCATTTCTTCTAATTGGGCTCGCTCTGGAAAATACCCATGTTTTATATTTTTGAAATTCCTCCTCATTTGGTCATCAAACATGTTGGAAGTTGGCCTCTAAAAAAGTCATGTATAGAACTTCCAGTAGCACATTTGGACTTTTTTGTATGGGGGTCACTACCGAAGGTTCCAAAGAAGCTTCTGGTAGCACCAAAAATTATATTCAAAGTGTTGAATCACCTTCTACAAGGATAACTTTATTCCAAACCTTACAATGCTTCATTAGATAATCTTTTGATAAGCTTTTTTTGCATCCACTACTAGAAGTTCTTGTAGATGATGTGATGAGACTATAACCCTTTCGGCTACCCTTCACTTGAATTTTTTAATTTTCGATAGCACTTTTGATACATATAACAAGATATTTCCAACTGGAAATTTTGAATTTCCATAGCGAGCTCTTTAACAAATTTAACAATTTTTCTACCAGAAGTTCTGACTTCTTATAGCGACAAAATTTATTTGAAAGACAACTTGCAACCTGAAAATAGATAATTCTCGCATATATGACTACTGAATATAATTGTGATTCTTAGAAGATACCCTCTAGACAATCAAAGCTACTTGTAAAGTAAATATGCTTATTTGAAAAAATACAGTTGTAAAGGGAGTAAGATTGACTCAAAATATAATAGATTGACTTATAATATAACAAAAATTGGGTTTTACAAGGTTTACTAGATATGACCATCGAAGGCTTATTAAAATGATATAGGTTTGGGAAAATTGAAATTTTTTTAACATATTAGAATTAGGTTCTAACACCAAGTATGGGTCATAGGTCCTTGAATATGGTCAAGGAAGGAAAACAAGTACCTTAGGATATTACTGAATCTTCTCGGACTCAAGAGCCTTGAAAGAGTCCTTGTACCAATACATGAGTCCTTTGTAAGGGTTGTTTTAATTCCTTTGAGTGGGATACACGTGTCATGGGTATGTTTTGTTCTTTGAAAATGGTTATGGACTTTGCAACATGGTTAAGGGCATAAACAGGGAATTAATCTCTAATTAATATTTCTTTTTCTCAAGTTCTATGAACAAACCTTGAACAATAACAAAAGCCCTCACTATGGGGTGTTTACCCTAAGAGTTGGATATGAGTGCAATTAACATCTTCCATGCGCAATGGATGGGTCTTGAGGATTCCACCATAGTCATGGTAGGGAAATAAAATCCTAAGTCCCTAGATATACCCCATTAGGGTCAATCACCATGAACATGTTATAATACATCCACATGGGAACGTGGATGGTTTGTGATGCTTTGATGAAAACTAAAGCTCGAAAACTAGTGCCTTAGGATTTTACTGCAACTTCTTGAGATCAAGTGCCTCCAATAAGAATATGGAATAATAATGCATGCATGTTATTGTTATACCTCAAACTGACACACTATGTACTATTGAGAGTCTTCATGTCATATCACCATGAGAAACATGATTTTTTTTCTTCCTAGGGGTGTTAGGACCCTTTTTCATCATGTTGGAAGAAAATCCAACAACTCAAAGCTTGAAAAACTACTTCACCTAACCCATTTATTGACCTCCTAGATATATTTTCGCGCCCTGCTAGTGGTGCAAGGCGCGAAAATTACTTATTTTTGTGTTCTACATACCTATGGGGGCACGAAATTTACAACATTTTCACAATTTGCTCAGTTACCGGGGTGTGAAAATCCCTAAATAGCCATTTGCCTTAGATTTTGGATCATGGATCTCGAGGATATTTTCATGGGATGAGGTCCCCCTTTGAATTCTATCTCACATTCCCTCCTTGGCATGATTGAGATCCTTGATCCACATATTCCTCACTTAGATCCATAATATCTTCTTAGTGGTTGGCCTCCCAAATCCTATAAGAAGAAGGCCATCCACGAGCTAGGGGGGACATCTTGGAAACACCAAACTTATGCTATGAAATAATCTAAAGAAGACTCCAAAAAGGCCTTTTTCGTAAAGTTAGTCTCCTGAGCCCGAAAGAAGGGTAAAAAAATGCGAAGGAGAACTATCTTAGTCGATGGTCGACTAAGGCATTCCTTTTTCGTAATTAATACTACTCAGCCAGAAAAAGGGGTAAACTAAAATTGAATAGATTCCCGTTCAAATCCTTTTACGAGCGTGAAAGGAAGCAAGTTCACTCAGTGATATTTTCATATTTTGGGAGCCTGAAAAGAACTTAAAGGAAACTCCACAGGTTCCTTTTTCGTAATAGTTTTTACGAGCCGGAAAAAGTGGTAAACTATCACTCTAAAGACAACTTTTTCATGATTGATAACCGAGTATGACAAAGGTAAAAAGTAAAGTCGGGACAATTCCTTTTTCGTAAATTGTCTAGCAAGGCCGAATGAAGAGATAAACCTATACTCGTTAGACACACATTTTTACTCAATTTTCAATGAGCACGACAATGGTATGAAAAGCACTCGAAATATTTTTCATGTTTGGATCAAGAGCATGAAAAAATAAAAAGTAAGCTCAAACCAATTTTCATGTTTTTAACCAGAGCATAAAAAGGTGAAAAGTAAGCTCGACACCTCTTACTATTTTTAACGAGCTCGAAGAAAGGTTGGAAGAATGCTCATGGTATCTGCTTAATTTTTTAATAAGATTGAAACAGAAAATGAACTATGCTCGGGACGATGGTTTCATTTTTTAGCGAGCTTGACGTTGAAACTAAACTATGTTCAGAATGAGGCCCATTGACGGGTTCATTCCCAACATGATGTCCATATTTTAGTACTCAAGGTGATACCCATTAGCAAGTTTCCCCCCAACATGATGTCTAGAGGTTGGAAACTTTCCCCCAGCATTATCTGCAAAAGCTAGCGACTTAACTCTAGTATGATGTCCAGATGATGGAGACATGCCCCCAAGCTTCGTTTCGTCTGCCTGCTTCTTCTCTCATTTAAATTCGTGGCCACTAATAGGAAAAGGTTCACCAAAGGGATTGGAAGAATGAGGATCAAGTGACACAGGTAGATGAAATGAAGGTTCAAGTCCTAAATATGGTGGGAGACTCAACTCAATGGGAGAGGAATCTGTTTCATTTTTTAATGAGCTTGACACAGAAAGGGAACTATGCTTGAAAGATAGGTTTCATTTTCACACAAGCTTGAAACTGAAAGTAAACTATGATTGTAGGGGCTTGTTTCATTTTTACACAAGCTTGAAACATAAAATAACTATGCTTGAAGTATCCCATTTAATTTTTTAACAATATTAAAACAGAATAAAGCTATGCTTGAAATGATGGTTGGTTTCATTTTTACACAAGCTTAAAACCAAATGTAAACTATGCTTGAGATTGGTTCCTACCCAACAGGATGTCCATAGGTTGGTAGCTTTCCCCCATATTAAGAAACTAGTAGTCTCAACTCCATCATTATGTCTAGAGGCTGGAAACATGCCCCTCTAAGCTTATTCCATGATGGGAAGAAGTTATCAGTTCGCTAATGACTCAACTCCGGCATGATGTCCAGAGCTAAGAGACATGGCCGACGATGGGGGAGTAACCACTAAGACATGCGGGACATTCACAGAAGTCTAGTGGCTAGCCGTCATACAATGATTAGGTGTAACAAATAAAAGTTGATCAATGGTCACTATGTTTCCATGATGAGGAAAATACACCACTTGAAAGAGTGTGGACACTACAGCTTTCATGGCATAGAAATAATACCTCCCAAGAAGCAGATTAAAATCCAAGGGGCCTTTCACTACTATAACATCAATGCATATATTTTTACCTCCTAAGGTAATAGGTAACTAAGGAAGGATCCCTAAAGGTCCAGTAGATCTTCTATTAAAAGCCAATATCTGATTAGTGACTGGCAGAAGCAAAGGAGATCCTATAGATTTCCAAGCAATTGAGGATAAAATACGAACATAAACTCCTTCATCAACAATAGTGTGAAGCACGTTCCCACCGGTAACTTCTACACATATCTGGAAAGGAAGACAGGATTCTATTAGACTATTCCAATCAAAGGAAATGACCTCAGTACATGGAGGGGATCCCATGGAAATGGACAGGATTTCCCTTTATCCAGAACAATATGAACTAACTAAGAAAACATCATTGGTTTTCAGTTCACTCTCAACTGGAAGAACATGATGAACCTAAGATTGTGTCATGATGACTACTTTAGTCTCGACATTATCCACTGAAAGAGAGCGATTGAGTGGAGATGAATTCGCTTGAATACTTCAACTTCACTCTTCAAAGAAAAAGCAGGATGAAGTACTTGTTCTCCACTCTTTGAGGAAAGAGTCGGATCGACTGAGGATGTAGCAGAATTGAATACTTTGGATTCACTCTTCAAGGGAAGAGTAGGATCGATCGAGGATGTAACTAGATCGACCACTTTATCAACCAATGAGGGGTCAAGGGATAACTAATGATATCCAGTTGGAAGGTGATTCTGAGATAGATTAATGTCTTCCAACAATTGTGAAGCTTCATCCATGCGAGGACAAAGGTAAGTAAGGTGCATGTCCTTGCATAACAAATAAGGGTATCATCAGTATGATGCCCAGAGGATGATGATATAGGTTGTTTGGAGGCTTTAGACCACTCTTCTAATACTTTGGAAATACTAGGACAATCCTTAAGAAGGTGATCCCCCTTGCGAATCCTGCAAGGGAACTTGGGTTTTTGAGGTGTTCGAATAGAAAGAACATCATTAGGGTTATCCAGTTGATGCTTGGTCTCTTTCATATTCTTCTTCTTCTTAAAATTCCTTTTATTCGTCTTCTTATCCTCCCGATTACTAGGACCACTGCTTTTATTAAGCGAGGAAGAAGAAACATAAAAAGATACATCTGACGAAGAAGGATAAGGATCAATTTGCGATTGATGCTCTCGTGATGGAGAGTTAACATTTGAAGCGCTATGTGCATTCGGGATGACCGAATTGGAGAATAACCATACTGGTAATCCTATATACAATCCGAGAAGATTCAAAGTAGAAATAAAGGGAGGACCAATATCTCCAAATGGAGGAAAACAAAAGGAACCCGTTGAAAAGGGGTCTCTTGATTAGTAGTCCCATAAGAGGTTTCCATATCTAAACTAGAAGAAAAAGGGGAGCTAGAAGGAAAAGAGGCACATGGGCTAAAAATCAAGATAAAAAAACTTTATTGTAACCGATGCCATAGCATGAAAGTGATAACAAAGAGGCCAAAAATACAACGAACAACCCTAAAACACAAAAGACCCTCTAGATGGTAAAAGAGCAAGCAACCTCCTATCTAGGATCCAAAGACCTCAACAAATCGTATCATCCGCAAGGTTATGAAATCCATGTCGGACAATACGAAATGAGAGACCAATATAGATGAAGGGATATCCCTCTACCAAAAGGGATCGTGGGTAAACGAGCCCTATAAGGATGGTCACTAGGATACATCATTCATGACATGTCTGGGAAGGTTTTCCGAAGCTTCTACCTTTTTTCCCTTGTACTACCAGTATGGAGGCCAGAAAATACAAGGAATACTATGGATTGATATCCTTAGGCGCTAAGTGGAGTGTGGTATTCCACAAATTCCATCCAAAACCAGTTTTCGCTTCTTACCCCCATGGAATAGAAGGCCCCCAAAAAAATTGGTTTATAACCGTGTCAACAAATACCAAAGGATTTTAGCACCCTAAGAGGAAACAACTATGTTTCAGATGTAAAACAACAAGGGGGAATTATGCAAGGTGGTGTGTAGACTTGACTCAAACCATGCAAATTTGGATGAATTATGCAAGTCTTTTTCCTTCATTGAAATTCTAGCTAAGGGGGAATTATTTCGATTCCTATCCTTGATGCCCTACCTAAATACACTATTCTTTTATTTCCTCAAATGAGTTTAATGTGTGTTTAGTTAGGGTATTTTATTTTAGAGACTGCCTTTTTACTCAAGGGGAGCGAAAGTGAAACTTGGTGGTGTGTAGACTTGACTCAAACCATGCAAATTTGGATGAATTATGCAAGTCTTTTTCCTTCATTGAAATTCTAGCTAAGTAAGGAAGAGTTCTTTTCGTTCCCAAATGTACAACCCTATGCAAATGCAAGTTTATATTTTAACGAATGATAACCAATCATCTTGATCCTAATATTCTTATAGGATTTGGGAGGCCAACCACTAAGAAGATATTATGGATCTAAGTGAGGAATATGTGGATCAAGGATCTCAATCATGCCAAGGAGGGAATGTGATACAGGATTCGTAGGGGGACCTCATCCCATGAAAATCTCCTAGAGATATAGGGTCCAAAATCTAAGGCAAATGGATATTTAGGGATTTTCCCACCCTTGTAACTGAGTAAAGCATGAAAATGTTGTAATTTTCGCACCCCCATAGGTATGCAAATTGCAAAAATAAGGAATTTTCGCACCTTGCACCACTAGCAGGGCATGAAAATATCTCTAGGATGTCAATAAATGGGGTAGGTAAGTGATTTTTCGACCTTTGAGTTGCTGGATTTGCTTCCAACATGTTGAAAAAGGGTCCTAACACCCATAGGAGGAAGAAACATCATGTTTCTCATGGTGATATGACATGAAGACTCTCAATAGTACATAGTGTGTCAGTTTGAGGTATAACATTTATGAATGCATGCACATTAATAATGAGCACATGTGTTTTTAACATGCGTGTATTGTTGTATATTAAAAAAATGGTAAGATTGCATATTTTCTTGTATGTATTAGATGAGTTGGCTACTTTGATTTTAGCTTCATAATGGCATACATGGTGTTTTAGGTTGCATAAAACTATTTTTCCAACTCCCAATTCTTAAAGCCATTTCAAACCATGCTTTTAAATATGAACCACATGTTCATTGCTAATGAAACCGCTTAAAATTATAGATTTTTATATGTAGATTTTAAATATATGTTTTTAAAAGAAAAATATTACTTTCTCCTTTTTATTTGTACGTATATCATATTTCTAAAATACATATAGGTCTTTTATTTATGGTGTAACTTTTTATTTCCTTCTATCTGGAAAACAAATTGTGACTCTATTAATTCAAAAATAAAGTAAATAATGGCGCACATGAACCAACTGTTATGTACAAATGTACAATCTTTTTAAAAGAAATTCCATCATTTTGAAACTGAATTGTCACCTTAAAGAATACATATACATTATATTTTAGAGGAATAATAACATAGCAATATTAGAATAATGTGAATTTCACTATGTTATACCAGTTTTTCATAAATAAAAGTTATATATTTGTTCAAAGCTTATTCAAATCCCTACATTTCATCTTTTTACACCATATTATAATAGGTTGTGCAAGTATCTTTCATAATTCCTCCTAATCAACATTTTTTTTCTAAATTTCCACTACAACTAATATGTCATTAGAAGGAAGTATTAGCTTTCACTATCTCCTAAACATTATAATAACATTTCTTCCATCCCTTGAGTTATATTTGAGGTTCTCTTTTAGTGTTCACTCAAAATATCTCATATATGTCATTGAATATGAACTCATCCTTGAAATTTTATATGATCCATCCCATCACAAAGTTTCAAACTTTGTAAATATGTTAATCTATACATCGAACTAATATTTTAAATTTATCTTTACAAATCAACCCTTCATACTATTACAATCTTATGCATAACATGATTAGGTCTTGAAAACATAATTGTTTTATTGGCTCAAAATGCAAACGAGGTCCACGAGAGTGTCCAATAAAGGCCTCGTAGTCCATTATCGAATATCAGTTCCTTGTGATAGGGAAGGTCTCACCCGAAGTACATTGTCGAAACATAGGATTACATGAGATTGTTAACATGAGTGAAATGCAATCATAAATATTTTATTGTTCATCACATTCAACATTTATCCATATTCATTCATCATGATATAAGACTTAACTAAGACACATCAACGCCATAAACCATGCACAAGAGAATGCTTTGAAAGGCGGCATCTTTCCATTAAATTTAATCCATATCAAGAACATACTCATAGAAGTGCAATACACCATCAACTCACTAGTGTAACCATCAAGACGCAACATGTATCACACTCATACGAGATTAAAAAACCATTACAAAACCACATAGCTCCAAGTTCCAACTTACCCAAGCATATACCAATCTAGTAGTCTAATAATACAATAAAATAAACATTTTCTAGGATACAACATTTATATTTATGCATTGCACCCTTAATTAGGAAGATCTATTCAAAATGATAAGTTGTTAACTAATGGACAAACTCAGCCTTTATAAAGAGTTCCTTTTTTATCCTTGGCTAGGTAAAGTTTTTCCATGATACATTCATTTTTGTAAAGTTGTCTTAAATGGGCCAAAACCTTAAAAGAGATGTTCCATGGTCAAAGTTTTCATCAATTAAGTGGAACGATAACATGTCCATAAAAAATCGTATATATTGAATTTCGAGTACAGAGAAGTAGTTGAGTATGTCCATTTATCAACTTACTATGTGCAAGTAATGGCACTAATGTCCACTACTCATTTGTTGATTACTTTGTCAAGTGCTTTCAATGTCCTCGGAGTACCACTTTCCTTCCTTAAAACAAAAAATGTGTCCATTAGAATTGAATGACTACCTACTTCTTTGCTTTATTAGTTGACTCCATCTCTAGCTAAAGTCACAATCTCCATTAAAAGTGTCACAGCTCACCATTCATGCTTGTTGATATGAAAATGAAAGGGGCCAATAGTAAAGAATGGAAGGCAAGTGAGAGAGAAAGCTAGGAGTCCTAAGATTGATTAATAAAACCATAATCATTTTTAAAGCAAGAATATTAGAGGAAGTGTGGCATCTATTTTGTAAAAAATATCATTTCGTGCAAAGGGAGCAACCATGGTAGTTGTTAAAACTTGCATGTGCTCAATGTCTCCTTCGTCAACCTACTAAAAATTTGAGGAAAAACCTCCATGTGGACAACGGATAGTCAATTAAACCCTAATACCATTAGATCAAAAATTAAACCCTAATGCCATTAGGTCAAATTATCAAAAATACCTTTTTTTCTTTCCCAACCCTAATTCACCCCTTGAGCTATAAAACCATCGCAATAACGTATCAACGTACCTTACATGACTTTGTATACCAACGATGTGGAAATAGGATTCCAGAGGTCTTAGGTGTCGAAGCGTCTCTGAAGCAGTAAAAAACTTTCGGCTGAGGATTCTTGGTTTTCACAAGTTCAAATATTATGCAGAATCTTTTGGGACTAGAGACATGGAAACATGAAAAGCAAAGCAGCACATGGCGGCCTAATCAAAAGCTGATCAGCTGCTCCCCGGCCATGACGCCTTCTGTGACGCCACCGCAAAAACGTTATCTGTCAATCACATGCTCAACTTAATGTTTACTGTAAATCATAGACTTGTCTCCCACGGGCAACAACGTATGAATTTGCAGATGCGGGCCGTATTTGACCAGCTGTAATACAGAGGAAACTTTCTCTGTTTGGACGTCAGAGACCTTGCGGTGATTCACGAGTAGTCAAAAATCCTTTAAAAAAGTAAACATACTTTTGACTTACAGATGCAACACATCAACCCTGCTGCTGCTTTATAATACCAATTCAAAGCGTGGCCATCTGTGAATATGCAGGAATGGCGCTTTCTGTTGTTTTCTCCGCTTAAGTCAGCCTCAGCAAGGGTTGATGATGAGTTAACAGTAGGAGCTTTGCTTAGGATACTGATCAAAAGAAGGGTTGATGAGTTAACAGTAAGAGCTTTGCTTAGGATACTGATCAAAAGAATGGATACTATCAAAAGAATGGATACTATTTAGGGTAATGTTTTATATGTACAAGTAGTTGGTTGGTTTTGAGTTGATAAATAATGGTACAGCTATTTAATTTAATTTGTAGTTGGTGAATATTGATATGCTACAAGTTAAGTGTTATAATCTTATTTGTCTTATATTAAGGGTTATTAATGACTCTATTTGTCTTATAGTTGGTTGGTTTTGAGTTGATAAATAATAACACAGCTATTTAATTTAATTTGTAGTTGGTGAACATAGATATGCTACAAGTTAAGTGTTATGACGCTATTTCTCTTATATTTAGTGTTACTAATGACGCTATTTGTCTTATAGTTGGTTGGTTTTGAGTTGATAAATAATGGCACAGCTAATTAATTTAATTTGTAGTTGGTGAACATGGATATGCTACAAGTTAAGTGTTATGACGCTATTTCTCTTATATTCAGTGTTACTAATGACGCTATTTGTCTTATCTTCCTGTAATCTAAAAATATAACCTTTCTCATCCATTCCACCCTGAATTATAAAATATAAATATTTATCGATGTAAATTATAATTTTTTATTATTAAAATTATATTTTTACTTGTATAAATGTATTAAATTTTGTCAATATACTTTTATTGCATTTACTTTTATTGCATTTGGATGATGCAATATCAATAATTGATATCATTTTTCTTAATATTTAATTAGATTTCAGAAAAAAAAACATTTTAAAGATACAGCCAAAAATGTCCAAATCATGTAGTTTACATTCAGAATCATAAAATAATTATAATATTATTAAAAATGAACCTATCAATAAAAAAAACTCATGTCGACAAATTTCTTAAACTATGTAAACCTATAAGTTGGACAATTATGATACATCATTATTAGAACATCATTTATCAGCCATATCCACATAAAATTGGTCTTGCATTCATAAATAAATACAAAGAAAAATAATATAGTTATTATTAAGTCATATTTTATTTTCATTATTTTTAAAAATTAAGATATATTAATTATTACAAACTTAATCACCTCATTACTAATGAATCCATAATTGATATCTATCAATTTTTCTTAATATTTAATTAGATTTAAAAAAAAAAACATTTTAGAGATACAACCAAAAATGTCCAGATCATACAAACTACTTCTTTGTTTATATTAAGGAATCATAAAATAATTATAATATCATTGAAAATGATCATATGAATAAAACAACTCATATCCACAAATTTCTTAAACTATGTAAACCTATAATTTGGACAATTATGATACATCATTATTATAACATCATCTGTCAAAGCCATAAAATTGGTCGTGCATTCTTCATAAATAAAGACAAAGAAAAATAACATGGTTATTATTAAGTCATATTTTATTTTGATTTTTTTTTAAGTTAATTTAGATATATTAATTATTTCAAACTTAATCACTTCATTACTAATAATTCTCTCAATAATTTAAAATATATATTTATATAATTAATTTAATATATATATAATTTAATTATAAATTTATTTATATATATAAAATATCATTATTAAAACATCATTTATCAAAACCATATCCACATAAAATTGGTCTTACATTCATAAATAAAGAGAGAAAAATAACATGGTTATTATTAATCCATATTTTATTCTGATTATTTTTTGAAAACTAATTTAGATATATTGATTATTACAAACTTAATCACCTCATTACTAATGAATTTCTGGATGATTTAAAATATATATTTATATAATTAATTTAATATATATATATAATTTAACTTATAAATTTATTTATATACATAAAATATCTCTCAATAATTTAAAATATATATTTATATAATTAATTTAACTTATAAATTTATTTATATATATAAAATATCATTATTAGAATATCATCCATCAAAACCATATCCACATAAAATTGGTCTTGCATTCATAAAAAAAACAAAGAAAAATAACATGGCTATTATTAAGTCATATTTTATTATTTTTTAAAAACTAATTTAGATATATTGATTATTACAAACTTAATCACCTCATTGAAAAAATCAAATGTAACTTCATTTTCATAATAAAAATACCTTACTCTTAGTCATTGATGATGCCGGAGAATGTTGGCGGCTAGGGTTTACTAGTTTTCCTGCAGAATGAGGAAGGGAGCAGCAACATTTTCTTGAACGATCATCAACTTGGAGTCAAGATGGTTTTTCCGAACCATCCTAGTACCAGCCAAGTATAAAAAAAGTGTGAATCTGGCTTTTGATGACGTTTCTCGAATTTGTCGTGATCCTGAGTTCTTCTCATTGCTTCTCCGTCGGTTTTTTACTAATATTGGTGGTCTCTAACTCTGATTGGAGGTCACTATTTTTGTGTGATTGGATCTGTTGTTCTGGGGGCTGTTACTAATTTTGGAGGTGGGCTATTTTTCAGCCCTATTTTGATCTCTCTAGTGGTGCACAACTGTGTACTATTTTCATGTTTGAGTTTACCCACTGGTGGGGTTTTGGACGGGATGGGTGCTGGTTTTATGGGTCACCATAATGCTAGCCTGGTTAATGCTACCCTATCGACTGATGGTGTTATCACACGTGACAAGTTTTCTGCCCGTCCGACACTTGATTTTTCACAAAACCCAAAGATCTCTGTTGATGGGAGCAGCTATGATGGGGGATGGTCATCCAGGTTCAAAGGGGCAAAAGGGAGAAGAAGGAGGAAGGTTAAGGCTCTGAAGGTTCGGGAGGGTATCGAGCAGTTTACTATCCCACAGGAAACAAACCTGGATAGGATTGAGATGCTGGCGACTCGGGCTATCGTGGGTCGGTTGGAATTTACATCAGGGGATCAATTTGAGCTCCTGGAGTGGGTCCACAAAAATTGGATGCCAATATTGGGGGATATGCCGAGGGTTTTACAACTGGTCAATGGTTGGATACTGTTAAATATTTATTTGAAGCCTGCTTATGTTGGGACGATTCTTAAATGCTTTTGGTGTTTTAAAGAGGGCTCATTTTGTCTGAAGAGATGGAATTTGGCCTTCGACCCCCTTTCGGAGAAACAATCTACTCATCATCTCTGGCTTCTTATTCCAGGATTACCCATTGAACTGTGGTAGGAGCAAATTCTAATCGGCATTGCCAATATAGTTGGGAAATTTGTCCGCCTAGATAGCCGTTCTCTTTATGGCTATGACCGTCACTTTGCCAAGGTGATGGTTGCATTTGATATGGTGTAGGGTTTGCCTGAAGAGGTGGAATTGGTCTGGGGTTCCAAGATTTGGAGGCAGAAACTTGATTATTTCAAGATTCCTTTTTGATGATTTTTGTGTCACGAAACTGGGCATGTGAAGGCCCATTGTCCTGGTATTTCTATGCCAATTCGTGCTGTTCATTCTCTGGAATTCCCTGCTGATAGGACTCTGACTTGTAGAGATACGCCTGCAGCTACTTTGGAAGGGCCGGCTTTTTAGGATAAGTCTGGTACACATCCCTCTTATAATTTTGTCGAAACTCCGGATGATGCCCTTAATTTGATTTATGACACAAATTTGTCTTTAAAATTGAAGAACGGTGTCGATACCCCTGGTGGGGTTGTTAGTGCCTCCCACTCTGAGAAAACACATGCATGTCGGGATCTTTTTGGTGTGCATTCTGACTTCATGGCCGTTGGACCTACTCTGGAACCACATCCTTTGACAAGTCATAGTCCTAATTGTTTGATTAATAGTGATGAGGGGGGGGGATTGTTCAGACCGGTGGGGAATGATGAGATTTCTTTAAATTCTGAAGGGGCCAGTTTTATGATGGAAGCTAGGTATGGGGAATCTGAGTCTGTTGCTGCCATCACCCCATTATCCATTTTTTCAAAAGACCCATCTCCCAATCCTGTAGTTCAATCTGTTAATGCGGCTAGATTTCTGAATGTTACCATTCGAAAATCCCGAAAGCCTGGGTGCAAAAAAGGGGGTTTGGTTGAGATTGAGGAGCCGGGATATATTCCTGTTTCTAATAGGATTGAATTGAAGGATGGGGATTTGGAGAACACTATTGTTTGTGGGGACCTTAGAGCAATTTCCCCTGTGGATAGGGTTTCTTGATGGCCATCTGCTCATTAAACATCCATGGGTTGGGTAGGGCTTCACGAGTTAGGGCCCTAGATGACTTAATCTCTACTACTCCTCCAGGGATTCTTCTTTTGCAGGAAACTATGTCGGATGATTTATCAGCCGTCTCTAAAATTACTAGGCTACTTGGGGGTTGGGAAGCCTCTACTCTAAGCTCTGTTGGGATGTCGAGTGGGCTCCTAGTTGCTTGGGATCCTAGATTTTTTAATTTTCTGGTTTACAAAATGAACTGGGGTATTCTAATGGAGGGTTTCCGCAAGTCTGATGACACACCCTTCTCTATCCTGAACTGTTATGGCCCCTACAAAAACTGGATTCAGTTTTGGAATGGATTACATTCTTTTGGCATTTTGAACCGGGATAATATCATGGTGGCCAGGGATCTTAGTTTTACCATATTATCACAAGAAATTTGGGGGAGAGATGCAAAATTGGACTCATTGGCTGACTATTTTTCTGAGCTCCTTATTAAAAATGATCTTATTGATGTCTGTACAGGTCCTTATGCCCCTACCTAGTCAAATGGCAGAGGTGGAGGGGACTGTATACTCAAAAGATTGGATAAGTTCCATATAAAAAGGCCATTTATGGAAGCCTGTAGCAGATATCGGTCATGGGTTGGCTCGAACAAAATATCAGACCATTGGCCTATTTTCCTTTTGATGGAGGACTGTGAACTGAATCGAAATTATTCGTTTAAGTTTGATAGTTCTTGGATTGCAAATAAGTATTTTGTTCTATTTGTAAAAAATGTTTGGTTGAATTTATCACTTGATGGATACCTTATTCCTGTGGATAGGCTGTGTGTGAAGCTACGGGAACTTAAGGGCAAGGTCTCTCATTGGATTCATAATAAGAAATTATCTAATAGACAGAGTTTACACTTGGTGGAGTCTCGTTTGCAAACTTTGTACTCCTATAATCTTGAAGCCCCTTTAGATTGTCATAGCTTCAATCTTTTGAAGAATCTGGAAGCTGAAAGAGAGGGTTTTTATTTAAAGGAGGAGAAGGAATGGAGGCTGAAAAGCAGGGCTTTATGGGTAAATTTTGGTGATAAGAATTCACGGTTTTTCCATTCTTATGCTTCTTCCAGACGCAACAAGAATACTATTTGGAAAATATTGGACGGGGAAGGTGTTGAGGTAGTTGGGGAAGTGAATCTCCAGACTTTGGCAAAAAACCACTTTTGTAACATCTATTCTGATGATCAGGGTTGTGATTTATTATCACACCTCAGGGTTGCTAGACTATATCCCTGGTTTTTTGATGAGGAGGTTGCTGCTGATTTTTATAAGGAAATCACTTTGGATGAAGTCGAAAGTACCCTCAAATCCTTTGCAAAGCAAAAGAGTCCCGGGCCGGATGGGTGGTCAGTCGAGATCTTTTTACATTTCTTTGATATTATGGGGAGTGACATTTTGGAGATGGCATAATTTACTAGGAGACAGGGTTTTGTTTCAGGAGCATTAAATGCAACCTTCATCACTTTGATTCCCAAGGTCAATGATCCTAAGTCTTTTCGTGACTTCCGTCCCATTGCATTATGTAATCTGGTTTATAAGGTGGTCTCAAATATCATTGTTGGATTCCTAAAGCCTATTTTGTCAAAGTTTATCACATTGGAGCAATCTGGTTTTCTACAAGACCGTCAAATACATGACATTGTTGGTATTACCCAGGAATTAATACACTCTATCAAATGTAAGAAGTCGCGAGCTATTCTGTTAAAAATGGACTTAGAAAAAGCATATGATTGGGTCAACTGGGACTTTTTGAGGCTTGTCTTGATCCAGATTGGTATTCCTGCTCCAGCGATTCGATCAATTATGGCATGTGTGGAAACTGTGAACTTCTCTGTTCTGGTAAATGGTGCTCCAATTTCATTTTTCAACTGCTCTTGGGGGCTCCGACGGGGCTGCTCCATGTCCCCACTTTTATTTCTACTGATTATTGATGGTTTAAGTAGGCTGATCAAGCTGGCACTTTCTGAAGGCTGGATCAAAGGGCTGAAAATTGCAAAAGATTTAATTATCTCCCACATTCTGTTTGTGGATGACGTATTATTGGCAGGAATTGATTCCTTGGAGGAATGGCAGTCATATCAGGGTATCATTGATCTTTTCTGCCGAGCGTTAGGCATGAAAGTAAGCATTTTGAAGTCCTGTTTATATCAGAATTTGGTTGAGGAGAATAGACTTAGGCTTATCTGTGCTGTGATTCCCCACAATTGCTCCAACCTCATTGATGGTTTTACTTATTTGGGGTATCGCCTCAAGCCAAATGGATATTTGATCAAAGATTAGCACTGGTTAATTAAAAAGTTTGAAGCTCGCATTTCACATTGGACTTACCGCCTTCTGTCTATTGGTGGAAAGCTTACCTTAGTGAATTCTATGCTAACAGGAACCCCGGTGTATTGGTTCTCACTCCTTCCTATTCCATGTTCGGTGTTGAATACTCTCAGGTAATTGATGTTTACTTTCCTGTGGACGGGTGGTCTGAAGGATTCATATTTGTCCATGATTGGTTGGGAAAAAATCTCTTTGCCTATTGCTGCTGGGGGTTGGGGGATAAAAGTTCTATCTATTTTCAGTGCTGCTTTGAGACTGAAGAGTCTTTGGAGGGCTGTTTTTGGTACCTCACTTTGGTCTTCTATTATCCACCGCAAGTATGTGAAAATTCCTACTTCTCATTGGTTGAGGAATCCAAAGAAGGTGACCAGAGGTACTTCTCCTATTTGGAACAGGTTCCTAAAAGTCTATTGTTGGCTAGCTGATAAACTTTGCTGGAAAGTAGGTAATGGTGTTGAGGTTGCAATAGGTACAGACTCGATTGTGGGTTTAAATGATGATTATAAATTATCAGACCAGTTGCTTGAGACCATAAGACGGGCTGCTTTTTATACCTTGAATACTATTGTTGCTAATAATGAACAGGGTTATTGGCTCAACATGGTGGATCTTCAGCTAGCGGGGCAGAATGCCACTGAATGGACGAAGTATATTAATGCATTGAATGGAGCTGGCATACGATTGAACCCTGATGAAGACTCGGTTATCTGGGCTGGTAATGCATCGACGGGGAAGGTGACTACAAACACGGCATATGCTTTCATGATCAAGGAACGCTGTATTTATCCCATCAATTGGTGGTATAAAATCATCTGGTATTGGCATATCCCATTGAAGTTAAAGTGTTTCTTATGGTTTTTGTTACTGGATCGGCTCAAAACATGGGACAAATTATTGCTAAAAGGTTGGATTGGCCCCAGTATGTGTATTTTCTGTCGGGCTGCTTCTGAAAATTCCATACATCTTTTTATTCACTGTTCCTTTACCAAGAAATTATGGGAGAAGATTCTTATATTTTATAACCTCTCTGTGAATTGGACTGGCAATTTCTTAGAGGACTGTTTACACACATGGATTTCCAATGATAAATCAAACGCCACATTACCTGTATTTGTCTGTTGGGCCATTTGGATGGCACGTAACAGGGAAATTTTTGATAACCAACATCCGGTCCTAGAGGGTGTTAATAATGCTGCACTTTGTCACTATGTGCAATACCATAGGATGGAACCTGAACCTGTTCATAGAAGCATAGGAGACTTTCAACCTATTTATGATGATCCTCTTCTTTTCTTTGATGGCGCAACAAACTTGGGCAATTGTGGCATTGGTGGGGTTATTTTCCTCAACCCAGAACATTATTTCACTCTCCGTATGAACTATGGTATAGGTACTAATATGAAGGCAGAATTATTGGCCTTATGGAGTGTCACGCGTGTTGCCAATCAGTTTGGTTTGGAAAAAATTAGAATTTATGGTGACTCCCGTGTGACTATTAAATGAGCCATGGGAGAATATGAACTAAAGGTCATACATTTGGCAAATTGGTGCAATAGGGTTCAGCATGAGCTGAAATACTTCAAAAAATTCACTCTCCAGCATATTTATAGAGAATTCAACTCCCAGGTAGATCTGTTATCGAAGCAGGCATTGGAGGGGGATGCAGGGGTTCTATTTTGGGAAGAAGTTTTCGAAAACATTGTCGTGGACTCTGGATCTTTATGTTTCTATGATTAAGTGTTTTTTTTGCTGTTAGGCTTTATTGGTTTGTCGGCATTAGGTATTGGCCAGTTTTGTAATAGGTGGAAACTGCAAATCATGCTCCATGATTATTTTTGGGAAGATTGTATATCAGTAACTACATTATATACTATTTGGTTCAGTTTTTGAATATCACTAGTATACCTTTTTTCGCGGGAAAAAAAAATCTTTCAATAATTTAAAATATATATTTATTTAATTAATTTAATATATATATATATATATATATATATAATTTAACATATAAATTTATTTATATACATAAAATATCATATAAAAATGAAATTTTGTATTTGATAAGTAAACTACAGCAAACAAGTATAGTCAAATTAATCATAATAATTTAGATATATAAAGAAAACCCATCTCATCATTAGTCGTGAATTCATTATCACAAAGAAAAAGAACGCATAACTTGTCATGTCATGTCAAGTCTCGTTAGTTAATATATACGGATAAAATATGACACAAAAATTGAAGTGGACAAAAACAAATGATATAAAAATATAAGAGTATCTTTTAAGAATGGTACTATAAGACTACAATGTATATTATACGAATACGATAAGGTATCACAAATATCCTATGGTGTACAACATTTAGTTGTAACCAAATTTTATTTACAGTTTATGATAAGTAGTATGTAAGATTTTTTTTAGCTTTACCACTCTCATATTTTAATATTAATTATTTTAAATTTATAAAATTTATTTATTTTTACATATATTATTTTTATATGTTTTAATTTACAAATGTTTTAATTTACAAATTTTATAAAATTGAAATTGATTTAATATTTCTTTTTTATTAGAGTAAAGATATGGTGTGAGTTTAATATTCAACGTACTATGTTATAAGGAAAATCCAATTAATGTAGTAGGATAATGCTTATGGTTGGTAGTTTATTTATTTATTTATTATTAAAATAATTGAAATTGCAAGTTTAGATTGTACAACAATGTTGAAAGTTTCTTTATACAATTTTGTTAAAAAAATTTAAAATTCATAAATTTGACAACTTTAACTCCATATAAATACTAGACATCATAGATATGTTCTATCAATAATTTAGGGGAAAGTTTTTTAAATTAAAAAAAAAAAAAAAACGAAAACACAATTAAAGACCTTTTTAATTAATTGTAAAAATTCCTTTAATTGTCAAATATATATTTACTCATCCATGCACAAATACAAGTTATATGATTTGGTAATTTAAATAAGTTATAATCCTTTTATGATGATGATGTTAGTTATTAACATCCACTTAGACCAAATTATAATCTTATTAAGGAAAGTCCAGTCACTTGGTTTTCTTTCAAATTTTATTTCTATGTTCAACAAATTTTAAGAGAAGCATTCCTAAATCCCCTTAAAAGTGATGGTGAGTTAAAAGGTTACTAAGGTCACCATTTTTTTTAAATTGAGCTCTAATGTGGGTTTAAGCACAACATTCTATAAGAAAATGATTTTCTTCTTCAACCCTTTTTGTATCACAAAGATAATAGATTATGTGTATTTTAGGAATTGTTCAAAGCCTTGTTTCATTATGGAGCTCATGAGAATTTGTTCTTATTTTAACAATGTTGATTTTCTTCTTTACACTAGTTAAAATCATAGTAGCATAATTACGGATACAAATATCATTTGATATTGAAAAAATAGGTAATGAAAATATTTAATACGAATAAAATACGGAAGTAGCTTGCTTATATATAATATTTTTAATCAAATATTCACAAATATACCATAAATATGCATATACATTTATATAATAAAATTTAACATATATTTAAAAAACAAAAAATATAAAATCTCAAGAGCTTCTAATATGGGAGTGTTAGAGACGACAACTTATTAATAGTTATTTTAATAAGAAAGTATGAAAATTAATGATATTTATGTTTTAGAGTTTTATAGTGTTTAAATAATTAAATGGTATTTCTATTTTATAGTGTTTAAATAATTAAAGTTTTTTTTTAATTGGTTTTCAAAATTTAATTGCCCACTAATAATCCGTATCCTTATCACACCTACACCTAATATTCCACGAATTTGCTCCAAATTTCCATACACGGCCGAATTATGCTACTATGGTTAAAATATAAAGATATTTTTTATTTTTAAATTAAGGTTGATAGCGTGGTGATAATATCTTAATTTTCTCTTTATCACACCATATCTTAATACTAATATAATGTGTATAATAACCTCTTCCCCAACTTTCCCATAGTTTAACTCAAACTTACATCTTTATAACTACACTTAATATACATAAAATTAAACTTAAATTTACTAAACTTTCACTAATCAATCAACCGAAACTTACAAACAAACAATCAACCTAAACTTACACACAAACGTATACTACTCTACATTCTAAAATATAGTGAATTTTCAACAATCAATCAACCTGAACTTACTATTTTCTATATCTGACAGTAAGCAAAAACGTACACCAATATTTTCAAAAAGTATGTAAAACTAAAAAGGATTGGAATTGATTCAATCTTAAAAAAGGTTGGTCAAATTTTCAAAAAGTTAACCCTATTTTAGGAGTATTTGTATTTTGGCCATATAATATTGCCAACCCTAATACTAAAATAGAAGTCAAACAACAACGATAAAACCCTAGATACCAACAGCACTTTTATGTTGAGATGCAGATGCTCCTACCTCTTCAAGAGTCAAAGGGTTTCATTATGGTTTGTCATCTATTATGAACAGAAGAGAAATGCATCACTCCATTCATGGAAAGGACTGACAACTGAAAAGTCGACTGACCACTGGTTGAGCGACAGAGTCCAAAACAAAGCCCACCGTTATACCCAGCAGTCTGGCTCCATCAAAGGTCAAATCATACCAGAACTTTTGGCCTCAAATGCAAGAGCGGGGTTTCGTAGCTCTTGCTTTCTTCTTCTCTTTTGAAATTTGTAACGAAAATTTTGCTATAAACGCCATCACGCAACAATTACAGAGCTCCATTGATCTTCTGGTTAGGAATGGACAATGATATCAGTATCAATTCAAATTAAAGGGATGGGACGGCCTTCTCCATCAAAAGCCCACAGTTCCATTTACTTTCTGGTTAGGGTTGTACAATGTTATCGGAATCATCTCCAATTGAAAACGATGGAACGGGCTTCGCTATTAAAAATCGGATTGCTCGAGTCAAAAGATTTTTATTTCAACTATGAAAATCTGATTAACAGGGACATGAATAAACGTTAAAAATAATTTGCGAGTACTGACAGAGCTTTCCAATCTGGCATCGATGGATTCTTTTCGATTATAATGGTATTCATGTTAGCACCCACTGCATTCTTGACACGCAGCTTCTATTTTTCAATCAATCTCTGTCTCACACGTTCATTCATGGATCGTTATTAAGCTTCTGTTTGACCAATGAAAAATTGTTGAATATTGAAAAGCAGCACCGCAGGTTTTATGCGTTGATTTCCAAACTATTGTTAACAATGACAAGCCTGGGCGGAGACGCCCCCACAAGTTTACATCGCCTTTTGCAACGTACTAAGCACACTGTTCAAATAGATTAAATAATCTATTCATTGTTTTGATAGAGCAGCTTTTTTCAAGTGGATTTTGGTGATTAAAAATCTTACTTTTTCGTATGTTTTGGTTTATTTAAGTTAGAGTTACCAAATTATGGGTCTTATTAAATTTTCTTAATTATATGGATAGGTGTTTATATTTTAGAATTTGGGGTGTGAGTAGTATCTATGTTTTTCTTAAATTGCATGAGAATGAGATAAGTGTACTGACAAAGCAAGTGTGAGTTCAATAAGCAGAATTGACCATTGACTATTGGAACTGTTCATATCATTGCATCAAGAGCATGAGGTATGGATAACTCGTAGTTGATGCATAGATAATGGGCAGTTAATTGGTGGTAGACAACATGTTTGGGAATGAGGCTAGCTAAGACATAGACAATCAGTGATTACAAATAAGCATGGAGAACAAGTAACATATAGCACTTAACTTTAACTTATGGTCTATCGTTGTTCACAAGTGGCTCTGCAAGTTTTTAGTTCATGTTTAATTAAGTTTTGGGTTTAGTGGGTTATAGGCTAATTGTTCATTCACTTTGGGTAATTGTTGAAAACCTGGTAATCTTAATGAGAGGATCTAGTGAAGTTAAAAACATTTTGTAAATTCAATTCAGAATTTTTAATGAAAATCATACAATTTGGTAATTATGGTTTTGGTAATTATGGTTTAAGTGATTGAATATTATGAATTATAAATAAGAGACAATATGTTAATTCAATTATCAAAACTATAATTAAATACAACTAATTGTAATTAAATTTTATTATATTAATGATATTAATAATATATTTCTTCTTTTATTTTTAAGAAATTCTAAACTTTTATAGATTCAAATTGCAAAACACTTTCCTTTTATCATATCAGAAATAAAAATATAACTTGTTACTTGTATTAATTTTGAAAAAAGAAATTTCTTATAAATTTGTTTTTCTTATTTATTTAAATATTTGAATGCAATAAGATAATAATGAATGTTTTCTTAAAAAGTATTTGAATATAATAAAATAATAATGAGTGTTTTCTTAAAGTGCACTTGCTTTACTTGTTGAAATGGGTATTTAAATGGGGATAAGATAATGGCACGCACTTCACAATGTGAATATTTGTCAACATCACTGGAAATAAGTCATCAAAGGCCATCTTGGACATAGACATGCGCATCAAAATCAAACTCTAGAGGACCAAAAAATGAGTGAGCACATAGGTTTGGCCTATTTGTATCATTGTTTCAACTTTCAAGACATGATGACCCTATGATATTAAATCATATAGGGTTATATAATATTAAGTTACTTAGGAGATTGTTAATAAATCTTATATATCACATTCTTTTATAATTAAAGTTATTAAATAAAAAATGAGTGAGCACATAGGTTTGTCCTATTTGTATCATTGTTTCAACTTTCAAGACATGATGACCCCTATGATATCAAATCATATAGAGTCATATAAATTTAATCTACTTAGGAGATTGTTGAGAAATCTTATATATCACATCATTTTATAATTAAAGTTATTAAATATTAAATTTAATTTAGGAGATTGTTAAGAAATATTATAATATCACGTCATTCTATTATTAAAGTTATTTAAATTGAAGTTAGGAGATTGTGAATGGAAATTTGTTTGATTGGTGTGGAAATTTTACACGTTCGATAATGAAATTTATATATTTTATTCAATATCTATCTCACCCGTTCATGGGTCTATATCAAACTTTGAATTGACCATTCGAATTTTGTTGAATATTCAAAAGCGGTAGAAATGGCTTTTGCACTTATTTCTCGACTATTACAAACAATGAAAAGCCTTATCCCCGACTATTGGAAACAATGAAAAGTCTTATCCCATAGGCCCCGCAATATACATCATCTTTTACTGTATACAGTGAAAGTTGTCAAATAGATTTATGGGTGTACGAGGGGGATAACATGAATTTTGGAAGCATTGTTGAAATTCAAAGTTGAACTTTATTGGTTAAAAAAATCATTTATGACTTTTTCATATTTTTGTTACTTTACACCTTTGATATAAAAAAAATCACAATCACACTTTAATTTAATATACAAATAAAAATATTAAAATTTTAATATACATTTTATATTATATCAAATTAAATAAAAAAAAGTTCAATGAATTATAATTATTTTGTTTATAATCAAAATTAAAGTTAAATAATATTTAAGTTAAAATAATTTTATCTCACTAAATAATATATAAGAAATAAAAAAATACAATAACTATAAAAAAATCTAAATAATAAAATATTTAAATTTGATAAATATTAAAACATACACAAAAAATATATATATCACATGCTAATTCCAAGCGCATTAAAATTAAATTTAAATTTAAATATCACATGATGATAACAATATCCATGATACTTTGGTATATCACGTCTCAATAAAATATTTAAATTTAATAAAAATTCAAACATACACAAAACATAATAAAATAACAAGAGAATATATATCTATATCTATATCTATCTATCTATCTATCTATCTATCTATCTATCTATCTATCTATATATATATATATATATATATATATATATATATATATAATTTCAAATGCATTAAAATTAATATATTTCTCTTGTAATGATAACAATATTCATGATACTTTGATATATCAAACCTTAAAAAAGGTAAGAGAATTACTCATTTTCTTTAGAATTTTATTTTTATATTCCAAAAGATTTAAGAGAAGTATTTTTATATTCCATAATTTTGATGAGTTAAAAGGTTAGAAAAATCATTATTGTAACGCACACCTATACATACATACATACATACATACATATATATATGAGTCGGTTCATAGTATAAATCTATAAGGAGAAAATGATAAATAAGGTATTTTTCTAACCCCATAAAGTTTAAGAGTTGGTAATTTAATTCCACAACCACACCCTCTAGAGGTAGCCAAAACTGGAGTCAATAGGGAAAGGCTCCTTCTGATGCCCTGCTAGAATTATTAGTGTGGATGTGAACCACTTGAAAAATTTCTCTCTCGTTATATATATTATATACTTTTTTAAATGTTAAGTGTAATAGGGAGGAAATTACAAAGCTTCCTCATAATGAGAAATGAAATTTCTTATGGTTAAATATAGTCATTAACTTAAAAAAATTATTATATAATTTTTTTAAAAATTTTATTGTATAATATTTTTTTTTTAAATTTATTTTTAAAATTATTATATAATTTATTTTTAAATTTTTATTGTATAATATTTTTTTTAAAATTTATTTTAATGTTACCTCTAGGCTATTTTTAAGTTGGGGCTAATTTTAAGTTTGATATTTGTGATGATACTTATGTCAATGAGTTTTGATGTACTCTTTCATACTTTTGAGATTTTCACATATATAGTTATGTTATTATGTTTTTAATATCCACAACAATATTATTAGTGGTAGAGATTATATGTTTTGAAAAATTTACTATATGTTTAAAATAATATTAATATTGTTTTTTATTTATTTAATTTATTTTCATATGTTGAATTTTGATTGGTCTATAGATCCTAATAAGACTAATTTTATCATTAACAAGATTAGAATAAGAAATAAAAATAAAAATTACATACATTATGAAAACTTTACAAAGTTCATAAAATATTTATGTGAATGTTGTACTATTGTCACTTTATAGTGTTGTACTCGTGTCACTTCATATATATATATATATATATATACCCTATTTATTCAAAAAAAATATACAATTTAAATCCATATTTTTATATTAAAATAGTACCATTAACATCTTTAATTTTCTTTTGTGCAATCTTTAAACTAATTTTTGAAAACAAAATATACAATATTTATATTTTATGCTCTTTTTAAAGTGTTAACACAAAAATTATCTCCTTTTTCATTTTTTTTAGTTTAATAAAAATTTTAAATTAACTTTTAAAATTATAAAAAATATTAATAAACATAATTATAGCTTAATTTTTTTAAATTAAAAAAAAATATTATTATAAATTACACATTAAAGTAAAAGTTTAAATTGTAAAATTGTAAATTATTATATAATCTACTACATTATAGTAATAAATTATAAGTCAAAGTTTGAATAATGAAATTTAGTAAATTATTATTATATTATTTACTGTATTACAAGTTGATAACAAATATTCCATTTTATTTTCAAATAACAATGATGATGATGATTAACGTCCATTGAGACAAACTTTAGTTTATCGTACCTTAAGAAGGTTATTACTTGGTTTCTTTAAACTTTTGTTCCTATGCTTAAAAAGCTTTGTAAGAAGCTTTCCAAGCTCACTATAGTTTTGGAAAGTTAGGAGGTTAGCAAGGTTTGTATTCTAGCAAATACTATGAAACTCATATCTAATGTGGGTGTAAAGAGGGCACTCTAAGAGAAAGTGATTTTCATCCTCAACGCTCATAGGCTCACAAAGATGGCAAACCCTTTCCGCCCACAGAGTTTTGGGAATAGACCAATGCCCTATTTCGCTACGAAGCTCATGGGAGTTCATTATAATATTGGCTATATTAATTTATTCTTTGAAGAAGTTACTATCGAGAGATATTTCTGATCTTCCAAATTAGGGTTAATGACCTGCTTATAGTATCTTAGTTTTCTCTTAACTGCTAAATTTTCCTCACACCACAATTTCTCTTTAAACTTAAAGGTAATAATATTTTTGACATTATTGATATTTTGTAAAGTGTCATTTTCATCAACCCAATGGTCTAACCAAGCCATCGTGTCTTTACACCAACTCTACCTCAACCATCGTATCTTTACACCAACTCTGCTTGGGTCGTAGTTGGTTAAATGACTTGAATTTAAAGTAATTTTAGGAAGTCTCTCATTTCCCATGTTATTTATATTGTGCTTGTATATCAGGTACCTAGTCATAGCCATGCTCTCAATGGGGGAAAGACCCAATTCTATTAGGGGAATAGGATAAGGCGTATTGCTTTTAATTTTGAGTTTATAAGTTAAAAATCGCTTTTGGATTTGCTCAATCTTTCTCCAAGATTTTCTAGAAATGCTACACCCCCATACTTCACAACTATATAAGATAACATGGATGAGAAGAGTTTCAAAGAGGAAATTTTATCCCAAATGGCCAGGTTGGATGATTTACAATTATTTTCAAGACCAAAATAAGCTTTCCATCCTCCATTAATCATTTTCTCAATGCTATGGTTCCAATTGAGCTTGTGATGAATATCAATTCCAAGATATTTGTAAGAAGTCACTTCCTCCAGTTTACTATTATCATAAAGAAAATTGTGTAGGTGTTTTTCTTAGATTTTATAATCATAACTTTTATCTTGTCGGTGTTAACAGTCATACCCATGTTAGAGCATAAATATTTGAGAATTGTTAATTGTTTATCGAGATCAAAGGGACACCTTGCCATAAGAACAATATTATCAGCATAAATAAGGAGGATTATAACTATCCTAGCTAAGGTCGTGCCGGCACAACCTGCTTCTTCTAAACATCTTTTTAGTTTATCGATGTAAATGCCAAAAAGGGTAGGGGAGAGGGGGAAACCTTGCTTAACTCCAATATTACAATTTGTATCCGTTGAACACCCCTCATTAAATTCTTAAATTTGGTAGTGACCTTTTCGTATAACCTTATCATGGTAGCTCTCAACTCAAAACGAACATTAAGCTCCTCTAGCATATTCCACAGGTTATTTCTAGGCATTGTATCAAAAGCTTTCCTAAAGTCCACAAAACAACAAAAAATTTCAAACTTATTATTACAGGATTCCTCTACAATGATCCTAAGTGTAACGAGGTGGTCTGTGGTTGAATGATTCCTTCTAAAACATGCTTGGCCTTTAGCTCGCTTACCTTCCATTTCTAGCCATTCGTTGATCTTCTTTTCTACTATAATATCGTATAATTGTTGGAATATTCTCCCCATCATTTTTTTGTTTTGCATACTTGCATGCAAATCTGCATGCTGCATGCATCCATTCATCATCATAGTGATCTCCTCAGCACCTATAGCTTGTTTCTAGCTCTTCTTTGTCTACATGCAAAATTGCATGTTGCATGCATCCAGTCATCATCATGGTAGACCTCCCAGCTCCTGGTGCATGGTTCTAGCTCGCCAAAGCCTTTCTACAGCTCCCAGAGGGCCTCCCACCTACCAAAGGCGGCCTTCTCCAGTCTTTTGCATGATTAGTGTGCTTTTATCACCTACCACAGCTAATTAGGTGCCTTTCTCACCTACCAGTCAGTTATCACTCAGTTCTTCCTTGATTTAAGGCTAGATTGACTCCCCCACTGACTGTTTCACTCCGATGGATCTCCAACGAGACTTGTCTGCCCCTTCTGACTCCAGTTAGCTCCTCATGCACCCTCCACTGAGCCTCCTTCATTCAGTTAGTGCCTACCTCACTCAGTTAGACTCCTCATGCATCCTCTACTGAGCCTCCTTCATTCAGTTAGTGCCTACCTCACTAAGTTAGATTGAGTTGATTGATTGTTACCATTGATGGCTAATACATTGACTGGATGATGACTGCACTATCATTCAAGCCACACTCTGAGTTAGGAATTCGAATGCCCTACTTGGCCTATTCGAATCCTATATTATAACATCTTCATGGCTATTGTATTCATTCACTTACATTCTTATTCATTGTATAATACTGAGATAATGTTCTATTCTACTGTGTTTATGAGTGATAATTGGTGTCTCCTTCTCTTCTTCTTGCAACTTATTTGAGAGTTTGATTGTGAATTTCTAGAACTACTGTTGATGTATTTGTAACTTTGGAACGTATTTCATATATGTATATTGTATTCCTATAGAGATGTTATTATTCCTCTATACGAAAGTGTTTGTACTCCTATAGAGATGTTATTATTCCTCTATACGGAAGTGTCGTCATTTATATTGTAAGTGTCATAACTTATACTTAATGGGTTATTAGACCACCTTGATGGGGTCGGCCCTGTATAAGTCATGTGGGTAAAAGGGTTATTAGACCACCCTATTGGGGGTTGTCCCTATCAACATTAGGTTATGTGGTTAAGTTGAGGCTGACCTAGTAAAGGTTATTAGGCAAGTCAAGTCAAGTATAAATAGAGTGCGGGAGGCACTCTATTTGATCATTCACTTTCTCACTGATACTCTCATTGGAGAGTGGCGCACTTGTGGAGGAGGAGACGTTGTTGCTAGGAGAATACTATCTCTTGTACTTGGGTTGTATCATTGCTCTATCTATCTCTGAGGAAGTTGCGGGGTTTTTCACCTTCTTGGTTTTCCCCGGTGAAACTTTGTGTCTCTTGTGTGCTTGCTTTATTGTGTCCATGATTGATATGCTGTAGATATGCTGTACATGTTATTCTCCTAGTTAAGATCCTAGATCATATTGAAGTAAATTATGAAAAACTAACATGGAATCAGAGCTAGCCTGAAAGAAGGCATGGTATGGCATTTATGACACTTGTTGCACTTGTAAAGCTAGGGCTTGATATAGAAAAAACCAGTCATCATAGCACTTTCGCTATAAATACATTTCGGTGAGGGTTTGGGATATTCAAATCTTACAGGTCGAAGATAAGATCCCCATGTACCTTGTGTCCAAAGGAAAACCTCTAATTCGTTGTACTTTGTGATTTTTGATCTGTACAATATAGGTTTCTGCCTCTTCTAGATCTAAGTAATAAATAGGTGACCTAGGAAAAAAGGTCACAACTTGGGCTAGGAATCTCCATATGAAATTTCATAAAAAGTGGCAGGTAGGGCACGGACTATAATTTCTCAGGTAAGTTTTTTCAGAGGCCGAAATGGAACCAGTTACACGTGGCACACCGTACAAGTTCACTCTCCTATTTTATTCCATAAACAGGTCACATTGCGACACTTGGCATAACTCTCTCTCAGAGAATCCAATTGAGGTAAGACCTATGGGGTTGGAAAGATTATAGGTCAGGCTACCACAGGAAGAATTTGCAAACCCTGTAGATCTGAAATTTCAGAGTTACACTAGAAACAATCTAGTGCATATTTATGTCAAAACATAATTGGATTTTGAGCACCTTCATTCTTGGCTCTGGGAATTTAGGGTTTCGGAGAATGTTGGAATTTTTCTATCGGAGACCATGACTGGATGCTCCTCATCAAAATCGAAATTTAGAGACCAAGATCGAATTTTTTGGTTGGGAAGAAGGTCAGGCTTGATCAAACCCTAGTTCGGGATTTTGATCATAAAGGTGGAAAATTAGGGCTTCTGCAAAACTTGGAATTTTTGAAGTCTATGACCATGGCTGGAAGCTCCTCAGAAAAATCGAAGTTTAGAGCTTTGGATCAAACCTTTTGGCTGGGCAGAAGGGTGGGCTTTATCAAACCCTAGATCGAGATCCTGTCTAAAAGATCCAAAAGTTTCAAAGGCAATTTTGAGGGGTGAAACTTTGCAGTTTTCAAATTCTCAGTATACCAGCTTGATCAACTCATCAAGGTGCATCTTTCTATCCTTTCAGAAGTTTGAAATTCAAAGGTTGAATTTTTAGGGTTTCTTTAATAAACCCTAATCCAGCTCGAGATCCAGTTTCTGCAAATCAAGTGGATTGGGTTAATCCTAGAAGAGAATGGATTGGTCATCTGCATAAGTGAAGAAGTTCATGTTTCAGAGGGAGATGAGGCTAAGGCCTTACATAATAATATTACAAGCAATCTCGATAGGTATGACTTATCCAGGTATGTTTCGAGATATGTTCATGATTAGGTTTATGGTATGTTTGTCTTCATTAAGTTTAGTACAATCTTGATCACCTTAATAAAATTATGAATGCAGATATTCATTGATTGGGGTTTTGACACATATGATTGTACTAATGCATTGTGGTGTTGTATGAGGTTGATGTTGTCCGCTAACATGAAAGGTACATCAAGAAAGACAAATCATGTTCTAGTTCAAGAACATATGACCATGTTGACATGAAGACAAAGATTCATCCATTGTCATGGATCACATAGAAGATCTACTTACAAGGTATGTATACCTTGGTTCTATAATGGTTAACCTATGAGATATGTAGGTTACTAGCACAAGTCATTAAAGAGAACAAGAAGACATTATGCGGGTATGTTGGACATAACTAGCTAGCATGCTAATACAGGTATGTTTTTCCTATATCAAGTTAGAATCCTACCTTGTGTTAGGATCTTATACTGTTGTATGGTTGATAATGATTATTCATGAAGTTAGAAATGTAAGTAATCAAGGGTTTATACATATTATGTCTTTTACATTGATTGATGATATGACTAACCAGAAAAGTCTTTTGGTCAAATAAAAAATTTATGCATGAGTAAAAAAAGTATTGTTTATTATGTGTGTATGAAATGATCTTGACCATACATGTTTAAGATTATTGTGTTTTGATAGTATTGAGATTATACTAATGAATGTATGTATGAGACCTCGAGGATAACACAATGATGATACTAGTAAGTATGCATAAGTGATCGAGGATGGATATAAGTTCAAGGGCAGGTAATCCAGGAAGCAAAGATCAAGAGGGATAACACTCCAATAGTTCCTGTAAGGAAGCAAATATTGAGAGGGAGTCCACCCTACAAAACGAACAAAGATAAGTATTTGAATTGTCATTTCTTGTATATTTGATTGTTTAAATAATACTGTTCAATGATGTATATACTTATGTTCCTAGACTTAGGTTGTGTATTATGCATATTAGAATAATTGCATTAATGAAAAGTGTACTACTAATACGCATGTAATGGGTAAGTGGCCTATGGCACTGTACAACATTCCATTGCTACTTATCTAGAATGAAACCTCTTTGCTGAAATGTTGGGAGTTGTGCACACTCTTAAACAATGTTCTGGTAGAGATTGGAAGGCATCTAGAAAGTTACGGGATATGGATAAATGTTGTATTGAAGAATTGACTAAAAGAATTGCATGACTGTATGACATATTTCTTTATGTGTAAGAATTTGTTTTGAAAACTATGAGAAGTTTCTAATCATGCAATTTAACTTGTTTTTGTAGGAAAGATCGTATATGAGCACCTACAAAAGAAGGAATACAACATTTGTTCCAGCAACAAAGTTATCTATTGAAGATATTGAATATATTGAATTTACCAGGATCCGAGAAGAATGCCATGATCTGTCGATCATGAAGAATGATGTTTGGGGTGTGGTCCCAAGACCTGAAGGGAAGTCTGTTGTGACTTCCAAGTGGATCTATAAGATCAAGCATGCTGTAGAAGGCAACATAGAGAAATACAAAGCAAGTGATGAAATGGAAGATACACTTGATAGATGTCAAGACATCTTTCTTGCTTGGTGTTCTTTAGATTGATGACACTTTGAGGAAGAAGTGATGGACACATTTGCAGGAGCCATTCCGAGCATGGCGAGAGGAGGATCCTTCCCATGTCTGTGGATGTAAGCGTTGTGTGATGAGCATCAGGACGATGCTCCAGTTACTGCTTTGTATATGCATCAGTTGGATGCTTTGTATGATCAGTTGGATCATGTATTTGTATATGCATCAATTGGATGCTTTGTAAGATCAGTTGGATCATGTATATGTATATGCATCATGTTGGATGCTTGGTATGTTCAGTTGGATCATGTATATGTATATGCATCATGTTGGATGCGTGGTATGATCAGTTGGATCATGTATATGTATATGCATCCTGTTGGATGCTTGATATGCATCAGGTAGATGCATGATATGTATCAGGTGGATACATTGTATGATCAGGTGGATCATGTATGATGACATGTATCAGGTAGATACTTTGTATGCATCAGGAGGATGCAGTGTATGATCAGGATGATCATGGATGATGAGATTCAGGGTGTTGCTCCAAATTATATGAATCAGGATGATGCTGTGATGATGATCAAGATGATCATGTGATGATGTATCGTCAGATGATTAGGTCCTTGATGTACTTAAAGAATATGAGACTAGATATCTGCTTTGCGGTGAACACCTTGAGCAAGTATTTGACAGATCCGAGACATGTTCACCTAATAGCTGCAAAGCATATTCTAAGGTACCTGAAGGGTACAGTTGACTATGGGCTCAAGTATGAGGCGAATCAAAAGTTTAACCTAGAGGGTTATGTTGATTCGGATTGGGTAGGAAGTGCCATTGATCGGAAGATCACTTTGGGGTGCTGCTTCAGTATGGGATTCAGTATGATCTCTTGGTTTAATAGGAAGCAGTCCTGTGTGGCACTAAGTACAGCCGAAGCAGAGTATGTCGCAGCTTGTTCAGCTAGTTGTGAGGCAGTATGGCTTAGGAAGCTACTGTCTGCTTTGTTTTGATCTCTAGTTGAGTGCTACTTGTATATATTGCGACAACCAAAGTTATGTGAAGTTGTTAGAGAACCCGGTGTTCCGTGACAAGTTGAAGCACATTGAGATCAAGTTCCACTATATCAGGGATATGGTGCAGAGAGGAGCAGTAAAGCTCCTGTATGTTGCGACGGATGAGCAGATAGCCGATGTGTTGACCAAGCCACTGGCCAGAGTGAAGTTTGAATACTTCAGAGGGAGACTTGGTGTACTTCAGATCGAGATTCCCTCCAAAGGGAAGTGATGAGTCTGAAGACACATATGCACATGAGCCATTCTCACATAGTGGTAGGTATGGTCCTCCTATGGTGAGATGTAAGAGCTGGGGACATTCTCACATGGTGGTAGGTATGGTCCTCCCATGGTGCAGATGTAAGGGCCGAGCCATTCTCACATGGTGGTAGGTATGGTCCTCCCATGGTGAGATATAAAAGCTGTTGGGATTTTTCAACATGATGGCAGGTAGTTCCTTCCATGGTGACATGGTGATAGGAGAGTCCTCCCATGGTCGTGATGTAAGTGTTGTGCCTTTTCAACATGGTGGAAGGTAGTTCCTTCCATGGTGACATGGTGATAGGAGAGTCCTCCCATGGTCGTGATGTCAGTGCTAAGCCATTCCCGGATGGTGGTAGGTAGGTCCTCCCATGCCGGTGTATATAAGTGTTGTGTGTGTGCATCTGGGTTGTGCTCCATGGATGATGACGATGTTCTAAAGATGATGATGTGACAGTATGGTACACAGGTTTTGCAGAGGCATATGATCAGTCTTGAGATGCTCTTGCAATTTTGCAGAGGCAGTATAATCAGTCCTGGGAGATATTGTAGGTTTTGTAGAGGCAATGTAATCAGTCCTGAGGTGTACCTACTTAATGGCTTGCTCACTGAGATGAGATGATCAGTATGATCATGAGTATCAGGATGATACTCCATGGCCGTGGACAGGTTGTGCAGTTGCATGTAAAAGATCTTGGGAGATCCGATAGGTTGAGAAGTATGCTCGTAATCAGTACTGGGATGCTCTTTCGAGGTTTTGGCTTAATGCACGTAATCAGTCCTGAGGACTCCACAGTATGGCCAGTGATGATGAAGACCTACAGGTGGTGGGACTACATCTAGTATGAAAAAGGAATAGCTTTGTAGAACTCCCTATGACAAGTAGATGAGAGATTGATTGAGATAGCAGCAGCAGTGACAATGACGATGATTCAATGATGATGATTCGATGGCGATGATCCAGTGATATTGATCCAGAGAAGAAGACTTGTGCTAGCAGATCTGTGTCAAGAAATACCTTCCTAGTTAAGAGGGAGTATTGATGTATTTGTAACTTCGGATGTATTTCATATATGTATATTGTATTCCTATAGAGATGTTATTATTCCTCTATACAGAAGTGTTTGTATTCCTATAGAGATGTTATTATTCCGCTATACGGAAGTGTTTTCATTTATATTGTAAGTGTCGTAACTTATACTTGATGGGTTATTAGACCACCTTGATGGGGTCGGCCCTGTATAAGTCATGTGGGTAAAAGGGTTATTAGACCACCCTATTGGGGGTCGGCCCTATCAGCATTATTTTATGTGTTTAAGTTGAGGCCGACCTAGTAAAGGTTATTAGGCAAGTCAAGTCAAGTATAAATAGAGTGCGGGAGGCACTCTATTTGATAATTCACTTTCTCACTCATACTCTCATTGGATAGTGGCGCACTTGTGGAGGAGGAGAAGCTGCTGCTAGGAGAAGACTATCTCTTGTACTTGTGTTGTATCATTGCTCTATCTATCTCTGAGGAAGTTGCGGGGTTTTTCACCTTCTTGGTTTTCCCCGGTAAAACTCTGTGTCTCTTATGTGCTTTCTTTATTGTGTCCATGATTGATATGTTGTAGATATGCTATACATGTTATTCTCTCAGATAAGATCATAGATTAGATTGAAGTAAATTTTGAAAAACTAACAACTGCCAGATCCCTTGCAGATTATTACATGGTATCAGAGTAGGAAGCAGCTATTCGAATTGCAGCAGTTGCAACAGCAACAATTGCAACATTTCTTTGAGCAGCTATCTTTCACTTGTGCACCAGGAGCCCCTGCATTTCCGCAGCAAACTTGGTGCTATTACTTGAATTCATTGGAGAAATCTAGTGAGGTCTAGCTAGGTGTGAAGGACTTAGTCCATGTGCCAATTTTCCTTAAGGTAGTGTTCAGTCGAAGTGTAGCATTCTCCATCAGCACATCTTTTATTGTTTTGCAGGTTTATTCACCCGTTCAGAATCTTCTTCAACTATTCGACTTTCTCTGTTCAGATGGATCTAAAGCTTACATCTTCCAACTATGTTGAGTGGAAATTCAAGATGGCTCTCTTCATGAGATCCAAGAGCTTCTCTAGAATACTCAACAGAACGATGGTAGAACCAACCAGTTCAGTTGAAAAGTCCAAGTACTTGGATCGGCTTGATGAAGCAATTTGTCTCCTCCTTCTCTCAATTTTTGATGAACTACACTGTCATGTCATCGATCTTACATCTCCGAAAGAGGTGTGGGACAAGCTTGAATCTATCTTTGGGCCAAAAGATGATATGGTAGCACACAAATTGGAGAATAAGCTCATATGTTTGAGTCCTAGCAGCTTCGATTCTATCAATTCCTTTCTCCCCAAGTTCAAAAGCTTGATATCACAGTTGAAAAGATATGAGATAGTGAAGGAAGATAAGCAGCTTATACTTGCCATTCTCTCAAAGTTGGGGGCAAATTTCTCAGTTTTTGTCTCTACTTTACAGTCAGCTAGGTTGTCCATCCCAAGATAGAAGTTTCCCTCATTTGATGATTTCACACAATCTCTTACCCAAGAGGAAGAGAAGTTGATTTCAATGGGAATGATCATAACCAAATTGGATTTAGCCCTTATAGTTGTGGAGAGAGCGAATGATATAGGAAAGCTAGAGATTCCTGGTGATACAAGGCCTACACACCAATCAGCTAGAGTTTTGTACTCTAAGAAGGCCAAACATTCTCAAAAGGGAAAGACAGAGTGCAGATACTGTCATAGAGGGCCTTATCCTGAGATTGCTTGCATGTGGAAGACCATAGATCTGATGGCAAAGTTACTTGAAGAGAACAACCTTTCTGTACTAGCATGTGCAAGGAAGAAAGATTCTGAATCTCCCAGATCCAAAGGAAAGGAAAGATGTAATGCTCTCATAGAATCTGCTTCAACTAGTCCTTCTCTTATCATAGATTCAGGAGCATCTTGTCATATGGCTTCCTCCAAGGAACTTTTCTCTAGTCTCAAAAGCTTCACTGGTCCTTCCATCATATTGAGCAATGATTTAGAAATATCTTCTCAAGGTATCGGAAGAATTGATCTTGACTCTGCATATTTTTCTAATGTGCTTTATGTTCATTCTCTTGCACCCAATATCCTTTCAGTATATCAGATGACTCATACTGGAGAGCCTAAAAAGGTGATCTTTACTCCATATGAAGTTGAGATACAAAGCATGGTTTCAGGGGAAATTATTGCCAAAGGAGTTGCAAATCATAAGTCCAAAATCTATGAGTTTTCTCACTTCATTCCTCTCTCAAAAGGTAGTGATACACCAATAGAGATTGAGAAAAAGAGGAATCTTGAAGAAGTACAAATGCATGAAACAATTCCTATTACATAATGGACCTCCTCCTTTGATCTAAATGAAGATCCATCATTATCTAGTTCTTGTTCTTCTATTGATTATAGTTATTATGGCTCCAAGGAGGAATACTCACATATTCTAGAGCAGTTTCATGACATCAACAGTTTTGATTATAATCCTTCCTCAAGAAATGATGAGCATGAGTCAGTTTTACTTGCTCATGAGTATTCAGTTTCAGAGTTTGCACATGGTGAGCATGAGTTAATTTCACTTGTTCCAGATTCAGAGGGAATGCTAGACCCAGATCCACAAGAACCTGAAGGTCTAGAAACTAGGGATGATGATGATAGAATGCTAGATCTAGATCCATAAGAACCTGAATATCTAGCGACTGATGATGAAGATGAGTGAATGGGAGATCCAGATCCACAAGAACCTGAAGACCTCTCACCTGATATTCCTCCTCTTCCTCGATGGGCATCCGCTACACTCCGATCTGCCGGTGATTTGGTTGGTGATCCACATGATCATAGAAGAACCAAATCAGATTTTCAGCATTGAAGGTTTCATCCTTCTCACATTACTGATCCATTGCAGATCAATCGATCCTTCTTCGAAAAACAAGGGCACTTGCCTCCTTCAGGGGTAAGTCATGATATGCTACTTTAGCATCCTTCAGTCTATTTTGAGGGAGGGATTTCTTCCCACTTGGTTTTTCCTCTTTCCTCACTTAGTTTATTTTAGATTGACTGTACGGGGTGACCTTTGGTCTCAGTAACTAGGGCCCTATATTGTTGTCTTACAGGGTGACCTTTGGTCTTAGTCACCAGGGCCCTACTCTTCAGTTATTTTCTCATAGTATAGCTTGCGGGGGGGTGTTGGAATATTCTCCCCATCATTTTTTTATTTTGCATACTTGCATGCAAATCTGCATGATGCATGCATTTGCATGCATCTAGTCATCATCATAGTGATCTCCTCAGCACTTAGAGTTTGTTTCTAGCTCTTCTTTGTCCGCATGCAAAACTGCATGCTGCATGCATTTGCATGCCTCTCCATGCATCCATTCATCATCACAGTGGACCTCCCAGCTCCTCGAGCTTGGTTCTAGCTCTCCACAACCTATCTATAGCCCCCAGGGGGGCCTCCCACCTACCAAAGGAACCATTCTCTAGTCTTTTGCATGACTAGTGCGCCTTCCTCACCTACCACAACCAGTTAGGTGCCTTTCTCACCTACCAGTCAGTTATCACTCAGTTCTTCCTTGATTTAAGGCTAGATTGACTCCCCCACTAACTGTTTCACTCCGATGGATCTCTAGTGAGACTTGTCTGCCCCTTCTGACTCCAGTTAGCTCCTCATGCGCCCTCCATTGAGCCTCCTTCATTCAGTTATTTCCTACCTCACTCAGTTAGACTCTTCATGCATCCTCTATTGATCCTCCTTCATTTAGTTAGTGCCTACCTCACTCAGTTAGATGCAGATGACTAACTGTTACCATTGATGATTGATACATTGACTGGATGATGACTCCACTATCATTCAAGCCACACTTTGAGTTAGGAATTTGAATGCCCTACTTGGCCTATTCGAATCCTATATTATGCCATCTTCATGGCTATTGTATTCATTCACTTACATTCTTATTCATTGTATAATACTAAGATAATTTTATATTCTATTGTGTTTATGAGTGATCATTGAGTGTCTCCTTCTCTTCTTCTTGCAACATATTTGAGAGTTTGATTATGAGTTTCTACAACTGCCATATCTCTTGCAGATTATTACAATAATTTGGCTAGGAGAGGGCTAATCATAATGGTCCGATAATTAGAGGGGTTATTTTTATCACCACTTTTGAAAATAGGAATAATGAGGCTCTAAGTCCAAGGTGTAGGGAACCCTTTCTTGACCACTAGATTAAAGAGTTTGTGGATGTGCGGGATGAGGACATGACCCCCAATTTTTAAGATTTCTACTTTGTAGCCTTCAATGTATTTGGATTTTCCATTTGCTAAGCTCTTAACCCCAAAATCTATGTCTTCTAACGAGAAAAATTCCTTCGTTGTAAGAAGGGTTTGAATTTTATCTCTGATATCTAGGGATTTGTAAATCTTTTTAAGATAGGAATTACAATCTTTTAAGGAAATCTTATTATATTATTTTGTTTTGCGAGTTAGAATTTGCCTCAGAATTTCTTAGGAGCCATGTTGGAGAAGTGTAAGAGATTTTCCTGTCATTTAATAAGAAATGCTTTTTTTTTTTTCTTTTAATTAGGGTTTTGTAGTGATCTGTCTTGTCCATTTTTATCGATTCTGCAATAGCTTGCTTAATTTATTTTCTCGCATTCTTACACTCGTGATCATACCAAGAGTTGGTTCTACTACCTCTCCTTTTAACCGAGACTTCAATAGAGAACTTGCTAATGGACGACGAGAGGGCTGTAGTAAAATTATGGTAGAGATTTTCTATATTCTCCATACTAGATAAAGGAAACAAATCATTTTTTAAATCATGGAGAAAAAGCTCAGTTTTATTTTTATTGAAGATCAGGTGCTTTTGGAAATGATATTTTTCCTCTTTGGGATCGCTAAGCATGGAAATATGGAGAATTATAATTAAAGGCCTATGATCAGAGTTAGGCTCATGGGCGTTTAAGATGTCGAAATCTATTAACTAGTTGCATAAATGGATATCAAAAATAACATAATATACCACACTACTGTGAAGCCCATGAATACGAGTCAATACAGCTAGAATTTGGACATTTTGTTAGTCCGTTTCAAATGATAAGATATTGAGTACAACAAAAATTGACCATCTCAGAACCGAATAAATTTTCACCTAGATCTTCAAAACTTCTTTTGTGCCTATTAGCTAGCTCAAGGTCTTCGTCTAACCAAACAGGATTAGGATTGGAATAATTGATTAAAAGAATAGCTTGGTTACTCGAAGTTCAGGCATTGAAGTCACCCATCAAAAGGATATTCACTTCCTTCCTTAGACTATAAATATCACATTCTAAACCATTATAAGGACAATTTTTATCTAGATTGTTTTTTTATAGATGTTGGAATTAATAGGCGCAAAATAACAAATGGCTATGTAGGTTTTTTTGTCATTAATGTATGTTATCTCTATCCAAACAAATTGGTTGCAAGGGCCTTTCTTATAAAGCCTAACATGAGGGGACATGTTATTCCTAATGTAACAGGATATACTCCCAATGCCTCTACGACATAAACGTTTATTCCATATCGACCAAAGGACATATCTGTCTATATCAGGGACCTTGGATTCTTTGTGCTCCCAAGTTTCAACCAATAATATAATATCAATTTCACTCGGGATCCAACTTAACTTGGGGTATTTTCTCCATGGAAAGCCTTGACAGTTCCAGGAGAGGATTCCGAGTGTGCCAAATTGCTATTTATTACTATTTTAGTTTCTATCTCGAATAAAAACTTTCTTGTTTCTAATTAATGCCCATTTTCCCTCCTTCCTAGCTTCTTTTACCTTTTGGACCTCCTTTCTTAGTTCGGCCTGATCCTCTGGAATGAGGTCTTCATTTATAAATATTCCTGATCCTTTTAAACTTGAGGTCTTACTAAGTATGTCATATTTTTGTTCAGTAAAGCTAACCTTAACCCATATTAGTCATTCTTTATTCTCAATTAATTTCCATATCCTTGTTTCTTTGATGATACTGATAGTTTCAATTTGTAATCTATTGTGAAGTTTTGTCTTGACAATGGCTAATGTATCCTCTTCTACCTCCTCTTTTAAAAATAAAATTATGAGGTTCACAGATCTTTTGTTATGCTCATGGTCTAAAGCTATCAATTTATTCATTTCCTCTTTAATGGGTTTGATATCTAATTTACCTTCTATATTATTTAGGGTTAGGTTGTGATCTACTTTTTCATCTAACTCTTTAATCCTATATTTTAACTTAATATTTTCTACCGTAGGTGCATCTCCTTGTTTGGGTGTTTTTTGTGTTTCCATTGCATGTAGTCTGATCTCCATTGTCTCTACCTCGTTCTCTAATTTTTTTATCTTATTGTCTATTTTTTTGGATCTCTTCTTGAAAGGGTGTAAATTTATTATCAAGCTTTGATTTTAACTCTATGTGGAGTTTAGCTTCTCTTTCTTCCCTACGTTTCTCTAAGGATTCTATATATTCATAAAGTTTAGCCTCTCCTTCTTCCCTACGTTTCTCTACTGACTTCATATATTCATTTAGGCTCTGTAGGGTAACTGTGCTAGGTATTCATTTAATATTTTTTGGTAAATGTGGTGAATTATTCATATTTGTGTGAGAATGTAGATAAGTATACCAAAAGAAAAGTGGAGAGGGAAGGAACGTATGCACCTGAATTAGAGATCACAAATGATTGATGAATATCCCCTATCTGCACATGCTAATTTACTTTAAATTTCACGACAAAGATTCATTGAGGGTTTTGACCTTAGAGCTTCATTGAATGTTTCACCACAATTTTTACCAAGGGTTCTTTTCACCGAAGGTTTCACCACATAATTACCATACATTTTACTAAAGGTTTTCATTGCATAATGTCAGGAACTTCACCGCAATTTCACTGAAGGTTTAACCACAAATATTAACTTTCACTAAAGAGCTTCACTGATGGTTTTCACTGAAGAGCTTCACCGAGGGTTTCTCGCCGCGGAGATTCACCGAAGTTTTTTCACCGCAAATATTTACTGAAGGTTTTCACCGCATAATATAAATGATTCAATATTATTAAATAATGATAATGTAAAAAAACAATTTTCAATTTCATATAATTTGAATCTCTCTTCTTTTTAAAAAATACTTTGAGTTTTGGATTAGGGATTATTATTTATAGAAAAATATTAGTTGTTTTATTAATATTCATAATTATGATTTAATTAATTTTTATTTATAATTTAAGTCTCAAATTTAAATTTAATTTTTTTAAAAGTATTCCTAAATTTGATATTTTAAAAATTGGTTTAGATATTAATAATATTAGATATTGATGTTAATGATGATTATTAGCGTCCACTAAGACCAAATTTGTTCTATCGGACCTTAATAAGGTTTGTTGGCACTCAGTAAAAATTTTGGCTAATTATCTTCTGGCAACATTGATGGCGCAAAACAGATCAGTTTGCATGATGATTTTAAACTTGGCCAAATTTGCCAATTATTGCAAATGTCAAATAGTCACCTGACTTCGAGAATATGTAGCGGTCATGGAGTCATTTGTGGCACTGCTCAGGAGAAATGTCCCTTATGGATATGATACATGGTTCGAGGTTGCTTTTCTCTTCATTTAGCAAGGTTTAAAGTTCATTTTTATATAAAAATAAAAGGTACTGGGCCAAACCTCACTCTCGAATCAGTTTTCCCAAAGCACTCTGGCAAATGTCAAAGTCGAATTAGTCAGGATTTTGTTGAAATTCACCCCGAGATTTACAATTCTTATTTTATATGCATCTCACTACATGCTCGAGGGATTTTTGGACAGGCAATACAATGGAAAAAACTGGGCGTTTTGACACAAAATGACAATCCATTTTTGTTTAATATCACTTTCAGAAAATGATATTCTGGAAACTATTATCTCTCATCTGGATTAACAAATAGATACCTGTCATAAAATATTTGGAGCTGTCAATTTTATTTCTCCAAAAAGGTGGCTCGAAGGTCGAACTCCGATTCCAATGCACTTGCCATCGCAATGCACAAGGCCAAAAAAAAAAAAAATTGTTTAGCGTAGACTTTGTGTATTCGTATGCTTGGAGCGATATTGTTGAAGAGTCTGAGAAAGATGTGCTTCAATCAGTTTTGTTGTAAGAAATCAACTTTTATTAAGCTATTCGGGTAATGTCAACGAGCGCACCGTGGGAGATATTCCTGTAGTTAGGTTTAAAGTGTTTGCAGATGTCTACATACCCCAAAAGACCGTCTCTCAGAAATCATGAAGGAGCCAAATAGAGAGGAAGTATCTGCCTCCGTTCTGATAAAAGCACTGCCCGATCATTTGCTTTCCCTGTATTATCAAATGAAAAGAATAGTTCCTCAGAAAATGGGAGAACAACAAATTATTGTCAATCGGTGAAATTTTGGGAGATCATAGCTGGTGTTTATTTCGCACCGGGAAAATGCCCTGAGGAAAAAGAGGAGAGGTTGTTGCGACTACTGCGTTTTCAGATCCTTGATTCCCATGCTGACACGTAACGAGATCAGATGGAGAAGTTTCAATATAGATCAACGGTCTACGTGACTCCGCATTGCAAAAGTGCTCGGTGGATAGGAGATAAGAGCGGGCGCGGTGAGAAAAACACTATCCAACGTGTTAATATTTTATACGTCCGCGTATGTGAAACGTGGTATTGAAAACCACTCAACCCTCGCGCGATACCAACCATTGGCGGGAGTATAAAAGGGAAGGTAGTCTCCTCTTTTGGCGTCTTATCACTTGAAACGGAACACCAAACCCTAACGCCATTCATTTGCAGCTGAGGAGAAAGATGCCCATGTCCGAAAGCTAGGAGGATTCGCCATTGAGTCAAGAGAGCTGAAGACAAACGAAAGGAATAAAACTGCTACCATGTTTGTAGTTGGAGAAGAAAGCACCATAAGAGAATGCTTTGACGCCATGATATGCCCAGAATTCCAATGTCAGATTCAAAGAAAAGGTCGAGCCATGCAATGGAAGGCGACGGCTGAGTGAAGCATACATCGCAGACCACCAACATTTTACCATTTCACAGCTAGAAAGAAATGCAGGCTATCCCTGAACGAAAATTCATCCCGTCACCAAGAGCCCGATTTGATGCTACTTCCATTATTCTGTAGCAGAGTAGGGAGACGAGGAAGAAACACCTTCCAGAAACTTAAAATCCTCACACGCAGGTTTCACTCCAATCTTCCAAAGCCTTTTTCACGATTTGTTTAATGGTTGGTAAGGGTCAGAAGCCTCATCCGTGGAAGGGTTTAAAGGAGATGCGGGAGGGAGAATGAAGGGAAAACGCCCTCTACATTGATCTCAGAGAGTCTGGGTTCGTCAAGATAAGCCCCACCAAAGCAAATGGAAGTGGAATACCTTCGTAGAGATCTATGTGTTTTGTTTTTCAATGGAGAATGAGCTGCGATGGCGTTTTCTGTGTTGGCCCCAAGGCATCTTACCTCCAAGACACCGTAGCTACTGATATTTATCCACTACTCCCATGTGCAAACGCCAGCTTTTTATTAATCTCATTTTCTTTGTATGCAGTTTCAGAGTTTTCATACTAGTGTTGAAAACAGAAGCTACTTGTTAATACGGTGGAAGGTATTGACAAGCCCAATTTGTGATGGTATCTCGGGATACTAGAAAACATTTTGCAGGTGGAAGCAGCTTTGACAGCGAGCCATTATCTAGGAAATGTCAGGATGCATGCAGACATTAAAAAGGGTCAATTTCATGAAGAAAGTTACTGTAGCTGCCACTATTTTCAAAATTATCCAGAATTTGTGGAGATGTTTTGAAGCAAGTATCAAGAAAGTCATTTATCACAATGCAAAGCCCTAATCAATGTTTGCAGCTACTATTAGGCGAAAACCCAACAAATCCTTGGAGAATATTTTTAAAGGCTCAAGGGATGTAATACTTGGCATCACCTATCATTGGAATGATAAACAGAAAAGAGGTTTTCAATGCTAGTGAAGGATTCGAAAGCAAGTGGGAGCAACCACCTGGAGATCATCCCATGAATATATTTTTGTCATACTTTGTAATAAATTTATCATTTAGTGAAAAATGCTGCCGAATGTAAAAAGGAAATTAAGTTTTATTTCAATTTTTCTGTTTTGAAAAGGAACATAGGTGGCAGAAAGTCCAAGAAGCTATTTTTAGAAGAATACAGTTAGGGTTTGCTTAGAGGGCAAATTTTTGTATAAATTATGCATTTTACAACATGCAAAGGGTTGGATTTTCAGTAAGGAGAAACCCATTCTGGGTATTTTGAAGGGTTTCAGAAGTTAATAAAGATCTCAGGATTGAACAGATTTTTCTTCAAAGATTCATGTGTTGTTTAAAATTGCAGTCTGTACCATTTCCTTTCTCTACTCGTGCAAGTTTACTTTCTGCGTTATTCCTTTCATTCTGTCGTTTTCTTCTATGCTTAGATGAACGTTCATAATAGATTGAGATTCATGTTTCTATGCCTCGATTTATTCGCTTCTGAGCATCCATTTATTTCTCTAAAATTAGCAGTGGATTCATCTAAAAATTGATGCCCGTTGTTAATGGACTGTCTTTATTTCTTTCCCTATCACCTGCAAAAATCTTATTGACTGTAATAAGACAGCTATCCTGCCTTTGTATGAAAATATTTGTTTAACTGCTGGTCTATATTTTTCTGTTTTCTCGACTCCATTGCCCAATGGTATCCTGTTCATGTTGATCTAGCCACCTCATTAAAAATCCTTAAGTTTCTATTTATTTTACAAATTGGCCCTTGAGTTTTATTGTCAAACTGTTGTCGTGGTGACATTGGATGGCAGATTTGCCGAGAGAGCCCTCTCTGGCTGAAGGAGGCCAACTTTCAGTCTAAAGATTGGTTTGAAATAGGTTACCTCGGGTTTCTTTGATACAGCCCAAGGAAAATCCGAGTGCTAACAAGGTTATTACTTGGTTTGCTTTAAACTTTTGTTCCTATGCTTAAAAAGCTTGGTAAGAAGCTTTCCAAGCTCACTATAGTTTTCGTAAGTTAGGAGGTTAGCAAAGTTTCTTTTGTAGAAAATACTATGAAACTCACATCTAATGTGGGTGTAAGTAGGGCACTCTAAGAGAAAGTGATTTTCATCCTCCATGCTTGTAGACTCACAAAGACGAAAAAACCTTTCCACCCATGGATTTTTGGGAGTAGACCAACACCATGTTTCACTATGAAGCTCATGGGAGTTCGTTCTAATCTTGGCTATATTAATTTTCTTCTTTGAACTAGTTACTATCGAGAGATATTTTTGATCTTCCAAATTATGGTTAATGACCTCCTTATAGTATCTTAGTTTTATCTTAACCGCTAAATTTTCCTCGCACCACAATTTCTCTTTAAACTTAAAGGTAATAATATTTTTGACATTATCGATAATCTGTAAAGTTTCATTTTCATCAATGCCCCAATGGTCTAACCAAGCCATCATATATTTACACCAACTCCGCTTGAGGCGTAGTTGGTTTTGACTTGAATTTAAAACAATTCTAGGAAGTATCTCGTTTCCCATGTTATTTGTCGTGTGCTTGTACATTTTTGAGGTTATAAGTTATAAACTGCTTCTAGATTTGCTCAATCTTTCTCCAAGATTCTCTAGAAATGTTACACCCGTATACTTAACAACCGTAGAAGATAACAGGGATGACCAGAGTTTCAAAGAGGAAATTTTTTTTATCCCACATGACCAGGTTGGCTGATTTATAATAATTTTCAAGACCAAAATAAGCTTTTAATCCTCCATTAATCATTTTCTCAATGCTATGGTTCCAATTGAGCTTGTGATGAATATCAATTCCAAGATATCTATAAGAAGTCACTTCCTCCATTTTACTATTATCATAAATAAAATTTGCGTAGGTGTCTTTCTTAGATTTTATAATCATAACTTTTGTCTTGTCAGTGTTAATAGTCATACCCATGTTAGAGCAGAAATATTTGAGAATTCTTATATGTTTATCAAGATCAAAGGGACACCTTGCCATAAGAACAATATCATCAACATAAAGAAGGAGGATGATAACTATCCTATTTAAGATCGTTCTAGCACAACCTGCTTCTTCTAAATATCTTTCTAGTTTATCGATGTAAATGCCAAAAAGGGTAGGGGAGAGGGGGAAACCTTGCTTAATTCCAATATTACAGTTTATATACGTTGACCAGCCCTCATTATTCTTAAATTTGGCTATGACCTTTTCTTATAACCTTTTCATGGTAGCTCTCAACTCAAAAGGAACATTAAGCTCCTCTAGCCTATTCCATAGGTTATTTCTAGTCATTATATCAATGTATGTAGAATTTTCTCCCTACGGATAGGTAGAAATTCTCTTAGATTAAAGTAGACTTTAACTGACTCTAAACTAAGACAAAACTAAACAAATGCTACCTTGAATTCCTAGATATAAACAGACATTTCAAGATTAAATTGGTGGAAGGAACAGAAGAAATCTAACTGACCTTTAATCCAATCGCTTGTATTTATGGTTGCTCCAATTTCCAAGTCCTCGTGAATGAACCTGTCAAAATGAAACCAAGATACAAGCATATACAATTCTCTAGCAACTTGAAATATGAGTTAGGATCTAAATCTATAACAGATACAAATCATAAAATTGAAACAAAATCAACACATGTGATTTGGGAAACAAGACAAGTTATGTTCTATTACCAACTTGAAGTCACTTACAATGGTTGCTTGATATCCAAACCAACTCCCAGCTCCAAGTGCTTCCTCCTCTAGCTATCTCCACAAAGATTCAAGATCATAAGTTTGATGTCTCCAAAAGTCCTCTTTTGCTCATGGAATGCCTCTCTTTTATAGTGTGTGGTAGGGTTAACCAACAAGAGAGAAGGGTGGATCTTGGGAGAGTTTAGTGGATCAGGCCTACTAATCACAGAAAGTGAGTTAGGATCGAATCAGGGACACCAATCCTCAAAAATCTCTCGAAAATCAAGATCCCACAAGCCATGGCAAAAAGGCTAAAAAAGGTGTACCGCGCCTCTCCAACAGAGCATAACGCGGTAGTACCGTGTGGCAGAGAAAGAGCATAGCGCGGTAGTGTGGACTACCGCAGACCTAAGATGGAGCAAGGTGCGGTAATGCAGGTATATGAAGTCTCAGCTAGGTTGATTCTTGACAAGGTAGGTTTGCCTTCAAGGATCACTCATCATTTTTCTCTTCTGGGTGTTTTAAGCAGTAGGGGAAGTGTCGTCAACTATTTTTGTGGTGAAGATGCGACACTGTGAAATATGGAGGTATAATAGATGCCCCCTAAAGTGTGAGGTCAGAAGGGACTGATGGCCAAAATACTTTACAAATACTATGCAGAGATAGCATCGAGGAGAGAAACAAGGAGCTGAAACAGAAACAAAATGTTAGATATACCACCAAGGTGGGCATCCCCATGCTCAGAAACAAATGAATCAAAGCATGGCTGCCGACCAATACATTGTAGATCCATGAGTATTGAGATGATATAGACTGTAGACAAATCATGTCTACTATGAACAATCGTAGATCCATGAGACAGTAATGACACAGCCACGACCAATACAAAAAGTGGATTTGTGTGACAATACAAAGGACATCTCCATCGCAACCTGGACACAATCAAGATACAAAGGTGCGCCCAGGGTCTTCTACCCAATCGCAAATGATACGAATCTAGCCATGTGATTACAAAGTGTTGAAGTCGAACATGGTAGAAACCATTTGATTACCAGTCAATGATGTGAACCGTTAACAAATGCAAGGGAAATCACCAATGATGACGATGATCCCTAAGGTATCTGTAGTACATCTCAACGAAATGCGAATGAACGATTTGATGTTGAGCATTCGAGAGATCGTTCGATCAGAAGTCAATGATGTAAACCTACTGTCGAACACGAGGAAACCTGCCATAAGGCATGCAGGTACCAAGGTACTAATGGTTGATTCCTAAGTCCAATTCCCAGATAGTGATTTGGCATCGACGGGAATAAACTCGTAGAGAGTGGGCCATAATGATTCCCACATCATCGACATGAAATTGGAACGAAAGATAGTATAAGGTGATGAAACAATGGAGCATGTACTGACACAGCGGAGGTCTGACACAATGAATGGCTGTGAACAATGCAACCCTTTGAACATGTAACGGCATGTAACAGGACTTGGTAGCAGGGATTATTGATAGTAGAGGATAGACACCGAACGGGTAGGCTCGTGGCCAGAGAGACGACTCAGGATGATGACCATAACTCAGTGAAAAATAGATACCCAAAATAGACAAGGGACAAACGCATGCCATGTTCAAAGGTAACGACTAACATGCTGCCAAAACAAAACTTGACTTGCTTCCCATATTCCCCTGACATGATAGACGAGTACCTCTTTGTTGTTTTTCGAGCTTGAAGAGGATAACAGATGCTCGGTATAGCTCATCTCGTGGATGAGTCCAATCTCACATGTTTTACGAACTTGAGAAAGGAGGGGTTCGTCCCAAAGTGGGTCCTTCGATGTTAAATTTTAACGAGTCCAAGGAAGGAAAACTCGGTAGTTTTTCACATTTAGAGAACCTGAAAAACTTAAAGGAGGCTCCGAAGTTTACTTTTTTGTAAATTTAGTCCCTCAATCCCAAAAAAGTGTAAAACAATTCCCGAGAGAACTCTTCCAGCCAAAAATTGACCGAGGTATACCTTTCTCGTAAGTAGTCTAGACGGGCCGAAAAAGGGGTAACCTATCACCGAATAGATGACCTTTCAAATACTTTTACAAGTGTGAAAGAGTCAAGATCACTTGGCAATCTTTTCAATTTTAGGGAGTCTGAAAAGAGCTTAACTATGGACTCCAATGGTCTTTTTCGTAATTTTTAATTATTCTGGTCCGAAAAGAGAATAAAATACAACCAGGATAATACTTTCCTCATGGTTTAACGAGCATGAGTAAAGCTGACCAAACTCGACACCATTTACTTGAGTTTGACAAGCACGACACGGCTGTAAAAGCGCTTGGAATATTTTTCAAGTTTTAATCCAGAGCACGAAAAAGATAAAGTAGGCTCAAAATGAAGGTCAAACAATAAATGAACGCCAATGTGAATATTTTTTAAAGGAGATCCTGTCAACAAATGCTCATAAAACCAGATATTAGTAATGTGAAATGGGTTTTATTTTAACCAGATAAAATAATGAGTAAAAACTAAGTGAAAAAGCTATATAAAAGATGGGTAAATATGGAAAGTTACCATTTCACTTGTGCATTTACCAAAAGAGGAGATTTTACCCATTGAGGAGCAAAAACTTCAAGAGCTCATATATGGAGATCCGGAGCACCATTTCAATAGTCGTCTACGCCAGGTAAGAGCTTGCAAGCCCCTCTTTCATTTCATGTATGAATAACTTGGTTTCAGTAGGAAAAAACAATTTTTTGGGCGAGCCCTATTGGGCAATTTTTTCCTCCCACAGTACCGCGTGGGATCTATATCGGGAAGCATGGTACTGTGCAATAGTACCACGCTGTAAGATTAAACCGGGGCGCGGTACTGTGCAGTACCGTGCAATAAAATTTCACCCAGGCGCGATAGTGGTGAATTTCAAGATGAAAAAATAATTTTTCCTCAAATGTTTAGCTGAGATCAAGTTGTTAAATGATTAATGAATGTTTCCTACGACCTTTTGCAGGTGTTTGAAACTTCTTTGGAGCAAAATGGTCCATTGGAAAGAAAGAGAGCATGAGGCGGATGATTTGTTGGCCGAAAATGACCAAAGGACTGTGACTGCACTGCAGGAATGTGGTTTGTTAAAATTCTTCAAGACCAAAGGTATTCGTAAGCAGGCAAAAATTCTCACCCACATTATTCAAATGTGGGACCCCCAACATTCAAGCTTTCCGAGTGGGAGAATACATCCTCGAGATTGAACTTGAGGATATTATTTCCTCACAGGCTTCTCAAAAAGAGGAGCCCGGGTGAGTTTTACTGGGTTCACAGCCTCGGAGGCGAGCACGGATGCTTTAATTGCTCGTTATTGTCATCAAGTTTCGGGGAAGAAAAGCGAAAAGGTGGTCATCAAAGACATTATAGAACTTCCTGTAAAAACTGTGTTGTTCACCATCACACGTGCAATAGGGAGCATGGGTCCCCATCAGGCATCCTGTACATAGATGAATCTTGCAGTGGATTGCATGGTAGGAACAATATTCAACTGGTGTGAGGCAGTATTGACCAACCTCAAAGAGCAAGTGAACAAGTGCAGGCTTGGAGAGAATTCTCAATTTGGGTATGGGAGCATCTTAGTCACCTTCTTTTTGGCGAGGGTGCCGTTGTTGCACACATAGATAGCCATGCCCCCCGTCCACCTATCGAGCCATGGATGGATCGATGGAATGAATATGCAGAACGACTTGGGGGACCGTAGCGTTTGGCTTTCGGCAAGGATTTCTTCTCATGGCTCGAGGAACAGATTGTGATGATCGATGAATACCCCTATGCAGGGGTGGATTTTCGCGAGGACATAGACTTGGCACTGCCGAAAGATGAGGATTGGGAAAACTCAGGTATGACCTTCATGGATATATATTTTTTCTTTTTTGAATATATAATTTTTATGGTTTTTTAGAATGTGTAAAATACTTTAATATATGTACGTGTGCATGTCGCAGATCGTGGACCACAGAGACCGGCAGGGTACTCGCCATTACGCCGAGGTGGTGTTGATCATCAAGCCGCTCCGGTCGAGGAAGAAGATGAGGATGAGGCGGGAGGGGTCCAAGAGATAGAGAGGAACCTACAGGTTTTAACCCATGGTATCCCCGCTATGAGGGTGGACGACATCCCTTTGCATCTCCAGCGGCATACCGTAGGTGTGCTTAGGCGTATTGGCCAACTCCTCCGTAGGGTGGTTCGGGCTATAGTGTGTTATCACCAGTAGCTTGAGGAATCTGATGAGGAATGTGATAGATCCCCTAGATCTCCTTAGATGGTAGATTTTATCTTTTTGCGGCATGTATACGATATGTAGGCTTTGAGAGCCAAATTTGTGTATGGGATTAGGTCCCAAATTTTGTCTTTAAAACACAAACTTTATGTATTCGGAAAAACACTTTTATATACAGTGATATATATATGGACCTATTTATTTACAATGACTTGTGTGTTTATTTTTGTGATGTGTTTTTATGTATGGGAAAGATGCCAATCCAAAATGTAACTAGCTAATGAATCAACTATACAATTGAATTCCCTTGGTACGTGTTGATATGAAATGAAATTAAAAGATCATTCTAAGAGGCGTACCCTCCAAAATAAATGAAGTAAGATAGGATCGCGGACTGTATAAACACGATTCAGATGAGAAACCATGAGTTGGGAGTCTAAAAAGACTGATAGGGAGTCAATTCCAAGGGAAGCAACCTCCATCAAGAGTCTGATGACTGCGTGGTACTCTGCAATATTGTTGGTTGCACGGCCCAAACAATTGGCTCCTGAAGATAGTAACTCGCCAGTGGGAGAATAGATTACCCATGCTGCGGAAGCAAGGTTCCGGGTATGCCAGCTTGCACTGTCGGTGAATTCGAAGTAGGCAGACATCTGCGCATAAAATCACAAGTCAAAGTAAGAATGGATACATAAGGTCCATGCGCACACCAAAAATATGAGTGAAAACAAGTTAAGTACATTATGTACAAAAAGTATCCCACGTAGGATAACCTTACGCGTAGAAGCGTTTGAGGTATAGCCCATTGCGGGGCCATGCCAATGGTGTGCCATCACAATCGACGAGTTCATAGGCTCCTTTCTCCAAGACATGTTTTACAACAAAGGGGTCGTACCACATAGATTCTAGTTTTCCTTTTCTGAGTTTATCGTGCATTTGATCATATGTGAGTACGAGGTCACCTTCATTGAAAATCCGAGGCTGAATGGATTTGTCATACTGAGCTTTGATGCATTTTTTATGAGCTTCGTTGGCTAAAGCAATGTCGCGGTGGGTTTCATCTAGCTTGGCTAGGTATAGAAACCATTCCTCTTCGGAAGTGGTGTGGGGAAGTAGCTCTATGGCTATCTTAAGTGATGGAATCTCACATTCAATCGGTAAAATGGCTTCCAGGCCATACACCAGTTGGAATGGTGTAAACCCAGTAGCACTTTTTACTGAGGTTCGGTATGCCCATAATGCTGAAAATAGAGGTGAGTGCCAGTTGGATTTATGAGTACCCATGATACGCTGAATCATTCGTTTCAGAATTTTGTTAATGGCTTCAACTTGGCCATTAGCTTGTGGGTAGTATGGGGTTTATTTTTCATGGCGAAAACCCAACTTGGCACTTAGTTCCTCAATCATATGGTTCCTGAAGTGGGAGCCATGATCGGTCACAATGGATTGTGGGACACCAAATCTAGCTATAATGTGATTGAATATGAATTGTGCTGCTGTTTTTCCGTCCTCAACATAAGTAGGCATCGCTTCAACCCATTTTGTGAAATAGTCAACAGCTACTATGACATAGCTATGCCCCCCGGTTGAATTGGGCTTACAGTGCATGAAATATATGCCCCATTTGGAAAAGGGGCCGACGGCAATAACAAGATAGAGTGGAGCAGGGTGCGAGCATGTTTTACTATGAAAGAATTCACATGGTGGACATTTATTGAATGTTTCAATGCAATATTTGAAAATCGAGGGCCAGAAATATCCTGCTCGCAATATTTTATGGGCCGTAGCCATCCCAGAGAGACGACCACCACATGCTCCAGGGTGGCAGTCATTAAGAACGCGTTCCGCCTCATTTAGAGTCAAACAGCGTCGAAGAACAGTGTCAACACCACGTCGAAAAAGGGTATCGTTGAATATGAGGTAGTACTTGGCATGATGTCAAATGCGTCAATGTTCATCATGAGTGAGGTCAGGGCAAAAACATTGGGTTTGGAGATATAATAAAATATCCCCGTACCATGGATAAGATGTGCTAATGAGGAACAACGATTCATCAGGAAGAGAATCGATGGGCTCGGGTTGCTCGGTAGCACGGGGCAAGTTACAAATCAACTCAACAAAGACCAAAGACTTCTTGGACTTGGATTTGACAAATTCCAAGTCAAACTCTTGAAGGATGACGATCCAATGAGAATATTTGCCCCCAAGCACTTGACGCGTGAGGATATAATACATTGGATTGAAATCGGCTATAACAGTGGTCCGACGAAGTAGAATGTAATGACGAAACCTCTGGACAACGAAAACTGTTGCTAGAGCCAGTTTTTCAACATGTGAATAACGAGTTTCGGAGTCGAGAAGACTCTTACTAAGATAGTATACCACATGTTCTATGCCGTTGTGGTCTTCCTGGACTAGCACCATACTGATGGTGGAAGTCGAAGCTGCGAGATAAAGAATGTAATCCCGTGTGTAATCGGGGGGTTGGATCATAGGATCTTTAGTTAAGGCTGCCTTTAGATTGTCAAAGGAACGTTGGGCTTCGTCATCCCAAATAAAGGGAGTATTCTTCTTGAGAAGCCTCATATAGCCTTTTGTTATCTCGAAAAGATTACAGATGAAACGGCGTAGAAAGTTTGCACGCCCTTGCAAACTTTGAAGTTCTGGAATGTTTGTGGGGAAAGGCAGGGCTAAGATAGCTTCTACCTTTGCAGGATCTAAGCGTATCCCGCTTTTGGAGATTATGAATCCCAAAAAAATTTCGGCTTCCACACAAAAAACACACTTATGTGGATTCAAACGGATATTGTAGCAACGACACCTTTCGAAAATGGCACCTAAGTGATCAGGATGGTCATCCTGGGTCTGAGAATGAGCGGGGAGATCATCAAGATATGGTTCTACAATATGTTTGATATCATGGAATGCATACGACATCGCCCGTTGGAAAGTTGCCCCGGCATTTTTAAGGCCAAAAGGTAACTTTCGATATGCAAAAATCCCCCAAGGGAAGATAAAGGCTGTTTTATGCTGGTCGGTTGGGAGGATATCGATCTGATTATAGCTAGAAAATCCATCCATAAATGAAAAGATGACACTCCCAGCACAGTTATCGATGATCTGGTCGATGAACGGAGTTGGGTAGTTGTCCTTTAAACAAGCTTTGTTCAAGTCGTGGTAATCGACACAGACTCTAATCGTTCTCTGTTTCTTGGCTACGGGAATGATGTTAGATACCCATTTTGTCAATAGGACAGGATAGATAAAACCAGAACGCAAAAGTTTTTCAACTTCTTCTTTAATAGCGGTTGCCTTATGAGGATGGACGGATCGAAGTTTCTGCCGAATAGGTCAGGTGCTAGGGAAGGTTGGAATTTCATGGACCACAATTGAGGGATTTATTCCTGGCATTTCTTCATAACTCCAAGCAAAAACATCGTGAAAGGTTTTGAAGTAGGCAGTGTAGAACTCCATTTCGAAGGGAGTACATGTTTTGCCAATATGTATGTTTTCCACGATACCAGGCTTCACTGAAATATCTATGGGAGTGGTTGCCATAAGGTTAGCCAAGTTTCCTTCGGAAAATACTTCGTCGAGGGAAGTGGGAAACTTGGTTTGAACCATCCCAAGTGAAGGACTGGGATTTGTATCGGGCTCAAGCGTCTGAATGGTGGGGAATGAAGATCGATGATAAAAATCTCCCCATGGTGGCTCATTACCACACATAACCTCCATAATTGATTCGTCAGTGGGAAAAATCAAATTGAGAGGATCAATAAGTGGTGGGGATGAATGAGTCTCAGACGAGAGTTGTGCCACGGTGTGATGGGTAAAACAGTCAACCCAATCGGTGGCTGATTGGATCGCTTCGTATGCTGCGAGGTTTCTATTCAAAGGCATGGAGTTATCATAGTTTTCAATCTCAGCGGGACTCAAAATCACCCATGAATCATTGGAAGGGGTGACATTTGATGAAATCATGTTGACTGGTTGAACATGGGTCCCCAGCTCTGGAAAAACTCCAATAAGGGAAGAATCCTTCATAAGACCAACGCCAATGTCTTGGAACCAGTATCGAGGATGATCCAATAACGGGATGGTGTTGGCGGAGTTCGGATGAGAGTCTGGGATACAGTAATCAAGTTGATCAATGGTGACAATTTTCCCTTCATGAGGAAATTGCACAATCCGAAAGACAGTAGATGCTATGGTGGTCATGGCATAAAACCAGTTCCGACCAAGTAGAAGATCGTAATCTAATGGTGCATCTACGACTTCAATGTGTACGGATACTGTTTTGCCCCCCAGTTCAACACCAATTGAGGGAATGAGTCCATAAGGTTGAAAACCGTGTCCATCAAATGCCCTGAGAGTAGTGGGAGACGTCGTGACTTCAGGTGAGCCTAAGGCTCTCCAACAATTCAAAGACATGATCAACGTGGAGGCACCTTCATCTAAAACAGTGCAATGGATGCTATTTCCACGGATTTTTGTATGAACCTGGAAAGCTAACTGGTGAGATAGCCGAGGTTTGGCATGCTCCAAGTTAAACATGATAGTGTTTGAAGTATCTGGGTCCATTGCCCCCAGTGCTGAAAGTAAGGTTTTATGCTGCATGGGTCAGTGTTGAAGAACCTCAAGGGTCAACATGGCGCAAGGTGCTTGAGCTAAATCTTCAACAATGTTGTAATTTTGGGCATCTCACGCATTGGGATTAAATGTCGCCTTTCGTATGGTGCCCTTGGGTGGGTGTATCACTGTATCCGTAAGTGGTCTCTCGATATGGAGATGACTGGTAGGGGGAGGGGTAGGAGTCAGATCTTCAACAGGAGATTTTCCTTTGGCTATCTTTGACTGTTTGTTTAAACTTAGAGGGTTCTCATATGTCTTTGAATGAGTGGTTATATTAATCTCCTCATTACTTGTCATCGGGATTTCGTGATTTGTTGTCACATCCCCATTTTGACTCCCTTTGCATTAAATTGTAAATGATGTAAATATTGTTATTTAGTCATGGTGAGGAGCTCAAGGCCAAGGCCCCGCCATTGATTATCATTCTATGTATCGGCAATTAGAATAGATGCATAGAGTTCTTGTGCTAGAGGTGCACAATGTAAAATCGGACATCATGTAAATATGCAATTTTAATGAAAAACCCACAACCAGCTACGCAATGCAACAAAGAGATGGGGGCATGATCTTTACAAGGAATAGAGAGGGAAAATAACCAAACCCTTGAGCCATGGTGTTAAGCCATTTCATTGAGGAAACCCATGAACTCTCAACTACCCATTTGGTCTCATGCACCCATTCATTTAATTCTTCCAAGAATTGGTTGAGACAATTAATGCCTTGGGATGGGAGAGGTATGGCTGTCAATTTTCGTGTATGGGCAAGATAGCAACTTGGGAAATCGAGTTTTGGCTTGCTAGGAAAGAAAACCCCCACGAAATTGGCCCAAAGCCATTCTTCACCCATGGCCATTCTTCCTCTCACACAGACGGAGCTTACTGGAGTTGATCCTCACGTTTTTCACCATAACCCTACGTTTTTGCATGTCCAGGAACTCGTTTTTGGTATGGTGTAGTAGCTGGGAAAGGAGGGACGCGATTTTCGGCTGAGGGAGAGGTCGTTTTTTCCCTTGGGGCGTTTTTCTGGAATGGGTTGCTCTCCCGGTCGAATTTACCCAGTTTGCCAATTCGTTTTGAGTCTACCCACGTTTTTCTGAAGCTCAAGAAACCCCATCTCGTGCATTCCACTGTGGAAACATTTTTCTCATGCCCAACACTTACACTTTTGCTGTTATATGCATCCCTCTCCTAGCAACCTCAGAAACCCAACCGCTGGTTGGTATGACTGATTCTGGTGTATCTATGGTTATGTGAGACCCTGTTGTTCCCTAGTTCCTTGTGGAGAGCATGCTCATCTCGGGGGTGGCAGTGGTGCTGAGAGATTAAGGAGCACACTGGCCTACGGTTGGGTGGAACGTTGCAGAAGCGTAGCTGGTTGCTTGGGACTACTTCATTAAGATAAGTATCATCTTGTGCTATCTTTCAATTGTTTAATGGATGAATATCTTGAATGTAAAATGAATGAGTAATTGAAATTACTTATGTTGTGTATAAACAAATACTTATGCATCCTCATATGTCTGGCATGCTTACTTCATAAGTACATGGGTCTAGATGCCTGGTTTGGGATCACGATCCTCTCCATTGCACTAGTATAATGGGAGGGGACGTGACATTTGTGGACGTCTCTCCGTGAGTTGGGTTGCTCGAGTTGCCCCCCTGTGGGGTTTCTTGGGCAACCATCTGCTGTTGCTACTGAGGGAAAGGGTCAGTTAACACTGCCGGGCGAGAGGATCCTTTAACGAACTTGTTGACTTCATCCTTGTAGGGACAGTCACGCGTGTAGTGATCATCTTGACAAATTAGGAAGGGAAACTTAGCCTTTCGACGTGGTTTCGGGTCATTGTGGGTGGTTTGTGGCTTGGGATTCTCCTGCTGGTTCTTCTTGGATTTACCACGATTGTTCTTCTTCTTTCCTCCGAATGGTTGTGACATGGATTGAACTGCGTTCACTTCGGAGGAGATAGCAAAAGAAGTAGTAGCGTTTGAAGCAGCCCGAGGTAGAGCGGGGGAAGCAGAAACTTGTTTCCCAGTCAAGTTGGGAGTAGGCTGGGCCTTGACTGAACCGACAATACCATCAATGGGGGGTTCAGTGGCAGGTTTCCTTGGTTCAGTGGTAATGCGGGCGGCACGGGGAAAAAGTTTGTGTAAAGTGCCAGATTGGGTGTATACCAAATCCATGTACGGAGCTGCCGAGATGGCTTGTTCTTCTGTAACCGACCCGTGCATAGAGATATCCCTAGCTATGGGAGGCAAAAATGACTTCGTGAACCAATCAGCAAGTAGCTGATCCGGAATGGGTGCCTTGATTAGCCTACGGCGTCGACGCCACTCATGGATGTGATCCAAAATGTACGTAGAAGTTGTTTGATGCAGTGAGGTTAACAGTTCTGTTTCAGTCTCGTACCGGATGGGGAGCTGGAAATGGGTCAGAAATTGCATAGCTAAGGTGTTGAAATCATGGAAAGAGTGTTGCGACAGCTCGATGTACCATTTTGCTGCCATGCTGGTAAGCGTACGCTGGAAGAGCCGTAGTCGAATGGAATCGTCCATCAAGGAGTTGGATGAAAACCAAAGATGGAAGGTCATTACGTGGTTCTTAGGGTCTTCCTCGGGCTTAGCATCGAACTTAGGAATGTTCGATGGAAGTTTGGCTGGAATGGGTGGCCAGTGAGGTTCATGCCATATGGGATCGTTAATGATTCTCGAAAAATCAGGTAAGTCTAGCGTGGCCAAAAAGGGAAGTTGACGATTAGTCTACGGGTATGAGTAATAACCGTATGGTGCAGAGAAACCTGGGGGGCCCTGCATAGCATACTGTTGCGTGTTATACCAATATGTGTTACCCGCGGGGTACTGCTGGAAGTTCTGTGGGTAGTAGGCCATATGGTTAACCAGTTGAGTGTTGGTAATCGGTTGGTGGATGTTCTGTTGAGTGGGGATGGTAGGTATGGTACCCTAGGGTTGCTGTAACCCGGGAATGGTTGTAGCTCCTGGTTGGGGAAAAGTTCCCTGGAGTTGTTGTGTTCCAGGAATGTTACCACTATATTTATTATTGAGTAAGTTGAGGGTTTCCCATAGCAGGGTTGGGGGGTGGCTGCGAGAGTGATGTCCATGGAAGGTTCATTCCTCCTTGAGGAACATGTGGAAATTGAAGGGATGGATTCCATGGAGTAGCAGCTGAAGGATAGGGGAATCTGGAGTTCAAGTTGGGGGGAATCTGAGATTGCCCCCGAGCTGGGTTCCAGTTTCCAAATAATGAGTACCCTCCACTGTGTGGGATTTGAGGTTCCCAAGAAGGAAGTGTACTTGACAGGGGATGTTGAGGATGAGGCCCGATTGGAAAACCGATATAAGGTTGCCCGCTGCCAGGTGTGTTGTACATACCATACTGAGCAGATGCTGCTGGTTGGGAGGGTTTTTGGATGGTGTTGATGGGTTTCCCTCCAGCAGATGGGTTGGATGGCCCTATAGGAGGAGGTTGTTGACTAGGAATGGGGTCCCCAACAAAGGATTGTCCTCCAGTAGGTTGGGTTGATGGCCCGCCCAGAGGAGTTTGGTTGTTGGAGTTGGGGATCATGGCAGTCGGTTGTCCACCTCCTGAGATAGTGTAGATAGTGGCCAAAGGTGAACCTCTGGTCAAAATGGAAGATTCAGCAGTATGACTTGGTGTTCTTCCACCACTAGCCAAATATGATAGTGTCGATTGGCCAACGTGTAATGTCCCCATTCAAATAAGTGCATAGTAAGACAATCCCATCAATCCTACTAGTTTCCTAGGTTGGATGGGCACATGTGGGATGGTAATAAGGAAACTAATAAATGATATTTAGACATTATAATGGTTCAAGAATTTAATAAATATGATGAATAAATAAATTCAAGAGAAATTCTAGGTGGCAAGTGGTTTTGGAGACATATGGAGGTGATGGGACCCACACTAGCTTGATTTTTCAATGACACATGGCAGCTCTCTCTTGCCAATTCGAATTCATGGGAAGGTGAACACTCTTGGGTGAGTTGGTAAGTCATAACACATGGAATTGAGCATATTAGGTCGAAATGGGAAGGAATAGTAACCTCCATGGGAGAGGAAGAGTCAAATTGGAGACTAGTGGACACATGGGCTAGATTCCCTAGTTTTATGACAACAATAATGAAGCATCTATGACATTTTATGACAAAATTCAGACCTGACTTCTTACACCTGACCATTATGACATGTCAGCCCCAAAAATAGGCTCAAGAAGGCGCTCATGGAGTTGGAGGAATCTAAAGAGACTCAAATTCGAATTTGGGAGAAGATGGAAGGTTGGAACTAGGAGACAAGTGGCAAATGAGGAATATTTTCTAAATGAAAAATTATTGAATCTATTGAGAGGATTTCGACCCCTTGAAGGCTAATGTTGGTTATAAAATGTAGAAATCAAGTATGAGAATGGCTTTTTGATGATTTGAGAAAAATTGCATTTGTGAAGAGAGAGCTAGTGGATGACTAGTTTCTTGCCTTAGCCAATTTCGAGGGTGAAAGATTCCCATCCAAGTTGGTGTTTGGAGAGGCCACTCAGGTCTTTCATGGTGCTTTAATGGAGTTTGTATTTTCAGGTAGCAGCTACAGGAAGTTTCATGGTTTGGTTTAGTGCAGCACTTTCTCTCCACCGTTTCCAGTTTTGAAGGCATATTCGTGCTCCTTAAGGGAGGGCGTTTTTGGTGAGCTATTGTACTCTTTGGGGGAGCTTCTAATGCCCCATTTATTTTGTAATATGAAGTAAATACTCTGTTCTTCATCTCCAAAAAGTTTCAGGTCGAAATTCCAAGTAGAAATGTATAAATCTCATTTTTAATGGAAGAACAATGCCATTTCCCCAGTACCTTGTTGTGAGCCAATGTATTGATGATGATTTCGAATGTATGGATGATTCTATGATATATTTGTGATAAATATATTGCCATGGATGTCTTCTACAAGTTTCATGTACTGTACTTGAGCATTTGAAGCATTTTTACTCAGTTTAGTTGTATTGGGAGGTGAAATAGTGCCATTTCCCCAAGGGTCGAATTGGGGGTTTTTGCTGTTGAATGTGAGAGAGTTAGAACAGTATTAAAAATCAATTAATGGTTCATATGAGACTTTAATCACATACTTAACACATTATATACCTCTGTTCATAAATTTGTGGGAGTTTGGAGGCATTTGGAAGGCCATTTGCAGTGTTACCCGAGGGGGATTTGATGCACAAATTACTAGTCAAAATTACATATATTGATCAGAATACAAATCAAGTTTGCAGCAGTATTTGGAGGGCCATAAAACATCCTTGAACCTTATATTCAAGTCTAAATACCATTCATACACTCCTACAGAAGATTTGGGAGCATTTGGGTTGATTTGGAGGTCAAAACAGTAAAACTAGTCAAAGGTCGAAATTGGGAAAAAAAGTGGAAAATTGGGCATTTTAATAAAATTTGAAAAAGGGATATTACAAGTGGTATCAGAGCATGGTCTTGGCACCTTATGGTATTAACAAGAATCCAAACAAATAAAACACCACCCTTTGAATCAGTAGTTGAAGAAGTTTTGGTTGAAGAAGAGATAGTAGCAGAAAAAGAGTTCTTTTCTAAAACAATGGGTAGAGAGGAGGAGGAAAAATTAAGACATAAGGAGGAATTTATTGAAGCCTTAAAACCATGTTTTGAAGGACTTACCATGGTTATGCTAGATATGAATAAACAAATGATGAAAGGTTTCGAATTGTTGGGTAACCAACTTTCAGGCAAAGGGATGATAGGAGATAATAGTGGTTCACACTCAGGGGAAAAGATGAAAGGGAATGAGCATATTTTCTCAAGTACAGGACCTCATAATAGACCTGATGAATTTCAAAGCACACAAAGGCATACTGCACCTAAATTTCTCACACCCAAAGAAGAACCCAATCTTGAATTGGATTACAAGAAACTAGTAAATGATTGGAATGATTTGAATGAAGAGTGTAAAAGAGGTGTACCACTCAGTGACTACATTGATGCTATGCAAAAGATTAAAATGAAGGGAGACAATAGGAGTCCATTCCAAAACAAAGAATTGAATAGTGCTATTGGAAAAATGTCACTTCCTACTTTTGATGGTTCTTCTCAAAATTCTGCTAACACTTGGGTGCAAAAATTGGATGTATATTTTCAGTTGAATCCTATGTTGGAAGAGGATGCATTAAAAATGGCCATTTTGCATTTGGAAGGAGATGCCAATGAATGGTGGTTTCATGGGCTGAAAACCTTGGGTCATAATCAGGTTAAAACATATGGAGAATTTGTTGACAGGGTACTAGAAAGATTTGAACAAAAAGATCCAGAATTGCCTTTCAAAGAACTAGCTCAATTGAAGCAAACTGGGTCCCCTACCGAATATATGTTGGACTTTCAAAAATTATCAGTCAAGGTGGCTGATGTATCTATGGGAAGATTAGTATTGCTGTTCACTGAAGGTTTGGCTGAACCCTTAAGAGGTTTGGTCAAAGCCCACAAGCCAACTACATTAAAAGATGCAATGAGCTTGACTAGGGATCTCCAAAATGTGCTTCCTAGAACGAGATTTCCTCCTAAGCCTAGCTATAAATTTGAAAAGAAACCTTGGAAAAGGGATGGATATGATAAGAAACCTGGGCAAAGAGAGTCATTTGAGAGGAATAAAAAAGAGGGACTAAACAGGGATGAACTTAGAAAAAAGAAACTATGCTTCACATGCTTCCAACCATGGACACCGGGGCACAAATGTACCAAAGGAAAGGCTCAATACATAGAAGTATTTTCTGATAATGAGGGGTATGATGGGGGCATGGATGAAGATGGACATATTTCAGATCAAGAAGAGGCATATGAGACAGCAGTAGAAGAGGAAAGACAAGAAGAAAATCAGCCTTCACCGGACAAAGCAAGAATGGCAGTGCTTTCAGCAGTACCTCGCTATCATACTATCCGATGCAAAGGTGTGGTACAAGGACAAAGAACTTCAGTTTTGGTAGATGGAGGAGCCACTCATAAATTCATTGATGCAGAGATGGTAGAGAAAAGAAAGATACCTATTGAACCATTTGATGGCTTCACAGTTGTCATTCCCGGTCACAACACAATGCAATGCAAAACATGGGTTCCAAAGCTGCAAGTCACCGTAGGTAACTATACTTTTGTTGATAGTTTTTATGTGGTTGATGTTGCTGATACTAATGTGGTTTTGGGAGTGCAATGGTTGTATTCAATAGGAGAGCATACAGTAAATTATCAAATTCCCAAAATGAAATTCCAAGATTCAAAAGGAGTACAAAGAGTTGTGAGAGGGCAACACACTTATCCAAATCAAGTAGTGACTTGCAATAGCATGAGATCTATATTGAGGCATGGGGATATAGAATGGTCTGCTGAATGTCATATTACATCTCCCAAGCCAACTATAAATATTGTCAAACACCCAAAGGAGATAGAGAGACTTTTGCAAAAATATGAAAAGGTTTTTAGAGACCTTCCACATGGTAGGCCACCAGATAGGGGGGTTGAGCACAGTATTGTTTTGGAGGAGGGTACTTCACCCATTCAAATACCACCTTATAGACATCCTAAAAGGTTTAGAGATGAGATTGAAAAAGCTATCCAAGAACTCCTAGAGTTGGGGCTCATTAGACCAAGCTCTAGCCCTTATGCTTCTTCAGTAGTGCTAGTGAAGAAAAAAGATGGAACATTGAGAATGTGCATAGATTTCAGAGCCTTGAACAAAAAGACTATCAAGAATAGGTATCCTATTCCTAGGATTGATGAGCTCATGGATGAGCTACATGGGGCCAAATACTTCTCAAAAATTGACCTTAGATCAGGGTATCACCAAATTCGAATGAAAGATGAAGATGTGCAAAAGACCGCTTTTCGATGTCATTTTGGCCACTTTGAATTTCTTGTCATGCCTTTTGGGTTAACTAATGCTCCAGCCACCTTTCAAGCATGTATGAATAGGATATTTTGCAAGCAACTAAGAAGGTTTGTTTTGGTTTTCTTTGATGATATTCTCATTTACAGTAAAACATGGGAAGAGCATTTGCAACAGTTAGAGATTGTGTTGAAAATCTTGCAAGAAGAGTCCTTATTTGCTAAATTATCAAAATGTGAGTTTGGGATGAAAGAACTACTGTATCTTGGGCACATTATTGGGAAAGAAGGAGTGAAGGTACACATGGAAAAAATCAGGGCTATCTTGGAATGGCCATCACCAAAAAATATTACCGAATTGAGAGGCTTTATTGGCATATGCACCTACTACAGAAAATTTGTGAAAGGGTTCTCCAAGTTGACTTCTCCACTCACTGATTTGACTAAGAAGGATGCTTTCAAGTGGGATGAAGAGGCTGAAAAAGCATTCCAAAAAATGAAAGAGGTAATGAGTAGTTGTCCCATACTTGCACTTCCTGATTTTACTAAACCTTTTGTTGTGGAATGTGATGCTTCAGGTGGAGGAATAGGGGCTGTCCTAAAGCAAGGCCAACACCCCATATCCTTTGAGAGAAGAAAGTTGCAGCCTCATGAAAAACTTTACTCCATCTATGATAAAGAAATGCTGGCCATTATGCATGCATTGGCCAAATTCAGACAATACTTGGTGGGCAGCAAGTTTGTGGTGAAAACTGACCATAATAGTCTAAGACACTTTCTCACCCAAAAGGATCTAAATGAAAGGCAACAAAAGTGGGTAAGCAAGATTCAAGCTTATGATTTTGATATTGAATATGTCAAAGGAAAGAATAATATAGTTGCAGATGCTTTGTCAAGAAGGCCTTCCTTTTCTCTCATGGATATTGCCAAGGATTGGAAAAACATGCTACTAGTTGAATATGCCAAAGACAAATTTGCTTGTGATGTGTTGGATGGAATCAAAGGGGATGATAATTATAGGATTTTGAATGGGATGATATATTATAAGGGAAGAATTTATTTAGTTCATAACTCCAAGCTCAAGTACCGAATTTTGCAAGAAGCACATGATTCCCCACTAGCGGGCCATCCGGGGATCTTCAAAACTTATAGACAGTTGAGGCAAATATTTTTTTGGAAGGGGATGAAGGAAGATGTTCAGAAGTATGTGAATGAATGTAAAGCATGTCAACAAAACAAATCAGAACTTACATGTCCAACCGGCCTATTACAACCATTGCCCATTCCGGAGCAAAAATGGGACAGTATTTCCATGGATTTCATCACCGGATTGCCTAAATCCTTAGGTAAGGATTGCATCTATGTGGTAGTTGATAGGTTGACAAAATTTGCTCATTTCTTTGCTGTTACATCATCTTTTAGTTCTGCACAAGTGGCTGATATTTTTTTCAAAGAAATCTTCAGATTGCATGGGCTCCCCAAGAGCATTGTCAGTGATAGAGATAGTAGATTCATGGGTGCTTTTTGGCAAGAACTTTTTAGATTGGTAGGCACTCAATTGACTCCAAGTACCAGCTATCATCCACAAACTGATGGACAAACAGAGAGGGTAAACCAATGGTTGGAAGGATACCTAAGAAACTATGTGGGAGGGCAGCAAAAAGCATGGGCAAAATGGCTACACTTGGGTGAGTTTTGCTACAACACCACTTATCATATGTCAATAGGAATGTCTCCTTTCAAAGCATTATATGGTTATGATGCACTTACATTTGCTGATATTATATTTGGTGATAGTAGAGCCCCAAAGGCTAAAGATTGGGTGGAAGAGAGCCAAGAAATTTTAAAGCTCTTGAAAGACAATTTGCAGGTTGCTCAAAATCAACAAAAACAATATGCTGATAGACATAGAGAAGAGAGAACCTTTCAAGTCAATGATTTAGTATATTTAAGGTTGCAGCCCTATAAACAAACATCTCTAAAAAAGAATGGAGCAGAAAAATTAAAACCAAGGTACTATGGGCCATACAAGGTAGTGCGGAAGGTTGGAGAAGTAGCATATGAACTAGAACTTCCGGAAGGGAGTAAAATCCACAATGTATTTCATGTTTCTTGTCTTAAGAAAGCTCTTGGTCAGAAAATCATCACTTCAGAAATACTTCCTCCTTTGGATGATGAAGGTCAGCTCACACTTGTTCCGGAAAAGATTTTGAAGACACGGGAAAGAAGGTTGAGGAGTAGAATCATCAAAGAATATTTAGTGCAATGGAAGGACTTACCAAATGAAGATGCCACATGGGAAGAGGAGAAGATTTTGCAGCATCCAAATTTGAAATTGCTTGAGGACAAGCAATCTTGGGTGGGGAGGACTGTAATGTCCCCATTCAAATAAGTGCATAGTAAGACAATCCCATCAATCCTACTAGTTTCCTAGGTTGGATGGGCACATGTGGGATGGTAATAAGGAAACTAATAAATGATATTTAGACATTATAAGGGTTCAAGAATTTAATAAATATGATGAATAAATAAATTCAAGAGAAATTCTAGGTGGCAAGTGGTTTTGGAGACATATGGAGGTGATGGGACCCACACTAGCTTGATTTTTCAATGACACATGGCAGCTCTCTCTTGCCAATTCGAATTCATGGGAAGGTGAACACTCTTGGGTGAGTTGGTAAGTCATAACACATGGCATTGAGCATATTAGGTCGAAATGGGAAGGAATAGTAACCTCCATGGGAGAGGAAGAGTCAAATTGGAGACTAGTGGACACATGGGCTAGATTCCCTAGTTTTATGACAACAATAATGAAGCATCTATGACATTTTATGACAAAATTCAGACCTGACTTCTTACACCTGACCATTATGACATGTCAGCCCCAAAAATAGGCTCAAGAAGGCGCTCATGGAGTTGGAGGAATCTAAAGAGACTCAAATTCGAATTTGGGAGAAGATGGAAGGTTGGAACTAGGAGACAAGTGGCAAATGAGGAATATTTTCTAAATGAAAAATTATTGAATCTATTGAGAGGATTTCGACCCCTTGAAGGCTAATGTTGGTTATAAAATGTAGAAATCAAGTATGAGAATGGCTTTTTGATGATTTGAGAAAAATTGCATTTGTGAAGAGAGAGCTAGTGGATGACTAGTTTCTTGCCTTAGCCAATTTCGAGGGTGAAAGATTCCCATCCAAGTTGGTGTTTGGAGAGGCCACTCAGGTCTTTCATGGTGCTTTAATGGAGTTTGTATTTGCAGGTAGCAGCTACAGGAAGTTTCATGGTTTGGTTTAGTGCAGCACTTTCTCTCCACCGTTTCCAGTTTTGAAGGCATATTCGTGCTCCTTGAGGGAGGGCGTTTTTGGTGAGCTATTGTACTCTTTGGGGGAGCTTATAATGCCCCATTTATTTTTTAATATGAATTAAATACTCTGTTCTTCATCTCCAAAAATTTTCAGGTCGAAATTCCAAGTAGAAATGTATAAATCTCATTTTTAATGGAAGAACAATGCCATTTCCCCAGTACCTTGTTGTGAGCCAATGTATTGATGATGATTTCGAATGTATGGATGATTCTCTGATATATTTGTGATAAATATATTGCCATGGATGTCTTCTACAAGTTTCATGTACTGTACTTGAGCATTTGAAGCATTTTTACTCAGTTTAGTTGTATTGGGAGGTGAAATAGTGCCATTTCCCCAAGGGTCGAATTGGGGGTTTTTGCTGTTGAATGTGAGAGAGTTAGAACAGTATTAAAAATCAATTAATGGTGCATATGAGACCTTAATCACATACTTAACACATTATATACCTCTGTTCATAAATTTGTGGGAGTTTGGAGGCATTTGGAAGGCCATTTGCAGTGTTACCCGAGGGGGATTTGATGCACAAATTACTAGTCAAAATTACATATATTGATCAGAATACAAATCAAGTTTGCAGCAGTATTTGGAGGGCCATAAAACATCCTTGAACCTTATATTCAAGTCTAAATACCATTCATACACTCCTACAGAAGATTTGGGAGCATTTGGGTTGATTTGGAGGTCAAAACAGTAAAACTAGTCAAAGGTCGAAATTGGGAAAAAAAGTGGAAAATTGGGCATTTTAATAAAATTTGAAAAAGGGATATTACACAACGGCGCCAAAAGTGCCAATTTTTGGAGGAGGTCTTCCATATCTGACAGGCGAGGATGGAGAAAAAACTGGGTTATCCCTCATAGAATGTGCGCCAAACATGGGTGATGGTAGAAAATGTGGGGAATTTAACTGAGGGGTATCGGGGGTATCGTCCATAGCATGTTCAACGATAGGAGGACCATCGAAGACTGGGTCCGAGTTCATGTCCTGAAAAGGGTTTTTGGGGTCCGACGGGAACATAGGTATAGTAATGTCTGAAGGTCTGGAGCCGTCTGCATAGGAGTGATGAAACGCTGTGGTAGACGGGATGTTGGGATCCCGATAGTCAGGAGGATGGGTAACAGGGGGATATATGGAAGCTGTCAAGAGCATTTGCTCTGTGTCGCGTTTAAATTGTGTCGACGCTAACGGGGAATTTTCTAGACTAACCATACTAGACTGAATGGAGGCCATGATCTCATGTCCCGGAGGGAGGTTGGGGAGAGATATGGTACAAGGTACATTGCTGGAAGAACTGGTTTCCTGCGGATGAACACTGGATGGCGCGATGATAACAGGCGGAAGCTCCGCCTCGGAAGTGATAAAGCCATAATCACGTTCAAAAGGTGTGTCAGGAAGTTGAGTGTCTTCAATAATTTCGACGTACCCGCCCGGGACTGAAATCAAGCCAGGTATATCTTGGTCAGATCCTTCGGTGGTGCCAATAGATCCATTTGTGTCATCGTGGAAAGTTTTTGGTGGAAGGGAGGTGTTGACATCAGGTAGGAGGATGGCCTCTGGTCTAGTATTTTGGGCTGTACTAGATTCAGCCACTGTAATCTTGTCCACTGTGGTAGATATATCTGGGATAACTGTGGGTGAAGTGACAGTGGGATTCTCAGATATACTAATGGTTGCAGAAACTGCAAGAGGTTCTGAGACTGTGCTGTGAGTAACGGTTACAGACGGAACTGAAGATGTAGTATGTATCGGCGGTGGAATGTTCCCTCGACCAGCACCACGGCCAGGAGGAGCGGGAATACATGATGCAGGTGGACCAAAGGTCCGTGGCGGTGGTGGTGGTGGAGGGATTTTTCCCTGTACTCGTTGTGATCTCCGTGGTGGTTCTGACATGATGGCAGGAATATGAAATCCGGGGGAAGTCTCGTAACAAAGAACTCAAAAGTTGTAATGCAGCTGAGTGTGCAGAAGAGGAGCTATAAAAAGCAAGGATCGCAGGCCAAAAAAGAAAGCTCTAAAATCTATACTGAGACCGGTGTCTCAGTAAGCGAGCTGATAAAAATAATGGCCAGAATGCCAACAAGCAGTCACTAAAAAGAAAAATGACCCTCTATAAAGATGAGATAACAAGCAAACTCCTAACTAAGAGCTGGATACCTCAACAAGCTGTATCCTTCGCAAGGTGATGAAATCCAAGTCGAACAATACAACGTGAGAGACCAATATGAGAAGGATATACCTCTACCGAAAGGGATCTTGGGTAAAAGAGCCCTAGTAGAAAAGTCACTAAGCTACCTCGTTCATGACACGTTGGAAAAGGTTTTCGGTGCTTCTGCCTTATCACCCTTGCATTACTATAAATTACAAGGAAGACAATGATCGATGTTTCCTTAGGGCTAAGTGGAGTGCGGCATTCCACAGAGTCCATCCGGTTCTCAATCTTGCGGCAGTTTAACCCTTGAAAGTTAAAAACAGTCAGGAGGCCCCTCCATAAGCTGGTTGTGATCGTGTCAATAAATACTAGAGGATTTTAGTTCCTTAGAGGACAACAACTATGTTTCAGATGAAAATGACAAGGGGGAATTATTTTGATGCCTATCCCTGGTGTCCTACCTAACTACAAAATTATTTTGATTTCCTCAAGTGAGGTTAATGTTGGTTTAGTTTGGGAGATTAATTTTAGTGGTTGTATTACTCAATCGGGTAAATGGACGTGAAACTTGGTGGTGTTGTGACGACCCAAACCATGCAAGTGAGAATGAATTGAAATAAGCCTTGTATTCGATGAAAACTAGCTATGGAAGAGAGAGAGTTCTTCGATCATAAATGCATGAAACTTTCACAAGCAATTAAAAACCAAAAACAATTTTTTTTTTTGTAAATAGAGCCAAACTGAAATAAACACTTCTTTCCACTTTACTGATCTTACAACTAAGATGCTTCAAAAAATGAGAATTTCTGTGGCAAATTTCAATGGTTCACTTCCTAATGCACAATAATACTTCTAGACCATTTCAATCCAAACAACACAAATGCTCTCCAATGATAATTTTCAATATAGATTTTAATGATAATAATGGAAACAATGTGATTATGAAAGATACACGATTCAGTAAAAGAGGACAGTAGTAATGGTTTGGTTGTGATGAAAAGATCAAGCCAATGCAATCAAACTGAATGGGTGACCCAATGTGCAAATAATGCCACTAACTCACAAAATAATCAAGCTCACAAAAGAAATAAACACACCACAAAGACTGTGTAATGAACAGGATAGTAATAGGCAACAAAAAACACCAACTAAAGCAGAGAAAATAAAAAATGACTCAGGAAACCAAGCAGGGGAGAAAAAATTGAAAATATGCAGACACTACCACGTGGCAGGAATAGACTAGAGTGCGGTACTGGTACACTACCGCTCTGGTAAGAGTGCTGGATACGCGGTACTACCGCGCTGTATGCAATGGTGGGGGCGCGGTACTGTTGCAAAGTATGGAAAAATGCAACTTTTGAAAAGAAGATTGAATTTTTCAGGATTGCTGCAGACCCAGAGGACTCACTGATCACACAGGGAGGAAAAATATAGAGAGGAGGGAAGAATAAAGGTCAAGGAGACCAAAATTCAATACTGGTTTGAAGAGAAAGAAGACTCACAATAAAAAAATGACTGAAAGTGAGATCAATCAATCTAATGGGGTTCAAACCAGCAGAGTCGCCATTCTTGTATGTAGAATTTTCTCCCTATGGATAGGTAGAAATTCTCTTAGATTAAAGTAGACTTTAACTGACTTTAAACTAAGACAAAACTAAACAAATGCTACCTTGAATTCCTAGATCGAAACAGACATTTCAAGATTAAATTGCTGGAAGGAACAGAAGAGATCTAACTGACCTTCAATCCAATCGCTTGTCTTTATGGTTGCTCCAATTTCCAAGTCCTCACGAATGAACCTGTCAAAATGAAACCAAGATAAAAGCATATACGATTCTATAGAAACTTGAAATATGAGTTGGGATCTAAATCTATAACAGATACAAATCATATAATTGAAACAAAATCAACACATGTGATTTGGGAAACAAGACAAGTTATGTTCTATTACCAACTTGAAGTCACTTACAATGGTTGCTTGCTATCCAAACCAACTCCCAGCTCCAAGTGCTTCCTCCTCTAGCTATCTCCACAAAGATTCAAGATCATAAGTTTGATTTCTCCAAGAGTCCTCCTCTTTTGCTCATGGAATGCCTCTCTTTTATAGTGTGTGGTAGGTTTAACCAACAAGAGAGAAGGGTGGATCTTGGGAGAGTTTAGTGGATCAGGCCTACTAATCACAGAAAGTGAGTTAGGATCGAATCAGGGACACCAATCCTCAAAAATCTCTCGAAAATCAAGATCCCACAAGCCATGGCAAAAAGGCTAAAAAAGGTGTACCGCGCCTCTCCAACAGAGCATAACGCGGTAGTACCGCATGACAGAGAAAGCGCATAGCGCGGTAGTGTGGACTACCGTGCACCTAAGATGGAGCAAGGCGCGGTAGTGCAGGTATATGAAGTCTCAGCTAGGTTGATTCTTGACAAGGCAGGTTTGCCTTCAAGGATCACTCATCATTTTTCTCTTCTGGGTGTTTCAAGCAGTAGGGGAAGTGTCGTCAACTATTTTTGTGGTGAAGATGCGACACTGTGAAATATGGAGGTATAACAATCAAAATCTTTCCTAAAGTCCACAAAGCAACAAAAAAGGTCATACGTATTATTACGACATTCCTTTGCAATTATCCTAAGCATAATGAGGTGGTCTGGGGTTGAATGATTCCTTCTAAAACCTGCTTGGCCTTTAGCTTGCTTACCTTCTATTTATAGCCATTCGTTGATCTTATTTTATAAGATAATACCGTATAACTTGGCTAGGAGAGGGATAATCATAATGGTCCGATAATTAGAGGGGTTGTTTTTATCGCCACTTTTGAAAATAGGAATAATGAGGCTCTGAGTCCAAGGTGTAGGGAACCCTTGCTTGACTACTAGATTAAAGAGTTTTTGGATGTGTGGGATGAGGAGACCCCCCCCCCCAATTTTTAATATTTATGCTTGGTAGCCTTCAATGTCTTTGGCTTTTCCATTTGCTAAGCGTTTAACCCCTAAATCTATGTCATCTAACAAGAAAAAATATTTCGTTGTAAGAAGGGTTTGAATGTTACCTCTGATATCCGGGGATTCGTAAATCTTTTTAGGATAGGAATTCCAATCTTTTAAAGCAATCGTACTATCTTCTTTTGTTTTGCGAGTTATAATTTTCCTATTAGAATTTGAGATATTCTCGAATACATTAGAATATAATAGAATACATTAGAATTTGAGAGGTTCTACTATCTTCTTTTGTTTTGCGAGTTAGAATTCAATCTGCTATTTATTTCTATTTTGGTTTCTATCTCGAATAACAACTTTCATGTTTCTAATTAATTCTCATTTTCCCTCCTTCCTAGCTTCTTTTACCTTTTGGATCTCCTTTCTTAGTTCGGCCCGATCCTCTAGAATGAGGTCTTCATTTATAAATATTCCCAAGCCTTTTAAACTTGACGTCTTACTAAGTATGTCATATTTTTGTTCGGTAGAGCTAACCTTAAACCATATTAGTCTTTCTTTATTCTCAATTAATTTCCCTAGCCTTGTTGCTTCAGTGAGACCAATAGTTTCAATTTGTAATCTATTGTAAAGTTTTGTCTTGACAATGACTAATGTATCCTCTTTTAAACCAAAAATTCCGAGGTTCAACGATCCTTATAATTCAACAAATTCACATCTATTTATTTATATTGTAATTTAGATTATTTTTTCAAAAATAAATAATTTAACTTATTTAGGTTCACCTACTTTATACAATTCTTTTCAAAAATTTGCAATTTCACAGAGTTTAAATTTTTTAAATATTAACATTTAATATATGCAATTTCACAATTTTTAAAAATTTTAGATGTTAACATTTGATATATATTGATATGGATATAAATCACTTTATATTGATATAATAATTTTTACTTATTTAGATAAAAACTTAGATTTTATATTTATTTTTAAATTAACTTAATTTTTATTTTTATTTTTAAATTAATTTCGAATAATTTATTTGTTTTTTTTAAATTAAAAATAAGCTACATGTCTTGTTAATAAATGAATTACGTCTTGTTATAAATATAAATGAATTGATGTGACGACAGCATTATCATTTATGATGCATGTGGTATTAATCATTAGATATAGGGTATATTTAATTATGTGTGATTAGCCTTTACTTCGGAATCAAGGCCCATATTCATAACATCTAAATGTTATTAGGAATTTTCCTTTATGAGCTGCAAATATATGAAGTTAGTTGACATATTCTCTAGACACACTAGCATTAGTCAAACATTAGGAAAGAACCCAAATGATATATATTTAGGTATTATGAAATACAAATTTCTTAATAAGGGACATTATGCTCCAATCTAATCATCCTCAGTGTGTGTGACCTTAGATTATCTTATGTGGGTTTATCTTTGGAAAAGTGATTATTTTGATAGAAGTTAACTTTTAGGTATTTTAGCCTCAAGGCTAGTGAAGTAACTTAGAGGAAACTTAGAGGAGGGATTACCATAAAATTAAGCCTTAGATATCCAAACCTAACTACACAAGGACATATTTGAGAAAGATATTTTTGATATGAGGGGTTCTTATATTTCAAAGATTAATATTGAGAATGATGTGATTAATTATTTGATAATTTTGTTGTAAGATTTTTTCCTTGGGATTAAGGTTGATATCAAACCCTTAGGTTTCCCTTGTGTGAGTTTGGGGGAATGGTTTGATATGATTATTGCTTAGAATAAGCTATGTGATTCCCATTACTTTAATAAATATTAATTCAATCTAGGTCGTACCTTCAAATCTAATAGATGAAGTAGATATTAGATAGTGGATACATTCATTTGGTTGGTTAGAAGACGGTTCATTGCATGACCTATCATTTGATAGCTTTGAAACTTTGATTATTATAGTTTTAGGATATTTTTTATTATGCGTGAGTGAAACCCTATCTAGTTATTTGAGATTTATGCATGTTCAAATGAAAAAAAGACATGGTAAAATTTTAGCCAAATAGAAAAAAATGTTAACTTTTTTTTGCCATGGGTTGCCCTCTCCCACTTATCTTTTATCTTCCCTTTTCTTTTCTACTTAGTTTTTGAACTTTGTCTCTTGAGACTAAGTTGATTTTTGGAAATGTAGAGTGCAAATATTTATATTAACTTTGCATCCACTACTCCAAATTCCATTTTTTTTTGCATCCCCGCACCTTTGCATATTCTCTCCACTTTGCATTTTTGTCATTTCCCCTTTTCACCACATGGATACCTTCATACCATGTCCATTTATTTTGCATTCAATTTTCTCCTTGCAATAACTTACCTCCAAATTCCCTTCTCTTCATATCTCTTCATTCCTTTTGCTTCACTTTGACCGAGACTTCACCCTCTATAAACTCTACTCTCTTTTCCATTTGAATTGATTTTCTCCACGTCTCCACATTCTTGATGCATAACACAGAGTGTGGAGCAATTTACATCCCTTCACAATTGTTCCTTACTCCTCATTTCACACAAAAAAACTACTTGGTGAGATACCTAAGACTAAGGTAGTTAGAAACACAGGTGGTGATAGGTCTTAGGTGCATGTGAACACAACCAAGAGTTCTTTTCTAAATATTGTGGTATTTACTTAGTCGGGTCAAATTTGAATGTAATGGTGAAATACTAGGATAAAAAATTGAAATGGAACTTCAATGTAAGTGGAGTTAGTGGAGTATTTATTGCCCACCTCCATTGGGCATGGGATAAATAGAGGGTTTCAGGGTGTCATTGGGTACGACTTATGGGCTGAATTCTTTACACTTGCATGTGCATAAGGAAATACAAGGGAGTGAGTTTCGGTGCCCCCTTTCCTGCCATGGTCAAGGGAGGCTTATGCACCCAAACGTGTGCTTAGGAAAGGGTCCACCATTATGCTGCAAGGTATTGAAGAATCATATATCGGTGGACCAAGGAACTTCCAGTAATCATCGTCTTTCGTAAGCCTATTATTTTCTTCCAAGAGAGCCAAAATATCATAAGAAACTATAACCTGAAGATATGGAGAACTCACCATTTATGTATTATCTCTAGTTTCTTCAACTAAGGATTCTCACTCTTCATCTTCAAGAATCCCTTCATCTCATAAGGGCTATTACATCATTTACCAGGTCTTGAACAATGGTTTCGTCAATCAAACCTTCTGAGATTTGATCTTCGTCATGAAATCCCTCGTCAAGGAATACTTCATGCTCTTCTGAGACATGTTCATCAATATTTGTATGATCTGTGAAAATCCTCACAGCAAATCTAAGAGATGATGTATACCTCACAAGAGGAATTATGATTAAGCAAGAAAATAGAAGAAGAGTGGTCAATGCAGTATAATGAGCAACAGAATAATAATACAGTAGAACTCAGATAGAAGCAAAAATACTTCACACACACTAATTAATTAATCATAGTATGGACAAATAAATAGTACAATGGTAGAGAGGATTCGAATTCCTAAGGTGGCAATTCGAATTAGCCTCTCAGAGTGATCATAAGATCAATAGAGTGTCATCGGAGCACAACTAGGTGTCCTCATGATCATCGGAGCACAACTGGAAGTCTTCATCATCATCAGTGGAGTCATCAATTCTCAAGTAACTGTCAACCATCAATCAAACTAACTCTGGTAGGTGTAACTGAGTGTAACTGAGTGTAACTAAGTGTAACTAAGTGTAACTAACTGTAACTGACTGTAACTGAGTGTAACTAAGTGTAACTGAGTATAAACTGAAGACAACTGGACTGGTAGGCGAAGAAGGGTGAGTTGCTTCCTAAAATCAAGGAAGAAGGGTGCATTAAGCAGCTGGAGGGATAAAACTGAATAGTGAGAAGCTCCTGGGGGATGGCTAAGTGAGGGCTAGGTGCTGGACTGATGATTGGGATGCATGCAATGCATGCAAACCCTAAAAGTGCATGCATGACTGAAAATGTAAATGATCAAAATACTGGTGGGACTAGGATGGAGTATAGGAATATCCTAACACCCCCCCTTAATCCATCCTGGGCCCTGGTAACTAAGACCAAAGGTCACCCAATACAATGAATAATAACAGTCAATAAACCAAGGAAGTGGGAAAATTTCATGGGAAACATACCCCCTCCTCAAAAAACAGATTGTAAGGCACACAAAAAAATTAAATCCTCCAAACTCAAGTAGGTGTGATGCTTGGTCATATGTCTGGAGGTATCTTCTTCTTCGGAAGAAGTGGATCATGCTAAAAAAGCATGTGCTTTTACTTGCTCTTCAGATCGAATGTGATGAGAACAAATCCAACAGTATGAGAATGATCCTTGAACCTATGATTTGAATCAGTTGAGGTAGGATCAAATCTGTGAAAGTGCATATAGTATTTTGTCTTCTCCTTCAAACCACCATGGGTGAGATTATGCCAAAAATAACTATTACATGTTTGCTTGAAATCAAAATCATATTTAAGACTTAAAAAACAATTTCTTGAGATCTCTTTTGAACCAGCAGGGGTGAGATCAAAACTATCATATGCATGAGAAATTATCCCAAGCAGTAATTGCTTAGAACCCAATTTAGATACAAGACTTGAATCATGGTTTCTTGAGATCTCCTCTGAACCATGAGAGGTGAGATCAAAACCACTAGATGCATGAGAAATTATCCCAAGCGAATGGCAATGGCCATATTCTTCAATGACCTTCTGAAAGCATGGAATTATGATCATATAGTAGTATAAAAGAGGAGATAGCTGGAGAGGAGCGAATGCATTACCTTCAATAGCTATTTGGACCTCCGAAATAATCATGTGATCATGATGCAAACCAATAGACTCTGGTGCAAGAGAGGATTTAAGACCTTTTGCAATATCTAGAGTGTGAGTTGGCACAGAAAGAGAAGAAGGTTGGAGCATGAGTGGAGAATCTGCAAGTTCTTTGTCAACAACTTCAATATGAGATGATACTGGTTCATGATCTGAGAGACCATCAAGAGGAGCAAATGGATCACTTTGCTTGCTTTTGAAGGGGTTTGGACCAAATCCTTCATTCTTTCTGCCAAATCTTTCATCCAGATGGGCCCATAGCTCTTTTGGAGTTTCAACATCATCAATGATTTGGTAAAGCATGTATTCAGGCAAAGCAGACATCATTCTTCCAAAGGCCATGTCACCTTTATTCAACCAATCAATATTCTCTTCAGAGGATTCGAACTCTCTTTCAAAATAACAATCAAAGAGATCATGGCTCTTCAAATATGCTATCATTTTTGGTTTCCATTCATCATAGTTGAATGGAGAAAGAAGAGGGAGTCCTTATAAATATGAATACATTGAAGCTATAGAGGACCTGCAAAAACAATATAGAATAACTGCTACTGCTGCAAAAATGCAGAAACTGCTCCAACTGCTGCACTCGAAATCTTGATAATAACCTGCAAAAAACTCTCAAGAATGGAGACAAACAAAACTCTCAACATGCTCTGATACCATGTGAAAATCCTGACAGCAGATCTAAGAGATGATGTATACCTCACAAGAGTAATTATGATTAAGAAAGAAAATAGAAGAAGAGTGGTCAATGCAGTATAATGAGCAACAGAATAATAATACAGTAGAACTCGGATAGAAGCAAAAATACTTCACACACACTAATTAATTAATCACAGTATGGAAAAATAAATAGTACAATGGTAGAGAGGATTCGAATTCCTAAGGTGGTAATTCGAATTAGCCTCTCAGAGTGATCATAAGATCAATAGAGTGTCATCGGAGCACAACTAGGTGTCCTCATGATCATCGGAGCACAACTGGAAGTCTTCATCATCATCAGTGGAGTCATCAATTCTCAAGTAACTGTCAACCATCAGTCAAACTAACTCTGGTAGGTGTAACTGAGTGTAAATCAATGTAACTAAGTGTAACTGAGTGTAACTAAGTGTAATTGACTGTAACTGACTGTAATTGAGTGTAACTAAGTGTAGCTGAGTGTAACTGAGTATAAACTGAAGACAACTGGACTGGTAGGTGAAGAAGGGCGAGTTGCTTCCTAAAATCAAGGAAGAAGGGCGCATTAAACAACTGGAGGGATAAAATTGAATACTGAGAATCTCCTGGGGGCTGGCTAACTGAGGGCTAGGTGTTGGACTAATGACTGGGATGCATGCAAAATGCATGCAAACCCTAGAATGCATGCAAACCCTAAAAGTGCATGCATGACTAAAAATGTAAATGATCAAAATACTGGTGGGACTAGGATGGAGTATAGGAATATCCTAATATGATCACCCTTTATAATCTTCAGGATTTATTCCTTAGTATTAGGACCCTTTTGATCATAGAATGCCTCAACTAGTTGCATAAAGGAAGATATCCCTTTAGGAGGGAGTCCATCATACCAAGCATCAATATTTTGATCACCACCTAGTTCGAAGGACATTAAAAACATCTCCATAATGGTGTCCTCATCTGTGATATCCCATGCCATCAGAACTTCTTTGAACTTCGTAACATGTGCTATAACGGTATATTCACCCTTGTGGAACATTGGGATATATTTCAGACAACGTTGTTTATCAAACATATTTGGGTATAATTCAATGTTTTAGAAGTCAAACAGATCGAGAATCCCCATATCTTTTTCCTGAGATTACTTTCTTTGAACTTCTTTATCTTTTCTTTAGTGGAGTCGCCTACAAATTTAGCCTTTAACAAAAATTTATCAACGCAAAGATTACCTCTCGGTCTTGTTCTTGTAGAGCACTTCTTTTGATTTTCTTCAGTGGGAGTCACTAGGTGAGACCTATCAAGTTAGACTAAAACAAATCACTCCAAAGTACTAAACAAGAATGTACCTTGAGTACTAGAAGAAGCAATCACCAATGTAGTCTCCAACTAAGATCTGCAGGGTTAGTCCTTTCAAGATAGTATACTTCAAAATGCAAAGAGGAGGACTCACCTCGAGTTATTACCCAATTATTGTTTTTCCAAGGGTGTGAATGAATCTGAATAAACCACTTCAATGTTTGAAGGTGGTCCCCGACAATGGTGCCAACAATTTTACCATTCAAACTAGTGGGCTAGGATTGCTAGTGAAAGGAAATCACATAAGAGACTTGGAATACTATCATATTTGTCCAATATCCTAACTTCTTTGGGATCCAATGTTGTCCCAAGGGGAGAGATCTTTAATGTACCTACCAAGTAGATGGAAATTTCATTCCAAACACCTTAAAGCATAGATCAGTGCATCTAATGGAGTCAAACAAAGAGTAATAGAGAGAGTTAGGATGATGCTTGTATAGTAGTTTTGGCAGTTTTGTAGGTCTTGTTTAGGGTTAAAAAGATAGAACAAATATTTTGGGACCGAAATTTTAGGGCCACAAGAATTTAGGGCCATGAGAATTTAGGGCCAATATTTTAGGGCCGAGATTTTAGGGAGGCCTAGAAATTCAAAAAATTTAATCAACGCCCCTACAAGAAAAGTTCCTCTAGCCTTGAAAAATTAGGACATCAACCAACAACCACTAGGGTTTGTTGGGAGAGCCTAACAAATAGAAAAGTAGAGATCCAAGGCCCTTAACAAAGAATACTTCTTCAAAAGAATGTCTTCTAACCATACACAATTGACAAAATATTGACAATTAATCCCTAAACAACAAATAGAATGCACTACCATAGCACCATTCAATAGAGATAGAGAAATCCTTACCAAGATTAAACAAAGATGAACAAATCAAAACCCTAGATCACCTTTTTGCATGAGTTCCATCCAACCATTCTAGCATCAACATGTATATGCAAAGAAAACCCTAGCATTCATCCACATTTCAATTCACAAACCAAGAAAGAGACTCTCCAAGAGGTGTGCATCACATCATAAACCCATATAACAATAGAAAAAGAAGAAGAAACATATTTGATCCCAAGTCTTGTGATTTACAAATGAATTAAGATGGTCTATTTATAGCCATATTATCACAAGAATTTTAATTTATCCAAGGCTACATATCAATTTGAAATTAAAACAAAAATAATATAAAATATTCTAATACATGGGTAACTTGGGGTATTTTCCCCATAGTTTATCAAAACTGATGAAAATGACTAAAACTGAGCAAATGGTCCACTCTGAAGGATGGAGTGATAAAGGGGGTATGTCATGCCGCATATAACCCCAAATATGATGAAAACCCCTCAACCTCCCCCCTAAATCAAGCATGAATTCCTGATGGCTAGGATGGAGTCATCACTGTGAAGGAAACAAGGAGAGAGGGCATTGTACTAAAAGGATTTCAGGATGGGTGCATAGGGTGACTAGAATAGGAGGAAAGTGCCTCTAAGATGGAACATTGTCACCTATGTGGAATTCAAGTAGGGGGTCATGTGACCCATTGACCTGCCTCTAGGAGCCTCAGACACCAACCTCAGGGATACAAGCCCTAGAATGAGGCAGTCAGCAATGCCGCTAAGCCATAGTACTCCTAGAGGGAGAATCAAGGGGTTAGTGCATAACCAACCCTCCAAAGTGAAGATAATACCCTCATCCTATCCCCAAAGAAAAAAAAAACAACCCCTCTCCCTGGGAGGATATCTGAAAGTGAGCAGGGACTAGTACCGCATAACATCAACTATCACATCTGAATGGACCAAATCAAGAGGTTGAGCAACTCTTCTTTCCTTCCCCTTCTCAAACTTGCGCTTTTCATGCTTCCCAACAATGGATCCCTTGTACGTGGCTTTGGAAAATTTGATGCTTGGAATTCCTTCAACCATCTTTTCTTTGCTCAAATATTGAATATATCTATAGTTGAGGTGTCCAAACCTCTCATGCCAAAGTCTACTGACCTCATTAGCATGTGACAAAATAGAATTAGGATAAGAGTAAGGAAGAAAGTGTGAAAACTTGTACATCCTTGACTCATGATATACAACATCCACTGCAACCACTTTTCCAGTGGAAAGTTAAAAACTTTCCACATCTTCTTGAGTGAAAATCACTCTCTTGGCTGAACCAGTATGGGTCATTTGGTAAATAGAGAGGATATTTGCTGCAAGATCTGGCACATAAAACACATTGTTGAAGTACCCATTTTCTAGATCGATCCATACAATTCCTTTTGTTGGGATCTCTAAGTCATCTCCTATGAGAATAAAAGGACCAATGTATGGTGATACAAAAGAGAAAGACTCTCTTGCGTAAGCCATGTGCCTTGAGGCACTCGAATCTATGATGAAGGAATAGGATTTAGAAGTACTAGCCATCAATGCATGGCATCACTCCGTGTATTTAGAACTCAATCCACCCTCCTTCTTCTTTGCTCCATCTGGAAGAGGGATATTTTTCTTCTCAAGGAGGTGCACCATCATGTCAATGGTGTTCTTCATGCATGCACTCTTAGGGTTCCAACCCTTGTGATAGTAAGTGCATTTTGATTTATCCTTCTTCTTCCCTTTCTCCTTGCTAGGATTCAAAACCCCTTCAGAAGATTTGGGCTTCTCTTTGGCTTTCCTCTTCTCTTGTTGGTTTGAATATTTGGACTTTTTCTTCCCCTTTGCATGCTTCGAATATCCTACAGCAATAACTTGGTCCTCTAATGGTTTGATGGTTCCCATTTGAACCAACTTTTCTTGCTCATGTGTAAGAGACTCCATGAAGTCTGCCAAAGATGGAATCTTCCAGTTTCAAGCAATAATTTTGGTGGAATGGAAAGTCAAAACAAACATAGATTACTAAGGTCCCAACTTCGAAAGAATGGAAAAAAAAACTACACTTCATTTTTGTCAATGCCACATTGCTTGAGTTGCAGAACCAAGGATTTGAACTTGGTGAAGAAGTATTGAATGGCTTCGAAGCTTCCTGGGCTCAGAGAGATCAACTCATTGTCAATTTGGTGGCCCCTTAAATCATCAGTCTTCCCAAATAGTGACTCAAGCTTGAGCCACACTTCATTTGGAGTAGTGAGACTATCTACATGAAACAAGAGGCCTCTTGAGATATTGAGACAAAGCATTCCATACACTTCATCTATCCTGTTGAAGAGCTTCAAATTATCTACTGCAAAGTTAAGCTTATTTTATGTTCCCATAGTAACTCCGAAGAGACCCTACGATCTCAACTAGATTACCATTTTGGCCTTCCACTCAAAGTAGTTGAATGGAGTGAGCAAGGTGACATGAGACTACTCCACTCTGCAGTTTGTGCACTTGGTGACAAAGAAAACTGAAAACCTGCAATGCAAGCACTCAATCACTCATGAGGTAATCCTAGATAGCTAATTCGAACCATGCATTGACATAGGGAACATTCGGGAGCATGTTACACTTGGGAAGAATCCATTGGATTGCTCTAATGGATTCAAGGCAATTTCCCCAAGGATTTTTGTGGTTTCTCCACTGCTTTTGGTACACCTATGAATCGGTATTGGTTCAAATATAAGCTTCAATATCTATTTTACCATGTTAAATTATAATCACAACAAGATATACTAGCTAATAATTCCTCACAAATCAAGAATTTGGCTAAGTATGCATGAAAACGGTGTAAAAGAAGGATAGTAAACACAATGAATGGTGAAAATAGATGGTAATTCTATTACTTTCCAACCCAAAACCAAGTTGGGAACATCATTATATTACATTTGGATAAAATTGTGAGCCATTGGAGGCATCCAAATGAGCTACAAGTGGCTAGCTTATATTGAATCTCAATCCCCCCTAGGTTGACAATTAGGCTTTCAAATCACCCCAAACTGTCACAAATAGTTGAACTAGAAATTGGGATGGCATGAGTGGTAATTAATGATGGCTTCACATGAGTGGTGGAGAAAGTGGTGGAGTGGATATTCCTATACTCCATCCTAGTCCTACCAACATTGCATTCATTCATGCATGCATTTTTCCATGCAGGCATGCAATCATGCAATTGCATGCAGGCATGAAATCATGCAATTGCATGCATCCTAGTCATCATTATGGTGTCTCCCAACACCTAGTGCTTATTTTACTAGCCCCGGGAGCTTGTTTCCACTCAGTTTCATCCCTCCTAGTCAGTGATGCACCCTCTTTTCACCTACCACATGTGAAGTGCGCCCTCTCTCATCAACCATGTGTCAAACTGAGCCTAACTGAATGTAGTAGGTGTAACTGATGCATGGAGCACTAATGTAATCCAAGTAGGGCGCATGAGGAGCTAACTGCAGTTAGAATAGTCAACCAAGTCTCTATGGAGGTCCATTGGGGTGTTTCAGTGAGTTAACTAGTCAATTTGTCCTCAAATCAAGGAGAGATCCACAAATTAAGCAATTAACTGGGTGTGTCACTAGTGGTAGGTGAGAGAGGGCACACTTCACATGTGTTAGGTTAAAAGAGGGCGCATCACTGACTAGGAGGGTTGGAACTGAGTGGAAACAAGCTCTCGGGGCTAGTAAACTAAGCACTATGTGCTGGGAGACACCATACTGATGACTGAGATGCATGCAAAAAGGCATGCATAACTGAATGCAATGCTGGTAGGACTAGGATGGAGTATAGGAATATCCTAACACCCCCCCTTAATCCATCCTAGGCTCTGGTAACTGAGACCAAAGGTCACCCAATACAATGAATAATAAAGAACGGTCCATGAAACAAGGAAATGGGAAAAACCTCATGGGAAAAATACCCCCCCTCAAAAAGACTGTAAGGCACACCAAAAAATAAATGCTCCAAACTCAAGCAGATTTGATGCTTGGTCATATGTCTGGAGGTATATTCTTCTTAGGAAGAAGTGGTTCATGCTCCAAAAACATGTTCTTGTGTTCTCCTTTAGTGGATGCATGCGGATATGGAGACATGTGCTTGTACTTGCTCTTTAGACCGAATGTGATGAGAACAAATCCATAGGTATGAGGATGATCCTATAACCTATGATTCAAATCAGCTAAGGTAGGATCAAATCCATGAATGTGTAGATAATCTTTTGTTATCTCCTTTGATCCATCATAGGTGAGATCATGCCCAAAAAAACCATCACATGATAGTGGTTGCTTGGAATTCAAATCATCTCCAAGACTTGATAAATGGTTTCTTCATATCTCCTTTGAACCAACAGGGGTGATATCAAAATCAAATAAACCATGATATGCATGAGAAATGATCCCAAGCGAATGGTAATGCCCTGCATCTTCAATGAACTTATGAGAACATGTACAAATGATCCTATAGTAGTACATAAGAGGTAAGTGATCAAGGAGAGTGACCAATCCCTTCATTCTATTTTCCAAATCTTTCATCCATATGGGTCTATAGCTCTTTTGGAGATTCAGCAAAATCATGGAAGTGGATTAACATACAACAAGACATAGCAGTCAACATTGCTCCATGGGCTTTGTCACCTTCATTTAACCAATCATTCTCCTCTTCAGAGGATTCGAACTCTCTTTCAAGACAATAATAAAAAATACCATGTCTCTTCAAATATGATATCATCTTTGGTTTCCACTCATCATAGTTGAATGGAGAGATAGGAGGAATTCCTTCCATATTGATGGAAGTTGTTGCAGAAGACCTGCAAAAACAATGGAGAATATTTGCAACTACTACTGCTGCAAAAATGCATAAAACGGCTTCAACTGCTGTTGCACTCAAAATATTGGTAATAACCCGCAAAAAAAAATCTCAGGAATGGAGATAGACTATACTCTCAACATGCTCTAATACCATGTGAAAATCCTCATAGCAGATCTAAGAGCTGATGTATACCTCACAAGAAAGAACTGCAGAAAATAGAAGAAGACTGCAGAATGGAGCAACATAACATAGATGCAATAGAACTCAGATAAGAGCAGAATAACATCACACTAATTCATTAATCATAATATGAACAATAAATAATACAATGGAGAGGATTCGAATACCAAGGTGGTAGTTCGAAATAGCCTGCATGAACTCATCATCATATCAGTAGAGTGTCATCAATGCACAAGTAACAATCAACCATGTGTCAAATTGAGTCTAACTGAATGTAGTAGGTGTAACTGATGCATGGATCACTAATGTAGTGAAGGAGAATCCAAGGAGGGTGCATGAGGAGCCAACTGCAGTCAGAATAGTCAACCGAGTCTCTCTGGAGGTCCATCAGAGTGTTTCAGTGAGTTAACTAGTCAGTTTGTCCTAAAATCAAGGAGAGATCCACAAATCAAGAAACTAACTGAGTGTGTCACTAGTGGTAGGTGAGAGAGGGCGCACTTCACATGTGGTAGGTGAAAAGAGGGCGCATCATTGAATAGGAGGGCTGGAACTGAGTGGAAACAGGCTCCTGGGGCTAGTAAACTAAGCACTAGGTGCTGGGAGACACCATACTGATGACTTGGATGCATGCAATTGCATGACTGAATGCAAAAATGCATGCATGACTGAATGCAATGCTGGTAGGACTAGGATGGAGTATAGGAATATCCTAACAGCCTTAGATTGGACAAAACTACCAAAAAGGAGGCAAAATGACCAAGTTCAATGCATGTGCACTCCCAGTCAAACTCAGATCCATCAAAAAGGGGATAATGGCATGCCCTGGTGGTTTAGTGTCCATAAATGAGGGCACCTTATCCTTTGGTTGACCAAATGTGGGCGCCAATGTAGGAGGAATTGGTCATAATGAGCATAACAACCTTAGGCAACATCATTAACCTTGCTTGAACCAGCAGTCATTAATAAAACATCATTGAGACTATGTTCATATGTGTAATAATGTTCTAACAAACATATTTGTAGGTTGTACTATGTTTAAGGAAAAAATTTATACCCCATTTACCTAAAAATCCTTAGTGGATTTTGGGTACATTACAAGTGGTATCAAAGCAAAGTAACAACACTCTGGCCAAATGGAATGACATATGTGTAGATAAGTTGTGCAATTTATAACCTATTGTTTATTTAAAATTCAATTTGTTTGCACAATTGTTCACGCTAAAGACATTCATGTTAAGTAAATCATGGTTTACATAGAAAATATAGTTAAGAGTCATGATTGATAATTGAAACATGTAAATTGTTTACATAAAATAGAAGTGTTTATTTGACGGAAAGGTCGCATGATTGTTGTATGATTACTTATCATCAGACTTAATAACTACGTGAAGTAATAATTAGACAAGTATGATGTTCCAAATTTAAGTTCAAATTAACATCTATAATGTTATGAAGGATTGTAGTAGGCTTAGCATCAACTAAAAGGGAAGCATTAAAAAGATAGAATAGATTTTGTTTCTCTTGTTATACAAAGATGAATGTGAAGCATGAAGAAGTGATAATAAGTATGTACTAGACATTAGGTTGTCATTATATATGATTTCTTTTGTTGATGTTTATTCTAAGGTCATGATTGACATGCATATCTTATTGTATGTGTTGAAAGAAGAAGTTATGACCACAAGGAAGTAGGTATGCATTGGAGTAACACTGATTACCTTATGTTGTAGATCCTTGTAGAGATTCATGATCGTAACATAAAGTTGTAAGTTCTAAGAAAGATATGAAAATGAGGTTGAATGCATTACGATTATTAGTAGGATGTAATTGTAATCCAAACGGGTATACTTATGCAAACATATTTTCAAATGTATAATGCTAAGTAAAGTGCAAGTCTAAGTAAACATCAAATATGTTTCAAAGCAGAGTAATGTATAAGCATACTAATGTTAGTCCTAAATTTGAATCTGATCAATTTAAATAGGATAACTTACATAGTGATTTCTTCTATGTATTGGAAGAGGTAGTGTTAACCGTAACATGGTAACTATGAATGGAAATTTAAATCTCATATTTGTTTGAGAAGTTAATCAAAGACACCTTCTGTTATTTGAATACAAGGTGGGGATAATGCCCAAAAGAGGGGCATGCTGTAGTAAATTTAGTGGTAGCACTAAAAAGTTTAATATGTATTCAATCTTATAGAAAGTATGGTATCAATTGTGCTTAATATGTTGAAGATAAAGCAATATACATATTAGGTGCAATCAAAGAAATACATATCCAAGTATAAGTGATTAATACATATATCTAGTTACAACACCATAGGTTGTATTGATACATTTTAATTTCAGTGAGGTCATGTATATTGAAATAGATAAATGCAGTGGGATTATGCATAAGGAATTTTTTTTGCATCTAGATTGTGCATTGAATGTAATATTGGTGTTTAAGTGCACCTAAGTAAAAAATTGATGTTATAATTTACTTCTTGCTTTAAATTACTTTGACAAAAGCGATTATGATAACTCCTTGAAAGAAGTTGTGAGTGTAAAATATAGGTACACCTGGTTGTGAGAAGCTTTGCAAAAAAAAAGTGAAGGTAATGGAAAGCAAGACATGAGGTAACCTTTAAGTATGACTATGATTGAATGGTTGTTTTTGGAAAGATAGCATAATGCTATTAAAAACTAAAAATTATCATATGATAGTCAATTGCATTCAAATAGTTTATGCCAAGTATATACTTCATAAGAGAACTAATAGGAAATGAGATTGATAGATTTGAAACTTCCATTGGTATGTGGGAAAGAAGTAAATATAAAATTTATGAGTGATTTAGAAAATATAGAAGGTGTACATCGATAAAAAATGAAATGTTGATGAAATAATTTACACTTGTTCTAGAAAAATGAATGTGAAATGAGCAATGCAGATAGTGCAAATTTATTTGTGTCAAAATGGATGAATGATTTAATTATGAAAGGTAAACTTGGGGTGAGCTAGGATGATACATGTAGTAATGTGTGTTTGGGAAGATGAGCCCAAGGTTGTTTGTAAAACACCAAAATGTCCTAATTGATAAACGAAAAGAGATCATGTATTTTAAAAGAGTCTATTATATGTCTTGTTGATGTATTTGTAACTTCGGAAGATATTCTTCTATGTATTATATTTGTACTTTATTGTATATCCATTAGAGATGTTACATTCCTCTATTTGGAAGTTTTGTCATTTGTATTTGTAAGTGTTGTCATGTGCATCGACAAGTGTCATCATTTGTATTGATGGATTATTAGACCACCAGTGTGGGGTCGGCCCTAGTTAGCACATGTGGTTGGGTTATTAGGCTTGATTAGCAAGTCGGCCCCAATGGATTATTGGCAGGTCAAGTCAGTGTATAAATAGAGAGGTTGTGTCTCTGATTTATCTCATTCACTCACTTCTCAAGCTTGCACAGCTAAGACAGAAAGTGGCGCACTTGTGGAGGAGGAGGAGCATCTTCTAGAGACATCTCTTTGGGTTTGATCCTTGTGATCTTGTATTGTGGCTTATCTTATCTCTGAGGAAGTTGCGGGGTTTTTCACCTTCTTGGTTTTCCCCAATAAAACTATGTGTCTCTAGTGTGATTGATTTTGTGTCTATGATTGATACTCTATAGAGATATGTTGCACATGTTATTCTCTTAGAGATCCTAATTATAATGGAATGAAATTATCAAAAAATTAACATGGTATCAGAGCTAACCTAAGAAGAAGGCACTGTGCAGCTGCGGAATCTAGGGCTTCTTAATTTTTGGGTTTCTCTCCACAGATCATCAAAGGAAGAAGGTTAGATTGACTCTCCTTGGAAGTTCGCATCTTTATGTCGAGACAGAATTCAATTCTGAGCATTTTCAGTTTTGGCCCTAAAACTTAGGGTTTCCACAAAAATAGGAATTTCTGAAATCTGAGGACATAGATGGAATCTCCTTGGAAAAATAGAATTTTAGAGCTTTGGATCGAACTTTTTGGTTGGGTGAAGCTCCGGAAAACTCAAACCCTAATTTAGGGTCCTCCCTAGTGAATTCGGAAAATTGAAAAGCATTTATGAGGGGTGAAACTTTGCATTTTTCAAATTCTGAGTATAACAGGCTGATCAACTCATCAAGGCGCATCTTTCTATCCTTTAAGAATTTTGAAATTCACATTTTGAATTTTTAGGGTTTCTCTGACAAACCCTAATCCAGCTCCAGATCCAATTTTCAGCAAATCAAGTGGTAAGACCTAAATATTTTTCTATTTCCATTTGAAGTACTGTCTCACCACACCAAGCTTGAGGATAAGCTTGAAGAGGATGATAACTTCCGAGCATGGAAGTATAGGATTGGATTAATCCTAGAAGAGAATGAGTTGGACAACTACATAAAGGAAGAGGTTCTAGTTCCAGAAGAAGAAGAGGCTAAGACCTTACACAAGAAGAACCTGGTCAAGGCTAAGAGAATCATTCCTGATTCTATAAAGGACCATCTCATACCCCATGTGTCTTCCCTAAAGACACCTAAGGAGATGTTTGACTCCTTGACCAAGTTGTTTGAAGGAAAGAAGCTAAATAGGAAGATGACTCTACGGAACCAATTGAAAAGGGTAAAGCTTCAGAATGGAGAGACCATTCAATCCTACTTTTCCAAGGTATCTCAAATCAAGGAACAACTTGAAGCTGTGGATGAAGTAGTAGAGAATGGTGAAATTGTAATGACCACATTGAATGGCCTACCTAGGTCATAGGACTCCTTCATCCAAGGAATCTGTGCAAGAAGAAAATTGGTCTCCTTCAGTAGACTATGGGAGGGGTGTTCACAAGAAGAGGCTAGGCTTGTGGCCCGAGAAGAAAAGATGGGAAGTAAATATCAAGCCCTCACAACACACACAAAAGGAAGCAAGTTTAAGAGGGAGAAATCTCACAACAAGAAGCATTCTCACTTTCATAAGAAGAAAGATCTCTCTCAAGTTCGATGCTTCACTTGTGATGAGTTGGGACACTTTGCCTCAGATTGTCCCAAGAACAAAAGGAAGAATCACTACAAGAAGAAGAAGAAGGGTAGCAAAAGGAGATCTCATGCTCATGCTGTTGAGGATGATGAACCACCCAAGAAGAAGGCTAGAGAAGAAAATGATGACTCATCAAGTGAAGATGAATATGTTCTAATCTCTGCTCTCACAGGTACTATCTCTCATGGATGTAATGATTGGCTTATTGATAGTGGGGATTCTAAACACATGACTGGGTTTAAAGAATATTTTGTAGACATTTCTGAACATAAGTCACCCCATAAAGTGAAACTTTGGGATGACTATCAATATCCCATCAAAAGAAGTGGTGAAGCCTCGTACATGCTAGACTCTGGGAAGTCTCTAAGAATGAAAGATGTTCTATATGTACCTGTACTCAAGAAGAATATCCTATCCATATCATATTTCGATGCAAAGAAGATGAGAGTTGCATTTGTAGATGGCCAAGTACTCATGTGGCCTAAAGGTAAGACAATAGATGATGCAGTGGTGATTGGAGAGCAAGAGGGAGGATTGTACAAATTGAAGGGGCAACCTGAGCATGCCATGGTACATGAATCCATGGAACCAAGTGAACTTTGGCATAGAAGGCTTGCACACATGCACTATAGAACACTACCAATTGCAAGCAAAGTTGTAGAAGGTCTTCCTGAAATCCAGCCAAAGCATGAAGGTGTTTGCAAAGGATGTGCAAAGGGAAAGAACACAAAGAAAGCATTTCCAAGCAGTGGAAGCAAAGAAAAAGGAGTCTTGAATATTATCCACTCCAATGTATGTGGACCAATGTATTCAAGTTCTCTGAGTGGGTATGTATACTATGTTTCTTTCATTGATGATTTCTCTAGGAAGACTTGGGTTTATTTCTTGAAGAATAAAGATGAAGTGTTTGATAAGTTCAAGGAATTCAAAGCCTTGATAGAAAATCAAACAGATAATAAGATTAATACTTTTAGATCTGACAATGGGGGATAATTCACTTCAGGTGATTTCAAGAAGTTATGCAGTGATTCAGGGATTAAGAGGGAGTTGATTGCTCCTTACAATCCACAACAAAATGGTGTTGCAGAAAGAAAGAATAGAACTATCATGGAAGTAGCATGGGCAATGCTTCATGACCAAGATCTGCCTATGCATCTATGGGAAGAAGCAACTAGGACAGATGTGTATGTGCAGAACAAAACACCTCACAAGATACTTGACAATAAGACACCAGAAGAAGTCTTCTCTGGTAAGAAACCAGAAGTAAGCCATCTCAAAATATTTGGTTGTCCTGTATACACACACATTCCAAAGGAAAATAGGACAAATCTAGATCCTTCAGGAAAGAAGGGCATCTTTGTGGGTTACAGTGAAAACTCAAAGGCTTACAAGATATACTTTCCAGGGTTCAAGAAGATTGACATCAACAGGGATGTAACATTTGATGAGGTCTCAGCCTACATGAAATCAAGGAAGACACCTATTGAAGATCATGAAGAACCAAAGGAATCTAGATTTCAAGATACCACTATGAATGAAGCTATTCCAAAAGAAACCCGTGAAATTGAATATCCACAAGAACCTATAGATCCACCCCGTGAGAAGAACTCTCACAAGAGGAAACCTGCATGGGCTAGAGAGCTCATCCAAGATGCAGAAATATATGGTATTCCAGAAGAGGAACACAGAGAAAGGAAAAGGACAAGGTCACACACTAGTTATGTTGCCTTGCTCTGTGACATTATGAACAAAGAACCTTCCAGTTATGAAGAGGCAGCAGAAAAGAAAGAATGGAAGGATGCCATGGTCGAGGAATACCAATTGATCATGAAGAATGATGTTTGGGATGTGGTCCCAAGACCAGAAGGGAAGTCTGTTGTGACTTCCAAGGGGATCTATAAGATCAAGCATACTGCAGATGGTAGCATAGAGAAGTACAAGGCAATATTTGTAGCTCGTGGATTCTCTCAGAAAGAGGAAATAGACTATGAAGATACCTTTGCTCCTATAGCCAGATACACTTCCATCAGAATAGTACTTGCTCTGGTTGTAGTGATGAAATGGAAGATACACCAGATGGATGTCAAGATAGCTTTCTTGAATGGTGTATTCGAAGGGGAAGTGTATGTGGAGCAGCCACTTGGTTTTGAGATACATGATAAGGAGTCATATGTGTGCAAGTTGAAGAAAGCCTTGTATGGCTTGAAGCAAGCTCCTAAGACTTGGTAGGGTAGGATGGACAGTTTTCTATCAAGTTTGGGCTTTACCAAGAGTAAAGCAGATTCCAACCTTTACTACAAGGTTGAGGAAGTAAATCCTGTGATACTACTCCTATATGTGGATGACCTGTTTGTTACAGGAGAGGATGGGTTGATTACCGACACCAAGAGGAAGCTTACAACCGAGTTCGAGATGAAGGACTTGGGGATGATGCACTATTTTCTAGGCATGGAGTTGTGGCAGAGTGCAGATGGGATCTTCCTTGGACAAGGGAAGTATGCAGTATAGATCCTAAAAAGGTTCGGGATGATGGACTGCAAAGCCATGGCCACACCTATGGAATCAAACCTGAAGCTTCTATGTGATTCTTCATTTGATTCGGTTGATGTCACGATGTATCATCAGATGATTGGGTCCTTGATGTACCGGATGAATACGAGACCAAATATTTGCTTTGCGCTGAACACATTGAGCTAGTTCCTGATGTATCTGAGAGGTGTTCACCTTGTTGCTATAAAGCATATTCTGAGGTACATGAAGGGTACAGTTGATTATGGGCTCAAGTATGATGCGAATCAAAAGTTTAACATGGAGGGTTATGTTGATTCAGATTGGGTAGGCAGTGCTGCAGATAGGAAGAGCACTTCTTGGTGTTGCTTTAGTATGGGATCAGGTGTGATCTCTTGGTTTAGCAGGAAGCAGTCCTATGTAACATTGAGTACAGCTGAAGCAGAGTATGTTGCATCTTGTTTGGCTAGTTGTGAGGCAGTTTGGCTAAGGAAGCTACTGTCTGAGTCATTTGATCTTCTGTTGGGTGCTACTGGTATCTTTTGTGACAACCAGAGTTGTGTGAAGCTGTCTGAGAACCCGATGTGTTCCATGACAGTTTGAAACACATTGATATCAAATATCACTATATCATGGATATGGTGCAGAGAGGAGTAGTGAAGCTCCTGTATGTTGCGACGGATGAGCAGGTTGCAGATGTGTTGATGAAACCAATGGCCAGAGTGAAGTTTGAATACTTCAGAGAGAGGCTTGGTGTTCTTCAAATTGATGACACTTTGAGGAATAAGTGATGGACACATTTGTAGGAGCCATTCCAAGCATGGTGAGAGGAAGATCCTCCCCATGGCTGTGGATGTAAGCGCTGTGTGATGAGCATCAGGACGATGCTCCAATTACTGCTTTGTATATGCATCAGTTGGATGCTTTGATCAGTTGGATCATGTATTTGTGTATGCATCATGTTGGATGCTTGATATGATCAGGTGGATCATGTATTTGTATATGTATCAGGTAGATACATTGCATGATCAGGTGGATCATGTATTTGTATATGTATCAGCTGGATACATTGTATGATCAGGTGGATCATGTATTTGTGTATGTATCAGGAGGATACATTGTATGATCAGGCAGATCATGTATGATGATATGTATTAGGTAGATACTTGGTATGCATCAAGTGGATGCATTGTATGATCAGGATGATCATGGATGACGAGCTTCAGGATGTTGTTCCAGATGATATGCATCAGGACGATGCAGTGACGATGATCATATGTGATGAGTATCAGGACGATGCTCTGGATGATATGCAACGGGACGATGCTATGATGATGATCAGGATGATGTATGATGAGTATCAGGTTGATACTTTGTGGCCATGGATAGCTTGTGCAGGTAGCATAGAAAATATCCTCAAGATCTGGACAGGTAGAGCGGTGTGCTCTTAACAACCTGGGATACAGAGATCTGGACAGGTTGAGTAGTAAGCTCGTAAATAAGTCCCGAGATGCTCTTTCGAGGTTTTTCTACTAGAGGCATATAATCAACCCTAGAGATCCGAGAGTTTGAGCAGTAAGCTCGTAATCAATCCGGGGATGCTCTTTAGAGTACTTGCAGGAAGCAAGACACTCTTTAAAGATTTTTCCTAACCACATGTAGTTAGCCATAAAGATCCGAGAGTTTGAGCAGTAAGCTCGTAATCAGTCCTGGGATGCTCTTTAGAGTACTTGTAGGATGCAAGACGCTCTTTAAAGGTTTTGTGGTGTGTGAGGTCACATATAATCAGCCCTAGAGATTTGAGAGGTTGAGCAGTAAGCTCGTAATCAGTCTTGGGATGCTCTTTAGAGTACTTGCAGGATGCAAGACACTCTTTATAGGTTTTGTGACAATCAACATGTAAAAGATCCTATAGTTTGAGCTAGGTTTTGTTGACGCACGTAATAAGTCTTGGGATCCATAGTATGGCTAGTGATGATGAAGACCTATAGGTGGTGGGCCTACATCCAGCATGAAAAAGGGCTGGCTCTGTAGAACTTCCTATTATGAGCATAATTCAGAGATAGCCCAGTGATCGAGATGTTGAGTACAACAGCAGTGATGACGATGCTCCGAGATCCAGTGATGATGATCCAGCTCCAGAATTGAAGACTTGCGCCAATATGTATTGATGACCTGTGACGAAAGAATACCTTCTCAGTTAAGAGGGAGTGTTGATGTATTTGTAACTTCGGAAGATATTCTTCTATGTATTACATTTGTACTTTATTATATATCCATTAGAGATGTTACATTCCTCTATTTGGAAGTGTCATCATGTGTATTTGTAAGTGTCATCATTTGCATCGACAAGTGTCGTCATTTGTATTGATGGGTTATTAGATCACCAGTGTGGAGTCGGCCCTAGTTAGCACATGTGGTTGGGTTATTAGGCTTGATTAGCAAGTCGGCCCCAGTGGATTATTGGTAGGTCAAGTCAGTGTATAAATAGAGAGGTTTTGTCTCTCATTTATCTCATTTACTCACTTCTTAAGCTCGCATAACTAAGAGAGAAAGTGGTGCACTTGTGGAGGAGGAGGAGCATCTGCTAGAGACATCTCTTTGGGTTTGATCCTTGTGATATTGTATTGTGGCTTGTCTTATCTCTGAGGAAGTTGCGGGGTTTTTCACCTTCTTGGTTTTCCCCGGTGAAACTTTGTGTCTCTTATGTGATTGATTTTGTGTCTATGATTGATATGCTGTAGAGATATGCTGTACATTTTATTCTTTTAGAGATCCTAATGATAATGGAATGAAATTATCGAAAAATTAACATGTCGTTATGACTAATATTGTTTTGGAGTAATTGCAAGGAAGGTATTATACAATTTCAAGGTAAGAATGAAAGTCTTAGAGGACTTGATACATTGATTGATGTTGAGTCAAAGGGATCTGGAGCATCAAGACTAATTAGATTTATTATTTGATCTGATGTTGAGTCGAAGGAATCTGAAACATCAATATTGTTTATGATGACTTGATGTTAAGTTGGGGAAACTCTGTAGCATCAAAGATAACTAAGGTTGAGTTGGAAAACTATAAAGTGATTCATGTTGAGTTGAAAAAAATCTGGAACATCAATGATAAAAGCTAAAGTAATGATTTCCAATTTATAAGAGGCAACCCTTAAGAAGAATGGAATTAATGAAAACAATATCTCTCTCACCTACTAATATAATCAGGGCCTTGTCTAACAGATGAACCTATTAAAAACAAACAACTAATAAAAAAATAAGAGATGTGTAAGTAATAATGTGAATGCCTGTTAAGACTAAGTGAGCATTGGTTTGGCATTGGTTTCATAAACCAAGAATGTAACTTTTTGTAAAGGCTTAATAAGACCAATCATGGATTGGCCTAGAATTTGGTTTTGTTAAGTAACTTTGGAGACACACAAGTTGTCTGCACATCCTGAAGAGAACCGGTAGAAAATACACCCAAGAGCCATAAAATCTAATGAAAGGTATTGTCCTCGTGTTGGATGGGGCATTTCCAATACTTAGTACTAAGAGGTACCAAATTTTGTTCTAGTGCATAGTGCACTGAGAGGTACTTGAAGTACTGACTGTTCTATAGATGGCATATAGAATGGGTTGTTCTACTTTGTTCCAGTGCTTGGTGCGCTGAGAGTTACACTAGATACTAACTATTTTGTAGCCAGTGTACAAAATAGAGACAGGAGATATGCCTGAGAGCTGTAAATATCCAATGAAGGGTGTCGTCCTTGTGTCGGATAAATCAAATATATATAGTTTGAGGAGGCCTGTACGTGAAATAGTGGTTCCGTCAAGAGATGGATCTCATGTATATATGCCAAAACTTATGAAAGAATATTTCAGCCAAGAAATGCTTTGGAAAGTCATTTCCATACAAGAGGTATGTGTGTGAGTATTAATTTTTATATTTTATGCACTATGATATAATGAAGAGTGAAGTATTGGATACAAAATTATATAAGGTAATCCTCACATGAACAGTGTGATAAAATGATTGTTTATATGTGCATTGGTGTAATGTTCCTTGTTATGAATTTTATTAAAATGACAATTTTTCACTTTTTTCCCTAGTTAGACCTTTGACTAGTTTTGAGCTCTAGGTCCCCAAATTGATCCCATTGCTCCCAAATATTCTGAGAAGGTATATGGATGATGTGAGAAAATAAATATGTGTTTCAGGGATGCTTTTGGACCCTTAAAATACTTCTGCAACTCCTCTTTCAATTCTGGGCAATGTAGGGAACTTTACTAGTAATTTCCCTTTGACTAGTAATTTCCCTTTGACTAGTATTGGTCTCTAGGTCTCAATTTGACTCCAAATGCCTTCAAATATTCAAGGAACGTGTATGAATGATATTAGGAATTGAATATGATGTTTAGGGATGATATATGGCCACCAAAAGTCCTCTGAAAAATCTCTTAAGATTCTGGACCAAGTATGCAATTTTACTAGTAATTTGGGGTTCAAATCCCCCTAGGGTAAGTACTGAAAATGGCTTCCCAAATGCCTCCAAACCCACTCAAATTTATGAAAATAGGTAGTGGATGTCTCAAGGATGTTATTAAGGTCCCAAATGCACCATTCATTAGTTATTACATCTGTTCCAAACCTCTCCCAAACAACAACAAAAATCACTAGTTCGACCCATGGGGAAATGTCACCAAATCTTCTCCAAATGTAAATAAACTGAGTAAAATGACTTCAAATGCTTGAGAAATGAACATGAAACTTGTATAATACATCAATAAAATTCCATTCATCAATAAACCATCAGTATTTTACTTATCCATTCGAACCCATCAACATTACATTGGTTGACAACAAGGTAGTGGGGAAATGGCATTGTTCTTTCATTAAAAATGAGATTTATACATTTCTACTTGAGACCTGAAACTTTCTGGAGATGAAGAAAAGAGTATTTAATTCATATTACAAAATAAATGGGGCATTATAATCTCCCCCAGAGAGTACAATAGCTCACCAAAAACGCCCTCCCTCAAGGATAAAGAATATGCCATCAAAACTAGAAATGGTTGAAGGAGTGAGCTGCAATAGAAGAAACCATGAGCTTCCATGTAGTTTAAACATGCAAATAAAGACTCCATTAAATATACAAATGAAAGGTCTGAATTGCCTTTCCAATTATCAACTTGGATGGTAATATTTCACCCTCGAAATTGGCTAAGGCAAGAAACTAGTCATCCACTAGCTCTCCCTCTTCAAAAATGCAATTGCAAATTCTACAAATGATCAAAAAATGGTTTCATTTTTTGTTCCTGACATTTATAAAGTTCTAATGTCCTCCATGGGTCGAATTCCTTCCAAGAGACTCATGCCAAGTCAAGTTGGGAAGAGATTCCAAAGAACGCCACTTGTACAACAATTCCTAGTCTCCCACTTCCGCCAAATCACATGTGGAAGCATCTTAGCTTCCCTAACACCCTTGAGTTCCCTCTTGGAGTCTAGGTTTATCTCTGACTTGTCATATATGTCATATGTCATCCTTCAGGTCTGATTTGTGTCATAGGTGTCATAGAATCTTCATCATTGTTGTCATAGAGCTAGGGAATCTAGCCCAAGTGTCTCACTAGCTCCAAATTGCCTCTTTCTCTTCCATGGGAGTTACTCTTACTCTATATTTATACTTAATTGACTCATTCCAAGTATTATTGACCTTATAACTCATCCGAAGAACATTAGGCTTCCCATGGATTCGAAATTACAAGAAGAGGATGCCATGTGGCACATAAATTCTAGCTTGTGTGGGTCCCACTTCCTCCATGTGTCTTCATGATCAAATGCCACTTTGATTTTCACTTGTATATATTTATTTATCTCCTTTATTAAATATTTATGCCATCCTAATGTTCCAACATCATTTATTATCCCCATTATTCCAAATCCCAAAGCTTCCACCCCAAACCTAGGAAACTACTAATTTTCCTCCTTGGCAATTATTTGACCTTTAGCATCAATTTGACAAACTCTAATGAATAGGGTCAATTTTCTTAGTCCAGTGTGACCCAATGCAAAATTTGGGACACGACAAATCCTCCCTTCCCAATATTGCTTGTCCTTAAGCAATTTCAAACATGGGTGTTGAAGAACCTGCTTTCTGTGTAATTCTTTGAAGTTGCCATTGAATTGCCCAACCTTGAGTCTTTGAGTTTCCATGAATATTTTAGAGAGGAACGACCATGCTTGCCGATGCACTACTCTGATAAAAATAACTTTATTAAGTGGGAAATCCATCTTCCATACTGCTTGTTTCCCCAAAAAATTTTAAACCAATGAGATAAAAATTATTCCAGGGTCCCATTGCTTGTATTGCACCCCAACAATTAAGAGTGCTCTCCAACCCATACCATCAAATAAGAGGATTCCTGGATCCCATTTTCTTGTATGCATTCTTCCAAACATCATGAGTACAAAATATATATCATCAAAGTACATAACACCATAATGAAAATGTACATCAAGGAGATGCTTCACCAAAGAGTCATGAAAGTGCTTATACTGCAAAGCAAGTAGACCACCATTTTCCAAGTGCATACAATCTTCAAGTGACCCATCAAATATGCTCCAATGACATAGGTGAGGATCCCATGTCCTAATGCTACTCCAAAAGGATGTGATATGCATCAAATTATTCAGCCATGTATTCTTTCATCCAAGAAGTGAATGAAGAATCTCCACTAAAATCTAAACCAAATAATGAGTAGAAAAAACGAGACTTCAAAGGACTCAAAGAAGTCTCACCCATACATTCATGAATGTGAGAATAATAAAGATATATAAAAGTATGTGGCTTCCAACAAAAATGTTCTCCAATCATAAATTTATTCACCCAAGTGTTGGATGAAGTTCCTCCAACATCAAATGAACCAAGTGTTGAGAAAGAAAAACCATGAGTCTTCAAGTGACTCAAATACATATCATAGTGTGCATCATCATAAAGTAACAAAGGATGTTGCTACAAATGTGACTATGAATGTCCTCCAACCATGTCATCATAAAAAGTAAATCTAGGAGTTCCATACTCCTCATGTGGCACCATAAAATAGAACCCTTTCACCCATACTTCATTGAGACTAATGCTACAATGCATGTAATTGTAGGATGTAGGAGAATGAACTAACTCACCCAAATGATCCAAAAGTGCAGAATTTTCATCATGGGAAGGATCCATATGGGTAGTATCACGTAGCTCCTTCAAAAGTGTGAAACCTTTGTCATAGATTGGTTCCAATGTAGAGGAATCATGCTCTTTTTTAAAAATTGCATAACCTTCGTCAAGAGACAATTGAAGTTCCTCTTCCACCACATCAAGTGTTTGGATCTCTTCAAGTTCATCTTCAAACACATCAAGAACATTCAAATTTTCATATTTCTCATGATCCACCATGTCATGAGAATCCTCCAAACAATCTACCATTTGACCATCTGAAACATAGGAGGAAAAACAAGTATCTTGCAACTTTTCAAGAAGTTGCTCATTTTGAATTGTGAGATTATGATTATCCTCATTATTATCCAAGTATGCATCATGTAAAAATTCATTAAGCTCAAACAAATGGTTTCTATCAAAAAGAAAATACATGAAATTACCTTTGATGTGGCACGTTGCTCTTTGAATCTTCTCCATGTATTCAAGGAAGGATGTTTCCTCCAATGAAGTAGCTCTCCAACAAGAATTTGACACCAATGCTTGATTGTCATGGAGAATGCTGAGGGACTCTTGGATATTATTTGCATTCATCTTTAAGGACCCTTAAAGAAAATGAGGCTCTTGCATATGAACCTCCTCATCTTCTTCATTTTCTCTTGGACCAACTTCATGAAGCTCAAGTGGTGATGGGAAAGTCGATCTTGGTTCTTCTTCAACTGCTACAAGGTATTCATTATCATGCTTAATGGAACTTGGGCTTGCAGCAACACTTTCAAAAGTGATATCTATGTCACCAACATAGAGGTGTGAGCACCCGTCAGCAGGTACTCCTTCATAGTTTAAGCATCCATCAGTAGATGCTCTTTGGATCATGTCTAAGCTAGAAGGTGTCTCAAAATGATCTTCCATATTTTCAATAGAATCTTCTTCATGCTCTTGTGATGTATCTTCATTTTGATCCTTCAAGCAAGCTGATGCATTTTGCCCCTTGTTTTCCTTAGGATCAATATCTTTGGAATATTTTTTTGAAGAATTCCCAAAAGCTCTCCTCAAGTAGGACATCATTTCACTCACACATGTATGATACTCACTCCAAGGTTCTTTACAAGAAGGGCATAAACATTTCTTTACTAACTCCACATCTTCATGTTTGGGCCTATTTTCAAAAAAATCATGACCATAGTCTTCAAAAGACATGGCCTTTTGTGTATCTTCCTTTGAAGCAAGATATGCTTGATATTTTTTATATTGTTGGCGCAAGGTTTTATATGTTGCTCTCCATGTTTGTAAATCATCCATATAATTATCCTTTGGTGGTGTGACATACTCATATTTATCATACATAGGGTCATAATCATAATCATAATCTTCATTCCTCCTGAAATTGTCAGAAGTGTTGCATGATGGCACCTCTTCCTCAAACCATTCACATTTTGCTTCATATTGCTCATAAGCGTCTGCATATTACTCATAAGAATTGTACTCATAGGATTCCTCATAATAGTAAGACATGGCTGCAACTTATTCCTCAATGTATGATATTAATTCACAGGTGCAAGGACCATGCTTTGATACCACTATAATGTCCCTTGTTAGGAATTTTATTAAAATGACAATTTTTCACTTTTTTTCCTAGTTAGACCTTTGACTAGTTTTGAGCTCTAGGTCCCCAAATTGATCCCATTTCTCCCAAATATTCTGAGAAGGTATATGGATGATGTTAGAACATAAATATGTGTTTCAGGGATGCTTTTGGACCCTTAAAATACTTCTGCAAATCCTCTTTAAATTCTGGTCAATGTAGGGAACTTTACTAGTAGTTTCCCTTTGACTAGCATTCGTCTCTAGGTCTCAATTTGACTCCAAATGCCTTCAAATATTTAAGAAATGTGTATGAATGATATTAGGAATTGAATATGATGTTCAGGGATGAGATATGGCCACCAAAAAACCTCTTAAAATTCTCTTAATATTCTGGACCAAGTATGCAATTTTACTAGTAATTTGGGGTTCAAATCCCCCTGGGGTAAGTATTGAAAATGGCTTCCCAAATGCCTCCAAACCCACTCAAATTTATGAAAAGAGGTAGGGGATTTCTCAAGGATGTTATTAAGGTCCCAAATGAACCATTCATTAGTTATTACGTCTGTTCCAAACCTCTCCCAAATAACAACAAAAATCACTAGTTCGACCCTTGGGGAAATGGCACCAAATCTTCTCCAAATGTATATAAACTGAGTAAAATGACTTCAAATGCTTGAGAACTAAACAAGAAACTTGTATAATACATAAATAAAATTCAATTCATCAATAAAACATCAGTATTTTACTTATCCATTTGAATCCATCAACATTACATTGGTTCACAACAAGGTAGTGGGGAAATGACATTGTTCTTTCATTAAAAATGAGATTTATACATTTCTACTTGGAATTTAGACCTGAAAATTTTTGGAGATGAAGAAAAGAATATTTAATTCATATTAAAAAATAAAGGGGGCATTATAATATCCCCCAGAGAGTACAATAGCTCACCAAAAACGCCCTCCCTCAAGGATCAAGAATATGCCATAAAAACTGGAAATGGTTGAAGGAGTGAGATGCAATAGAAGAAACCATGAGATTAATTATAGCTTACAAATGAAAATAAAGACTCCATTAAATCTCCAAATGAAAGGTCTGAATGGCCTTTCCAATTACCAACTCGGATGGGAATCGTTCACCCTCAAAATTGGCTAAGGCAAGAAACTAGTCATCCACTAGCTCTCCCTCTTCACAAATGCAATTGCAAATTCTACAAATGATCAAAAAATGGTTTCATTCTTTGTTATTGAAATTTATAAATTTATAATGTTATCCATGGGTCTAATTCCTTCTAAGAGACTCATGCCAACTCAAGTTGGGAAGAGATTCCAAAGAACGCCACTTGTACAACAATTCCTAGTCTCCCACTTCCACTAAATCACATGTGGAAGCATCTTAGCTTCCCTAAAACCCTTGAGCGCCCTCTTGGAGTCTATTTTTATCCCTGACATGTCATATATGTCATATGTCAGCCTTCAGGTCTGATTTGTGTCAAAGGTGTCATAGCATCTTCATCATTGTTGTCATAGAGCTAGGGAATCTAGCCCAAGTGTCTCACTAGCTCCAAATTGCCCCTTCCTCTTCCATGGGAGTTAATATTCCTCTATATTTTGACCTCATTGACTCATGCCAAGTATTATTGACCTTATAACTCATCCGAAGAACATTAGGCTTCCCATGGATTTGAAATTGCAAGAAGAGGATGCCATGTGGCACATAAATTCTAGCTTGTGTGGGTCCCACTTCCTCCATGTGTCTTCATGATCAAATGCCACTTTGATTTTCACTTGTATATATTTATTTATCTCCTTTATTAAATATTTATTCCATCCTAATGTTCCAACATCATTTATTATCCCCATTATTCCAAATCCCAAAGCTTCCACCCCAAACCTAGGAAACTAGTAATTTTCCTCCTTGGCAATTATTTGACCTTTAGCATCAATTTGACAAACTCTAATGAATAGGGCCAATTTGCTTAGGCCATTTGTTGTGGGGAAAATGCACCTATAGTTCAGGGGAGAAACTACCAACTTACGGTGATAAAGATAGACTTACAAGCATTCTGTAAGTACAACAAATAAATGAAGAGATTAGGGTTTAGAGATGTAGGAACCCCATTAAGAAGGTTGATCCTAGCTTTGCCTCCCTCGCTCTTCAATGCTTATCCAGTGTCGCAATGCCCAGACCTGCAAAACAACTTGATACCTTTCTCAAACACATTTGACTACATATACAATACTGATATTCATAATAGAAGAAGACATCAGATTATAATCAAACAGTAATCAAATCTGAGACACATTAATGGGTCATATTTGGAAAGAGAAGAACGTCTGATCTTTATTAATGAATGAAAGCAAGTACATACAATTATACCTTCCTTCAAGCTTGGCACTTCACGAAACCTAGATTCAAGGTCTCCTGCTTCTGTTCTCCAAAGATCCCAGCCTCTAAGCAATTGTACTAGGGTTTACCAAAACTGAAGCACAAGAGATGGGATGAGGGTCTCCATTCCTCCAGCATAACTTTGTAATTGGGCTTGGTCCTCTCACATGACCCTTCTACCCTCCTTATATAGTCAATGAGGAAGAGGAAAAGAAGTTACAACCGCTCAAGAGGTTTCCCAACCAACTTAACTTACTCGAATTTCGAGATTTTGACCAAAACAGGAGTATACTCTACTCTATAGTAGACAAAGTCGCGTACACATGGAAATGGGTGCTACTTTAAATGAGGTAAAGTGGCGTACACACGCTACTATTATAACAGTAGAGTCGTGCTCATGTTGAAAAATGGCCAAAAACAGGCTTTTCTGCTCATTTTCAGGAGATGGTTTGGTCTGGAAAAATGTTCCTAAGGGTCATATACATCAAATGGGTCAAGAATGAGTAATTTCAACCATTTTTAGTGTCCCAAATGACTCCTCCATCCACAAATGTCCTGTTGTGTGACTGAACTTGATCTCAAGAAGTGTCGTCATGCGACCAAGGGAGGCAAGTGTCGTCACAGACGGAGAGGTGTCATTTCAAGCTATAACAGATGCCCCCTAATGTATGAGGTCAGAGGGAGTACGGGAAACGATGGCCGAAATACATTATAAAATAAAAAAGAGTTGAATCATGGAGGAACGGAGAAACCAAGAATCATAGGCTCAAATGAAGTACCTGAAAGCAAAGGCAAAGTCAGACAAACTTATCCCTGGGGTAACTGTCCATGTTCAAATGGTGGAACATGATCTCCAAGAGGATACAATAATGATCCAAAATACTGATGCATATATCATGGCCACTAAAAGTACAAGCGTGGATCCATGAGGAACATAAGTGTAAACATAGCCACATAAATACAAGGTGGATCTATGTCAAAACTGGAGAACATAGCCATAGAGAACAAGCTGGATCTATGTCTCATCAAGAGCGAAAAAGAGTGTGACTTAGTCTTGTGCAACTTGGGCGATAACATAAATGAGGTGATGCTATCGAGGATCCCAAGATCTTCATCCAAAAACAACCCAAGGTACAAACCTATCCATGCGAATAAATGAGTTGATATCGAACATGGGAGGTATCGTTTGATTACCGGTCATTGATGTATACCGTTAACAAACGCGAGGGTGTCCACCAATAATGAAAATGGAACCCAAGGTACCTAGTACATTCAAACAAGTGCGAATAAGTGGTCTTGCCGTCGAACACTTGAAGAATCCATCGGATAGGAGACATTGATGTATTCCCATCTATCCAATAGCGAGGGAAACTGCCACTAATGAATGCAATCCCCAAGGTACTAACCGAAACTCTAAACTTCATTCCCAGAGTACAATGAGTTGAAGTCGATGGGAAGAAGTCCGTTGGAAGGGAGGCCTTAATGCATCCTCCATCATCCAACACGAGGGACACTCAACAGGTATGAGCTGATTTGGAGTAGGACTGAACACATGATGAAACATACTGACACCAAGGAATGGCCGACACATGAGGTCAAGGCAACTGTAGAATGGCTGACACAGGTTGTATCCTTGAATAGTGAGCACGACACAAGAGTTACTTAGGCAGCTTTTAACACAAAGAGACCACGATACAAATCTGCAATGTAGGAGACATTAACAGATTCTCCATATGATTGGAAGACTAACCAAACGGAGGAGTAGGAACTCTGAGATCAGGTTTACCCTAAGGCCAACGCTAGAACCCAACTTGTTTGAGAGACTCAAAACAGGTGCTCTGTTCAAGGAAATAGTTGACTTGCTGCCATCATATTGAAAGATATTTTAACATTCTTCCCTTCCCTTTCCTTTTTCATTTTTTAACGAGTTTGACAAAGAACTAAAGCATGCTTGACGGTATTTTCATATTTAAGGAGTCTGAAAAACCTAGAAGAAAACTCCATACACCTATCCGTGGATTTTATATCGAGCCCGGATTGGTCTGTGCTCGGCGGTGTTTTATTTCTTATAGAGTTGAAAAACTTAAACACTCCTCTATACACCTATCCGTGGATTTTATATCGAGCCCAGATTGGTATGTGCTCACTTGGTGTTTTCACATTTCGAGAGTCTGAAAACCCTAAAGACGACTCCAAAAGTCCTTTTTCGTAAAGTTAGTCTCCTTCCCCGAAAAAGTGTAAAATAATGGAAGAAGAACTCTTCTAGCGCATACCAAAGTATACCTAGAGTATACCTTTTCCGTAAATTATCCACCAAGGCCCGGAAAAGGGGTAATTCTATACCTAAGTGGATGTCGGTTCAGTTATTTTAACGAGCCCGAAAAGACAACTATGCTCGGCAAACTTTTCCTATTTAAGGAGTCTGAAAAGGGCTTAAAAGAACTCCATAGGGATCTTTTCCGTAAAGGTTTAACGAGTCCAAAAAAGTAAACTCATGACCTCCTTACTGTTTTTAACGAGCTCAAAGGAGATAGGAAAATGCTCACAACTTCCTTACTGTTTTTAATGAGCTCGAAGTGAAGATGAAAGAAATGCTCATAACCTACTTACTGTTTTTAACGAGCTTGAAGTGAAGGCAAAAGAATGCTCGTAGCCTCCTTACTGTTTTTAACGAGCTCGAAGGAAAGGTGGAAGATTGCTCGTAACTTACTTACTGTTTTTAACGAGCTCAAAGTAAAAGAAGAATGCTCGCTTTGGGAGGAGACGAGTGTCAGGGACATGCAAAACTAGCTCCAAACGCATGGAACAAAGCTATGCCTAATGCAAGGAACATGAGCAAGATAAGTACACTCAGGGTGTGTCTCCTCCAGGTAAAAGGTGTCAAACTGCGAAGGCAAAATGATACAGGGCTTAGCGGAAACGAGATCAGAGATGGAGGCTTATACAACGGGCTAAAAGCGTGGAAGCCGGCTTCAAGCTCATTAGCGCAAGCGGGATCATAATAGATGCATATGCAATTTGAACACAAAGATGGGAGCCTTATCAGGGATGGCCAAAAATATATGAGGAAGAAAGATATGAGGCTTCTTCTCAAAGTCATGGTAAATCTAAAAAGGCTCCCAAGCCTATGAGAAAAACTCAACATGGGCACCAAAATGGCATAAGGGTGCTGACTAGGGTGACCCATGTTAGGTAGGCTCTACTATCGGACTGGTGCACGATGCATAAAGAGATGGCTAACACACCAATATCCAGCAGGTTCGACCCTATGGCGAATTCGGATGGCAAAAGATTCAAATGCAACATAACAGCGGGGAAGCCTAAACCTATATGCAAGGTTCCGAATATACCTGACATGGTCGTGCAAGGTGTCGAAAAGGACCAGTAAGCAAGTATACATCCAGCTAAGAATCCTGTCTCCAAGAAACATTAGTACCAGGATCCTATCTAAAACATATGTAAAGAAAGACCCGATACAAGTCACTGTGGTAGAAATACTTTCAACTTCACTATCATCAACAACAGGCATAAACAAGGCAGAGTTTTCGAATGAAGACTCTATGGTACCCAAGCCCGAGGACTTACAATCAACAAGATCAACTTCAGGATGAAGATCAAAGTTGAAGGACATGATGGAATCTGCAGAAACAAATTCATCATCACGGGAGTTGAAAATTCTAGAAGCAGAATCAAACTCAGCAGGAACACCGATTTGCGAATCTATAGGAGAGTCCAAAGACTCAACAGTAGGAAGATCAGACTTTAAGGTCAAACCGGGGCTGGACATGACTGCGACTGGATCAAAATCCAAGTGAATAGCTGACTGTACTATAGACTCTAGGAAAACTTCATCGGAAGGAAGTATATCATCCCGAATAGAATACATAACTAAACATTCAGATGGAGGTGTCACTTGGTCAAAAGTTGGGACCAAGTCCCGAGAAGGTAAGCATGAATTCCGAGGCTTCTTCTCAGTAGCATTTGAACTCAAGGAACAATATGCCACATGAGGCGCATGTGACATAGTAGTGCCTAATGACGAGGGATCAGACTGGTCTACAGTTGGGTAATAAGGAGGATCAACGAATGCAAGCTGGTCGATGGTGACAATGTTTTCGTTATGAGGGAAATGCATCACACGAAAAAGCGTAGACACCACAGCATGCATAGCATAAATGTAATCACGCCCGAGGATCATATCAAAGTCCACAGGGTCCTTTAAAACCATAAAATCAACTAAGACTGTTTTTCCACCCAAGGTAACAGGTGCCTGACGGAGGAATCCGATCGGTTCACTAGGTCTTCTATCAAAGGTCAACGGCCAATTAGCAGCTGGAATAACATTAGGGAAACCCAAATCTCTCCAAGCATAAGCGGATAAGATACTAACAGAAGCGCCTTCATCAACAATACATCGATCAACCATATGGTTCCCGATATCAACCTTTATCTGGAAAGGTGTCGAAGAAGGAAGACGAGGCTTGGCTAGACTATTCCAATCAAAGGAAACAATCCTAGGGCTTGGTAGGGGTTCACATGGCACAGATGAAGTGCCCCCTTTTTTAGGAACATCCAAACTGGAAATGCAGAATACTTCAGTAGTAGGTGCATCAATCTCTGAAGGACTGATGGGATCGGTCGAAGATTGCATCGATTCAATCACTTCACTCTCCGAAGGAAGAGTGGGGTCGACCAAAGATTGCATTGGTTCAACCACTTTATCAACCAAAGGTTGATCTGACTGTAGGGAATCTATGGACAGCTCAGGAACAAAGGTTCCTTCAGACATGGACCACACTCTTCGTGCCTCTAGAATGGCAGGGCATCGGTGAGTAAGGTGATCTCCCTTACAAAGTTTACAAGGGAACTTTGGTTTCCGTCCTATCGGTTTAGACTCCTTTACAACATCAGTACTCTCAGCATGATTAGAATTGGCTGACAGCTTGCCCCCAGCATGACTCACAGAGGCTGGTTGCTCAGAAGCAGAAGACTTTTTAACTAAGGGCCACACTTTTTGCACTTCTGGAAGTACAGGGCACAAGTAAGTAAGGTGATATCCCTCGCAAAAATTACAAGGGAACTTAAGCTTCTGTTTGTTTGGTTTGTCGACAATGTCAACTCCCTCAGCATGACTTGCAGTGGTTGATCTGGTGTCTCCAGTATGACTCACAGGAACTGGTGACTTGTCATTAATATGACTAGCAGTGATCAATGACGTGTCCTCAACATGACTGACAGTGGTTGAAGACAAGCTTTCAGTATGATTTTCAGTGACTAAAAGTTTTCTCCCAGCATGACCTCCAGATGCTGGGTAGGTGCCCCCTGCATGATTTGCAGAGGCAGGGTGCTTGCCCCCTTGTTTTGGAATCTTCTTCCTATTCTTCCCCCGTCTATTCCTTTTAGACTGCTGACTACTAGTATTGCTACTTTCTCCACGTGAGGTAGAAGGAGGAGGAGAAGATGTTACTGGCAAAGAAGGCCTAGGGTTCTGATGCTCTTGATTTGAGGTGCTCACAAAAGAAGCGTCAAGAGCATGCAAGGCATTTGGAGTGGAAAACAACCAAACCGGAATCCCAATAGTGAATCCAGGAAGATTCAAAGTAGCCATTAAGGGAGCACCAATGTTTCCAATGAATGGAACAGCACAAGGATCCCCCGGAACAGGGGTACCTTGATTGGCACTCGTCGGAATGCTAGACATAGTTTCCTGCTCAAATGAACAAGAAGTTCTCTAAGGAAAACTAAAACAAGTATCACAAAGAGCACACCACTAAAAAAGGTCCTAAGTAAATCAAACCAGGAAAACAGATGCCTTCCGGAGAAGAGTCTGGGATGATGAGGGCCCAGAACAGATCAACGAAGGAAGAAAGATAGTTACCTGGGGTCCACAATACAATGACTAAGGGTGCAAGCACTGGAATCACCCAACCACCCTCCCAAAGACCTGCAAGGGATTTCCTCCCACGTCTGTCTTAGGTACAGCAGATATACCCTCTGCTGTCACCTGTGTATGAACCTAGAGTCTGATACTATGGATACCACAACACCGAAAACTCCTGGGGGAACAGTCACCGGTCGAATCAGAAAGCGTGGGCAGGGTAGCTAAGCCCGAAACTCGAAAGAGTCCCCAATATGCAATCCGATCCTGGCGTATGCTCGAACAGCAAGTAGGAGGAGTATTCCCACAAACTGATCTCGCAATGACCTACTGCATAGATCCCAGGCAAATTTTGAGTGAGGTGGGTTTACCTATGATAGTCTCACTACGATTTTTGCGCAATGTGTGATCTTGGGTGGTTTAAGGTGATTTAAACCCAAGACCCTAACCAAAACTAGTTGGTGTAGTGTAACCTAGAAAAGAAAATGTTGCTAGTTCATTTTATTAGGGTTCATTTTAAAGGTTACTTGATTACTCAAAAAGGTAGTGGGTGTGTGAGAGTGATTATAGTAGAGATAGAGTACTGAAAATGAAAAATAATTTTTTTTCTTTTCAATGCAAGTCTTAAAATTCTGATCTAGAATGCATGTGCAAATGCAGTTTTTAATATTTCGAATGCAAAAAAGGTAAAAATAAAGAAAAATAAACTCAAAACCTAAGAATGCAGCTACTCAAGCAACTAGGTATGCAAAAGAAAAATTTGTTCTTTTTGATGCAAAGCACTCTAAAATCTTTTAAGCCACTTGCAAGGTACTCTATTCAAAAGATGAATCAAAATTCTTTATGCTTTTCAAAGGTAAGAAACAAAAACTGAAACTAACCTACTATCAAAGCAAAGCAAAGAAACTTTCAGGTTCTCTTTATGAAACAGTAAAAGCTACCAAATATGACTTTCAAATTCTTACTGATGTAAGCATGCCAAACATTGGGAAAATAGTACAAAAACTACTTTTAGACCCAAACGAAGCAAATGACCTACGAAGAAGTATGGTTTGGTAAAGTCAGGTCTACACATAAACAATGCAAACAAGATCTTGAACAATAGCCAAAACACTTGAGCTTTAACTACAAAATAAAAACTAAAAGCATAAGGGAGGATAAGAAACCAACCTAAAAGAGAAATTTCACTCAAATAGATACAAATAGGGTCAAGAAGACTCAAGAGGTTTCAAATCCAGTGGAAATGGGGCAAGCAAGTTCAATCAGACTCAAATTAGGGTACAAAACACCAAACAAGTCCACAACCCCCCAACTTGGGTCAACAAACCCCAAAAATTTCCAAACAAGCCCAAAATGATCAAAAGAGGTTCAAATCATGAATGTAGGATCAGTGCAAGGATGGGAGACCACTTACAGGGGTTTAACTCAGACCTAGGGTCATCAGGGACCCCAAAAAATGCAGCCACAGCCCCCAAATTTGGGTCCACAACCCAAAAAACTCAAAAAATCAAACCCAGATTTTGAGCACTACTGTGTATGAAGGAAAATAGCGCTCATAGTAGTATGGGCGCTACTGTGCAGAGGAAAAGTAGCGTATGGGCGCTACTGTGTGGTACAAACAGTAGCGTACAAGAAAAAAAAGTGAAAAAAATGGGGTTAAAACCCCCAAACTGGGTCCACAAAGGTTTGCAAGGGCTGGGAAGGGTCTGTGAAAAGCCTAGGAGGGTCAAACAGAGCCTACTAACTGATCCTAATCAAGAAAATGAACAAAGACCATCAAACAGAACTTAAGAAATGACCTTGGATACCCCTAAGCAGTTAGGCTTTCCCCAGCGGAGTCGCCATTCTGTTGTGGGGAAAATGCACCTATAGTTCAGGGGAGAAACTACCAACTTACGGTGATAAAGATAGACTTACAAGCATTCTGCAAGTACAACAAATAAATGAAGAGATTAGGGTTTAGAGATGTAGGAACCCCATTCAGAAGGTTGATCCTAGCTTTGCCTCCCTCGCTCTTCAATGCTTATCCAGTGTCGCAATGCCCAGACCTGCAAAACAACTTGATACCTTTCTCAAACACATTTGACTACATATACAATACTGATATTCATAATAGAAGAAGACATCAGATTATAATCAAACAGTAATCAAATCTGAGACACATCAATGGGTCATATTTGGAAAGAGAAGAACGTCTGATCTTTATTAATGAATGAAAGCAAGTACATACAATTATACCTTCCTTCAAGCTTGGCACTTCATGAAACCTAGATTCAAGGTCTCCTGCTTCTGTTCTCCAAAGATCCCAGCCTCTAAGCAATTGTACTAGGGTTTACCAAAACTGAAGCACAAGAGATGGGATGAGGGTATCCATTCCTCCAGCATAACTTTGTAATTGGGCTTGGTCCTCTCACATGACCCTTCTACCCTCCTTATATAGTCAATGAGGAAGAGGAAAAGAAGTTACAACCGCTCAAGAGGTTTCCCAACCAACTTAACTTACTCGAATTTCGATATTTTGACCAAAATAGGAGTATACTCTACTCTATAGTAGACAAAGTTGCGTACACATGGCAATGGGCGCTACTTTAAATGAGGTAAAGTCGCGTACACATGCTACTATTATAACAGTAGAGTCGCGCTCATGTTGAAAAATGGCCAAAAACAGGTTTTTCTACTCATTTTCAGGAGATGGTTTGGTCTGGAAAAATGTTCCTAAGGGTCATATACATCAAATGGGTCAAGAATGAGGTAATTTCAACCATTTTTAGTGTCCCAAATGACTCCTCCATCCACAAATGTCCTGTTGTGTGACTGAACTTGATCTCAAGAAGTGTCGTCATGCGACCAAGGGAGGCAAGTGTCGTCACGGACGGAGAGGTGTCATTTCAAGCTATAACACCATTGTGACCCAATCCCAAATTTGGGACATGACAATTGGTAATTCTTTTAAATTAGTATATGTTTGAGAATATGTGAGAAAATTACGATTGTGTACATGTTATGTTAGTTTTATATGATTATTTATGTTGAGAAGCAAAGTGGAAATGACTAAAAGTACTTGGAAGAAATGCTTCCATACAAGAGTTATGAAGGTGAAAGTTGAATATGGAAAAGTTACGTGCCATGAAATGAAATACATATATTTATGTTTTAGTCTATGATTTATATATATTATGTATGATTCACAAATGTTGTAGGTGCACCTTTGTAAGTAAAACAAAACTCTATAGAGTTATCATGAAAAGTAACAATAGCATGTTGTAAAAGCAATTATCATTTTTCTTCTTCTTAATTTTAAAGAAAAAACATATGTGTTATGATGAAATCTTGGGAAGATTTGTTTTGTTAGTGCAAAGAATAGGTTATGAGAATATTTATGAGTAAATATGACCATATAGAGATTATTACTAGAAAGAAAGAACAAGGATAGGAAGGAATTCACCTAATGATAGTCTGAATACTCTTTGATTTTAAATAATCATGTTTATATATGTGTTTATGTTGAGGTATTAGAAAAACATTGTATTGTTTTCTGTCAAGTCTAGATGATTGAAGGAAAAGAAATATGAAGACCTCCAATAGGGATTCTGAAGGGTAAATGTTTTGAGTAGTTAACAAAAATAAATGAATTTATTAAATAACTGTCATGTTGTAAAAGCAATGAAAGATGAAAATATTGGTTAAACATATAAGAACGCCAAGGACAGTGTTATTTTTAAGGGGAGGAGGATGTAATATCCCTCTTAACCCATACTTGTCTGAGAAGTCGAGTAATTATTATTTATTTGCAAGAAAATAAGCAAGCTTCTATCTGTCTATCTATATAATAGTGTGAAGCTAACTACTATTCTAGTTAAAAACCTAAACTAGAATTAAAAGATTCTTAGCACATAATTATTATAATTATATAATAAGAAAAAAAAAATTAATTGCTTTTAAAAGAAATGAAGTGTCGGTTAAAATCTCATGTTCATTTTCTTAATACATATGCATTTGTGGTTAGGGTTTTTATCGAGTGGGATGTCGATTGGTTATGGTCTCCAAGCAATAAGCCATACCGAAAAGAAAAGAAAGAAATGGTTTTGGGAAACAACCTTGGGGAAGGAAAAATATCTTGACCAAAGAGAGGGATGGGGATTGATCATGAGTCACCATTCATCTTGATACCCTGCGTTGAGAGTGAAGAAAAAAAATGGACTGTGAAGGGCTTCACATTTTGCATTGGTGAGAGAGGTAACACCTCCTGGTTTGTATCTTTTGAATACTGCTACTTATTTTGCGTTGATAAAAATGATCACAAGTATGTGAAATAATTACTATAGTGGTTAAAGCTTATGATGCATATTATTTTTGAATAAAATAATTGAGTTGAATAAGAGAATAAGGGAAACTTCTTTGGAAGAGAGAACCGACCCCCATGTAATTTATTTAATTTTACTTCTGAAACTTTCTACACCTTGAAAGAATGGTCAAGAGTCTAGTTATTGGTTATTTTTTATATTGTTCATTTCGTCGAAAGAGGGGAGGGCATAGCCCTTGTATATCCTTCCTTTCAATTTGTTTTTATGGTAGCAATAGAAAGGAGGGCATACCTCTCTCCCTTGATTATTTGTATGATAGTGATGTAGAGGGAACGATTTTTTTCCTCCTTTGGATTCTATAGTTGTTTGATGGTGAATAAATAATTGTTTTCTACGTGAAGGGAAAGAGAGGAATCGACCTCTCGAAAAAAGCCGAGTTTTCCTTCTTCTTTTTTTGTAAGTAATATGAGAAACCTTCTATTAATAAAAAATAGGGAACATAGTTGTACAACATCAGTTGGTAAACCCAAATTGGGCCAACCAAAAGATGACTTTCCTTGACAACATCTTAATTAAACTGACTTAAAACTCTATGACATTCCCTTCCAAGAGGGTGCTATCCATGCAGTGACAGTTTGGGATCTTTTTTCTTTTTCCTCACATCAATCCATCCTGATGACTGATCAAGAGATGACAGGACAGGAGTTATGATCAATTGGTGCTGGGAACATTCAGGAATACCTCGTGAACGAGCTAATTCCACTTCTTTGTCGCTATTTGAGTTATCATATTCATGTGGGCATTTCTGGCCACCTGTGGAGGATGCTCCGGCAAGGGTGTGGTCCCCCTGAGGAATTTCCGAATCACTGTCTTGCTGATGTGCTGCATGTGGCGAGTTTGGCATAGCAACTGAGGAGGGCGGTTCTCTTGGAGAGCCATCTTGTGTGTCCTAGGAAGGTTGCTTCTTTTGATTCTTACCGTCATGCTATCCATGCTGTTGTCTTTTTGTGGAGTGAACAGGGGAAGTAGGGCAAGATTCTTGCAAGTGCCCTAGTTGTTGACAGGATCTGCATCTGAAGGTTGTGTTTTCATAATCAAGACGGCTGAACATGGACATAATATTCACACCAAACGATGTTAATCTTGTCGGGAAGGCCCTTACTCAGATCCATCTCCACACAGATGCGTTCAAAGGTGTCTAACCCCTTTGATGTTCTGTCCATGTATTCTTTGATGAACTTCCCTAAGGAATCACCAATGGTTGAAAATGATTATGGATACAAAAATTGTAAGGGGAGGTTCGGGAGTCTTACCCATACCGGCGTAGTCATTGCTTTGGCTACTAAGGGGTTGAAATTCAGGTACCATTTCCTCATAGACAGCCCCGAGTTCCCCCAGAACCAAGGACCTCCAGCCATGATCTGGTTGCGGTGAATCTCTTTTTCGAAATGGAAAATGAAGAATCCTTTGGAGCATAGGAAGAGCTCCAGATTCATCCCCTGTTACGGAGAAAAATTCCTATGGCTTGGGGTAGACCACAATAGACAGCTGACTACCAGAAATTAACTAAATTCTCAATTTTATGCTATATAAATGACAATGCTAAGATAATGGAGAATATAACCAACCTCGATCCTGACGTTCGATATAGATCTTCGTTGAAGCTTTCAATTCATACACTTGAACTTGCAAATTAGTCTTGACAGCCAATATACAACAAGCGCATATAATATATGAAAGACATTAACATCATCAATAGCAATGGTCCATGATATCATAAGTAAATGCAACCCAATGTAATATAAACAACATTAATGGATGGGAATATGAGTATTTCTATTAATAAATAACAAGAAGTACAATGTGATACAACCTCTTGTTGGTAACCAATATGAACCAGGAACTAGGTCTCTCCACTTGTGCCTCCACCACTTCAATCCTCCATGGAATGGAAAACTCAAACTATGATAGGATTTTGGAAGGTGAACATAAAGGGTTCACAACAACAAGGATCAGTGAGTGTAGACTCAAGATGCAACAAAAATCCACTAGAGTTATCTTACTCTCTCTTCCTCCTCCCTTCCATATGCCATATGTGCTCAATATATAGTCCTTCCAAAGGTAAGTGAAAGGACACATCGAGGCATTTCGGGGAAAATGGAGGGCCAAAGGTCACCCTAAGACCGCTTTTTGGGAGTAAAAAGTAATTTTCTAGTGACTTTTACCATTTTACTTGTCACTCGCGGGCTATAGTGGTGTAGCCCACGAGTACACTGGCTAAAATGTAACAGCTAGCGTACAGGAAGAAAAATAGGGAAATAGTGTGTCTGAAGGACATAAAGTGCCTCTCAGTTAGTGAAATGGATCCTGCAGGCCAAAGAGTGCTGATGCTCACAAGGTGGAAAATTACGTTGTAACAGATGCCCCCTAATGTGTGAGGTCAGAGACTGATGCTACGATGGCCGAAATACATTATAAATCTCAGAAATGGAGTGATAGAGACACAAGTGGAAGGAGCAGCTCACTCATCATAATACAATAATATATCTGAGTACATGTCGATATAGTACAACAATCTGATACAATGGCCATGAATAGGCAGTACATAGTGAATACATGTCATAAGTGATCAGAGCCATGATCCCTCTACAATAAGATATGGTCTCCTGCTGAAAAGGAAACAACTAGTGCAAAATGGAGGTACAAACTGTTGATGTCTGAGAGGTGATATCTCAGATGTAAAGTCACGATCATAAGTAGCATACTGAATGCCACTATCGCTTGGGGTCTTCTACACAAATCATCTACGGTGCAAGTCCCATCAAGTGAATAAAGGAGTTGAGGTCGAACCTGATGTGACATCGTCTGATTACCGGTTAATGATGTATACCGTTAACAGACATGAGATAACCCACCAATAATGAAAATGGGCATCAAGGCATAATACAATCATCAAAGTGCAAATAGATGTGTTGAAGTCGAACACTAAGATGAATCCATCGATCAGGGGACATTGATGTATTCCCAAAACTATCGATGGCGAGAGAACCTACCACTAATGACTGCAAGGCTCAAGGTACTCAACCGAACTCTAAGTCTCAAATTCCAGAATAAATGGGTTGAAGTTGATGGAACGAAACTCGCTAGAAGGAGGGCATTAAGGCATCCCGCATCAACCAGCACGAGGTACCATCTACGCTGAAAGATTTGGAAGAACTTAGGTGAAACATACTGACTCAATAAGGATGGCCGACATGCAATAGTCAAGAGATCTGAGAGGTGTCCGACTCTGGTTTCAGGACTTCCTTTGAACAAGAGCATGAGCAGACGTATAGAATCAGGAAGCATAGACTTGACATAACACTATGCGATGCAGGAGGCATCACAAAGGGCTCCATAGTGACTGGAAGCTTAACCAATCGGTGGAGTAAACTGAGAAACAAGTACAACTCCTAAGGTCCAACTATAGTCCCGACTCATAATGTATGGAGTGGAATGAATGCTCTGTTTAAAGGAGACACAATAGTTGCCAACTAGAAGTAGTAACCATAATCCCATCCGTCTTTTTGGAATATTTGATTTTTTTGGTCTTTTTCATATTTGGAAAAGCTTGAAAAAGAATAAAATTGCTTATAGTACAATAAGTGAGGGAACGAGTATCAAATAGAGAGAAGACTAGTCCCAAGAAGTGGAACATACCTATGATCACTGCAAGTAAGCATGTGTAGGATTTGGACACTCAGGGGGGGTGTTTCCTCAGGGTCAAAAGGTCATCAAATTGCGAAGGGAAAATGGAAGCTTTGCAGGGCTTGACAGGGAAAGTACTTAGGCACCAAGCTAACAATTGAGTAAGCGGGACCTGGCACAAATCTCAAGCAGCAGGTAGGATGATGCAATGCAATCACAACTTGATATAAATGGGGGGAGTCCTTATGGGAGATGGCCAGCATAAGACAAAGTAGAGTATGAGTATTTATCGCAAAGTCATGGCGTAACTACAAAGGACTCCCAATCCTAAGGACAAACAACGGCATGGGCACCAAAATGCAAAAAGGGGTTTCTAACTAGGGTACCCATGCTCGGAAAGGCCCTGCCGCCACATAATGACACTTCTATAATAGTGTGAAGGCTTCATGTCGGTTAAGAAGTGGAGTTGCACCTAGGGTTTGTGAAAACAGTCAAAAGGTCAAATGCATAATGCAGGTGAAAATGACATCTAACCTATATGTGAAAATGACATCTAACCTATATGCCAGGTGTGAAATATACTTGTCATAGGCGCGAAACGATCCAAAACAATTGTCGCTGAAGAAATATGGTCAAAAAATGCTACTCCAAGACATTTTATTTGTCCAAAATAGCTTAAAATGGAAAAAACTATAGACAAGTGGGTTTTCAAATTTATAAATAGTAATAAAAAATTACAATTTACAGTTCGTTTTCACTATTCACCCAATTTGAAGTTTTTGGTTAGTTTTCACCTCGAAGTTCAATCGCTGATTTTGGGAGCTACGGGCATCCGTTCATCAAGTCGTCTGGAACAAGTTGGTTGTCTCATCCATAACTTTCATTTGAATGTTTTTATTTGAATTTTCATTGGTCCAATATTTTAAATGGCCAAGCCCTAAATGGCCATGGCGGGTACCTGCGGGCTACTAGCATATGGGTAGCAGGTAGGGCAAGGTACTCGCAATCAACACATATGTTGACCGTAGGTACCTACCTTCGTGAGATAATTAGCTCGCAGGTACGACCGTGGAGTTTGTTTTTTAAATAAAATTGACTAAACTGTTTCTTTCTCTTCCTCTAGGATGGTTCTAGAATGGAGAGAAAGGGAACATGACCTTGTGGATGCGGCCGTCCGCAATGATTTGCCTACACAATGAGCGCTACAAGCATGTGGGCTTTACAAATTTTGGAACATAGGAGGTTTGAGGGCCCAACACCTATTGCTCCACTGTTTGATAGACTACTGGGACATAGATGCACAAAACTTCAACTTGGACGAGCAAATAATTTCCTTGGAGGTCGATGATATCTACTTCATTACTGGTTTGTCCCACCGAGGTGAAGTGGCAAGACTTTGATCTCATTCTGTGGGTGGTGGGATCACCATTCCCGAATACATCGAGCAGTACTGTCTTCCCAATACTCAGATAGTGGGGAGTCAGGTTCCCATAAAAGCCATAGTCGATCTAAGCATGAAGGTTATAGTGGATACCTTAGTGCGGATTACAGGTTTGGCATCTCTTCACCAGGTGTCAAGGCCGGTGATGTTCTATGACTCACAGTGTATGCGTTCCATGATATATGAATGGTGCACAACGTTACTCGGGTCCATGAAGACCCAGTTAACGGAGTGCAAGCAAGGGGAGGAAAAAAAATTTGGATACGGTAGTATCTTATGCAGTTGTTTCTTTGAGTGATTTCTGGGGCTCAGTCCGAGGGTTGAAGTCCCTCCTCATAGTCTCCGCGACCCAGCCCTGACCCGGTGGGAAGAGGTCTTGACGTGAGAGGGTGTTGGCCGACAGAAATCACCATACACAGCTGAGTTCTTTTACTGGTGGGACTAACAGGTCATATCTATAGATGACTACCCCTATGCAGGGATAGAATTCCGTTAGGATCGTGACATGTCGCTTCTACCAGGAGCAGCATTTGGAGACATTGGTGAGTTACTCTTTTCATGTTTTTTGTTTATTAAATTTTTAGGTATTTTTTATTATAAATGTAAATGCAAAAATCATTTTGGGGGTAGTATCATGTATTAATATTTCATTGTTTGCTCATAGACAAAGGTCCAGTAAGACCCGAGGGCTTCCCGAGACATCGTTGATGGGGCAAGGGTGGTGAAGTAGTGGGTGCTACAGCAGAGCGTACACTATAGACTATGCGGGTCAACCTATCATGGATGACCAACAGGGTACCAGGTATAGAGATAGTGCAACTACCAGAGGATATGCAGCCCCATGTGGTGGGGGTACCTACTAGCTGGGTGCGACTACTGCAGCATATAGCTAATGCAGTACATTATTACTATCAGACGCATCCTTTCGAGGTGGCAGCTAGGCCTCCTCGTAGGGATTAGACATATTAGAGTCCCATTTTTGTATAGATATGTATATTTTTTAGGGCTATGAGCTCCAGTTTTGTATTATGACACTACCATTTTGGACATATTATTTATAAAAAACTATGGTTCTCCAGTTCTACTATATGTGTATGTACAAATGTATGAATGTATCTTATATTTGTGTGCTTCATTATGAATGTGACAAATGCCAATCTAGGACATAGTTAGCATATGCGTCAGATATATGATTAAGACTTCTCAGAACATGAATGTATGTAATGGAAAAAAAATGTCATTCCAAGAGTCTTACCCTTAAGAATCTATGCAATAAAGTAGGATCCCTCACACGATACTGACCATTCAACCGAGACACAACTAGTTGTGAATCCAGGCGGACTTCTAAGAACTAGATACCATGTGAAATATCATCCCAAAGTAGCTCAATGATAGCACTGTACTCAGCCACATTATTAGATGTAGTACCGAGACAAACACCTCTTGAAGACACAACTAGGTGGTTAGGTGAATAAATAACCCATGCAACAGAAGCAAGCTATTGCGTATGACGACTAGCACCATCCACGTATCCTAAGAACGTAGGAGATTCCACTGACATATGTCAATCAAATGGAAGGAATCAGCAGATCCGAAAGCCAAAAGAAATCTAAACTATGTACATAAGCAACTATACAATAGTATACGAAAGTATTAGCTCGAACTAAAATTTTGTTGATGCCTCAAAAATCGTAGCATCAAGCAGCAAGGGATTCTCCCTGGTAGGCAATCCCAATTAGATCGCTCACCAATTGGTGTGGGGAATCTGTCCGGTTAACGGTTCTGGCTATTGTAAGATTTAAAGATTCTTAAACTTTGCACCAGTTGTGGCCTGATCCACCATTTTTTTGTGATTTTAATTTTAAAGATGATATGCAAGTGCTTTAAGCTAAATGCAAGTAGCTAATCTAAATTAACCTAAAACAATATAAGCAAATCTAATCTATCCTTGCAAGGAGAAAACTGCAAATATGAGAAATATACTGAAAGAAACATCTAAAGATCATATGGATAGCTATTAAGTCACAAAGATGTAATCTCAACAGAAGATAAAAGATATTAAATATTTCTCTAATTCACTATATACATTCCATTACTCATTTAAGAGAGACATCATTGTACAGAAAAAGAGAAAGATCATCCATTACACAGAAATAATTCATAACAGCAAAGAAAGATCTCACTGTAGTATGTGAATGACACAAGAGTAGTCCAGCAAACATTCAACACACCATTTCCATGCAAAAACGTCCTCTCCAGGCTTTCATTAGGAAAAATCCAGTGTCTTGTAGCAAGTAGCAAAGTAATTCGTACAAACTAGAAAATTTCTTTCCCCTGCAAAAAGCCCTTTCTTCTTGTTCTATTCTCCTATTTATAAATTTACAAATTGCTCCTTGAGCTGACAGGTGTACCCTAAACTCTAGAACCTTCTAATTTGTCCTTTAGTGCACAATTACAAAACCTACAGATTCGTGGAGAGCCTTCCATATAAGACAAAAACAGAGCCAGCTGTCCTTTTTATCAGTTATACAATCAAGGAATTTTAGCCTTTTCTCACATTAAGAAAAATAAGAATTCTGATGGTTTATTTATTTTATTTGGCTTCCTTTTGCTGACTCGCTGACTCATTCCCACCAACTAGCTCACTTGTGGATGCTTGTCCATCTGCACTTTGCATATGTGTGGCCCATTGACAGAGCTCTTTCAAGATAATTTTGCTCCGAACAGATACTGTTTCCTTTGCTGCAATCTCATGCTTGCACATATCTGATTTGACTTGTGTTGTTCCTGCTGCTGCTTCTTAGGCAATTGCTTCCAGAAAGTAGATATGCACGGCGGGTTGGCCAATGAATTGTTGGAGTTCATCTTGGGTTATCACCTCTACCCTTTTAACATAGTCCAATCCTTGGTCCAACTCGCCTTGTAACTCAGCCAATCGATGTTCTCGTTCTGGGAATTCATTGATAGTTTAAGGTAGAACCAAGTGGCACTTGCCATGGGATTCTTTAATTTTGGAGTAGAAAGAGTGGAATTTGCGGACAGTCTCTCTGATATCCAAGCTTAGCCTGGCACCACAATCTTTACTGAATTCAAGGACTCCTGCATCTAAGTCAAATTCTTCTTCGGTGGTGGCGTGCAAGTTTGAGGGGAATCCATATTTTCCTCTTCTCCAATCAAATTGTTGTTTTAACTCTTCCACATGTTTTGCAAATTTGTCTCTGTTCTTTAAGGCTCCAACTTTGATGGCTGTCATTTTCATTATCATTTCTTTCACGTTGCAAATTTCTCCTCAGATTAGCACCAGCAGCTAATGGCCTTTTATTAGCATGTCACATGCTTGCTTGTGAAACGTGAACAGGTCTTGGATGTTTTCCACTGCTTCTTTGAGTTGTTTCAAAAATTGCTCCTTTTCTTGGATTAACCCCTCATATTGATCCTTGGGGAGATAAATTTGTTGGGCCCTGCTGGCTTCGAGCTCCTCCAATTCTGATATCCGGGCCTTTAAGTTCTTTTGCTCGTCTTTGGAGATGGCCAGCTGTATATCTAGTGAATTCTTCTCATTTTCAAGTTGTAGAGATCCCGAAGTCATCCTTAAATTCTCTTCTGTCATTTCTTTGTATTTCTTCTTCAATTCATTTGCTTCTAGAACCTCCCTCTTCCTGTCATCTCTTATTTTGAAGCATTGATTTCTGTAATGTTTTACCTCATTCATTAACCGATCAGTATTGGCTCTACTCGCTTTGGCCGATGCCACAGTGCATTGGGCCTGGAATGAAGGGTCGACATCAGTTCCTTGGACCAGTGTAGTTTCTGATACCACGAATTCATATACATCTTCCGCACTTTCCATTTTTCTAACTCTCCTGTCAATGATAGCCCTTTTCTGCTCGTGAAAATATACGGAATCCAGGTTGGCCACCTGGCGCTGCTTGCTGGGGTTGTACGGGGTCAATGCTAATCCTTCAGTAGAAGCAACCCCTTCTCGAGCTATCCCTGGTTGGTCTATCAGTGGTGGGTCCAACTCTATGTTTTGTGGAGTAGATGGTTCTGGCTCGGGAGTTTTCTCAGTCTGCTCCCTTTGCTGCCTTTCAGCTAGATCTGCTAAGTCCTTTGTAATCTGTCTACCTCTTCTAACAAAATCCTCTCTTCTTCTTCCTTCTCTTTCAGTTTAGTAGCCTGTTCCTGGATGATTTTGTCTTCTTCTTCTCTTTGGGCCCTTACTTCCTCTTCCTTCTGGCTTCTAGCAGCCTCATCTTCCAAAGATTTTTTCTCCTGCTCCCTCTGTACTCTAGCAGCTTCTTCTTGCTACTGCAATGAATATCTTGCTCTCTCTGGATTCTTGCTGCCTCTTCTTATTGGAACTTGGAAGCTTGTGTTCATTTTGAATCCTGGCTGCTTCTTGATCTTGCTGATGTAATATCCTGTCATCTTCCTCTTGTTCTATTCCTGTCAGATTTCTTGATTGGGACACTGATGCTTCCTGTTCCTTTTGGATTAGGCCGACAAGCCTGGGAGCAGAGCTCTTTGCACCTTTCTTCTTATAGCGCTTTCCTAATTCCGTCAAGTTCCAAGCACTACGGAAAAATGCTTCCTCATTGTCTTTAAGATGGCCGTACTCGAAGCTAGTTTTGACATCAATAATATGTTTGGTAACTTCACCACAAGGGTCATGCCTTCTGAAAAACTTTGTACCGAAATGGAAGATGTCTAAATCTTGAACATAGTTGTCTCCTTCCTTGGCCTTCAGGAGGTTGTATGCACCAATAGTGAAAGGAATTTGTGGATACATTCCTTTCTTCCTTTCAGTGAGAACTCTGTTGATTCCTCCAATGCCGAAGAGTTTCCTTATGGCTTCCCTGTGAATCACAAAATTTGTAGCATATCTAGGAAGCAAAAAGGGAGCTACATATGCTCCATTCATTCAGATATAGGTACCTTCTATACTATGATATTAATCGCCAAATGCTTCGATAATGGGCATGGCATTCTCTAACATGCAATCTGGTTCCTTTACAAAAATAAGCTAGTATAGAGGCATGATGAATTTCTCGCAAACCTGCTTGTAATAGTTTGCATATTTACTTGCCCATGTGAGTTGATAGGCCATGAATAGAGACGTTTCCTTTGGCTTCCATGAGCAGCCCAAGTCTGGGAAGGTATGTTTTCTCAATAAGCAGTCTATCAAATACGAAGACATGAATAAATATGCATTCTTCTGAGTCATTCCCCCCTGGGCCGCAATTAACTGTGAGGCCATACTGTCTAAGATTATGTCGGCCCAATTAAAAATAATGCCATTCATGGCTATATGAAAAATTATTGGCACCCATCCGATCTTAAAAATATTTCCATTAGGCATGCCGAAGAGCCAACTCAACATCAGAACAATGAGTCTATAAGGAGTCTTCAGGAGGTTGCTTTCATATTCATTGTTATTCCTCCTTCTTATCTGTTTGTCAGCTATCACCGTTTTCCTGGCGGGGTCTAGTGGGTCCATAGGATGTTTTACTATGCATTTATCATCTAACCAAGCTCTAGGTTGAGGTAATTTGTAGGTGGCTGTAATATGCTCAGGAGCAAAAGATGCTAGGTTCATCCCATTTTTATCATTTATGAACCTAGTGTCATTCCTGACATGAGGGATCAACTATCCAATGACTTCAGAACATGGGAACAATTCAGGACGAGTCATTTCCTTATGGAGGTAAGACCTTCGGATTTTTTCATAAACCAGAGAATCTTCTATGGGGGCTTGAGGATTGTTTTGGTCCATGATAAACCTATATAGCTGACCCCACTGGAATTTCGGGGAAGAACTCCTGGGAAATTGTCTCGAGTGAAGTGTCCAACAGGATTTCTACGTCTGAATTTGAGTCGATCTTTTGCACGGCTTTCTTCCTTGCAGACCTCCTATGCATGATAATCCTATGATAAGCAGGGCAGTACAAATAAGGCGTATGTAGACATTCAGCCAAAAATGCAAAATCTCTTATAGATCTGTGAAAGAAAATATGACAGAGTTGTCTTTAACTAGATAACCTTCAAACATTAGCAAAACAGTTATAAAAAAATTCAGAAAATGCCACTTTCATAATATGGAAGCTATTTTAACAAAAGATCAACCAATTCACAAATGCAGCTATCGTTTCATAGTTGAAAGTCCCGAGAAATACCAGGCGCAAAGGCCAACAAGCTATACAAGCCACTGTGAGTTTATATATAGCATAAATGGCACTATGGTTTCATTATTCTTGGAATGATAGTTCTAGAACCTATATGACATCTTAGGACCATGACTGTCTTGATTTCATGTTTGATGAGTTTATCACGACAAAGCTAATTCGTTGTCAATGCAATACCAAGAGGGTAGACAAGAGTTTAGGATGTCTACAAACCAGGAAATTGACATGGTGGCAAGGTAGCAAGAAAGCTTCTCATTTGCGCTATTACTTTGTTCAATATGTAGGCGCCTTCCAAATCAAAATACCTAGCCAAGACAAACTAATGGAGGAAAAAGGAACTGGAGCAGTTAATAGCATCATGACATTCACAGAAATGCGCAAGTACCTATAATGTTTTGTATGCCTGGTGAAACCATTGAATTCGCGTAAATAATGCATGTAAATAACACATGGGTGATTTTATTGGGTTCTTCTTTCACGGCTGCTGGTTTGCAGAGCTATTCATAATGTTCCTACCGCTATCCAGTTAGGTCTTTCTCACATGCTCTAAGGTGGTTTAGGACAAGCACTGTGGGTTTTAGGTGGCCTTGGCGCAAAAGGTGTCGCTGCTTGGCAACAATTTTCCATGGGACATGCGAGGATGCAGCGTTTTAACAAAAAAGAGCACTTAGCTACGGATTTAAGTGTGGAATTCAAGGTGTGTGGCCATTAAGATATAACTGAGAAAACCCAGAGACAGCAAGATATGCAAGAAACTTACTTAGGACGCCGAGCACGCGGTAGTGGGAAAAATTTGAAGCGTGCATGGGAGGGTAGGGCCTTCCAAGCTCTGGTTTGCATACAGTGGTTCCGTGTATTCATGGCTTCAACTCACAACTAACTGCTTAGTGAGTATAAGCTTTCTTTGCATATATATATAGTCTAAAAAGGGCACGAAAGGGGTGCAAATCCAAACGAGAACCTCAGAAAATGAAGAGAGGAGGGGTCGAGCACCTACCTATCAGCTTGGCGGTGTTCCCTGGTGACTAGCGATCATTCCAAGATGGGAAACAGTGCAGCCAGAGTTCGATATCGAACAACGAGCTCCGTTCTCCTATGGCAGTGGTCGAGTGATTTTTTGAAATCCCGTTCTACGCATTCATATAGGGGAGGCAACTGAATTCACGTAAGGTGGTGGGTTGGATAATTTAATGAGCATGAGGCTTGAGGTCTTGTACATTTAAAATGGCACATGGCCACATTCATGACCCTACCGACTCCGTGGTTGCACATGCACCAAAATAAAATTTTGCGTCAAAGCGGCGATCGCAACATTAAATCTTGCGCTTAAGCAGCGATTATAACGTTAATCCTTGTGCCCAAACGACGATTGCAGGATTAAGCTCTGCGATGATAACGTTGTGCCAAAATTAGAATTTGAGGCAAGATGAGGTGCGGATAGAGAAGCGGGAGCTATATGGATAAGCCTTGCGCCTTTGGCGCAACTTTTAGTCACAAAATGTGCGCTAACAAGAACTCCGCCAATGAGCCATAAAGAAAAAACCTAGGAGATTTTATGTCAGTGATCCTAAGGACAAATCCTGCGCGAATGGTGGTCGAGATATGGTTATTAATCGCGCCAAGCAGCGTGCACTACTGGCGGCCGATTTACATTTAAAAATGCGCGCTGGATGACAAAAGTCTAAGATTTGCAAAAGGGGTCGGCCGACTTAAGCCCAAAAAATGCGCAAAGTGAAAGACTTATGGTTAAGGATTGTGCCAAAGGGAGGCAAAGTTAAGGCTAAAAAATGTGTCGAACAGAAAAGGTAACTTTGCCTTAGAGAAAATAATTGAGAAAATTCGTTGAATAAGCCAAGATTTGGTAACAAGGCGGAAAAGTAAAAAAATGCGCTTTTAACGCAAGACATAAGCTTGAAGTTTGCGCTTAAAAGCACGCAATTAAACCTTTTCCCTTGCGCCTTTGGAACATAAATATAAGCTTTCAATCTGCACTTTGAACGTGCATACAGTTAACTTTTAAAACAACGCACTGCTAAATGGAAGGAAAAAAATGCCCTATTCAAAAAATCAAAAGAACTAGAAGGGTCAGCACTTTTAGGAAAAGTTGAAGATTAAGTGAGAAATATTTGATAAAAAACAAGTGCTTAAACCAAAAAGAATAGGAGGGACCCAATAATTACAAAATTTTTGGGGGGATGTTGTAGCAACAACAAAGTTCAAGCATAATACCACTTGAGGTAGAGCCCATTTCTAGGCTCCTTCAAGACGTTCCCCTCATAATCTTCTAGTTCATAGGCTCCTTTTTCTAGGACATGCCTCACGATGTAACGACCGTGCTACATGGGGTTAAACTTGCCTACCCCCAGGGTTCTTTAGCTTGGTCATATAAGAGGACCAAGTCACCTTCAACATATTGTCGGGGACAGAAAGGCATATTGTACTGAACCTTGACATGATGTTTATTGAAATCTATAGCCACGACAACATCTCGACGTTTCTCATCAAGCTATTCAAGGTGGATTAAACATTGCTCAATACCCGATGTATCAGGGAGGAGCTCTATGGCCAGTCTTAGCGAAGGGATTTCGCATTCAATCGGTAAAATAGACTCCACACCGTGTACTATCTGAAACGGTGAGAACCTGGTGGAAGTCTTGACTGTGGTTCGATACTCCCACAAAGAAGGATATAACATAATGTGCCAGTTGTTCTTGCTTTGTTGGATAGTACATTGGAGAATGGTCTTTAAAGACTTATTGACTGCTTCAACCTGACCATTTTCTTGGGGGTAGTAAGAAGATGAGTGTTCTTGACGGAACCCAAGCTTGAGTGACAAATCCTCCATCATTTTGTTCTGAAAGTGACTGCCATGGTCAGTGACGATCTCTTTCGGAATACCGAACTGAGTAATAATCTGATTGAACATGAAATGGGTTGTTGTAGCACCATCATATTTTACGGTAGGCATGGCCTTAGCCCATTTGGAAAAGTAATCCACGACCACTATGATATGGTGATGCCCCCTACCCGAAGCTCATTTGCAATCCATGAAATCCACCCCCCACTTGGTGAAGGGAATGACAGTGATGACCGGATGAAGGGGTGCTGGATGCGAGTGTATATTCCGAGAAAACACCTAGCAAGGGTGACATTTCTTCAAAACGTTCATACAATATTTAAAGATGGAAGGCCAAAAGTAACAAGCTCGCATAATACGTTGGGCTGTAGCAAGCCCGGATAAGTGACCGCCACACGCCCCAGCATGGAAATCATTAAGCACACACTCCGCTTCTTCGTGAGTCAAGCAACGAAGGAGAATAGAATCCTTTCCTTGAAAATACAAAGTGTCGCCGACGATAGTATAATATTTAGCATGGTGTTTCACATGTCGTTGCTCGTCTCGTGAATAATGCGAAGGAAAATTCAAAGTTTGGAGATATACAATGATATCCCCATACCAAGGGTCCTCTGATGAGATAAGAAATAAGTGTTCATCCACAAAGGAATCTTCATGGATGACATCCTAAACTCTCCTTGCTCGGCGAGATTGAGGTTGGGAAGAAAATAAGAGCGATGATACATATCCTATCAAGGTCTCTCACTACCACACATGGGCTCGATAATAGCTTCATCCGAAGGTAAAGTACCATCAAGGAAATCGTGCGAACAAGACAAGTTGGCTGCCCAAACCAGCAACATAACGAGATATTCCTCCTCTATCCATGAAAATGAGAGATCCAGCTCTACCGTGGCTAGTTGAATATCTTGATAAGCAAGCTCAGCAGCAGACAGTGGCATAGACATCACGACGTGCACAATGTCTCCAGACGTAGAACTCATGGATGGTAAGGTCCATGGATCATCAAAATATGAAGTACAAAATGGTACATTATGCAATGGAGGAGATGCATTGTTGGAAATGGTTCCAATAAAATTAATGGGTGAAGGGAAATCATCAGATCCCATCAATGAAGGGTACAATCTGACACCCATGTTCCCAGTTGTCAGCTGAGAATCTGTAACCTGCGGGACTACTGATCCCATGGATGCTGTGGAAGAAGGACTAACGAAATCCAACTAATCAATTGTCACAATCTTGCCTTCGTGTGGAAAGAAAATAACTCTGAATACAGTAGACGTGATAGCTTTCATAGTGTACATCTAATTCCTACCCAGGAGAAGGTTGTAGTCGATGGGCGCATCAACCACCTCGACTTCAATAGGCATAGGTTTACCTCCCAATCAGACAACAAGGGAAGGGATAATCCATGTAGCTTAAATGACCGACCGTCAAATGCAGTGAGCATGGTCCTAGACGTGAGTAGAGGAGGAGATCCAAGAGCTTTCCAACAAGATAAAGACATCACTGACGCAGAAGCACCTTCTTCAACCACCGTTCTCTTGACGAAATTTTGAAGGCACTCCACTTGGATTTGAAAAGCCACGTGGTAAGGTAAGTGAGGTTGATCATCAGTAGTGTCAAACTTAATAACGTTGGTACTTCCCCCCATCATGAACTCCTAAAGCACTCAAAATGGCGTACCTTTGAGAAGGGCATGCCTGTAAAACTTCAAGAGCCTACATGGCACAAGAGTTTGGCCCAAATATTCTACAATGGAGTAGTTCTGGGTGGCTCGAGCATTGAGATTATGCGTAGAGTGCTTGAGAACACCTTTCGGTATCCACGGCATAGTAGAGGGCTTCTCGATATACAAAGAGTTATCAGGAGGAGGGGGAAGATCATTCCCCATATTTGCTTGTGGTGCACCATAATCGCATTGACGAGTAGCAACACTAACCTTCGATTGGACCATATTCACGCATCCATAAGCACTAGTATTGGAGGAAGACGTTGTAGTCTCATTAGTTCCATAACCAGTAGCGGGAGCATACGAAGCCATGTTCTGATGATGAGGAAGGGGATCCTTCAACATAGCTGGGATCTGTGTAATATGCTTCGATGCTTCTTCGATTCGAGGACACAAGTGAGTAAGATGATCTTCCCCACAAAGCTTGCAAGGGAATTTCACCTTACGCCTAGGTTTACGGTCCTCACCAGAATTTCTGCCTTCCTGAGGAGGGTTGGAATTCTCCTTACAAGGGGTATTGCAATTACTATTATTGTTCCCATTGTTTTCACCCTTACGGTTGTTTCTCCCCTTCTTCTTACCACCAGGCTGCTGGTTACCCGATGGGTTCATCGATTGCACAGTGTGTACATCGGACGATGGGATGGAAGTGGACAAGGTGTGAACTTGTCTGGGATAGTAGACTGGTTAAGCGGAATTTTTTGCATTTGATTAGCCACCAAATCTATAGGGCGAGTACTTGCGGATCCCACAATTCCATTGGCATGTGGTCCAGGAACTGACTTGGGCTCATGTCGTGTTCGCGGTGCATCAGGAATAATGTCATACAAAATGCCACACTGAGAGTATAGTAAATCTAACTACTAGACTTTTAAGATGGCTTGTTCCTCAATCATAATACCGAACATGGAAACATCCTTAGAAATATATGGAAGTAAAGACTTGAGAAACCATTCCAATAGAAACTCTGGAGGAATGTTGGCTTTCACTAACCTCTTCCGTCGACGCCACTCTTGAATGTGGTCAGAAATATGTGTGTCCTTATTCTGACGGAAGGTAGACAAAAGTTTAGTACCAGCATCGTAACAAACTAGCAACTGGAAATGGTCCAAGAAAACCAAAGCAATCTCATTGGAACCCCTATAAGTTCCCCTAGGCAACTCGACATACCACCTCGTGGCTACCCCCGTGAGGGTGCATTGAAATAGTCGTAATCGAACGGAATCATGATTCAACAAGTTGGAAGAGCACCAAAGGTGGAAAGTTGTGACATGATCACCCGGATCCTCACCACCTTTCCCCTCAAACTTAGGAATGTCTGAAGGAAGCTTGGTAGGGATTGGAAGACAATTAGGATAGTGACACACTGGATCATTTGTGAGCTTCGAAAGATCTGGAAGATTCAATCATGCAAGGAATGGGAGCTACGACTAGAAAGCTTGATTATAAGCTCCCAAAAAAGGTTGATTGTAAGGACCTGAAGGATAAGAAGGACCATAAGCTTGACCATGATCATTAAAATGCTGATTATACAGACCTGACTGACCATAAGCTTGACCATGGTCGTAAGGTTGATAGCCTCCTCCGACCTGACCCATGTGAGAGTAAGCAGGTATATATGCATTTTGAGCACCATATTGAGGTGGGTTGTACTGATGGCCAGCATCGACTGTATTGTAGTAAGGGTTGCCACCATAATTATGGGGCATATACATACTATTCGTAGTGGGAACCATGTTGTAATGACCATGATTATAAGGTATGTTCCCACCCCCTATGTAAGCATTATTAGTAGTGTGAGCAGTCATGTGGTGACCATAAGTATGAGATGTATTCCCAACCCGAACATTGGTATTACTAGTAGTAGGAATGGTGGTGTTGTGACCATGAGTATAAGGGATATTCCCACCTCCTACATTAGCATTACTAGTAGTGGCAGTAGACGTAAAAGTATACGGTGTATGTCCACCCCCGTGATTGGGAGGAATGTTAACATTCGCAAAAGTGGTCCTCGGTTGATGGGTAGAGGCATGTGTATTGTTTTGTGGATGGCGAGTCGTGTTGCGAACAATGTTCCTATTAGGATGGGTAGTCCTAGGAGGCGGCCTTCTTCCAACATTTGCATTGTTAGGAGGGATGTGACCAGTCTCCATACTATGTGTGTGAGTGGAAAATGTGGTGCCCCCGGCGAGAGTATTTCCCCTAGTGGGTGCAGTGTTGCTAACACCATGACTTGTGCCAGCATGACTACCAAATGTAGTGGAAGGATCAACTGTGTTGTAATCAGGCATACCAAAAGAGAAAGGGGTAGCATTGGTCGTAGGACCTTTGTCATCATGTAAATCTAGCATCCCATAATGGAAATCATGCAAATTCAAAGGATCGAACGGGTCGTCCTCGGGTGGATCTGGACCAAACAAACTAGGTTGGGTCTTGGGTGGATCCAGACCAAACAAACTAGGTTGGGTCTCGGGTGGATCACCCCCCCATGCCTCTTTAGGAGTAGGGGTGTCTGAAGTATGTTCGAATCTACTAGATGGAGTCGTAGGGATTTATCTTGTGCCATAATGTGCAGTCATGATGTCGATGACGTATTTTTAGTAAGAATCTGAAGACTTGGAGGGAGCCCACTGACATCCCCTATCAACAGGGTGTGAAAGCTCAGCAGCCGGTAAACCAGCTAACCGACGAGATCGGTGGAGAGCAGGACTCTGCGCCATGATATCTTTAGAGAGACTATAAAATCAAAGTGTCCCCTAATGGCCAAACTATCGACCAAAAATAGAAAATCAAGATCACACACCTAGATAAACTACAGCCAAGAGCAGACAAACAAAGTGGCTAAATGAGCTCCCAACACTAGAGCCGGTATGTCTCTCCTAGGAGAGGCTTGAGACTCCCAAACTGTAGCCGGGGGTAACAGAATCAATTATAACGGTTTCTTAGGCTTTACTGCGTGCAAAAGGCTAGAACCCTCGGCAACAAACAACTATGTTGTCCAACCACTATCTGACTCAGGATACGAACAGTATAACCACTGCAAGCACCCTATGCGATACCTAGGTAAGGGAAACTATAGTAACCGTAGTATAACCAATGCTCAGGGGGACAGTCATAGGTGGGATTCGTCGTATGGAAAGGGTAGCTAAGCTTGAAACTCCAGAGGTTCAAATCCCCCAAGAGTCCCCAGATACAAACAAATCCTAGAAATATCTCCCACGTTTGGCTAGTATTGGAGGGCTATCTCCGCAACCAACCTCCTATGACCTCGTGCTTAACTCTGGTCTGAGTAGAGCTTCCTGAGAACACCGATGTATACCATGGATTTCACCACTCCCTGGTCAGACACATAATGTTTCGTCTAGTAGTCTTGGATTGTTTACTCACAATGATCTATTCCAAGACTCTAAACCTATGCTAGTTGGTGTACCCTATAAATAAAAATCATTCTAATCAATTTTAAGATTAAGCGTTAATTTTAATGGTTGTGGTTACTCAAAGGATATGATCGTGAAACTAATGATGTATATGGCTCAATAGTATGAAAAATCATCAAACTCTAGACTCATCTATCCAAATAAAACAATGCCACTAGAATGAAAATCAATCCAACGGTTTCTAAATAAAAATGCAACTCTTTTATATTGTCAATGCACAAGTAGATCCTAGATGAAAGCACAAGCACTCATATGCAAAATGCAGTACATAAAATTAATTTTTTTTGTATTTTCACTTATAAGCAAAAGGAAAATGCAAAACTATGTTTTTGTATTTTTCAATATAATGAAATGAAAAATGCAAGAAAAATCCCACTATTTAGTTACAGAAATGCAGAGGAGATCACTCAGATAACCTAACAGATCCCAAACAGTAAGACTCAGCCAACGTAATGAGCTAAAAAATTAAAAATGGGTAAAAACCAACAAGGCTCAAAACCAAGAGAAAAGAGGAGTTCTGGTCATGAACAAGGCATGGAACAGTCACGAACAAGGCCAAAGAAGACTCAGGAACACTGAAAAATAACCCAACAACAACCAAAGGCCATAAACCAATCACCCCCGAAGTTGTACGCTACTGTCGAAGGAATAACTGCGGGTACCAGCGGGCTATAGTGCAGACAGAGGCGGGTAGACGTGGGCAGAACTAGGCTCACTCGCGTACAGGGAAAAGCAAATGCGCAGAAAAAGAGTCCAATGTCTCAGAAAAAGGATGTTTTCTATAGTGTATCCTAACTGCCAATCAATGACACACAAACTCGACAAACAGCAACTCTAAATAAGTACTAATGCCTAAAAATACTCAAAAATGGATGTTCTCCCCACCGGAGTTTCCATTTCTGTTATGGAGAAAACTTTCTATGGCTTGGGGTAGACCACAACAAACAACTGACTACCAGAAATTAACTCAATTCTCAATGCTATGCTATATAAATTACAATGCTAAGATAATGGAGAATGTAACCAACCTCGATCCTGACGTTCGATGTAGATCCCCGTTGAAGCTTTCAATTCGTGCACTTGAACCTGCAAATTAGTCTTGACAGCCAATATACAACAAGCGCATATAATATATGAAAGACATTAACATCATCGATAGCAATGGTCCATGATATCATAAGTAAATGCAACCCAAAGTAATATAAACAACATTCACAACATTAATGGACGAGAACATGAGTATTTCTATTAATAAATAACAAGAAGTACAATGTGATATGACCTCTTGTCGGAAACCAATCTGAACCAAGAACTGGGTCTCTCCACTTGTGCCTCCACCACTTCAATCCTCCATGGAATGGAAAACTCTAAAGGGTTCACAACAATAACGATCAATGAGTGTAGACTCAAGATGCAAAAAAAATCCACTAGAGTTATCTTGCTCTCTCTTCCTCCTCCCTTCCATATGCCATATGTGCTCAATATATAGTCCTTCCAAATGTAAGTGAAAGGACACATCGAGGTGTTTCGGGGAAAATGGAGGGCCAAAGGTCACCCTAAGACCGCGTTTTGGGAGTAAAAAGTAAATTTCTAGTGACTTTTACCATTTTACTTGTCACCCGTGGGCTATAGTGGTGCAACTCGCGGGTATGCTGGCTAAAATGTAACAGCTAGCGTACAGGAAGAAAAATAGGGAAATAGTGTGTCTGAAGGACATAAAGTGCCTTTGAGTCAGTGAAATGGATCGTACAGGCCAAAGAGTGCTGATGCTCACAAGGTGGAAAATTATGTTGTAACATCCCCCACATTTGCTTGAGCCACTCTCTCATATTTATGGAAGAGGACCATAGTCCATTGAACCTGTATATGATGGCCAAATTAGAAAACTCTCCACATTTTAGCACCGAGGTTAAGCCCAACGTGGCTGAAGGGGTCTCCTCTTGATGTTCCACAATGAAAGTCGATCCTGAGAGACCCCTTGGATTTGGTCTGGAGGTACCGACATCCTTGGCTTTCACTATTTCTGAAAATGTTCTTCTCTTGATCGAGGAGGGTTCGACTGCTCCAAGTGGTCTCCCATCTCCTCCCCTTAGCCTTGGTCTCCCTACTAATGCCGCAATCCTCTAGCCGTGCGTCCAGTGGCAAGAGGCGTCCATTAAAGCTAAGATAATGGGTGCTCCTGTTAATTCCCTCCCACTCGCTCAGTTTTTCCATGATGATGGCCACCGAGTTCAAAGGGTTCAGGAGGAGACACCTTGAAGAACCAGACAACAGCTTGACAAAGATCGGGAAGCATTGGCTCCCAATGTTGTTGTCCCTTGTCTTCAGAATATCCCAAGAATCTCCACAGGGTAGGTATCTGTTTGCATGGTTCGCAACTTCCAGGAGAGCACGATTAGAGGTGGATGTAGCCTCCTTTTGGATCTCTAGCCACTGAAGATGCCCTATGGGTCCTTCACCTCTGCATATCGCATATATCGAAAATTTGTCAAAGAAATGAAGGGGATGGGGCGCTCCAATCTGGGGGATTCGTCTCTCGTTCTCCAGATAAACGATGCAATCCCCAATGTGCAGCAAAACTCGATGGGAGGATGGGGCCAGGAAGGGTTCCACAGGGGGAGATGGCACCAGCCCTGATGCCTGCAGGCGGCCCAAAGGCCAGGCAGTGGAACCGTCAAGCGGTAGGGTTTTCTTGGTAATCTGCATCATTTTCCGTTTAGCCGAGTTTTCCTTCTTAATACACATTGAGTGATTGATTTTTTAATAACCTCACTGGAATTGGAGTGAATCTCCACAAAATAAAAAGAATCTTTTAACTTCTCATCTTGAGAGCCATTTCCCAACACCATTAGATTGTTTTGTTTCACCTTCTTTTGAAGTGAAAGAAGAGATCATTCCCTCTTCTTGATCAACAAGATTATCTTTTAAAATGACAAGCGTGAATGAGGCATTGAAATAGCATACCTCTCACAACATCCTAGCTTTTTAAAGCTAAACATTGTGTATTAAAAACTATAAATGTCAAGACTCCTATATTTTTGTAAACATAGATATGTTTCCAAACCCTAATATCCCAAGAAACATAATTATTGTTCACGTTGAGAAACAAAGTTATTGTTCATGCTTCCTTCTTTGGAAGAGATATGGCTCCTCAATATTATACTTGTTCAAAATTTTGAATTCGAACTTGAGTAATTGTTTATTGCAAAGTACACTAACTATAGTAGTCGTTGTCTAGTTACGTGAATTAGACCTTGAAACCTTTTAGCTCTCGGATTATATGATCTTGAAAACTTGGTGTTAAAAAAAGAAGAAACACTCCCATGATAATGATTGCAACCTCAATTTTATTCGATCTATCAATTTACATGTCGATTGCTGAATAGGAAAGTAAGTTACTATTCCTTGTATGAGCAATCATAATCCCCCATTATAGATGTATTAAACTATAGTTTCAAAAAAGGAGTGACCTCAATTGAATCATATCCATAGATTCTACATAAGCTATATATATTATATATTGGCAAACATAAGTTTGTTTGTTGATGTCAAAGGGAGAAATGGGCTATGTAGAAAGAATAGGCATCACTTAATTCTAACTCACCATTTACTATGTATATTGTATGTATTACATTTATGATCTATGGTGAGAAATAAGAAAACACTGTTAGAAAAACAAGATCGCAGATCAATAAAAAAAAACAGATGCAAAAATAAATCACATAAAACACATTACAAGAGAGACACCAATATAATGTGGTTCACCCAAGATGGGCTACTCACACATAGAAATTGCCAGCCCTTATTATTATACTATCCAACAAATGAAGGGATACAACCTGCAACACATCTGTTGCAACTTCCTCTTCACTCTCTCACAGTCTCTCTTACACAATCATAGATATATTTACAATGTTGCAATACTCAATCATATTACAATGCCTTCCTTTTAAAGAGCGATTACCATGGGAAAATACTATGGAACACCCAATACCATGGGCCCATAAATCACCCATTATTGACCAAGTCATGACTATGAAATTACAACATTTTACAAGGCATTTTTTCCAAAATTTTCTCTACGTGGGCGCTTCCCGTGAACCCCTGCCAGGGGGGCTCCCAAACTAATCGCCAACCCCGATGGACCCCCCATGGAGGATATTTTGGGGAGGGGGAATCCCCCCAAAACCCCTTGTCATAGGTTGGGATCTAGACATGGTTGAAACACGACCTCTGAATAATGAAGATCAAGCTCCACAACCAACAAGCATTCTCCATGTTGACATTATTGGAATAGATAATTCCTATGGTAGATGGTATTGGGTTAGTTAAGAATAAATTGTGTAGTCATAAGTTGATAATTAATAATATGATTAGTGAATTCATTTTATAATTCATAAGAGGAAAGAATTGAGTTTGAGAATCTAGACTTAAATTTGAGAATATAGATAATTGTAATATTTGTAATTTGAATTTAATACAACGAGATGAGATTGTTAGTTCTAAGTGGAGCTATTTACCTTCTTGAGGAGAAGCGATTTACGAGCTTAAATTTAAAATTCATTAAGAAAAATTTGGAGCGGATATGTTGTAGATTGTGTTCTTTCGTTTACTGGATAAATTAATAAAGGGTCTAACAAATTCTCTGTGGAGTACATAGCCTAATTTTGGGTTAACCACATATATTGGTGTCTCTTTTGTATCTATGTTTATGTGCTTTATCTCCTTGTATTGTTTTATGTACTTATGATCTTTTTCTGCAACCCTGTCTTACTAATTGAATACACACTTTATAAAGGACAATTCATTTGTAAATAAAGTGTCTTACTAATTGAATACACACTTTATAAAGGACAATTCATTTGTAAATAAAGGAGTAAAATACGATTAAGGAAATTAGTTGGTACTATGAGGATTTTGTTCATGAAATAGTATAGAGCTAAAGGTACCATGATGATGGATGCCTATTAGAAAATATATGTTGAACTTGTAAAATAGTTACCTTGGAATGATAAGTAACATAAATGATTGCAAGTGAACTTCATAATTAACTTGGTGATCGATATTCGTCTACTTTGACTTGAGTACAAACGAGACGGTATGCTTGTTGACTATACTTCTTAGGGTCATGGATAATGATTTAAATGGATTATTTGTGCTATATCAAATTATATGGCCTCTATTTAGTTGAGAGCCTTTAACCATTACATGTTAATAGGACTATGATATTAGTTTACATGTTTCTTCTAAATAAGAATACAAGTGAAGATAATTTATTTTGATTATATTGATTTAGTGTTAAATAAGATTTAACATATTTGTAGGTTGGACTATGTTTAAGTAAAAACATTATACCCCATTTCCCTAAAAATACTTAGTGTATTTTGGGTACATTACAATCATGTTCACCACCATGGTATGGAGTGCCATGCCACATCATCTCCCATTACTCACACATGTGGACTTTCAAGAATTAAAAAAAAGAACTAATTGGGGGTTGAGGCATGCAAAAACCTTAACCCTAACCCTAGACAACTATTAAACCATGTTGAATATTGGACTACATTTCATGTATTGATCTAATAACATAAAACCTAAATCTTAAGTATTTAAACACTACATAATAATAGATTGTAGAAACTTGTATGATCTATCGTGATGAGTTTTTCTAGTGGAATACCCATGGAAATTTATAAATCATTGAGACAACATTTTGTAATATAAATGCCTACAAGTTATTTTTCACTTTTAATATGGTACAAATCAACCAAGGGTGTGTATGATGACTATGGTTGATCATACATTCACTAGATAATAGTTGTAGCACTAAATTCATTGGGCCATACCTATGGGTGCAAGAGTCCATATTCCAATGATCAAGGATATATGGAAAAGGGTAGGATATGTGCAACATGATGTTGGTTGATAATTGTTTCTAAGTGCACTAGTTAAAGGAACACTCGAGAAGTGCATATGCATTTAATGTCGATTGTGCAACCACTTGGGAAATTTCATGGTAACTAGGTTTGAACACTAGAGGAGAATCACTAGTATGACCAAAAACAATGAAAAGGCATTGTAATATACCTACGGAGGTACCCCAAGGGGGATAACTAACGTAATATGACCATATTCATGGAATAGGCCCATTCGGTACTTGGTGGGTACTAAATTAGGCACACTAGAGTAAATAATTATGGGGTAATTGGCATAGACCCCAAGGTATACTCATGAGAATATATATATATACATAAGTATCATTGTATTGGATACATTGAGGATTTTATTGTACATAACATGTCTTGTGGACTGATTCCTTTCATACAAAATAATTAGTGGCGTTACCCTACCTTAAGGGTTTTCTCTACATTCTAGTGTGGTTTACAAGTTTTAACAAAGATCATTCTCACCTCTTCAATAAGAGACCTAATGAAAATCAATATTGGTGGTTGTAAGCAAGATCTTAGTTCAATGTATTATGTTTTGATAGAGGGTAAAATAGATCTTTAATGAGAGAAAGATCCGTTATGACTTTGCCATTAATTATCTATTGTAATTAACATTTTTGTAATGATAATGGTATTGCTCGACATAGTCAAACATTATCACTAATTTCATCCTTTGTTTAAATAGTGAAAGAAGATGAGAAAGCCATTGGAGGCTTGTGGTCTTATCCCATGTGTATTATAATTGTTGTCTACAGTTAATGTACATTGAGAGGTGATCAATTGTTTCTTGATTTCATTTCTCTTATATTGCATATTAATTCTATAGGTCAATGTTGCATCTTTTATACTAGAGTAAGTCAATATTTGTTGTGTATCTACCAAGGGTATTTGTTCCTTGAACTGTATGACAAGTATATGGGCTAAATTTGTGATTGTATTCCTCAAAGGATGATAATATCAAAGAATTGACTAAATTCTAACTAAACTAAAATATGCAATAATTGCAATTATGAGTTGATTAAGGTTCTTAAATGATATTTGGGTTTGACTTAATTGTATTAGGTGAGTTGAGTGTGAAGAAACTGCAACAATTAATTAATGAGAATACGTGAGATAACAGAAATAACAGAACTCAGAATCGCTTTTATTGATCGCAGGCCACTTTGAGGGGGAAACATCCTTTGAGCAAGCTGAATACAAATAACTTCACGGTACCTTCATTGGTATCAACACAAACTTATATACTAAGTCTAGGCGCCAATACCATGGGTTAATACCATGTGTCAATACAAACTATGGATCAACAATTACTACGGGACGACTTACAAAGCATATGCGTCCAACACCAATAATACAAACTATGGATTGACAAATACTACGGGATGACTTACAAAGCATATGCGTCCAACAAGAATATACTAACAAATTAAATAGAAGGGTTGCAATGGGTTCCTAACATCCCCTCTCCCTTAGAAAAATCTTTGTCCTCAAAGCTTTGGATGTGGAAATTGATGCAGAATTTGAAGGAGTGGTTCCCCTGTAGCATCCTCGGGTTGCATTCTGGGCTACTAACGCCTTTTTAGTTTCAGGGAGGGTTGCTTGGAAGGATGTAGACAGAGAAGAACCATATCAGCTATGTGAAAAGTGCACTCATAACGGTGCTGATAGGTTTGTTGTTTCAGTCGAATTCTTGCCATGTGAAGATTTTCGTGCAGAATGAGAAGAATCTGATCGCGGTTTTGAAGAACCGAGTCAATTGCCTGAACTGGGGAGCTACTGAGGGTGTATGGAAGAAGAACTAGCCGTGCCTGTCCATAGACTGCTTCATATGGTGTTCTTTTAGATGTGGTATTTTACCACTGGAGTGCTTCTAGGAAATCTATAGAAATAGTTGTCCAAATCTATGTAGGGATGGGCAAGGGTTCGAGTAGTACCGAAAGGAGTGTCGTTTCACCCTTGTTGACCTGGAAAGTATCACAGTCAACCCCCATATGTTGAATTGTCATTTTCAATCCCTGCCAAAAGAAGTTACATTGTTCCTGGTCATACGTTTTGAGGAACACAGAGTGCCCTGCCGATGAAGAAGCATGGAGTTCATATAAGAGATATCTCTATTGAACAGATTGCAACCAATTTGGAACAAGCAGAGAAATAGATGTAAGAGGAACTGGGTCATCAAATGTGTGAGAAGGAGCATCTGCCCCCATATTGTCCTTACCCTTCTTGTAAGTGACCGCATAGGCATAACCCATGAGTTGGATATCCCATTTCAGGTATGTTGCGGAGGAGACCGGTTGTTCCAGGAAATTTTCCAGACTCTGGAGATTAGTCTTAATGCACAAATGATTCCCTAATAGGTATGGATGCCACTTTTGTACTGTATGCAAAATAGCCAGCATTTCCTGCTGAGATGTAGATGCGGCTAAAGTATTACCGGAAAGGTTTCTTGAAGGCGACACGCCCACTAGTTCAGCAAAGACACCTACATATCTATCCAAGGAAGCAGGGGAGACCATTGATGGGTGCATCTAAATGGAATGGGGTTGAGCGATGACACCATGTGAATTCTTCTTAAGGATATTTTCCATGCGATGTGAACTGATGATGTGGAGAGACCCTTGTTGTAATCCCATAAATTTGTGTTGTTTCCCATTGACTGAAAACTGCATCCAAAGTTCATCAAAATCCCATAAGATGGGGCCAAGTGTGTGCAACCATTGAACGCCCAAAACCACATCACATCCACCTAGGGACAAGGAAAACATGTCAGAGCGCAAGTTATAATATTCCAGAGAGATACGCACATTGTGACACTTCCCCTTGCAACGTAAGGTGCCCCCATTGGCAACCATGACTTCAAAGTTAGAGCAAGGATGGACGAAACAGTCAGTTTGTTTGGCGATCCGAGGGTCAATGAAGTTATGAGTGCTCCCAAAATCAATGAGTATTGTAAGAGGAAGCTTCTTGAAGTAACCCCTGACCCGCATTGTTTGGGGGGTGGTGACGCCGGATAAAGCATGGAGAGATATCTCTGCTTGGTCATCCTGAGATGGGGGGTCAATAGTTGGCTCCTGAATGTCGACCTAATACTCCATTGTATCTGGAGATTCTTCACCAATTTTAGAGGCAGGCGGAGAATCCATATCCAAGAGATAGAGTTTTTACTGAACACATCTATGTCCCCGAGTGAATTTCTCATCACAATTATAACAAAGCCCTTTTTCTCTGTGTGCCTACATCTTTGTTTCAAACAAATGCTTGATAGGAGTTGGTCGAGGAGTTGGCGAGATGGGAGGTCATTGAGAACCCATATTTAGGAAGGGAACAAAAGTGGGTTTGGAGCGTTTTTGGGCTGCAATCTTGTCTTCTTCCAACTTAGCCAACCCCAGGGCTTCCATCATTGTGTTGGGACATAACATTTTGACCTCTGAGCAGATTTCATCCTTAAGACCACTGATAAAACAACTCTTGTAGAATTTATCAGACAATCCTTCTGTGTGATTGGCTAGTTTCTCCAATTTTGTTTGATACTCTCTCATAGTGCCAATTTGACGAAGTTTAGTGAATGCTCCGGTGAAGAGCACTGGGACCAAATCGTTGCAAAAGGAGTTGGCAAAAATCTGTCCATTTTGGCTTGTCATGAGCCTTGATGTACCAACAGTACCATTGAAGGGCTTCCTATTCCACATGAAAGGATGCAAGTGGAACTTTTTCGACATCAAAAGTATTATGCAGACTGAAATACTGTTCTGCATGATAGATCCATCCAGTCGGATTAGTACCATTGAAGCGAGGAAATTCAAGCTTCGATCCATGGAAATTGTTGAAAGAAGAGAACCCATTGTCTGGTGAAGACTCGGACTGTCGTTTGTTGTTCATGGATGAATGCTCAAGATGGAGGCCGATAAATTTTTCATCCAAATCCTGGAGTTTGGTTTGGATGGATGCAAGTGCTTCCTCCATGGTTTTTGCTCCTGCGCAGGTGACAACCATAACCAAGGTTTTTTTTTTCCTTGGGAATGGATAGAAAAACACAAACATAAGCTTATTTAGTAAAGGGAAATTTGGATTTGGAAAAAACTCGGATGGGTAATTGGGGTTTCACTAGGTTTTGGACACTTTGGAAGGGATAGGGAAGCAAAAAATGAGGATTTCAGAAGCGGGGTGAAAGAATGGGAAAATTTGTCAGAGAGGGACAAAGAAGTAGAAATAGGGAATGGACTTGGTGGCAAAATTTGAGGGCGATTGGGTTAAAATAGGAGTTATGGAAAACCCTAAAAATAGACAAATCTGGTATTTCTGGCTTTGGGAAGTGATATTTGGGATAGGATCCTCAGCAATGAAATATGCAAAATGGGATTGCATGGGTGTCAGTGAAGTTTAAGGGAAAACAAAGTTAAAACAAGGGAGATATGGCGAAAAAACAAATTTTTTTTTTCCAAAATGGATCTGAAATGGCTTTTGGAATGGATTGGAAATGGCGAGAACTGGAGCGGCTTAGAATGGATCGAAAATGGTTGGATTTGAAATGACTTTTAAATGGATCTGAAATGGTTGGATCAGAACCGGCTTTCGAAATAGATCTGCAATGGCGCGGAAGTGATCGGGAATAGATGGATCTGCAATGGCATGGAAGTGATCGACAACAGTTCAGCTGAAAATAGATATGGACCTCAGGTCTGTTCGTCTTCCTATCGGTTCAGGGGATTCACTCGACCACCAATGCTATCTGACGGCTTGCGTATTGGGGTAGTACCTCCCACTCCATGGCTCAGGTAAAACTAATAACCACTTTGCCACAAAGGACAACTCTTGGTGTACCTCACGGGTGGGAACTAGTCAATTAGGTAGGGGTCATTGTCATTTTCTCTAGAAGGTCCTCTCAATGGGCCAACTACTTTGGGGTTCCTATGGCACTCCTCACAATGCGTTTTAGGGCTTATGCCCATGTACTTCCCATAGTTAAGTGGATAGGGATTATTCCCAGATTAAAAGCTGCAACAAATGCAAAAAAAAAAATTGGCAGAAATTTCACTCAGCGAGCCCAAGAAAGCGCTCTGATACTAGATGTGAAGAACCTGAAACAATTAATTAATGAGAATACGCGAGATAATGGAAATAACAAAACTCATAATCAATTTTATTTATCGCAGGCCACTTCGAGGGGGAAACCTCCTTTGAGCAAGATCAATACAAATAACTTCACGATACCTTCATTGGTCTCAACACAAACTTATATACTAATTCTAGGCACCAATACCATGGGTCAATACCATGTGTCAATACAAACTATGGATCAACAATTACTAGAGGATGACTTACAAAGCATATGCGTCCAACACGAATAATACAAACTATGGATCAACAAATACTATGGGACGGCTTTCAAAGCATATGCGCCCAACAACAATATACTAACAAACTAAATATAAGGGTTGACATGGGTTCCTAACATTGAGGGTAGGGATTTTCTTGTTTAGGGTTCACTTGCACCTAGTGTTAACATACAAACTAGCATACCTAACTATTTAGAACTTATCGAAAGTAGGATACCCCATCCAATTTCTTCATTACCACTTCAAACATTTGTCCTCTCTTCATTAACTCCATAGCCTAGACAATAAAAAAATTTCATGGAAATTTTCACTATCAAATCCTAAATTTTGTTCTTGTAATTTCATAATATTGAGGATTCAAGTCCCATTGAATTTAATTTAGGGAAACACCCCCTGAGTTTGAAAAGAATGTTAGCCAAAATTTAGAGGAGAGTTAATGTGGTAATAGTGGGAACCTTTCTAAGTTTTTCCAATTTTGTGTTGATGGTAGTTCTGGAGTTATACTCTAAGATATAGGTTCAAGGGCTAACAATTGGTGTCATTGCCATGAAAAAAGTCCAATTCCTAATGTAAGTAGTTCAACTAAAAATTTGATGAGTTTAGTTTATGTTAAAGGGTTTATTTAATCTGATGACCCCATTGTGCAACAAATCATATTCCTTTGAATTTTTTCCCTACTACTTAGATAAGAATAAGCAACAATGTTTAATGAAATTAAGTAAAATCACACCGAATGACTCCAATCCACACACACGATGTTTTCTTCATAGATACTTGATACTTAACGATGTCTTTTTCATAGATACTTAATTAACAAAATGAGAGGAGGATAACATCTTCTCACTTGATGAGCTAAATCACTTAAAAAAAAGGAAAAGATGAAACTACCTACAATGTTGTTAATGTTTAAGGTTTGGCATGCATACTTGAAGTAATCTAATGTTTCATTGATGTAGGTTTTCTCTTTGATGATGAGATAGGAACATCTTAAGGACATCTTTGACTTAGACATGGCCATCCAAATTAAATTCCAATTGAGGATGCATAAGTGATTGAGGGCATAGGTTTGGCCCATTTGTTTCCAGATATGATGACCCCTTTGGAATCACATCAAGAGATTATGAAAGTCATATTTAGTTTTAAGTTACATGGGAGATTTCTATTTTTAAGTTACGTGGGAGATTGTTAATATCCCATCAAAATATGATTGAAGTCATACTTTTAAGTTACATAGGAGATTGTTAATACAAGTTTGGTTGATTTGTGTGAAAGGTTTATGCATCAAATAAATTTATATATATTTAATATTATATTCCATCCATTCATGTATTATATCAAACTTTTAAATGACCATTCAAATTTTGTTGAATTTTAAATTACTATAATAATTTTGTATTGATTTCCAAAGAATTACTAATAATGAAAAGTATTACCCCATAGGATCCAGTAAACATAAACGTTTGCTATAAACACAAAAGCTTGTCAACATTGAGAAGGATAAAGGAAATTTGGACTTTTTTTTCTTTCTAATTTAAGATGTTAAATTATAATTAGCATAAATCCATCTTAAACCTGTATCTATCAAGCATCGAGAGGGATCCAATTTCTTGAGGTGTATTTCTTTTTTCAAATTTAAACTCAAGAAATTTGATCTCTCTTGATTGATAGATATGGGTTTAAGTTTTTATTTTGTAAACGAACATCTATTTTTTAATTACTTTTCATAATATTTTATTTTATGAACCAACATGGATTTTTTTTAAATAGTTTCCATAATTTTTAATTTTATGAGCCGACATGATTTTTTTTTAATTATTTTGTTACATCACAAACGTTATAACATCTCCCCCATATTGAATTGTAAAACAACTCGTTTCACTCGATACAATTATAATTATTATTTTTATTTCCTTAAATATTATAAATACTTAAATAATTTATTATAAAAAATATTTTTCTTAAATTTTAATATTTTCCTAAAGTTTTAAAACACTTTATTTCTTTTAGGCTAATGTCACATGGTGAAAGTGTACCGATCTATTTTAGATTTAACATTTATTGTGTATGCCATTTCATGTGTTGAGGTTAATTTTGAGTTTCCTATTTGTGATGATACTTTATGTTGTTTATATATTAATCATTGAAACATTTTTATGTTTTCTGAGATGTTCACATAGTTGGTTATGTTATTATCTTACACATGATGTGATGCTGAGATTATTGTGTTATGGTGCATGTAATATTAATGAATGAGATATTATGTATATTTGACTATGTATAATTAATTTGTTAAACCTTAAATGTGGATATATTTCTTTTTATATGGGTCACATTCAGGGAAATTTTTAGGGGCGAAATTTCACCAATTGGCTATTTTTCGGGTCTTTTTTCAAAAAATAAATTCGCTATTTGGTCATTTTTAGTCTCCAATATCGCCTATATTTACATAAAATATGTTTTTTTGTCATAATATTCGCCAAAAATTACAAGTATGAGTAGTAAATTGTATGTTTCATATTTTATATTCGCCTACCAATCTATATATATGTTTTTTTCAATCCAAAATAATCGCCTAAAATACTATACTTCAGTATACTTTTATAATCCTTAAAAAATACCCTGGTCACATTATATTAGTTATAATGTTGGTTTGGTCCATTAGTTGTAATTATCATTACTATGGTTATATTAATTACGTCGGCGTGGGTCAGTTAGTTGGAATTGTGCCTCTTAGTTTCCTATATATAGGAAGTAGACCTTTTCATTTTGAGCATCTTGTCTTGTGTACTTAGTACATTGTATAAAGTGGTTTCCCTCTCGAAGAGGCTTTCTATTAATCTATTTTCTTCATTAAAGGCATGGACTACTCTTTCTAGTCTATTTCTACTATTTTCATGTTTCTTTTGGAAATTTGTTGCATAACATTTGGTATTAGAGCTCTTTCCTCGGGACTGGTTTCTTCAAACTGAGTCATCTTGGTATTTTTTCTATAATCTTTTTATAAACAGTTTCAGAAAACGAGACTCAAAACCCATCTAGAAAATAGGCTGAATGGATTGTGGTCCAATTTTCATATCTTGATCCATTACAGGTTTGGATATATTCATCATGGAAGCTAGGGTTTCTGACTAGTCCAAAAACTAGTCTAAAATAGGTGTTCTAGGAAAAAAGGTCATATCTGGGGCATGCTAGATCCAAATTTAGTGAGACCTATTGCATCAAAAAGAAGACAAAACACATTGTATTTAATATATATTTTAGACTTAGATCCAAAATATTGGACACATGGCATATCGTACAAGTTCGTTCTTCTGAAAGGACCAAAAATAAGAAGTGTTGGGAGATTTACAATAGATTTTTACTGGCATGTCATAATTAGGTCAGACCTATGGACTTGGAAAGAGGGCACATTAGGATATAACAGGTCAAAATTGTATACCTAGAGGATCCAAAATTTCAAATTTACTCTAGTTCCAAGTCGGCCATAAAATAGTCTTCTAATCAGGGTTTGGAAAATGTACGCCATTTTAATTTTGAATAACTTTGAGTAGAAGGATCTGTTTCAGTTGAAAAATAGGGTTCGATATCTATTTATATTATTGAAAATGTCACCAAAAGGAAGTGGAAAAAATCACACTCCACTCAAACCAACAGAGGACTCATCCCTGACATACAATGAAAGGGAAGACCTATCTTTTTCGAGTGTCCCAGTTGGAAGATATGATTAAAGGATCTATGAAAACAATTGATTTAGTTAATTTAGAGGTGAAGTTTATGAAACATATGGATAATAAGATGAATTAAAATATGAAAGGGCCTGTGAAAACAATTGATTTGGTTAATTTAGAGGAGAAGTTGATGGAACATATGGATAATAAGATGGAAAATATTGCTAGGCTCATACAAAATTTTAAAGATAATCCTCCTCCAAGTGATGATGTGTTTCAGGATACTCAAGAGGATAAATATAAGGTCCATGTTCAGAAAAATTCCATGAATAAAAATATTCAAAGAGGAAATTATTATAGTAATGGAATTAACCAGGGATGGTCCCCAAGGGGTATCCAACTCCCCAAGATTGACATGAGGAAGTTTGATGTAAAAGATCCCATAACATGGATATTCCATATGGAGCAATTCTTTGATATACACCAGGTGCCCAATATTCAAAAGGTATCTATTGCATCTTTATATTTAGAACCTGAGCAGTTTGTGTGGTACCAATGGCTTTGTTAATGCAAAACGAGCTCCATTATCTCTTGGTCCATTTTTACAGAATGATTGATATCATACCATGATGATGTTAAGAGAAATTCCTTCTTTACCCAATTGAGAAATCTAAGGAAAAAGGGACCAGTAAGTGAGCACATTAAAAAATTTCAAAAGTTGAGTCTTAGAGTGGATGGCATACTAGATGATAAACTGTTGGATCTCTTTATTGGAACCTTGAAGGATGACATTCAACATGAGGTGCATCTCTTTGAACCACCATCCTTAGAGAAGGATTTCATGATGGTAAGGAAGGTTGAAAGTAAAAATATGGTGATGGCTAGCAGAAATAACACCTCCAACACATACAAAGAGAATAATGTTTCTTCTTCTAACTCACCTCAAAGGCTGACACCTCAACAACTAGATCAAAGAAGAGAAAAAGGTATATTCTTTAATTGTGAGGGAAAGTATAGTAAGGGACACAAGTGTGGTGATAAGAAATTATTCTACATAAATGGTTAAGAGGTAGAACCAAAAAAACAAGAACCATCTCAAGATGAAGAGATATAAGAGACTACTTCCGAAGAGATTACTCCCACCATATCTTGTCATGCTTTGGTGGGAATTATCACTCGTCAAAATATCAAGATCGAAGGATATATAAAAAATAAAAAGGTAACAATGTTGATTGATTATGGTAGTACTCATAATTTTATTCACTGCAAATTAGTCAAAGTTCTCAATTTCTTTGTATATCCAGCACCAGAGTTTCAAGTAATTATTGCACATGGAGGAACTATCCATTACTCAGGAAAATGCCATAATATGAATATTACGATGGGGGAATATGTATTGAATAGTCCAATGATTTTTATCCCAATGGGTGGTGTTGATGTTGTATTAGGGTTTCAATGGTTACAATCATTGGGAACAATGGCTTTTAATTTTTCAGAATCTTTTTATCAAATTTTCATGTGCAGGAAAGGAACATGAGTTAAATGGTATCATAGGGAAACCAAGCAAGGTGATAAGCTCTGTCAGAACCCGAAATTTCTGAAAAATTTAAAATTTTTATTCATAACAATAAATGTTAACTAGGTAGTTTTTCTGATTTTGTTTTAAATTAAATAACTAACATAATCTGTTGAAAGACTCTGTCTTATTAAAAACTTTGGTTTTGGTGATTGTAATTAATGACTGTTTTGTTTTGAACCGCAAGGGAAGAGCTAGTCGTAGTTGACTGGCTTACTTAGCTTACGAGCTAATGCATATGTCGTCTTTTGTTTCTCAGGTGCGCCAGTGAAATAAGGATCACCGTTGGTTGAACTTGGTGAGCATCAATATTCCCTGTACTTAAAACTTAAAAGATCATCATGATATTTCTTATGCAGATAGTATCAACATGTTCTACGATAGATTACACAGTTCAGTTATAATTATTGTTTTATGAATATTATGCTATGTTACTGCTGTAACTTATCAATGGAACCATAGTTTGTATCATGAATTATCATCTGTGTAAGCGACTTAGCATCATGTGACATGTTGTCAATTTAATACTGGTGATTACTGTTTTGTTCACATAATGATATTGCGAGTTGAGAAGGTGACGCTTCTAGCGTTGTTTCAATATATACTCCTATGCATCGAAGTCCAATGTCTACTTAGAGTTTAACATATGTTACCTGACTGCGTCTTGATTTGTAACTACCTTTACAATGTGAACCTGTAGATGAAACTCTATTTCAATCATATTAATAATAGAGGTTTATTATTCAAATTAATACTGTTAACATTAGTATTAGTAGCAATTCCGATGAGTGCGTATGATAGCAATTGTGTAAAAAGTCTGATAGACTTGGTAACATTTCCAGGGTTAAATATCAAGGTATTTCATTTAAGGTTAACTACCTTATTTCTTAAATGATCATGAGAATGTAGTATGCTCATAGCATTAGTCTATGATCTGGTTTTAATATATCTATATCATAAATTGATTGTGCAATAATCTTAATATTCCCATACGTTGGCAAGCTTTATATTCTATATAGTGTTTAGGTTGTATTGATCATAAACTTTATGGTTTTAAATTGACTATATCTCCTTTATATCGTTGTAGTGATTATACATTCCAAGTGCTTGGGATTCTCGATGATTCATTTGCAAGGCATGCACTATATGCCAAAATGATTATATATCATTGTTATCTTATACGTTGACTTACATATGTAATGATTTGGAAAATCGGTGTATAATGATTTGGTTGGCAATGGAACTATAGGGTCTCGACCCATATTACGTTGATTTATTTGGAGGCTACGTGGTTCACTCTCCTCCATGCAATTTGTGATATATAAGCTGGTTTCATAAACCCTACAGGTTATTGTAGTTGCCTTCGGGCTCGGGTCCTAGGGATGAAACCCTCCCTGTCTGAGTTTCGTATTGAAGCCCTGTAACAAAGTGCAGAGTGTGGTGGTTATGGCCTCATGGTTCCATTCTGTAGCAAGATAAGTCTTCGGCTCTGGTCATGGCGTTTGCTATGGTTTTCACGGTCTCGTGGTCTTGTTCTTCCTTCTTTGTTTAAGTCTCGGCTGTCTACAAACCTTCACTGTACTGGTACGGATGTGAGATGGAGTTTCTCTATTGTCTTTAATGTTATGAGAGGGTTGAAGCATTGGTTTTTTTTGGGTGTGCTTGTGGACTGGTTCAATTCCAGTGTGAGGGTTTCGACTGCAAGAATTGTCTGTCGCGGCTGTCATTTGAAAGTTATGAGGGTGTGCTTTACTCTTTCAACCGACGAGGGTTTGGGGTTTCACTGCCTGCTTTCACCGGTGGCTTCCAGATTATCCACGGCTACAAATGCACAGGTAATGAACAACATTACTTTCATTAATTCTGTTTTGCAAGCAAGTGTAAGTTTCCTCTTATTTAAACTCTCGGCAATGAATGTATATTAACATCCCTCTGAAATGAATGTGCAGGTCTCACGGCTTTGTAGGTGTACAGGGTTCTATCTTCAACGCTCTCATACGGGTAAGCCTGGTTATCCACGGCTGTCTCTTCCTTTGCTGGTTTAAGTGGTTAGGGTCGTGTCAAGGAGGAGACTCCTGTGTAGTGAGGTCGGTTGACGACTTGGTGTTTATGGTTACAGTCATATGTATGGAGTTGTTTTGTTTGAAATGAAATGGGGTTTGAAACCCTGTTAAGTTTATGGAGAGCCATTCACGGCCAACTGTATGAGGCCAGGGTTTTCTGTTATTGTGCTTTGTATTTGCTGAGCATGGGGTTCTAACCTCGCTGTATGAGATTTAAACTTAATATAATGTTGGGCCTGATATGGCCGTATTTTGAATTTCGTATTTTGTTAAAATATTACAATGTATTTGTAATGTGTGGATAGATGTATTCTTCGGTACCTACAATGGAAGATGACTATGTTTAATGAAACCCTATAATTGTTGTTCTGCGTTTTACTTCGGTTTGGAGTGTTAAATAAAGATTATGGATAATCCTCGGCTGTGACTGTAATCTTTAAAAACATAGGGTTTCTCTGGTGAATTGGGGTTCTGTTTTATGTTCAAAGCATATGTAGGGTATTGTGAGCTCGATAGTGACTGGGTATGAATTATAATAATATTTGTTTTGATTCTTGTACAGTTGTTAAATGAAACTGTAGATTAAATAATATATACACATAGAAATATGTGTAAAGTTACTGTAGGTTATAGCTGCCATATAAGGCATTCTTTTCATTTGTTTTTCAGTCTGTCGATGGGATACTGTAAGGCTACAGCCATATAGGGTTTTGGGAACTACTCCAAAGGAGATATTTGTACTGAATAATATTAATACTGTGTATAATTTAAGATGGTTTGTAATCAGCCAATGATGACTGTGTTAGTCGACAGTTTCTCTGTTGTATTAATATGTTTGTATTGTTTAAAAACAACTCTGTTATTTCTATTATATTGACAAGGCTACTGTGTTCTGATACTAGATAGCAAGTAAATAATAATCTACAGTTACTAGTGTCTGTGTTTGACTACTGTGTAAATGTTTAAGATTATGTGAAAACTTGTAACAATGAAATATTGTTACAGTCACCTTTTTAATTAATCGATAACCGTCAGACATGTTCTGAGTATAAATAAGATATTAAAATGAGTTTTGTTTATCTGTTAACTTGATATAAGAAAGACCTGTAACTTAAAGTTTACTAAAATATACAATACATATATATATACAAATAGGTTATTCTGATAGGAATTATCTCAAAATAAACACTAAGGTTTGTCTAGATTTGTTCTTATGATTGTTTAATAGTTATAAATCTGGATTATCTATTATCTAATATTTTTGTCTATTATCAAACTAATAACAGAAATTCTAGCATATGCATAAACATAGTATTTATTAACTGTAGCAGGGACAAATAGGTTCTGTATAAGATAAATACTCTATTTAAATAAAAACATGAAAACTTCTAAAACATCTGCATTCTGAAATTTATACCAAAGGATAGTACAGATAATGATTTGCTGAAGTTGAACACAATCAATACATAGTTGTACTAATTTATCTTATAGGAAAAATAATTTGAACCAACAACAGGGAGAGTGACAGAACCTGTAGATGTTAGACAATAACAGCAATGGGAGGCTGTTCCTCCCTACCAATTCCTGGAGAGTGCCCAGACAGCACTTCTCAGGACCCCCGAGCTTGCTCTGGTCTAACTGGATGGAATCTAAGTACGGCCAATAATTCCCTCAGCCAAAACAGCTATACTGGAACCAAGTTACTTCAACTTCCTGCTCAAAACACTTCCTTACTGTTTCCCACTTCCTCAATGGGACTCCTGAATAGCATTCACCTGAATGTATTCTCCCTCTAGAACAATTGCTGAACCCCCAGCTCAGTTCATTGAGTAGTATTTAAAAGATTGCCTAGGTCTTAGTTGGGCTAACTGTCATTAATGAGCCACCTGCTCAGATTCCACTTTCTTGGGGAATCATGACCCCAAAATATAGGGAAGTTGCCACCTGCAACTCAGGAAGTGTTTGAGGATGCTGCCACTTGTCTTTTGTCCTTCCACCTAATTCCATCCACCAGTTAGACCAGTAACCTCTTTTAACAGCTCTCCCATGCTGTTGTCTCCATAATTTATTTATTAATAATAATTATTCAGAATTTACATTCCATTTCTGGAGACTCTGCTGAGTCATCCATTCCTACTTAGCATTAATTTTAACATAATGTTCTCAGGAATATTAAAAATAATTACATTATTTTAATAAAATTGGGGTATGTGACAAGCTCTAATGGCATGAAAAAATTATTGAAAAAAGGACATCCAGGTGTAATTTCACAATTATGCTCATTATATGTTCAAACATCTAAGACTCCTATTTCCCTGGATATTGAAAGCGTCATTAATAATAATTCCAAGGTATTTGAAGATATTCCAAAAGTTATTCCACCTGTTTGATATTTGATCATGCTATTCACTTAATTCCATGAATTGTTCCCACTGACATTAGACCTTATAGATACCCCTATGTCCAGAAGAGTGAAATTGAGTGTATGGTTGAAGAAATGTTAGAGGATGGCATAATTAGGCCTAGACAAAGTTCTTATTCTACACTAGTGGTAATGGTACACAATAAGGAGGGCTCATGGCATATGTGTCTAGATTATAGAGAGATCAACAAGATCACTATTAAATATAAGTTTCCTATTAATGTCATTGATGAATTGTTAGATGAATTACATGGAGCAGTTTTCTTCACAAATTTGGACCTCCATTCTGGGTATCATTAGATTAGTATGAAGGATGAGGACATCCGAAAAAGAACATTTAGAACTCATGAAGGTCATTATGAATTTATCGTCATGCCATTTGGTCTCACAAATGCACCTTCCACATTTCAAGGTTTGATGAATTCCATTTACAAATCCTTCCTTAGAAAATTTGTGCGGGTATTTTTTGATGATATACTAATCTATGGAAAGTGTTGGGAAGAACATGTTCAACATGTTGACAGGGTGCTACAACTACTAAAGGAGCAACAACTACATGCAAAACCTTCCAAATGTTCCTTTGGGGTAAAGGAGGTAAAATATTTGGGTCATATTGTATTCATGAAGGTGTCAAGGTAGACCCTAACAAAATTAAATCCATGATAGACTAGTCAATTCCCAAAACCTTGAAGAATCTTCGAGGATTCGTAGGGTTGGAAGGGTACTACCACAAGTTTGTTCGTGACTATGGAAGAATAGAAAGACCTCTAACAACATTATTGAATAAATAAGCATTTTCTTGGACTCCACAAGCAACTCAAGATTTTGAAGAACTTAAAAAGGAAATCTGCAAAGGTCCTGTTTTGGGCACACTAGACTTCACAAAAACCTTTATTATGGAATGTGATGCCTCAGGAAATGACATTGGTGTTATTCTAATGCAAGAAGGAGACCCCCTTAATTTCAAAATTTGACCAATCAAGGGAAAGAACTTAAAAAACCCATTTATGAGAAGGAAATGATGGCAATACTACATGCACTTAAGCAATGGCGTCCTTACCTAATAGGTAAGCACTTCAAGGTCAAAACGGATCATGATAGTCTTAAATACTTCTTGGAATAGAGACTATCTTCAGAAGAGAAACAAAAATGGGTAACCAAGATGTTGGGATATGACTTAGAAATCATCTATAAAAAAGGGGGAAAAATGTGGTGTCATATGCACTCTATAGAAAACATGGGGATGTTGGGGCAGTACTTTGTGCGATTTGCATTATACGGCCCGATTAGGTGGTAGTAGTAAGCAAAGAATGGAAAAATGACATCTTTGTGTGGACACTCATATAAAAGCTACAAAAGGATCCCAATGTATCAGATTCTTTTGCATGGAAAAATGTTTCACTATGGCATAAGGATCGCTTATATATATGCAAGAACTCCCAACTCAAACAAAATGTTCTTTTGCAATTACACACCTCTCCTATAGGTGGGAACTCGAGATTCTTGAAAACCTACCACAGGGTCAAGAAGGAATTTTTTTGGGAAGGTCTTAAATATGATGTTCAAAATAAGGTTGAAACAGTTAAGACCCCGGGTGTTCTACAACCTTTGGACATACCTTTCCAATGTTGGGAGGAAGTCTCAATGTATTTTATCACAGGACTACCCAAATCATAAGCGAAGAATGTTATTATGGTGGTTGTTGATAAACTCATGAAGTATGCACACTTTTGTGCACTTTCAAAACCCTTTTATTGCAAGTACAATATCCAATTCCTTCATGGATACAGTTCAAAAGTTACACAAAAACCCAAATATTATTGTAAGTAATAGAGATCCAATTTTCAGTAGTAAATTTTGGACTGAATTATTTTCTTGTTTGGGTACCCAGTTGGCTCACAATTCATCTTATCATCCTCATTCTGATGGACAAACTAAAATAGTGAACAAATGTTTGGAAGGATCTCTTCATTGCTTTGCATCTGATAAAAAAACACAATGGGTGAAATGGTTGTCCTTGGTAGAATGGTGGTACAATACTTCCTTCCATACATCATCAAAAATGTCTCCATTTATGGCACTTTATGGGTACCATCCTCCATCTATCACATCTTCCTTAAAAGGAAAATCTAAAGTTCAATTTGTGGAAGATCACATAGAGCACCAACAAGAAGTTCTCCAATTACTAAAAGGAAACCTGGCTAAGTCAAAAAATAAGATGAAACAACAAGCAGATCAACATTGTAGTGAAAGAAGTTTTGAAGAAGGGGATTGGGTATTTATGAGGCTACAACCTTACAAAAAGATGCCCCTCAAGCAACTAAATAAGGACAATAAATTAGCACCCAAGTATTATGGTCCTTATAAAGTGTTGCAAAAGATTGGTAGTATGGCATACAAATTGTAGCTCCCTTGATCTCCAAGGGTACATACAATTTTCCATGTTTCTTGCTTGAAGAAGGTAATCGGAGAAAAGATTTTCATTCAAACAATCCTACTGGAGCTTGATGAAGAAGGAAAATTGATATTGGAACCTGAACAAATCATTGAAACAAGGACCAAGCAGCTACAAAATCAGGCTATTACAAAGTACCTCATCAAGTGAAGAACTTACCAATTGAAGCTTTGACATGGGAAGATGAGTCTATCATACAGAAGCATCCACAAATAACCAAGTGTTGAGGAAACGGATTATATAAAGGGGAGGGGCATGTTAAGCCCTAAATTTGGGCACATTTCTCCTTATATGGGTCACATTATATTAGTTCTGATGTCGGCTTGCTCCATTAGTTGTAATTATCATTAGTATGGCTATATTAGTTACGTCGGCTTGGGTCAGTTAGTTGGAATTTTACCTCCTAGTATCCTATATATAGGAAGGATAACTTTTCATTTGGAGCATAATGTCCTTTCTTGTCTTGTGTACTTAGTACATTGTATAAGGAGGTTTCCCCCTCGAAGAGGCTTGCTATTCATCTATTTTCTTCATTAAAGGCGTGGAGTACTCTTTCTAGTCTATTTATTCTCTTTTCATGCTCTTTTTGGAAATTTGTTGCATAACATAACCTAACTTGGAGCTCATAGTGGCATTGGTTAAATGTTGAGAGCAACTTGATTGATGTTATTGGAAAAATTGGAGAATGTTTGAGTCCTTAAAAGGACTATTTTTGGGTCAATTTTGTAAACATTGTTGTTAACCTCTCAATTATTTAATAAACATCAAGATCTTTTCAATGGTGCAAACATCATCTCAATCAAAGTTCATATGAGGAAGTTATGCCTCCCACAAGTTGACCTATCATGCTCACCACCATGGTATGGAGTGGATTCCACATCATCTCCCATTACTCACACATGTGGAATTTCAAGAATATTATAAAGGGTCCAAAAACAAAGAACTAATTGGGGGCCGAGGCATGCAAAAACCTTAACCCTAACCCTAGACAACTATTAAACCATGTTGAATATTGGACTGCATTTCATGTATTGATCTAGTAACATCAAATCTAAATATTAAGTATTTAAACACTACATAATAATAGATTGTAGAAACTTGTATGATCTATCATGATGAGTTGTTCTAGTGGGATATCCATGGAAATTTATAGATCATTGGGGGAGCATTTTGTAATATAAACACCTACAAGCTATTTTTCACTTTCAATATGGTACAAATCAACCAAGGATATGTATGATGACCATGGTTAATCATACATTCACTAGATGATAGTTGTAGCACACAATTCATTGGTCCATACTTATGGGTGCAAGAGTCCATATTTCAATCATAAAGGATCTATGGGAAAGGGTAGGAGATGTGCAACTTGATGCTGGTTGATAATTGTTGCTGAGTGGACTAGTTAATGGAATGCTCGAGAAGTGCATATGCATTTAACATTGATTGTGCAACCACTTGGGAAATTTCATGGTAACAAGGTTTGAACACTAGAGGAGAATCACTAGTATGACCAAAAACAATGAAAAAGCACTGTAATATACCTAGGGAGTGTTAGTTTTTCAAAATTTTCAATCTGATCTAAGATCTTAACTGAGAGAATAACATGTACAGCATATCTACAACATATCAATCATGAACACAATAATGCAAGCACACAAAAGACACAGAGTTTCATTGGGGAAAACCAAGAAGGTGAAAAACCCCGCAACTTCATCAGAGATAGGAAGAGCAATGATACAACCAATGTACAAGAGATAGTCTTCTCCTAGCAGTTGATCCTCATCTTCACATGTGCGCCACTTTCCAAGTGATGGAAGAGTGAGTAATGAGATGAATGAAATAGAGATCTCCTCATCTCTATTTATACTTGTCCCGTGCTTCCTAATAAACCTATTGAGCCGACTTGTCTAACTCAGCCTAATAACCCCAGGTTACATTATTCTGGGCCGACTCCTCTACTAGGTGGTCTAATAACCCATCAACAAGTTACACGACTTGCGACACTTGTCAATACAAATGACAACACTTCCGTATAGATGAATAATACATCTCTATAGGAGTACAATAAATATATATGAAATACATTCCGAAGTTACAAATACATCAATAGGGAGGTACCCAAGGGGGAATCATAACTAATGTAATATGACTATATTCATGGAATAGGCCCATTTAGTACTTGATGGGTAATAAATTAGGCACACTAGAGTAAATAATATAATAATGAGGGGTATTTGGCATATACCCCAAGGTATACTCATGAGAAGATATATATACATAAGTATCATTGTATTGGATAATTTGAGGATTGTATTGTGCAAATCATGTCTTGTGGATTGATTCCTTTCATGCAAAATAATTAGTGGTATTATCCTACCTAAAGGTTTTCTCTACATTCTAGTGTCGTTTATTGTGTGGATGTATTTTGTTATTATGAAGTTAATTTGGCTTATAATTTATCTTTAATCTACTAAGGATCACCACAAGAACTAGTTTTAATGAAGATCACTCTCACCTCTTCTTAGTAATGAAGATCACTCTCACCTCTTCAATAAGAGAGCCTAATGAATACCAACATTGGTGGTTGTAAGCAAGATATTGGTGAACCAATGTATTATGTTTTGATTGAGGGTAAAATAGAGATTTAATGAAAGAAAGATCTATTATAACTTTGTCATTAATGATCTATTGTAATTAACATTGTTGTAATGATAATGGGATTGCTTGACATAGTCAAACATCAACACAAATAGTGAAAGAAGATGAGAAAGTCGTTGGAGTCTTGTGGTATTATCCCATGTATATTATAATGAAGATGAGAATTTCATCCTTTGTTTACATAGTGAAAGAATATGAGAAAGTCATTAGAGCCTTGTGGTATTATCCCATGTGTATTATAATTGTTGTGGACGATTAATGGACATTGATAGGTGATCAATTGTGTCTTGATTTCCTTTCTCTTACATTGCATATTAATTCTATAGGTGAATGTTGCATCTTTTACACTAGATAAAGCCAATATTTGTTGTGTATTTACCACGGGTATTTGTTCCTTGACTGGTATGACAAGTATATGGGCTAAATTTGTGAATGTATTCCTCAAAGGTTGATAATTTCAAAGAGTTGACTATATTCTAACTAACCTAAACTATGCAATAATTGTAACAATGAGTTGATTAAGGTTCTTAAATGATATGTGGGTTTGACTTAATTACAGTAGGTGAGTTGAGGGTAGGGATTTTCTTGTTCAGGGTTCACTTGCACCTAGTGTTAACATAAAAACTAGCCTACCTAACTATTTAGAATGTATTGAAAGTAAGATACCCCATCCAATTTCTTCATTACCACATCGAACATTTGTCCTATTTTCATTAACTCCATAGCCTAGATAATAAAATTTACTAATTGACATTTTCACTATCAAATCCTAAATTTTATTCTTGTAATTCCATAATATTGAGGATTCAAGTCCCATTGAATTTAATTTAGGGAAACACCCCTTGAGTTTGAAAAGAAGGTAAGCGAAAATTTAGACGAGACCTAATGTGGTAATAGTGGTAAGCTTTCTAAGTTGCTCCAATTTTGTGTTGATGGTATTTCCGGAGTTATACTTTAAGATATAGGTTCAAGGGCTAACAATAGGTGTCATTGTCATGACCCAATTCCAATTCCTAAGGTAAGTAGTTCAACTACAAAAAAATGACAAGTTTAGTTTATGTTGAAGGTTTCATTTAATCTGATGACCCCACTATGTGACAAATCAAGTTCCTTTGAATTTGTTTCCTACGATTTAGAGATAAGAATAAGCAACAATGTTTAAGGAAATTAAGTAAAATCTCACTCAATGACTCCACCATTAAAACATATAAACATATATATGATGTTTTCTTCATGGATGCTTAATTGAAAAAATGTAAGGAGGATAACATCTTCTCACTTTATCCCTAGCTGCGGGTGTAAGAATGGACACGAGGCCACCTACAGGAGGCAACGTGGCGAGCGGAGGACAAGAAGAGGTGTCAAGGGTTGGGACAACACCTGGCGGCAGGTTGGAAGTTTAAATGTTGAGCATGCGAGGACGATGGAGGGCTGCAAAACTTAAATGGAGGTGACAACATAATGATTGATAGCATCGGCTTTAAGGCTTGGCCTTTGCGGAATGCCCTGGTGACGAAAAAAAAGTACAGTGCAAGCATGGGAGCCAACATGGAGGAGGTAGAGATGGGATGAGAAGATTATGGAGGTATTAAACCTAGTTTTAATTGTGCTTCAGAGGTAATGATGATGGCATTGAATGATGGTAATGTAGGGGAGTTGTCTATTAAGTATTTAACGGGGAAGGCAATGAAGGAAGAATTGTTGAACCGAATTGAGGTTCTATGGATACAGAGAAAGCTTGAAGTTGTAATGGTTGGGAATTTGAAGATGGCCCCTTTCCAGCATATGAGAAGTTGTCACGGAGGGAGAGGGTGTATTGAGCGAAGGGTGGAAGATGACGACCAGGGAGAGGAATTTATGGAGGGGATCCCCCCCATATTGATGATACCATTTCAATTATGGAAGAGGAAGATGGAAGAGCATGGCATGTTAGTGAGGCTGAGCCCATATTGGGTTATGAGGAAGTTACTAGCGAAAACAATGATGGAGAGGGAGAGCTTCGAGGAGCTGGTTACGCAGGTCATGACCAACCTCAAGTAAGACTTGCTAAGGAGACTGGTGGATATGGAGGGGGTCCTGGACTTGGAAACAACCCCATTTGGTTGTGGCCCAATGAATGCAGAGCCTCCTCCAAATGTTCATGCACAGTCACCGTCGTTTCAAGTGGAGAATCCTCCAGCGGGAGGGACGTTTTTTGTGGTGGATGATGGGTAAGAGTATTGCCGCTTTGTTTTTTGGAGTCTCATTGTGGATTGTGTTGGTTGGGTGGGTAATGTCAAGTTAGGATGTTAATGTAATGGGCTTGAACCGGGAGTATGGAATGTTTTGTTATGGCCGAGTGCCAAGTATATGGGAGTCTTGTGGGGTTCTTTTTGGCTTATAGTGGTTGGCTCGCATTGTAATGAAGAAGGAAATTTAGTGGCATTGGGGGGTCTGGTTTGTTGGCTTTTAGCAGTTAGCTTGTGCTAATGGGGAGGGATAATCAGGAGAGATGAAAGGACATGTTTGCGAAAGGTCTGAGAAGACCATTTTTTGTAATATTATGTACAATCTTTTTTATTTTTAATGAAAAGTTCTTAATCTTACTCTAAAAAAAACAATTAAACAAACTCACTTGATGAGGTAAATCACTTCCAAGAAAAGGAAGAGATAAACTGTAAGGGTTAAGGCCGAGCATAGTGTTCATACACTATGCATACTTGAAGTAATCTCATGTTTCATTGATGTAGGTTTTCTCTGTGATGTTGAGTTAACAAACAAACTCACTTGATGAGGTAAATCACTTCCAAGAAAAGGAAGAGATAAACTGTAAGGGTTAAGGCCACGCATAGTGTTCATACACTATGCATACTTGAAGTAATCTAATGTTTCATTGATGTAGGTTTTCTCTGTATTTTAGGACATCTTTGACTTAGACATTTCAATGTAAAGGCCATATTGGGCTTACACATGGCCATCCAAATTAAATTCCATGATGAGTACGCATTACATATTTTAGGACATCTTTGACTTAGACATTGCAATGTAAAGGCCATATTGGGCTTACATATGGCCATCCAAATTAAATTCCAATTGAGGATACATAAGTGATTGAGGGCGTAGGTTTGGCCCATTTGTTACAAAGCATGATGACCCCTCTAATATCACATCAAGATATGACGAAAGTCATATTTAGTTTTAAGTTACATCGGAGATTTCTATTTTTAACTTAAGTGGAAGATTGTTAAAGTCATATTTAGTTTTAAGTTACATCGGAGATTTCTATTTTTAACTTAGGTGGAAGATTGTTAATGTCCCATCAAAATATGATTGAAGTCATACTTTTAAGTTACCTCGGAGATTGTTAATGAAAGTTTGGTTGATTGGTGTGAAAGTTTTACGCATCAAATAAATTTATATATTTAATATTTATTCCGTCCGTTCGTTCATGCATTAGATGAAACTTTTAAATGACAATTCAAATTTTGTTGAATATTAAATGACTACAATGATTTCCAAATAATTACTATTAATGAAAAGTCTTACCCTATAGGCCCCGGTATATATAAACTTTTGCTGTAAACGCAAAAAATTGTCAACAAAAGATGCTTTGAAGGTTGAGAAGGATAAAGGAACTTTATACATATATTTATTTTTTCTAAAATTAAGATGTTTACATAGTTGGTTATGTTATCATGTTACATTTATTTATACCAGTTTTATAAACTAACATATATCTATCTTAATCCCGGATTTATTAAGCACCGAGAGGGATCCAATTTCTTAAGGTGTAATTTTTTATCTTAATTTTTTTACACATCAAGAAAAAATTTATCCCTCAAGAAATTGGATCCCTCTAGGTGCTTTATAGATCTGGGTTTAAGATGGATCTATGTTGGTTTTAATTTTTTCTTATGAATTTACATTAACTTTTTTAATTACTTTTTGTTTTTGATAATGTATGAGCCGACATGGGAATATTACATCATGTAATGTTACTAACATGACAAATGTGACAACATCTCCTCCATATTGGATTGTAAGCACCTCGCTACTGTCGGTGCAAAAAGTTGATGTGATGATGTGATTATTGCTTTATGGTGAATGTAATATTAACCAACATAGATACATCTTAAACCCGGATTTATCAAGCACCGAGAGGATTCCAATTTCTTGAGGTGTAGATTTATTTATTGTTAATTTGATTTTTCTCTTACTTGATAGATATGGATTTAAGTTTTAATTTTCTATTTTAGATATAGATTTCTTAATTACTTTTTATATTTTTTTATTTGATGAGTCCACATGGATTTTTTAATTACTTTTCATAATTTTTTATTTTATGAGTGGACATTAATTTTTGTAATTATGGTAACGTTACGTTACGTGAAATCTTTTTGATGGGTGATTTTAATTTTGTATAGCAGTTAAATTGATGATCATTTTGAGAACAAGATCCTGTCTTGATATGTTGTATCTTTGATACTCAAACTATCTTTGTACTATTTGATTCAATGGAATAACAATATTACGATTTTTTTTTGATGAAAAAAAAAAAACGTTACATTACATGACAATATTTCCCCATACTGGGTTGTAGAGCACTTCTCTCCTCTCAGTGTAATAAATGAGATATTAAGTATATTTGACTATGCATGATTAAACTAGCTCGGAGCCCATAGAGGCCTTGGCCTCGGTTAAATTTTGAGACCAACCTCATTGATGTTATCGGGAGTTGTTACTTATGAGTTGTAGATATATTGTGTTACTTTGAATTGAATTATCGTTGGGACCGACAGTTACATGAGTCAAATGTTAAGAGAAAACCAAATGACATATTTTAGCTATTGTGGGATACCTCATGCTCAAAAGTAGTCGTCGTTCTTTTCTTTTGTGACTTTAGATTATTATATATTGGAATATTTATAAGGTTTAACTAGCATGTGGAAGTGCTTAATCTCATTAAACGATCTTTTATGAATTTTATCCCAAGGGATAGAGATGTGACTTTGAGTAAGGTTTACTATAAAAATAAGGTCATAGGTACCTAACCCTAACTACCTAATATTATATTTAAGGAATCTCATTTTTGATATGAGGGGGTTCTCTTTGGTAATGGAATATTGGAAATGATGTGGTTCTAATAATTTGTGTGCGGGAGTTTTTGTATTGGGATTGATGCCAAGTTGAAAACCCTAAGTCAAATTTTAAGAGAAAACCAAATGACATATTTTAGCTATTGTGGGATACCTCATGCTCAAAAGTAAGTCGTCCTTCTCCTTTGTGACTTTAGATTATTATATATGGAAGATTTATAAGGTTTAACTAGCATGTGAAAGTGCTTAATCTCATTAAATGATCTTTTATGAATTTTATCCCAAGGGATAGAGATGTGACTTTGAGTAAGGTTTACCATAAAAATAAGGTCATAGGTACCTAACCCTAACTACCTAATATCATATTTAAGGAATCTTATTTTTGGTATGAGGGGTTCTCTTTGGGAATGGAATATTGGAAATGATGTGATTCTAATTATTCGTGTTATTTTTGTGTGGGATTTGTTTGCATTGGCATTAATGGCAAGTTGAAAACCCTAAATTTTTTTGTGTGTGAGTTTAGAGGGAAGCATTTGGGACAGAAGTGTGCTTCCCATTTCTTTATGTGAGTTTACATGCATGAAAAAATCCTTAATCTAATGTAAAATATCTTTTATGTATTTTAGCCCACGATGTGAGCTAAAGCAAGGTTTATCATAAAAAGCGGGCCATTGATACCTAACCCTAAATCCCTAAGATAATATTTAAGGATTCTCCTTTTTTATATGAGGGGGTTCGTCTCTTTGGGAGGGGAATATTGGGAATGATGTGATTATACTATATTCATGTTATTTTTGGGTGGGAGTGTTTGCATTGGGATTAATTCCAAGTTCAAAACCCAAAGTTTCTTGTGTGTGAGTTTGGAAGAAATGATTTGATATGATTAGGGTTTGTGACAAGAACTGTGGTTCCCATTTCTTTATGTGAGTTTAACATGCATGAAAAAATCCTTAATCTAATGTCAATTACCTTTTATGGATTTTATCCCATGAGGTGACCTAAAGCAAGGTTTATCATAAAAGCGGGCCATTGATACCTAACCCTAACTCCCTAATATCATATTTAAAAATTATCATTTTTTATATGAGGGGGTTCTTATATTTGGGAGGGGAATATTGTAAATGGTGAGATTACAATTATTTGTTTTATTTTTGGCATGAGGGTTTTTGCATTAGGATTAATGCCAAGTTCAAAACCCTAAGTTTCCCTTATGTGAGTTTGGAGAGAAGGGTTTGATATGATTGATGTTTTGGGCAATAAGTGTGCTTCTCATCTATTTAGTAGATACTAATTTAGTCCAGGTGGTACCTTTAGATCCCATGGATGAAGTATATACTAGATACTAGGTAGATTATTTGGTTGGTTGACAAATCATCCATTACATTACCTGCAATTTGATATATTTTGGTCTTTGCAATTGTATTTTTGGATATTGTTAGGTGTGAGTGACTGAAACTCAACCTAGTTCTTTTATCACTACACATGTTGGAGCAAAAAATGACATGGTAAAATATTGACCAATTAGGAAAAAATTGTAATTTTGTTGACCATGGGTTTTCTCTCATCCCTTGTCTTTTCTCCTTATTTCGTTTTTCCCTCTATTTCTCAAGACTTGGTTGATATATGTAAACATGAAGTGCAAAAATCCATATCACCTCAACATCCACTACTATGTATTTCATTTTATCTACATCCCTACACATATGCATCTTCTCTCCACTTTGCATTCCTATCATTTCGCCTCTACACCACATCGTTATGTCTAGATCACATCCATTTCTATGCCTTCCATTTTCTTTCCAAAATTGCTTACCTCTATGTTCCCTTTTCCATGCATCACTTCACCATGAAACCTAAAATCCCAAGTTAATACACAACTCACAAAGATAACCACTCTAATACATGTAATACTCATTGAAAAGACATGACATACTCTTACTGCCTAATGCCTATTGTTAAAAATGAAAATATCCTAATTGCAATGTGTGTTGAGTACATATTACAACAAATTCAATAAAGAAATGGAATTGTTCACCCATACAATACCATTCTTTGAAAACTACAACTTACATCTCAAAAGGGATTAACCTTATGATGAGCCTAAGTGGGGATGAAATCATTGAAATTACAAATTTGGGGGTGGATGGAATGGTTGTTGGTAGTCTAACTGGAGCTCCAATTCACATTTTAAAAGTCCAATTTCTTCCATTTCTCACCCCTTTTAGCTAAAACCTCTTCCCATGGCCAAGTTGATCCAATTGGATTTGGATTGGACGTCATCTTAGGTGCATCAACCTATGGAGCATGTAATATAGGGGATGCTAGTATTGAATCATTCATGGGTTGACTAGGTAGATCTAATACAATATAAGACCTTTCGAGCATAATAGAGTAAGAAATCATGGGAGATACTCTATAATTTTCATTTGTACACTCTAATGATAATATAAAGATCCTATTGCTAAGTTCCTGACTAGTTTGTTGTAGGTTTCCTATAGCACATCCCCAACCAGGAGGCCCCCCTTACTTGGGTATGTATTGCATTATTTCTTAGTTAGTTTAATTTGCATTTATTTATACATTTATAGATTTGATTTATTTCTTATTTCGTAGACATACTTGATTGTTCTATTATTTTATGGATATACCTAGTAATTCATTCATAGATTCAATTTCTTTTGTGAATTATTATCTCATTCATTTATGCTCTTACTCTATTTATTTCCCGTTGTGCACTCTTTAAATTCAGATTGAGTGAGTTATAAGAATTTTGTGGTGTGGTGTGATGTGCATGTGTTACCATAATCTTAATTAATATTGGTTATAAGAACTTCTCAAATACGACTGTGTTAGAGAACTTGGACCAACAATTATAAGATTTCTAATTTATGTTACAAAACTTCTTGATTTCATATGAACAATAATGCTTTTAAAGCTATAGGAATCTTAATTAAAATTTGTTACAAGAATTTATAAATTATACATGTGTTACAGAACTTGAATCAACAATTATAATATTTCAGATTTGATTTATGTTACATGATTTCTTTGATTTTCTCTGAGTATTAATACTTTCTAAAGACACATGAATAGTTTAAATCATTGAAATAACTATATGAAATATTTTTATAGGTGTTATCACTTATAAATGTGTCGTGCGCCAAGGCCTATTTTTAAACTGAAGTCACTACAGAAGTTCCAGAAATCCTATAGCGCCAACAGAAGAAAAACAGGGGAAAGCGCTATAGAAGTTTTGTAGTTCCCTCTTTTACTCATCAACTTCAAGTATATATTTCAAGCAACTGGAAATGGATTTTTGAAAAATGAAAGATTCTTTTGACAAGAGCAGGCCAAATCACAAAAACCTCTCTCCGTTTGTGCACAGGTGTCATGTTTTGGGAGATTCAAATGGATATTTGAATCCCTTTTTCCAAGAATTTCAACATTAAATAATTTCTTATTTTAGTCATCAACGTTCGACACAGATTCCGAGCAGATGGTGATATATATCAACGAACTGAAATATTTTTTTCTCAAGCATGGGTTCATCCATAGAAAACTCTCTCAATTTTTTCACAAGTGTCGTGGTTTGAGGGATTCAAAATGATATTTTTCACATCCCCTTCCATCGATCCGATGCAAGGAAGGGAACATGACTAACATTCTGGTATTATTTGACAAACTCAGCCCCATTCATGAATAACAATTTCATAATAAATAAAACTCATGTGTGCATATTCATACTCAAATAAACACAACATAATGAAAACATTATCCACACACAATTGCATCATGCATTCCATATATCAATAATAGTCATCAAATTAAAACATTGCAAAACACAGAATGGACATAATTTAAACCACAGAGAATACTTATCTTTAAGATGAAGTTGTCCAAGCAACTAACTATGTGAGAGCAATGTTCCACCCAACCATATGTATCTAGATGTCTAGCCTATATTCTTTCAACTGAGAGACCACCCCCGAGCTGGGTGTGTATCCACTAAGGAGGAACTAAACAGGCTCACTCACAGCCATGGTTTCACACAAACAGTCATGCTAAGCCTACACACAGTTGGGTTTATCAAGCATGAAAGAGACAAAGGAGGAGGATGCTAATCCAGTGAGCTCCAGCACAGAGCTACAGGCATCTCAACTAAACCCAAACAACCTTGGAACCCACAATACCTACCACACCCAACACAAGGAAGATCCACTTCTCTGCTACACAGTCCCTTAGGCGCCCCTTCCCTCCAGTTCTCTTTAGGGTGGGAATAGAAAGGTCCAAGTTACTAAATCATTGAGATTCTATCCTTCACTGGTTTTGTCAAGCAATTCCAACCTCTGTTCTATCTTCTTCTTTGTCATTCACGCTTGGATTTTCTCAATTATACGGCCAAATGACTCTATCCCATAATTGGATTTTTGGGCTATCAAATCGGGTTTTTCCTATGTATTTATGGGCATCTAACACTCTCAAATTCGCCCCAAGATTTAGGTCTATGGATCCCCCATTAAATTTTACTATCCACACAAATTTCTGTGTGTTTTTGGCACTTCAAAATGTGGCTTAGTTCAGAGTTGCGATTTCTGGTTTTTCTCACTGCTGGGCATGTGTAATGGATGAAAATTGATGCTCTGATAATCAACAATGGAATGGGAATGAGGAAAAACTAATTCCCATGAGATAGAGTGACTTGTGGGTCAAGTAAACAGATCCCATACCCTGCCATACAAATTTATGGGTTGCCCATGCTCTATTGAAGCCATGGAGTGATTTATTCAACCACTTCCTTACAACAGAATTAAATGTCAGCAAGCAAAGTCAAATAGGTTCTCAAGATGACATTTGGAAGCATATGGTTCAACCCCACAAACCCCTCACCACTCCCTAGTGGATACACATGCCCCCCTCTTATCAGTTGCTTCCATAGCCAATTTTTGGTATTTTTATTGCAATATTAATATTTACATCATTTTACAATGTTCCATGGATTAATAGCACATGGATAACATAATACCAACTACTTTCCTTTTTAAATAAAATCTGAGAATCCCCTAGTGGGGCCTTGGCCTTGATCTCCATGCTAGGGAAACATACATTGCATGTATACAATATTTACATTTAAAATCCAATATGTCCTAAGGGTCAAAATGGCGATATTACAATATTTGAGCCCTATTTTTCCATATTTTTGACAGTTTCTAGAACTCCCATAGCATCTATGCACCAAAGGCATAGAAGGTGGCTATGAAAGTTCTATAGCTTAACTTATGTAGTTTGTATTACAAAAAATGATTCCAGTACGCTACAAAAATTAATGAAACTGATTTTATGTAGCTTTTATAGTGGTGGGCAACTGGAGTACACTACAGGAGTTGTCGAGTTGGACATAATCAGCTCGATCCCTAAATTTTGGACATCTCACTGGAATTTGATCTATGCCAAGGAAACATGAATGAGCAGAGGAGGTAGTTGTCCTATTTCTCAGATTTCATTATTAGTTAGTTAGCAAGCGGTCCTTCGCAGCTTCACCATTAGTTAACTAGATAACAGCTCATGAGTCATAGTCTAGACTTCAGGTTAATTTGCGCACATGGTAGTTCTGTGGCCATTTACTATTTTTAGTAACAACCCAAAGGATTTAGGGTTTTATTTAATGCACAATAATTTTTATCCTATATATGGAAAGTGTTTAGAAGATCCAAGGGTGGGGATTTTGGAGAGAAAAAAAATCTTGAACATTCGATTCTTGTTGGATTTCTAAGTTTAATGGAATATATTAATGCAGATGTACTGAATACTTTTACCAGAGATTTATGTGTCTATCTTTCTTAGTCCGTGTTATCCTTCGTGAATGTGTGTCTTTCTGAGTTTTTCCATTTTATGTGTTATTTTCAATTTTTGAATGAAATTATTGTATTCAAAATTCATCCTTGTCTTGATGCTCTGTTTCAACATTTTCAAACAATATTTTTTTATTATTTCCTCCAAATTTAAAGTAGAATTGATCATTGGATTATCTACTTTAATGAACCGTTTTCCTCAATTATGCCCCCATACCCCAACAATCTGATTGACTAAAAGATATCGGTTATCTTTCCTCTGCTCCCTTGATCATTCTACAACCAATCATTGATCACCCTTACGATTGTTTCCTATCCTGTTGACTACATAACCAATGGGGATTTTCTCCTGATCCCACCAGTAAAAAACACCCAAAACCCTAATCTACCTACATAATACTTATCCATTTCCTTGATTACACAACCATCCATTGAAAGATAGCATTTGGAAACTGAGTTTTGTAAGAGATATCCCTCACTGGATGGGAAGGGATAGATTCTAGTATGCAAGTTGGTTTGAAATAGTTACCTCTGCCCCTTCCTTCCACAAACAAGGGATTTTGTAGAGTGATGGCATTCTTGCGCTGTTGCCTGGGATTGAAGGTGAAATATTCTATGGGAAAGAATGACAAATATTAGAGACAATTGTTGATGGTGAACAATAGTCAAACATAAATACACTATGCATCATTCACCATGCGACTCCAATTTCAAAGAATCCAGAAGTTTAAAGCTTTTATGGAGACTCCATTAGGGAAGAATTAGTGTCCTGAAGAATTTCTTGGTGACTTTATTGCTTTCAAAATGGGTTCGTTTACTAGAAGGTATGCTCCTTTGAATCGTTCACATATTCCAGTTTTTCCAAATCGTATGCCATGTATATATTGGTTAAAACATTTTCCAATATTTAAAGATGAGGAAAGAGATGATGCTGTGTAAAATCCCTCAAATCCCTCAATATCATAAAAAAAAAATCTGTATAATATAAAAACTAGTAATTCTAGATGAAAAGAATCTTATGGGTGTTTTAGTCAACAAAGATTTGAATACAATTCTTTTAAAGATAAGTTTGTAATACTCATGCCTTCTTTCATGTATCACTTAGACCTAGCTATATATGTATAAAATTCTATTGATCATTCTTTGTTAGATGTTTTGATCACAACTGTCGTAACTTAGAGGAGTAACTACACCTTCACCAACATGACTATGAACTTAAAGCTTCGTAGATAATAGGTTGATATGTCTTACACTTTATGATGATGTTTGTTGTTTTTTCATAATCGTTCTAAGATGACATACTTAACCGAAAGTGTTTTATTTTCTTAAAGCTCAGCAAGGTCCTTCGAGCAGTCTTCAAGACTTACTTAGCTTATAAAGCTAATGTATGTGGATCCTTTCTTTGCACAAGTAATAGGTTGGTTTCTTCCAAAAATCATTGGTTAGAAAAGTTAATGACTTCCCATTGTGACAGCTTACAAAATTTAAATGTGAAGCCTACAAGGAAGTAACCCTAACTCTACTAAAAGGAAAAGTCCAAACTTAAGCATTTTTAACCAATTGATAGTAATGTGCTTGCTCCAATGTGACACTGAAAAGCAACGAAAAAAAGGGTGCTCGAACTATACAAAGGTGGGGTTTTAAAAGACATAAAATAATCCAACTGGCGCAATTAAGGAGGTCACGTGATCATACATTTGGTTGACAAATTTGGACAAAACCCTTCGCAAAGGTTCTCACCTTATTTGGAACTGTAAGAGGAGAGGGAGAGGAGGGCTGAGCTCTCTCCCTCATCTGCCATGGCTGCCCTGGAAGTTTTGTATATAAGAAAATAATGTATTAAACCTTACCATGAATACTTCATTTTGGGTCTCGGCAATGTTGAACAAAGCTTGGGCCTGGTTTTACCTGTCTCTCGACGTCGACCATGAATTTCAATGCAAAGGTAAGGTTGTAATCAAACTGATGATAATGTTTTAAAATTTTGTTTTAATATAGTTCCTTAGACAAACTAAAATGTTGCAATGCTGACAGGGTTCTCGACTTTAGGGTTCCTAGCTGGTGCAATAGAAGCGAAAGTTATAACGAGTGGTTGAACTGTTGGGCAGTGCGATGAATCCTCTGCCCAAGTAAGTATCAGGTCCTACTCGTTGATGCCTTGGTTGACTTTTGCATTGACCTATGATAGTATTTGAGCTAGCTTGGTTACCAGTAAATGTTCCTTCAAGAGTTTCCCATAAATCTTTCATCCTCTGTCAATTCAAATGGAGAGAAAAAATATGAATTTTAAAAAGGGTACTTGGTCGTCCATTGTTTTGGTGTAGAGTTGACCTATTATAGAGGAAGTTTTGTGAGGCAGGTTTTTTAAGCTTCCGAAAGTTTATTCAAAGCTCTGTATGGTTTTTAAAACCTAACTGAGGTTTTGCCCGGTATGAAAGAGAAAAATTTCTAGATTTTGTGTTGGATAATGTTTTTGGTGCAGAACGCTTGAATTCGTGTATATATAAATATGGCTTTTATAAAAAGAAAAGGGCTTGCATTACCGTTTTATTATAAGGGTTTTAGTAGAGCTTATCTTCCTAGGTTTTTAATGAAATAATGTCTCTTTACTGGTAATATGGTGTTGATTCATTCAATCGGCATCTCCGATACTTGTAAATATTACTTACGCCTATGACTGTCTTCCTTATTTCAACGTTTTTAATACTGTACTATTGCTTAAGCTAAATTTGTTTTGCTTAAAGGATATGCATTCTTGGTTTGTTAAAAGACTATTTGAAGCGATAGGCGCTGTGGTGGTAAGGATGCATACTAGTTTAAAGAAAGATTATGAATTCGATTTATGATGAATGGATTAAATGTTTAGCCCTAACCTAAGCATATACCAATCATAGAAGGTAGGTCACCTTTACTATGTTTGACGGGATTGATTTCTTTAAAGTAATTAACTAAAAAAAGACCTTTACGAGTTTAAAAGAAAACCTGATAGATAGATTTAAGGATGAAATCATAAGATTAGACTACATTTGGAGATTAGGGTTTGAAAACAGTAATTTCAAATTTTTTGAACCTCCTAAAAAAGTCTCCAGATTTATGTTAATAGAATTTGATTAATTATTTAAATTAATGATTTATACTTAACCCTAGAAATCTTATTGTTGGTAAAAAAAGGAAATCTATAAAAATGCCTTTATATAAATTCGTATTACTATAATGCTGGTATGAAGGTAATTTCCAGTACTTGTACTCAGTTTAAAATAATCAGCTTCTAAATTCCCTATCGAGTCTCAATCAAGGATGATTTAGTTTATTTATAAAAAAGAAAAATAGAAAAGACTGCTGAACACATAAATAAAAACGTATGCAAACCATTCCTGTATTTGGTTACCAAGATGCTCAAAATAGCACTAAGGTTATAATAAAATTATTAAATTTACTATGCTAACCTAGTTCCTCTCAAGGGTCTAACAAATATTAACTAAAACGATTATGCAAAAAGAATTCTAACAGAATGAAGTATAGTGAGACAGAACGATTCAATTTCAAATATCATGCCGAATAATAATAAAAGATCTACTTCTTCAATATAGGACTTGAACCTGGCACCAAAGATGGGAAAACAAGAATGGCTTCGTTGTTCCACCCAACCAATTCCCGCAGCAGTCAAGCTCTAGAACCCTCGAGCTCGTTCACTAAACTACAAGAGAAAAATTCCTCAATGCTCCATCTCTTGCATTGCAATCTCAATCCCTGTCCAATGCTGGCCTCCTGCTGCTCATGGAATTACTATTTCTAGTAATTTGCCTAGGAATTGGTCATTTATGAGCCTCCTACTCTTTAGCACTCCACTAGGAGTGGTGACCTGAATTTTAGGGATGATGCCTCCAGCATCTTTAACACCCTCAGCCATTTGTACTTTTCCTCTTGTAGTTTAGAAAACACTCTTCAATAGCTAGATCCATTCTTGTCTTCGTTTTATTATATTTTATTAAATAAAAATATCCTCAATACAATTGTTCTATTTTTTACTTTTTAGTCAAAAATAATAAAATAATAATAATGGTTTTTAATTGTTCTTTTCCAGCAACAATAATAAAATATTTATTATTTCTGGGGATGTTACATACACCTCCCCTTAGAAGGTAGCACTGTCCTCGGTGTTACAACATTGTTTTATTCCACCATAAGATCTTCTCAGAACCAGTCTGGATATGCCTCCCACATATCACTCTATAGTTCCCAAATAGCTTATTCTGGACTAAGGTGCTCCCATTTCACCTTGACTTGTCCGATGATACGGTTCCAGAGAGTGATTTATCTCTTGTCAAGAATGTGTTCCGGTCCCACATGGAACTCTCTTTCCAGTTCCACCTAGATTACATTCCAATCAATTACGTGTGAGACATCATGAACATATATTTTCAGTATAGAAACATGAAACACATTATGTACCTTAATGTTAGGTGGTAAGGCTAATTGCTATGCAACTGGACCTATTCTTGCCAGAATTTCGAATGGCCCGCAATACCTTGGTGCTAATTTTGAATAATTTCCCAATCTTAAGGAGCTTTTCTTAGGATTTAAATTTATATATATGTGATCATCCACCTGGAACTCTCTAGGAGTTCATTTTAGATCAACATAACTTTTCTGCCTATCTTGGCAAGCCTTTAAATTCTATTGTACCCGTTGCACGGTTAGTTCCATTTGTTTTAAAAGTTCAGGTCCTAGCATTAACCTATCTATTGGGTTGCTCCAAGATATTGGAGTGTTGCACCTACGTCCGTACAAAAATTCAAATGGACTCATACCTGCAGAAACTTGGAAATTATTATTGTAAGCAAATTTGACTAAATGTAAATAATTTTCCCATTTACTGGGTTTGTTCATGACATACATTCTAAGCATGTCCTCCAAGGTTTGGTTTACTCTTTCAGTCTTCCCATCTGTTTGTGGATGGTATGCAGTGTTGAATTTCAACTAGGTTCCCAAACCTTTAAACAAAGCCTTCCAGAAATTACTTGTAAATTTTGCGTCTCTATCCGAGACTATCACCTTTGGTATGCCATGTAGCCAGAATATCTCCTTCATGAAAATATCTGCAATGTTAACAGCTTTATATGTAGACTTCATAGGAATAAAGTGAGCAGATTTGCTTAACTTGCCTACTACAACCATGATCGAATCATGCTGTCTGAAATTTTTTGGTAAGCCGGTTATAAAATCCATACCGATCATTTCCCACTTCCATTTTGGAACGGGTAATGGATGCAACAATCCTGCTGTATTTTGGTGTTCCGCCTTGACTTGCTGGCATTCTAAGCAGCGAGCCAAATATTTTGCTACTTCCTTTTTCATGTTTGGCCAAAAGAAGTCCTTCCTAATCATGGTAACCATCTTTTGGTACCTTGGGTGCCCTGAATAGGGTTGCTTATGTAATTCATTTAAAACAGTTAACTTGAGTTCTGCGGAATTTGGTATGTAAAGTCTTCCTCTTTCATTAATACGGAAATAAGTCTTTAACTGATTACTTTCGTTTTCAACAGTTTTCTTCTTTAAAATATGGTATTCTTTATCAAAATTTTCCACATTTAAAATCTATTTTTCCAGATCAGATTTGTAATTACTATTTGCATACAACAAATTTGCATGACAGCTTAAAGTGTCTACAACTTTGTTTTCTTTACCCTTTATATGTTTTATTTCAAAGTCATATTCACTTAAAAAGGACAACCACCTGACATGTCTAGTGTTTAAATTATGTTGGTCAAACAAGTAATTTAAGCTTACGTTATCTTACATAAGTAAAAATTTCCTTCCGATTAAGTAGTGTCACCACATTTTTAAGGCATGAATAATTGTAGCAAGTTCCAGATCATGCATAGCATAATTTTTCTTATGTTCCTTTAATTTTTGGGATTCACAAACTATGACATGGTTTTCTTGAGTTAAAACCCCGCCTAACCCTTCGTTACATGCATCCGTGCATACAATGAAATCTTTCGACGGGTCAACAATTTTTAGTATAGGAGCATTGGTTAAAAGATGTTTTAGTTTATTAAAGCTTTCCAAACATTTTTCATTCCAATCAAACCTTTTTTCCTTCTTTTGTAGTGAGGTTATGGGATAAGCTATTTTTGAAAATCCCTCAATGAATTTTCGATAGTAGCCCATCATCCCCATAAAATACCTTATGTCAGTTACATTTTTAGGGACAACCATTCCATGATAGCCTTAATTTTATCGGGGTCGACCGAAATTCCATCTTTAGACACTATGTGTCCTAGATAATGAATTCCGTCTTTATAAAAGTCACACTTACTGAACTTAGAAACCAATTTTTGTTCTCTCAAAACCTTCAATATTGTTCTTAAATGTTCTTCATGCTCCTGTTCATTCTTTGAATCAATCAGAATGTCGCCAATGAAGACAACTACGAATTTATCCAAGTAATCATTACAAATGTTGTTCATTAGACTCATGAAGGCTGGAGGTGTGTTTGTTAAGCCAAATGGAATTACAACGAACTCGTAATGTCCATAATGAGTTCTGAAGGATGTTTTGAAAATATCTTCATCCTTGATCCGTACCTTATGGTATCCGGATCTTAAATCTATTTTTGAGAAAATAGTCGCCCCTTGGAGTTGATCGAACAAATCGTCAATCCTGGGAAAGGGGTATCGATTCTTTATAGTTGTTTTATTCAATTGCTTGTAATCTATACATAAACTTAAGGTTCCATCCTTTTTATTTACAAATAAAACCGGTGCTCCCCAAGGGGAAACACTAGGTCTAACGTATTTCTTATCTAAAAGTTCTTGTAACTGTGTTTTTAACTCTGTAAGTTCAATCAAATTCATTTTGTATGGAACCTTGGATGCTAGTACTGCTCCTGTTATTAAATCAATTGTGAAATCTATGTCCCTTCTAGGAGGCAGTTCTTGTATTTCTTTTGGAAATATGTCTTTAAATTCTTGTAAAATTGGTATATCATCTAAATTAAGTTTACTTTCTGATTCCCTGCTATCCATTATGTAAACAAAAAATTTCTTACAGCCTTTTCTCACATATCTTTTCATCTGTAAAGCTGAGATTTTTCGAATAGTTGTTTTTTCTGGGAATTCCTGTCACTTTAACTGCATTTCCTAATTTATCTGTGCAGGTGAAAGTTTTATCAAAAAAATGTAATATAACTTTGTGCTCCTCTAACCAAACCATTCTAATTAACAAATCATATGAACCTAAAGGTAAAATATTCATATTTTCACTTGTGTTTAACTCATTGATCAGGAATTCACAAACTTTAACTTGACTAGAAACCTTGTGTTTCGTACATGTGGCTAATTGTACTAACCAAGATTTTTCAAAATTTTCAGGCACAAGTTTACATGATTCAACAATTCTGGGTGCTACATAACTTAAACTTGCACCCAGATCAATTAATATAGAAACAAGTTGATTCTTTATCATACCTTGGATTTCAACCATTGATGCTTGGTGATTTGCCTGCCGATTTTCCAGTGCAGCGTTGATTCTAGGCATGCTCCTTGCTATATCTCCAACTGTGATTGCCTCTTGAAGGGAGTGAACCTTATTAAAAGTTTTGTTTCTTTTAGGGAAGTCCTTAAAATAATGTGGGTTACCACATTCCCAACACTTTAATGGTTCTTTCTGAGCAACATGCTTATTAAAGGGTTCTCTTTCTCTTATGGCAGGGGGTTGGGGTCTATAATTTCTGTGATTATTACCCTGATATCCCTTGTAGTTACTTCCAGTGTTTCGGTGAAATTTAGAGTTATGTTTTTTTGGGTAGTGATCCCGTTTCTTTACATTCCAGCTTGGCATACTTTCTCTTATGTTCTTGTTCTGTTCATAGCAGTAGTTTGCCTTCCTCATTCTCTCCTCCAATGTAATTGGGTTATCGAATTCAATTCGTTCATTGAACGAGGTGGGAAAACAACTGAGGAATCACTGTATTTTTGGCTTTTCCTCTACTATGTATAGCACATAACGGAGTAGACTCAGAAATTTAGTGCAGATTTCTTTCATACTCATGGATCATAATTTTAACTCGTAAAATTCCTTTGAATTTTCTTCATAAAATTGTTCTGAAAGATATTTCTCTTTAAATAAATTTTTAAATATTTTCCAATCTACCCTCCATTCCTTTATGCCTTTCACTTTCTTGATGTCCTGCCACCATATATCAGCCTTTCCACTTAGGTTGTATATGGCCATTTTTGCCTTAAGTTCGTCAGAATAGTTGTATATCTGAAAATATTTCTTCATGCTTGATAACCAGGCTTCAGCTTCCTCACCTTTTTCAATTTCACCATTAAACATGGGGCGTTTGATCTTCTTGAATTCCCCCAAAATTTCCTCATATGGTTTGTACTTCCTTTTACTCTTATGCTGGTCACTACTTTCACTGAAGTTTTGATGTTCTTGCCTCAATGATTCCTCACTGGACGTTTCATATCTATGGTTGGAAAATTCCAGTTTTCTCCCTTTAGGTTTAGGATGTGTGGCTGCCTTATCATCCTTAGTGCTTTTATGTTTATCCTTCTCATTACTATGTATTTTGGCGAGTAAAATAGTATTCAATTCTTCTTGAGCCTTCATTATTCGTTCATTTTCCTCCCTAAATCTTTTTAGCTCTGCCCTTAATTCTTCAACAATTTGTTGCAAATCAGCTAGATTATTATCTCGGCTTTCATTTAGCTACACCCAAAGTCTGCTTCCTCTAGTACCTTCTAGTTCTCGAGGGGGTGTCTCTTTCGGCATTCCGAATTCTGCCAATTATCCCTGACAACACAGTTCATCTTCTAATCCTGGAATTAGTAAGAGTAGGAAACAAATACAAAATAAAAATATCATCAGTTAAAATCTTTTCATAACAACAGCAATGTTTGAGCCAATTTAGGCCAACTGCTCTAACACAGCTCTCATACCATATGTAAAATCCCTCAATATCGTAAAAAAAAAAAAATTGTATAATATAAAAACTAGTAATTCTAGATGAAAAGAATCTTATGGGTGTTTTAGTCGACAAAGCTTTGAATAAAATTGTTTTAAAGATAAATTTGTAATACTCATGCCTTCTTTCATGTATCACTTAGAACTAGCTATGTATGTATAAAATTTCTATTGATCGTGCTTTGTTAGATGTTTTGATCACAACTGTCGTAACTTAGAGGAGTAACTACACCTTCACCAACATGAATATGAACTTAAAGCTTTGCAGATAATAGTTTGATGTCTTACACTTTATAATGATGTTTGTTGTTATTTCGTAATCGTTCTAAGATGGCATACTTAACCAAAAGTGTTTTATTTTCTTAAAGCTCAGCAAGGTCCTTTGAGCAGTCTTCGAGGCTTACTTATCTTATAAAGTTAATGCATGTGGATCCTTTCTTTGCACAAGTGTAATGTTTGTTTCTTCCAAAAATCATTCATTAGAAAAGTTAATGACTTCCCATTGTGACAACTTGCAAAATTTAAATGTGAAGCCTACAAGGAAGTAATCCTAACTATACTAAAAGGAAAAGTCCAAACTTAAGTGTTTTTAACCAATTGATAGTAATGTGCTTGCCCCAAGGTGACACTGAAAAGCAACGAAGAAAAGGGTGCTTGAACTATACAAAGGTGGGTTTCTAAAAGACATAAATTAATCCAACTGGCGCAATTAAGGAGGTCACGTGATCGTACGTTTGGTTGACAAATTTGGACAAAACCCTTTGTGAAGGTTCTCACCTTATTTGGAACTATAAGAGGAGAGGGAGAGGAGAGCCAAGCTCTCTCGCTCGGCTTCAATGGCCGACCTGGCAGTTTTGTATATAAAAAAAGAATGTATTAAACCTTACCATGAATACTTCCTTTTGGGTCTCGGTAATGTGAAACAAACCCTAGGCCTGGTTTTACCTGTCTCTCGACGTCGGCCATGAATTTCAACGCAAAGGTAAGGTTGTAATCAACATGCTGATAATGTTTTAAACTTCTTTTTTAATATAGTTCTTCAGACCAACTAAAATGTTGCAATGCTGACAGGGTTCTCGACTTCAGGGTTCCTAGCTGGTGTGATAGAAGCGAAAGTTGTAACCGGTGGTTGAACTGCTTGATAGTCCGATGACTCCTCTGCCCAAGTAAGTCTCGGGTCCTACTCATTGATTCCTTGGTCGAATTCTACATTGACCTATGATAGTATTTGAGCTGGATTGGTTATCAGTAAATGTTCCTTCAAGAGTTCCCCATAAACCTTTCGTCCTCTGTCAATTCAAATGGAGAGAAAAAATATGAATTTTAAAAATGGTAGTTGGTCCTCCATCGTTTTTGGGTAGAGTTGACATATTGTAGAGGAAGTTCTGTGAGGCGGGGTTTTTAAGCTTCCGAAAGTTTATTTAAAGTTGTGTATGGTTTTTAAAACCTAACTGGGGTTTCGCCCAGTATGAAAGAGAAACATTTCTAGATTTTGTGTTGGATAATGTTTTTGGTGCAGAACTCTTGAATTCGTGTATATATAAATCTGGCTTTTATAAAAAGAAAATGGCCTGCATTACCGTTTTATTATAAGGGTTTTAGTAGAACTTATCTTCCTGGGTTTTTAATGAACTAATGTCTCTTTACTGGTAATATGGTGTTGATTCATTCAATCGGTGTCTTCGATACTTATAAATATTACTTACGGCTGTGACTGTCTTCCTTATTTCAACGTTTTTAATACTATACTCTCGCTTAAGATAAATTTGTTTTGCTTAAACGATATGCATTCTTGTTTTGTTAAAAGATTATTCGAAGCGATAGACGCTGTGGTGGTAAGGATGCATACTAGTTTAAAGAAATACTGTGAATTCGATTTATGATGAATGGATTAAAGGTTTAGCTCTAACCTGGGCATATACGAATCATAGAAGGAAGGCCGTCTATGCTATGTTTGATAGGATTGATTTCTTTAAAGTAATTAACTAAAAAAAACCTTTACGAGTTTTAAAAAACCTGATAGATAGATTTAAGGATGAAATCATAAGATTAGACTACATTTGGAGATTAGGGTTTGAAAACAGTAATTTCAAATGTTTTGAACCGTTAGAAAAAGTCTCCAGATTTATGCTAATAGAATTTGATTAATTATTTAAATTAATGATTTATACTTAACCCTAAAAATCTTACTGTTGGTAAAACAAAGGAAATCTATCAAAAGGCCTTTATATAATTTTGTATTACTATAATGTTGATGCGAAGGTAATTTTCAGTACTTGTACTCGGTTTAAAATAATCAGCTTCTCAATTCCATGTCGAGTCTCGATCAAGGATGATTTAGTTTATTTATAAAAAAGAAAAATAGAAAAGACTGTTAAACACATAAATAAAAACATGTGCAAACCATTCCCATATTCGGTTACCAAGATGCTCAAAATAGCACTAAGGTTATAATAAAATTATTAAATTTACTATGCTAACCTAGATCCTCTGAGGGGTATAACAAATATTAACTAAAACGATTCTGCAAAAAGAATTCTAAGAGAATGAAGTATAGTGAGACAAAACAATTCAATTTCAAATATCATGTCGAATAATAATAATAAATCTACTTCTTCAGTATATGACTTGAACCTTGCACCAAAGCTCGAAAAACACGGAGCAGTCAAGCTCCAAAATCCCCGAGCTCTTTCGCTGAACTACAAGAGCAAAATTCCTCAATGCTCCATCTCTTTCATTGCAACCTCAATCCTTGTCCAATGCTAGCCTCGTGCTGCTCATGGACTTACTATTTCTAGTAATTTTCCTAGGACTTGGTCATTTATGAGCCTCCTTCTCTTTAGCACTCCACTAGGAGTGGTGACTTGATTTTTAGGGATGATGCCTCGTGCATCTTTAGCAGCTTCAGCCATTTGTCCTTTTCCTCTTGTAGTTCAACAAACACTCTTCAACATCTAGATCCATTCTTGTCTCCTGTTTTATTATATTTTATTAAATAAAAATATCCTCAATACAATTGTTCTATTTCTTACTTTTCAGTCAAAAATAATAAAATAATAATAATGGTTTTTAATTGTTCTTTTCCAGCAGCAATAATAAAGTATTTATTATTTCTGGGGGTGTTACATGTTGCCTTTCATTTGGTCAAATTTCACATGCACATACATAGGCTAGGGGTTGGGTTTCATGAAGAGTGCTTGATGAAGATGTTTATGGAAACCTTGGAAGAAAAGGCACGATCTTGGTATGAAATATTTCCATTTGCTAGTCTATATTCCCTTGAATATTTCTATGCAACATTTTGTAAGAATCATAAAGAGAGATATTGATCTTTAATGCTAATTGAAAATTTATGTGGGAATCTTGAAAATATTATTCAACATGTGGGAATTGATATTGATGATGAAGACCTAATGGATGATGAAATTAGAGAAGCCCTGTCTGAAATATCTAATGATCAGGAAAAAAGAGTAGAGACTAGTTGCCATGATACTTAGGAAAATCTCCAACAGACATCGATTTATTCTTTGGTTGAAAATGAAATAGATTGGGATTTCAATATTCAAATTCATCTTCCACCCCCTAAGGTTAATGAAAATATTCAACGGTCTTTAGAAGCTTCAAAGAACCAAAACAGAGATATGGATAAGTCATCAGATTTTGGAACTCTTCAATCTTTTCCTAAGCCATTTACTCAAGGGAACAATGAGTTTAAATTTAATGAAGAGTTGATTCCTACATATGATTTAGAGCTTAAGAAAAAATATTAGGAAGAAGAGGTTGTTCTAGGTCCCTTGGACATAAAAAATGAGATTCTTATTGAGTTGAATGTAGGTTTTTGAAGTTGTGTGTACATAAAATTTAGGCAATAAACCAATATATGACATAGAATTTTAGGAAATCAATATATGATAGTTGCATCATGGAGTCACAATTGCGAGGAGATAATGAACAAGAATTTGTTTTTCCTCTTAAAAATAAAAATGGCATTCCTTTTGAAGAACATGAACAGTCACTTTTTAATATTCCTAGTGTACTTGATGTGGTTGTTCCATTTGAGGTCTTTCAAGGGCATTCAAAGTTTTTTCTTAAGTATGAAAAATGTGATCTTGCATACTTATGTTTTTCCATTTGAAAAGGATTATGAGGTTTGTAGTGATATTGAAGTTGAATACATAGAACATGAACAACCAACAGTAAGAAATGAAGCTTGTATTTCTCCTTTTGCTCATCAACAAGGACATATTCACATTTTTTTGGACCATTTTGTAGTTTTGTTGGAATTATTAGGGGATGTGAATTTTGCATAGTTTATAAACTTTGAAGGTGAATTCAGATTTCATATTAAGTTTCCATTTTTTTAACTTTTCTTTCTTTTGGGAAAGAATGAAAGAAAAGGATAGTTAGGTAGACATTTGTTTGATTGGATACACTGGAAATATTGTATCACTTGATTTGGAAGATGTCTCAGCAAGATAGTGTAGGAAGTAGTTTGCAATAAGCTTGCTTTCCAAGCATCTCTTTTAGTGTATCTATTTTCAGGTTGTTGCATTTTGTTAGTTTGAGTTTCAGCATTAATTTTTCAGTTTGTAGTACGCAGTTGTGATTTTCAGTTTGTATCATGGTTTTGGGTTCATAGCAGGAATCGGGTTGCATGTTTCAGGAAAGAGTTGGGAGCATCCCAATGGATTAGGTACATGGTCTACAAGTTCTTTTCCACCTCGCAGGGAGGACATCATCCCCAGTTGGAGCCAATGTTAGCACTTATAAATTCATCATGCATCGAGGCCTATTTTTTAACTGAAGTCACAACAGAAGTTCTGGAAATCCCGTAGCGCCAACAGAAGAAAAATAGGGGAAAGTGCCAGAGAAGTTCTGTAGTTTCCTATTTTAGTCATCAACTTAAAGTATATATTCCAATCAATTGGAAACGTATTTTTGAAAAATGGAAGAGGATTTTGTCAAGAATGGGCCAAATCCAAAAAAATATCTCTCATTGTTTGCACATGTGTCATGGTTTGGGAGATTCGAATGGATATTTGAAGCCATTTTTTTCCATAATTTCAACATTAAATAATTTCCTGTTTTAATAATCAACTTTCGTCATAGTTTTCGAGCATATGGTTATTTACATCAACAAAACGTGTTGATATATTGTAACTTCAAAGAATATTATAATTGTACTTTATTATTCCAGAGATGTTTCATTCCTCCGTGAAGATCTTATTGTATATCCGGAGATGTTTATTCCTCCGTCGGAATGTGGTAACTTGGGTTATTAGACTTCCCTAGTGGGGGTCAGCCCTGTATGTGTTATGTGGGTCAAAGGGTTATTAGACCACCCTAGAGGGGTCAGCCCAGTAGGTTGTAGTGGGATATTTAACCCATTGGTTAAATACGAGCCTACATGTATTGTGTAAAAGATATGTCAGAGTAGTGTATAAATAGAGGAGGTGTATTCCTCATTTGACACACTCACTCACTTGAGAAAGGCACACTTGTGGAGGAGAGGTCTGCTATGGAGAAGGAGGAGCTCATGCTCAGGGTTTGCATCTTTGTATATTTCTGGTCATCTATATTGAGGAAGATTTGCTGGGTTTTCTACCCCATGAGGGTTTCCGAGGATAAATCTGTGTCTCTTGTGTTTATGATGTGCTTGTTGTTTCTTCAGTGATCCTGTATATGCTATTATTGTGAAATGGAATGTAATGATGCTATTTTCTGTCTTAGCATATTAAATCTTAACATGGTATCAGAGCTAACCTGAAGGAAGGCAAGGTATGGCACTTACGACACTTGCTTTACTTACGACAATTTGAAGGTTAGGGTTTTACATAGCAAAAACCAGTCATCGTGGAACTTTCGCTATAAATCCATTTCTGAGAAGGTTCAGGATCTGAAAAGTTTATAGGTCGAAGATAACATCCCCAGGTAACTTGTGTCCAAAGGGCACCCTCAGATTCGTTGTACTTTATGAGTTATGATCAGTACAAGTTAGGTTTTCTGTGTCTTCCAGATCTCAGTCAAAATCAGGTGACCTTGGCAAAAAGGTCATAACTTGGGCTAGAAAGATCCAAATGAAATTTCGTAAAAAGTGACAGGTAGTACACAGACTGTACTATCTTAGAAAACGTTTTCAGAGGCCAAAGGTGAACCAGTGACATGTGGAACGCCATACAAGTTCGCTCTCCTGTTTTATCTCATAAGCAGGTCACATTGCGACACTTGGCATAACTCTCTCTCAGAGAGTCCAATTGAGGTCAGACCTGTCAGGATGGAAATATAACAGGGGGAGATATCACAGAAAATTTTTTTAGAGGCCGAATTGCAAATAGTGACACGTGGCACTCCGTACAAGTTCGCTCTCCTGTATTATCCCAAAACAGGTCACGTTACGACATTTGGAATAACTCTCTCTCAGAGAATCCAATTGAGGTCAGACCTGTCAGGATTGAAAGATGACAGGTCAGGCTACTGCAGAAAAAGTTTCCAGACCCTGTGGAGCGAAAATTTTGGAGTTATAGCAGAAACAATCAGGTACACATTTCTGTCAAATCAGAATTATTTTTGGAGCACCTTTATTCATGGCTTCCAAAATTTAGGGTTTCGGAGAAAGTTAGAATTTTTGGAATCGGAATCCATGGCTGAATGCTACTCAAGAAAATTGAAATTTAGAGACCAATATTGAATTTTTTGGTTGGGTAGAAGACCAGGCTTGATCAAACCCTAGTTCGGGATTTTGATGAGAAAGATGAAAAATTAGGGCTTCAGCAAAAGTTGGAATTTTTGAAGTATGTAACCACGGCTGGAAACTCCTCAAAAAAACAAGAGTTTAGAGCCTTGCATTGAACCTTTTGATTGGACATAAGGGTGGGCTTCATCAAACCCTAGTTTGGGTTCCTGTCTAGAAGATCCAGAAGTTTCGAAAGCAATTTTGAGGGGTCAAATTTTGGAGATTTCAAAATTGAAGTATGCTAGTTTGATCAGCTCAGCAAGACACATCCTTCCATCCATTCATAAGTGTGAAAGTCAAAGATTGAATTTTTAGAGTTTCTCTAGCAAACCCTAATAAAGCTCGAGATCAAGTTTCAGGGGGAGTTGAGGCTAAGGACTTACATAAGAAGACTACAAGAAGACTCGACAGGTATGACTTAAGAAGGTTCAGGTATGTCTTGAAATTTGATTCTTGATTAAGTTCATAATGTGTTTGTCTTCATATTATTGATTAGTACAATCTTGATTAATTGTCTTATCACCCTAGTAACAGTATGAATGCATGTGAATGATCGAAGACATTCATTGATTAGGGCTATATGATTGTACTAATGCATTATGGTGTTGTGTGAGGTTGATGTTGTCTGCTAACAAGATACAGGTACATAACAAAAACAACAAATCAAGTTCCATGACCATGACAACATGAAGACAAAGACTCATCCATAATCTTTGCTCTACTTACGAGGTATGTATGATTTTGTTATATTATGCTTAACCTATGAGACATGCAGGTTCTAGCTCAGGATCTCTAAGTCATTGAAGAGATTGTTTAGGTATGTTGTACATAACTAAGCAGGTATACTAATCCAGGTATGTTTTTCCTATGTCAAGTTAGAATCTTACCTTGTGTTAGGATCCCTTATATAAGTATACTTGGTATGATTGGTTATGATTATTCATAAAGTTAGTAATCAAAGGTTTATGCATATTATGTCTCTTATCTTGATGACTTAATTAACCAAAAGAGTACTATGATCAAACAAGAATATGCATGAGTAAAAGAAGACTTCCTTGAAACCCTGAATACTAATGATCATGACTATACATATTCAAGATAATTTAGAATTAGAATGTTTTGATAATATTGAGTATATACTAATGAATGTATGTTTGTGTATGAGATCATGAGGATGACACTAGTGCACACTTGAGCATGCACAGTGGGTCAGAATGAATAGAAGTTCAAAGGACATATAGAAGATCAAGCACACAAACATAAAAGATAAGTATTTGAGTTGTTATTTAAAATAGTAAATGATATTACCTATAATAGGTTGTATGCATATTTGTATTCCTAGAATATATGATGCTGAGTGTAAACATTCATAGAGCATTGAACAGTATACTACTAATATGCATATGATTGGTAAGTTGGACAAACATTCCATTGTTGCTTGTCTAGAATGAAACCTCTTTGTTGACATGCTGAGAGCTGTGCACACTCTCGATAGTATGTTCTGGTAGAGATGGAAGGCATCTAGATAGCCACTATATGCATACAGGATATGGGAAAGTGTTGTGCCAAAATATTGGTCAAGATAGTTGCATAACTATGTAAATGATATCTGTATGCATAATAGGTTATCATGTCAATATGATTTGATGATTATGAAGTATTACTAATCATGTACTTAATTTTGATTTGTAGGAAAGATCATGATGATTGATGAACTCTGAACAAGCGATGGATGTTCAAACAAAAGATTTACAATTCAAACACACTATGGAAGGCTTGTGGCTAGAAGATTCTCTTAGAAAGAGGAAGAGAATCATGATGAGATGTTTGCTCCAAGTGGCTAAATAAGACCATTCTCTTAATGGTGTAATTAAAGAAGAAGTGTGAATCAGATTATGTATGGGTTCCCAGGATCGATAATCAATTGATGAGCTTAATGATCACCATGGGTGATGTGGATCTCAACCTTTGATACAAGGTTGAATATGGTTTCCATACACAGATGACATGGATGCAAGAAAGAACTCACCACAGAGTTCAAATGATAGTGAGGCTCACATCAGTAGACCCATCTAACGAGAGATGGCACAGATAGATATGCAGAAGATCATTCAATGCATAGTGTGAATGATGTTCAGTCATAAAGGGAGAATTGATAGTTTCTTGATAAGCTTGGGCTTTGGGCTTTGCCAAAAGTAAAGTTGTTCCTAACCTTTACCTTAAGGTTGCGGATGTTGAACCTATCATACCATTATTGTATGACGATGATCTCTTTCTGATAGGAAATGAGAAACAGATCATGAAAAAAAAAGAAGGAGAAGATGGCTGCAGAAATGAAAAATGAAAGATCTCAGATTGATGCATTACTTCCTAAGTCTAGAAGTATGGCAAGGCTCAGAAGGAATCTTTCTCAACCAGGGAAAGTATGCTGAGAAATATTAAAAGGACTTGATGTGTTGGAATGGCCACTCTCATGAATTCCAACTTGAAGTTCTTAGCAGATGACTCATTAGAGTTAGTGGATATAACTCTGTACAAACAAATTATTGAGTCATTGATGTGTCTAACGAACACTAGGTCAGATATATGCTTTGCTGTGAACACCTTGAGTCAGTATCTAGTGGAAACTAGATGTGTTCACCTGTTAGTTGCAAAGCATGTGATGAGGTACCTAAAGGGTACAATAGAATTAGATCTATGAGATCATGAATTCAGATGGCTACATAGATGTTGATTGAGCAGAAAATGGATTAGACAGGAAGAGCACATCGAGAAGATGTTATTGTCTGGGATTAGCCATGATCTCATGGTTTAGAAGGAAGCAATCTAGTGTGCGGCTCTCATCACAAGCGGAATATATGGCTGCTTGCTCTACTAGTTGTGAAGTCGTATGGCTTTAGAATTGTTTGACATAAAAATGGACCCAACTGTGATCCTATGTGACAAACAGAGTTGTACCAAAATAGCAGAGAATCTAGGGTTCCAAGATATGGTGCAGAAAGGAACCAAAAGTTTGAATTTTGTAACAAGTTACCAATGTACTAACCAAACTTCTACCGATCCGATATACTAACCAAACCTATACCTCAAGTAAATTTTTCCGAGACAAACTTAATATAGTTCAGAAGGACCCTCCTCGAAAGGGGGAGTGATGTGATAACTCATGATGAGATTTCCTACATTGACAATGAGGTCGATGATGAGGATACCTATATTAGTGATGCCAACAGAGAGGTTTGTGGATGGTCCTTAGACAGGGTCTAAGGTGACAAGGGGATTGCATCATCCTTGAACATATGTTCTAAAGAGAGCCGTAGACGTATGTCTTCGAGAATGAAGTCCTTAGTGGACATGATGGGATTGCATCATCCTTGAACATATGTTCTAAAGAGAGCCGTAGATGTATGTCTTCGAGAATGAAGTCCTTGGTGGACATGATAGGATTGCATCATCCTCAAGAGAGCCGTAGACGTATGTCTTCGAGAATGAAGTCCTTGGTGGACATGATAGGATTGCATCATCCTCAAGAGAGTCGTAGACGTATGTCTTCGAGAATGAAGTCCTTGGTGGACATGATAGGATTGCATCATCCTCAAGAGATCCGTAGATGTATGTCTTCGAGAATGAAGTCCTTGGTGGACATGATAGGATTGCATCATCCTCAAGAGAGCCGTAGACATGATGTCTCCGAGAATGAAGTCCTTGGTGGACATTTGGGGATTGAATCATCCCTGGACTTCAGTCCTAAAGTGAGCCGTAGACAGATGTCTCCGAGAAAGAAGAGGGATTGTATCATCCTTGAACACATGTTCTAAAGTGAGCCGTAGACAGGTGTCTCCGAGAAAGAAGAGGGATTGTATCATCCTTGAACACATGTTCTAAAGTGAGCCATAGACATGATGTCTCCGATAATAAAGTCCTGAATGAACAGGTAGGGATTGCATTGTCCCCGGACTGAGGTCCCAGAATTGAGATGTAGACATGATGTCTCCAATAACGAAGTCCTGAATGAATAGGTAGGGGATTGCATCATCCCCGGACTGAGGTCCCAGAATTGAGCCGTAGACTGGGTCTCTGATAATAAAGTCCTGAATGAACAGGTAGGGGATTGCATCGTCCCCGGACTGAGGTCCCATAATTGAGCCATATACTGGGTCTCCGATAATGAAGTCTTGAATGAACAGGTAGGGGATTGCATCGTCCCCGGACTGAGGTCCCAGAATTGAGCCGTAGACTGGGTCTCTAATAATGAAGTCCTGAATGAACAGGTAGGGGATTGTATCTTCCCCGGACTTCAGTCCCAGAATTGATCCGTAGACTGATGTCTCCGAGAATTGAAGATAGGACTGCATCGTCCCTGGACCTCGGTTCAAAATGTACGTGATGGGATTGCATCGTCCCTAGACATGAGACTTGTCTTAAAGTGATAAGGATTGATCATCCTGGAACTTGATCTAGATTGTATCATCCATGGACCTATGTCCTAAAGAGAGCGGGATTGATCATCCTGTAATATGATCGTGTGTGTTGTAGGGTATGCTGCTATGTATTGATGATAGATGTATTAGTGAGAATACATGCTATTGATGATAGATGTATTAGTGAGAATACATGCTTTTGATGATAGATGTATTAGTGAGAATACATGCTTTTGATGATATATGTATTAGTAAGAATACATTTTTTGATGATAGATGTATTGGTGTGGATACTAATACAGATGATCCAGATGCTGTAGATCGAAGTGATCCAGATGCTGTAGATCATGATGATCGAGATGCTGTAGATCAGGATGATCCAGATGCTATAGATCGAGATGATCCAAATGTTGTATATCGTGATGATCCAGATGTTGTAGATCGAGATGATCCAGATGTTGTAGATCGAGATGATCCAGACGCTGTAGATTGAGATGATCCATATGTTGTAGATCGAGATGATCCAGATGCTGTAGATCGAGATGATCCAGATGCTGTAGATCGAGATGATCCAGATGTTGTAGATCGAGATGAACCCAATGCTGATGATCGTATGATGACGATGCTGATGATCGTGAGGATCCAGATGTTGATGTTGTTGTAGCTGTTCGAGTGCTGCAGAAGATAAAGACTCAGTACTGAAGATGTTGATATTCCAGTATTGAAGACGTTCAAGTAACTGGTTGAGTTATTGATGATGTTGAGAAAGCTTCCAATGATTTATAGATGTATCATGTATGATGTTGATGACTCCTTGCTCGTGCAGATGTTGTTATAATATCCTTCTCGTTAAGGGGGAGTGTTGAGATATTGTAACTTCAAAGAATATTATAATTGTACTTTATTATTTCGGAGATGTTTCATTCCTCCGTGAAGATCTTATTGTATATTCAGAGATGTTTATTCCTCCATCGAAATGTGGTAACTTGGGTTATTAGACTTCCCTAGTGGGGGTCGGCCCTGTATGTGTTATGTGGGTCAAAGGGTTATTAGACCACCCTAGAGGGGTCGGCCCAGTCAGTTCTAGTGGGGTATTTAACCCATTGGTTAAATACGAGCCTACATGTATTGTGTAAAAGATATGTCAGAGTAGTGTACAAATAGAGGAGGTGTATTCCTCATTTGACACACTCACTCACTTGAGAAAGGCGCACTTGTGGAGGAGAGGTCTGCTATGGAGAAGGAGGAGCTCATGCTCAGGGTTTGCATCTTTGTATATTGCTGGTCATCTATATTGAGGAAGCTTTGCTGGGTTTTCTACCCCATGAGGGTTTCCAGGATAAATCTGTGTCTCTTGTGTTTATGCTGTGCTTGTTGTTTCTTCAGTGATCCTGTATATGCTATTATTGTGAAATGGAATGTAATGCTGTTATTTTCTGTCTTAGCATATTAAATCTTAACAAAATGAAAGAGTTTTTTCTCAATCACAGGTTCATCCATAAAAAAATCTCTCAATTTTTGGACAAGTGTCGTGTTTTGAGGGATTCTAAGGGATATTTGAGTCCTGTTTTGCCAGATGTTTGACAGTTTTCATAACTCTCATAGCGTCTGAGCACCAAAAGTAGAGAAGGTCGTGACAAAAGTTATATAGCTTATCTTCTACAGTGCATATTACAGAAAATGACTGGAGTGCATTGCAAAAATTACTAAAACTCAACTTTTGTAGCTTTTATAGTGGGGGACAACTGGAGTACGCTACAAGAGTTGTCGAGCTGGACATAATCAACTTGATCCCTAAATTTTGGACATCTCACATGAATATAATCTATGCCGAGATAATCTGAATGATTGGAGGAGGAAGCTGGCCTGTTTCTCAGTTTTCATTATCATTAAGTTAGAAAGCGATCCTTCTCAGCTTCACCATCAGATAACTAGATAGGATCTTGTGATTCATAGTCTAGACTTAAGGTTAATTTGCACACATGGAATTTTTGTGGCCATTTACTATTTTTAGTAAAAACCAAAAGGATTTAGGGTTTTCTTTATTGCACAATAATTGTAAGTCTATATATGGAAATTTTTTAGAAGATCCAAGGGTGGGTATTTTGGAGAGAAAAAACTCTTGAACATTGGATTCTTGTTGGATTTCTAAGTTTAATGAAAATATCAATGAAGAAGTACTGAATGATTTTACCATAGATTCATGTGTCTATCTTTCTTAGTTCATGTTATCCTTCGTGAATGTGTGTCTTTCTGAGTTTTTTCATTTTATGTGTTATCTTCAATGTTTGAATGAAATTATTGTATTCAGAATTCATCCTTGCCTTGATGCTATGTTTCAACATTTTCAAACAATATTTTGTTATTATTTCCTCCAAAGTTAAAGTTGAATTCATCATTGGATGCTCTAATTTAATGAACTGTTTGCGTCAATTCTACCCCCATACCCCAACAATCTGATTGACTAGGATATATTGGTTATCTTGCCTCTCATTCCTTGAGCATTCTACTACCAATCATTGATCACCCTTACAATTATTTTCCAGCATGTTGACTCCATTCCTAATGGGGATTTTCTCATGATCCCAACACTAAAAAACACCCAAAACCCTAATATACCCTCAGAATACCTATCCATTTCCTTGATTACACAACTAGCTATTGAAAGATAGCATCTGGAAACTGAGTTGTAAGAGAGAGCCCTCTTTGTATTGGAAGGGATAGCTTCCAGTCTGCAAGTTGGTTTGAAATAGTTACCTCTGCCCCTTCCTTCCACAACCAAGGGAGTTTGTATAGTGATAACAATAGGAATCCTTCCAGCAAGAACATAATACCATGATTAGTTTAATGTACAAGTATAGTTCCAACATTTGATCTTGGTTCCTGAATTGAATTATAAAGCGTAGTTATCTTTTGACTTCACTTGTTTACATTCTGGGATAGTTTAGTATTTTTTATATTATTTTGTTGGAACATACAGTGATACTAAGACGGCGAGTGAATTAGGATAACACCTTTTTATTATTATTAATTTTCACTCCATTAATTATGCGTCATTATCAATCATAAATATTCATCAACATAATAACATTGTGCATAGAATCTTTGTATGGAAACTCAATTTATTAAATTGAAAAAACCATAAATTACAAATAATTGTAGGAGACACCAATATCCAATGATGATGTGAGAACCCATTCATGTATTTAGTAGGCATTGATATGATATGGACACCAATCCCTTGTGAAAGCAACAACTTGTATTTTGCAGGAACCAACCTACGAGGACACTAATCCTCTTATGAGCACCAACTCATAATTAGCAAGAAACAACTTGCACTTAGTAGGCACCAACCTGTTCAAGGGATGGGGACACCAACCTTCTTGATTACCAATTCAAATATGCAGTCAAAAACCTTTTAAGCGGATGAGGACACCAATCCACCTTGATCACCAAATCAATTATGTAGTCACTACATCAAATTACTCCTTATGTTTTTCCTTGAAATATATGTGAAAATTATTTACTCCTTAAACACCTTTATATTAGTCCTTGATAATTCAAACTCCGTCTTCAAAAATTCTATCAATTATGTCCTAAAAATCATCCCAATACAATATTCGAGCTCTATTAATTCTATCCAAAAAGCAGTCCAAATGCTGTCTTGAAACTCTATCGATTATGTACTCAAAAGAATCCTCAATACTGTTCAAAATACTCTAATATGGCCTTCATATCTTGATGAAAATCACTCCAATAAGGAGTCTCCAAAACTATCTTCTAGTTACCCCTTAAGCATGCCCTTATCAATCCTAAACATTGTTCCAATAATGTCAAAAGATCTACAATAGATACCCCTAAACAATATTCTACGAACAAACATCCCCTGTAGATTTCATCCTCTATAATTTCATCATTCTTTCTCCATTGCAAAACTTGTCCTTTATACATGTTGCACTTCACTTATTTTCAGATCATGTTACAATCCCCATGACACCAAATGAGAGAACACTTCATTTATTTATACACTTCAAATGTGTTTTTTATTTTTACAAATGAGGCTGACCTATTCATTATTTTACTTGTTGTTTGGTTATTAGAGGATCGCATTCATGTTTTCCTTTGTGTCATACTTTAACATTGGAGGACCAAATTTATGTTTTCCTTTATGTCACTTTAACATTGGAGGGTAAACTTCACACTTGTAATTATTTCATGTTTTATGTTCTAAGAATGTCAACATACAAAACCTTGAATAATTATTTTCTTGTGAATGATCAAGACACTTTGATTGTCCAATCAAAAAAAGCTTTCGTTGCTTCCAAGATTGCTTCTCTTTAAGGTGTCTTCATCTTTGTTTCTGGGTCATCCAAATTATAAGTACTTTATCAATGCATGGTAGGCATATTTATTAGCACTGCATGAATTTTTCAGTCTAGAAACAGTGTTGTCGGCACTTTTCATGAGTCTAGCGGACATTTTGACTATCCTATGAGAATGTTTCATAAGTCTAGCGAACATTTTGACTAGATTATGGGAATTTGCTTATGTGAGAAAGTTTGGAAGGGATTTGATTTTCCTTGGTGGGCATATTACCATAGCATGGGATCATTTTATGTGACATACGTGCATTTTCTCTCCAAGTGCAGGCATCATTTCTTAGGCCTATGTTGTGGGAGTTTCTTCTCCAAGTGTAGGCATACTTCTATGTGCATTCCTTAGGCATGCGAGCATTTCTTAGGCATGTGTTGCAATAATTTATCCAAGAGTGCAATGCATTTTGATCAATGCTTAGTATTGATAGTGCAAGCATATTCCCTTAATGCTACAAGAATTTTATGAGCTTTTGTGGGCATTTTCCTTGCCTTGCTATGAGAATTTTCTAAGCACAGTGCAGGCATATTCTTAATCCTACTGGATGCATTTTATAGGATTTCTACTGACCTTTTGTAGGCCTACTACAGGCATAGTGATGGAATTTATGCTTCCATCCTTTACAGTACACGACAATCTCATGAATGAAAGCATGAGATACTTTCATCATGGGGTAGACAACCAATAATCAGAAAATGAACAAAAATCACTTGTAGGCACCTTGACGATCTTAACATAATCTTGACAATGAATTTAAATTAATGACAACTTTCCAACAATATCCCCATTTTTCATTGACGAAAACACTTCAGTTGTTCCCTCTATCTGCATATTTTGTAACTGATCTTCCTGTCAATTGGTCCCCCTATTTGTATTCTACATTTACTCCCCCTTTTACATCAATGACCAAATTGTTTCTCTCCTTGTCTGAGAATATCTTATTTCTAGTAGTCCTTTGGGATAAATCCCCTTGTCTTAATGCTTCATCTTCTTCTACAAAGCCTCTTGTTGCTCTGTTGCAATAATCCCCTTATTAATGATACTCTTTTGTGTGAATTTCAAGGGGCTACTTTACATAGTCAAGGATGCAATACTTGAAGGTCCTTTACCCGTTGTTGCACTACTACTGATTCAAATAGTTAGAGCATGCTCACTTTTGCCACACTTCTTGTTCTATGGTCTTATTCACATGATTGAGTACTCACAAAATTTCCAACTGATATAAAATTGTACCACATATCCTTTAACGTTGTCTTCCCTTAAGAAGAACTAACACATTCCTTTAAGAGTGTGCTAAGATCACGCATCTATTGCTTAAGAAATTCCTTCGTTTGGCTCTTTTTCTACCCTGTAAGTTTGTTTTCTCCTTTACATATGAAGAAGTACATTATATGTATCTTTATAAAACAGAATATGATCTTCAAATCATTCACCCAAGAGTTTCACTATATCTCTTAAGTGATGATTCAAATTACTACATAAGCATGATTGTCTCTAAGAATTTATACAAGTATCCTCACAGCTTTGAAAAAAAATGCTAGAAAAGGGCTTTTAAATAGACACCACTTTGATTAACTTGGCTTCCTTCCAAAATGGTCTACATATATTCATAATTATGTACTTCAATCACAGTTCACGTCTGCCCAAGGAAATGGTTTACAATGGACCTTAAACTTGCAACAAACAACTTGAAAGTTGTGCCAAAATTTTCCTCGGGAATGTATTCAACCAAGTCTGAAAAACTATCATAGAATATTCCCAACATTAGTCTCAATTTTTCCTTATATTTGCTGCCCAAAATGTGCATACTTAGCCATAATGAAGTAAAGTTAAGTTTTCTTTTTCTCTACTTCGGAGAAACATACCATTGTTCATGACCTTTTGAGCTTTAAAGCTACCATGAATCTCACTACTGCACATAAACCCTTTTTCTCCTTTCCTGATATCATGATGGAGTTTTTGGTCATTGTTTACTAGTCAATCCTTGGATCATTTCAAGAGCACACTGTTGTTAGGATATGTCAAACTACCTAGAAGTGAAACCTCATATTTGAGTGGGATATTTATTTTATTTCTTTCTTTTCTCCTTTTCACCTTCTTCTTTAGGAATACCTTCTAGTATTTATTTTTCATTATGAATACCTTCTAGTATTTATTAATATCTCCTCGTTTGCTACTTCCTCCATCAAGATTGGATCTTCTCAAGACATTTCCATAGATCCTGGACTTCTCTTTAGCTTTCTTCACTGGATGCTTTGAATTTTTACCTTCTTGATTGATTCCATATCCAATACCAATCTTGTCAAGTAGATACCTTTGAAAACTAAGGATTTTGTTTAAAACTACTGAGATCGTTTTGAATTTCAAACAGTCATTTATTTGAGTTGTGAGCTTATCAATTTCCCCTTTTAGATCATTTTCTTCTTCAATTTTCCCCTATTATTCTAACTGATATTCCATATCGGAGCCTTGTAATAATTGTTCTTCCAAATATTTTTTATTTTCCAATTCCCTTTTTAATGAGACAATCTCGAGCTCTTTTTCTTGACACAACTTTTTCTTCTCTTGAAGTTGACTAGTTAGGTCTTCTTCAATGTTCTTGGAGTCTACTATTTGAATTTTTAGATCAACAATGGTCCTTTTAGTTTCTTCATGGTTCTTATGAACTTCTTCTAGTTTCATTTTCAACCTTTCTTCAAATATACTTGTCTCTTCCTTTTGGATCATAGCTCTCTTCATGTTTGTGCTTAGTTGGACATTCTTTTCTTCTAGATCCCTTCTCAGAGATAGAATTTTAGCTTCTTACTTCTTGAATATTTGATCCTTCTCTTCAAGTTGTTTTGTCAAGGCTTATTGTGTCTCTTCAATTTTTGATTTCATACCAATAATAGTCCTTTTAGTCCCTTCTTTTGAAATCTTATCTTCCTCTTGATACTTCTACAATTGTTCCTTTAATGATTGGTTTTCCTTTTCAACTTTCCTTAGTTCACTTTGAGAACTAATGAGTTCTCCTTCAAGATACACCTCTCCTTCAATTTCAAATTCTTCTTTATATTCAGAATCATTTATTTTTCTCTCAATAACTTCATCATTTGTTTTAGAGTGTCCTTTTCAAATAATTCATCCTTGTCCATGAGTATGGGATCTTCTATGTTGCTTCCATTTTCATTATATATTGAGTTGCTTTCAATTTTTACATTTGGTTCTTTATTGACCTTATCAACTATGTAGAGACTTTGTAATTTATATCAGATATCTCTAGCTTATGCACATTTTCCTATTTTATCTTTCAAAGAATTATAAAATGCGCTTAAGATGGAATCCATTTCAATTGTGTTGTCCTTCTTTAACTTTCTTTTGGCTGTAGAATCTGGTGCTAGTTTTGGAGTGGTGTAACTAGTAACAACAGATTTCCTAACATCAAATCCCATTTCCATATAGAACAGTCTCATTCTCCTTATCCAATTGACATAGTTTGTCCCATCAAATATTGGTGCTCCATTTTCAGCTAACTCTACTTGCTTGTCCATGTGTTTTTGTAACCTACCTAGTACTTGAAACATTTTATGTTTGTGGAAAAAAATTACTCTAATTTGTATTGTAAAGTTTTATGATAATGACCAAGATGGTCAAGGATGACTGTAAATGAATAATATTATTATTTAATAAATTAAAATAGGAAACACTCACCCAAAGAGACTGTTGAAAAGTGTTCATTGACCCACTAGGATGAATGAAATTGGTGTAGAAGGCAATGGACAAGTGGCAACATCTGCACTCACTAGCTGTTGCAGAGAGAAACTTCCCTAAAAATGTGGTCATGTTCCCCAAGGATGGTGGAATTGAGCAGGTGGCAAATTAAATGTGAAACTGACCCAAAAGACCTAGGAAATATTTTATAGTCATCGAATTGAGCAGAGCCGCTCACAAATTGTTTTCCTTGTGTTGGATGGAAAACTACTATGTTGGGCACACAAGAGATTTGATGAGGGGATGCTAGATAATGAGTTGCAGAGTAATATTGTCTTATCCTACTGATTGCAATGAGAGTGTTATGTATGCAAATATTCATGATTGATGAAGTACATAAGAGTGACTTGTATGCAAATCTCCGTGATTCCTGAAGTACAAAGAGAGTGTCTGTATGCAAGTCTTCTTGATTGCTAAAGTAAAAAAAGATTGTCTTGCTTCTACACAGTATCTTCGTCTGGGTGGTTCAGTGAACGGGCTCGAGGGCCCAAAAGAAAGTGATCTTGGATGCTTTCTGGAGAAGGTTGGGAGGAACAGTCCTCTTTGGGTGTTTGTCCACCCTATCAGTCAACATGTTCTGCTTTGTTTTTAAATTAATTACTTTTAAACTGTTGATCTATTTATGAAAACTGTATTTATATGTTATCATAGTTTTTCAGAAGATTTCCTAGATATCAGTTAGCTGTTAGAAGTGATAGGTTACAGAACTGATAAATTATTTCTGTACAATGAATGTATGAAATAAAGATTGGAAAAACATAGAATGATGATTATACATTTCTTCTTGTATTTTTCCTTTCACCATAGGTGATGTACTCTAGTACAGGAAGATGTTTAAATAACATAGATTAGAAATGATATGAAGATTCTAAGCGATATAATATTCTGTATAATATATGAGATATAGAACTCTTTATTGATTGATGCTCTCATTAGCATATATATAATGTTAAATAAGAAACTGTTAGTATTGAAAATCAAGTAGCAAATTCCATATTTAAACCATCATAAGTTTTTACACAGAGATACAACTATAAAACCTAGATATGTAATTATTACGAATTATGATAACATTTACACATAGGAAGATTATCTTATAGATCAAATGAACAACAAACAATAAAAGGACTTGTATCATCGATACATAAAGAAGTTACAATCTTTTAAACAAAAGAATCATATTACCATCCACCATCCCTATCGAGCTGTACATGATCAACACAAAACAGTAACCTATATTAAAATTTAAGTTATCATTTCTCTTAAATAAGCATAGTATACAAAGTAGATTATTGCCCAAATTACACAGTGTAATTAGTCATGTAATATATAGTCTTAATGCAAGCATTTTAAATAGATATTTTAAGTTATCCTGGTACGTTTCAACATCTTTATAATAACGAACAGTATCACCATTAAATAGACACATAAATAATATTAAAACTCTAATCCTGTACTGATTAGTTCTTTCCATCGAAATTAAATATAGCAAGTCAAAGTTAAAAGCTAGATTAAGGTCGAACTCTGTAACGAGTTAATATTTATAACAATGTATTAAAATTATCAACGAGTATCACAGTATCAATCGGCAGAACTAATGTAATCATTTAACAAGGGTTCGAGACCCATAAGGCTCACCCTGATATCATTTAAATAATATCAACTGGGTTAATAGAGCCCCAGGAATTCTCAACCAAATTAAATACAGTTGGTCTCGGTATCCATATGTGTAAAATACAAACAATAAAAACTTAACCATTTTCCTAATACAGTCGAAACTACTGTAGTAATACAGAATGCATTGAGAACAGAGCTCGATGGCATGTAATGGATGCATCATTGCCATCTTGCCAAAATAATAGTTTATTTAAAAGGTCAAGGGTTCGAGTCTCAAGAGAGAGCTCACCCAGATTTACTATAAATTTATAAAACAAAATTTAAATAATTGAGAGTGTTTAGGGTTTAACCCTGTGGGAATCATACCATTCCATAAACGAGAACCAAAACAAAAACATTGCATTATATTTTATAGAGCTACGAATTAGGGCTTGGCCCCCAAAAAAATACATATTAATATTACCAAAGTACAAATAGATAAATTGTCAAGGAGCCCGAGAGTAAACTAATATTGTAACATTACAAGTTTTTTACCAAGTAAAATAGGTGAAAGGTCGAGGTTTCAAGGAACCGCAAGTATAGAAAACTGGGTCACAATATATATTCAACAAATATATAAACCTTTTTATACTATTGTCCAGGGATCGAATCCCTTCCACACTATTTACATATCTTTATACAAACTCAAATCCAAGCCTAGTTTAGGGTATGGTACAGGGTCGAACCCTGTTGCAACCAACCTAATATTATTTTAAAAACACAGAGCTAAAACATATCACTTTAACAAATTGAAACTTACGGATTCTAATCCAGGATTTAGCTGAATCAAGATTTCATAAATATTTAAACATTATGCAAATAGTTAACGCCGAAAAGAGGCCAAGAGAAAGCCATGGCCATTACCACACTAGAATTCTAAACAAGCATCAAAACAATGAACCCTTGTTTTCCATTAAACGAAAGGATTAAAATAGTGGTATTACTGCTCAGTGAGGCATGAGGGCCGTCCAAATGGTTAAAATTTGAATCAAACCCCTTTTTGATCGAAACCCCAACCCTGGCTTTTAGCCATGAAAAACATCTACCACAACATTGTTGCCCTAAACAGCCTCATGGCTCACTTAATAAACAAACAAACAATGGAGGAAGGAAACGCAAACAAACAAACCAAAATTTGTTGACAGAGGTGACATCTAGGAATGGACCCAAAGCTTACCGTGGTTTCTCAACCACTGGAGTCTGTTCCTTTTTCTCAAAAAGATAACACCGAGGAATACAAGTCAAGAGCAGGACATGTGAACCCTATTCCTGCCATTACAAACAACTCATGGTTAAAAAATGAATGCCATTGTACAATGAAGAAACCTCACAAACAATAAACAAATGATAAAAAATCAATTAATAGAATTTTACCTTTGCAAGATTTGAACTCAGGCTGAGAAGAGAACCGAGCAACTAATCCTCCAATGCATGTCTGGAACACCATAAAGACACCACAACCTAGCACTTACATTGTTGAACTACCTCTATGAGTGGTGCTCTGGTTGCACAACAACCATGGAGGCCCAGAGAGATCATCCCTCTACAACAGCACTGGAACAAACAACTAGTGCAAAGACCAAACCCCCAAGCGTAGTGATAGGGTTTCCCAGCACTCTGATAGGATTAAATCAAAATTCACGTGGTCACATTTAATGCTCTACTGGTTATCCACTAGATTTTAGATTTGTACCCACTATACTATAGTCCACACTTGCAAATGCTCATCATGGATTATTACTAAATGTTGGTTGCTAGTTTACCACATTTTATATAGTTCCGGATCTCTTAATTTAAACACCATCAATTTTTTGTTAGGAGTATCCAACCCTAACATGAAAAATGGACCAGGTATATAATTACACTATGGTTTAACCTTGCCATAAAAGCTTATAATCATGATCATATTATTGATCCCATACTATGATGTAAACTAAACCTCTAACCTACCAAAGGTCATTATGAAGTGTTAGCTTAAAAGCTAAGTAAGCTTTGGGGCGTCACCAAGGACCCCTTCAACAAAGAAGAATATTTTCATTAGTAATATAATGTTATAGCTATGAATTCGTATACAATCAGAAGAGCGACAAATAAATATCAACATTATCATAAGCATTAAATTATCATATTGAAGATCATAAAAGAATATTTCAATCAATGACCATGACGCATTATCAATCAATGCATTTCGAGAACAATTTAAGTGTCGTCTATGTAAAAGATATATAAACAGTAAACTGATAGCCCTTTATACATGTAATGCAAGATAAGAAGTATATGTAAGTGTTGCAGATTTACCTTTATCATGAAGTTGTCATACATAGATATGCACTGTCGTAGAAATCAAGGAAGACATTTCATAGTGAATTTATAAAACAATAAGAGTAACCGTTCATAACTATATTCCGCACAATAAATCTTAGCATTTACTCCATTAGAAAAATTTTAAATTTTGATGAATTTTTGGAGGTGTTACATGTGGTATCAGAGCGCAAGTTCAAACACTAGGCTTGAAAGAGGCTCAACTGATGCATTCCAATAAAATAGAAAACACAGGATTACTGATTTTTGTTTTAATTTGTTTCTGTAGAGAACATTTGGTATCTAATTTGCAGGTAATGGAAGGACCAGAAGAATCCGCTGAGGACAGATCCCAACATAATGATCAAAATAATATTGAACATGAACATGTTAACAAAGAAAATATTTACGTAGAAAATTAAATGATAATTCATCTAAACTTCTTCGCACAGTTAAAGATTTAAAGGATGAAGTGAAAATTGTTAAGGAAGAGAATGAAAGAATTTTAAAAGCACAAGAAGAACTGAATCATATATTACTGGATAAATTTCATAATGACGAAAAAATATAAAAGAAAAGAATTTAATTCTAAATCTGGAACCATGTCCTATCAACACAAAGGTAAGAAGTTAAAATTCTCTAATCATGAAAGTAGCTCTTCTTCCAAAATTAATGTTAAAATACATAAAAATAAACATAAGTATTCTAATGACAGCAGTGAAAGTGATTGTAGACCAAAAAGGAGAAATTATTAACCATATGAAGAGATTTCAGGGGAGTTCAAGAAGATAAAACCCCCAACGTTTAACAGTGAAAATGAAAAGGGAGAAGCAGTCGAAGAATGGCTGTCAGTTATGAAGAAATACTTTCACATTTATGATTATTCAAATAAGGTGAAATCTAATATGGCCATTTATAATCTATCTAGGAAAGCAGATATTTGGTGGCAGGATATAAATAGGGTAAAAAGCATTAAAGAAAGGAGTGTAACTTGGGGTACATTTAAGAAATATTTTAAGAAGAAGTTTCCATGTGAACAATACTACAAAGAAAAAGCTAAAGAATTCCATGATTTGAAATTGGGCTCTATGAACATGAAAGAATTAAGCAATAAATTCTTAAGTCTGTTAAGATATGTACCTTACATTGTTGACAAGAAGCCTAAAATACAAAGATTTCTGAGTTGCTTACCTTTTAATATCAAAGACGGAATTGAGTACGAAAACCCTAAGACTCGTGAGGAAGCTATGAGAAAAGCAAACTTCTGTTTTGAACAGAACATAAAAAGAGAAGGTGTATCTAGCTAGAAGAGTAATAAACCAAGTAATTTTGAACAAAGAAGGAATTTTTTTTAATTTAATAGGAATGCTGGAAATAACAAGCGAAATTTCCATAGAAATTTTTTTCAAGGAAATAATTTTAAAAGCAACACACCATAGAATTTTACAGCTGCAAGAAACATGCCTAATAATTATGCTAAAATAAATGAAAAAAAGGAACCTATAAAATGTTATGAATGTCAAGGACCACATTATTCAATAAACTGTCCTAACAAGAAAAGAACTGTCAGCAACATCCATACAGTGCAGAAAGAGCCAACAGTTGGTGATTTAGGGAGGGAAATGCCTAGGATCAATGCAGCCTTGGGAAATCAAAAGGTTTATCATCAAACCTCAATGGTTGAAATCGAAGGTATGATACAGAACAGACCCATATCTATTTTAATTGACCTAGGTGCCAATTTGAGTTATGTATGACCTGATATAGTAAAAAGCTATAAATTGAAAGTAGAAAAGTTTGAAAAGTCTTGGCTGGCTCAATTAGCTATAGGAACCAAAAGGAAGGTAGTTGATTTTGTTAAAAATTGTGATTTGCTTATGAGTCAGTTAAAGACACAAGTAAAGTTGAATGTACTACCATTAGGGTCTTATGATGTCTTACTCGGATTGGATTGGGTAGAAAAGCATAGGGTAGTTCTGAATTGTTTTGAAAAGGATTTTATATGCTTGAATGATAAAGGAGAAACAGTAGCAGTAAAAGAAATCCCTAGAAAAACTTCAGTTAGACATATTTGTGCATTACGAATTTGTAGTTATGCCTTTTGGGCTAACTAACGCTCCCGCAATTTTCGTGTGTCTAATGAATAATGTTTTACATAAATATTTGGATAAATTTGTCATTGTTTTCATTGACGACATTTTAATTTATTCGAAGACTAAGGAAGAACATGATGAACACTTACGAATAGTTTTACAAGTCTTAATAGAACATCAACTATACACTAAATTCAGTAAGTGTGATTTTTTCAAAGATAAAATACAATATTTAGGTCATGTGATATCCAAGGAATGAATCTCAATTGACCCTGATAAAATAAGAGCAATTAACTAATGGCATGTCCCTAAAGATGTAGCAGATGTATGATCGTTCATGGGAATCACAGGTTACTACCATAATTTTATAGAAGGATTCTCAAGAATCCCAAATCCCATAACATCGTTGCAGAAGAAGGGAAAGAAATTTGTTTGGGATCAAAACTGTGAAGAAAGTTTTAAGAAATTGAAGGAATTGTTAAAAACTGCACCTATTATAAAAATTGTAGATCTAAACAAGAACTTTGTTGTATGCGCTGATGCATGCAATGATGTCCTTGGCAGAGTCTTAACACAAGAAGGTCAAGAAATAGCGTATGAGTCAAGAAAGCTAAATATCCATGAAAAGAGCTACACTACCTATGATTTAGAGTTGGATTCCGTGATACATGCTTTAGAGATGTGGATCCATCATCTAATCGGTAGAAAGTTTTCATTAATGAAAGATAATAAAGGTTTAAAATATTTGTTGGATCAACCAAATCTGAATACAAGGAAATCTAGGTGGTTAGCTTTCCTTAGCGAATATGATTTCGAGATCCAACACATAAAAGGTAAAGAAAATAAGGTGGCTGATGCCTTAAGAAGAAATGTAAAATTAAATTTTATGGCAGCAATTAGTACCTATAAAAGAGATTTAGAAACTCAGATTGAAGAAGGGATAAAACTGGATAAAAATGATCAGAAATTATAAGAAAAAGTTGCAAAAAATAATTCTGAAAATTTAATAACAGAATACAATTTAAATGAAAAGGGTTTAATGCTGTATAGGGCTTAAACCCTTAAAAGGTTTAAGGGCTTAATAAAAATAGACTATATGTTCCTAATGTACTTGAAAATAAGATTCTTAAATTTTAAATGAAGTACATAAAAGTCCTTATTCAGGACACCCTATTTACCAAAAGATGATAACAATGTGAAGAAAATATTACTTTTGGCCAAATATGAAGAATGAGGTGGCTGAATACATAGCTAAGTGATTTGAATGTCAACAAGTTAAAGTTGTGCATCAACACCCAGCTAGCCTATTACAGTCATTACCAATTCTAGAGTGGAAGTGGGAAATTATCAGCATTGATTTTATAACTGGTTTTCCAAAAAATCAAAAGCAGAATCATTCAATAATGGTAGTAGTAGATAAGCTTAGCAAAGAAGCTCATTTTATACTTGTCAAAACTACTTTTAAGGCTACGAACATTGTTGATGTGTTTATGAAGCAAGTTTTTTGTTTGCATGGGATCCCTAAGGTAATAATTTCTTATCGAAATTCTAAATTTACTGGAAATTTATGGAAATCATTGTTTAAAGGTTTGGATACTAAATTAAATTTTAGCGCATCTTTTCATCCAAAAACTGACGGACAAACTGAAAGAGTAAATCATATTCTAGAATATATGTTAAGAATGTATGTTAAAGATCAGCCGACTAAATGAGAAGAATATTTGCACTTAGTTGAATTTGCTTATAATAATCATTATCAAGCTTCAACTAAACTTAGTCCTTTTGAAATTTTGTATGGTAGCAAGTGTAGTACTCCTATATCATGGAGTAATCCAGTTGATAAATTGATGTTAGGACTTGAATTGTTGAAAGAGATGGAACTACCAGTCAAGCAGGTACAAAGCAATTTGAAAATGGCACAAGACAAACAAAAGAGTCGTCAAGATCTAAAAAGAACTGAGAAAGAATTCCAAGTAGGTGAGAATGTGTTTGTCAAGGTAAAACCCAAAAAGAGCTCATTTAAGTTGGGGATTTGTGGTAAATTAGCACCCAAGTATTGTGGACCATTTGAAATACTATCAAGAATTGGAACAGTGGCATATCAGTTGGCCTTACCACCTAATCTGAAAATACATAATTTTTTTACATATTTCTATTTTGAAAAAGTATGTACATGATGCTACTCATGTAATCAATTGGAATGACATACAGGTGGAACCAGAAGGAGATTTCTCAGGTGGAACCGGATTGTATCCTCGACAGGAGAGAAATTTTTCTTCAGAATCGCACCATTGGACAGGTAAAGGTGCAATGGAAGCACTGTAGTCCATATGAAGCAACCTGGGAACTGGAGAGTCATATGCAGGCAACATATCCAATTCTTTTCCAGGAAGACCCTGATGATGAATAAGAAACATCGAGGACGATGTTGAACTTAAGAGGGGGTGTTTGTAACCTACCTAGTACTTGAAACATTTTATGTTTGTGGAAAAACATTACTCTAATTTTTATTGTAAAGTTTTATGATAATAACCAAGTTGATCAAGGATGACTGTAAATGATAATATTATTATTTAATAAATGAAAATAGGAGACACTCACCCAAAGATACTATTGAAGAGTGTTCACTAACCCACTAGGAGGAATGAAACTGGTGTAGAAGGTAATGGAAAAGTGGCAACATCTGCACTCACTGACTAGTTGTTGCAGGGAGAAACTTCCCTAAAAATGTGGTCATGTTCACCAAGGATGGTGGAACTGAGCAGGTGGATCATTAAATGTGAAACTGACCCAAAAGACCTAGGCAATCTTTTATAGCCATCAAAATGAGCAAAGGCTCACAATTTGTTTTCCTTGTGTTGGTTGGAAAACTATTATCTTGGGAACACAAGAGATTCGATGAGGGGATGCTAGCTAATGAGTTGCAGAGTAAGACTGTCTTATCCTGCTGAGTGCAGTGAGAGTGTAATGTATGCAAGTATTCATGATTTCTAAAGTACATAAGAGTGATTTGGATGCAAGTCTCTATGATTGCTGAAGTACAAAGAGAGTGTTTGTATGCAAGCCTTCTTGATTGTTGAATTACAAACAAATTGTCTTGCTTCTACAGAGTATCTTCATCCTGGTGGTTCAGTGAATAGGCTTGGGGGTCCAAAAGCACATGATCTTGGATTCTTTGTAGAGAAGTTTGGGAGGAACGGTCCTCTTTGGGTGTTTGTCCACCCTATCAGTTAACAGGTTCTGCTTTGTTTTTAAATTATTTACTTCTAAACTGTTGATCTATTTCTGAAAACAGTATTTATATGTTATCATAGCTTTTCAGATGATTTCCTAGATATCAATTAGTTGTTAGAAGTGATAGGTTACAGAACTGATAAATTATTTATGTACAATGAAGTTATGAAATACATATTGGAAAAACATAGAATGATGATTATAAATTTCTTCCTATATTTTTCCTTTCACCATAGGTAATGTACTCTAGTACAAGAAGATGTTTAAATAACCTAGATTATAAATTATATGAAGATTCTAAGCGATAGAATATTCTGTATAATATATCAGATATATAATTCTTTATTGATTGCTGCTCTCATTAGTATATATATAATGATAAATAAGAAACTGTTAGTATTGAAAATCAACTAGGAAAGTCCATATTTAAACCATCATAGGTTTTTACAGAGAGATGGAAATATAAAACCTAGATATGTAATTATTACGAACTATGATAACATTTATAAATACGAAGATTATCTTACACATAAAACGAACAACAAACAATAAAAGGACTTGTATCATCAATACATAAAGAAGTTACAATCTTTTAAACAAAAGAATCATATTACTATCCACCATCCCTATCGAGTTGTATAGGATCAACACATAAAAGTAACCTATATAAAATTTAAGTTATCATTTCTCTTAAATAAACATAGTATACAGAGTAGATTATTGCCCAAATTACATAGTGTAATTACTCATGTAATATACAGTCTTAATGCAAGCATTTTAAACAGATATTTTAACTTATCGTGGTACGTTTCAACAGCTTTATAATAACGCCCAATATCACCATTAAATAGACACAGAAATAATATTAAAGCTCTAATCTAGTACTGATTAGTTCTTTCCATCGAAATTAAATATAGCAAGTCAAAGTTAAAAGCTAGATTAAGGTCGAACTCTGTAACGAGTTAATAATTATAACAATGTATTAAAATTATCAATGAGTATCACAATATCAATCGGCAGAACTAATGTAATCATTTAACAAGGGTTCGAGACCCGTAAGGCTCACCCTGACATCATTTAAATAATATGAACTGGGCTAATACAACCCCAAGAATTGTCAACCAAATTAAATATGGTTGGTCTCGGTATCCATATGTGTAAACTACAAATAATAAAAACGTAACCATTTTCCTAATAGAGCTAAAACTATTGTAGTAATACAAAACACATCAAGAACAGAGCTCGATGGCAGCTAATATATGCATCGTTTCCATCTTGTCAAAAGAATACTTTATTTAAAAGGTCAAGGGTTCGAGTATCAAGAGAGAGCTCACCCAATTTTATTATAAATTTATAAAAAAAAAATTAAATAATTGACAGGGTTTAGGGTTTAACCCTTTTGGAATCATACCATTCCAGAATCGAGAACCAAAATGAAAACATTGCATTATATTTTACAAAGCTACAAATTAGGGCTTGGCCCCAAAACAAATACATATTAATATTACCAAAGTACAAATAAATAAACTGTCAAGGAGGCCGAGAGTAAACTAATATTGTAACATTACAAGTTTTCTACCAAGTAAAAAAGGTGATAGTTCAAGGGTTCAAGGAACCATAAGTAATTACCATTGGGTCACCATATATATTCAACAAATATATAAACCTTTTGACACTATTGTCCAGGGATTGAAGCCCTTCAACACTATTTACATATGTTTATACAAACTCCAATTCAAGCCCAGTTTAGGTTATGGTATAGGGTCGAACCCTGTTGCAACCAACCTAATATTACTTTAAAAACACAGAGCTAAAACCTATCATGTTAATAAATAGAAACTTACAGATTGTAATCCAGGATTTATCCAACTCAATATTTCACAAATATTTAAACAATATGCAAACATTTAACACCGACAAGAGGCCGAGAGAAACCCATGGCCATTACAGCACTAGAATTCTAAACAAGTATCAAAATAGTGAAACCTTTTTTTCCATTAAAATAAAGGATTACAAGAGCGTTATTACTTCTCAGTGAGGCATGAGGGCCCTCCAAATGGTGAAAATTGGAATCAAACCCCTTTTTGATCGAAACCCCAACCCTGGATTTTAAAAATGAAAAACATCTACCACAACATTATTGCCGTAAACAACCTCATGGCTCACTTAAAAAACAAAAAAACACTAGAGGAAGGAAACACAAACAAACAACCTAAAATTTGTTGACAGAGGTGACATATGGGAATGGACCCGAAGCGAATTACCGTGGTTTCTCAACCAATGGAGTTTGTTCCTTTTTTCTAAAAGATAACACCGAGGAATACAAGTCAAGAGCAGGACACATGAACCCTGTTCCTACCATTACAAACAACTCATGGTTAAAATATGAGTGCCATTGTACAATGAAGAAACCTCACAAACAGTAAACAGATGATAAAACTCAATTAATAGAAGTTTACCTTCACAGGATTTGAACTCAGGCCGAGAAGAGAACCTAGCAACTAATCCTCCAATGCACGTCTGGAACACCATAAAGACAGCACCACCCAGCAGTTACATTGTTGAACTACCTCTGCGAGTGGTGCTCTGGTTGCACAACAACCATCGCGACCGAGAGATCTCAACCCTCTACAACAAAGTTGGAACAAACAACTAGTGCAAAGACCAAACCCCCAAGCATAGTGATAGGGTTTCCCAACACTCTGATAGCATTAACTCAAACTTCGCGTGGTCGCATTCAATGCTTGACCGGTCATCCACTAGCTTTGAGATTTGTACCCACTATACTATAGTCCACACTTGAAAATGCTCATCGTGGATTATTACTAAATGTTGGTTGCTAGTTTGCCACCTTTAATATTGTTTGGGATCCTTTAATTTAAACACCATTGAGTTTTGGTTAGGATTCTCCAACCCTAACATGAAAAATGGACAAAATATATCATTACACTATGCTTTAACCTTGCCATAAAAGCTTATAATCATGATCATATTATCAATTCCATACTATGATGTAAACCAAACCTGTAACCTGCTCAAGGTCATTATGAAGCGTTGGCTTAAAAGCTAAGTAAGCTTCGGGGCATCACCAAGGACCCCTTCAACAAAAGAAGAATATGTTCAGTAGTAATATAATGTTATAGCTATGTATTCATATACAATCAGAAAAGAGACAAATTAAATATCAACATTATCATAAGCATTAAATTATCATATTGAAGATCATAAAAGAAGATTTCAATCAATGACCATGATGCATTATCAATCAATGCATTTAGAGGACAATTTAAGTGTCGTCTATGTAAAAGATAGATAAACAGTAAACTAATAGCCCTTTATACATGTTATGCGAGATAAGAAGTAAATGTAAGTGTTGCAGATTTACCTTTATCATAAAACTATCATACATAGATATGCACCGTTGTAAATATCAAGGAAGACATTTCATAGTGAATTTATAAAACAATAAGAGTAACCGTTCATAACTACATTCCGCACAGTAAATCTTAGCATTTACTCCATTATAATTTTTTTAAATTTTGATGAATTTTTGGAGGTGTTACATGTGGTATCAGAGCGCAAGTTCAAACACTAGGCCTGAAAGTGGCTCAACTCACACATTCCAATAGAACATAAAACACACAATTACTTATTTTTGTTTTAATTTGTTTATGTAGAGAACATTTGGTATCTAATTTGCGGGTAATGGAAGGACAAGAAGAATCTGTTGAGGACAGATCCCAACATAATGATCAAAATAATAATGAACATGAACATGTTAATGAAGAAAATATTTACGTAGAATTAAATGATAATTCTTCTGAACTTCTTCGCACAGTTAAAGATTTAAAGGATGAAATGAAAACTGTTAAGGAAGAGAATGAAAGAATTTTAAAATCACAAGAAGAACTAAATCAAATTTTACTGGATAAATTTCATAATGATGAAAAAGATAAAGAAAACAAATTTAATTCTAAATCTGGAACCATGTCCTATCAACACAAAGGTAAGAAGTTAAAATTCTCTAATGATGAAAGTAACTCTTCTTCCGAAATTAATGTTAAAATACCTAAAAAGAAACACAAGTATTCTAGTGATAGCAATGAAAGTGACGGTAGACCAAAAATGAGAAATTATAAACCATATGAAGAGATTTCAGGGGAGTTCAGGAATATAAGAACCCCCATGTTTAACGGTCAAAATGAAAAGGGAGAAGCATCCGAAGCATGGCTATCAGGTATGAAGAAATACTTTCACATTTATGATTATTCAGATAAGTTGAAAGCTAAGATGGCCATTTATAATCTGACTGGGAAAGCAGATATTTGGTGGCAGGATATAAAAACGGTAAAAAGCATTAAAGAAAGGAGTGTAACTTGGGGTATAGTTAAGAAATATTTTAAGAAGAAGTTTATGTCTAAATAGTACTACGAAGAAAAATCTAAAGAATTCTATGATTTAAAATTGGGCTCTATGAACATGAAAGAATTAAGTTGTAAATTCTTAAGTCTGTTAAGATATGTACCTTACATTGTTGACGAGAAGCCTAAAATACAAATATTTGTGATTTGCTTACTTTTTAATATCAAAGACAAAATTGAGTACGACAACCCTAAGACTCTTGAGGAAGCTATGAGAAAACCAAACTTCTGTTTTGAACAGAGCAAAAAATTAGAAGGTGTATCTAGCTAGAAGAGTAATAAACCAAGTAATTTTGAGCAAAGAAGGAAACATTTTAACTTTAATAGGAATGCTAGAAATAACAAGCGAAATTTCCATAGCAGAAATTTTCAAGGAAATCATTTTAAAAGCAATGCACCACAAAATTTTACAACTGCAAGAAACATGCCTAATAATTATGCTAGAAATAATGAACAAAAGGAACCTATAAAATGTTATGAATGCCAAGGACCACAATATTCAATAAATTGTCCTAACATGAAAAGAACTGTCAACAACATCCATACAGTGCAGGAAGAGCCAACAGTGGGTGATTTAGGGAGGGGAATTCCCAAGATCAATACAGCCTTGGAAAATCGAAAGGCTGATCATCAAACCTCAGTGGTTGAAATCGAAGGTATGATACATAATAGACCCATCTCTATTTTAATTGACCCAGGTGCTAATTTGAGTTATGTATCACTTGATATAGTAAAAAGCTATAAATTGAAAGTAGAAAAGTTTGAAAAGTCTTGGCTGAATCAGTTAGCTATAGGAACCAAAAGGAAGGTAGTTGATTTTGTTAAAAATTGTGATTTGCTTATGAGTCAGTTAAAGATACAAGTAAAGTTGAATGTACTACCATTAGGGTCTTATGATGTCTTACTCGGATTGGATTGGGTAGAAAAGCATAGGGTAGTTCTGAATTGTTTTGAAAAGAATTTTATATGCTTGAATGATAAAGGAGAAACAATAACAGTAAAAGAAATCCCTAGAAAAACTTCAGTTAGACATATTTGTGCATTACGAATTTGTAGTTATTCCTTTTGGGATAACTAATGCTCCAGCAGTTTTCATGTGTCTAATGAATAATGTTTTACATAAATATTTGGATAAATTTGTCATTGTTTTCATTGACGACATTTTAATTTATTCGAAGACTAAGGAAGAACATGATGAACACTTACGAATAGTTTTACAAGTCTTAATAGAACATCAACTGTACACTAAATTCAGTAAATGTGATTTTATCAAAGATAAAATACAATATTTAGGTCATGTGATATCCAAGGATTGAATCTCAGTTGACCCTGATAAAATAAGAGCAATTAACTAATGGCATGTCCCTAAAGATGTAACAGATGTATGATCGTTCATGGGAATCACAGGTTACTACCGGAAGTTTATAGAAGGATTCTCAAGAATCCCAAATCCCATAACATCGTTGCAGAAGAAGGGAAAGAAATTTGTTTGGAATCAAAACTATGAAGAAAGTTTTAAGAAATTGAAAGAATTGTTAAAAACTGTACCTATTCTAAAAATTGTAGATCTAAACAAGGACTTTGTTGTATGCGTTGATGCATGCAATGATGGCCTTGGCAAATTCTTAACACAAGAAGGTCAAGAAATAGCGTATGAGTCAAGAAAGCTAAATATCCATGAAAAGAGCTACACTACCTATGATTTAGGGTTGGCTTCCGTGATACATGCTTTAGAGATGTGGAGCCATCATCTAATCGGTAGAAAGTTTTCATTAATGAAAGATAATAAAGGTTTAAAATATTTGTTGGATCAACCAAATGTGAATACAAGGAAAGCTAGGTGGTTAGCTTTCCTTAGCGAATATGATTTCGAGATCCAACGCATAAAAGGTAAAGAAAATAAGGTGGATGATGCCTTAAGAAGAAATGCAAAATTAAATTTTATGGCAGCAATTAGTACCTATAAAATAGATTTAGAAACTCAAATTGAAGAAGGGATAAAACTGGATAAAAATGATCAGAAATTATAGCAAAAAGTTGCAAAAAATAATTCTGAAAATTTAATAACAGAATACAGTTTAAATGAGAAGGGTTTAATGCTGTATAGGGCTTAAACCCTTAAAAGGTTTAAGGACTTAATAAAAATAGACTGTATGTTACTAATGTACTTGAAAATAAGATGCTTAAATTTTAAATGAAGTACATAAAAGTCCTTATTTAGGACACCCTGTTTACCAAAAGATGATAACAATGTGAAGAAAATATTACTTTTGGCCAAATATGAAGAATGAGGTGGCTGAATACATAGCTAAGTGATTTGAATGTCAACAAGTTAAAGCTAAGCATCAACACCCAGCTAGCCTATTACAGTCATTACCAATTCTAGAGTGGAAGTGGGAAATTATCAGCATTGATTTTATAACTGGTTTTCCTAAAAATCAAAAGCAGAATCATTCAATAATGGTAGTAGTAGATAAGCTTAGCAAAGAAGCTCATTTTATACCTGTCAAAACTACTTTTAAGGCTACGAACATTGTTTATGTGTTTATGAAGCAAGTTTTTCGTTTGCATGGAATCTCTAAGGTAATAATTTCTTATCGAAATTCTAAATTTACTGGAAATTTCTGGAAATCATTGTTTAAAGGTTTGGGTACTAAATTAAATTTTAGCGCATCTTTTCATCCAAAAACTGACAGACAAACTGAAAGAGTAAATCATATTCTAGAAGATATGTTAAGAACGTATGTTAAAGATCAGCCGACTAAATGGGAAGAATATTTGCACTTAGTTGAATTTGCTTATAATAATCACTATCAAGCTTCAACTAAACTTAGTCCTTTTGAAATTTTGTATGGTAGCAAGTGTAGTATTCCTATATCATGGAGTAATCGAGTTGATAGATTGATGTTAGGACTTGAATTGTTGAAAGAGACGGAATTACCAGTGAAGCAGGTACAAAGCAATTTGAAAATGGCACAAGACAGACAAAAGAGTTGTTAAGATCTAAAAAGAACTGAGAAAGAATTCCAAGTAGGTGAGAATATGTTTGTCAAGGTAAAACCCGAAAAGAGCTCATTTAAGTTGGGGATTTGTGGTAAATTAGCACCCAAGAATTGTGGACCATTTGAAATACTATCAAGAATTGGAACAGTGGCATATCAGTTAGCCTTACCACCTAATTTGAAAATATATAATTTATTTCATATTTCTATTTTGAAAAGATATGTACATGATGCTACTCGTGTAATCGATTGGAATGACATACAGGTTGAACTAGAAGGAGATTTCTCAGGTGGAACCGGATTGTATCCTCGACAGGAGAGAAATTTTTCTTCGAAATCGCACCATTGGACAGGTAAAGGTGCAATGGAAGCACTGTAGTCCATATGAAGCAACCTGGGAACTGGAGAGTCATATGCGGGCAACATATCCAATTCTTTTCCAAGAAGACCCTGATGATGAATAAGAAACATCGAGGACGATGTTGAACTTAAGAGGGGGTGTTTGTAACCTACCTAGTACTTGAAACATTTTATGTTCGTGGAAAAAGATTACTCTATTTTTTATTGTAAAGTTTTATGATAATAACCAAGATGATCAAGGATGATTGTAAATGATAGTATTATTATTTAATAAATGAAAATAGGAGACACTCACCCAAAGATACTATTGAAGAGTGTTCACTGACCCACTAGGAGGAATGAAACTGGTGTAGAAGGCAATGTAAAAGTGGCAACATCTGCACTCACTGACTAGTTGTTGCAGGGAGAAACTTCCCTAAAAATGTGGTCATGTTCACCAAGGATGGTGGAACTGAGCAGGTGGATCATTAAATGTGAAACTGACCCAAAAGACCTAGGCAATCTTTTATAGCCATCAAATTGAGCAAAGGATCACAATTTGTTTTCCTTGTGTTGGCTGGAAAACTATTATCTTGGGAACACAAGAGATTCGATGAGGGGATGCTAGCTAATGAGTTGCAGAGTAAGACTGTCTTATCCTGCTGAGTGCAGTGAGAGTGTAATGTATGCAAGTATTCATGATTGCTAAAGTACATAAGAGTGATTTGGATGCAAGTCTCTATGATTGCTGAAGTACAAAGGGAGTGTTTGTATGCAAGCCTTCTTGATTGTTGAATTACAAACAAATTGTCTTGCTTCTACAGAGTATCTTCATCCTGGTGGTTCAGTGAATAGGCTTGGGGTTCCAAAAGCACATGATCTTGGCTTCTTTATAGAGAAGTTTGGGAGGAACGGTCCTCTTTGGGTGTTTGTCCACCCTATCAGTTAACAGGTTCTGCTTTGTTTTTAAATTATTTACTTCTAAACTGTTGATCTATTTCTAAAAACAATATTTATATGTTATCATAGCTTTTTAGATGATTTCCTAGATATCAATTAGATGTTAGAAGTGATAGGTTACAGAATTGATAAATTATTTATGTACAATGAAGTTATGAAATACAGATTGGAAAAACATAGAATGATGATTATAAATTTCTTCCTATATTTTTCCTTTCACCATAGGTGATGTACTCTAGTACAAGAAGATGTTTAAATAACATAGATTATAAATTATATGAAGATTCTAAGCGATAGAATATTCTGTATAATATATCAGATATATAATTCTTTATTGATTGCTGCTCTCATTAGTATATATATAATGTTAAATAAGAAACTGTTAGTATTGAAAGTCAACTAGCAAAGTCCATATTTAAACCATCATAGGTTTTTACAGAGAGATGGAAATATAAAACCTAGATATGTAATTATTACGAACTATGATAACATTTATAAATACGAAGATTATCTTACACATAAAACGAACAACAAACAATAAAAGGACTTGTATCATCAATACATAAAGAAGTTACAATCTTTTAAACAAAAGAATCATATTACTATCCACCATCCCTATCGAGTTGTCCAGAATCAACACATAAAAGTAACCTATATAAAATTTAAGTTATCATTTCTCTTAAATAAACATAGTATACAGAGTAGATTATTGCCCAAATTACATAGTGTAATTACTCATGTAATATACAGTCTTAATGCAAGCATTTTAAACATATATTTTAACTTATCGTGGTACATTTCAATAGCTTTATAATAATGACCAATATCACCATTAAATAGACACGGAATAATATTAAAGCTCTAATCCAGTACTAATTAGTTCTTTCCATCAAAATTAAATATAGCAAGTCAAAGTTAAAAGCTAGATTAAGGTCGAACTCTGTAACAAGTTAATAATTATAACACTGTATTAAAATTATCATTGAGTATCACAGTATCAATCAACAGAACTATTGTAATCATTTAAGAAGGGTTTGAGACCCGTAAGGCTCACCCTGACATCATTTAAATAATATGAACTGGGCTAATGCAACCCTAGGAATTGTCAACCAAATTAAATACAGTTGGTCTCGGTATCCATATGTGTAAACTACAAATAATAAAAACGTAACCATTTTCCTAATACATCCGAAACTATTGTAGTAATACAGAATGCATCAAGAACAGAGCTCGATGGAAGGTAATGGATGCATCATTTCCATCTTGTCAAAAGAATAGTTTATTTAAAATGTCAAGGGTTCAAATATCAAGAGAGAGCTCACCCAATTTTAAGAAAAAATTATAAAACAAAATTTAAATAATTGACAAGGTTTAGAGTTTAACCCTTTGGGAATCATACCATTCCAGAATTGAGAACCAAAACGTAAACATTGCATTATATTTTACAGACCTACAAATTAGGCCTTGGCCCCAAAACAAATACATATTAATATTACCAAAGTACAGATAAATAAACTGTCAAGGAGGCCGAGAGTAAACTAATATTGTAACATTACAAGTTTTCTACCAAGTAAAAAAGGTGATAGTTCAAGGGTTCAAGGAACCATAAGTACTGACCATTGGGTCACCATATATATTCAACAAATATATAAACCTTTTTATACTATTGTCCAGGGATCGAATCCCTTCAACACTATTTGCATATCTTTATACAAACTCAAATCCAAGCCTAGTTTAGGTTATGGTATAGGGTCGAACCCTATTGCAACCAACCTAATATTATTTTAAAAACACAGAGCTAAAACCTATCACGTTAATAAATAGAAACTTACAGATTGTAATCCAGGATTTATCCAACTCAAGATTTCACAAATATTTAAACAATATGCAAACATTTAACACCGACAAGAGGCCGAGGGAAAGCCATGGCCATTACAGCACTAGAATTATAAACAAGTATCAAAATGGTGAACCCTTATTTTCCATTAAAATAAAGGATTACAATAGCGATATTACTGCTCAGTGAAGCATGAGGGCCCTCCAAATGGTGAAAATTGGGATCAAACCCCTTTTTGATCGAAACCCCAACCCTGGATTTTAAAAATGAAAAACATCTACCACAACATTATTGCCCTAAACAACCTCATGGATCACTTAAAAAACAAAAAAACATTGGAGGAAGGCAATGCAAACAAACAACTTAAAATTTGTTGACAGATGTGACATATGGGAATGGACCCGAAGCTAATTATCGTGGTTTCTCAACCACTAGAGTCTATTCCTTTTTCTCAAAAAGATAACACCGAGCAATACAAGTCCAGAGCAGGACACGTGAACCCTGTTCCTGCCATTACAAACAACTTATGGTTAAAATATGAATGCCATTGTACAATGAACAAACCTCACAAACAGTAAACAGATGATAAAACTCAATTAATAGAAGTTTACCTTCGCAAGATTTGAACTATGGACGAGAAGAGAACCGAGCAACTAATCCTCCAACACACATCTAGAACACCATAAAGACACCATGACCCATCACTTACATTGTTGAACTACCTCTGCGAGTGGTGCTCTGGTTTCAAAACAACCATCACGGCCAAGAGATCTCAGCCCTCTACAACAACGTTGGAACAAACAACTAGTGCAAAGACCAAACCCCCAAGCGTAGTGATAGGGTTTCCCAACACTCTGATAGCATTAACTCAAACTTCACGTGGTTGAATTCAATGCTCGACCGGTCATCCACTAGCTTTTAGATTTGTACCCACTATACTATATTCCACACTTGAAAATGCTCATCGTGGATTATTACTAAATGTTGGTTGCTAGTTTACCACCTTTTATATAGTTTGGGATCCTTTAATTTAAACACCATTGAGTTTTGGTTAGGAATCTCCAACCCTAACATGAAAAATGGACAAAGTATATAATTACACTATGGTTTAACCTTGCCATAAAATCTTATAATCATGATCATATTATCAATTCCATACTATGGTGTAAACCAAACCTGTAACCTGCCCAAGGTCATTATGAAGCGTTGGCTTAAAAGCTAAGTAATCTTCGGGGCATCACCAAGGACCCCTTCAACAAAAGAAGAATATGTTCAGTAGTAATATAATGTTATAGCTATGTATTCGTATACAATCAGAAGAGAGAGAAAGTAAATATACACATTATCATAAGCATTAAATTGTCATATTGAAGATCATAAAATAATATTTCAATCAGTGACCATGACGCATTATCAATCAATTCATTTAGAGGACAATTTAAGTGTCGTCTATGTAAAAGATAGATAAACAGTAAACTAATAGCCCTTTATACATGTTATTCGAGCTAAGAAGTAAATGTAAGTGTTGCAGATTTACCTTTATCATAAAACTGTCATACATAGATATGCACCGTCGTAAAAATCAAGGAAGACATTTTGTAGTGAATTTATAAAACAATAAGAGTAATCGTTCATAACTATATTCTGCACAGTAAATCTTAGCATTTACTCCATTATAATTTTTTTTAATTTTGGTGAATTTTTGGAGGTGTTACATGTGGTATCAGAACACAAGTTCAAACACTAGGCCTGAAAGTGGCTCAACTCGCGCATTCCAATAAAACATAAAACACACAATTACTGATTTTTGTTTTAATTTGTTTCTGTAGAGAACATTTGGTATCTAATTTGCAGATAATGGAAGGACAAAAAGAATATGTTGAGGACAGATCCCAACATAATGATCAAAATAATAATGAACATGAACATGTTAATGAAGAAAATATTTACATAGAATTAAATGATAATTCATCTGAACTTCTTCACACTGTTAAAGATTTAAAGGATGAAATGAAAACTGTTAAAGAAGAGAATGAAAGAATTTTAAAAGCACAAGAAGAACTGAATCAAATATTACTGGATAAATTTCATAATGACGAAAAAGATAAAAGAACAAAATTTTATTCTGAATCTAGAACCAAGTCCTATCAACACAAAGGTAAGAAGTTAAAATTCTCTAATGATGAAAGTAACTCTTCTTCTGAAATTAATGTTAAAATACATAAAAAGAAACATAAGTATTCTAGTGACAGCAATGAAAGTGACTGTAGACCAAAACAGAGAAATTATAAACCATATGAAGAGATTTCAGGGGAGTTCAAGAAGATAAGAACCCCCACATTTAACGGTGAAAATGAAAAGGGAGAAGCATCCGAAGCATGGTTGTCAGGTATGAAGAAATACTTTCACATTTATGATTATTCAGATAAGCTGAAAGATAAGATGGCCATTTTTAATCTGACTGGGAAAGAAAATATTTGGTGGCAGGATATAAAAATGGTAAAAAGCAATAAAGAAAGGAGTGTAACTTGGGGTACAGTTAAGAAATATTTTAAGAAGTTTATGTCTGAACAGTACTACGAAGAAAAATCTAAAGAATTCTATGATTTAAAATTGGGCTCTATGAACATGAAAGAATTAAGCAGTAAATTCTAAAGTCTATTAAGATATGTACCTTACATTGTTGATGAGAATCCTAAAATAAAAATATTTGTGAGTTGCTTATCTTTTAATATCAAAGACAGAATTGAGTACAACAACCCTACAACTCTTGAGGAAGCTATGAGAAAAGCAAACTTCTGTTTTGAAGAGAGCAGAAAAAGAGATGGTGTATCTAGCTGGAAGAGTAATAAACCAAGTAATTTTGAGCAAAGAAGGAAAAATTTTAAATTTAATAGGAATGCTGGAAATAACAAGAGAAATTTCCATAGCAGAAATTTTCAAGGAAATAATTTTAAAAGCAACACACCATAGAATTTTACAACTGCAAGAAACGTGCCTAATAATTATGCTAGAAATAATGAACAAAAGGCACCTATAAAATGTTACGAATGTCAAGGACCACATTATTCAATAAATTGTCCTAACATGAAAAGAACTGTCAGCAACATCCATACAATATAGGAAGAGCCAACAGTTGGTGATTTAGCGAGGGAATTGCCCAGGATCAATGTAGCCTTGGAAAATCGACTGGATGATCATCAAACCTCAATGGTTGAAATTGAAGGTATGCTATAGAACAAACCCATCTCTAGTTTAATTGACTCAGGTGCTAATTTGAGTTATTTATCATCTGATATAGTAAAAAACTATAAATTGAAAGTAGAAAAGTTTGAAAAGTCTTGGCTGGTTCAGTTAGTTGTATGAACCAAAAGGAAGGTAGTTGATTTTGTTAAAAATTATTATTTTCTTATGAGTCAGCTAAATACACAAGTAAAGCTGCATGTAATATCGTTAGGGTCTTATGATGTCTTAATCGGAATGGATTGGATAGAAAAGCATAGGGTAGTTCTGAATTGTTTTGAAAAGACATTTATATGCTTGAATGATAAAGGAGAAACAATAACAGTAAAATGAATCCCTAGAGAAAACTTTAGTTAGATAGATTTGTGCATTACGAATTTGTAGTTATGCCATTTGGGCTAACTAACGCTCCAGCAGTTGTCATGTGTCTAATGAATAATGCTTTACATAAATATTTGGATAAATTTATCATTGTTTTCATTGACGACATTTTAATTTATTTGAAGACTAAGGAATAGCATGATGAACACTTACGAATAATTTTACAAGTCTTAAGAGAACATCAATTGTACGCTAAATTTAGTAAGTGTGAATTTTTCAAAGATAAAATACAGTATTTAGGTCATGTGATATCCAAGTATGGAATCTCAGTTGACTCTGATAAAATAAGAGCAATTAACGAATGGCGTGTCCTTAAAGATGTAACAAATGTACGATCGTTCACGGGAATCACAGGTTACTAGCGGAAGTTTATAGAAGGATTCTCAAGAATCGCAAATCCCATAACATCGTTGCAGAAAAAGGGAAAGAAATTTGTTTGGGATCAAAAGTGTGAAGAAAGTTTTAAGAAATTGAAATAACTGTTAACTATTGCACCTATTCTAAAAATTGTAGATCCAAACAAGGAATTTGTTGTATGCAAGGATGCATGCAATGATGGCCTTAGCGGAGTCTTAATACAAGATGGTCACGTAATAGCGTATGAGTCAAGAAAGCTAAAAATTCATGAAAATAACTATGCTACCTACAATTTAGAGTTGGATACCATGATACATGCTTTAAAGATGTCGTGCCATCATCTAATAGGTAGAAAGTTTTCATTAATGACATATAATAAAGGTTTAAAATATTTGTTGGATCAACCAAATCTGAATGCAAGGCAAGCTAGGTGGTTAACTTTTCTTAGTGAATATGATTTCGAGATTCAACATATAAAAGGTAAAGAAAATAAGGTGGTTGATGCCTTGAGCATAAATGCAAAATTAAATTTTATGGCAGCAATTAGTACCTATAAAATAGATTTAGAAACTCAGATTGAAGAAGGGATAAAACTGGATAAAAATGATAAAAAATTACAGGAAAAAGTTGCAGAAAATAATTCTGAAAATTTAATAGCAGAATACAGTTTAAATTAAAAGGGTTTAATGATGTATAAAAACAGACTCAATGTGCCTAATGTACCTGAAATTAAGTTGTTGATTTTAAATGAAGTACATAAAAGTCCTTATTCAGGACACCCTAGTTACCAAAAGATGATAACAATGTTAAGAAAAGATTACTTTTGGCCAAATATGAAGAATGAGGTGGATGAATACATAGATAGGTGATTTGAATGTTAGCAAGTTAAAGCTGAGAATCAACACCCAACTGGCCTATTACAACCATTACCAATTCCAGAGTGGAAGTGGGAAATTATTAGCATTGATTTTATAACTGGTTTTCCTAAAAATCAAAAGCAGAATGATTCAATAATGGTAGTAGTAGATAAGCTTAGCAAAGCAGTTCATTTTATACTTGTCAAAACTAATTTTAAGGCTACTAACATTGCTGATGTGTTTATGAATCAAGTTTTTCATTTGCATGGAATCCCCAAGGTAATAATTCCTTATCGAGATTCTAAATTTACTGGAAATTTCTAGAAATCATTGTTTAAAGGTTTGGATACTAAATTAAATTTCAGCACATCTTTTCATCCACAAACTGATGGACAAACTGAAAGAGTAAATCAGATTCTAGAATATATCTTAAGAATGTATGTTAAAGATCAACCGACTAAATGGGAAGAATATTTGCACTTAGTTGAATTTGATTATAATAATCACTAGCAAGCTTCAGCTAAACTTAGTCCTTTTGAAATTATGTATGGTAGGAAGTGTAATACTCCTATCTCATGGAGTAGTCCAGTTGATAGATTGATCTTAGGACCTGAATTGTTGAAAGAGATGGAACTAAAAGTGAAGTAGGTACAAAGCAATTTGAAAATTGCACAAGACAGACAAAAGATTCATGCAGGTCTAAAAAGAACTGAGAAATAATTTCAAGTGGAACCAAATTGTATCCTCGATAGGAGAGAAATTTTACTCCGGAATCACACCATTGGACAAGTAAAGGTGCAATGGAATCACCTTAGTCCAGATGAAGAAACCTGGGAATTGGAGAGTCATATGCGGGCAGCATATCCAATTCTATTCTAGGAAGACTCTGATGATGAATAAGCAACATCGAGTATGATGTTGAACTTAAGAGGGGGTGTTTGTAACCTAACTAGTACTTGAAACATTTTATGTTTGTGGAAAAACATTACTCTAATTTTTATTGTAAAGTTTTATGATAATGACCAAGATGGTCAAGGATGATCGTAAATGAATAATATTATTATTTAAGAAATTAAACTAGGAGACACTCACCCAAAGAGACTATTGTAGAGTGTTCACTGACCTACTAGGAGGAATGAAATTGGTGTAGAAGGCAATGGTCAAGTGACAGCATCGACACTCACTTACTAGTTTTTGCAGGGATCAAATTCCCTAAAAATGTGGCCATGTTCCCCAAGGATGGTGGAACTGAGCAGGTGGCTCATTAAATGTGAAATTGACCCAAAAGACCTAGGCAATATTTTATAGCTATAGAATTGACTAGAGGCTTACAATTGTTTTTCCTTGTCTTGGCTGGAAAACTACTATGTTGGGCACATAAGAGATTTGATGGGGGATGCTAGCTAATGAGTTGCAGAGTAAGACAGTCTTATCCTGCTGAGTGCAGTAAGAGTTTTATGTATGCAAATCTTCATGATTGCTAAAGTACATAAGAGTGATTTGTATGCAAGTCTCCATGATTACTGAAGTACAAAGATAGTGTTTGTATGCAAGTCTTCTTGATTTCTGAAGTACAAACATATTGTATTGCTTCTACACAGTATGTTCATCCTGGTGGTTCAGTGAACAGGATCGGGGGCACAAAAGCAAGTGATCTTGGCTGCTTTCTGGAGAAGGTTGGGAGGAACAGTTATCTTTCGGTGTTTGTCCACCCTATCAGTTAACAGGTTCTGCTTTGTTTTAAAATTATTTACTTCTAAACTGTTGATCTATTTTTGAAAACTGTATTTATATGTTATCATAGTTTTTCAGATGATTTCTTAGATATCAGTTAGCTATTAGAAGTGATAGGTTACATAATTGATAAATTATTTATGTACAATGAATTTATGAAATAAAGATTGTAAAAACATAGAATGATGATTATAAATTTCTTCCTATATTTTTCCTTTCACCATAGGTGATGTACTCTAGTATAGGAAGATGTTTAAGTAACGTAGATTAGAAATGATATGAAGATTCTAAGTGATAGAATATTCTGTATAATATATTATATATAGAATTCTTTATTGATTGTTTCTCTCATTAGTATATATATATAATGATAAATCAGAAACTCTTAGTATTGAAAATCAAGTAGAAAATTCCATATTTAAACCATCATAGGTTTTTACATACAGATAAAAATAAAAAACCTAGATATGTAATTATTACGAATTATGATAACATTTATACATAGGAAGATGATCTTACACATTAAATGAACAACAAACAATAAAAGGACCTATATCATCGATACAAAAAGAAGTTACAATCTTTTAAACAAAAGAATCATATTACTATCCACCATCCCTATCGAGTTGTATAGGATCAACAAAGAACAATAACCTATATACAATTTAAGTTATCATTCTCTTAAATAAACATAATATACAGAGTAGCTTATTTCCCAAATTACATAGCGTAATTACTCATGTAATATACAGTCTTAATGCAAGCATTTAAAACAAAGATTTTAACTTATCAGGTGGTACATTTCAACATCTTTATAATAATGAACAATATCACCATTAAATAGACATGGAAATAATATTAAAACTCTAATCCAGTATTGATTAGTTCTTTCCATCGAAATTAAATATAGAAAGTAAAAGTTAAAAGCTAGATTAAGGTCGAACTTTGTAACGAGTTAATAATTATAAGAATGTATTAAAATTTTCAACGAGTATCACAGTATCAATCGACAGAACTAATGTAATCACTTAACAAGGGTTCGAGACCCCTAAGGCTTACCTTGAGATCATTTAAATAATATGAACCACGCTAATACAACACCGAGAATTGTCAACCAAATTAAATGCAGTTGATCTTGGTATCCATATGTGTAAACTACAAACAATAAAAACTTAACCATTTTCCTAATACAGTTGAAACTACTGTAGTAATCAAGAACGCATCAAGAACAGAGCTCGATGGCATCTAATGGATGCATCGTTTCCATCTTGTCAAAAAAATAGTTTATTTAAAAGGTCAAGGGTTCAAGTCTCAAGAGAGAGCTCACCAAGTTTTATTATAAATTTATCAAACAAAATTTAAATAATTGACAGGATTTAGGGTTTAACCCTCTGGGAATCATACCATTCCAGAATCGAGAACCAAAACGAAAAAATTGCATTATATTTTACAGAGCTACGAATTAGGGCTTGGCCCCAAAACAAATACATATTAATATTACCAAAGTACAAATATATAAACTATCAAGGAGGCCGCGAGTAAACTAATATCGTAACATTACAAGTTTTCTACCAAGTAAAACAGGTGATAGGTTGAGGGTTCAAGGAACTGTAAGTACTGACCACTGGGTCACCATATATATTCAACAAATATATAAACCTTTTTATACTATTGTCGACGGATTGAATCCTTTCAACACTATTTACATATCTTTATACAAACTCAAATCGAAGCCCAGTTTAGGGTATGGTACAGGGTCGAACCCCATTGAAACCAACCTAATATTATTTAAAAAACACAGAGCTAAATCATATCACGTTAATAAATTGAAACTTACGGATTGTAATCCAGGATTTAGCTGAATCAATATTTCACAAATATTTAAACATTATGCAAACAGTTAACACTGACAAGAGGTTGAGAGAAATCCATGGCCACTACAACACTAGAATTCTAAACAAGTATCAAAACAATGAACCCTTGTTTTCCATCAAAACAAATGATTACAATAGCGGTATTATTGCTCAGTGAGGCATGAGGGCCCTCCAAATGGTTAAAATTTGAATCAAACCCCTTTTTAATCGAAACCCCAACCCTAGCTTTTAGCCATGAAAAACATCTACCATATCATTGTTTCCCTAAACAGCCTCATGGCTCACTTAATATACAAACAAAAACTAGAGGAAGGCAATGCAAACAAACAACCCAAATTTTTTTGATAGAGGTGACATCTGGGAATGGACCTGAAGCTTACCGTGCTCTCTCAACCACTCGATTTTGTTCCTTTTTCTCAAAAAGCTAACACCGAGGAATACATGTCAAGAGCACGACACGTGAACCATGTTCCTGCCATTACAAACAACTCATGGTTAAAAGATGAACTCCATTGTACAATGAAGAAACCTCACAAACAGTAAACATATGATAAAACTCAATTAATAGAAGTTTACCTTCACAGGATTTGAACTCAGGCCGAGAAGAGAATCGAGCAACTAATCCTCCAATGCACGTCTAGAACACCATAAAGACACCACGAACCAACACTTACATTGTTGAAATACCTCTGTGAGTGGTGCTCTGGTTGCACAACAACCATGGCGGCCGAGAGAGCTCATCCCTCTACAACAACGTTGGAACAAACAACTAGTGCAAATACCAAACCACCAAGCATAGTGACAGGTTTTCCCAACACTCTTATAGCATTAACTCAAACTTCATGTGGTCGCATTCAATGCTCGACCGGTCATCCACTAGCTTTTAGATTTGTACCCACTATCCTATAGTCCACAATTGCAAATGCTCATCATGTATTATTACTAAATGTTGGTTGCTAGTTTACCACCTTTTATGTAGTTTGGGATCCTTTAATTTAAACACCATCGAGTTTTGGTTAGGAGTCTCCAACCCTAACATGAAAAATGGACCAAGTATATAATTACACTATGGTTTAACCTTGCCATAAAATCTTATAATCATGATCATATTGTCAATCCCATACTATGATGTAAACCAAACCTGTAACCTACCCGAGGTCATTATGAAGCGTTAGCTTAAAAGCTAAGTAAGCTTTGCGGTGTCACCAAGGACTCCTTCAACAAAAGAATAATATGTTCAGTAGTAACATAATTTTATAGCTATGAATTCGTATACAATCAGAAGAGCGACAAATTAAATATCAACATTATCATAAGCATTAAATTATCATATTGAAGATCATAAAAGAATATTTCAATCAATGACCATGATGCATTATTAATCAATGCATTTCGAGGACAATTTAAGTGTCGTCTATGTAAAAGATAGATAAACAATAAACTAATAGCCCTTTATACATGTTATGCAATATAAGAAGTAAATGTAAGTGTTGCAAATTTACCATTATCATAAAACTGTCATACATAGATACGCACCATCTTAAAAATCAAGGAAGACATTTCATAGTGAATTTATAAAACAATAAGAGTAACCATTCATAACTATATTCCGCACAGTAAATATTAGCATTTACTCCATTAGAAAAATTTTAAATTTTGATGAATTTTTGGAGGTGTTACAGTTTTCTCAAGGATCTTCCTTCTAGTGGTCAAACTTGTCTGAAGGAGCCTCACTTTGATACCATGTTGGAACACACAATGACAGTGAGAGGGGAGGGATAATTAGTATCACACCTTTTTTTATCAATTTTCACTTCATTAATTATGCACCATTATTAATCATAAATATTCATCAAAATAAATACACAGTACACAAAATATTTATATCGAAACTCAATTTATTAAATTGATAAAACCATAAATTATAAAGAATTGTATGAGACACCAATATCGAATGACGGTGTGAACAACCAGTCACAGATTTAGCATACACTGATATGATAGGGACACCAATGCCTTGTGAAAGAACCAACTTGCAATCTATAGGCACCAACATTTGAGGACACCAATCCTCTTATGAGCACCAACTCATAATCAACAAGCACTAGCTTGCACTTAGCGGGAACCAACTTGTTCAAGGGATGAGGAAAGCAATCTTGTTGAGCACCAATGTGAATCTGCATGCACCAACCTGTTAAGCGGATGAGTACACCGATCCTCCTTGAGTACTAACTCAATTCTGCAGTCACTGCTTCAAATTACTCTTTAACTTTGTCTTAAAAAATAATGTCAATTTTGTCATAAAATACCAATCCAAATACAATATTCGATATTTGTTAATTCTATCCAAAAATAATCATTCCAAAAACTATCTTGGAAATCTTTCAATCACGTCCTCAAACCAATCTTCGATATTGTTCAAAATACTCTAAGATGGCCTTCAAATCTTGTCGAAAATCACTCCAACAAGGAGTCCCCAAAATTATTTAATGGTTACCCTTTAAGCCCACCCTTATCAATCCTCAAAAACTGTGCTAGTACTATCAAAAGATCCACAACAAATACCCCTCAATAATCTTATACTAATATACATCCCTTGTAGCCTTCATCCTCTACAGTTTTGTCCTTCTTTCTTTATTCCAAAACTCACCCTTTAATACCTACTGCACTTCACTTCCTTTCATATCATGTTACAATTTGCACTACACCAAATGAGAGCACACTTCATTTATTTGTACACTTCAAATGTGTGTCTTTTTTACAAATGAGGCTGCCCCATTCTTTATTTTTCTTGTTGTTTGGTTATTAGAGGGCCACCTTTATGTTTTCGTTTATGCCATACCTTAACATTGGAGGGTCGATTTTATGTTTTCCTTTATGTCATACTTTAACATTGGAGGGCCAACTTCATACTTGTATTTATTGCCCGTTTTATGTTCTAAGTGTTGTCACATATAAAATTTAAAATTTGATCTCTTGCCAATTACGCATCAGCTTCTCCAAACTCCCTTGTCCTTATGTCATCCTTGCACTCATATTTATAAAAAAAAACACTAGCTCTGTCAATTTCCCATCACCTTAAGCCTTGGTTTGACTGATCTCTAAATCACCTCGTTGTTCTTTTTATTCTATGAGTTCAAGCTTAAGCCCACCTACCTTAACCACAAAGTCGCATGATGAGCTTCATATGCCCATGTTTTTGTCAAAAACTTAAAAACGTTTATAGTTATTAATATAAATATTTTATATTGTAATATTTATATTAATATATAAATCTAAAAATAAAATGTAATTTATGACATAAGTCTTGATACAAATATCGAAAAACTTTGGGAAAGTCAAAAAGGGAGATGAACAACCATTATCCATTTAGATGATGCAAATACCACGAGGATTAATGTTCTAAAGGTGGTGCGAAATTTGTACCATGGTATTGGTTTTTACCACTTGTAATTTCCTCATAGATTTCTCTATCAAAAACAGTTGGATTAGAACCACTCTCCACCAGCTCCGAAAAGCCAACGAGATATTTTAATGTTTTAGTTCCTATGTTATAGGATTTGGTGTTCTGAAAATTATTTGCAAAGGATTGTTGGAAAGTTTTTAAACAAAAACATTTTCTATATTTTGAAGTCGAAAACCACAGAAAAAACAATCGATGGTTTTCATAAAAGCTTTCACAAATTATACTTATGAATTTTTGAATTCATGAAATAGTAAATGGTTTTATAGAAAATATTTATGAGTTTCATTTATTCATAAATATATCAAGATGGGAAAAACATAACACGGTTTTTAGAAACAGTGAATGGTTTTGAGAAATTAGTTTTGAATTTCATTTATGGAATTCATAAAAAAATGCAAAGTAAATGGAGAAGTATTACACGGGGTGGTTTTTGGACACTCAGGACATCGTTTTCAAAACTACAGGCAAAAATTATTTGTATGGAAATATGATTTTACAGGTTAAAGAAATATTTCGGAATTATGTTTATAAAGCAATTCCAGAAATCATCAATCCCGTATTTCAAGCAAGTTATGTTCATTCTATTTTTAGAATATTAGTTCCACAAATGAAGGAAACAATTGAACATTTGAAGGGCATCCGAATCAATATCTCATGGCAAGAAAACAACAAGAATAGAACACCTGGAAACAACAATCTTCCAGCAGCTCCAACAACTCGAGAGACTTTGCATCCTGTCCAGATCTTGTGGCAAACATATTTCTGATTTTCTATTTCTGTAAAAGTTTATTAAAGACTAGCTCGATGAGCATTAGTATATAGTTTAAAATTTTCAAGGTAATAAGGGTTGGAATTTTGAGAAAAGAGACTTTGTGTATTGAAAATTTTTCCCAGATTAATGAAAATTGTTGAGAGCAAAAGTATTGGTTTTTCTTTGATAAAAAGATTCATGTGTTACCATTATTGCAGTATGTACAACTTCTCATGTTTATGTGTTTCATGTTCCTTTCCATTTTTCCATCTTTATTTATGTTTGAATGAATCATGAGTTGGAATTCATGTTATATGCTCTGATTCAGACATTCAAATATTGTCAATTTTTTTATTTCTAATGATTGATGCATAATTCATTCATGATAAATGTTCTATGTTAATGATTGTTTTCCTTTTCTACTACCACACTCAATAAATCAACTTGTATGCAAAAGTGATACCTATCTTGCATTTGTTGTTGATATTTCCTACCACCAGTCTCTAATAATCTGATGTACTAACATGTTGACTCCATGCCCAATGGTTTTCAAATTTCCGATTCAACTACATTATTAAAACTTACCTTTCTTAAAATATAGCTATTGTTTGAAGTAAATGAGCTTCTATTGTAGTGACCTTTGGATAGTAGACTCATAAAGGGAGCCCCCTTTGGGTTAAAAGGAGCTATCTTTGATCCTAAAGCTTGCTTTGAGTTTACCTCAGGGATTTTCCTAAACAGTCTAGGGATTTTTTGAGTGTTAAAATTTTGGTGTCGTTGCTAGGGAATGGAGGTGAAATATTCCTTGGGATAAATGACAAAGATCAGAGCTGATTTATGATGGTGAACTAAAATCACACACAAAAAGGCTAGTTTTTAATCCTAGAGTTTGGTTTAAGGTTAGCTTAGTATTTTACCCCCACAACCTAGGATTTTTCTTAGTGATAACACTAAGAATGTCAACATACAAACTTTCAATATTGTTTTTCTTGTGAACCTTCAAGACACTTTGTTTTTCCAAGCAACAAAATCTTTCATTGCTTCTCTTTAAGGTGTTTTAATCATTGCTTCTTGGTCATTCATCTTCTAGGTACTTTATCAATGCATGGTGGGCATATTTATTAGCGCTATGGGCATTTTTTAGTCTGGCAATAGTGTTATGGGCATTTTTCATGAGTCTGGTAGACATTTTGACTAGCTTGCGGGCATTTGATTGTGTGAGCACGTTTGGTGGGCATATTAACCTATCCTGCAGGATTTTTATGTGGCTTGCGGTCATTTTATCTCCATGTGCATGCATCATTTCTTAGGCCTATGCTATGGGAATTTCTTCTCCAAGTGTGGCCATACTTCTACGTGCATTCCTTGGGACTGCAGGTGTTTCATAGGCATGTGTTGTGGGAATTTCTTTCCAACTATGGGAATTTCTGGAAGAGCGGCAAGAATTTTGATTAATTCTTAGTATTGATAGTGTTGACATATTCCCTTAATGCTGCAGGTATTTTCTGAGACCCTCTGGGAATTTCCCTTCCCTTGTCATGAGAATTTTCTTAGCACAATACAAACATATTCTTAATCTTGTTGCAGGCATTTTATAGGCTTGCTATGAGCATAATGATGGAATGTATGCTTCCATCCTTTACATTACACACTAATATAATGACTAAAAGAACTATATTCTTCCATCCTAAGGTAAATAACCAACAATCAAAAGATGAACCAAAAACACTTTTAGGAACCTTGACAATCTTGACACAATCCCGATAATGACTTGACATCAATGAAACATTTCCAACATATTATTCTACACCTTACATATATTTTTCTAGCATTTTATTAGTTTAAGAATCTCATATTGATAATAAAGTGTAACATAATTTAAACATATAAATTGCCTGACATTTTTGTCACTATTGTCGAGGAAATGATAAAAAGAGAGTAGAACATTGATAGATTTTATCTCTTTAAAAGTTTGTGATTTGCTTTCTTTTTCATTTTTTATTTCTTTTCATACAAATAATCTAGATCTAGTGAATTAGATACGGTAAGATGCAAACACGACCTCACTACAAGATTATTGTAGTGTAATAGCCTGACATATTTACTTTAGTGAGTCATCTTTTTCATTAGATCTAAATTATGTTGCTAATGCATGAATAGACCTAGAGATAATAAGGGTATATTTTTAAAAGGTAGAAAAATTTCAGCTTTTCTAGCTTCTTCATTTCGGGGAGCTATAAGAAAAATAAATAAATAAACAAGTGGGAAGCAAGATAGTCACCTAACCAAAACTAAGGGAAAGATCGTAAGGGCTAGTTTAAGGTAATGATACCCACTTATGATGCATTAGTTGCAATGGCATGATGGAAAAACAAAAATATGATCATTAAAATGAATTATTAGAGGTACCCACAAATTTTTTTAGAATTAGGAGTAAAAAGATGAAACATAGACAATCGGACCACCTTCCGACATACATAACTTTTATTTATGGAAAATTGTTATAACCACCCCAAAATATCCTTATTATAAAATTGGTATGTTATTTTTTCTCTAAAACATGATGCATATTTTCGCGTTGGTCCACTGATTTGTTATGTAAATTGTCAAAATATGTGGAAAACAATATGTAGAGGCATAGGAAACAAGTGGATCTTGTGCATGGGTATTTTTCCAAAATTTTAAAAGTTAATTTTATATATTTTTTAAATTAAGAAAGTCAGTGAATCCCTAAAATGACATGGTCGAGTGTTGGTCCACCTATCATGGTATTAAGATAATCAATAAATTGTGTTTTTAGCTTGTAGGTATTCTTGTACTCTTGTGTGGGTTCTTTTCCGTTTTCGAAATAGGTAAGCCACTCAAATGTTATAGCCAAAATAAATGACCTATGTCTTATACAAATTTGACATGAGTGCAATTAAAAGAAGAAAACAATAATAGATTTATTAAAAATATATATAGTTAGAATCTGCACACAGAGCTCGACAAGTGTGTGCAGTTTCATCAGTAGTGCACAAATGGAGCATATGCAAAACGAAGGGTGAAAAACATCAAGTTAGAGAAATTGGTGTGTTTTTCTATAAATCAGTCCGAGCCTCAAGGTTTGGGAATCCGAACCTAGTACGAAACTTGCAAGGGTGCCAAAAAAAATGAATTTAAACATGCATATGCACAAATGCATGCACGCGTACTGGCACACATGTGTACTGGATTGCACGCGCACTTGCGTGCATGCATTTTTTTATACCCTCATTTTTTTTCTTCTTCTTCCTAAAGCCCCCCTCCCTCTCTATAACCGCAACCCCCCCCCTCTCTTCCTATCCACCCTCTCTCTTCCTATTCACCCAATCCCCCCTCTCTCTTCCACTCCGCCCAATCCCTCCTCCATCCCTCACCCCATATATCCTTAACCACAAGGGTAAGGATATTTAGTCATCCATTTCCATAAAAAACACCTAAATCCATGACATAGGATTTCTTGAGGCTATCCTTGATTCCAAGTATCAATATGGGTGTGGCCATTCTAATGTCTTAGATTCTAAGTATGGGTTTTGGGGGCATATACATGGTTGAGGGATGGAACCTTGGCTTTAATCCCTAAAATAAGAATGAAATCATCCAAGTTCAATAAAAATTCCTTAGTCCACGACACACGACCTCTCAAGAATATCCTTCTCTATGAGTATTGATACTAATGATATTAGGAATGTATGATCACTAGGTATAGGTCTAGGGGTCTTAGACATGGTTGAGGGAGAAAATTCATGCCTTATTCCCTAATGAAGATGATAGAAATATAGGCTCAATATAAATGCCTCAAACCTAAAAAATGACCTCCCAAGGGGATATGGGCACAATTATGAGTTTCCATAAACCTAGGCATTAGTCCCTAAAGTATAATTTTTCACATCCAAAGTCAAAAGCAATGCAATGAACCTACAAACATGACCTCCCAAGAGAAATATTCACCTTTGAGTTAGCATATTAGCACCATTATCTTTTTTGGTGAACTAGGAGATGATCTCAAGGTTTTGATCAAGGTTAAGTAATGAAAATCAATCATTAGGTGCAAATAGTAGCTCCTAGGGCTCAAAATCCATCAACAAGGCCTCAAAACCACCACACATGAGTTATTTATGGAATCTTTGTCTTTCAGTGGAAATACAAACACCATTAGAAGGTGTTTTAGCACCAAGGATGGGTCATGGCACCATGGAAATTGTTAAGGTAGGAAACCCAACCCTTGTGACTTCAATTATGCTTGTAGGAATCCAAAACAAAGAATAACATGTCGTAGACCACCACCAATGGTTTCTTGAGAGTATCATCTACGTCTAAGTTGGGAGATGGCCACCATAGGAAAGTTTAAGCATTTTGTATATTTTATGGTTCCTTGACCATGGCTAGTGGATAAAACATGGGCCTTATGCCATAAAGGTGGCTTCTAGGGGTCAAGGGCCATGGACAAGGCCTTAAAGCACCAAAAAATACCTTTCTATGGAATCTATGGCCTCTGAGAAGTGATATGGGCTCTGTAAGAAGGTTTTTAGTAAGTTAGGATTGTGTCATGGAAGCATAGACATGGTAGGGGGTAGAAACATAGACCTTAGTAGGCCCTAAAAGAAGCGGCCAGGCATCTAGGACTAAGAATGTCACCATGAACCACCACCCACCGTCTCTTGAGTGTATCCTTGACCTTTGAGGGTGGATATTGGTACCATTATCGATTGGTGAGCACCAGGGATGGGTGTGCGGGTGTTAACCATGGTTGGTGAAGGAAGATCGGGCATTAGGCTCTTACAAATACCACTATAGGGATCATGGTGTTGGAATGATGGCTTGAACCACCATAGATGACTACTTAAGGGTATTTATCGCCTTCAAATGTCGATATGGGAAACAATCAAAATTTTTGTGCACTAGGTATGCATGGTACTGGGGTTTTAACCATGATTGTAATACCCCAATTTTGACCCGTATGAAATATTGGCTTTTAATGTAAATATTGTATACATGCGATGTATGTTTCCCTAGCATGGAGCTCAAGGCCAAGGCCCCACTAGTGTATGTTCATATTTTATTTAAAATGGACAAGCATTTGACATTTTGTTACCCATGTGCTATTAAGCCATGGGATATTGTAAATTGATGTAAATATTTAATGTTGCAATAAAATACCAAAAAGAATGTCTATGGGAGCAACGAATGAGAAGGGGCCATGTGTATCCACTAGGGAGTGGTGGGGGGGCTGTGGAGATGAACCATATGCTACCAAATGTCATTGCGAGAACCCATTTGACTTTCCTTGATGACATTTATTTCTGTTTTAAGGAAGTAGTTGAAGATTTCAGTCCATGGCTTCAATGGAGCATGGGCAACCCAAAAATTCGTATGGCAAAGTATGGGCTCTGTTTTCTTGTACCATAAGTCACTCTAACTCATGGGAGTTGCTTCTTCCTCATTCCCATTCCATTGTTGAACAACCCAACATCAATTTTCATCCAAAAACGAATTCCTAGCAGGGAGAAAAACTAGAAATCGCAACTTTGCAAGAACCCACGTTTTGAAGAGCCAAAAATGCTCAGATTTGGTATTTGATAGTAAAATCCAATGGGGGATCCATAGATATGAACCTTCGGGTGAATTTGAGAGTATTAGATACCTCGAAATCCATTGGAAAACCTAGTTTTTTATAGCCCAGAAAACCAGTGACGGGATTAAGTTATTTGATGAATAGAATTGTGAGAAATCCAATTGTGAATGACTGAGCAGAGGTTGGGTTTGCTTGATAAACATAGTGAAGGATAGAATCTCAAGAATAATCAGCTGGACCTTTCTATACCCATCCTGAAGAGCATTGGAGGGAAGGGATGCCTGAGGGACCGTGCAGCAGAGAAGGGGACCTTCCTTGTGTTGGGTGTGGTAGGTAATGTGGGTGCCTTGACTGTTGAATTCCTTTGAGATGCCTGTAGCTCTGTGGATGAGCTCACTGGCTTAGTATTTCCCTCCTTTTTCTGTTGTATGCTTGATAAACCCAACTGTGAGTTGGATTAGCATAGTTGTTGAGTGAAACCATGGTTGTGAGTGAGCCTGTTTAGTTCCTCCTTAGTGGATACACAACCCAACTCGGGGGTGATCTCTCATTTGAAAGAATACAAGCTAGACAAAGATCTATGGTTGGGTGGAACATTGCTCTCACATAGCCAATTGTTTGGACAGCTTCATCTTCAAGATAAGTGTTCTCTGTGATTTACATTATATGCATTATGTGTTTTGCAGTGTGTTAATTCTAAATGTTAATTTCCCATGTTAATGAAACGAAATGACTGTCTTAATGAAATCGACATGAATTATGTGCATAGCATGAGTACGAGATTAAATTCTCTGCATGATGAACCATCGTATGCATGTGTTAGTTATGATGATGCATTATTGTTTGTGTGCTTGCAAATATGTTTATTTATGTTGTGTTTATATTGAGTATGAGTCTACACACAGAATATTTTAATTATTATCAATTTATGAGTAATGTATGGGGCTGAGATTGTCAAATAATCCCGATAGATTGGTCACGTTTCCTTCCTTGCAACGGATTGATGGAAGGGGACGTTACAATGATCAAGGGAGTAAAATTGGGCATTAGGTCCCAAAGGAAGTAAATAGACATCTAAATCCATCAACGACAGATTGAGCTATCACATAGGACCTTTCGAGGGTATCCATGGACTTGAAGTGGGTATATTGGTGACACTAGGAGTTTTTCAATACCCAATATATAGGTGTTCAAGCCTTTGGTGAGATCTATGGCCTCTAAGAGGGAGTATGGGCTCCACTAAAAGGTTTTTAGTACTAGGATCGGGTCATGGAAGCATAAACATGGTAGGGGGTAGGAACATAGGCCTTAGTAGGCCCTAAAAGAAGCTTCCAGGCATCTAGGACTAAGAAATTCACCAAGAACCACCACATAGTGTCTCTTGAGTGTATCCTTGACCTTTGAGGGTGCATATAGGTACCATTATCAGTTTGTGAGCACCAAAGATGGGTTCCCTCGTTTTAACCATGGTTGGCAAACAAAGCTCAGGCATTAGGATATTATAAATACCACTATAATGCTCATGGTCTTGGAATGATGCCTTGAAACACCATAGATGACTTCTTGAGGGTATTTATGGCCTTCAAATGGGGATATGGGAAACATTCAATTTTCTTGTGCACTAGGCATGCATGGTACTAGGGAATTAAACATGGTCAAGGGAGTAAAATTAGGCCTTAGGTCCCAAAGGAAGTACTAAATCCATGAACGAGACATTGAGCCATCACAGAGGAACTTTCCAGGGTATCCATATACTTGAAGTGGGTATATTGGTGCCACTAGGAGGTTTTCAATACCAAGTATGCAGATGTTCAATCCTTTGGTGGGATATATCACCTCTGAGAGGGGATATGGGATCCATTAGAAGGTTTTTAGTACTAGGATTGGGTAATGGAAGCATAGACATGGTGGGGGGTAGGAACATAGGCCTTAGCAGGTCCTAAAAGAAGCTTTCAGGCATCAAGGACTAAGAATGTCACCATGAACCACCACATACCATCTCCTGAGTGTATCCTTGACCTTTGAGGGTGGATATGGATACCATGATCAGTTTGTGAGCACCAGGGATGGGTGTCTAGGTGTTAACCATTGTTGGTGAAGGAAGCTATGGCATTAGGCTCTTATAAAGATCACTATAGGGCTCATGGTCTTGGAATGATGCCTTCAACGACCATATATGACTTCTTGAGGGTATTTATGGCCTTCAAATGGGGATATGGGCATCGTTCAAATTTTTTTTGCAATAGGTATGCATTGTAATGGGGCTTTAAACACAGTTAAGGGAGTAAAATTGGGACTTAGGTCCCAAAGGAAGTAAAGATAAATCTAAATTCATTAACAACACATTTGAGCCTTTTGTAGGATCTATGGCCTTTGATAGGGGTTATGGGCTCGATTAGAAGGTTTTTAGTACTAGGACTGGGTCATGGCGAAATAGACATGGTAGGGGGTAGGAACATAGGATTTAGTAGGCCCTAAAAGAAGATTCTAGGAATGTAATACCAATAAAGTAATCAAGAACCACCACCTTGACCTTTGAGGGTGGATATGGCTACCATTATCAATTTGTGAGCACCAGGGATGGTTTCCCCGGTGTTAACCATGGTTGATGAACAAAGATAAGGAATTAGGCTCTTATAAATGCCACTATAGTGCTCATGATCTTGGAATGATGCCTTGAACCACCATAGATGACTTCTTAAGTTTATTTATGGCCTTCAAATGGGGATATGGGCAGAATTTAAAATTTTTGTGTACTAGGTATGCATGGTACTAGGGATTTAAATATTATCAAGGGAGTAAACTTGGGCCTTAGGTCCCAAAGGAAGTAAAGATGCATCTAAATCCATGAAATACACATTGATCCATTAAAGAAGACCTTTCCAGGGTATCCATGTACTTGAAGTGGGTATATGTGTGCCACTAGGAGGTTTTCAATGCCTAGTATCCAGGTGTTCAAGCCTTTGGTGGTATCTATGCCCTCTAAGAGGGGGTATGAGATCAATTAGAGGTTTTTTAGTACTAGGATTGGTTCATGGAAGCATAGACATGGTAGGGGGTAGGAACATAGCCCTTAGTAGGCCCTAAAATAAGCTTCCAGGTATCTAGGACTAAGAAAGTCACTAGGATCCACTACACACTATGTCTTGAGTTTATCCTTGACCTTTAAGGGTGAATATGGGTACCATTATCAGTTTGTGAGAACCAAGGATGGCTTCCCAAGTGTTAACCATGGTTGGTGAAGGAATATTGAGCATTAGGCTCGTATAAAGACCATTATAAGGCTCATGATATTGGAATGATGCCTTGCACCACCATATATGAATTCTTGAGGGTATCTATCGCCTTCAGATGGGGATATGGGTAGCATTCAAAAATTTTGTGCACTACGTATGCATGGTACTAGGGATTTAAACACTATCAAGGGAGTAAACTTGGGCCTTAGGTCCCAAAGGACGTAAAGATGTTGAAAAAGATAACTCTGGAGGTACTCCCATATTTTTGGTGTGGGTGTGATGAGGAGGACCAAAAAGTTTTTTCCTTTGTGTATTTATGTAACAAAGTGATGTTTATGTAAATAAAGTGAAAGTGATATTTTGTACTTTATAAAGTGAGTCATTTAAGTGATGTATTTATTAACTAATTATTAATTGAGAAAAGTGCATCTATTGTGAACCATAGATCTCCTAATCTAATCCTAGCCATTGATTAGGTAGTTTCTTTGGTAGTTAGGGTTAGTTAATGAAAAGTAAAGTATAAAAGAAGACAAAGAGACAAATGAAGAACACTCACTATCAGAGAGGAAGAGAGCAAAATTGAAGAGCAAGAAGAGGACCAAAGAAGGGAACGATTTTGAAGAGAGAAACAACAACACAGTTTCCAAAGTTGCCTGAAGAATCTGTACATCATTAAAGACAGCCACATTAGGATCGAATCCCAATGAAGATGGTTTGAATCCCAAGGTAGTGAGAAGGGTAATTAATGTAGACCGTACAACATTAAAGCAGGCACGTGCAGACATAGAAATCGAGGAAGAAAGGTACAGTCCATACAGCAGGCCATACAACAACATTTTGACACAATTTTCAAGGTTGGGCACAGATTTCGAGGTTGGGTCTGATTTCTGTAATAAATTTGTGTTTGTGGATAATATTTCACTTAAGGTTGTAAATAAATTCCTTGTTTTGAATTTATGTACTCTTCTTAAAGAATAATTTTTTTCTAGGGTTTTTCACTGTCTTTGACCAAAATTCTTGACTCATCCTGCTTAAAGTTATTTTCAGTATTGGAAGTATTTGGGAGTATTTGGGAAGTACATTTTTGAAGTTGTTGTTTTACTTTCTGAAATTCAACTTAAAACCCTAGTTTTCAAAGTGTTTGACTGAATGTGTGAATGAGCAAACTTCATATTTTAAAGTCAACTTTCTTCATGGTATCAGAGCCCATGGTATCATAGCTTATGGTATCAAAGCTCATGTTAATAGAGCCATCCTGAAAAAGAAAGTAAGCAAGTGTTCTTTGAAGTTTAGAAGAGTGTTAGATTTATCTTTCAAGTTGTTTTTGGTTGAAAGTATTTGCCATGATGAGAATTAGGTATGAGGATAGTTTGGATGGAGTATCCAACTACATCCCATGGAAAGTAAGAATCACTGCTGTGTTAAAGGAACTGGGGGTTTTGGGTTTTACTAATGTTAATTTTTCGATAATTTCATTCCATTATCATTCAGGATCACTAAGAGAATAACATGTACAGCATATAAACAGCACATCAATCATAAACACAATAATGCAAGCACACAAGAGACACAGAGTTTCACAAGGGAAAACCAAGAAGGTGAAAAACCCCGCAACTTCCTTAGAGATAGAATAAACCCAAGTACAAGATCACAATGATCAAACCCAATAAGATGTCTCTAGTAGATGCTCCTCCTCCTCCACAAGTGTGCCACTTTCTCTCTTAGCTATGCGAGCTTGAGAAGTGAGTGAATGAATAGAATGAGGGACACACCCCTCTTATTTATACTTGACTTGACCTGCCAATTAATTCACTAGGGAGGACTTGCTAATCAAGCCTAATAACCCAACCACATGTGCTAACCAGGGCCAACCCCATATTGGTGGTCTAATAACCCATCAGTACAAATGACGGCACTTGTCGATGCACATGACAACACTTACAAATACAAATGACAACACTTCTAATCAGATGAATAATACATCTCTGTGGGATATACAATAAAGTACAAATGTAATATATAGAAGAATATCTTTCGAAGTTACAAATACATCAACACTCCCTCTTAACTAGGAAGGTATTCCTTCGTCACAGGTCATTAATACATATTGACGCAAGTCTTCAATTCTGGAGATGGATCATCATCACTGGATCCTAGAGCATCATCATCATCACTGCTGCTGTACTCGACATCTCAATCACTGGGCTATCTCTGAATTCTGCTGGTCATAGGAAGTTCTATAGAGCCAGCCCTTTTTCATGCTGGATGTAGGCCCACCACCTATAGGTCTTCATTATCACTGGCCATACTGTGGATCCCAGGACTTATTACATGCGTCAACAAAACCTCAAAAGAGAATCCCAAGACTGATTATGAGCTTACTGCTCAACCTATCATATCTCCCAGGATCTTTTACATGTTGACTCCACACACCACAAAACCTTTAAAGAGCGTCTTGCATCCTGCAAGGACTCTAAAGAGCATCCCAGGACTGATTACAAGCTTACTGCTCAACCTCTCGGATCTCTAGGGCTGATTACATGTGGTTAGGAAAAACCTTTAAAGAGTGTCTTGCATCCTGCAAGTACTCTAAAGAGCATCCCAGGACTGATTACGAGCTTACTGCTCAACCTCTCATATCTCTAGGGTTGATTATATGCCTCTAGTAGCAAAACCTCGAAAGAGCATCCCAGGACTTATTTAGGATCTTACTGCTCAACCTGTCCGGATCTTGAGGATCTTTTCTATGCTACCTGCACAACCTATCCACGACCACTAAGTATCAACCTGATACTCATCATACATCATCCTGATGTACATGATCATCCTGATCATCATCACTGCATCGTCCTGATGTATATCATCTGGAGCAACATCCTGAAGCTCGTCATCCATGATCATCCCGATCATACAATGCATCCACTTGATGCATACCAAGTATCTACCTGATACATAAATACATGATCCACCTAATCATACCAAGCATCTAGCTGATGCATATACAAAGTAGTAACTGGAGCATCGTCCTAATGCTCATCATCTAGTGCTTACATCCACAGCCATGGGAAGGATCTTCCTCTCACCATGCTTGGAATGGCTCCTGCAAATGTGTCCATCACTTCTTCCTCAAAGTGTCTTCAATATGAAGAACACCAAGCCTCTCCTTGAAGTACTCGAACTTCACTCTGGCTAGTGGTTTCGTCAACACATCTGCAACCTGCTCATCTGTTGCAACATACAGCAGCTTTACTGCTCCTCTCTGCACCATATCTCTGATATAGTGATATTTGATCTCTATTTGTTTTGACCTGTCATGGAACACCAGGTTCTCAGACAGCTTCACATAACTCTGGTTGTCACAAAATATACCAGTAGCATCCAACAGGAGATCAAATAACTCAAACAGTAGCTTTCTAATCCATACTGCCTCACAACTAGCTGAACAAGCTGTAACATACTCTACTTTGGCTATACCCAGTGCTAAGTAGGACTGCTTCCTGCTAAACCAAGAGATCACACCTGATCCCATACTGAAGCAACACCCAGAAGTACTCTTCCTATTTGCAGCACTGCCTGCCCAATCTGAATCAACATAACCCTCTAGTTTAAAATTTTGATTCGCATCATACTTGAGCCCATAATCAACTATACCCCTCAGGTGCCTCAGAATATGCTTTACATCAACCAGGTGAACACTCCTCGGATCTATCAGAAACTAGATCAATGTGTTCATCGCAAAGCAAATATCTGGTCTTGTGTTCGTCAGGTACATCAAGGACCCAATCATCTGATGATACACGGTGACATCAACTGGCTCAGATGAAGCATCACACAGAAGCTTCAGGTTCGATGCCATAGGTGTGGCCATGGCCTTGCAGTCCATAATCTCGAACCTCTTCAGGATCTCTACTGCATACTTCCCTTGTCTAAGGAAGATTCCATCTACACTCTGCCACACCTCCATGCCTAGAAAATAGTGCATCATCCCCAAGTCCTTCATCTTGAACTTGGAAGCAAGCTTCCTCTTCGTGTTGGCAATCAATATATCCTCACTTGTAACAAACAGGTCATCCACATACAAAATTAGTATCACTGGATTTCCTTCCTCAACCTTGTAGTAAAGGTTGGAATCTACTTTACTTTTGGTAAATCCCAAACTGGATAGGAAACTTTCCATCCTACCATACCAAGTCCTAGGAGCTTGCTTCAAGCTATATAATGCTTTCTTCAATCTGCACACATATGACTCTCTGTCATGTGTCTCAAAACCGAGTGGCTGCTCCACATACACTTCCTCTTCAACTACACCATTCAATAAATATGTCTTGACATCCATCTGGTGTATCTTCCACTTCATCACTGCAGCCAGAGCAAGTACTATTCTGATGGAAGTGTATCTAGCTATAGGAGCAAAATTTTCTTCATAGTCTATTCCTTTTTTCTGGGAGAAGCCACGAGCTACAAATATCGCCTTGTATTTCTCTATGATACCATCTGCAACATGCTTGATCTTATAGATCCACTTGGAAGTCACAACATACTTCCCTTTAGGTCTTGGGACCACATCCCAAACATCATTCTTCGTGATCGATTGATATTCCTCGACCATGGAATCCTTCCATTCTTTCTTTTCTGTTGCCTCTTCATAACTAGAAGGTTCTTTGTTCATAATATCACAGAGTAAGGCAACATAACTGGTATGTGATCTAGTCCTCTTCCTTTCTCTGTGTTCTTCTTCTGGAATACCATATCTTTCTGCATCTTGAATGAGCTCTCTATTCCATGCAGGTTTCCTCTTGTGAGAGTTCTTCTCATGGGGTGGATCTATAGGTTCTTGTGGATCTTCAATTTCACGAGTTGCTTCTGGAATTGCTTCATTCATAGTGGTGTCTTGAAATCTGGTTTCCTTTGGTTCTTCATGATCTTCAATAGGTGTCTTCCTTGGTTTGATGTATGCTGAGTCTTCATCAAATGTTACATCCCTGCTGATGTCAATCTTCTTGAACCTTGTAAAGTATATTCTGTAAGACTTCAAGTTTTCACTGTAACCCACAAAGATGCCCTTCTTTCCTGAAGGATCTAGCTTTGTCCTCTTTTCTTTTGGAATGTGTGTGTATACTGGATATCCAAATATTCTGAGATGGATTACTTCTGGTTTCTTACCAAAGAAAACTTCTTCTGGTGTCTTGTTGTCAAGTATCTTGTGGGGTGTTCTGTTCTGAACATATACAGTTGTCCTAGCTGCTTCTGCCTATAAATGCATAGGAAGATCTTGGTCATGAAGCATTGCTCGTGTTGCTTCCATGATATTTCTATTCTTCCTTTCTGCAATTCCATTTTGTTGTGGATTGTAAGGAGCAGTCAACTCCCTCTTAATCCCTGAATCACTGCATAACTTCTTGAAATCACCTAAAGTGAATTCTCCACCATTGTCGGATCTGAAAGTCTTAATCTTCTTATCTGTTTGACTTTCTATCAAGGCTTTGAATTCCTTGAACTTATCAAACACTTCACCTTTATTCTTTAAGGAATAAACCCAAGTCTTCCTAGAGAAATCATCAATGAAAGAAACATAGTATACATACCTACTCAGAGAACTGGAAGACATTGGTCTGCATACATCGGAGTGGATAATCTCCAAAATTCCTTTTGCTTTGCTTTCATTGCTTGGAAATGCCTTCTTTGTCTTCTTTCCTTTTGCACATCCGTTCAAACACCTTCATGCTTTGACTGGATTTCAGGAAGACCTTCTATAGTTTTGCTTGCAATTGGTAGTGCTCTATAGTTCATATGTGGAAGCCTTCTATGCCAATGTTCACTTGTCTCCATGGACTCATGTACCATGGCATGCTCAAGTTGTCCCTTCAATTTGTACAATCCTCCCTCTTGCTCTCCAATCACTACTGCATCATCTATGGTCTTACCTTTTGGCCACATGAGTACTTGTCCATCTACAAATGCAACTCTATTTCCTTTTGCATCCAAAGACGATATGGATAGGATATTCTTCTTGAGCCCAGGTACATATAGAACATCTTTCATCTTCAAAGACTTCCCAGAGTCTAGTTTATAAGAGGCTTCACCATTTCCTTTGATAGGATATTGATAGTCATCCCCAAGTTTCACCTTATGGGGTGACTCATATTCAGATAGGTCTACAAATGATTCTTTAAACCCATTCATGTGTTTAGAAGCCCCACTATCAATGGGCCAATCATTACATCCATGAGCGATAGTACCTTTGAAAGCAGAGATTAGAACATATTCATCTTCACTTGATGAGTCATCACTTTCTGCTCTAGCCTTCTTCTTGGGAGGTTCATCATCCTCAGTAGCATGAGCATGATATCTCTTCTTGTTGCCCTTCTTCTTCTTGTTGTAGTGATTGTTCCTTTTGTTCTTGGGACATTCTGAAGCAAAGTGTCCCAACTCATCGAAAGTGAAGCATCGAATATGAGAGTGATCTTTCTTCTTATGATAGAAATGAGAATGATTCTTATTATGAGATTTCTCCCTCTTGAACTTGCTTCCCTTGGTGTGAGATGTAAGAGCTTGATCATCAAATTTTCCCATCTTCTCTTCTCGAGCTACAATCCAAGCTTCTTCCTATGAGCATTCTTCCCACAGTCTATTGAAATAGATAAGTTTCTTCCTAGCACAAATTCCTTGGATGAAGGAATCCCATGACCTAGGAAGGCCATTAAGAGTGGTCATTACCACTTCTCCATTCTCTATATCTTCTCCCACGGCTTCAAGTTGTTCTTTTATCTGGGAGACCCTTGAGAAACAGGACTGCATAGTCTCTGCATTCTGGATCTTGGCATTCTTCAATTGATTCCTCAAGGTCATCTTCCAATTTATTTTCTTTCCTTCAAACAACTTGTTCAAAGAGTCAAACATCTCCTTAGGTGTCTTTAGGGAAGACACATGGGGAATGAGATGGTCCTTGACAGAATCATCAATGATTCTCTTGGTTTTGACCAAGTTCTTCTTGTGTAATACCTTAGCCTCATCTCCTTCTGGAACTGGAACTTCTTCCTTTATGTAGTTGTCCAACCCATTCTCTTCTAGGATTAACCCAATCCTATACTTCCAGGCTCAGAAGTTATTGGCTCCTTCAAGCTTATCCTCAAGCTTGGTGTGGTGAGACATTTTAAAGAGTACTTCAAATGGAAATAGAAATTTTTTGGTCTTACCACTTGATTTGTTGAAAACCAGATCTGGAGCTAAATTAGGGTTTGTCAGAGAAACCCTAAAAATTCAACATTTGAATTTCAAGATTCTGAAAGGGTAGAAAGATGCACCTTGATGAGCTGATCAGGTTGGTATACTCAAAATTTGAATTCTATAAAGTTTCACCCCTCATAAATGCTTTTCAATCTCTCAGATTCACTAGGGAGGACCGTGAATTAGGGTTTGAGTTTCCTCGAGCTTCACCCAACCAAAAAGTTTGATCCAATGCTCTAAACATCGATTTTTCCAATGAGATTCCAGTTATGGTCTCAAATTTTAGAAATTCCACTTTTGTGGAAACCCTAATTTTTAGGTCAAAAACCGAAACAACTTAGAATTGAATTATGTTTCGACAAAATGATGCGCCTTTCCAAGGAGAGTCAATCTAGCCTCCTGTCTTTGATGATCTGTGGAGAGAAACCCAAATATTAAGAATCCCTAGCTTCCGCAGCTGCACAGTGCCTTCTTCTTAGGTTAGCTCTGATACCATGTTAATTTTTTGATAATTTCATTCCATTATCATTCAGGATCACTAAGATAATAACATGTACAACATATGAACAGCACATCAATCATAAACACAATAATGCAAGCACAAAAGAGACACGGAGTTTCACCGGGGAAAACCAAGAAGGTGAAAAACCCCACAACTTCCTCAGAGATAGAATAAACCCAAGTACAAGATCACAATGATCAAACCCAATAACGTGTCTCTAGAAAATGATCCTCCTCCTCCACAAGTCCGCCACTTTCTCTCTTAGCTGTGTGAGCTTGAGAAGTGAGTGAATGAATAGAATGAGGGACACACCCCTCTTATTTATACTTGACTCGATCTGCTAATTAATTCACTGGGACTGACTTACTAATCAAGCCTAATAACCCAACCACATGTGCTAACCAGGGCCAACCCCATACTGGTGGTCTAATAACCCATCAATACAAATGACGACACTTGTCGATGCACATGATGACACTTACCAATATCTCATCCCACATTAAGCAGAAAAGAAAATTGCTAAAGAGATGTGGGACACATTGAACCAGTTGTTCGAAGCAAAGAACGAGAACCAAAAGATGGCCCTAAAAGACAAGATACACTGTATCAAAATGAACAAAGATGAGGGTGTAGCCTCCTACTTGACTCGTTGTCAAGCACCCAATATGTAGATAAATTATTACCAACATACAGAGCATACGATATTTATTGTCAACCCGAGAAAGTCTTTTATTTCAAAGGATAAATGCACAGTCTATGCTTAAACACCAAATCACTATAATTGAACACTTTTATCCTCTAACAACTATGTCCATCCCAAGAATCTGTGTAATCCCAATTGCCTTCTAAATGCTACAATTTCAATTCCTTTCTACCATGTATCAACAAGAAATGATATAAGATTCAACAACAATTGCAGATAAAAAGAAATCCTATTCACATCCCAAAACAAGTAACTCACCTATTCAATCTAATCACTCTTGAAAATCATAAGCATAAAATGAATATTAATCTAGAAATTCAATTGCAAGGGATTGAGTTCAACTGCTCTAAGAAATTGAATTACAGAAATGAAAGTCAACAATTGTAACAGGAAAGATAAATTGCAAGGATTCGTGGGATAACAACTTAAACTGCAGGATGAACAAAGCTGTGTACAACTATCACATGAATTGCATAAAGAAAGTTTCCTACTCAGTCGACTGTCACTCTGTACCACTTACCAATCTCAAAGAAATTTAATCCTAATTATACTACAAATCCACACTTACTACTGCTGCATACAAAGGAAATATCATCAACAAACACCACACAACAATAACTTCAAAAAATCCTACTTTAACTCAGCAATCTCTGTGGAAGACGAGCCCAGCCTTCACACAGAGATGTTGGCTGAACAACGTAAAGCTCCTTTAACTCAGAGGTATCTCTCTTATATTAACGAAAGGATGATTACACAAATTGCTTCCACTGCTAATACAATGAATGAATTCTTTGTTGTTCAACCCCTTGGGTCGAGACAACTCCCCATATTTATACATGCAGATCATAACATCCGATCCTATTAACGGGCAACCATGAAGATCTCTGATCTTCAGGCGCCCTAAATAATACTAGCTGTTACAAATGTGGCATAGTAAAGACATGGAAAAAATGCGAGAAAGCTATTGATTGGCCCAGGAGTGGCGATCTTTCCAGATCACAATTATACTCGAGCAGCAATATACTAAAGATCTCCAATTATAGCGCATTCTGTTACAGCTGCCCTGTCATAGCTCTGTCTAGGATGTTGCATTAGAACCACGTGCCTTAATTGATGATCGGAACCTCGAGGATCCTTTTAAGCAGCGAACATCCCTCCTTTCAATACTTGTTCATCCCCACCTTCCTGCAGTTCACTTATCTCAAACTACCTTCATAAATCATAACATGTTAGCACAATTGAGAGATACACAACGTTAATTATCATAATCATAAGCATTAATAAGATAAAGCAATGATCAATCATACCTTGGCAGCTTGGGGGAATAAAGTGAGGACAACAGGTCTGATTAGCATGCTAAATGGTGTAGGACAGGGGAAGAAAAGGAGATCGAGGATGATTAAAAGGGGCCAATTCTAGGCTCAACATCTCCCCCCAACTATGCTGTTGCATGTCCTCATGCAACAACCTGCATCATTCGGAATCTGAGTCCTGCACTGAGCTCTATTAATGGAGGGAGGAAAATTTGTAGGGAAACTCAGGCACCTCATCTGTCTTTAAAAGCCTCTGTGAGTAACCCAATACTTTCCAGCATCACTGCTCCTCTGCCCCAATTATCTCCACTCTCCCTCATACTTCCCACATAGCCCTTGACTCTGGAAAGTGCCTGCTTGAAATTCTTGAAACAGTAAGGATCTTGGCTTCTAAGTGCAGAGGAGGCAGCCTGCCATCTGTGCTTACTCCCTTCCAATGCTACCTGCTGGTGTCTAGAAATGTAGTTGGTGCAAGTGGAGATCACTTCTTCCTGTAGTCTCATTATATGCTGTGCCTGGGGAGGACTTGAAAGGAAATATTAATCTGAGTCCAAATCAATGACATTTCTAAGAGGTAGAAGCACTGGTTCTTGTGGGACAGTGTCTTCCAACACATCTAAGTCTACTATGAGAGTTGTTGGTTCTTGTGTAACAGCAACATCCTTTAGACTCTCTTCAACAGCTACATTCATTGCTTTTAGAGACACTGGTTCTTGTGTAACAGTGTCTTCTTCTTGGATAACCTGCATTTCTGAATTTGGTTCAAGAGTTGTTGGTTCTTGTGTAACAGCAACATCCCCTGCATTCTCTTCAGCAGCTACATCTGTTACTTCTAGAGACACTGGTTCTTGTGTAGCAGTGTCTTCTTTGTCCTTCTGCTGCTGAGATTGGATATCTTTCTCATTGTGCAGCTCCTCCTCCAAGATTTTGGTGTCACCTAAGGATTATGTCTGTACCTGTTCATCCTCGCTCCACTATGTATCGGGAATGATATCCATTCAAGGGTTATCTTCTAATTGAAATTCAGGAGTTCCTGCTGCAGCCTCCAAGGATGTTGGTTCTTGTGTAGCAACATCCTGGCTTGCCTCTTCACCCTCCTATTGTTGCAATTCTTCTCCTATGAGCTTTGTTTCATGGGAACATTCTGGGGTTACAGTCCATATTTCTTCATTAAACTCTAGAGTTTCCTCTATCCCAGGTTCTATTCCCATCTGTTCGGCCTATTGGACAAGTATACTCAGGTTTGCTGGTTCTTGTGTTACAGCACCCTGTTCAAGTTCATCAAGGTCTTGCCTTTGTGGCTCAGCTTCTAATATCTTTGTGTCGTGGGAGCATTCTGGGGTTACAGTATAGAATTCTTCATTAAGCTCCAGAGTGTTCTCCATCCCAAGTTCTTCTCCCATCTGCTCGACCGATTGGACAAGTATACTCAGGTTTGCTCGTTCTTGTGTTACAGCATCCTGTTCAAGTTCATCAATGTCTTTCCTTTGTGGCTCAGCTTCTATAATCTCTGTGTCGTGGGAGCATTCTGGGGTTGCAATATAGAATTCTTCATTATCATACATGATTTCATCCCTTAGCTCCTCTGTCACAGGATTGGTGGCAGCTTCAGCAAGGATGGTTAAAGATGCTGGCTCTTGTGTGACAGCATCTTCTTTTTCTGCAGCTTCCTCTATTCTAGGTGAGGGATATTGTGTTGTGCAGGTATGAAGTATAATCTTGTGGCATGCCTCCTTAAATATTTCTCCACAAGTGGGACAGATCACTCGTTCATCTTCCTTGCTAGGCTCGGTAGAGTTTGATTCCTCCAGTTGGTCTGCAGCCTCTACCAATGTATACAATTTCCTTTCACCTTGTTTTCTGCAGGTTTCCTTCCAGGTTTCCAATTCCCTTTGAAGTATTTGGAGGTCCTCTTTTAATAGTGTATTCTCAGCCAGAAGTCCTTCAATTCCGGGTTCTTCCTCAACTGGCCTTTGTGGAGCATCTATTGGTCTCAGTACAAGGATCGGGAGCTCAACCTGTGCCTCTAAGGTTGCCCATCTTTTTCTAGCTACCTCTACTGCTGCAGCTGATTTAGTTCTTTTTCTTCTTATTGGTGAGGTTATGTTAAATTCATTGATTGATCTCTTTCTTCTCCTTTGTGGTGTTTTCTTTTGTAGAGCTAGTATATCGGGATTCACAGCTGAGGTCGAAGGAATGTTTTCTTGCTCCTCATGCTGTTCTTCCTCAATTAAAGTTCCTCCTCCCCACTCAGGTGAGGATTCAATGGTTACCAGCTCAATATTTTCTTCTATTGCCCTGGCTCTGTCACCTTCAGGTTCAATTGTCGCAGCATTTAGTGCTGCTCCAATTTCACCTTCTGCTATCAGAGCTGCCCTGTTGTCTGGGTTTTCCACAAGGTTTTTATCTACACCCTCCCCCAATGGGTCTGCTTGTGCCCCCAGTTGCTCTTCTTCTAATGCAGTTTCATCCCCCCCAAATGGCTCTGCTTGTGCCCCCAGTTCCTCTTCTTCTAATGCAGTTTCATCCCCCCCCAATGGCTCTGCTTGTGCCCCCGGTTTCTGTTCTTCTAATGCCGTTTCATCCCCCCCCAACTTCATTGGAGGGACTCCAGTCCTTCTGCTGTGGTTGAACTTGTGCCTGTCTTATTGGGACAACTTGCAAAGGAGCGGGTTCCTGAACTCGAGCTGTGAATTGCTCCCAGGTTATATGATGCTGGGCAAGGGTTCTTAAAATTATTAATTTGATAAGACCATGGTGGGTCAAGGAGGAAAGTGGGTGCTTAGTAGCTTGGAAAAATGCCACCATATGACGCAAGTCATGCAGTAGATAGTATGGAATGTTCAATAAAATGCCATGGAGGAGATGAGAAAGTAAAGGGAGTTTAGAATTATAAGCAGTTTGGTATCTACCTTCACAAGTGATGTACTTCTTGAGAAAGATAGCAACCTGGTCCCATGGCCGCGGCAATGAGTGTAGTGCGATCCCTCTTCTTGATGATTGAACTTTCTCCCCCTCTAGTAAAAATGCTTCCCGTGCAGTTGTCATGGGGACTCGTCATCCAAACCATGCACTTCCCACCTGCGGGATGGTAGTAACCTCAGATATAATGGCCTCGGAGACTTCTATGCGCAGCCCCCACACCTTGGAGTGAGTTTTGGTGAGATTTAAAGCAAATTACAAGGTTGCTTCCCGATTGAATCCATCTAGTCGCTCAAAAAATTCGATCCAGCCGGCGGCTTGAAAGATGGCAAAAACTGCAAGATTTTTCCTGAGTTCCTGTGTATTCAAAGGTTCATGACGAACTGGAATCCCCATGGTCCTGGCTGCAGACTAATATTGCTATCCCACAGATTACAGAATTCGAGAATGGAAGTTGCAGCACAGAGGATGCACGAATCGCTGAGCGGAGATGTTGAGGAAATGGGCAAATTTGGAAAGTTGAGCACAGAAAAACGTTCGAAATTTTTATTCCGAATTGGGGAAGGTGGCAGTTATTAGTGTTTACGTCATACGAGGGCAAGGTTTAATTAGGCCATAATGGTGATATGAATAAAGGTACGACTGATATTGTTAAATTATATCAACACTTAATCACGTGATAAATCAAAGCCATACCTCATGAAACTGTGGGTCAGATATCCTGCGGAGAATGGTGGAGCGTGCGATTGGTGACGTTGCGGAACCAAACTCGTGCACAGTCATTAATCTGATCATGATGACCAGGATAATGCAATAATTCCTTCCGCCAGTGAAACACAAACCATCGCATCCTCGGTGTCAGAATGATGAGTTCGCCGGCACGAATAGGATGAATCAGAGCCATAGCTTAGCAGGTTTGAAGCAATTCTTCCGTTAACATAGGAGTTGCCAATGCAAGTTGCCAGGAATGATATCACGGCCGACGAAAAATATGTTGCAGCCACCAGGAAAGATTCACGGCCACCGGGAAAAGGATTTACAAGATCGGGAAAAATCACGGCTATCAGGGAAAATTTTTACGGCGCCGGGAGATATCTCGCAGTCACCGGGAAATATGTCGCAGCCGTCGGAAAATGGTTCATGGCAACCAGAAAAAAGGTTTTACGACCATCGAAAAAAAAAAGTCACGGCTGCCAGGAAAAAGTTTTACGGCACCGGGAGATATGTCGCAGTCGCTGGGAAATATGTCGCAGCCGTCGTAAATTGGTTCACGGCAGCCGAGGAAAAGGTTTTACAGCCATCGGAAAAAAACAGTCACGGCTACTAGGGAAAAGTTTTACGGTGCCGGGAAATATGTCGCAGTCGCCGGGAAATATGTCACAGTCGCCGAAAAATATGTTGCAGCCGTCGGGAAATGGTTCATGGCTGCCGGGAAAAAGGGTTTACGACCGTCGGGAAAACGATGTTGCAACCGCTGGGAAATGGTTCACGGCTGCCAGGAAAAGATGTTGCAGCCACTGGGAAATATGTTGCAGCCATCGGGAAATGGTCCATGGCTGCTGGGAAAAAGGGTTTATGGCCCCCGGGAAAATGATATTGCAGCCGCTGGAAAATGGTTCACGGCTGCCGGGAAAAGATGTTGCAGCCGCCGGGAAAGTTGTTGCAGTCGCCGGGAAATGGTTCACGGCTGCCGGGAAAAAGGTTTTACAGCCGCCGGGAAACGATGTTGCAGCCGCTGGGAAAGTTGTTGCAGCCGCCGGGAAATGGTTCACGACTGCTGGGAAAAAGGTTTTACGGCTGGCGGGAAACGATGTTGCAGCCACTGGGAAATGATGTTGTAGCCGTTGGGAAAGTTGTTCACGGCTGCTGGGACAAAGGATTTTACGTCTGCCGGGAAATATGTCGCAGCTACCGGAAAATATGTCGTAGCTGCCGAAAAAGATGTTGCAGCTGCCGAGAAATGTGTCGCAGCTGTCGAAAAATTTATTTTAAGGAAAAGGGAAATGCACCACAGGAAGGCATAGGAAGACGACTCTCATTTGACAGGCCCAATCTGGTCATTCCCCTGGTGCTTCCCTAGAAATTTTTGAAAAACAACAGCAAACGAGAAGACCAAATGCAAAGAGAAAAAAAAACAATTATACGCTACAGCAGGAAAGAAAGAAAATTATTTATGTACAGTAATTCAAAATGCGATTTTCAGTTTAAGGATTGGCAAAGGCAGAGAGAAATTCCTGCTCTGGTGCCAGCTGATAATCTGGATCAACGGCAATTTGCGAAATGAATGCATCTTTCGAAATAGGCTTACGATACAGTCGCAGTCTGTGGCCATTAGCAAGTAATGGTATGTGGTTTTCATCGATGGTCACCAGACGGATAGTGCTGTTGTCAAATACCTTGTTGACCAAATATGGACCCAGCCACCTTGTACATAATTTACCTTTAAAATCCCTTTTGAACCTGGAGTCATATAGTAACGCCCAGTCTTCCTCACAGAAGATTTTATTTTTAATAAATCGGTCATGCCAATCGGATCTCTATTGCTGAAGCAACACAGTCTGGTCCACTGCAGCTAACCGTTTCTCATCCAATTCGTTTAGTTGATTCAATCTTCTCTTCTGGGCTTCTGTTACATCCAGATTCATTTCGGTGGTTGTCTTCAGGGTTTTGATCTCAAACTCAATTGGAAAGATGGCATTCTTTCCATACACTAAATCATAGGGAGAGAACCCTGTGGTGTTGCATCAAGTTGTGCGATATGCCCACAGTGCTTCCGGAAGCCTGTCAGCCCAATCCTTTCGATGGCTCTTAACTGTTTTAGTAAGGATTGCTTCAATAACTTTATTAGTACTTTCCACCTGACCATTGGCCTAGGGGTGGTAAGGTGAAGCCACCCTATGTTGCACATGATACTTCTGGAGCAAGGATTCAAATTGGTGTGACATGAATTGCGACCCCCCATCGGTAACTACTTCCTTCGGTAGCCCAAAGCGGGTAAAGATTTCACTGTACAGAAAATCAATCACCGCCTGGTCATTAGCCTTAGCCAAAGCTACAGCCTCTACCCACTTGGTCATATAATCAGTACAAACCAGAATGTAAACTTTCTATCTGGAAGGAGGGCTGATAGGGCCAACAAAATCCAGTGCCCACCTATCAAATGGTTCAACTACTACTTGAGGTTGTAGAGGCATCTGATCTATTTTATTAGGCTGGCCCATCCTTTGGCAGCTGTCACAAGACTGAACATACCTTTTAGCATCCCTGAACAGAGTCGGCCAATAGTAGCCCATCCGCGGTGCTTTATGCCTTGTTCTTTTGTCTGCAAAGTGCCCCCACAAGGTCCATCATGACAGGCTTTCAGTATGTGAAAGATCTCATCTTCCCTTACACATCTCCTAATCTCAAGATCTGGCCCTATGTAGAAGAGATGACCATTGAGCCAAGAATACCTGGCACTTTGCTGGATGATTTTTCTCTTTTCTCGTTTAGACATGTGTGGTGGGAGCTTTCCTGCAACCAAATAATTAGCGACATTTGCATACCAGGGGGAATGATCTAAAAGTGCGAATAGATGTTCATCTGGAAAAGAGTCCTCAACAGGCACACTGTCATCACTGTTAGTAAAACGAGATAAAAATCAGCAACAACATTTTCTTTTCCAGGTTTATCTATAATGGTAATATCAAATTCCCGCAATAACAAGAGCCACCTGGTCACTCTGGCATTGGTGACAGGTTTGTTCATTAAATACTTAATGGCAGAGTGGTCAGTGTGCACAAATGTAGGATACCCAGTAATGTAGTGTCGAAATTTATTAATAGAGTAAACAATAGCGAGGAATTCTTTTTCGATAACAGTATAATTAAGTTCAGCAGGGGCTAAGTTTTTACTAACATAATAGATGGCATAAGGTACTTGACCATCCTGTTGTCCTAGTACTGCTCCAATGGTAGTATTAGAAGCATCTGAAGAAATGTGGAAGGGTAGGGTCCAATTAGGTCCCCTTAGGATAGGAGTTGTGGACAGCTTCTCCTTAAGCTTATCAAACACTGTCTGGCATGCTTCACTCCACACAAACTGTGCATCCTTCATTAATAGAGAAAAAAAAGGAGAAGCAAGTTTGGAGAAGTTTTCTATAAACCTCCGGTAATATCCAGCATGTCCCAGAAAACTTCGCACCTCTTTCTGAGTTGAAGGAGTCGGTATATTTTTTATCACCTTGATTTTTGAAGGATCCAACTGAATGCCATTGGTAGAGATGAAATGCCCTAATACCACCCCCTCACTCATCATCATATGGCACTTTTTAGTGCTTAATGAGAGCCGAGTCTATTCGCAGCGAATTAAAACCTTCTTTAAATTTTCCAGTGCTTCCTCAAAATCCTTGCCATAGGGAGTAAAATCGTCCATAAAGACTTCCATACTATCATTAACTAATTCAGAGAATATGCCAATTATAGCTCTTTGGAACGTTGCCGGTGTGTTTCATAAACCAAAAGGAAGCACTCTGTAGGCAAAGGTTCCCCAGGGACAAGTGAAGGTTGTCTTATCCTGATCCTCAGGAGCAATCTGAATTTGGTTGTATCCACTGAACCCATCTAGGAAGGAGAAGAACTTCTTCCCTGATAGGGTATCAAGTACTTGGTCAATAAAGGGGAAAGGAAAATGATCCTTTTGCATGGCTTTGTTCATTTCCCTATAATCAACATAGACTCTCCATTTACCATTTTTCTTGGGCACAATTACGAGTGGGGAAACCCACTCACTATCTGAAATAGGATATATAAATCCTGCTTCCAAAAGTTTCTGGATTTCCTCCTTCACTATATCCCTCAGATTGGGGTTCATGCGTCGTTGGGTTTGACACACAGGCTAGGAGTCATTTTTAATATAAATATGGTGGGTGCACAGATTAGAGGGAATACCCCTCATGTCTGTATACTCCCAGGCCGGGAGTCATTTTTAATATAAATATGGTGGGTGCACAGATTAGAGGGAATACCCCTCATGTCTGTATACTCCCAGGCGAATGCCCCCTTATGTTCCTTCAAGAGACTGATTAGGAACCTCTATTCCTCTAAGGAGAGACTAGGGTTGATATTCAAAGTCCTTCCAGGCTCTACCTCAATAGGAATACTTTTTGAATTTTTCAAAACTGGGATTATGTTTGTGTCACCAACTAGTGCTTCTTCCGTGAGATTTTCTTGTTCTTCCTTACCAAGGGTAATGTTCAAGATTTGATAGACCTCTCTATCCACCGAAGAGGGTTCACTAATAAAATTACTAATAGTATCGTCTTCTATTTCATTTTTAAAAGTTAAGGCCTTCCCTATAGTTAATAGTGGATGAACATCCTCCTCCTCCTCCTACTCTATCCAAAGGGAAGTTTCAGCCTCTAGACTTGGTCGAGCTGGAGGATACAGGGTGAGGTTTTTAGTCTTCGTACCATCAAATATAGTCATGGATCCTGATCGACAGCTGATGCAGGCATCAGCTGTGGCCAACCAAGGCCTTCCCAGGATCAATGGGTGCCCCCCCAGCTGTGATTTTGGTTGTAATACCAAAAAGTCAGCAGGGTACTCCCATGAATCTACTGAGATGACAAGGTCGTCCAGAATCCCTTCGGGTCTAATGGTGGATCTGTCCACCAATTCTAGAATGGTAGGGGTCGGTCTAAAATTAGTGAGTCCAAGCTTCTTTATAGTCTCAATTGTTATGACATTGATCGTTGCTCCTAAATCGACTAGCACGTTGGGTATCTGCGTCTTTCCTACATGTACAGTGACAGTAGGATTGCCAGGGTCGTCATACTTGGTCACTGGGGTTTTTCCTGTTATCAAAGCAGATAAATTCCCTATGACATGAACAGGGAATTTATCTCTGGGTTTCCTCCCTGGTTTCTTAGTGCACAGGTCCCGAACGGTTCTAGCATAAATAGGCACGTCTTAAAGAGCTTGCAGAAGGGGGATTTTGACGTAAAGATTCCTTAACTCTCCTAGGAGGTTAAACTGAGGTTGCCCCCCTATTTTTGGTAGCATTAGTCTCTCGGGGTATGGTGGTTGCCTTATCAGCTGGGTAGGATGCATATTGTCCGATTTATCATTTGATGTTTCAATCGTCCCATCTAAGGGATGCTCAGCATCTTCAGTGATAGGAACTGTATCGGATGGATGCTGTGAACTCCCTCCTTCTTTATGCACAGAAGGTGGAGCATATTCTGTAATTACGGGTTCTACTATTTTCCCAGATCGTAGACAAATATCATTACAAGGTACAGGGGTAAGAGAGTAGGCTGGCATATTGACAGTTTCCAATTGATGGACTATTTTATTATTCGGGTTAGGATTAGGTTGGGCAGGCAGCTGAGGCCGTATTGGTATATTGGGGATGGAATTATTCTGTAGCTGCAGCTGCAACTGCTGAGGTGGGTATTGAGGATATTGGGGAAATTGAGGATATTGAGGAGAATATGGTGACTGTTGAGGTGGAGGTAGTTGAGGAAACTGGTTCCCGAGATGGAAATTCCTCCATCCAGGAGACCACGATGTAGGTTGATGTGGTGGCTGTGTCCAGGGACTCCATGAGTTATAATTTTGCATTGCAGGTTGGGAAGGGTTCCACTAAGCATAATTTGAAGGGAATTGTGTATTCACATTTTGCATGTTATTATTCCAATTGCTCATATTATTCAAAAATGGAAACGAGTCTAGAGGCATACCTTGATTTCGAGGCTGCTAAGGTTTCTTTTGTGCAATGAAATAGGCTGATTCCACTTCTGGAGTTGATGCCTGCATAACAGCCTTCACTTGGGGAAGTGAGGGACATTCTTTCATGTCATGATTCAGCTCACACAGCTGACATACTTCTACTTTGTTAAGCGGGCATTCTTTCAACGGATGATTCTTTCTACATCGGGGACAGAACACACGTAGTGTGAGATCCTCCACTGCCTATTTTTGTTTTGCCTTCAGGACATCGATCTCCGAAGAGATGGAGCTCATCATTTCTGTTTTAAAATTTTCAAGGAGATTTCCTATCTCTGCACGAGTAGCTCCTCCGTTGGACGACTTCTGAGTTCTGTCGAAGACATCACGTTCCAGCTTATCCCGTTTGTCCCTCTTATTGTTCCTAGAAGACCCCCTGGAGTATCTCTTACATAGTTCCACAATCTTCCCAAAAGGTTCTTTGGAGATGTTTCCCTTTCCTAGCAAGTTTAACATGTCTAAAAATCATCCTTGATCCCACGAAGCAAGATTGTCTTGAGCACGTCCATCCCCATGTTCATCTACCCGGCTCTTTGCACATTTTATAGTCGCCTTTCTACAAAATCCTCTATACTTTCGTCCTCCTTCTGCACCATTTTAAATAATTCCTCTCTTTTGTCCTTGGTGTTGCAATATTCCTGATATTTCTCCAGGAACACCTGTTTCATCTTATCCCAATTAGCAACAATTCCTCCCCCAAGGCTCATGAACCAGCGTAATGCGTTGTCCTTCAGGGTGGCAGGGAAAAGTTTTAGCTTTTGGGCATCGGTGATATAATCATAACTGTGACAGAGGATATCGAATTCAAAAAGGAATTCGTCTGGATATTCTACCGCCCTTCCATGGAAGCGAGGCAACACCGATGGTGAGATGTTTTTCATAGGGGTTGTCCCTTCTGGCTGTTGAATCGGAAATTGCAGTGTAGCCGTCGTTCCCTCAGGCAGGGAGTGATTTTCATGATGATATTTTTCCACCATCGCCTCTTCCTCATCGGACTCGTGCCTGTTACACATCTCCTCTTCTGTTTTCTCCTCTTCGTTCGTTCCTGCCTTCTTTTCCTTGTTTTATTTCTGATTAGCAAACTTCTGGTGGAACGGCATCCACTCTTCTTCAGTTACAGCCTTCCTGTAAATGTGGTAGATCGGACCTCTACCAGCAGGTCTAGTTGTAATAGATGTGTCTTCCTCAGTCGTAACAGCAGGTCCAGTTGTAACAGCTGTGTCTTCCTCAGTCGTAACAGCAGGTCCAATTGTAACAGCTATAATAGCTGTGTCTTCCTCGATAAGGATATATGAGGGATTCGCAGCTCCTCGTGTATTCTCCACTGTGGACCCTAACGTTGGTGCCCTAGGATTAGCAGGGTTTCTTCTTATAGGAGTTTCTTGATGACGAGCCCTGGTGGATGAATCAGTTCTGTCAACAAGATCGTCAATGAATGTCCTTCTACCCAATGGTGGTCCTCGACCGCAACCCGAGCCACTTGCACTGTTAGTATTTTGTGGGGTTTTGGGGTTTGGAGAGTTGGGAGGTGATCACGTTTTACCCTCCTCATATTCATGCGACCCGAATCATTTCAGCAAACAAAAGACTGACTAGAAACAATTACCAGATGCAACTAATGATTAGTGTTTAATTTTTATCCTTCCCCGGCAACGGCGCCAAAATGTTGAGCACCCAATATGCAGATAAATTATCACCAACATACAGAGCATACGAGATTTATTGTCAACCCGAGAAAGTCTTTTATTTCAAAGGATAAATGCGCAGTCTATGCTTAAACACCAAATCACTATAATTGAACACTTTTATCCTCTAACAACTATGTCCATCCCAAGAATCTGTGTAATCCCAATTGCCTTCTAAATGCTACAATTTCAATTCCTTTCTACCATGTATCAACAAGAAATGATATAAGATTCAACAACAATTGCAGATAAAAAGAAATCCTATTCACATCCCAGAACAAGTAACTCGCCTATTCAATCTAATCACTCTTGAAAATCATAAGCATAAACTGAATATTAATCTAGAAATTCAATTGCAAGGGATTGAGTTCAACTGCTATAAGAAATTGAATTACAGGAATGAAAGTCAACAATTGTAACAGGAAAAATAAATTGCAAGGATTCGTGGGATAACAACTTAAACTGCAGGATGAACAAATCTGTGTACAACTATCACATGAATTGCATAAAGAAAGTTTCCTACTCAGTCGACTGTCACTCTGTACCACTTACCAATCTCAAAGAAATGTAATCCTAATTATACTGCAAATCCACACTTACTACTGCTACGTACAAAGGAAATATCATCAACAAACACCACACAATAATAAATTCAAAAAATCCTACTTTAACTCAGCAATCTCTGTGGAAGACGGGCCCAGCCTTCACACAGAGATGCTGGCTGAATAACGTAAAGCTTCTTTAACTCAGAGGTAACTCTCTTATATTAATGAAAGGATGATTACACAAATTGCTTCCACTGCTAATACAATGAATGAATTCTCCGTTGTTCAACCCCTTGGGTCGAGACAACTCCCCATATTTATACATGCAGATCATAACATCCGATCTTATTAACGGGAAGCCATGAAGATCTCTGATCTTCAGGTGCCCTAAATAATACTAGATATTACAAACTTGGCATAGTAAAGACATGGAAAAAATGGGAGAAAGTTGTTGATTGGCACAGGAGTGGCGATCTTTCCAGATCACAATTATACTCGAGCAGCAATATACTAAAGATCTCCAATTATAGCGCATTCTGTTACAGCTGCCCTGTCACAGCTCTGTCTAGGATGTTGCATTAGAACCATGTGCCTTAATTGATGATCGGAACCCCGAGGATCCTTTTAAGCAGTGAACATCCCTCCTTTCAAGACTTGTTCAGTCCCACCTTCCTGCAGTCCCTCAAACTACCTTCATAAATCACAACATGTTAGCACAATTGAGAGATACACATCCTTAATTATCACAATCATTGTTAAAATTCAATATGCTAAGACAGAAAATAGCAGCATTACATTCCATTTCACAATAATAGCATATACAGGATCACTGAAGAAACAACAAGCACAGCATAAACACAAGAGACAGAGATTTATCCTGGGAAACCCTCATGGGGTAGAAAACCCAGCAAAGCTTCCTCAATATAGATGACCAGCAATATACAAAGATGAAACCCTGAGACATGATCTCCTCCTCCACAATAGCAGACCTCTCCTCCACAAGTGCGCTATCCTCAAGTGTGTGAGTGTATCAAATGAGGAACACACCTCCTCTATTTATACACTACTCTGATATGTATTTTACACAAGTACATGTAGGCTCGTATTTAACCATTAGGTTAAATACCCCATTATAACTGACTGGGCCGACCCCCACATGGTGGGTCTAATAACCCTAGTTACCACACCCAACTCGGAGGAATAAACATCTCCGGATTTATAGTATAATCACATCGGAGGTATGGAACATCTCCGGAATATACAAATATAATATTCTTTGAAGTTACAATATTTCAACACTCCCCCTTAACGAGAAGGATATTATAACAGTATCTGCACGAGCAAGGAGTCATCAACATCATACATGATACATCTATAAATCATTGGAATCTTTCTCAACATCATCAGTAACTCAAGCAGTTACTGGAACATCTTCAATACTGGAACATCAACATCTTCAGTACTGAGTCTTTATCTTCTGCAGCACTCGAACAGCTACAACAACATCAACATCTGGATCCTCACGATCATCAGTATCGTCATCTCACGATCATCAGCATCGTCATCACACGATCATCAACATTGTCATCACACGATCATCAGCATCGTCATCACACGATCATCAGCATCGTCATCACACGATCATCAGCATCGTCATCTCATGATCATCAGCATCGTCATCACACGATCATCAGCATCGTCATCTCACGATCATTAGCATCGTCATCACACGATCATCAGCATCGTCATCACATGATCATCAGCATCGTCATCACACGATCATCAGCATCGTCATCACACGATCATCAGCATCGTCATCTCACGATCATCAGCATCGTCATCACACGATCATCAGCATCGTCATCGATACAGGTATCCATAACAATACAAGTATCCACATCATTAGTACACGTATTCATGCCAATACAAGTGTACATATCATCAATACAAGTATCCACACTGATACAAGTAACCATATCATCAATACAAGTATCCTACCGATACAAGTAACCACATCATCAATACAAGTATCCTACCGATACAAGTAACCACATCATCAATACAAGTATCCTACCGATACAAGTAACCACATCATCAATACAAGTATCCTACCGATACAAGTAACCACATCATCAATACAAGTATCCTACCGATACAAGTAACCACATCATCAATACAAGTATCCTACCGATACAAGTAACCACATCAAAAAATCACTTTCTCGGAGACCATACGTCTACGGATCAATTCAGGGACCGAAGTCCGGGGATGATACAATCCCCACTTCTCGGAGACCATACGTCTACGGATCAATTCAGGGACCGCAGTCCGAGGATGATACAATCCCCACTTCTCGGAGACCTCACGTCTACGGATCAATTCAGGGACCTAAGTCTGGGGATGATACAATCCCCACTTCTCGGAGACCTCACGTCTACGGATCAATTCAGGGACCGCAGTGCGGGGATGATACAATCCCCACTTCTCAGAGACCTCACGTCTACGGATCAATTCAGGGACCGCAGTCCGGGGATGATACAATCCCCACTTCTCGGAGACCTCACGTCTACGGATCAATTCAGGGACCTAAGTCCGGGGATGATACAATCCCCACTTCTCGGAGACCATACGTCTACGGATCAATTCAGGGACCTAAGTCCGGGGATGATACAATCCCCACTTCTCGGAGACCATACGTCTACGGATCAATTCAGGGACCGCAGTCCGGGGATGATACAATCCCCACTTCTCGGAGACCTCACGTCTACGGATCAATTCAGGGACCTAAGTCCGGGGATGATACAATCCCCACTTCTCGGAGACCTCACGTCTATGGCTCTCTTTAGGACTGAAAGTCCAGGGATGATCCAATCCCCTCAACTGTCCACTAAGGACTTCATTCTCGGAGACCTCACGTCTACGGCTCTCTTTAGGACTGAAAGTCCAGGGATGATCCAATCCCCTCAACTGTCCGCTAAGGACTTCATTCTCGGAGACCTCACGTCTACGGCTCTCTTTAGGACTGAAAGTCCAGGGATGATCCAATCCCCTCAACTGTCCACTAAGGACTTCATTCTCGGAGACCTCATGTCTACGGCTCTCTTTAGGACTGAAAGTCCAGGGATGATCCAATCCCCTCAACTGTCCACTAAGGACTTCATTCTCGGAGACCTCACGTCTACGGCTCTCTTTAGGACTGAAAGTCCAGGGATGATCCAATCCCCTCAACTGTCCACTAAGGACTTCATTCTCGGAGACCTCACGTCTACGGCTCTCTTTAGGACTGAAAGTCCAGGGATGATCCAATCCCCTCAACTGTCCGCTAAGGACTTCATTCTCGGAGACCTCACGTCTACGGCTCTCTTTAGGACTGAAAGTCCAGGGATGATCCAATCCCCTCAACTGTCCGCTAAGGACTTCATTCTCGGAGACCTCACGTCTACGGCTCTCTTTAGGACTGAAAGTCTAGGGATGATCCAATCCCCTCAACTGTCCACTAAGGACTTCATTCTCGGAGACCTCATGTCTACGGCTCTCTTTAGGACTAAAAGTCCAGGGATGATCCAATCCCCCTTCTTTCTCAGAGACACCTGTCTACGGCTCACTTTAGAACAAGTGTTCAAGGATGATACAATCCTCACATGTATTCTCATCAATACAAGTACAAGTATCCTCAACCATACAAGTACATTAATCAATACATGTATCATCAAAAGTATGTATTCTTACCAATACATCTTATCATCAAAAGCATGTATTCTCACCAATATATCTATCATCAAAAGCATGTATTCTTACTAATACATATAACATCAAAAGCATGTATAAGTAAAACTAAGTATTCTAAGTATACGAGTCCTAAATCTAAATATTTCTAAGTATCTAGGTGTAGAGAACAGGTTACCTCATCATCGACCTTGTTGTTCGATGAGACAATCTCATCATCAGTGACTATACTACTCCCCCTTTCGAGGAGGGTCCTTTTGAGCTACACCAAGCTTGTCTCGAAAGTATTCAAATTTCACTCGAGACAGAGGCTTGGTTAGTATGTTGGTAACTTCTTCACTTGAGGTAGAGGTTTGGTTAGTACATCGGTAACCTGTTACGAATTCAAACTTTATAGTTCCTTTCTGTGTCATATCTTGTTAGATCCCTATGATCTTTGACTTATCATGGAACACTGGATTCTATGTCATCTTGATACAACTCTATTTGTCACATAGGATCACAGTTGGTTCTATCTCTAAGTCAAACAATCCTGAAGCCAAACTTCTTCACAACTAGCAGAGCAAGCAGCCATATATTCTGCTTGTGCTGAGAGCCACACTAGATTGCTTCCAGCTAAACCACGAGATCATGGCTAATCCCAGACAATAACATCCTCTTGATGTGTTCTTCTTGTCTGATACACTTTCTGCCCAATCAGCATATGAGTAGCCATCTGAAGTCATGATCTCCAAGATAGCACAGATCAAAGTCTATCGTATCCTTTAGGTGCCTCATCACATGCTTTGCAACTATCAGGTGAAAACATCTAGTTTCCGCTAGATACTGACTCAAGGTATTCACAACAAAGCATATATCTAATCTAGTATATGTTAGATACATCAATGACCCAATAATTTGACTGTACAGAGTTATATCCACTAACTCTGATGAGTTATCCCCTAACAGCTTCAAGTTGGAATCCATAAGAGTGGCCATTCCAACACCTCAAGTCATATTTCTCATCATACTTTCCCTGGTTGAGAAATATTCCTTCTGAGCCTTGCCATACTTCCAGACCTAGGAAGTAAAGCGTCAATTTGAGATCTTTCATTTTCATTTCTGCATTGAATGATCTTCTGCATATCTATCTGTGCCATCTCTCATTAGATGGGTCTACTGATATGAGCCTCAATATCATTCGAACTATGTGGTGAGTTCCTTCTTGCATCCATGTCATATGTGTATAGAAATCATATTGACATGATAACCTATTATGCATACAGATATCATTTACATAGTGATGCAACTATTTTGACCAATACTTTGGCACAACACTTTCCCATATCCTGTATGCATACAGTGGCTATTTAGATGCCTTCCATCTCTACCAGAACATACTATCGAGAGTGTGCACAACTCTCAGCATGTCAGCAAAGAGGTTTCATTCTAGACAAGCAACAATGGAATGTTTGTCCAACTTACCAAACATATGCACATTAGTTGTATACTGTTCAATGCTCTATGAATGTTTACACTCAGCATTATATATTCTAGGAATACAAATATGCATACAACCTATTACAGGCAATATCATTACTATTTCAAATAACAACTCAAATACTTATCTTTTATGTTTGTGTGGTTGCCTCCCGCTTGATCTTCTGTATGTCTTTTGAACTTCTATTCATTCTGTACCACTGTGTATGCTCAAGAGTCATCCTCATGATCTCATGCACAAACATACACTCATTAGTATATTCTAAATGATATCAAAACATTATAGTACTAAATAATCTTGAAAATGTATAGTCATGATTATAGTTAATAAACATTAGTATTCAAGATTTCAGGGAAGTCTTCTTTTACTCATGCATATCATCAATCAAGATAAAAGATATAATATGCATAATCCCTTGATTACTAAATTTATGAATAAGCATAACCAATCATTCCAAGTATACTTATATAAGGGATCCTAACACAAGGTAAGATTCATGGGAAACATACCTGGATTAGTATACCTACTTGGTTATGTACAACACACCTAAACAATCTCTTCAATGATTTAGAGATCCTGAGCTAGAACCTGCATGTCTCATAGGTTAAGCATAATATAACAAAGTCATACATACCTCGTAAGTAGAACAAAGATTATGGATGAGTCTTTGTCTTCATGTTTTCATGGTCATGGAACCTGATTTGTCTTTTGTGAGGTACCTGTATCTTGTTAGCAGACAACATCAACCTCACACAACATCATAATGCATTAGTACAATCATAAGTGTCAACACCCTAACCAATGAATATCTTCTATCATGCATTCATAATTTTGTTAAGGTTATACGACAAATATAAAATCAAAATTGTACTAACTGTAATAACCTGAAGACAAACATACCATAAACTTAATCATGGACAAATATTGAAACATACCTTGATGAGTCATACCTGTCGAGATCGCTTGTATTCTTCTTATGTAAGGCCTTATCCTCATCTCCCTCTGAGACAGAAACTTCTTCACTTATGCAGGTGACCAATCCATCTTCTTCTAGGATAACCCAATCCACTTGATTTGCAAGAACTGGACCTGGAGCTGGATATGGGTTTGTCAGAGAAACCCAAAAAATTCAAACTTTGAATTTCAAACTTCCGAAAGGATAGAAATATGCGCCTTGATGAGCTGATCAAACTGGTATATTCAGAATTTGAAAACTGCAAAGTTTTACTCCTCAATTTTGCCTTTGAAACTTTCGGATTCACTGGACGTGACCCTGAATTGGGGTTTGATGAAGCCCACTCTTTTGCCCCATCAAAAGGTTTGATCCAAAGCTCTAAGCTTCTATTTTTCTGAGGAGCTTCCAGCCGTGGTCACAGATTTCAAAAATTCCATTTTTACAGAAGCCCTAATTTTTCACTTTTCTGATCAAAGTCCCGAACTAGGGTCTAATCAAGCCCGGACTTCTGGCCAACCAAAAATTCTGATCTTGGTCTCTAAATTTCTATTTTGATGAGTAGCATCCATCCGTGGTCTCCGATTACAAAAATTCCAACTTTCTTCAAAGCCCTAAATTCCGGAAGCCATGAATGAAGGTACCAAACAATAATTCTGTTTTGACAGAAATATGTACCTGATTGTTTTTGGTGTAACGCCGAAATTTTTGATCCACAGGGTCTGAAAACGTTTTCTGAGATAGCCTGACCTGTTAGCTTTCCATCCTGACAGGTCTGACCTCAATTGGATGTTCTGAGAGAGAGTTATGCCAAATGTCGCAACGTGACCTGTTTTGGGAAAATACAGGAGAGTGAACTTGTACGGCGTGCCACGTGTCACTGTTTGACCTTTGGCCTCTGAAAACGTTTTCTGAGATAGCTCGGCCTGTTATCGTTCCATCCTGACAGGTCTGACCTCAATTGGATTCTCTGAGAGACAGTTATTCCAAGTGTCGCAACGTGACCTGTTTATGGGATAATACAGGAGAGAGAACTTGTACGGCGTGCCACGTGTCACTGGTTCAACTTCGGCCTCTGAAAAAGTTTTCGGAGATAGTACAGTCTGTGTACTATCTGTTACTTTTCACGAAATTTCATTTGGATCTTCCTATCCCAAGTTATGACCTTTTTCCCAAGGTCACCTGATTTTGACTCAGATCTGGAAGAGGCAGAAACCCTATATTGTATAGATCATAAATCACAAAGTACAACGAATTAGAGGTTGTCCTTTGGACACAAGGTACCTGGAGATTTTAGCTTCGTCCTGTAACAATTTCAGATCCGAAAACTTCACCAAAACGGATTTATAGCGAAAGTGCTACGATGACTGGTTTTTGCTATGTAAAACCCTAACCTTCAAATTGTCGTAAGTAAAGCAAGTGTCTTTAGTGCCATACCTTGTCTTCCTTCAGGTTAGCTCTGATACCATGTTAAAATTCAATATGCTAAGACAGAAAATAGGAGCATTACATTCCATTTCACAATAATAGCATATACAAGATCACTGAAGAAACAACAAGCACAGCATAAACACAAGAGACAGGGATTTATCCTGGGAAACCCTCATGGGGTAGAAAACCCAGCAAAGCTTCCTCAATATAGATGACCAGCAATATACAAAGATGAAACCCTGAGACATGATCTCCTCCTCCACAATAGCAGACCTCTCCTCCACAAGTGCGCTATCCTCAAGTGTGTGAGTGTATCAAATGAGGAACACACCTCCTCTATTTATACACTACTCTGATATGTATTTTACACAAGTACATGTAGGCTCGTATTTAACCATTAGGTTAAATACCCCATTATAACTGACTGGGCCGACCCCCACATGGTGGGTCTAATAACCCTAGTTACCACACCCAACTCGGAGGAATAAACATCTCCGGATTTATAGTATAATCACATCGGAGGTATGGAACATCTCCGGAATATACAAATATAATATTCTTTGAAGTTACAATATTTCAACAATCATAAGCATTAAGAAGATAAAGCAATGATCAATCATACCTTGGCAGCTTGGGGGAATAAAGTGAGGACAACAGGTCTGATTAGCATGCTAAATGGTGTAGGACAGGGGAAGAAAAGGTGATTGAGGATGATTGAAAGGGGCCAATTCTAGGCTCAACACTCGTGTCACACAAGTCAAAGATAAGTTGGAAGCAATAGGAGAGACTATCCTTGATCCAGAGTTGGTGAGGATAGCCCTGAAGGGATTCACCAAGAAGTGGGAGGTCTTTGTAAAATGTATTGTGGGAAGAGAAAAGCTTCCCATTTGGTATAGATTATGGGATGACTTTACCCAGGAGGAAATCCGAGAAGGGCCACAGGTTGGTCAAACTAGTGAGGATGTTGAGCAAGATGTGGCACTTGCAGCCAAATCAAAGAACAACAAGAAGAAAGATTTTGATTCAAATCATATGTTATCAGTGTGATCAGTTAGGACACTATGCCATGAAATTTACTGAGAAGAAGAAAGGGAATACAGAGAAATATTTAGCGGCAACTTCAATAGATGAGTTTATAGGTGAGTTTGAGAATGAATTTTCTCTAGCCTCTTTCGAATCTAGTGTAGGAAGCTCAATTTTTTAGCTTGTTTGGATAGTTGACAGTGGGTCAACCAGACATATGACTGGAGTGTATGATGCATTCCATATTATAACAAAGTTGGGACCAAGACACTACATTCAGACAGATATTGACAGTCCACATATAGCTATTTGAGGTGTTGGAACAGTCATGTTTCAACTAGACCTTGGAGAGGTGTTGGAGATACATGGACTCCTCTTTGTACCTGGGATGAGAGTTAGTAAACTCTCAGTGTCATCTTTTGAAGATGATGGTTATGGGATGTTGGTCAAGGATGGTCATATCTTCATCTATCGAAGAAATGATCCTATCAGGACCAATATCTTACTTAGTGATCACATTGACATATTATATATTTTGAGAGGACATGTTGTACGTCCATGGATAGGTGGATGGCTGTTAGAGTTAGAGGATGGGGCAGGAGATACATTTGATCGGCATGTTATTTACATTTCTTCTAATGAGAATAGTGAATCTCTCTAGAGCATTGGCAGAAGACTCAGCTAGGCAGGTGATGGTGATGAGTAGGTTGATGAGGTTCAAGTAGAATCTCAAGAGTCAAAGTTTCATTTTTGTGATGGGCACTTCTCTACGAGAGACATTCCAGAGCAGGATGGAGCTGAGTCAGGAGTCAGAGGTAGATATTTGGATGGTTCCAGAAGGACCTCCCTCATTAGGAGGGAGTGCTGAAAAAGATAACTCTAGAGGTCCTCCTGTATTTTTGGTGTGGGTGCAATGAGGAGGACCAGAAATTTTTGTCCTTTGTGTATTTATGTAACAAAGTGACATTTACATAAATAAAGTGAAAGTGATATTTTGTACTTTATAAAAGTGGGTAACTTAAGTGATGTATTTATTAATTAATTATTAATTGAGAAAAGTGCATCTATTGTGAACCATAGATCTCCTAATCTAATCCTAGCCATTGATTAGGTAGTTTCTTTGGTAGTTAGGGTTAGTTGATGAAAATTAAAGTATAAAAGAAGACAAAGAGACAAATGAAGAACACTCACCATCAAAGAGGAAGAGAGACAAATTGAAGAGAAAGAAGAGGACGAAACAAGGGCATGATTTCCAAGGGAGAAACAACAACATAGTTTCAAAAGATGCCTGAAGAATTCGTACAATAGCATTAAAGAAATCCACACATGTGGGCTCGAATCCCAAGGCAGTGAGTAGGTTAATTAATGCAGACTGTGCAACATTAAAGTAGGCACATGAAGACATAGAAATCGAGGAAGAAAGGTACAATCCAAACAACAAAGTTTTGACACAGTTTTCGAGGTTGGGAAGAGATTTCAAGATTGGGTCTGATTTCGGTAATAAATTGTTGTTTTTGGATAATCCGTCAGTTAAGGTTGTAAATAAATTCCATGCTTTGAATTTTTGTACTCTTCTTAAAGAATAATATTTTTCTAGGGTTTTCCCCAAGTTGATGGGGTTTTTCCCGGTCTTTGACCAAAATTCTTGAGTCATCTTGCTTAAAGTTATTTTCAGTATTGGAAGTATTTGGGAGTATTTGGGAAGTACATTTTTGAAGTTGTGGTTTTACTTTCTAAAATTCAAGTTAAAACCCTACTTTTCAAAGTGCTTGACTAAATGTGTGAATGAGCAAATTTCATATTTTAAAGTCAATTTTCCTCAAAAGATACATCTAAATCCATGAATGACACATTGATCCATCACAGAGGACATTTCCAGGGTATCCATGGACTTTAATTGGCTATATTGGTTCCACTAGGAGGTTTTCAATACCCAGTATCTAGGTGTTCGAGTCTCTGTAAGGATCTATGGACTTTGAGAGGGGGTTTGGGCTCCATTAGAAGGTTTTTAGTACTAGGATTGGGTCATGGCAACATATATATGGTAGGGGGTAGTAAAATAGGCCTTAGAAGGCCCTAAAATAAGCTTCCAGGAATCTAGGACTAAGAAAGTCACCAGGAACCACCACACACTATCTCTTGAATGTATCCTTGATCTTTGATGGTGGATATGGGTACCATTATCAGTCTGTGAGCACTAGGAATGGGTTCTTGGGTGTTAACCATAGTTGGTGAAGGAATATTGTGCATTAGGCTCTTATAAATACCACTATAGGGCCCATGGTCTTGGAATGATGCCTTGAAACACTATAGATGAATTTTTGAGGGTATTTATGGCCTTCAAATGGGGATATGGGAAGCATTCAAAATTTGTGTACACTAGGTATGCATGGTACTAGGGCTCTAAACATGGTCAAGGGAGTAAACTTGGGCCTTAGGTTCCAAAGGAAGTAAATATATGTCTAAATCCATGAACAACAGATTGATCCATAATAGAGGACCGTTCTAGGGTATCCATGGACTTGAAGTGTGTATATGGTGCTAGTAGGAGGTTTTCAATACCCAGTATCTAGGTGTTCGAGCCTTTTGTGGGATCTATGGCCTATGAGAAGGGGATATGACTCCATTATAAGGTTTTTAGTACTAGGAATCGGTGATGGCAGCATAGACATGGTAGGGGGTAGGAACATAGGCCTTAGTAGGGCCTAAAAGAAGCTTCTATGCCTCTAGGAGTAAGAATGTGACAAAGAACTACCACACACTGTCTCTTGAGTGTATCCTTGACCTTTGAGGGTGGATATGGGTACCATTATAATTTTGTGAGCATTGGGGATGGGTTCCCATGTATTAACCATGGTTGGTGAAGAACGCTTGGTCATTAGGCTCTTATAAAGACCACTATAGGGCTCATGGTCTTGGAATGATGCCTTAAACCACCATTTATGACTTATTGAGGGTATTTATGGCCTTCAAATGGGGATATAAGAAACATTCAAAACTTTTTTGCACTAGGTATGAATGGTATTGGGGCTTTAAACATGGTTAAATCCTAGTTAACCCCTAACACCTAAACCCCCTAACCCTCAAGCCCTAAATCCCAAAACCCCAAAATCCCACCTTCATATAAAACATGATGTGGATGTGCCATCTTCAAATACTCCTGAATATTTAGAAAACCCAATTGTGTTGTAACTGCTTATGTTAATTATGCCTCTATCATAGAATTGATCTCATGGTATATATGTTTGTATGAAACATAGGCCAAGTGATTCTCTATACATGAAACTAAATCTCCCATAATCTATAATAAGATCCAATGCTTGTTATTCTACCCAATTGTTGGTCCCATATGATCCTAAGTCCATTAGGAACAAAAATATGTGAATGAGATATTTATAATATTGTTGCTTGGGGATTCACAATTACTCGATTTTCCCTAGGATTCCCCATTGAGTTAACCCTGATCATAAGATTATTCAAATTACACAAGTCCTTGATACGTTGGAGGTTTTTTTTTCTATTGATCTCATAAAATATCAAAGATGATATTGAATTCTAAAATATACTTGAAGTTATGAAAGAGACTCATTTTCAAATATGACTTCAATTGTAGACATACAAATTACCCACATAACAAATAAATGTAAGTTTATGAACTCTTGAATCGAGACATCCTCTATCCATTGTTGGAAATACATAGTGAGTGATTTCATTCCACTATCCTTCATATCCTATTAGAGTTCTCACTTTTAACCATACTTCCATTGTGAAATGGCATCTAACTAGTAGATGATAAATTATTTCTCCAAATTATATGACCCTAACCCTTAAATCCTAGTTAACCCCAAACACCTAAACCCCTTAACCCACAAGCCCTAAATCCCAAAACCCCTAAGCACTTAATCACATAAGCAATTGGGGATTATGGTTTAGCTGAGGGATTAAAGGCCTTTAGGGGTGAGGGGATCTAGGAATAAATGGACAAATAGGGATTTATTGGGAAATAAATGCACTAAACATTACCCAATGATCAAAGCAACGTTATACAATGGCGCACATGCGTTAGTAGTGTGTGCTCATTCTTTCCATGTGCGCGCCCATGTTGAAAATCAAAATTTCTAAATGAAATGTGCTCTTCTCCCACAATTTTTTCCCTCAAATCCCGTAATCTATATTTGAAACACAGATAGCTTGACAGTCTTTTGCATATTGGATTGAATTCACACACCTCTTGGAGTTTATTTCGCAATTTAGATTGAACACACACACCAGTTGGACTCTATTTGAATCTTTGGATTGAATTATGATGCTTCTTAGAGACACTTGAACTCTTCTTACATCTCGTGTATACATCAAAAGATCATTTTACATAGCAAGAAAAGAGCAATCCTTGAGGTATGGTGACGTTTTTTTGTTATGAATTGTATTTTAGTCTTCATTCACTTTGTTTGAATTGTAGTTTTTCCTCGTGAATTGTAAGATAAATATATTTTAGTCTTCTTAATCTTCATCATAGACAATAAAAAACATCTTACTGTTAGAACAATATTCCCATCATATACATGCTATGGACCTTCATGTTGTTCTACCAAGTGTTATTTGGCCTTCTAGTTCCTAGTCTAGTGTCTTGGACCATAGTTTGTCCACATTTGACCACCTTAGACTAGTGATATATCCATGAAGCCTTGTTTGTCCACTTATCCACTCATTTACATCATTTTAGGAGTCAATGCGCCCCACTACCTTGCATTTATGTGGGAGTTATTGCATTTCCTTGTTTTAAGGAGATGGAGTGCGCCCTCTTGAGGATTTGGTCAACTTATGCATTAATGACCACTAATTAGCCAACTACTCACCCATGCACCCTCATAATGGTACCTTTCACACTATTTTGACTAGCCTAACCTTTTCATGGTCCATCTCTGTTCAACGAACCTCATTATGGCCCAATCTGTGAGTTACACTTGGCCTCATGTCAATGATGGGTGAATCAGTCCAATCTAAGCCTCATTATTGTGAGCTACTCAACTTGCCACTAAGTCACTCGATTTTGTCTCTTGAGAGAATCTATATATTGTATAATTCAATGGAATATCAATCCACATGAGTGTTTTTCTCTTTTGTTCTGCTTAATATTTTCTTCATATTTCTTCTATTTTCCTATCTATGTTTGGAAACTTTTAAGTGAAGCTTGCTATAGTAATCTGGATCCACCCATGACACATATATAATTTGACACTTACCAAAAAAAAATTCAACATGCACCAATCAATGCTTTCAACATTTCATAAATATAACCAAAAATACTTACTTGCATCACCACCAATAACCTTTCATAATCACATAAATCCATCCAATACACAAATATTTGTTGAATTCCTCGTGATTTCACTACAACAACTCACACAAACACCAAAAGGATCAAATTCTTAATCTTTAGGGGTGATTTTCCCTCATCCAAAACATGAAAATTAAGTGAGTAGGAGATTATCCTTTTAGAGAAAAGATGCTCATACTAACACCCCATACCACCATCCAATACCATCTACTAATCCAAACTACCATCAAAATAACTATGTGCCAAGTTCCAAGCTACCAAAATGAGGTTCATTGTTGATTGTTTCAAGATTATAAGAAAACATTTCAAATTGAGGTCCTAGAGGTGATGTTGTTGTTGATTCTAGGGAATTCTCAATAGCTTTTAAATATTCTAATATACCCCAAGTTACAAGTATATTAATATCTTCATATACTGATACGAATCTAGTTTATCTCATTGTTTTTTATTCTTTAGAAACTTTTTTTTTACAATGAGTTTCAACAAGTTTTTCTAGGTATAAAAGTAACACAAGATCTATGTATGTACGTGTTAATGGGATGTTGAAAGAAAAAAAGAAATACATTGCACATTACATGCAAGTTACCTCAACATAGATAAGCTAAGGAAGATATATATAGCCAGTGAATGAGTTTCAATAAGTTTTTCTAGCTATACCTGTAACACAACCTCTATGTGTGTACATATTAACCAATTGTTGAAAGCAAAAAAAAATAGTCACGCACATTACATGTAAGTTATCTCAACATAGGTAAGGGATGATAGCCACGCAAGATATATCCATGCAATGAGTTTCAACATTTTTTTCTAGCTATACTAGTAACACAAGCTCTATGCATGTACACACTGATGACATGTTGAGAGAAAAAAAGATATTTGCTGCACCATTTCGATCATTTTTTGTAATAGTTGCAATGGCCTCATTCCACCTTCATTCTTTATACCATATTAGTTTGCTCTGTATGTCCAATTTCAAGAAAACAAAACATACTTCCATGACCATAGTTTACATTGTACACTTAGGAAGATAACACAGATATGTTTGCATAGTACCCCATCAATTGCTACAATGAGTTTTAAAAATATTGCACATTATAAAAGTTACCTCAACATAGATAAGGGAAGAAATATACAACCAAGAAATTTGCAACCTACTCATTGTTTTCTATTCATTCAGAAACTTGTTTTTTAAGGTGACTTTCAACAATTTTTTCTATCTACATGATTAACAAAAAAAAAGAATTGCAATGCACATTATATAGGTTCCAAGGAAGCAAGATACAGCTATGCAATCTACAAGGTGCTCCAAGATGACCTCCAATGGCTTCCCTTTGTTCCAATGCATTCCTAATATCTTTTAAATATGCTCATATACCCAATTCTATCAACTATATGCATACATTATGCTTCAAAGGCTTCTTGCATGATCCTTTAGGCCCGTGTGTATCGATGCCTAACTATGATCCTAGCTGCTTCATAAATTCACCTCAAGACCTCACAAGATTGTGGTTTAGTTGTGGGATGTTATTTGATTTTTTATATTTTCATTAAAGATAACATCTAGTGGCTTATGTTCTTGAAGTTATTTGGAAGTTATATTTTTTTATTACCACTCGATGTATAAATCTTGTCTAAATCTTGTGTCCCTTCTATCTTATTCATGGTAAAAGTTTGTTTTCCTCACTTCATAATTGAGAAATAATATATTATTTGTTATTTATTTTGCAGGGGTGATATTCTTATTTTTTTAAAGAACATATTGAATATGAGAAACAAATGTGATAATAGAAGAAAGCCTAGAAGGAAGGAGTTGCCCCCTGAAAAGGCCCACGAGATAAGAGAAAAGGCCACGTTGTCCATGGAAAAATGTAGACATAAAATTTCCAGTGCCTTAGATCCTAGCGCAATGCATGCCATGATGACCTTGAGTTCATTTGGATAAGTGAAACGGATGCGGGTAATGGATCCCACTCAAAATATAACATCAAGTGATCATCCAATGAATAATCCATCAACAACCAATGATGAAGTGGCTCAAGTCAATCAAATCTTGATTGAATCTGATTATGTAGGGATGGATGTTGAACGAGTTTTTATTTGGAAACCTCTCTAATAAGAGCACACACATGTTGAACACACTCCCTTTCAGGATCAAATTGTGAACAAAGTGCCACAACAAATCGATGATGAGACTTGTACTTTTGTCCAACTCCCTTGCCTCGAATATCAAGAGGACGATGAAAAAATACTAGACGAATTGATGTGGATGAAAGTTCCTTATGAGTACTTGAATGTAATTTTCCTAAACACACTATTGATTTGCACTGTAGCAAGATCATCAAATAATTTTTTGAATCCAAAAGCAATGCAACAAAATGTCAATTGTTACTGGATTTGTTAAAATCACATTGTCTAGCTCATGTTAGGAGAATTTAGGCATAAAGGTAGTTAATAGTTCAAGGTCTAATAGTCATGTTGTTAGAAATATACATTCTGCATTTAATTTGATTGGAAAAACTTCTTGTACAAAATATCTTAATGCAACCCGTCGTGTACTGTCAGAATCGATTGTAGACAAATCTACAAGGAAACGTCGCCTGTTATCACACAAATGTAAAATATTTAAACTAGATAGAAAGACTCTTCAAAATTATTCTTCTATTAGAGAAAAACTTGAGACCCCAGGACAAAAATATTGTTGGGCCTTTGTTGATAGGTTACCTTGTTCAGACATGAAGCTAATTGATGTTGTTAAAGAACTAGTACAAATTTTTTGGCATGATAATAGTATACAGTCATCGAATCAAAGAGATGTGATAAAGTTGATAAAAGATGTTAAGGGATGTGAACCCCATGTTAGGCACTTCCTTGAAACGAAAAAAATGGAACTCTATGAGAGGTTCAAGAATGAGCACACATAATTGAACTTGGGCCAAATGTCCTTTGGAAAATGAAAACCCTGGTATGTTATAATTTGCATTGATCGAAACACATGTTGTTGTAGATACCATGTAGAATTTTAGTATTATTACGATAATATTGACATATAATTTGTGATTTGCATATTAACATTGTGTAGGAGTGCCCATCGTTACAACCACTGAATGCATCAAAAGAATTTAGCCATAGTATAATGTGTTCAAGACCTAAAGGACAAACATACTATAAAAACTCATGTTTATATGTGACATGTTCGAAGTGCAGTGGATTTGCATTATTGAGTAGCTACATTCGTGAAAGCGAGGAGTACGAATTTGGGAGGATGGCAGTAGAAATGCAGAACTTTAAGTATGTAACATATCAAGTAGACAGTGTGAAGGAAAGCAAAAAAAATTGCAATGGTGAAGTCACAGGTAATTTAAATTTGCATACTTTCATACTATACATGTTGAATTTATACATATACATATCATACATATATGTGTATATATATTAAATGTCACATTGTAATAATGCCCTTGGTTTTGTGGCACCAGGTACAAATTTGCAATTTCATGAAGGAATTCTACAAAAAAACCGAGCAGTCTGTTCAATATATCAATGTAGCACGATGGAAGGATGAACAATACAGACAATGCATGGACACCTTTCCCAAAGGTACAATATTGTCGATTGTGGAATTTGCTGAAAACTACACCCTGCAGCCACAAAATGAGATTCAAATTCATTATTACCATTCATACCAAGTTAGCATAATGGTCCATATCACATATAGGAACGCATTAGAGATAAGCAATCACAAGAGCAAGATAATATTGAAAGAGACCAAATTCTACATCAGTGATGACAGGTGCCATGACTTGCATTATGTGCAACATTGCTTTAGAATTTTCTATGATAAGATGAAGGAGAGAGATATATAGATAGATCAACATTGGATATGGTTAGATGGTTTTGCAGGCTAATTAAAAAATGCACGTGTATTCCAATGGTTGAGTATTTTGGACAAGACTTATGATGTGCCACATATAGAACTACTTTGAGACTAGGCAAGGAAAGGGAGAGCATGATGGGGTTGGAGCATGTCTCAAAACTTCCCTGAGAAGGGAGGATATGAGTTGCATGGCAAACCCTCATTTCCAGGATGGAGAATCCATAGTTCAATGGTGCTCTACAAAAATGTTAGATCGAAGCACAGAGCAACATACATCAACAAATAGAGAACATGTTGTATGGAGTTTCTAGAAAATGGTTTATATAGATCGATCACGTTCTTATAGTTGTAGTAATGTACAAGGGACTTGTGGATTTCATTCAGTTCGAAGCTCAAACAACCCTTTATTTGAAATATGGACGCGAAAACTTGCTTTCTTTTGTTGGCCTTGTAGAAACAACGAGTGGGATGAGTGTGAATCAACATACTGGGTTGATGAATGGGATCATATATCACTTGTAGTAGAACCATGTGCAGTTGTTGAAACAATCCAGTTAGAGGAAGGTGAGTATTCTATTTTGAACGACTATGATAATATATCTAATCTTGTATGGCCATGTAAATATTTATGCAATCATATCATGATTCTCTTCTTGTTTTTTAATTAACCATGTTATCAAAACCCTACTTGTTCGAGTTTGACCTTAAAATGCATTTTTGCAGGACACATATATGTAGTTGTCTCCCTGACAAACAATGCAATTGGCACAAATTATTGGTTGGCGTGATGCATACAGGGAAAGCAAACCCTCCTCACATCATTAACTGATAGTGAAGGAATTACCTTTCTGACTGGCTCGTTGGTTGTTCAGGGAGAATATCTTACAATGGATGGAAAGGACCCAAAGAGAAATGGCTATGTATATGTGGATTATAGACTAGGTTCATGGGTGTATCAATTTACACACTTGATCATTGGTACAAACATCCAACTACAAACAATGTCAACGAAGTCATCAAATAAGTTGCACTACTTCCTACCTTATGCAAATTAGCACGAGAGGTTGTTTGAGACAATCATAAGCAAAGAGGATCCAAAAGGCCTAATTGATTGAGGTACATAGTATAGTCATGTAATTATTTATTCATGCATGTTTAATGTTATTCATGTTAGATAGTGTTAGAAAAACAGGATCGTAGAGCAATAACAATAAACAGAAATGCAAATATAATCACACATACACATTACAAGAGAGACACAGATATATCTTGGTTCACCCAACTTGGGCTACGTCCACACTGAATTTGCCAGTCCTTTTTATTATTACCATCCAGCAAGGTGAAGGGATACAACCTATAGCACAACCGCTGCACTTCCTCTTCTCTTTTTCACAGTCTCTCTCCTGATCTCAGAGATCTTTACAATGCATAAAACCTAATACATCATCATCCCTAGCCGTATTACAATGTCTTTATTTTATAAGGGAAATACAATGGGAAAATACCACGGGATACCCAAACCATGGGCCCACAAAACAGCTGGTGAAAACAGCCCCAAAAATTTTATTCAGGGGCATTGCCCCCGAACCCCCATTTCTCGGGGGCGCTTCCCCCGGACCCCCCAGCCAGGGGGGATGGTCCCCCCTGGAACCCCGTGGGGGGGCGATGCCCCCCCACACCCCCCCCGCTGGGGTGACTGTATAGTCCACCTACATATCATATAAAACTGGGGTACAAACACAGCTGATACAATATCATCTATAAGACTAGAAGATCTGGCTCCACAACCAACAGATAGTTTATTTCATGTTATATAGATATTTTTATCTTATATTTTTTATTTGGTGTTTAAGTTATGTTTAATTTAATATTACAATACATTGATGTTTTACACCATTATATGTTTTCTCTTAAGTTTGTCAATTTACAAGACAATTAAGAGTTGGAAATAACCGTCTAAAATTCTCTAAGAGACCAAGAATCCCTAACTCCCAAGATAAATTTATCATATGCACAAAGAATAATCTGAAGATATATAAAATTGTCCACCTCCTCCTCATATTTTCTACTAGAATTTCCTCATAAACCCAAGTGCATTATTAAGAGAGCACTCTAAGGAAGATATACAAATGAATGTGTGTTGTGTTGCAATGTGATGTTTGAAAATGCTCTCTCCTTCCTCTATCTATATGAGAGGTAAGGGAGGCCAACAATATAACTCAAGTCAACTAATCCTTATAAGTAAAGCTTACTAAACATAAGTAATTCACACACTAGTGAAGTGATACACTTGTAGAGTACGAGTGTCAAGATGCAATTATGATGGCACAATATGGACCCAAGGTGATGTATATATATAAGGAAAGACCATCAATCCATCTCCAATCCTCCAAAAAGGAAACCCTAGTACCACATGCTATCTAGGTATTTTGTCCCTCCGCCACAATACACAATGCTCCTCGTATCTTGTAGGGTGTTCTCCCACCAAGTGAATACTACATGTGGCCATCATGCAAGGTTTCCACCATCGAGGAAATAGATCTTAACTTATCAAGGGAAGAGAACTAAGACAATGAAAATCTAAGGTCTAACATCCATTGAGAAAGTTATCACAAGTGTGCAAATCAATCACAGACCATCTCTTGGGATACAATCCATCTCAAACCATTAAATGGATGAACATACACCATGTACACCTGTTGGCTCGGTTTTGCAACCAAGCTTAGTGCTATGGGCACCTACTAACTAGTAGTAGCAGTTTCAATAGAAATAAAAACAATAAACTAAATAAACAATACTTTTCATGGATCTAAGCAAGAATCTAAGCAAATAATTTAAATATTTCAAAAATCAAGAACAAGAAACATAAGAAATAATTTTTGTATTGAAAAGTGGGGGGCAAGCAAGTGCTTGCGATATTACCTTCAATGGTGAAGGTTGATGTTGAGCAACTCCCAAGATGAGTAGCTCCAAACTCCAATAGGTCTCTTCTCCAAGGTTGCTTCAATGGCTAAAAGTGCTCAAGGGAGATTTCAGCAGCATAAGGATGAGATAATGGAAGGATGTGAAATGAGGAGCCCCTACCACCTTTTTATAGGTTTTTGGTGGTGAGGAATACCATTTGTGGTTTTGTGGAAACCAATGGTATTGACCAACATAGTTTAGGTAATTTTCCCTCCTTTTTCCTTTTTTGAATAAAAATAATATTTTAATTCCCTTTTTAATATTTTTGGGAATTTGGACCCTTTTTTAGGGTTTTTTATGATTTTCTTGGAAAAATAATCTTTTTTAATGGAAAAAGGGGTGTATTAAGGTCTTTTGGTGACCTTTTGTTGGTTTCAGAGGCTCAGATGGTGGAAAAGTGGACAAATGGGTCATGTGAGTAAGGGAATGAGCTAGTGAGCACTTTTTAGGTGTTAACAGATTGCCCCCTGATGTGTTGAGGGCAGGAGCTCATCGTATGGCCGATAGACATCATAGTTCTTTTGTCCTTTTTCTTGGTTTTAGGGGAGAGAAGAGACCGGTTGGAGACTGGAGCCACGGCCCTTGGAAGCTGCAAAAACAAAAAATATTACATTGCCTCAATATGAATGAGGTATAATCTCTGATAAAGGACGAGGTGGGCATTCCCATGCTCGTATCAAGACATATACAAAACAATTAGTCCCAAGAAGGGGGATCTAATACGTAACGAAATATACCGGTACATCATAATGGTCCAGAGGGGACATGATTGTGGGATATACTCATGATCATGGCTGATCTCAATAACTGATACACTGGAATAACTGTTGAACTGCTGAAACTGAAGGTGTTCAACATCTGTATGGATTCAATGACTGTGAGCCATCTCTTAGGGAGTATTGTAACTGTATACTCAAGGGAGTATGAAACCTGGGTAAATCTGAATACTGTCGCCATGCGCAGCCCGGATATCTATAGAAAAAGTGTAACTGGTGTTATCCATAGGAAGACTCTCAAATGTGGAGGAGTCAGGAGGTATCCGGGGTCTTCGACCAATAACTGAACGGACCAATACCCTGTGCGAGTCTCAACGATGCGATCAAGGTGTTGAAGTCGAGCATGTGAGAAACAACCATTGGGAGAGGCACTGAGGATTCCTCTCGAAATGATTCGTAGGCACTCATCGTAAATGGTAATGAGTCCAAGACACAGGGGCCTCTAGGTTTATCCTCTGGAATCAATATGGTTGTCGTCGACAGAGGGAGACCAGCAACTAACAAGGCAATGATGTTTCCTTGCTGGGAGCGCGAGGTGTAAACTGAAGTGATGTAGTACTGCTGGTAGGACTGACATACTTGTGGGGATGGGAAATAACTGGGTCAAAAAATGGGTAGACTCAAACTTCCTTTGTTCAGAGCATGATGACATGGTTGACCTGGCAGCATAGGGAACTGACTTGTAGGTGTGGGGATCATCTTTTAGGGACTGAAGGGTATGTACTGACTCCGGGGGGGTGAAGCTGATGGTAGCTGTCGAGGGGGTTTCAGGGTGACATACTGCAGAATGCTCTGAACAAAGGCGACCAGAATGGGGAAGCTGCTATGTGAGTAGACATGGTCTGTCGTGGCGCCAAGAGGCACCATTCTTCCTTCTTCGTAGTTTTAATGAGCTCCAAGAAGGGATAAAAGTGTGCTCTAAAATGGTACGGTCCTGTGGATTTTGTGAGCCCAGGACGGCACATGCTCATGGTTGCTTTCATGTTTAGAGAGTCTGAAAACGGTAAGTGGACTCTGTTGGTGTTTCTTTTTCGTAAGTTTAGTCTCCAAGGCCCAAAAAAGCATAAAATGATGCGGATGGAGAACTCTTCTAGCCGATGTGACTAGAGTATACCTTTTTCGTAATTAGTCTACGAGGTCCGGAAAAGGGGTAAACTTTATACCAGGTAGACGCCCTTTCAGATACGTTTATCGAGCATGAAAGGAAGCAAGATTGCTCGGCGATCTTTTCATTGTTTTAGGAGTCAGAAAAGAGCTTAACAGAAACTCCCTAAGTGCCTTTTTCGTCAAAGGGTTTGCTCGGCCCGAAAAAGGGATAAAATTATACCGAACAAAAATGGATTGATGAAGGTGAGAAAAGGTCTCAAGCATCGTCATTTGTGCGGAAAACTGGATCCGGTGACATAAGGATTGTCGAAAACGGAGAACGACCGATGTGGCACGCAAACCGAGGTGACGAGGGGGCGTGGGAAAAAATGCCCGGAAAATCTAAAGGTGAGAGCGAGAAATGATCTCTAGCATCATCAAGAGCGCGGAAAACTGAATCCGGCGATATAAGACACATCGAAAACGGAGAACGGCCGATGTGGCACGCAAACCGAGGCGACGGGGGGGCGTGGAAAAAATGCCCGGAAAATCTAAGGATGAGAGCGAGAAATGGTCTCAAGCATCATCAAGAGCGCGGAAAACTGAATCCGGCGATATAAGACACATCGAAAACGGAGAACGGCCGATGTGGCACGCAAACCGAGGCGACGGGGGGGCGTGGAAAAAATGCCCGGAAAATCTAAGGGTGAGAGCGAGAAATGGTCTCAAGCATCATCACGAGCGCGGAAAACTGAATCCGGCGATATAAGACACATTGAAAACGGAGAACGGCCGATGTGGCACGCAAACCGAGGCGACGGGGGGGCGTGGAAAAAATGCCCGGAAAATCTAAGGGTGAGAGCGAGAAATGGTCTCAAGCATCATCACGAGCGCGGAAAACTGAATCCGGCGATATAAGACACATCGAAAACGGAGAACGGCCGATGTGGCACGCAAACCGAGGCGACGGGGGGGCGTGGAAAAAATGCCCGGAAAATCTAAGGGTGAGAGCGAGAAATGGTCTCAAGCATCATCACGAGCGCGGAAAACTGAATCCGGCCATATAAGACTCATCGAAAACGGAGAACGGCCGATGTGGCACGCAAACCGAGGCCACGAGAGGGGCTAAAAAATGGTCAAAAAAGGACCCCGTGAAAAACGGGAAACGGAAGGAACCTTTATGAAGTTCTTGCTGTGCTGATCCCAACGGTACCAACGGTTTGAGAAATGGACTTCGTATGACACCGTAATGGTTGTTTGAAATTTGTGGAATTTCTATAAATAGGACGTGGGGCCCAATATGACATGTCATTGTTACGGGCGAGTTTGATAGAGCAGTCAGAGCTATTTCTCGATTTCCGGGAGATTTCACCGTTGGTTTTCGATTTAGCGAGTTGCAGGTAACTCTATTCGCCTTAACCTAGTCAATTATGTCTTTTTTATTTGGCGGTGGGCCCCCGAAGGCCGCGAAACTCCACGTTGACTCTCCAACGTGGAACCGCGCGGGTTTCGGGTCTGAACCCGCGATGAACCGCGCGGGTTTTAGACTCACAGTCGCGATGTTCATCGCGACTGTGAGGTCGGAACCCGCGATGTTCATCGCGTGTTCATGGGTGACAGTCGCGATGTTCATCGCAACTGTCTGGACAAAACTCGCGATGTTCATCGCGGGTTTTTGCATGGATCCCGCGATGGTCATCGCGGCTTTTTGTGGAAAAGCCGCGATGGGCATCGCGGCTTTTTGTGTAAAAGCCGCGATGGGATTTTTCTAAAATTTTTATGCTTGGGCTAAAAATTTTCTGTGTTTTCTTGGCAGGATGTTGCGGAGGGCTCAGTCCGTATGGCGGGGAGAGAGAGATTGATGCCGAGATTATGTTGAGGATCGAGAATGATGGAGGGGTGCGACAGACCTTAGCCATGAGCGGACTCTTGAAGTTCGCTCAGATACCTCCTATCCGTTCAGTGAAGAGACTCCTGAACCAGCTCGTGCAGTGGTGGGTGCCGGCAGAGGGTGCCTTTATTATTGGTGGTGAGAGGTTGGAGATTACTCTCACTGATGTATATTTTTTGACCGGTTTGCCTCGCTTGGGTGAGGTGGGTGATATTTCTCCGAGGTTGCCTCCAGGTGTGGATATGGAGGACCTCTTGCAGACCTTCTGTGTGGATGACGCTGTTTTGGTAAACATCTCTATTAGCCTGAAGTTCCTACGTGAGTGGGATATGCGGGCTGTTGGTGCCTGTGTTCTGAGGGTTTTGGGTGCTGCTGCACCACATCGTATGTCTGGGGGGCAGACGATGATGGTGGACTCCGTTCTACGGGGTACTTACCACGCTTGGGCTCAGATGTTCCTGGCCGGTGTCCGGAGAGATCTGGACAAGGCCGTGAGAGAGGGAGGTGAGTTCTGTTACGCCTCCTTTTTATGCTGTTTTTTCTTTGAGCGGGTGCCGACCTTACGGCCACACGTACCCGTTCGTGCTGGTCTTCCTAGTGAGCCTCGTATGATGAGGTGGGGGCAGATGATGCCCCGTGCTGGCGGTGGTATCCGTGGCTTCTTCACAGAGGACTTTTACCAGCAGTGGGAGCAGATGCCACTGGTGATCGAGGACTATCCATACGCCGGCATGGACTACCGGGGAGACCCAGAGATGCCACATGCCCCAGGACAGGCCTGGAGCTTAGACGGTATGTTTTTGTTTTTATGTTATGTTATATCATATGTATTATGATTGATCATGATGATATCTGTTGTATACTATCTGATGGTTTTATTTTCTTTGTGCAGATATAGGTCCAGTACCACCACCTGACTATGTGGCTCGGCAGGGGCGGGCGATGGTGATTGCTCGTCCCCCAGTACCTGTACGTCCTCCTCGTGGTGGAGGGTATGCAGCCCGTGGGCGAGGGGTTGGCCCTCACGACGATGCTATAGATGGTGTCCGGCGGACTCTAGCCCGGATCGTAGATGGGCTCCCCGAGGATGGCTGGAGGGACCTTGATCGGGACATTTGCAGGGATGTCTAGGTGCGCCGCCTGAGTGGCAGTCACTTCTGTTGAGGGCAGCGGTGTTTGTTGCGAGACACGGGGGGTGGTAGGGGAGATGCTCCGGCAGGGCCGGCTCAGGGGAGGATACGTCTGAGGGACGATCCAGCAGGGCCAGCAGAGCGGCGAGTTCGGGGGTCGTCCTGACCCGGCTGGGCCGGCGGAGGTGGAGTTGGAGGAGGAGCCGGAGGAGGAGCCCGAGGATCCGCAGGATCCAGATGAGTAGACGTCATTGTTGCCCCCAAATGCTTATGAGCATATGGGGAAGCATTTTTTGTATGACAGATGTATTTTTTGTATATCGAGTGCTGAGGGCACTTATGACATGTAGACTATTTGGTTTGTATATATATGTGGATATATATTTTGGATATATTGTCGGGTATGCACGTGGATGCACATTGTCTTTTTTATATGCCCGTGGAGGCACATGTTATGCACGTGGATGCAGTGTATTTATTGATTTATGTATGCCCGTGGAGGCACTTGTTATGCACATGGATGCATTATTTTGGTTGTTTTTATGCCCGTGGAGGCACATGTTATGCACGTGGATGCAATATTGGTTTTTGTATATGCCCATGGAGGCACATGTTCTGCACATGGATGCATTTTTGTTTATGGATATGACATGATGTGATTGGTGTGCCAGTCGAGGACACTGTTGGCCATATTATCTGCTACACCATTGAGGTGTCTTGGGACATGTGTGAATGTGATGGATTCAAACTGTCTAACCATTTGTTTAGTGCGCAGGAATTTTTCTGAATAGACCAGGGATCGCGTACCTGGTAATCGTTGTTGAGCTGGGAGACTAGGAGCTGTGAGTCCAAGAAAACGTTGAGGGTGACGTATGCTCATCTGGAGAGCAGCGGCTAGGAGACCGGTCACGGCATCGTATTCAGCTTGATTATTGGTGGCGGCACCTAAACACACTCCATCAATGTGAATTAACTCATGTGAAGGGGAGTATATTACCCAAGCTGCGGAGGCGAGATTGGGAGACCAACGGCTTGCACCATCAACGAAACCGACATGGCAGAGTGGAAGAGGCTCCATCTGTGGTCATGCAGAGAAAACAAATATTTAGGTTTTTTGAAAATTTTTGGGAAAAAATGTATGCCTATACTAAAATGGACGATGGTGTCCATGAGATTTTCTATGGGTAAAATCTTTTAAGGTACAACCCGTTGCGTGGGTTGCGTAAGGTGTTGCCTTCTGAATCGGTCAGAATGTATGCCCCCTGCCCGAGGCAGGTGTGTATGATGTAGGGGCCTTGCCACATAGACACGAACTTTCCCTTTCCGGTTTTATCATGAGCTTGATCGTAAGCGAGGACAAGGTCTCCCTCTGAAAAGGTTCTTGGGTGGACGCGTTTGTCGTAACTTAGTTTCGATCGTTGTTTAGCAGCTTCCATGTTTTGAATGGCGGGTGCGCCGATCTTCATCGGCCTGCTCTAGGAGCAGTAAACGTTGCTCGATCGGGGAAGTATCCGGTAGGAGCTCAATGGCGATGGTTAGAGCAGGGGATCTGGCACTCAATAGGGAGGACAGATTCGACACCGTGAACTAAATGGAAAGGGGTAAAACCGGGGTGGCGGTTTTGGTTGATGTGCGGTAGGCCCAGAGTGCAGGGAAAAGCATGTGATGCCAATTGGATTTGTGATTGTCTACAGTACGTTGGAGAATGGTCTTCAAGATTTTATTGATCGCTTCGACTTGGCCGTTTCCTTGGGGGTAGTAAGCGGAAGAGAAATGGTGTTCAAACTTCAACATGGTTGATAATTCCTTCCAGACGGCATCTTCGAAGTGAGAGCCATGGTCAGAAACTAGCTGTTGTGGTACTCCGAAACAAGCGATAACATGGTTGAAGAAAAATCGTGCCGCAGTGTCGGCTTTGCAATTATAGGTTGGCATGGCTTCTGCCCATTTGGTGAAATAATCTACGGCCACAATGATGTGTTTGTGACCGCCGGCTGACGGGGGATTGCAGTCGAGGAAGTCTATGGCCCATTTGCAGAATGGTCCAACAGTGATGACTGGATGAAGGGGGGCAGGGGGGGTTCTTGCCTTGGGGGCAAATAGCTGGCAGTTCTGGCAATGCTTGACTGCGGTGATGCAATCAGTAAACAATGATGGCCAAAAATAACCGGCGCGAATGATTTTCTGGGCGGTAGCCATGCCGGAGAAATGGCCTCCACAGGCACCGCTATGACAATCATTGAGGACTTGTTCTGCCTCGCTATGGGATAGGCAGCGGCGTAAGATAGTATCAACGCCTCGTCGATAAAGTACATCCCCAATAAGCAGGTATCGGGGGGCGTGGTGTCGTATGCGACGGCGTCCATCACGATCGATGTGTGGTCGGAATTTTTGCGTACGCAGGTAAGTCAATATGTCTCCATACCAAGGGTCGTCAGACGAAATGACGAATATCTGCTCGTCAATCAAGTCCGTTTGGATGACGGGTGATGTTGAAGAGGATGGGAGATCTGTAATGAGGTGAGCAAGCGCGAGGGATTTGGTGCTCTTGGGAGTCTTGAAAGTAAGGTCATATTCCTGGAGGATAATGACCCATTTAGCGACACGACCCTGAAGGAGCCGCCGGGTAAGGAGGTAGACCATGGGGTTGGAGTCGGCGACAACCGTGGTATGACTAAGCAAAATATAGTGTCGCAGTTTTTGCACGGAAAAGACTACAGCTAATGCTAATCTTTCCTCATAGGGGTAACGTAGAGGTGGGCCAGACAAGGTCTGGCTGACGTAATAAATCACATGCTCTTTGTGGGAAGCATCTTCTTGGACCAAAACTCCGGACACGGCATATTCGGATGCCGAGACGTAAAGGGTGAAGTCTTGGGAGAAATCCGGTGGGGATATCAAGGGGGCTTGTGTGAGAGCTTTCTTGAGGGCTTCGAATGCCGTGTCTGCTTGTTCGTCCCAAACAAAGGGTATGTGGGTACGAAGCAAGCGTAAGAACCCGTGGACTTTGGTGGCATAATCAGGGACAAAGCGCCTAAGAAAATTGGACCGCCCTTGCAAGCTCTGAAGCTGTCGAAGCGTGCGAGGAGGGGGGAGTTCTAAGATGGCTTTGACCTTCAGGGGGGTCGACAGTGATCCCATCTTGGGAAACAATGAAACCCAACAACCGGCCCGCTGGGACGCAAAAGACACACTTGTGTGGGTTCAAGCGGATTTTATATTTGTGACAACGCAGGAAAACTTGCCGGAGGTCGTTAAGGTGGTCTGATCGTTTTCGGGAACGCGCTGTGAGGTCGTCAAGATAGACTCGCAGGATATGGACCAAGTCGTGAAAGCAATAGGTCATGGCTCGCTGGAAAGTGGCACCAGCATTTTTAAGGCCAAATGGCATGACGCGATAGGCAAAGGTGCCCCATGGGGTGGTAAAGGCAGTCTTGTACTGATCCTCCTTGCGGATGTGGATCTGGTTATATCCGGAAAACCCGTCCATGAAGGATAGGACCTCATGGCCCGCACACTCATCAATGAGTTGGTCAATGAATGGCGTGGGGAAATTGTCTTTTGGACAAGCGTGGTTTAGATCACGGAAATCAGTGCATACTCTAAGGGTGCCTTGTTTTTTGTTGACAGGAACGGGGTTCGACACCCATGTGGTGTACGGAATAGGGTAGATGAAACCTGCTTTTCGAAGTTTTTCGACTTCAGCCTTAACAGCGGGGAGCTTGGCAGGGTGAATAGGTCGCTGTTTCTGACGAACAGGGGGTACTTCGGGCCATGTATCGATGTGGTGTTCAATAATGGCGGGGGTCGAGACCAGGCATCTCGGTATAGGACCAGGCGAAGACATCGCGGAACTCCTGAAAGAGCTTTTTGTACGCCTGAGTTTCTGCTTGAGTGCAAGATGCGCCCAGCGAGATGAGCTCAGGTTTCCCTGGTGTTGTGGAAATGTCTATCTGGATAGTGGGGGAAATGTTGGACATGTTCCCTTCTTCAAAGGCATCTGGTGCTGGGATGGGGTCCTTTAACCAATCGACCTTAGCGGGTATGAAGTCTTTCGACTCGACTGATAGCTGGTCGGATGCGGTGGAGGTAGATGTCTCCGGTAGGAAGTACGAGCGATGATGCATATCATCGCAAGGGTAGTCGAGTGCAGTGAGTGTCTCCAAAATCTGCTCGTCAGTACTGAAGTAATCAGACCATAAATCGAGGGGTTCTGGTTTGAAGGTTGTCGAAATCATATATATCGTATTGACTTCTTCTGACGAGGATGATGGTGGAGGGTGAATCTCCTCGATAAGGGGAGGAGATATCTCTAAGTCGGCATTGTTTAACTCGTACAACGCTGCTCTATAGTCAGGTAGATCAGGGCAATGGTGAGAGTAGTGGCCGTAAACCCTGCATATAGCACAAGGATGGTTAGTGCGCAGTGATTTGTCGCGAGGCTGTAGAGGTGGCTCTAATCTGACTACTGGGATGCCGATGTCATCGTCCAACATATTCATATGCTCTTGGAGTGCCGGTAAATGTGGGCATTGGTGAGTTGGATGGCCAATTTCATCGCATAATGAACATTTGGGGGGAGCTCGAAACACCGGTGGGGGTTTGGCTGCCTTAGGAGGTGGTATAGCAGTGTAGGGTTGTGGACCTCTGCCCCCAGTGGGCTTAGCAAGGAGAGGGGGATCCTTTGACGTCGAAGCAATCGTGAGACCCGGAGGAGGTTTCATTGACGACGAAGGAATATTGAGGTTAGGAGGAGGTGTCGTTGCCGACGAAGGGATCGCGACGCCAGGAGGAGGTTGATTTGTGGTAACAATAGGTTGTACCGGTTGGAGGATGACGTCTGGTGTCGGTAGTCGAACGGGAGGCGGAATATACCACACGGGCAATCCCAATGTTAGCCCGGGTAGGCTAAGGGTAGCTATAACCGAGGCGCTTACTACACCCGAAGGAGGAAATAGGAAGGGGATGGTGTGGATGGGTGTGACACCAATGTGACTGGGGATCAATGGTGGCTGACCGCCGGATGTTTGCGTATTCTGTGAAACAGTACAGAGGTTTGCGGCTTGGGTCTCCGGTGACGGTGGTGGGATGGCCTGGAATGTAGAGGTCATGGGTGTATCCGAATAAAGTCCGGGTGCCACAGAAGACACAAAGGAGGTAACTGCACTAGAAGCGGGTTGTTCAATCATGGGGAGAACATTCTCTGGTGCTGCAGGGGCGTTGGGATCATAGTAGGTGAGTTGGTCAATTTTGACCACACGGCCCTCGTGGGGGAACATCATGGTGCGGAAGACGGAGGAGGCGACCGCTTTCATGGCGTACATGTAACTGCGGCCAAGTAAAAGGTTATAGTCAAGCTGGGCGTTAATGACTTCTATGTCGATGAGCACAGTCTTCCCACCTAATTGGACGGGTACCTTGGGTAATAAACCTTGAGGTTGAGCTGACCGGCCGTCGTAGGCCCGCAATGCAGTGGTGGATTGCTGGAGAGCAGGGGATCCCAACTTTTGCCAGACAAAAGTGGACATGACACATGTGGAGGCACCTTCGTCGATGATACATCGATGGATGACAAGATTCCGAATAGAAACGGAAACTTGGACTGCTATGGTAGAAGGCAGTCGTGGTTCAGATTGGTCTAAATCAAAGGTCATCAAGTTCGAATCATTTGGGTCAATCGCCCCAATGGCGGAAAGTAAAGTCTTGCGCTGAGTAGGACAGGTTTTTAAGACTTCTAAAGCAGACATGGCTGCGGGAGATTGAGCTAAGTCATCTACAATGTTGTAATTGGACGCAGCCCGTGCATTGGGGTTGTTGTTGATTCGGCGAAGGGGGAAGCGAGGTGCTTTAGAAGCGCCATCAAGTGGAACCTGAGGTATACGCAATGTCTGATCAGTGGGATTAGCATTAGTATCCTTTTCGGCGGGGGGGGCTTCAGAAGTCGGTCCGTATTGATTCCGACGGGTTTGGATATTGACGTCAGCGGTGGACATCATCAATAAGTGGTGGGTTCCTGAATCAAACATGGGTTGGTCCGGAGCCGTATAAGTTATTTGTTGTGGTTGCACGTTGCCCTGTTGGGGGGCTAACGGCTGAGTGTTTACCACTCTTTGTGTTGGAAAAGGGTTTTGGAGGACCAAAGGTTGTTGTGGGGTTGGTGGGGGGTTGGGTGGTGGCTGAGGAGCCGCCTGCCCTTGACGATGGGCGTCATTTGTCCATAGTTGTCGAGCTCGCTCCAGATGTGGGCAAGCGTGGGTATAGTGGCCATAGACACCGCAAATGGAACAAGGATGGTTTGTTCGTAAATTAGCATTTTTGGGTTGCTTAGGTGGCCGATCAGGATTCTGATGAGCGGGCGCCGCGTTATTGTTTTGCGGAGGATGGGTAGGTTGTGGAGCTTGGTTATGGTTTTGATTGTTTCCACGGTTTCGTCCTCTTCCTCGGTTTGGTTTCCCACCCTGGTTGCGTTGGTTATTTTGGTATGGGGGCTGCTGTTGTTGTGCGTAGACATGCCCTTGAGCATTGGGGGGATTTTGAGGAGCCGCAGGTGCGGGAGCAGGTTGCGGTGGATAGTATGCAGGTGGAGCTGGAGGTGGTCCAGTTGCCTGTTGGGGTTGTTGGTACCCCTGAGCTGGTGGAGGTGTGAGGTTAGCCGGTGCAACCGGTTGTGGGTAATGCATGGGCTGTTGTGGAAACTGCATGGGGTTCGGTACCGTAGGTTGAGCATAGTATGTAGGAGGTACATATGCTGATGGCGCTTGGCCATAACAATGTTGTGGACAAGAGGGTCCATGAACATGATGGGTCTGGTTTGTTGGAGCATAAGAAGTTGTCGCTCCGGAACTGGATGTAGCCCGAGAAAGGTCTGGGGCGGGCATGGTGCTAACCATACTGAAAGGTTTTGCTTGCGGTGTAATTTGGCCAATAATGCCATCAGCGGCATGTGATGCCCCCGGTGTGTCACCGCGTGCAGAGTCACCTCGTGGGGCGTCAGGTATGATGGTGTATAGGTAACCTGATTGGGCATAGATAAGATCAAACTGTTGGGCCTTAAGGATGGCCTCCTCCTCAGACTGGGGTCTTTCAGATGCTACATCCTTCGCAATGAGAGGAAGGAGGGATTTAAGGAACCAGTCTAAAAAGATTCGGTCGTCTAATTTGATCTTGCATAGGCTTCGGCGCCGCCGCCAATCATGAATATGGTCAGTGATATGCGTGGCCGTGTTTTGTCTGCAAGACAGTAGGATCTCGACGCCCGCATCATAGCGGACTGGTAGCTGAAAGAACTGCAGGAAGGTCGAGGCAAGGGAGGTAAATGTGGAATGCGTCCCATGGGGTTGCTCGATATACCATTTGGCTGCAGAGCCAGTGAAGGTGCGCTGTAATAAATGGAGTCGGACAGAGTCGTCCACTATGGAGTTGGAGGAACACCATAAATGGAAGGACATGATGTGGTTCTGGGGGTCTTCTCCGGCCTTTCCCTCAAACTTAGGGATGTCAGAGGGAAGCTTAGTGGGCATATGGGGCCAAGCAGGATCATCCCTGATGGGGTCATTTGTGAGCCTAGCTAAATCTGGCAGGTTGAGACTTGCCATGTATGGTAGGCTAGCGGATGTGGTGACCGGAACCAGGACCTGCCTAGCCATTGTGGTATGGTGTAGGGGTCCAGTAGCGCCTATAGGTATGCTAGGTATGGAGGGTATGTGCCCTCCAAAAGGTGTGGCCTGGTATGGGTTAGCGCTCCCAAGTGCAACTTGGGTTACACTTGGGTTAGGAATCGCAGTAGGGATTCCTGGTATAGCACTACCGAGTGCAACATGGGTTACACTTGGGTTAGGAATCGCACTAGGGATTCCGGGGATAGCACTCCCAAGTGCAACAGGAGTTACACTTGGGTTACGAATCGCACTAGGGATTCCTGGGATAGGGTTTGTGGAAACCGAAGGGGGTATGACCCCCATGTTGGGCATGCCCATGACAGGTGGTGGTCCTGTGCTAGGCATTCCTGAATGTGGAGTGTTACCCATATTGGGCATACCCAAGGGGGTGGCTGTTGCCGTTGATGGTACTCCCGCAGAAGGGTCTGCGGATGTCTGACCTATGGTTAATGTATATAGTGGATCAACTGGTGTTCCAGACATAATTGTGGTTGGTGGTAACTCTGTGGGGTTTTCGGATTCTACCTCCAAATCAAAGGTGAAGTGGGGTATGTCAGAATCGGATGACCGTCTAGATGATCGACGATGTGTCGAATCAAGGGATAATGCTCTGCGTCCGTGACGTGGAGAGCCAAGTGGACTAAACTCTGGGAGTTCGCCCCGTAGACGACGAGAACGTCTAGAATTCTCAATGGTGAGAATATGTTTTTTATTTAAAAAATTGTTTTAGGTATCAGGTGGTGATATATATGTAAAAGACTCAAAACCCTAATGCAACCAAGGGTGCAAAAAGGGGAGTGAAAAAAGAAGGCTCACAGGCCAAAAAATCAATCCTCAAAAATGCACTTATCCCAGCAGCTGTGCTACAATAAGTGGAGGAATGCAACAACCGGTCAGAATACCAACATGCAAGCGGCTCCTAGAAAAAATAGGTGTAACTAGACTCAATAGGTGGTAAAGATCATGCAAACACCTAATCTAAAAGTATTGTGACTCAAACAGACGATATCCCCTGCAAGGTGATGAAATCCAAGTCAGACAATATGAATGTAGAGACAACGGCTAGATATCCCCCTACCGGGAGGGACACCGGGTAATCAATCCTAAAAAGACATGCTACTAGGATACTCCGTTCATGACGCGTCGAGAAAAGGTAAATCTGCCGTTTGGTCCTTTGATCGCAATATCCCAAGACAGGGATATCCCGAGAACTGCGAATGGTAGCCCTTCGGTTACTGAATGGGTTTCGGTATCCCACTCAGGCTTCCGGAACCATCCTCGCGACTTCAACCCTCCTAAGGGAGAGGCCTTCCCACAAACCGGTTGTGACCGCGCCAAAAAGTACTAAGAGATTTTAGCTCCCTAATTGGACAACTTCTATGTCTCAGATGTATGAACTGAGGGGTGTTATTGGAACACCTATCCCCCCAATACTACCTAGCTACAAGAATTCTTTTCGTGTTCTCCAAGTGGGGTTAAGAGTGTGTTCAAATTAGGGTACGTTTTAAGTCTTAGTTCAATTAAGTGATCGTGTGAGTGCACGTGAGGTGTTGTAAACTGAACTTGAAAAAAATTAAATGCTTTAAGGGAAATTTTCAAAAAATAAAGGACTTTTTTGAAAATACAAAGCAAATATTTAAGACTTTTTTTCACTAAAAGGAATTAATATGCTTTTCAAAAAATAACTCAAAAAATAAAGGATTTCTTGGATTTATGAAAGCAAATAATAAACTCCTTTTTTTTTTTTTTTTTTTTTTAAAGAAATAAATGGATTTCTTCGTTTTTTTTAAAAAATTGCTAAGGGCAAGATTCTAAAGAAGTAAACAAGAAAAAATTTGAATCTAGATAAAGAATGCAAAATGAGTCTTTCTTTCACTTTCTTGAAAATTTTTAACAAGATTTCTAGGTATGCACTTTTAAATAGTAAATTTTTTTTTCAAATCTGTAAACTATGCAGAATTTAGTACTGTAAAAAATGTGCTATGGGCAGAAAGTACAGTAAAAAATAGTTTTCAAAATCGGGATGGCCGAATGAAAAAATTCAGCCGCGCGGGTTTTGGACGAACAGCCGCGATGGGCCGCGCGGGTTTTGGCCGAACAGTCGCGATGGACCGCGCAGGTTTTGGCCGAAAAGTCGCGATGGACCGCGCGGGTTTTGGACGCACAGTCGCGATGGACCGCGCAGGTTTTGGGCGCACAGTCGCGATGGACCGCGCGGGTTTTGGGCGCACAGTCGCGATGGACAGCGCGGAAAAAGGCCGCGAAGCCGCGGTGTGCAGCGCGGAAAAACACAGAAAAGTCGCGATGGACCGCGCGACTGTCTGAAAAAAGGCCGCGATGGACCGCGCGGAAAAATGCAGAAAAGTCGCGATGGACCGCGCGACTGTCTGGCAAAAAGCCGCGAGGCGGAAGCCGTGCACGGAAACCGAGAAACGAACCCGAAAATTGAAAATTTAGGGCTTTTTTTGGGGCCAAATCTCAGACCAGCAATGGATCTGCTGCCTAAGATGGTAGATCTATGGATCTAAAGGTTAAAAATTCATAAAAACTAAGATTTAATGGCAAAGCTAGAGATCTAAAGTTCAAACCAAAGCTGAGTCGCCAAAAACTGTTGGCTCGGTTTTACAACCAAGCTTAGTGCTATGGGCACCTACTAACTAGTAGTAGCAGTTTCAATAGAAATAAAAACAATAAACTAAATAAACAATACTTTTCATGGATCTAAGCAAGAATCTAAGCAAATAATTTAAATATTTCAAAAATCAAGAACAAGAAACATAAGAAATAATTTTTGTATTGAAAAGTGGGGGGGGCAAGCAAGTGCTTGCGATATTACCTTCAATGGTGAAGGTTGATGTTGAGCAACTCCCAAGATGAGTAGCTCCAAACTCCAATAGGTCTCTTTCTCCAAGGTTGCTTCAATGGCTAAAAGTGCTCAGGGGAGATTTCAGCAGCATAAGGATGAGATAATGGAAGCATGTGAAATGAGGAGCCCCTACCACCTTTTTATAGGTTTTGGTGGTGAGGAATACCATTTGTGGTTTTGTGGAAACCAATGGTATTGACCAACATAGTTTAGGTAATTTTCCCTCCTTTTTCCTTTTTTGAATAAAAATAATATTTTAATTCCCTTTTTAATATTTTTGGGAATTTGGACCCTTTTTGAGGGTTTTTTATGATTTTCTTGGAAAAATAATCTTTTTTAATGGAAAAAAGGGGTGTATTAAGGTCTTTTGGTGACCTTTTGTTGGTTTCAGAGGCTCAGATGGTGGAAAAGTGGACAAATGGGTCATGTGAGTAAGGGAATGAGCTAGTGAGCACTTTTTAGGTGTTAACAACACCAAATATCATGAAGCACCAAAAACATGGTGTAAACACTTTCTAAGTAATATGAAAGTATAAAAATCCATCTTTATGAATAAATTGTTTGTACCAACACCTGTCAAATCCATCTATAACTCCACCAAATCTACTATCTACAAATAAATCCTAGTTATGGTCCCAGAATCAACCATTTCATATGTAACAAAGTTTTCAACCATGCCATCACATCATTTCCATCATCTAATGAATGATGACCACCTGTGAATATAAAGGAATGTCTCCATAAAGAAAAAAAATCAACTACCAACCTCAATCATCATCAATATCATGGGTCATCATCAATGAGTACCACATCATAAGCTAACTAGGACAAATTGCAAAAATAATAGTGTATCCATTCAAGGTAAAATCGACCTTATGGTGCAAATATTATGGCATTCATTGAACTGTGAAAATATTATCGTATAGTCATGAGAATCCCTCTCATGCACCTCAAATCCTCTAGCAAATGAACTATTGTAAACTAGGCCAACTCCCTTATCTTGAGAGATTCATGAAGTAAGAGCTTCATCAAGGAAAAGCCCTTCCGTCTAAGAGAAGCCATAATCCATGGATCTATACTTTGTAATACTCACATTTGTTAGAAAAACGGGATCACAGAGCAATAACAATAAACAATATACAAATATAAATCACATAAACACAATACAAGGGAGACACCAATATAACATGGTTCACCCAAGATGGGATGCGTCCACGGATAAGTTTCCAGCCCTTCTATTATACCATCCAACAAAATGAAGGGATACAACCTACAACACATCTATTACAATTTTTTCTTCACTCTCTCACAGTCTCTCTTACACAATAATAGAGATCTTTACAATGCTAAAATACACAACTATATTACAATGTATTTCTTTTAAAGAGGGATTAACATGGTAAAATACTATGGAACACCCAATACCATGGGCCCATAAATCAACCATTATTGAAAAAGTCATGACTATGAAATTACAACATTTTACGAGGCATTTTTTTTTGAATTTTTTGCTACAGGGGAACTGGCCCCGAACCCTCTCCAGGGGGGATCCTAAAATGTAGTCACCCCCGCTTGGAAAACCCCATGGATATTATATTTGGGGGGGAATCCCCTACAAACCCCCCTATCATGGAATGGGATCCAAGAATGGCTTAAACATGACCTCTAAATAAGGAAGATCAGGCTCCATAGTTAACAATATCCCACTTGGAGATCGATCACAAAAACTCCACTGCTACTACCTCTGTTGGACTATGCTCCGACCTTGAAACTGGAAAATTTCTCATCTTCACCTTCATTCTTGAAATATTTGAAATCTTTGCACTGGGGAAATGCAATATGATCTAATAGTATTGTTAAGATGCATTGATTTCAATGATATTAAATTTTGTATCATATGATGTATATGATCTAATAATATTGTTAAGATGTACTCATTTTGAAATGATATTACATTTGGTATGATATTATCCATTTAAATAGTGGAAACCCTAATTTACTTACCACATTTGTTTGAGTAGATATAATTATCATAGTTAGCCAAGTATAATGACATCTATGAAGTTCTTGTTGATCCATCTATTCTGGCCATTTTGTATGATATCACTATGTTAAATAGTCAAAATCCTAATTTATCTATCTATTGGCATCTAATATTTTAATGTGGGAATTTAGTAGTCAAAGTTTCTTGAATTGATTTGATTTCGGGGAATGTTAATATGCATTGGTTATGCATTGCTTATAGTGAGGGACATATGTCATCTATCAGTTTATGTATTTAGATGGAGATTTGCATTATGGTCTTACATCCCTCTAATTTGGAATTTGTGCATTGGGAAATGCAATATGATCTAACACTATTTTTAAGATGCATTATTTCACTGATATTACATTTTGTATACATATACATGTAATTCATGCAATTCATCATTAAATTTCATGGAAGAAAATGTTATAATGAATCAAGAAAATTTCCATTGAAACTTGCTTGGGGTTTGACAATCCATATGTCACAAGGATTAGCATTGGAGAAAGGAACTATAATATTGGAAATAAAGAGAGACATGGTTTTAGATTCACAACAATATCTCGAATTAAGAGTGAATTGTGTTCAAACTCTATCTCTGTGGCTTTACAAAAAGAAGAACACATCTAATAAATATTAGATATGTAATTCATTATTAAATTTCATTGCATTTTTTCAAGTGTATTATTACTAAACATGATTATTACTTTATTACAATTCACCATTTTGATCATCTAATTTTATTTATTTATTTTGGATGCTCTATTATTTCAATATGATTATTTGGTTCTTAAGAAACATTAGATCCATCTTAACTCTAGCTCTATCAAGCTTAGAGAGAAATCAAATCCTTTAAAGTGAAAACCCTTAAGAAAGATATATGATGATGTACTCTCACTAAAACACGTGTTGTTTTAGTGTTTATAACTACTCCAATGGATGTTCTAATAGTAAGGATATCTTAAATAGTAATATTAATATAGTTTTTAGAACATTGACTATTTAATATTGACTATTTATTTTTTTATTATTCATTTAAAATCGTTTAAACTAAATAAAACTAATAAAATAGAAATAGAAATAATAATACAAAAATAGAAATAATAATAATAAAGATGTAAGTCAAAATAAAATATAATATTTTCAAAACTTATAGTTAAAAATATTATGTAAATATTAAAAGATGAATAATTTCTTAATTGCGATTTTAATATCTCAAACAAAGTTGAGATGATAAATATTTGAATTTCATTTTAAACCTCGATATTAATTAAAAAATACTCAAACAATACTAAACATAATACTCCAACGCCTCCTTCATCCCTACCTTCCCTACCTTATTCATATGAAAGAAGTAGCCATGATACATGTATTGTTCATGCCTACGTAAAACAACATTATATTAAAAGTTTCATTCCTATGAATCTCTTTTTTTTCACTACATTATAGTGAAAATTCATTTATATGAGGCTCTTCACCTTCACCTCTTAGAGGAATAAGTTCCACGGATTTAATGATGGCACAATTTTGAAGATCGAGCCAATAGAAAATCGACATTAATAATATTAAGTCCATAAGAGGTTATTGCCCCCATTATGGGATCTAAAATGTCATGTAAGAAGCTATGGAAATAGAGGAAACAAGGCACTATTTCCAAAGGGAGTAACTGAAATGCAAGGTAAGGCAAGGACAAAAACATTCCAGATATATTTTGCATATCATGATTAAACTACAGTATTTGGCAAGGACAAAAACATTATAGATATATTTTGCAAATCATTATTAAGGTATAATATTTATTTTCATGCATTGGAAGAGTTGATAGAAAGCTTAAATTCATTCATATTTTCACTTGATAATGGGCGTATGGACAATTTTATTCAAAATAATTTATTATATTATTTTTTAATTATAATAAATCATAAATAATAATATTGGATTATTAATATAATTTAATATAAAAAAGTATATAAAGAAAAAAATTAGTATAATTGAAAATAGACTTTTCATAAATACAAAAGTTTTTTTTTTTTAATTTTAAAAAAATGTCCATTTAAAATTATAAAGTAATATTCATTTTATCTCAAATTTTGTTTGAAATGATCATTCAGTTTTTCTGTCTCCACATTTTTACTTATTTGAAAAAATATATTTGTGGTGATAGTATCTTATTTGAGTTGTATTAGATGTTGTGTTTTATAGCTGCACTCTCACATTAATCATTTATAAATAGTTGAATTTTTAAAAGTTAAACTATCATTAACTATTTTTGTTGATATAATATCTCAATTTTGACTCTTATGATATTGGCTTTTAATATAAATATTGTATACATGCCATGTATGTTTCCTTAGCCTGGAGCTCAAGGCCAAGGCCTCGCTAGTGTACATGTTTATATTTTATTTAAAATGGACAAGCATTTGATATTTTGATACCCATATGTTATTAAATATCAATAGTGTAAATGATGTAAATATTTAATATTTCAATAAAATATCAAAACTGGCTATGGAAGCAACGAATGAGAAGGGGCCATGTGTATTTCACTAGGGAGTGGTAAGGGGGTTGTGGGGATGAATCATATGCTGCCAAATGTCATTTTGAAAACTCATTTGACTTTCTTTGCTAACATTAATTCTATTGTAAGGAAGTTGATGAAGAATTGAGTCCATGGCTTCAATGGAAGATGGGCAGCCCAGAAATTCGTATGGCAGGTATGAGCTCTGTTTTCTTGTACCACAAGTCACTCTACCTCATGGGAATTGATTATTCCTCATTTCCATTCCATTGGGGAAGATCCCAGCAACAGTTTTCATCGATTACGAATTCTCAGCAGTGAGAAAAACCAGAAATCGCAACTTTGCAAGAACCCATGTTTTGAAGAGCCATAAACGCCCAGAATTTGGTATTGATAGTAAAATCCAATGGGGGATCCATAGATATGAACCTTGGGGAAAATTTGAGAGTACTATATACCCCGAAATCCATAGAAAAACCCAGTTTTCATAGCCCAGAAGTCCAGTGATGGGATTGAGTTATTTGATCACCGAATTGAGAAATTTCAAGTGTGAATTCTAGAACAGATTTTGGGAATGCTTGATAAACCCAGTGAAGGATTGAATCTCAATGATTTATCAGCTTGGACATTTCTATGCCCACCCTAAAGAGCAATGGAGGGAAGGGACGCCTGAGGGGCTGTGCAACAGAGAATGAGACCTTCCTTGTGTTGGGTGTGGTAGGTACTGTGGGTTCCTCGACTGTTTGAATTATCTTGAGATGCTTGTAGCTTTGTGGTTGAGCTCACTGACTTAGCATTTCCCTCCTTTGTCTTTTGTATGCTTGATAAACCCAACTGTGTGTTGGCTTAGCATAGCTGTTGAGTGAAACCATGGCTGTCAGTGAGCCCATCTAGTTCCTCTTTACTGGATACACAACTCAACTTGGGGGTGATCTCTCAGCTGAAAGAATATAGGTTGAACAAATGGTTGGGTGGAACGTTCCTCTCACATAGTGAGTTGTTGGACAGCTTCATTTCAAAGATAAGTGTTCTCTGTGTTTAAATTATATGCATTCAGTGTTTTGCAATGCGTTAATTCTGAATGATAATTATTCATGTTAATGGAATTGATATGAAGTCTGTGCATTGCATGAGGAAGGGATTGATTCTCTGGATATTGAATCATCATCCACTTGTGATAGATATGTTGATGCATTATAATTGTGTGTGTGCAAATATGATTTAATTCCGCTGTGTTTATATTAAGTATGAACTTGCGCACAAAAGTTTTTATTTCTCCATGAATTTCTTAGTAATGTATGGGGCTCAGATTGCCAATAAGCCCAATATGTTTGGTCATGTTTCCTCCCTTGCACTGGATTGATGGAAGGGGACGTGACATTTGAAATTCCACATTTATTTTAAAAGTAATGTTTAATAATAAGTTTTAGTAAATCTTTATTGAAAATATACTTACTGTATTATTACTATGTTAAACTTTGAATATACAAACTTTTTTACGATGCTTTTAATGTGGATACAACAAAATGAAACATTATTTGATATATCTTTATTTTGAATTATCTCCATAGCCCAATTTATTAAGCTTTGTCTCATATCCCATTCATATATAGTTGCAGTTGATCAATTTCTCATTTTTTTGGATAGTCCACTTCACACTCATTACATCCACTTGCACTCACCTGCCTTTGCCATGGACCTACAAAGAGTTTTCCTGTTAGATGATCAGTGTCCAAACCTTCATGTTCCAACTCCTCATAAAGTTGTCAGATTTTGATTTTGTAGAGGACGTCCTTTACCATCTAAGCAAAAAATGTAATGGGAGTTGCCTCTATTACTACCAATTGAGGAATTATTGCAGATTTCAGGGTGGTTTTCGATGACTGTTTTCTCTGGTTCCGTGGGAGGAGGAAATTACAATCCAAATTGGAAACATGAGGGTGATTCATAAGCAGAAGAAACTATTTCTAAAATGGGTGAGCTAAAAGACAAATTAAGAAGGAAGGATGTAATACACGGGGAATTGAAATATCCTTATCATAATAAGGGCATGATTGGCATATCATTCTTGACTGTCATCTGAAACTAACTACATACTTGAGAGATCGTTGGGTGATAAGACTTTTGAAATTCAATGATAATATGACAAGACAATGTGCAACATTCAAAGCTTGAAAGAGAACAGACGGTAAAAGAAACTGGTTTGACTAATTGGTGTAGATACCCCTCAGTCTCATAGTGCATGCTTCAGCTATTTAGGCTTGTACTTCAGCTTGAACAAAACTTTTTACGCTTTATTACAAGCTAGCTATGTGCTCAACAAACTTATGCCATGCTTGTTGATCGGATAACTGGGACCATGTTTGCAGGTTTTATTCGTACAACTTAATCACTGTTCCAGAAGTGTACTCTTTCCATTCGTGATAGGGTTTGTTCAATTCAAACTTCAAAGTAGATTCCCTCCGAATGTTGGTGTTCTTAGATTATTTTATCATTCTCTCATCTCAGAATTAGGGTAGATATAATTAAATTCCAGATTTAACTGTGAGAAGGATTAAATTTATTTTAAACATAAACATATTTTGAGCAAAATTTTGTATGCAAAGTTCAACTATGTATATAATTCTTTTACAAAACTATTTAACAAAATAAGTAGACTAAGTGCAATTCATAGCAGTATGATATCATTACTACTTATCAGAAATTGCTAATTACAGAGATATATCTTTATATTTTAGATTTTGAGATGGATTTGAAAGTATGATTTTCTTAAATTGCAAGAGGATGATATAAGTGTACTGTACTGTTCAGATTCATTCCAAATTAGAATAAACAACTATAAGAAAAATTAAATAATAATTGATAATTAATCCATAAATAACTCATAATAACTATGCTAATATAGTATTCATTCCAAATTAAAAGAAACAATTATAAAAAAATATAAATAATAACTAATAATTAATCTATAAATAATGCATAGTAACTATGCTAATATAATACTGAATAACAATTAACATTCCATCCTATCCTTATGAAATTCATCCTTGCTTAAACAAAATTTAGTCAGCTCTAATCATAATAAGGCACTCTGGGGTTTATAGAAAGACCCCATGGGTGTATCCAAAGGAGACAACACCAAATAAGCTCACTTGTATAAATTACTAATCAGAAAAAATTCAATAGCTCTGCCTCCAACAGGTTTCTCTCTTTCTCTCTTCATCCTAGTGATAATAATAACAACAGGTTTCTCTCTTTCTCTCTTCATCCTAGTGATAATAATAACTTTATTCTTGGAGAAGATAATCTTTATTCAAAAGGGTCCAGATTTCATTGTTTTTTTTGTGAAATTTCACTTAATAAATTTGGTATAAAATCGAGTGTTAGGTATGGTTTGATGGACCAATGTGTTAGGGACATAGTTTTTTTATGCCTGGGTTTTGAGAGTCTGTGAATCCACCTAAATATTAGACATTTTCAGATAACTATGTCAAATTCAGATTATTTATGTTTAGGTTTTGAGAGTCTGTGAATCCACCCAAATATTAGACATTTCCAAATAACTATATCAAATTTAAATTATTCACTCAACTTAATATGAAAGTAAAATTTTCAGAATTATCCTACTCCCTCTACTCTCTTTTCTTTACATATTTATAAAATATTTTAAAGTTATAAATATTAAATTTTAAAATCTGATAGTTTATATATATATATATATATATATATATATATATATATATATATATATATATATATTTATCATCCTTGGTGAGAAAATACCATTAAATTATTTTTGAATAATCATGAATTACATGACTTAATATTTCATTCCATTAACAGAAAAAGATAAAAACAAACCTTTTAACACCTGATTCCTTTGGGCCTAGGGGAACATAGAAATGCAACCTATGAAGTAGCTAGGGAGAGTGCACGGTTCCTATGAGTGAGAAACATCATCATATTAGTAATTGCTTTGGTATGAATCTCTTTAATTCTTAGAAAAACAAAGTTCCTAAGGTTTTTGAATTTCACCATCTTGAATAACAAGACAAGCAAGGAGATCAATGGTCAAGCAGAATGAATATTCATAATCTCTAAGACATTCCAGCGGTTGCTCAAGAAAAAATGCATTCAATTTTGAATTTAGCATTGATTAGCCGCTAATTCCAAAGAGCTACTAAATTGTGACAAAGACTAGACACACCAAAAAGAGATGCCATTTCAATTTGTATAGATTGTATAAAGTTGTATAATCATAAAGATGGTACAACAAAGCTGGTTCGAACTATAAATTCTCCAGTTTAAAACCTTGGAAATTTCAGGATTCCATTCCAAACAATCAAGAGAAACTGATGATAATAGCATAAAACTTCTTTCTTCTGCTTAGTCTTTGTCTTTGTCCTAGACAGGGACAAAAACATGGCAGAAAGACACGCAACTACAAACCCTTGGGCCATTATGGACTCCTCCCGTCACATGAACAGGAACCTAGGCAAACCGAGACCAACGGGAGCCGCTAATTCCAAAGAGCCACTAAATTGTGACAAAGACTAGACACACCAAAAAGAAATGCCATATCAATTTGTATAGATTGTATAAAGTTGTACAATCATAGAGATTGTACAACAAAGCTGGTTCGAACTATAAATTCTCCAGTTTAAAACCATGGAAATTCCAGGATTCCATTCCAAACAATCAAGAGAAACTGATCATGATAGCGGTTCTTTCTTCTGCTTAGTCTTTGTCTTTGTCCTAGACACGGACAAAAACATGGCAGAAGGACACGCAACTACAAACCATCATACATGATAATTCAGTGATGTACAGGTAATTGCTACAGTCCAACGCTTGATTCATGTCTTGAAAGTTCCAAAATATTCAAATGTGCACGGATGGCCATAGATCACTTTAATCAGTCAGGCTACGTTATTTTCACTGGCCACTTTCTTTTGTGCGGAATCTCCTGTTTATGAACAGTAAATATACTGATATCAATGCTACCACGTCATCGATTGGCCGTAATTGCGCCTCAGATTTTGAAACGATTCCATTCCATGGTCGGTGGATATGTTAAGAATTTTTTACTGACATTCAATATGAAGTTGGAACACTGTTAATATGGGGAGATCGGCTGTTAGTCATATACAAAACAAAAAGCTCCTTTACGTTGTGTTGTTTACTCATGAAGGACAGATATGCTAACATCACAATCGCGGACTTGTGTTCAGTAACGTGGAGGCCGTGCCGTATTGCAGTTTGATCCAACTCCATGACTGTCATAAGGCGCTGAGAAACTGCCTGTCAATCTCTGTTCCGATCAGCTTCCTCATGAAGCCCGTGAGATAGATGGCTACAGATTTATGCCGGTACCGCCGTTTTGTTTGGTATTAAAGGGCATTTTCTCATTGATGAATAACAGTTGGCGTTGGTGACTGATAACAAAACTATAATTTGAATGCTTATTTGACTAAAGACTTGGTGTTTTGGTATTAGGTTTAATTTAATTGACCCGAAATTTGAAATAGTAAAAAATGTAATTGCAGTGAGAGTAGCAAAGTGTTTTACAGGTCATGAAGATGTTGTAATTTTAGATTTATCTTCAACTTTAAATTCATTTTAAATCTAGATTTATCTAGTAAAGATAGATAAGATAGGTAAATAGGGATCTTGGTGTATTTTTTTTATGAAAAAGTAATTAGATTATATGATAAATTATAATCAATTCATTTATGAAATCAGATAATGATATAGCAATGTGTTTTACAGATCATGAAGATGTTGTCACTTTAGATTCATCTTAAATTTTAAATCTATCTTAAATTGGGATTTATCAAGTAAAGATAGATAAGATAGGTGGATAGGAATCTATTTTAAATCTGGATTTATCAAGTAAAGATGGATAAGATAGGTAGATAGGGATCTTGGTGTATTTTTTTTATGAAAAAGTAATTAGATTATATGATAAGTTATAATCAATTCATTTATGAAATCAGATGATGATGTAGCAATGTGTTTTACATATCATGAAGATGTTGTCACTTTAGATTCATCTTAAACCTTAAATCCATCTTAAATCGGGATTTCTCAAGTAAAGATAGATAAGATAGGTGGACCCTATTTATCAAGTAAAAATAGAGAAGATAGGTGGATAGGAATCTAATTTTTGAAAGTGTATTTTTTTTATGAAAAAATAATTAGATTATATGATAAGTTATAATCTATTAGATGATGAGATGATGATGAAAAAAGAAGTAATCAAATTAAATGAAAAAAGAAGTAATGGATGATGAGATGATGATGAAAAAAGAAGTAATCAAGTGATGATGAAAAATTCTATAATCAATTATTGTAAAAGAAGTCAAAAATAATTTAAGAAATACAAAATTACAATTTGAAAAAAATATATATAATCAAATTACAAATGATATTGTAAAAAAAATCTAAATATATAATTTTTAGGTTACTTTATTTTTTATTTTTATAATAATCATTCCATTAAATAAACCAAAATTTCTTTTGACATATAGAATTTAAAATTAAAATTTCTTAAGAATGGAGAAATTGAAAAGGTAGATTTGCTTAATAAAATAATTGTGATGACAACTTTCAACCAAGGAAAGTATAGCTAGAACTATTAGGGTTTGATAGCAAGGGTCCTCCCTATGAGACTGCAACTATCACCAAGTATCTTCCATGGCATCCGAGAGGGGAGGTCTTCCTTCTCCCCATTCCTATTGTGAAGCATCGGGGCACAAATTGACGACTCTTTCCTTAGGTGCCAAGACTCGATGGAAAACTATGGACTGTGGGATTCCGTGTGGTGTCGCTGACCCAAAATTTCACAAGGGAAAAAGGAAAGACAAGGGAAAATAATGCATCCACCTCGCATCCAAAGGTGGCTCAAGCATGGGAACCAGGAAAATGCATACCCTAGACAATTGAAATTCCAAGATATGAGGTAATCTTAGACCAGTTTGAAGGATACAAGCAATATATGAGACACCACAATCTAATAGGCAAATTCTTGGGCCTATGGTCGTATGAGAAGGACCTGGTTCATTGCATAGACACATGGTGGAAATCGAAGGGCCATTTTGACCTGTGCCTTGGCTTTAAAGGGTTCTTTACAACGACCTTCCATAATCTTGAAGATTGAGATCAGATCTTTGAAAATGGACCATATTTCTGTAACTTGGTGTGCCTATTTTTACCACATTCGATGGAAAAATTTATCCTATACAAGGAGGACTTTACCTACACTCTGATATGGATCCAACTATATTCTCTCCCGTTGGAATTTTGGATGCCGAAAATGTTAGAAGGAATTGTGAACACTCTTGGTAGGTTTGTCCAAATTTCTAAGGTAGCAAAAATAGGACATTATACTTCTTATGCTCAAATCTGTGTATATCTTAACATTTTGGAGGCCCTTCCCAGATAAATCTGCCTCACAAGGCATGATAATGATTGGATCCAAACTATTGACTATGAGCACATTCCTTTTAGATGTAGGAAGTGTTGTGTTCATGGACATCTCTTTAGGGACTATCCTCTGAACATCATATCGAATCCATCAGTCCCAGATATGAGCAAGGATAAGGAAAACTTCATTCTGGTTCATGGACGAAGAAGAACGACTCACAAAAAGGCGGGGAGGACTACAAGAATAAGTTTCACATAAAAGAATAGGTTTGAAAATCTATCTTTCAATCCAAAGATAGTTACGGAGAAGGAGGAAGAAGAAGGAAAAAGCGATGAGCAACAATCGACAACAAGGGGAAAAGAAGATGGAAATCCAAGCATGCAAATTGAACTAGTAATCGTTGAAGTCATAGAAGATCCTCACTTGGTGCCTCCTTCTCAAGAAAAAGAGGACATCCCTATGGAAGACAGAGTGAATCTAGAATCATAATATGATGAGACTGAATTAGTGAGACTTAATCTAGAAAACATTGTCAAATCCTTCTGCAAAAGGGACTACTCTGCAGTGTTGATAGAGCATCTAACAAAGGTTCACAAGGTTTTTCTTAGGTCACGAGCAGGTGAAGACACTAGAGCCAAAATGCATCTAGGCATAGCTCATGGCCCCAACAATCCCATTAAGAAAACTCCCAAGTAGGAAAAAAAGAAAGGAAGGAAACCTATGAAACAACTGATTGAGGAATTTGGGCATATAATGGTTAATTCGAGTAAGATGGAGGCACTTACTGACACCTTCTCCCATATATATTCCAAGCAGTTATCCAAATGAAGATACAATCCTGGAATATTAGAGGAATAAATAGTAGGAGAAAATAGACTTAGGATCCTGCGAAAAATGGTTATGAAGGAACAACCTAACATTGTCCTCCTGCAAGAGACTAAATGCTCGGAAGAGGAGGAAAAGTGTATCATTCCTCGATGGTGGATGACTAGAGATATAATAGCAACATATTCTAGGGGAAATGCTTGTGGATTGGTAATCCTTTGGAATCCTAGCTCAATTGAAATAATATCAGCCTTCTCGACCCCTTGGACGATATTGATCAACTTCAAAATTTTGGAATCAAGGGTTTGTGATGCTCTCACCAATGTATGTGGGCCCCAAATCCTTCAATATAAACTTACATTCCTTCGAAGTTTGCATCATTTGAAAGAAATACTAGGAGATCTATTCTACGTTCTATGAGGGAGACTTCAATATGATTACTTCGCTGGAAGAAAAACTGAGAGGCATCTGCAAACTAGAAAGGGGAAGCTAAATCTTCAGCAGTACAATGAGTGCACGCCAGCTGATTGATATGAACACTACCAATGGTGTTCACACCTAGATAAATTGATGATCGAGCTTCGAGTATGTTTCTTTTTGGTTGGATCAATTTCTGGTAAGTGGCACTCTCTTTATGTCTAGTATGACTCTAGATCAAATCACTCACCTATCAACCTCTCTATGGACATTGGAGGCCCAACTTTATATAAACCCTTTCGCTTCAAGAAATTGTAGCCTTCCAATAAGGAATTTCAAGACAATTATCATAAGTGGTGGGATGAGTCCTCTATTCATAGAGGCTCTCTCATGTATAGGTTCCATTGGAAACTCAAGAATTTCAAGCAAAATCTCAAGCACTGGAATAAAAACAATTTTGTAAATATTTTCCAATCCCAGAGGGATTTAGACGCTCAGATGAGGAAAAATCAGCAAGACATATCACCTTGGGGCACACGACAGATCTTGTTGAGAAGGAGCAATTCCTGGCCCAACAGATTGTAGAATGAAACTCTCAGGAAGAAATCCTTTGGCGACAAAAGTTTCAAGTGCACTGGATTAAAGAATGGGAATGCAATACTAATTTCTTCCATCAATATACTATCCAACATAGACACATCAACCGCATCAATAGGTTGAAAACTGTACAAGGCGGTAGTTAGTCACAAAAATGAAAGACATAGAGAAGGATCTTGTCCACTTCTATAGGGACCTCATGACGGAGCCAAATGATAACTAGGAAGAAGCTATAAGAAGGAGCTCTCAACACATCCCATGCCTAGTCATGAGAGAAAAAAATTAAAATTAATGAGACCTATCACTTAAGACAAGGTCAACTATGCAATGAAAGAGATGTCTCTTGGGGAATTGCTAGGCCCAGATGGATTCACTAAGGACATTTTCCACCACTATTCGTCTCTGGTTCAAGAAGAAGTCTGGCAACTTGTGGAATACTCCCTACGTTCTTAGGAGGTCCTCTCCACTTTAAATGTGGCGTTTCTTTCACTGATCCCCGAGGAAGGAAAAGCATAAGATCCAAAGAACTTCAGGCCAATCATACTCTGCAATGTAATCTACAAGCTCATCACTAAGGTTATTGCACTCTGCCTGAAACCCCTTCTCTCAAAACTCATTTCACCAGAGCAAATAGCCTATGTTGAGGGATGTAAAATCATGGATAGTGTCATCATGGCCCACAAAATGGTTCACTCCCTACGAGTCACACACACCCCAGGTATGCTTATAAAGTTGGACCTTTCTAAAGATATGATAAACTAAGATGGCAGTACATGAAAGAGGTTGTGAAATCCTTCGACTTCAATAACCTCTAGATCAACTTGGTTATGAACCTCACCTCGTCTACTTTATTCTCCATTTTGTTGAATGGGTCACCTACTGAAATTTTTTCCCCTTCCAGAGGCATTTTCCAAGTGACCCGCTTTCGCCTTTTCTTTTTATTTTGATGGAGGAAGGCCTCAATAGAAGAATCAAAGATGCCATCCTAGAAGGATATATAACTGGCCTATTGCTACATGGGCCAACTTACCCCCCTCTCACAACCAATTTGTGGATGACACTCTTCTTATGGGAGTCCCCTCCATCTAAGAAGAAACTAGCATCCAATCTATCCTTACTGAATTTAGTGAAGCCTCAAGCACCTCGATCAATAATGCCAAGTCGTAGATAATTTTCTTCAACACACCCCTGGCCATCCAATGACACATCTCTCAAATTCTTGGTTTCACTAGGAGTGCCCTTCCATCCAAATGTTTAGGCATCCCCTTGATTGACAACGCCCTCAAGAAAAACTCATGGGAATATCTCCCCACCTCCTTGAAGAGATGTCTTTCTTCCCGGACCTTCTAGACACTAAATTTACCTAGTTGCATTATCCTTCTTAAGTCAGTCTTGCAAGATATATCCCTATATATATTCTCAACTTTAGCTGCTCCAAAAGAAGTTCTAAAAATGATTCACAACATTCAAAGAAAATTTCTCTAGTCAGGGACTGGGAAGAAAGAAAATGGGCTTTGATAAATGGGATGGACCTATGAAAATCAAAAAGCTCGAGTGGGCTATGTCTTAGGGACCCTGAAATCATGAACCAAGTTCTGAGTGCCAAAGTATGGTGGACATGGATGAAAATACCAATGGATAGCTAGACGAAGCTAGGGTGGGCCAAATATGCACGCAATACAGAGGATAATGATATAATAAGATGGAATGGGAAACAACAAGGGTCTCTGATTTGGAATGCCACTTGGTAGCATGAGATATAATCAGTAATCATTACTTCTGGGAAATATGTGATAGTGACTCTTTGTGCTTATGGACGTATTCCTAGCAGCAACTCCCCTGCCTCTAAATGGACCAAATGCTTCAGGAGATCTTTGAAAGCATTGAAGGTTCCCAAAATCATCCAGTATGGTACTATTGGAAGGAAACATATGGAGAAGGACAATGGTGGGATTGGAAACCTACAAACATGGAGTTGGATATTCAGGATAAAATCAACATCTATACTTGGGTTAATGCCATTAGCAGTCGGAGGATAAGAATCAAATAAGGGCTTGGCATACTATGTTGGGGTTACTCCTCATCATGTAAATTTATTATTAAAGAAGGTTATCACTTGAAGTCTGGGGAACACCTTCTTGACAAGGATATTTTATGGGATAGCATATGGAACAATGGATATTGGCCCAAAATAAGCTCATTCCTTTGGCTAGTGGGAAGAGGACAAATTCTCACATGGGCTAGCCTTTAGCATCGTAGGTTCATAAGATCCTCCAATTTCCATCTATGCTCCCAATACATTGAAACTATTAACCACTTGTTGGATGGATGCTCCTTCAACTCACAAATATGGGATCAAATGGATGCCCTAATGCGTCAAATTGATCCTCCTCAAAGGTTGGATGTTGTAAGCATACTAAAGGTATGGCACAACAAGGCATACAAGAAACCGATCCTCAATAGGATCTGTAAAATCACACTAGTATTTATTATGTGGGAAATATGGAAAGAAAGGAATAGGAGAATATTTAAAGGCACTACGCTCTCGCACCAAGAAGTCTGGAGCAACATAAAGAAGCATATCACAGAAATTGTGGTAATCCTCCATTGGTAGAAGGATTATTTTGATGGAGAAGAGGGGGAGAAAAATATTCTATTGAAATGGATCGCCGAGCCCCCTCTTTCGAATGTTCCCAAGACCCCTCCCTTACTCCTCTCAGCACTTCAATATTGAAGGCCCCAATTGACGATTTTGTCAAACTTAATTTCCATGGAGCCTCCAAGGGAAACCCAAGGAAGGTCGGTTATGGGGGAGTATTCAGAAACTCTAGAGGGGAAATCCTTTATAACTTTGTTGATGGACTAGGGGCAGACACCAAAAATGAAGTAGGTCTATGAGCTCTCTACATTGGTCTCAAGATCGTCTCCCAATAGTGGTTTTAGTTGCTATTTTTGGAAGGTGATTCAAGGATTCTTATTGATATTCTCTCCCGACTTTAGAATGACACTTCTCCTTCGAAGCTCTCTACTAGTTGGAGGCTCAAGCACCTTCTTATTTCTGTTGCTAAACTACTGCATGCATTAATGAGCACCATTTTTACATCTCACGTTAGATGCTCATCAAAAAAAGTAGCAGACATTTTGGCTAATGTGGGAATTGACTCCTTAGAAGATGCCCTCGCACATCTGTGGCCTTTGGAGCATCAAACCATGATTTATCTCTCCTTTCAAGCCTTAGATGAGCAAGAGGGGAACATCCTGGATGGGGTGCTAAACGAAAGGAGGAAGAGCATTTATGATTATGGGATGGAGGTAAAGCGATTGGACAAGATGGATGGTGATGAGGCTCTGGCGGAAACGTCAATGGATGTGCACAATTAAAACTTCCACCTCCTTTTCCATCTTTATCATGCCAATTAATTTCCAGATCAAGGTAGTCCTTGTTTCTTACACCTAGATTATTATGGCTCGATAGAGGAGCCAAGGGATCATTTCAACCTTAGGGGTGTGCTGCTTCATCTCTGGTGCTTCTTGCTCCATCATTTTCCCTCTTCCCAAGCCAACATAGAATCACATCGCTTTACTTTTGCATCACTTCGTTTTCAGCACTATGGCTCAGGAGCGTCATCGTGCCTCCAGCAGGTGAGGCTATGGCCACCATGCTTGCTCTCCAGAGCCCAATGGTGCGGGAATTTCTCACCATCTTTTTGTAATGATAGATACGTTGATGTTCATCTGCAATGAAATAAAGTAGATGGAGGAGGACATGAAGGATCGAATTTGGATCTCTCTGACCAGGTTCAAACTCTCATCGAATGGTGTGTTGACATAGATGAGCTATTCCCCCTCCCTTTTCCTCTGCTCACCACCATTTGGGAATATGGGGTAATTATCTATAGCATAGACGTAGGGGTTGAAGTCAAACTACACCCGGGGTAGATGAAGGTGTGAAATTCTATGTCACATCAGATCTAAAGAGATGAGGATACCTCACAAAGAAAGAATGAGCAGAAAATTTGAAGACTGAAAACTGCAGTTAAAAAGAGCAAAAGAATAATAATGCAGCAGAACTCAGATAGGAGTAGAATAATTTCACATGTGAACCAATTATCAGTATAATAAACAATGATGTTACAATGGAGAGAATTCGAATAATGCAGGAAAATTTGAATCTCAGTTGGTCTATCATAGGGATTATCCCCACGGGAGTGCTCTAGAAGACTCAAAGTCAACTGAACTGAACCTAAACTCAGCTAACTGAAGTCACAATGATTTAACTAACTAAGGAGGGCACAATAGTGAGATTGTCTTGCAATCCAGTTAGAAAAGGGTGCATGAGGCTATAATCAGTGGCATCCGGAGCTCTAACCCCCCACAAGGGTTAGATAACTTAGGTGGACTGCACTGGAACACTCAATAGGTTCCTATAAAATAGGGAACTGAATGAAGTGGTCCTAAAATGATGCATGCATGGCTCAAAAGGTGGTAGATGGATCCTGGATGACATCTTCACACCACTAGGGGGAAAATGACATCATTAACAACTAGGAAAATTAAATAATGCTAAGTAGGACAAGGATAGAGTATTGAAGTATCCTAACACCCCCTTAATCCATACTTTGCATACTGGGCCTTGGTTACTAAGACCAAAGGTCACCCATACAATCAAATAAAGGATAAAAAGTAAAGCACTATCCATGAACCAAGGAAATGGGGAAAACAATCATTGGAAAATACCCCCCTAAAAAAGAACAGCAGTAGGGAACTCAAAGAACCTTCATGCTAAGCAGAGAAGGAAAAAAATTTCCTTGGTGAAAGCATTTGCAAAAATATTGGCAAGCTTCTCCTCTGTAGGATAGAAATGCAGGTGCTAGATCTAGATATGCTCCTCTGTTGTGCCTCCCACTGTGAAGAAGTTGTATTTTCCAAAACAAGTCTTTCAGGAATCCTTCTTGCTACTGGAGCGAATGGATCATTGTGGTCCAAATCATGAACCTTTAAGTACCTTTTGTCAGAAAACCAAGATTGTTTCCTGGTTGTAGATCCCCCATGGAAAGTTTCTCCAAGAGATTGTTGATCAAACCCAACCATCATGCAACATCTCTTTGAGAGAAGTGGATCTACATGACATAGTGCAATTTTTGCATGATACTGAGATCTAGTGGTTCTTTGGTCAGATGGATCCCCAACTGTGTTCCCAGCAGCTACAAAGACTTTGTGAGCCCATATTGGCGTTGGCCATGCATTGGGAGCATGTGTTGGATCTGGATATGAATCAAAATCTCCTTGAACTTTATTCTCAACATCAATATCTTGATCCTCATCTTCATTAGAAGAGGTATCACTCTGATCTTCATCAGATTCCGATGGGTAGGAAGAGAGTATGGAAAAAAATGTGAGAATTCATATGCCTTGGAGGCATGGTTTGCAAACCCTTCGCGATAATCTTCCCAGTGGATATCTCTGCAATCTCAACTGTGTCAGGACCAAATACCACTTTCTTCGGTGAACCTGTGTGAGTCATCTGATATATTGGCAATTTTTTTTCGAAAAAGAAGGCACAAATAGAACATTCTTGAACTTGCCATGCTCCATATGTACTTTTCACTTCCCTTCAACAGCAATATGAGAGTTGTCTCCCATGTGAATAATCATATCATCTTTGATATCTAAAGAAGAAAATGATTATTTGGAGGCAACCATGTGGTTGGAGGCTCCTAAATCTATGAGGAGGGCTTGTGATTTTGAAAATCCATCCTTCAGTGCATGGCATCTCTCATGACCATCAGACTCACTTCCAGAATCAGTCTCTCTTGCACCTTTTGGGAGGGAAATGCTATGATGTTCAAGAAGCTTGGTCAACTAATCTATCTTCTTCTGCATGCAATATATCTCTAGGTGGTTTCCTTTCTTGCAATAGGAACACTTGGATTTCTCAAATCCCTTTTGTTTTTCCTTCTTAGAGTTGGAGGATCCTTCTGATGGAGTTGACTTGGCATTTAGCTTGGGTTCATATGGCCCCTTCCCATTCACACTTTTTTCTTCTCCAGCCATAAGAGCTTGATCTTTGGAGGCCTTCAAGGTGCCCTTCTAGATCAGCTTATCTTGTTCTTGGATGAGAGATTCAGTGAAAACATATAAGGAGGGAATCTTCCAACCAAGGATTGACATTCGGACAGAATGGAAGGTAGAGACAAAGATGGAGAACTCAGGACCTAGCTTTCCCAAAATGGATAGCACTAGCTGCTCATCCTTCTTCTCAATGCCACACTGCTTGCATTGAATAACCAAACATTTGAGTTTTGAAAATAATTGTTGAATGGTCTCAAAACTGCTCGGTTGTAGAGAAATCAACTCATTTTCCAGAATATGGCCTCTTAGCTCATCTTGTTTGCCGAAGAGGGTCTCTAAATTCAACCATGACTCTCTTGGATTCTTCAATACGTCGATGTGGAAGAGTATATCTCTGGAAATATGAATACACATGAAACCAAATGCTTCATCCAACCTATTCAGATACTTGGTTTTCTCCATAGCTGAATGTGGTTCGGGATCCTTTCCCATTGTCACCATGTACAATGATTTGTTGCACAATACCATCTGTATATCACCCCTCTAATCAATATAATTGAAAGGTTTCAGGATCCTGGTAGAGAGAGGAGAGTTTGAATTGTCCATTACAATTGCTGGAGCGAATACAAGGTGAAACTGCTGCTACTACAGGAAAAAAAAAAAAAAAACTGTTGCAACTACAGAAAATTGTTGCAACTGTAGAAAAATGTTGTAACTGCTGCAACTGCTATTACACTCAAAAAAATTGAATAACCTGCAAAAAAATCTCAATAATGGAGGTAGAATACTACTGAACACTACTTTAGGAAAATATGCACTTTTATCCAGATCCTTCACACCTGGCTAGACCTCATTCGATTTCTCCAATGAATTTAATGCAATGGAACCATGATTTGCTGTGGAAATCCAAAGGCTTTTGGTGCACTACTGAAAACAGATTCTCAACCTATTCGCTCAATGGCTATGATACCATGTGAAATTCTATGTCCCAACAGATTTAAAGAGTTGAGGATACCTCACAAAGAAAGAATGAGCAAAAAATTTGAAGAAGAGTGAAAACTGCAGTAAAAAAGAGCAGAAGAATAATAATGCAACATAACTTAGACAGGAGCATAATAATGTCACATGTTCCAATTATTAATATAAGAAACAATGATGTTACAATGGATAGAATTCGAATCATGCAGGAGAATTCGAACCTCATTTGGTCTAGCATAGGGATTATCACCACTAGAGTGCTCTAAAAGACTCAAGGTCAACTGAACTGAACCTAAAATCAACTAACTGAAGTCATAATCAGTTAACTAACTAAGGAGGGTGCAATAGTGAGTCTTTCATGCATTCCAATCAGAAAAAGGTGCACAAGGCCACAATCAGTGGCATCTGGAGCTATAACCCCCCACAAGAGTCAGATAACTCAAGTGGAATGCACTGGAACACTCAGTAGGTTCCTGTAAAATAGGGAAATGAATGAATTGGTCATAAAATGATTCCTGCATGGCTCAGAAGGTGGTAGATGGATCCTAGATGACATTTGCACACCACTAGGGGGGAAATGACATCATCAACAACTAGGAAAAATAAATAATGCTAGATAGGACAAGGATGGAGTATTGAAATATACGAACAAAAGGATCAAGCAACGTCTTCCACTTCTATAAAGGTGGAATACCTGGTTGTAGCCGTAGTAGACACTACGAAGGAGGACGATCCTAATATGGCTAGCACAAGCGAATTTAAGCATGAGGCCCTACGCAACATTGGAGATGAAGGCACACCTCTGGAGGCTAAGAGACTACTGAGCCATGACCCATTCAAGTAGTGCTTATTCCCGCTTTGTCTTTTTTTGGAAATGTTTGAACTATGTTAGATGAAAAAAAAAATTATTACTAATGACTGTATGTAAGCTCTTTCTTTTCCATTTAGATTCTCAACATACTTAGGCTCTATCAATCATATTTTTTGAGCTCTACAAAAGTTTATGGGGTGGTTTACAATGTCTTTATGTCCATCTCTTTGGAACTTTAGTTATGGGTTGTTTTCTCTTGATGAGAGGCCTCATGCCTCTGAATCTAGGCTGTTTTCTCTTGATGAGAGGCCTGGATAGACTGTATCTCTATACAAATGTTTTTTTTTGTGATATAATGTTAGTGATAAATTACAAAAAAAAACAATTTTCATGATATATTTTATGCATAAACACAAAGCTATGAAAGAGGTTGATTTGTTTAATGAAGCATTGATTCACCTTACATGGGGCATATTTACTTAACCCTACGATCAAAGAAAATGATTTTGTCTTTAAGTCACTCTAAGAAGCAATAAGCAATTGAGATAGGCACCTTGGAGGAACATAATCGACTTACAATTAGTGCATCTAAAATGTATTTCTATAGGTACATAGAGGTTTCAGATCTTGGTAGTGTCAATCCCACTTTTAGAGTGAAAAAATAATATATATATATATATATATATAATTTCAATTCAAACATATTTCTTTTGGAGGTATTAATATGAATTTTCAAAATGAATAATCAATTTTAATTTGTATATAATTTTATTTAATTATGTTATTTAATTTATTTAATTTAATTTTAATTAGTTTTTTATAAAATGATAAAAAACATATTATTGGCCAGTAATAAGAGGTGTAAACATTCATAATTGATTGTTTCATGGAAAACAAAGTCATATGAGATAAAACACTTATGTAATAAAAATAGTTTTAGTTCTTGTTCAAAATATTGTCCTTTATTAGTATGACCTAGGCACCTTCCAATGAAGTAAGTAACTTCCAATGAAATCAAGTGCTTTTTAGTAGTATATAACTATACATAAACTTTATTTTAATTAAACTAATAACAATCACATTAATAATAATATTAATGTGTTTAATAATAATATTAATGTGTTTATTGGAAAAAAAACATTATTAATGTGTGCAGTGGACACATTTATATTATTATTAATGTGATTTGTATTATACACATACCTTGAATCTATCTTCCGCCACCTACTATGCTTAGCTAAAGAAGTCGAAGCTACATCAAATCTAAAAACTAAAATTGGAATGTGCAAGACAAAATAAAGAAATAGTTACACAACTAACTCATGATTATGCCTCCTAACAACTTACTATGACAAGGAATCACCAAAGGATGTCAAATTTTGGGAGATAAACTTCCATCACGAGGAAAACTTGAGAGAATAACCAAGGTCGACATATTATTTCATTTCAGTTATAAAAATATTGAAACTTTTCTCAACTTCACATTAATTAAATTATTGAGATTATAAATTTTATTTTTTTATTTTTTTTTACTTTAATTAAATTATTTTTATTTTTATTTTTACTTTTAAATTATAAAAGTAATTATCATTTTTTATTTAAAAAATCAATATAGTCAAGTCTCTCTAGGGAGATTGGTTTGGAAAAATTCCATTTATAAAGCCATGCCATGTGCAGAAGGAATCGCTTAAAATCCATTAGTGTGAATCCACCCATATTAACGGTTGGCATGGTCTAGGTATAGGCCGAGTACAATCCCACCACTCTTACCAAAAAAATCAATATAAATTAAAGCTCAAATGATTTATATTCTTTTATAATTTTAAATTATGATGATTTATTATATTTTATTTTATCATTTTTAATAAAAAATATTATAAATCAAAACTCAAATTATTTATATTCTTTTGTAATTTTAAATTATATAATAGTTATGGATTATGTTTAGATTTATAAAATTGGTACAAACATTTTTGAAAAAAAATATATTCCAATGGTAAGTTCGTTGTCATGCGACTTTAAATGAGATGTTCAGTGTCTCATTATGTGGTTTGTTTTCTCCAAATTAATTGACTAAAGACACATCTCATTTAACTCAGTAAAGACACAGCTTCCAATGAGATGCTTTACTACTCATTATGATATTTGTTTTCTCCCATTCAATTGCCAATGAGATGTTGATTGTCTAAGTGTGATACTTGTTTTCTCCAAAATTTGAGTAAAGGCACAATTATATTATAGTTTAACATTTATTTAATTTTTATTGAAATGAATAAAACAAAAATGATGGATGGCATCCACATAAAAGTTTTGGAGGAACTTTATGATGTCTCTCGGTGCATATTATCCCAAGTCATTAATAAGTTTTAATTAAATATAATTAAAATTTATAATTTAATTTATGTATTTTTTTAATCAGTAGAAATGGGTAACGAAGTCGAACTTGTGACTATAACTGGAAATAATAAAAATATTTAATTTATATATATTTTTATTTTTTAATAAAAATATATTGATGTTTCATTTTAGTGTGAATATTTATATAATTTTTAAGTTTTTATTTATTTTTATAATTTGGATGGTACTGATTATTCCATCATATTAACAAGTTTTAATTAGATATAATTGAATTTTTATTTCATCTATATATAATCTTATGAAAATGTATTCCATTTTTATTTAATATTTTAATAATTAATTGATAACAAAATTATATATATAGATAGATATATAATTTTTAAAATATTTATTGTGCTTTTTAAATACTAATTTATGTGTTTCGGTGGTATCTTATTAAACTAAAATTACTCTTTTAGTGTTCATGCAATCCTAATCTCAATCCAAATAAATTGATTTCTTATTAATTTTTGGAAATGTTACTCCATTTCATATAAACTATATTTATAAATAATGAAGTTTAATAATATTAATTTATATAAATTACTAAAAATATTAGTACATAGTTATTTATATTTATTAATTAAAAAACATTATTTCACTATAATTTGGCATTATATAATTTATAACTACTTATATTTATTAATTAAAATGTATAATTTTACTATAATTTGGTATTATATAATTTAATTCTAATTTGGCATTTATAAAATGTAACACATATAACAATAATTTGGCATAATTTATTACCAATAATGTATGTATGGTATTAAATATATGCATTGTTTAAAGTGGAAGTTCGTTTATGCTATCTCAATTCATTGATACTTTATTTCATATAGGTTTGTTATTTGATTTAAATAATAATGTTTTTATAATATTTTATAATTGAATGTTTTTTTTTAAATAAAAACTTTATATTACTTCATGAAAACAAATACATATCGCTCATTTTAGGATTGTCATCTATATCCAACATAACAACAACACTAAAAAAGGAGCATTCTGTTCTGGACAGGCTTCCAAAAAGAGGTGGAGAGATACAGCCTATTCCCAAATCTATCATCGACTGTCATTAACACTACTAGAAAACTATACAACTTTTTAAGAAAGGAGCAACAGAAAAAACTGGATTTCAATACATAAAACTCCTAAGGATCAAACTGGATTCGTGAAGCGGCCTTCAGCACTAGTTCCATCCACAGTATTATCATACTGCTTCTTCTTCTCTCCATCTCCTTGCTGCGGGTCATCTCTCTGGCTCCTCCTGCTACTGGTGCCAATGGTCATCTCCTTCTCCATTCCAGGGTAATAAAAAGTGATACCCAACTTGTTAGTAATCGCATCGAGCTTGTTGTGCATTAGTCGGCAGTCCACATTATGGGCCTTCAAGCCCGTGCCAGTTCCTCGTCCCCCTGACCCTTAACATTGCCATTCATGGTGACATGCCCAATAAGGTTGTTGATCACCCAATAAACCATTATCATTCAGTTGTAGGCAGAGGCCCTCCCAGCCGTAGTGCCAGGGTCCACAACCCATTCTTTAACCTCCATCCGAATGTATTTAATTGTGATAGTTTGCACCTCATCCCACAGGTGCTTTTCAATGGTGTCGATATCATCACAGACTGTAGGAGGAATATGGTCCTGAAAGAAGGAGGCCGTCGTCTAGGCCAAAGTTTGGGCTCTCGTAACATGACCACCCCTTCCACCTTTTTCCTCCACCATCTTTCCTTTTCCCCTCTGCCTTGGAGGAATAGGGCGAGTATCAGAGGTCAAATTAAGACTGCGCTTGGGAGCCATCCAGGAAAAAACCAGGGAAATCTGCTCCCAGTCTGGTGGTCTAACAAGAGTGAACCACATGCGAGCCAACACCCAAGTGCACTTATCAACCAAGGGAAGAAAGAAAATAACAAGAAAATGAGGAGAGCGATAAAAAAACCCAATAACATCGCTCGGATATATCACCTGAGACGCCATGATTACTATGATAGGTTGATTCCCTCCTCCCCTTAGATGGTACCAACCAAATCCTGTTGATGTACTCTTCCCGGTTACTAACATTAAGAGGATTTTAATTACGAGATATGGAAACTGGTGTGGATCAAGCCTCCTTATCCTCAAACAATTGACCCTATACTCTCTAGTACTCTGATCCGTCGGCGAACTAGAGCCATATGTCTCTCTCCTCATGATTACCTGGCGTGATCTGACACCTCCGACATGATATCCATTTTCCGCCTATCCCCATCTTGAGATGCCTTCCCTCTACACTCCACATGTCTGCTTGTTTCAAAATCCGATTTGGCTAGGTGGATGCAATTGGGTTCCCAATTCTCATTCACAAAATCATCCAGATGACCTATGGTGAGGGCCCTACCCACATCGGCACCGAGGTTAGCTAAGAGATCAATGACTTTGTTCGCATTCCTCCTTACGTGGCTCAAGGAGATGGGGCCATGAGTAGTGACATGGTTTTGCAAAATTTCTAACCTGCTTGATAACCGCCAACTAGTAGAAACATGGTCTATTGATTGGCCATTGGATAATCTCTTTTCCATCTAGATGATAATTTTGGAATCACCCTCCATAATCACCGAAAACCAACCTTCCCTAGCAGGCATTTGGAGCCCCTGGATGAGGCCTTCTAACTCCGCAGAGTTGTTAGTGTCATTGCCAAAATATACAAAGAAGACTTTCAGGACAATCCCAGAAGCATTTATGCAAACTCCTGCAAACCTCGCGGCTCCCGGATTTCCTCTAGAAGCCCCATCGATGTTGACCCTAAACTCATTCAGCATAGGAGCAAACCACAAGTTCGGGCTAGATGGAGTATAGATCTTGTGTTTCTTGAGAAGCCCATCCAGGTCTCAACTTCCCAAACCCCAACCTGCAGCAATGCACACTTCCTCCTTTGAAAGATCCTTATCAGTTTCTCCCCACTGCATGCATTTAATCGTCTATTGAAGGTTGTTGAACACCTTCCGCCAAACCTGCTCTTCAGTATGCTTCTTATCCCTGAATATATGTGTGTTTCTTTCCTTCCACACATTCAGAGGATTATTCCTGGGAACATATTCCATAACGTTCCAAGGATCGGGTTCTTGAAGGCTTGAACTTTCCATTCCCAAAGAGACTGATCCAGTTGGCCTCTCATTCGGTCACTTCTCCTGAAGATCATGGTTCCTCTGTCCCAAAATGAAGCAGTAAAGGGACACTCATCAAGAAGGTGTACTCGAGTTTCATCATTATTAAGGAAAAGGGGACAATGAGAAGGGCCCCGAATCCCCCTCTTCCTAAGGCTCTCAACCATTAAAATCCTTCGCCAAACAACCATCCAACAAAAGACAGTCGTCTTAAGACATGGGTTCATATCACATATCTTCTTCCACATTGCTTCATCCCCTTCTTCCCAACAATTTTGAATATCATAAGATTCCTTTATACTAAAATTACCTTTCTTCCTATAACCCCACCTCAACTTATCAGGATGAATTTTGATGTGAATGAACCTTTCCTAGAGAGAAATTTCAAAGGCCCGAAGATCTTCTTCATTCGTCAATCCTTCCCATGATCGCAGACTCAACTATTTCCTATGACCATCCAAATACTGGTCATCCCAATAGTGATAGACCTTAAGTTGTCCTTCTTCCAACCCTCTAGTCCTGATATTCTACCACCTAGGGTCAGCGCCTAATTTTGGAAGTTGATTCCAGGAATCATGCCAAAAATTGGCTAGATTTCCATCACAAATTTCCCAAAAACTGTGGTCTTGAACAATCTTCTGACTAGCGATAACTTTTATCCAAATATGATATCTCGACACTTCCTCATTATATCTAATCAATTGATCTTTAGGTCTATCCCTAGCATATTTCACATGCCACAATTTTGCCCAGGGTTCTGTCTTATAATTGCACCAGTGCCACCATATTTAGAGCCATGAATTTTGCTTACAACCTTAGGGTCTCTAAGGCCTAAACCACCTTTTTCCTTTGGGCGACAGATCTTGTCCCAACCCACCAGGGAAAATTTGGATTTTGATTCCCTACCTCCCCAAAGAAAATTTCTCTGGATTCCCCGAATTTCCTTGATTACCGCCTTTGGCGCCGAGAGTAAAGAGAACAAATAGATTGACATTTCTTGCAGCACCGATTTGACCAAAATCAACCTACTGGGAAGATTTAGGGGTCGAAGAGTCCAACTTGTAAGGTTACTTTAAACTCTGTAGAGGAGATCTTTCCATGAGATCCTTCGGATAGTACCTTCTATGAGCGGAGCCCCCAGGTACTTAGATGGGAGGGATCCTTTAGAAAAACCCAAGATTCGAAGAATGTTACATTGGGCAATACCTGAAGTGTTAAAGAAGAAAACCTATGATTTTTCAGAGTTAACTTCAAGCCCAGAGGCCTTTGCAAAAATATTTAAACTTTTCTTAAATGCCCAAACTTCTCGAACTGAAGGGTTCCCCATTAACATTGTGTCATCAACGAATTGCTGGTGCATTTGTTTATCCATTCCCTCATGGAGTTGAAGACCCCGGATCTCTCCAACAGCTGAAAGATTGTGAAGGAGCCTACTAAGCCCTTCAACCATAAGGATGAAAAGGAAGGGTGACAGAGGGCCCCCCTCCCTGATACCCCTGGATGACTAAAGACGCCGAGTAGGCGATCTATTCAGTAAAATAGAAAAGAAAGGAGTAGAAACCATGTTCATAATCCACTCAACCAATTCCCTTCCAAAGCCAAAGGCAACCAAAATGCTTCGCATATATTTCCAAATTAGTTTATCGTAGGCTTTAGCTATATCCAATTTGACCAACATACCTGGTTTCTTAGTGATTTTCAAGGAATGAATAGTTTCCTGAACCAAAAGGATCCCATCAAGGATTTTCCTTTCTTCAATGAACCCTGATTTATCTGGCAAAATTAAACAGGGAAGGAGCGGTTTTAGCCTATTTTCAATCACTTTAGTGATGATCTTGTAAATGACATTACACAGAGCAATAGGCCTAAAATTTCTAGGGGTGTAATCTCCTTCCTCTTTCGGTATCAAGGAAAAGAATGTAGCATTAAAATCCTTTAAAACCCCATGTTTACTACGAGATTCCTCCACAATTTCCAAAACTTCCTACTTAATCATGCCCTAGACAAAGTGAAAGAAATTAGTGGTGAAACCATTAGGTCCTCGAGCTTTCCCTAATGCCATCTGGTTCATAGCCTCCTCAACCTCCTACATAGAGATTGGCTTCTTCTGTTGACGTATATGTAACTTCGGAATGTATTTCACATATATGTATATTATATTCCTATAGAGATGTTATTATTCCTCTATACGGAAGTGTCATCATTTATATTGTAAGTGTCGGAACTTATACTTGATGGGTTATTAGACCACCTTGTTGGGGTCGGCCCTGTATAAGTCATGTGGGTCAAAGGGTTATTAGACCACCCTATTGGGGGTTGGCCATGTGGGTCAAAGGGTTATTAGACCACCCTAGTGGGGGTCCACCCAGTCAGCATTATGTTAAGTGGTTAAGTTGAGGTAGACCTAGTTGAGTAAAGGTCAAGTCAAGTTAGTGTATAAATAGAGAGTGTTTCTCTCTCATTTTACACATTATATTCTCTCACTCACACTTGGGAGAGTGGCGCACTTATGGAGGAGGAGGCTCTGCTGCTAGGAGAAGAATATCTCTTGTATTCTAGTTGTATCATTGCTCTATCTATCTCTGAGGAAGTTATTGGGGTTTTTCACCTTTATGGTTTTCCCCAAGTAAACTCTATGTCTCTTGTGTGCTTGCATTATTGTGTCCATGATTGATATGCTGTAGATTTGTTGTACATGTTGTTCTCTCAATTAATATCCTAGATCAAATTGAAGTAAATTCTGAAAATTTAACATGGTATCAGAGCTAGCCTGAAAGAAGGCATGATATGGCATGTATGACACTTATTGCACTTATGATGCTAGGGCTTGATATAGCAAAAACTAGTCATCGTATAATTTTCGCTATAAATCCATTTTGGAAAAGTTTTCGGATCTGAAACTTTTACAGGTCGAATATTAGATCCCCATGTACCTTGTGTCCAAAGGAAAACCTCTAATTCGTTGTACTTTGTGATTTAGGATCTATACAATATAGGGTTTCTACCTCTTCCAGATCTGAGTCAAAATCAGGTGACCTTGGGAAAAAGGTGATAACTTGGGCTAGGAAGCTCCAAATAAAATTTCGTAAAAAGTGACAGGTAGTACACAGCCTGTAATATCTTAGGAAAAGTTTTCAAAGGCCGAAGTTGAACCAGCGACACATGGAATGCCGTACAAGTTCGCTCTCCTATATTATCCCATAAACAGGTCACATTGCAACACTAGGTATAACTCTCTCTCAGAGAATCCAATTTAGTTCATACCTATCGAGATGGAAATCTGACAGGTTGGGATATCTAAGGAAACATTTTTAGAGGCCGAAGTTGAACCAGTGACACATGGCATGCCGTACAAGTTCACTCTCTTGTATTATCCCATAAATAGGTCACGTTGCAACACTTGACATAAATCTCTCTTAGAGAATTCAATTGAGGTTAGACCTATCGGGATGGAAAGATAATAGGTTGAGCTATCTCAAGAAAAAATTTTAGACCCTGTGGATCGAAAAGTTCGGAGTTACACCAGAAACAATCAGGTACATATTTCTCTCAAAACAGAATTATTTTTGAGCACCTTCATTCATGGCTTCCGGAATTTAGGGCTTCGGAGAAAGTTGGAATTTTTGTAATCAGAGACCACATCTGGATGCTACTCATCAAAATCAAAATTTAGAGACCAAAATCAGATTTTTTTGTTGGGCAGAAGGCCGGGCTTGATCAAACCCCAGTTCGGGACTTTGATTGGAAAGATGGAAAGTTAGGGCTTTTGCAAAACTTGGAATTTTGGAAATTTGTGACCATGGCTGGAAGCTCCTCAGAAAAATCTAAGCTTAGAGATTTGAATCAAATATTTTGGTTGGGTGAAGCTCCAGGAAAACCAAACCCTAATTCAGGGTCCTCCCTAGTGAATCCGAAAATCTAAAAGGCAATTTCGAGGGGTGAAACTTTGCATTTTTCAAATTCTGAATATACCAACTTGATCAACTCATCAAGGCATATATTTCTATCCTTTCGGAAGTTTGAAATTCAAAATTCAAAATTTTGGGGTTTCTTTGACAAACCCTAATCCAGCTCCAGGTCCAGTTCTTGCAAATCAAGTGGATTGGGTTAATCCTAGAAGAAGATGGATTGGTCACCTGCATAAGTGAAGAAGTTCCTATTTCAAAGGGAGATGAGGCTAAGGCCTTTCATAAGAAGATTACAAGCAATCTTGATAGGTATGGCTTACACGTATGTTTCGTGGTTAAGTTTATCATATGTTTGTCTTCATATCATTACAGTACAATCTTGATTAATTACTAGACTTGTCGTATCGCCTTTATAGAAGATATTCATTGATTAAGGTTTTGACACTTATGAATGTACTAATGCATTGTGATGTTGTATGAGGTTTATGTTGTTCGCTAACATAAAAGGTACACCAAGAAAGACAAATCATGTTCTACTTCAAGAACATATGATCATGGTGACATGAAGACAAAGATTCATCCATTGTCATGGATCACATATAAGATCTACTTTCGAGGTATGTATAACTTGGTCCTACAATGGTTAACGTATGAGACATGCAGGTTACTAGCACAAGTCACTGAAGAGAACCAAAAGACATTATGTAGGTATGTTAGACATAACTAGCTAGCATGCTAATCCAGGTATGTTTTTCCTATATCAAGCTAGAATCCTACCTTGTGTTAGGATCTTATATTGTTGTGTTGTTGATAATGATTATTCATGAAGTCATAGGTTTGAATAGTCATGGCTGTATGCATATTATGTTTCTTACCATAATTGATGATATGACTAACCAAAAGAATCATGAAGGTATAGGTTTGAGTAATCACGGGTTTATGCATTGATGATTTAACTAATCAGAAGAGTCCTATGATCAAATAAGAATATGCATGAGTAAAAGAAGACTTCCCTGAAACCTTGAATACTAATGTTTATTATCTGTGAATGATCATGACTATACATGTTTAAGATTATTGTGTTTTGATAGTATTAAGATTATACTAATAAATGTGTGATTATGTATGAGACCTCAAGGATAACACAATGATGATACTAATAAGCATGCATAGTGATTAAGGATAGATGTAAGTTCAAGGACAGGTAATCCAGGAAGCAAAGATCAAGAGGGAGCACACTCTAGTTGTTCCTGGAAGAAAGCAAAGGAGCATACTCTAGTAGTTTCTGCAAGGATGCAGATATCCATAGGGAGTTGACCATCCTTCTGCATTCCACAATAGAAAGGTGTAGAAGAAGCTACTTCAATAGCTCCTGCAAGGAAGCAAAGACTCAAAGGGAGTCCACCCAACAAACAAACAAAGATAAGTATTTTAATTACCATTCCTTACATACTTGTTTGTTTAAATAATATTATTCAATGATGTATATGCTTATGTTCCTAGATTTAGGATGTGTATTATGCATATTAGAATGATTGCATTAATGAATAGCTTACTAATAATATGCATTTGATGGTGAAGTGGCCTATGGCACTGTACAACATTCCATTGCTACTTATCTAGAATGAAACCTCTTTGCTGACATGTTGGGAGTTGTGCACACTCTTAACAATGTTCTGGTAGAGACTGGAAGGCATCTAGAAAGTTGTGGAACATGGATAAATGTTGTATTGAAGCATTGGCTAAGATAACTGCATGACTATATGACATATTTCTTTAGGTGTAAGAATTTGTCTGAAAATTATGAGATGTTTCTAATCATGCAATTTAACTTGTTTTGTAGAAAAGACCGTATACCTTCACCTACAAAAGAAGGACTACAACATTTGTTCAAGCAACAAAATTATCTATTGAAGATATTGAAGTTCCCAGGATACGGGAAGAATGCCATGATCTGTCGATCATGAAGAATGATGTTTGGGATGCGGTCCCAAGAGCTGAAGGGAAGTCTGTTGTGATTTCCAAATGGAACTATTAGATCAAGCATGCTGCAGATGGAAGCATATAAAAGTGATGAAATAGAAGATACACCAGATGGATTTCAATACAGCCTTCTTGAATGGTGTAGTTGAAGAAGAAGTGTATGTGGAGAAGCCACTTGGTTCAGAGACACATGACAGGGAGTCATATATGTGCAGAAGTTGGTATGGTAGACAGCTTTCTATCCAGTTTGGGATTTACCAAGAGTAAAGCGGATTCCAACCTTTACTACAAGGTTGAGGAAGGCAATCCAGTGATACTACTTTTGTATATGGATGACCTGTTTGTAATAGGTGAGGATAGATTGATTGCCGACATGCAGCGGAAGCTTGCTGCCGAATTCGAGTTGAAGAACTTGGGGATGATGCACTATTTGTTTTTGGCATGGAGGTGTGGCAGAGTGCAGATGGAATCTTCCTTGGAAAAGGGAAGTATGCAGTAGAGATCCTGAAGAGGTTCGGGATGATGGACTGCAAGGCTATGGCCACACCTATGGCATCGAACTTGAAGCTTCTGTGTGATGCTTCATTTGAGCCAGTTGATATCACTATGTATCGTCAAATGATTGGGTCCTTGATGTACCTGACCTACACGAGACCAGATATTTGCTTTGCGGTGAACACATTGAGCCAGTTCCTGACGGATCCGAGGAGTGTTCAACTGGTTGTTGTAAATCATATTCTGAGGTACCTGGAGGGTACAATTGATTATGGGCTCAAGTATGATGCAAATCAAAAGTTTAACCTATAGGGTTATGTTGATTCAGATTGGGCTGGCAATGCTGCAGATAGGAAGAGCACATTTGGATGCTACTTCAGTATGGGATTAGGTGTGATCTCTTGGTTTAGCAGGAAGCAATCCTGCATAGCACTGAGTACAACTGAGGCAAAGTATGTTGCAGCCTATTCATCTAGTTGTGAGGCAATATGGCTACGGAAGCTACTGTCTGAGTTATTTGATCTCCCGTTGGATGCTACTGGTATCTTTTGTGATAACCAGAGTTGTGTGAAGCTGTCCAAGAACCCAGTGTTTCATGACAGGTCGAAACACATAGAGATAAAATATCACTATATCATGGATATGGTGCAGAGAGGAGCTGTGAAGGTCCTGTATATTGCGATGGATGAGCAGATTGAAGATGTGCTAACGAAGCCACTATCTAGGGTGAAGTTCGAGTACTTCAGGGAGAGGCTTGGTGTTCTTCAGATTGATGACACTTCGAGGAAGAAGTGATGGACACATTTGCAGTAGCCATTCCTAGCATGGTGGAAGGGGGATCCTTCACATGGCTGTGGATGTAAGCGTTGGAGGATGAGCATCAGGATGATGTTCTAGTTTCTGCTCTATATGATCAGTTGGATCATTTACATTTATGTATGTACGCATCATGTTGGATGCTGGATATGATCAGTTGGATCATTGATGTATGTACACATCATGTTGGACGCTGGATATGATTAGTTGGATCATTTATGTATGTACGCATCATGTTGGATGCTAGATATGATCAGTTGGATCATTTATGTATGTATGCATCATGTTGGATGCTTGGACCATGTATCTATATATGTATCAGGTATGATCAAGTAGATCATGTATGTTGATGGATACATTGTGTGGATCATGTATCTATGTATGAATCAGGTAGATACATTGTATATGATGATATGTATCAGGTAGATACTTGGTATGCATCAGGTGGATGCATTGTATGATATGGATGATCATGGATGATGAGCTTCTCCAGATGACATGCATCAGGACGAGGCAGTGATGATAATTAAGATGATCATGTGTACATCAGGATGATGTATGGTGAGTATCAGGATGATACTTTGTGGCCATGGATCAGGTTGTGAAGATGAGCATGTCTGGGAGATCCTATAGGTCGGAGTTGTGTACCCGTAACAGCTTGGGATGCTCTTTCGAGACATTGCTATAGGAGGACATGTAATTTGTGCCCTGGGAGATCTTCAGGTTGGAGTTGTGTCCCCGTAACATCCTGAGATGCTCTTGCGAGGTTTTGTCCTATGGCATGTAATTTGCTCCTGGGAGATCTGGACAGGATGAAAAAGGCCTCAGATGCTTCAGCCAGGTTTTGCCATGACCACATGTAATTTGCTCCTTGGAGATCTAGATAGGATGAAAAAGGCCTCAGATGCTTCATCCAGGTTTTGTGGTGGACCACATGTAATGTGCTCCTGGGAGATCCGACAGGTAGAACTGTGTGCTCGTAACAGCCTGGGATGATTCAGCCAGGTTTTGTGGTGAGATCACATGTCATGTGCTCCTGGGAGATCCGACAGGTAGAGATTTGTACTTGTAACAACCTGGGATGCTTCAGCCAGGTTTTGTGATGGGTCACATGTAATGTGCTCCTAGGAGATCCGACGGGTAGAGCTGTGTGCTCGTAATAGCCTGGGATACTGCAGCCAGGTTTTGTGACACACGTAATAAGTCCCGAGGATTCCACAGTATGGCCAGTGATGACGAAGACCTGCAGGTGGTGGGCCTAAATCCAGTATGAAAAAGGATTGGCTCTGTAGAACTTCCTATGACGAGTAGATTTAGAGATTGATTGAGATAGCAGCAGTAGTGACGATGATGATGACTCGATGACAATTATCCAGTGACGATGATCTAGAGAAGATGACTTGTGCTAGAAGACCTATGTCGAGAAATACCTTCCTAGTTAAGAGGGAGTGTTGATGTATATGTATCTTCGGAATGTATTTCACATATATGTATATTATATTCCTATAGAGATGTTATTATTCCTCTATACAGAAGTGTCGTCATTTATATTGTAAGTGTCGTAACTTATACTTGATGGGTTATTAGACCACCTTGTTGGGGTCGGCCATGTATAAGTCATGTGGGTCAAATGGTTATTAGACCACCCTATTGGGGGTCGGCCATGTGGGTCAAAGGGTTATTAGACCACCCTAGTGGGGGTTCGCCCAATCAGCATTATGTTAAGTGGTTAAGTTGAGGCTGACCTAGTTGAGTAAATGTCAAGTCAAGTTAGTGTATAAATAGAGAGTGTGTCTCTCTCATTTTACACATTCTATTCTCTCACTCACACTTGGGAGAGTGGCGCACTTGTGGAGGAGGAGGCTCTGCTGCTAGGAGAAGACTCTCTTGTATTTTGGTTGTATCATTGCTCTATCTATCTCTGAGGAAGTTATTGGGGTTTTTCACCTTTATGGTTTTCCCCAAGTAAACTCTATGTCTCTTGTGTGCTTGCATTATTGTGTCCATGATTGATATGCTGTAGATTTGTTGTACATGTTGTTCTCTCAGTTAAGATCCTAGATCAGATTGAAGTAAATTCTAAAAATTTAACATCTTCAACATCACATTGTGCTCACAAGTAACCAACCTGGGAATTAGTCTGGTGATCTTTGTTATTTCAGGGCTTATATCATGATGGTCCTGTTAGAAAACAGGATCGCAGAGCAATAACAATAAATAGAAATGCAAATATAATCACACATACACATTACAAGAGAGACACTGATATATCGTGGTTCACCCAACTTGGGCTACGTCCACACTGAATTTTCCAGTCCTTATTATTATTACCGTCCAGCAAGGTGAAGGGATACAACCTGCAGCACAACCGCTGCACTTCCTCTTCTCTGTTTCACAGTCTCTCTCCTGATCTTAGAGATCTTTACAATGCATAAAACCTAATACATCATCATCATCCCTAGCCATATTACAATGTCTTTATTTGATAAGGGAAATACAATGGGAAAATACCACGGGATACCACAAACCATGGGCCCGCAAAACAACTGACGAAAACAGCCTAAAAAATTTTCTTCGGGGGCGTTGCCCCCGAACCCCCGCCAAGGGATCGCTGGCCCACAAACCCCCCAACCAGGGGGGATGGTCCCCCCTAGAACCCGATGGGGGGGCGATGCCCCCCCACTGGGGTGACTGTACAATACACGTACATATCATATAAAACTGGGGTACAAACACGGCTGATACAATATCATCTATGAGACTAGAAGATCTGGCTCCACAACCAACAAGGTCCTCCATCAAAATATTCTCAAAGTGGTGAACCAACTCTTCCTCGATTTCTCCTCGAGATTCTACATTATTACCGTCATCTTTCTGAAGTTTTAAAATATTTGACCTATGTCGATTTTGGATAACAGTGTTATGAAATAATTTGGTATTCTTCTCACCTTCTTGAAGCCATTGGTTCCTTCATTTTTGCTTCCAAAAAAGTTCCTCCTGTCTTTCCCTAGATTCAAGTTGAGTCAAAAGGTTGATCTCTTTCTCTTTCAGATCTTCATCCAATCCTGCTTCCATTCCTTTCCTCTAGAGATGCTCAATATCCTCCATCAATTTTTTTTTGTCCTGAAATATATTCCCAAAATCATCTTGTTGGCTATTAACCTCGTTCTTTAACTTTCTCTTACATACCCAGTTTCTACGCAGTTATGGGCCAACAATGCTACTTCTCCACCGACCCTTTCGGAAACAGCCTGTGAACAAGCTAAGGTCTCACCCGAGGAGAATTTATGGGGGATTGCAGAAGCGGGTTTATGTAATCAGGTGATGCGCAGTTATGGAACTGGTGCAAGCGAAGTTCTCCCAACTTCGCATATACTATAGGTTACAACGCACTTACGGGACTGCACACTACACAAACCCATACAATTTGATGCAATACAATGCGATCAGCAGAACCTTAGGACTACACTTCCAAGGAATCCCACTTAACACATACTTCACTGACTAAGTGTTTACCCAAATACTCATACATTTAACAACTAAGAATCACTTGCTCATTCAGTCATATGTTCAAGACTTAGCATATTTTTCTCATTCATTAACACATGAACATTTATATGATAGCGCAAACACATAAATGTAAGAATGAATGTAAACTTAACATAAGCATACACAATCACACATTCATCACATAACAAAAGTATTTACATGGTTACCCCCAGGATGAGAGCTACGTCCATGGGAAATGTTGCTTATATTAATGGGAAGGGTTCAACAGTTCCAGTCTGTGCACTCAGCTGTAGACTCTTCTCTCTATAGTAGATATCCACGCCCATAGCTACATAGCCTCTTTACAATGCTTATTCTTTCCAAAAGACTGCGAGAGATCAGAGTAATCAACAAGGATCAATGTCCATCAGAGATCAACAAAATATCACTAAGTCCAACAAAGATCAACCCTTCCCTTACAAAATTGCCCTATTTATAGATTGTGCCAGAAGGTCACATCTTTAAAATGAATGTGGGCCAAAAATCCCCCCAAAATGGCGTGGTTACCTTGCTAACCCGACCTGTTGTAGTCGACAACTACTTCACTTTCCTTCAGCCGCCTTTCTGTGCCACTTTTGGCTCTGACACCTCTTCTGACAGCCATAGTTCTGACTACGCAACTGTCACTGTGCTCTGGCATGTCCCTTTCAACCACTCTGGCATCATCTGTCACTGTCGGCCCATCGTTCCTCTTCTAACGGTCTTAGTACTCTGTGCTAGTGATAGGTCACTTTCCTCCACTTCTACGCCTCTCCTTAGCCTGATCCCCGGAGTTATGGAGTCACTTACCCAAAATAGGTCACTGCTGGACCTTGCTGCGCTTGTACTTCACTTCTAAAAATAGTTGTTGCACTCGCGCTACACATCATCAAAACTATGCTGGATTTAGACTTTGCATTCCCAACTGCACTTATTCAGACTTCGCATTCCCAAAAACCGTGTCACCTGGGCCACGCCCAATAGGCCCTCCATACTTACTCGTGGAAAATCTCTTATCCACTTGGCTCTTGCTCCTCATCCTTTCGAGGACTCAATTTTTTAGTGAATCCCTGAAGAGTTGCACTCATCTTCGCAATTGCTTCCTTTGTTTCTTTCTCGAAGTCCTTAACAATTTCAAACATATCCTTGGAGATGTCTTCCTGAGCATACTCCTGTACTGTCTTCTCTGTTGTGCGTAGTTCCTGTAGTTTCTCTTTGATTTCATCAGTGAGGGAGAGTGCCTCTTCCTACACTAACTTGAGTCTCGTTGACGTCTCAGTCTCATTGTACCTCAAAACTTTCACTTCTCTTGTCAAGTCCTTGACTTGCGTGAACTTTTAGATTTTCTCTCTAGGCTTCAAGGTCTTCATGGACGCATTCACAACACCCAACTATGCCTACCATTGATGCAAGTCATCCTGAATCTATTGTAGAGAAAGGTCCTCCTGTAGTGTATCCCATACCCTTTTATCCTTTTCCAGCAAATCTTGACATTTTTCGATTTCGATGGAGATAGTCTCTATTGAAGCTCTGAGTGTTGTGACTCTTCCTTCTCCCATATCTGGTGGTGTAGTAGGTCGCTTCTGGGTTGCGAGGTTAGAAACCTCTTCCATGTGGGAGATCTCCATGTCCGCCATATTTGCTTTCAGATTGCTGACCACCTTGCCAATCTGAATTATTGTATCTTCTAACTCTAGCTATGCTTCACATCCAAGTATTTGGGCACAGATAGTAGAAACTGTCTCTTCCAACATTCTTTTCTTTTCCTATGCCTTGGTTAGTTCTCTGGTCTTCTGCACGCATTCCTCTTTTAGTTCTTTGTAGCTCTCCTCTAGGTGTACGTTCTGGTTGTAAGAGACGATGTCTCTATCTCTTATCTCCTCGACAACCTACAGATGCAGATCATGTAACCCCTCAAGAGGTAGCATGCCAATGTTAATGTCAAGGTGCTCCACCTGCTTTGCACCTTCAGCCATCTCCTCATTCGGGAAAATGATGTTGAGTGGCTGCATTATGACTAGGAGGGGTTTAATTGTCATGGATGGTGGAGTTCTCCTTCTTTGACTAGGTTCACTTGTTGTGCCTTCCGAATCAGATTCTCAAACCATGTCCTGCTAGACTTGTTCTATCTTTTCAACCATAAGCTTGAGCTTTGTGAGGTTCTAGTCCAACTGTGCTTGCTGTTACACCTAAAATATTACCATCATGAGATTTAGTGTATACATCCATAAATTTTCCTTGACTAAGTTATTGACCTGTAAGAGATATGAACCCATTAATACTAGGTTTTGAGAGGTCGTCATAGGCTGCCCTCATGCAACCTGAGACATCGCATCTTGCTCTCTTGCAAGGTGTGACAATGTCAGTTAATGGACAAAAATAGATCCTTCAAATCCCATTCTCGAAGCGCGATGACATGGATCCCTATCCATGATATTTTGGGAGAGCTGGAACTCGGTTCCTAACCTCTTGGAAGGATCCCCTATCTCTCTCCTACCATATCTCAACCTACCCTATACATACCCTATCCACTTAGTCCTATATAAATGAAGCTCACTCCCATTCCAAAGGGAGGAAGTCTATCGTGTCTACATGCTGGTGAAATCACTTTAGAGAGATCCCTACTCATCCATTGAGAGACTCACACTTCCTTGGAGGTCATGGAATTGGCTTGGATGGATAAGGATTGCTTCGTTAAGCTGCGGTTGTAGCCATTCTCTTCTATGTACATTCCCTATTTTTACAGTAATATAAACGCTTTCCACCAATATTGTTGTGTTGATGATATTGTGTAATTTATATGCATAATTGTTTACTTAGATCTGTTATTGTTTAGATACTTTATACTTGTTTGTCTTGTTCTATGTGTCTTGGCAAGTCTTGCAGCTGAGATATAACGACCTCGAGGCATGAAGCAACATCTAGGAAAAGGGATTACAAACTTAAGGTAAGACATCCGATTATTGTATGTTCTATTTGTTCTAGACTCAAATTGAGCTAGGGAGATCTGGCTCACCTCTGCTCGAGTGGATTGTCCGTCAAACAAATCTGGCGACCATAGTGGGGAAGAACATTGTTTTGTAGTTGTCAATTTGAATGTCATTTTCGGTTGATTTCTTATTACAAGCCATTTTATTTGTCATTTGCCTCTTAAAATGGTTTCACCATTAGATCTTCACTCTGAAGAGTTTTATTACCTTCCTTTGAGTCTGTACTTCTCATTTTCAAACCATTTCATTGCTCATTGTTAGGAGAATTGGTTCATTTTTTAACTTAGATCTTACCTACTGCACCTGGTCAATGGAATCAAAGCGACATTGTGTCATTTTTTTATCTCTGTTCCTTGTCTATGGGCCTATAATTGCAACCGTTTCATTGGTCTACCACGACACTGTCGCACTTTCTGCATTGGTAAACTATGAGGTTGCACCGTGTACAAGCACAGACTGCGCTGATCTACCAAAATTGCCATACAAGCACCCCTTCTCCATTTCTGATTTGAGTTTTGGTTTTTGTGCAAACTCCCTTTGTACTGCAAGATCCTGTCAGAGACCCCATTTTGATTTGTGTGATTGAGTTGTTTGGTTTTATTTGGAGTTGTTTTGTGTTCCATCTTGGACAAGTCTGAGATTTGGTAGTGGTGGACACTCTTGTCTCCCCCACCTGCATCCACTCACCCATGCATTCCCCCCTCTCCTTGTCGGATCTAGTCATTGTATTGGATCAGTTTCCAGACCTCATTTGCATACATTTTTTAGCTTTGCTTGCTTTAGTGTTGCTTGTTACTGATTGATTTTGAGTGTTTGTGTGTACTTTCAGTCCATTGAGTGCTTACATTTTCTTGAGATTTTCTGAGTTATTGGAGTGCTGCAAGTAATGTTTTCATTTAAGTATTTTTGTTTAAAAGCATCACCGCTATCAAGTTGTTATTTTGATACATCCATTGAAAGATCAAAAGTACTTTATTTCCATCATTTCTCAAGCTCATTTGAAGAATTGTACATGCATCAGAATGTCTCTTTTGTAGATCTTTTGGAAAAGTTGAAAGAGGAATTGAATTCTTTGGGTTTTTCACGAATTGTGAGTTGCTCATTTTCTTGAAAGATTCGAATAGATATCAAGTTTTGCAAAAGTAGTTCCATGCTTGGAAAGTTAAATGCATCTTTTGGTTTTTATGCTTTTAGGCCATTATAGTGAAAGTGAAAAGCTTGCATACTCTACTTAGAAACTCTCTCTTTTCATCACTTAACATCATTTTTGTTTTGAAAATATAAAAGAAAAAGAAAAACATGCTTTGATTTGGCTTAGTAGTGTTGTGTTATTTTTTCTTGTGTTTCACTTGAAAAAGAAAACAATACTTCATAGTCATTTTTGGTAGATTTGGGATTGTGTTGCATTGTGTTGTTTTGGCAATAGTCATTTGGAAAGAAAAAGAAATTTCTCCCTCCCATACATAGAGTTCATCAAAAGAAAAGTGTATTTTTTTACATGTAGTTAGGGCCTGCATTATGTTTACGATTATGTACTCACCTCATGCATTCACCTAACCATCCAGATAAAATTAACAGTAGAACTAGGGTAAAATGTTTTAGTAAGTTGTGTGTAAGTTAGAGACGTATTGCAATGTCATTAAGCATGGCAGCTGTCGTTATTTGCCAGCATTGTATTCCAGGGGTATTGTAGTCTCCACGTACTTATCGGTATATCGAAGCTATTTCACGTACCCACCAAGTCCCTTAAGTACTTGGTGTATATCAAAAGGTGTTTCACATACTCGGTAGTATATAGGAAGGTCTCGTGCCATACAGTTTTTCATTAGGAAGCACCACTATGGATTTGAGCTCCCACATATGTTGCGTATATCAGGAGATGCCACTTGGATTCTTGAGACCAACTGAGTTAACCTTTTGGACGCCTTGGTGGAGCAATACATTGAGAACAACACTCGAGGATATTACTATGCATGTACCATCCAAGTAATCGGGTATTCAGGTAAGGGTATGGTGCCAATCCTCCTTGGCGCATTTTACTATTGGACCCTATGGTATATAGCGATTTGCGAAGCCTTAACAATCCTTTGAGGTTCCAGACCTTTGAATCCACTCTTATAACATAAGTTTTCTTATGGCCTTAGTTTGTGTAGGGTTTGTCTGGTCTACTTTTCTTTTGTTTAGCTTTCCTTAGGAGAAAATTTTGTTTCAGTCACTCTGGTTGACTTTTCTTGGAGAAGGTCTCATAGGATTCTGAACTTGCCGCTCGAATATCCCCTTAACTAGGAGGTAATTTAGAGGGTAAGAATGGACCCACAAGCTAGGGTCGTGTCACCAGAAGTGGAAAACCCCATGTTGAATGTTGGAGCACATATGTTTCTTCCAGATTCACCTACCTCTCATCCCCCGCAGGGTGAAGAAGCACAAACTTCTACTTCACAAGACCTACCTCCCATTTTCCTGGGAGAGCCTGGATCATTGGAATGGATAAATTCACCCCAGGACGGCCCTTCAGCAGCTGCTCACCCTTCAGCTGCTTATTGGACATCTTCTCTAGGCCACCTTGTGGGCCATTTTTCCGTTGCATCCCCTCCTAATTGGACCACTCTAGAAGGCACTCCACCAAATAACTAGCCCAGTTCCGCTGAGCTTTTCACACCTCTTCGTGAGCACTTGGATCATTTGCGTTCCTTGGGTGATGAAGCTCGACGACAACATCTAGCATATAGGGCCAGGTTTAGAGAAATCTTGATTCACACAGTATCTTTTGATTCACCGAAACCATCCATCCACAACCTGACCATCAGTGAGACTGGGAAAACCTCATAGGAGCCCAGCCCTACTTCCCAACCTATTGAAGAAAAAAAGTCCAATAAACCTGTCACTACTACGGTTGCATTACCTGCTCCTCCCCCACCTCAAACTTTGAGGGGAGGATACTCTTTACCCCCTACCTTCCTTACAAGTAATGTTAATCCTATGGTAGATAGTCAGCAACCAGTGTTGGGTCAACCTTTACTTAGTGGTCAACAAGTTGTTGCTGGGGGGAAACCCCTGTCACTTAAGCATAAGACTGCCGTAGGAGTTCCCATTGGTCCTTCCGTTGGAAATTCCTTACCTCCCAGACCTTCCATTACGGGACTATCCCATGTTGGGGGACCGTCCAATGTAATTCAACCACCATCGATTCAAGCGTATCCAGGTCATCTTAACCTTGTGTCGGGTCAACCTAATCCCAAAAATGCACTCTATGGGATACCCTACCCCAGACATCCTTACACTCTATGGGGAAAGAAAAATGTTTTACAACATTGACCCCCACTTACAGTCCCTCAAGTCCCTCCACCCCCGTTTGGTCCACCCCCACCTCCCATTGGAGGCGGTAGGGCCCCACATAACTCTGGAGGAGGCAGAACTCTAACTTATGGCAGACGACCACCTCATTCCGGTCATCATGGTCCACCCCCCCTGGTGGTGGTGGAGGACCATCCCATCCTGGTGGTGGTGGAGGACCATCCCATCCCGGTGGTGGTGGTGGAGGACCATCCCACCCTGGTGGTGGTGGTGGAGGACCATCCCATCCCAGTGGTGGTGGTGGAGGACCCTATCATCCTGGTGGTGATGGTGGTGGACCACCACACTACTATGGTGGAGGTGGCGGAGGATGCTCTTACCCTTCTGGCGGTGGCCGTGGCCCACCACCCCCTTCGAGCAAAGGTGGTGGAGGCCCACCCTATTCCGGTGGTGGTAGCAGGCCACCACCTCCTCCTGGCAGAGGTGGTGGTGGCCCATCCTACCCTGGCGGTGGTGGTGGACCCTCACCATTTTGAGGCAGCCCACCCCCTCCCGGCGGTGGATGCAGGCCCCCACATTATGGTAATGCGCCACCTTATTATGGTAATGGACCACCTTACTATGGCGGCAGACCTACATTTGGTCCGGGAAGCCCGTACCCCTATGGCCAGTTTCCTCCTGGAACACCCTATGGCCAGTCGATACAAGGTCTCACTGGTCCTTACATGCTCTATCAGTACCATCAGTACCCACAGCCTAATCCACAGTTTCCTTTTCTGGCTACTTTGGACCTACCCGATTTGTCTCACCTGACCAATGACCCCATCTACCATGAAACTCATTATCCACCCATTCCGGTGAAACTTCCATCAGATATCCCAAAATTTGATGGCAAGCTGGGTGAGGATCCTAAAAACCATGTGATGACATACCACTTGTAGTGTTCATCCAACTCCTTAATGGATGACTCAATCCATCTTAGGTTATTTCAATGGACTCTCACTGGTTCGGCTACCAAGTGGTATATTGAACTACCACCCCATTCTTTTCTTGATTTTGGTTCTCTTGCTATGAATTTTTTGACTCATTTCCAGCTGCCTATATAGTATGAAATTGGTATAGAGCTTTTAACCTCCCTCCGTCAAAATACCACTACTCACATCTCAGATCATATACATGAGTGGCGGAGGAGACGACCTCTTATTTAGGCTCCTATTCCAGACCAACTCCTAATACACTAGTTTACGAAATCTCTCATCCCTACCATAGCACGAGATATTTCCATGGGAGGTGTTGTCACTGAGGAACAAGCCATCGCCCATGCCCACTTGCTAGAATTAGTCTATGCTCAATCCAGCACGTTGTTTTATATTCTTCCTGACGCACTCCATAACGCATATGACCTCATGAAACCACCCAAGGGACCCCAAGCTGATGGCATCATTGGATCCCTTAACACCTAGCCTTCTTCTCAAAATGTTGGTTTGTTGAACCTCCAGGGCTCTTCCTGATCACCAACACAGGCTGGTCACTGCACCACCAAATCATCCACTCCTGCTGTCACCAAAGAAGTGAATTCAATTTCATCAGCTTCACCTCAAAACTTTGGTGGTAAGAAGAAGAACAAAGGGAAACCTAAGAAATCTTCCACCCAGCAGGAACATAAGAGCACCCTTGATGACACCAAACGGAAAAGGAAGTTAAAGTATCCTAGTCTACTGTGTGGTGATGACCAATTTTCCAAAGAGTGCCCCCATAGAGACGAAGTTCAAAAGTTTCTTAAGGGAAAACCCACACCCGCAGTTTTCAACGATCCCTTCCCTGCTCAAAATCAATAGTTGATTGATCACACTTCTCCTTCCCAAGGAGAAGCATCCACCACCGCACATGTTCTCATGATGCGTAGAGAGACCATCAACTTGAACACCCATTCTTGTTCGTATGACTCTGTTCCAGCCAAAGAACCTATTGGAAGGTAATACTGAAAAAGCTTCCACTTCGATTCCTGACGTCACTGTACTGGCTGCTCCTCTCACGATTTAGAAGCCCTCTTTCAATTCAGTGTTGCATCCACCCAAGAGCACGATTAGAAAATCGGTTTTCAATCCTAATGCTTGGGATGCTCAAAACTACAACATCGTAGAGGACCCAACACAAGATCCTTGTGCTATATCGACACTCGAAGTCTTGCAAAATTGTCCTAATCAGCACAAGACTCTCCTCGTTGCCATCGGTGAAGTTCACCCGGATTCATCGAATACCATCATGTTCTTGCTGGAATAATTCAAACCGAGGCTCTCCCATCAGTTGGAATTTCAAGTTTCCACAAACATTGCTGGGAAAACAATCCATCGTACCATTTTGGACGAAGGTGCCTCTACGTCATTCATGTTGATCTCATGTTGGAGAGCCATTAACTCTCCTGATTTGAACCATTCTCCTACCACTTTGAGAACATTCGACGGACGTGGATTTCAACCTCATGGGCTGTTACAAGCTTCAGCAGTTGAGATGGGGGGAAATACCACAACCATTAACGTGGAAGTGGTCGCTGCCCCATTATATTACAACATTCTACTTGGTTGTAATTGGTTTTACGCCATGACTGCGATTGCATCACCTGTCTTCCACATAGTACAATTCCCCCACCAAGGTTGAATTGTCACTGTCGACCAACTGTATTTCTACACACCTGACACTGCTACTCACCTGGGCGATAATGTTCCTTCGATTGGACAATATTTGCATCAGTATGAGAGCATGGGCATCGGCCTCCTTAAGGATTCATCCCTTATGGGTGTCTTTCCTACTTCCGATCCCCCAAATCATGTTGCCACGGTGAACATGATCTCCTCGCAGATTTCGTCTATCCCCAACTCCACTGATTCATGGCTTGTACCTGATGAAGCCACCACACACTTGATTGGAAACATTATTCCTCTGTAACTCGCTGAACTCACGTACGAGGCTATCTAGTCAGTATGGAGGACCACTTAGCTGTGTCCTCCACCTCCTCTTCTCTACAGTGGACATCATCCAATCCTCTGCTATGGAATTTTCATTCTGACGAGCCCATTATGGAAATCATGAGTGCAGATGATCCTCCATGGGAAGACCTCCACCATCGTTCATCTTTCCTTCCCTTTTTGGATACTGCGGAGAATAGCATTAGCACAATATTTACACTGGATGTCTATTTTGGGTCTCCATCCTTGATACTTACGTTTCAAACGGACTCCGAAGGAAACTTAGCCAACATTGAGCCTACCACTTTGATAGACATTTTGTTTACTCCTGGTGTAGTGGAACACATTCAGTTAGGCCAGAAATGTTTCCCTCAAGAAGTCATTGCTTATACGGCCTTATTCAAGCAATTACGAGATGTGTTCGCTTGGACCTACGAGGAGATGCTTGGGATAGACCCCACCATTGTTTTACACGAGATTAAAACGTATCCCGACGTCAAAACTGTCCACCAAAAGTTGCGACCAGTACACCCTTGGAAGACTCTGACAATCAAGGCAGAGATTGAGAAACTCTTGAAGGCCGGATTCATCTAACCTATCCCATTGACAGAATGGGTCTCAAACATGGTCCCTGTTACCAAAAAACATGGTACCATCCGTGTCTGCGTCAATTATCGGGATCTCAACAAAGCTTGTCCTAAGGACAACTACCCAACTCCCTTTATTGACCAGATTATCGACAATTGCGCCGAAAGTGTCATTTTTTCATTTATGGATGGCTTTTCCAGATACAACCAGATTGAGATCCACCCCGTTGACAAACAAAAGATTGCATTTATCTTCCCTTGGGGAACGTTTGCGTATCATAAACTTCCGTTTGGTCTTAAAAACACTGGTGCCACATTCCAGCGGGCCATGTTATATGCCTTTCATGATGTGAAAGACTTCGTGGAACCCTACTTGGATGACCTTGCTGCCCACTAAAAACAGCGTGAGTTCCACACAGATCATATGACGACTGTTTTCCTCATATGCAGATGGTACAATATCCCTCCAAACCCTCATAAGTGTATCTTTTGTTTTGATTCTGGATGCCTCTTAGGGTTTATCGTCTCAAAATACGGGATCCGAATTGATCCCTTGAAGGTGGAAGCCATCGTCACTATTCCACCTCCAACTAATATTACGGAACTTCAGAGTCTACAAGGAAGAGCAACTTATTTAAGGCATTCTGTTTGTAACTTCATGAAAAAGACGCAGGGTTACATGAGATTGATGAAAAAAGACGTCCCATTCATTTGGGATGATCAAGTTCAACAATATTTTGATAGTTTGAAATATGCCATCACGCATGCCCCTTTGCTCCAACTGTCGAATTACTATCGAGATTACATTGTATACCTCGTTGCTTTCGACACCACTATTGCCATGATTTTGGTACAGGAAGACCAGAACACCCAAGAACATGTGATATACAATGCCAGTAAAGGTCTTATTGACGCTGAAACTCGCTATTCACATGTTGAAAAAATCGCTCTCGTGGCAGTTATCACTGTGTAGAAGTTCCGACAGTACATCCTTCTTCTCACCACCACCATCATCGCCGATTCGAACCCCATGTACCACGTTCTGACTCGTCAGGTGCTTGGGGGAAAGTATTCATGTTGGATTGTGATACTGGAAGAATTCGATCTTCTTTTCGAAAAATCCAAGTCTAAAAAGTCTTTGGTGTTTGCTGAGCTCATCTACGACCTCCCCCGTGCTGATGTAGAATCTGAGCCCAATGACTCTTTTCTAGATGAGTCATTATTTCTTATCAGTACATCTGATCCATGGTATGGAGATATCACTTTATATATTCAAACCCAATGTTTCAGCCCTCAATTTTCTCATGACGATCGTCGTCGAATACGCCACCATGCGAAGTATTACCCGATCATCAGCGATACTTTGTACCGTCGTGGTATTGATTCTATTCTTCGATGTTGTATGAATCATGACGAGGCTAAACACGTCCTAAATGACTATTACACTGGGGCTTGTGGTGGTCATCTCTTTGGGTTGGCTACAGCCTAGAAGGTTTGTCGCGCTAGATATTATTGGCCGTCTATCTTTAAATATTGTATCGAGGCTGTAAAAAAATGTCCTTCATGTCAACATTTTCATGCAAAAAAGCACACCCATCCCACCTCGTTAGACCCGGTTATTTCCGTTGACCCCTTCACTAAATGGGGCATTGAATTCATGCATTGTAATCCTACCTCGGCCGGGGGGCATAGTTACATCATTGTAGCTATGGACTACTTTACAAAGTGGGCCGAGGCAATGCCTACATACATGAATGACAGCAAGACTGCTGCACTCTTCATGTTTAATCAAGTAATAGAGCGGTTTGGAGTTCCTCAAGCGATAGTTCCTAACCATGGTTCTCACTTTATGAATCATATGGTTGACGAGTTGAGCGATATATTTGGTTTTCAACATGAAAACTCCACACTGTACTACCCAAAGTCAAACGGACAAGTAGAGGCCATCAACAAGGTATTGAAAACCATGGTCCAACGCATGGTGGGTACACATAAGTCCAATTGGCATGACATGCTCTTCTCCGCACTGTGGGCTTATCGAACCTCCATTAAAACCGCCACTGGAATTACTGCCTTCCAACTAGTGTATGGATTGGAGGTCGTCCTTCCTATTGAGTTCGAGATTTCATCCCTCAAGATCGCCATCGAAATTCTCCCAAACACTATTACCAAGGAAGAATGCTTCCTCTACCTAGCTAAGCTCGATGAGACTTGCCGAGATGTCTCTCTTTCCAACGAGGCTCATAAGAGATGCATCAAAGCATAGTACGACAAGTTGATAGAACCTCGCACCTACAGTGAAGGAAATTTGGTCCTTACATTTGACCAGAAACATGATAAGATGGGGGTAGGAAATTTTGAGTCCATGTAGCATGGAACTTACATAGTGAAACGCGTCTTAGAGAAGGGAGCTTATGAGCTTGAAGACTACGACGAGATATATTTAGGTGATCCCCGCAATGGGATCTACCTGAAGAGGTACTATGCCTGAGTCCTTCATGCATAAGTACTTTTGTATATACTGTACATGGCGTGTGTGTGTTTTTTGTGTGGTGTGACGCTTTGATTTTTTTATGTCTTGTTTTGTTTTTTATACCATGTTCTATCTGCGTGTGCAGATGGAAACTTGATACGGATTGGCGGACAACGCCAGCTTGCATACCCACAACATTGCTTCGGTAGCCTGGGTACTCTATTCACCTACTGGAAAGCTCATCATCTTAGGGGGAATGTGTCTAGGTTTCACGACCAACAATGTTGCAGAATATCAAGTAGTCATTGGAACCCTAACTGATGCTATTTATTTGGGTATGGACCACGTTGTCATCCACTTGGATTCTCAACTAGTGGTCTCTCATCTTAACCGGGTCTATGTCATCTGCGATCCTACCTTACTGCATCTCTATAGACGATTTTGTCTTCTGGAAAGGTCCTTCGAGTCCATTCAGTACCTGCACATTACACTAGAGGTGAACACAGTTGCCGATTCCATGGCCAGCTTCATTTTAGATTGGTACATTGCACACACATAAGCATATTCATGAACTATTAAAAGTAGACATAACATGTAAATAACTCATTTTATAAGTAAACATATTAACAATATCACAGCATTCATCCATTTAAAAACACATAATGTATAAAATTGCCAGAAATGTCTGTATATATATCATCATAAAAAGTAGCACTGGTACAAAATCTAAAGCATGATGGCTTTCAGTGAGTCTATACAAAATTTGAAGCCTTGTAGCTTTCAGTAGTACAAAATAAAAGTCTTCTAATCTCTCAGTACATACATATTAACAAGCAACAGCTCTAGCCTGTACACCCCTAAGTCTAGCAGCTCTATCGTGCTGAGTATGGAAGCAGTTGACTGCTCTCACAACCCTATGAAGTAGCACATTGAAGCACACAGACGCTCCCACCATATACCTGTGCATAGGCCGCGGTAAATCATCCACTATCGGCTCTAGAACATCTAACATCAACCCACTCAGGTTCGTGTAGACGTCCTCCATCTCTGTTATGGCAGCATGTACGGCTGGATCCATGACTGCTCCCTCTCGTCTCTCTGTCCTTGCAAGAAGAGAGACTCCTACTAGTCGTATGGGGCCCACATCTGCACACACATGTTGTTAACTCGTCAACACTATAACAAAAAAAATCATAAATATACAAAACTAAAAAATACAAGGGTCATTGTTCTTACCGATGTCTCCCCACTCTGCTCCCTCAGGTAGCGTCAAGTCTGGGTCCTCCCTGTAATCCATACCAATGTACAGGTAGTCCTGTACCATGAGCAGCTGGCCCTCCAGCCAGGTGAAGAACTCAGCACCATATCTGATGATGGGGCCCCAACCATGGCGGGCCATCACCTCAGTCCATCTAGGCATGTGAGGATCCTTAGGATCCCTATCATCCAATGGTACTTGCGGGTGCAAGTGGGGAACCCGCTCCAATAGAAATGAGATCACTATCGACCCGCATCTGAACTGCTTGGGCTCTCCCCGCCGACACTTGGTCATCTAAGCTCGAATGTTTGCAAGGATTCCCTCACACTAGTTGAAGATCTTTAGAGACATGCAGTCCTCTGCATATAGCATCTGAGACCTGGTAGTTAAGTGAGGAGCTTGGCTCCTTACTATGCTCGTGATGGTAAAAAGTATGGAACGCAACGGACGTTCCCGTACTTCTTTGATGGGAATATTCCCATTAGAATCACGGGTATGAGGAGTGCAATGCTATAGGATCATGTGATCCATGGTCCGATCACTTCCTCGTGATCCGATAAGAGCCACGTTGTCCCCCCTCCGGGACAATCCAATCAAAATGTAGATGTCCTCGACATCCATAGTAAGTATGTGCTCACCGATCACAAAATATTGCTGAGCCACGTCCCAACATTGTAGCATATGTGTTAGCAATGGGATTTGGGCCCTCATGCCCTAGATCTGGAAGAACTTTAGGAGACCACAGTTCCTCATGTTCTTGCTCATGCCACTCCAAGACCATGATTGGCTGCTATTAACCTGCCACAAAGAGCATTTAAACATTATTAGCACTCACTTCAACCACTGAAAGGCCATTTTTTGGGCTAGGTTTGATGGTTGGGTTGGACATTTCCGCCATCACACCCCGTCAATACGGATAGTGCAACATCGTCGCAACCCGCCTTTGCGGGATTTGCGATGACCCGGGTTCATCGCAGTTCCCAAAAGGACAACCTGCGATGACCCAAGGACGTAATAGCCCTCCACAAACCAACTCAAAAACCCAAAAAATGAACTAAAATAAAAATGTAAACCACTGGAAATATGCTGGATGAAGTTTAGAGTTACCTACTCCGAACGGTTGGTGAAATGGTTGCTCACAGCTCCCGGAATTGATAAGTGAAATTTTTGGCTCCAAATGGCACTTCCTCTCCCTAATCTAGCAAATGAACAATGGTGACTATATTTGGTTTTTTGTTTCTATTTATAAACAAAAGGAATATTCTTTTTCAAATATTTAATGCTTTTTAGGTCATTTGCTATAGTTTGGATCATTTTTATGACGTCTGAATACCCGGTTGACTTTTTGACCTAGTTTTCAAGTGTGCAGGAGTTGTTAAGTGGTCTTTGTACACCATTCTCCCATTATAATGGTCATCTAAGGTATGAACAACCCCTTGAATTTTTTTTCATTATTTGTATCCGTTAGATTGTAATTATTTTATGATGGCGTGCTTACTCTTTGTTCTTTCTCGTGCTCTTAAAACCATGAGAATAAGTTACCGAGTTATGATTTATTGCTTTTTCGGGCTCATTAAACCCCTACGGAAAAGGAACCACTCCAGAGTCTATATTTAAGCTCTTTTCAGGCTCTCGAAATACAAAAAGATTGCCAAGCAAACTTTTCTCATTCACGCTTGTTATAGTATTTGAATGGTCGTATTCCTTGTGATAGTTTACCCCTTTTTCGGACCAAGGGGTACTACTTATGAAAAAGGTATACTCCGTCCAATCATGACTAGAAGAGTCCTCTCCCACATTGTTTTACCCTTTTTTAGGCGATGAGGCTAACTTTACGAAAAAGGACCGTTGGAATCTTCTTTAGTTCTTTTCAGACTCTCTAAACATGAGATGATGACCAAGTTTACCTTCTATGGACTCGTTAATCTCTAACATTGAAGGGCCCATCATGGGAAGAACCCCTCCTAGCCCAGGTTCAAAAAATATTTGGGATTGGACTCATCTATGAGATGAGCTATACCGAGCATCTGGTTACCCTCATCAAGCTCATAAAAAACACATGAGGCACTCATCGTTCATGATGGGGAAAAAGGAAAGCTTTTATGTTACACCTTTTATCAGTGGCAATACCTAGTCATTTCTTGAACATGGCACTCATTTGCATTTGCATACTGCACTTGGATCATCCGTTTGTCCTCAAGTTTCACCTACTTCCTGAGTCTTGTTACTCCTTTGAGTCATTCAAAGAATGCTTCCATCATCAGTTGCATTAGGATTCGATATCATACTCGTCATGTCAATACTGCCAAGTCATGCCATGCCCATGTTCAAGAATACTCTCACCATTCATTATCTGCAGTCAGTACACCTTCTATCATGTTGGTCTATTCTGAGTTAGTCTAGCATGTTACTGTACCATCCGATCTTCTCTACACATCCTTTGTCATGTTTCGTGTCTATGATGGGGGATTCATCATGGACCTCCTATGATGAATTCATTCTTGTCAACTTCAACACATCATCTGGGGATTGAATCTAGAAACCAACCAAGTACCTTGGCCCTGCATGCCTCAATGGCAGGTTACCTCGCTTTCAACATGAGTTTACATCATTGACTCTTGATTGAAAGATTTCATCTTGTGTTCGACTACAACTCATTTATTCACGCTTGGTGATATGTACTATGATGCCTTGGGGATCATTGACATCAACGATGATTTCCCTCGCGCTTGTCAATGGTATACCTCAATGACCGGTAATCAAGTGGTTTCCACCATGTTCGACATCAAGACATTTTTAATCACATGGATAGATTCGTATCATTGCGGGTTTGTCTTGAAGACCCTGGGGGGTCATGTTTTACCCAGGTTTCGATGGAGTTTGTATTGATTCATATTGCACGGATCCACATTTGTATTGGTCGTGGCTATGTTATCATCTCATCATGGATCTACGCTTGTGTCTAGTAGCCATGATTGTTTTTAGTTGGTCATTACTACCATGGATATACATTGTATTGGTTGGAAACCATGTTGTATGTCATATGACACTATATAATCAGAGTCAGTTGTACTGCAACAGTGTCCTTCACCCGACAAGCTATTGCCATTCCTTCTGTCAAAGCACTTCACCTATCGAATTTTCAACGACTTCATGCTTTGGGGGCATTCTGTTACACCTAAAATCTTACCATCATGAGATTTAGTGTATACATCCCTAAAGTTTCCTTGACTAAGTTATTGACTTAGAAGAGATATGAACCCATTAATACTAGGCTTTGAGAGGTCGTCACAGGCTGCCCTCATGCAGCCTGTGATGTCGCATCTTGCTCTCTTGCAGGGTGTGACGATGTCATTTAATGGACAAAAATAGCTCATTCGAGCCTATTCTCAAAGCTAGCTGACATGGATCCCTATCCCTAACCTTTCAGGAGAGCTGGCACTCGGTTCCTAACCTATTGGAAGGATCCCCTATCTCTCTCCTACCATATCTCAACCTATCCTATCCATAGCCTATCCACTTAGTCCTATATAAATGAAGCTCACTCCCATTCCAAAGGGAGGAAGTCTATAGTGTTTACGTGCTAGTGAAATCACTTTAGAGAGATCCCTACTCATCCATTGAGAGACTCACACTTCCTTGGAGGTCATGGCATTGGCTTGGATGGAGAAGGATTGCTTTGTTAAGCTTCGGTTGTAGTTGTTCTCTTCTATGTACTTTCCCTATTTTTATAGTAATATAAATGCTTTCCACCAATATTGTTGTGTTGATGATATTGTGTAGTTTACCTACTTAACTATTTACTTAGATCTGTTATCGTTTAGATGATTTTTTTTTGTTTGTCTTGTTCTATGTGTCTTGGCAGGTCTTGCAGCTAAGATTTGATGATTGCGAGGCGTGGAACAACATCCAGGAAAAGGGATTACAAACTTAAGGCAAGACATCTGATTACTTGATGTTTAACTAGATCTAGGAAAGTGGTTTATAGTCTGTTCTATTTCTTCTAGACTCACACTCAGCTAGCGAGATCTGGCTTGCGTCTGCTCAAGTGGATTGTCTGTCAAACACTTGCGCCTCTTCATTCTTGTTGTCTTTTATATCGAGTGCATCCTCTAGATGCTCTCCTACACATAGTGCGATGTAGTCGTAGTTTTCATCGTGTAACTGCGCGTCTGGGTTGGTGTTGGTTGCATTACTTTTCTTCCTTATTTCTTTTTCTAGTCCCGAACCTTCAGGATCCTTCCCTTTTTCTCCTTTTGACACTTCACTAGTGTCTTTTCCTGTTTCCTCTTCAATAATTGGAGCCTTAGTGTTGTTTTCATCCGATGTAGAATGGATTTCTAGTGGCGCATCCAAATTCCACTCTGGTGGCTAGTCTTCTATGGCGAGCTCAATCCTTGGTGCATCCAATTGGTAATCCATAGGGAACCATACTGGGTTCTGCTTTCCGGCCCTTGGATGAATGTAAATAGAGTGCAAATCAGCTTTAAATAACAACTTCTGAAGATACATTGTTGTCGTATATTTTGAAATGCATGGAGTGCGCAGTATTACATCGCACAATTGGCCATGGTAAGTGTAGAACTCCTCATTATTTACACGTTGTCATTCCAGTTGCGCGTTTTTCCACATATTGGGATAATTTGCATCTCGACAATCTCCCTTTATCATTGGAAGGTTGTGCTGCCCTAGAGGCTCCTTCTAGCCTATAAAATCATTCAATATCATCATCCACGTATAGTGAAATGTGATGAGTCCCCATTTCAGGTATCTGATAGTTTCTTTTCCCACCAATAAAGCATAAGAAAGGTTGTAAAAATACACTCGTTAGTGGGAAAATGATTTACCTTAATTATTTAATGAAGTGTTTTAAAAGAATATTCTGTTATGTTTTGAAAAGCGTTTTTATGAGCTAATTGCATGAAAAATGAAGTTGAATGAGCAGGTGTAGGTGTACTAAAGGATAATGCCTGAATCAAGGGAAGGACTGGAAGAACATCACCAAACTCAGTTTTTTTCCTGATCTATAGAGAACGAACTCCTATTCAAAGAGAATCGGAGTTAGACATTTTTTATTAGGTTAAGCATTAGGATTTTATAAATATGGACCTCTCGGGTAGCGAGAGGCCCGTGCTGCTATTTTGAAGGATTATTGTTTTACATTTCAGACTATCAAGATAGTTGGGTTACAGACCTGGTTTTAAACTATGCAGTTTCTATTTTAAATAAAGACTTTATGTTACCTACGATTCAACGTTTATTAGTTCCTTTCACTCTTGAGTACAGGTTGGAGAGGGCCCCTCCAACACATAAGTCAAGAGATTTTGCAGTACAGGCATTTCTCATTATGTGTTGTGCATTGGTTGAATTTATATTGCAGATGAGAGTATTCTAAATAGTGTCTAAATAACACGATTTGATTTATGTAGTAGTTGAACACTTCTGATTCCATAGTTCATTACAACGCATTCTATAGTATGATAACGCTATGTCTGTAGTCTTGTAGCAACATTCTGGAAAGGCATAATTAACACCCATTTCTCTATGTACTTGCATTTACTTCTGAAGCAGCGATCTAGATCTTCAGCCTATGTATTCATTTCATTATTAGAACTTCTTATAAAGATTGATTTCTTTCAGTATTTATTGGTTACATGATGACATTCACTCCTTAATGATTTGATTAAAAATTGCAGCATTAGATAATGGCATTCCGAATTTAGCTTTAGCATTAGATTATGTTAGATTAGACTTTGAGTTTTATGCATTCGATTTACAGTAAATACCCCTTAGATTAAAGATCAAGCTTTCATTATTTTAGAATAGATCTGTTATAATTCCATTATTCAATTCCATAGTATAATTTGTATTGTTTTTAGCAAGTTAATTCTTAAAAATAGATTTACTGTTTTGTGCATTCAAATTCTTAGCCATAGATTTCCTGCTTTCAGTATTTGAATTTCTTAGCATAGGAATTTATCCTCCATAGATTAAACCATCATGTTTACAGTTCATTTAATCTCTTTTTTGGCAACTCCTTAAAAACATTGATACAAACACCCAACTTCGACAAAGACTATCCTAGAGAGCATATATAGTGCTAGTACCTCTAAAGTTTGTACATCCCCTGGTTTGATAATTAAAGTAGGCTCCTAGTCTAGCTACCCTCATTAGGCACCCATACTTAGAGCTCACCAAAATGCGCTTCCCGTCTACTAAGTTTCACGGACATCCACCAAGAACTCATTTAGAAGATAACTAGCCCAATTGTATGGGTGCCCATCTTTGGCCTTCGTAGCAAGAAGAACTGCTGCAGTGAGCACTTCCGCCGGTCTACACCTTCTCAGGATTCTGCCTACGAGCAGCTGGATGGTGAACTTTGTTGCTCTGTCTTCAATTCCATCTATGATAAAGCCTTGTTTCCCCTTTACTATTTTATATTCTTCTTTCATTTGCTTTGCAAGCTCTTTATCCTTCATTTTTCCCACGAACTCTGCTACAACATCATCGCCTCTCTTACTGAGATGAGTGATGGTGTAGATGAGGTCAAGATTGATATTAATATTGCGGTCAAGCCATAGGTATCCCTTGTGCGTGAACGATATTAGAGTGCGCACCACCACGGTACATTCGGGACTTCGATCAAAGTGGGGTATACGTAGGAGATGCATCAAGCCGAAGGGCGCCAACTACGTAAGCCAATCCTACAGAGTGATCATAGGTTTTCTTGATTTTGCATCCTCCCTTCGGCACATGTACTAGTCAACTTGGAACTAAGGATATTTTGGATCTTTTGGGTCTTTCACCTCTAGGAGATCATGGTCTGCAAACTTGCATCCTTCTACTTTCCCAAGTAAGTTCCCTTGGATTTCCACATGGATGGAAATCAACGGTAACAGAATATCATACTATGCGTTCTTATATAGTGTAACTGCTGGCGTGTCAAGCCTTCTTGGTGTTAAATTTTGAGCATTAATTCATTATACTCTAGGATCTTTGCTGAGAGAATAACATATACAGTATATCAATGCATGACAATCACAATATGACAAGCATCACAAGAATCAAAAGCATAAGAGATAAGAGACACAGAGTTTCCGTGGGGAAAACCCTAAGGTGAAAAACCCCACAACTTCCTCAGAGATAGAGAGAGCAATGGCTCAACCAAAATACAACCAAATAACACTGAGATAGTCTCCTAGCAGATGATCCTCCTCTTCCTCACTAGTGCGCCACTTCTGAGAGTGAGAGTGAGTTACTTTTCCAAGTGAGTAAAATAGAGATCTCCTATCTCTATTTATACTCACCTTTTTGCCCAGTGACCTTATGGGGCCGACTTGTCTCTCTAGATACATCCACATTATATTATATATAATTCAGGGCCGACCCCACATGGTGGTCTAATAACCCATCAGCAAGTACACACACTTGCGACACTTGTCAATCCACATGACGACACTTCCTTATAGAGGAATAACACATCTCTTATAAGGGTACAATAAATATATATAAAATACACAGATGAAATACATTCTGAAGTTACATATACATCAACACTCCCTCTTAACTAGGAAGGTATTTCTCGACACAAATTTGCTAGACAAGTCTTCTCCTCTGGATCATCATCATCGATGCATCATCATCATCATCGTCACTGCTGCTGCTATCTCAACCAATCTCTGACTCTACTCGTCATAGGAAGTTCTACAGAGCCAGTCCTTTTTCATACTGGATGTAGGCCCACCACCTGCAGGTCTTCATCATCACTGGCCATACTGTGGTATCCTCAGGACTTATTACGTGCATCACAAAACCTCGAAAGAGCATCCCAGGCTGTTACGAGCACACAGCTCTACCTATAGGATCTCCCAGGGCAACAAATTACATGTGACCTCACCACAAAACCTCGCAAGAGCATCCCAGGCTGTTACGAGCACACAGCTCTACCTATAGGATCTCCCAGGGCAATAAATTACATGTGGTCATGGAAAAACCTTGCAAGAGCATCCCAGGACTGATTACGGGCACACAGCCCAACCTATCGGATCTCCCAGGGAACCAAATTATATGCCATAGGACAAAACCTCGAAAGAGCATCTGCTAGATATCCCAGGGCACTGAATTACATGCCATAGGAAAAACCTCGAAAGACTATCTGCAGATCTCCCAGGGCACCGAATTATATGTCCTTCCAGAGCAAAACCTCGAAAGAGCATTTGCCAGATATCCCAGGGCACCGAATTACATGCCATAGGCAAACCCTTGAAAGACTATCTGCAAATCTCCCAGGGCACTGGATTACATGCTCATCTACACAACCTGATCCATGGCCATAGAGTATCAATCTGATACTCATCATACATCATCTTGATGTACCCATGATCATCCCGATCATCATCACTACAACATCCTGCTGCATGTCATCTGGAGCAACATACTGAAGCTCATGATCCATGATCATCTTGATCATCATCACTGCAACATCCTGCTGCATGTCATCTGGAGCAACATCCTGAAGCTCGTCATCCATGATCATCCTGATCATACAATGCATCTACCTGATGCATACCAAGTATCTACCTGATACATATCATCATACATGATCCTCTTGATCATACAATGTATCCACCTGATACAAATACAAATACATGATACATATCACCATACATGATCCATCTGATCATACAATGTATCCACCTGATACATATACAGATACATGGTCCAAGCATCCAACATGATGCATATACAAAAATACATACACATGATCCAACTGATCATATCCAACATCCAACATGATGCATACATACATACATAAATGATCCAACTGATCATATCAAGCAGAAATCAGAACATCATCCTGATGCTCATCATCCAGTGCTTACATCCACAGCCATGTGAAGGATCCTCCTTCCAACACGCTTGGAATGGCTTCAGCAAATGTGTCCATCACTTCTTCCTTGAAGTGTCCTTGATTTGAAGAATGCCAAGCCTCTCTCTGAAATACTCGAACTTCACCCTGGCTAGTGGCTTCATCAGCACATCTGCAATCTACTTGTCCGTTGCAACATACAGGAGCTTCACAGCTCCTCTCTACACCATATCCCTGATATAGTGGTATTTGATCTCTATGTGTTTTGACCTGTCATGAAACACTGGATTCTCGGGCAGCTTCACACAACTCTGGTTATCATAGAAGATACCAGTAGCATCCAACGGGAGATCAAATAACTCAGACAATAGCTTCCACAGCCATACTGCCTCACAACTAGCTGAATAGGCTGCAACATACTCAGCCTCAGCTGTACTCAGTGCTATGCAGGACTGCTTCCTGCTGAACCAAGAGATCACACCTGATCCCATAATGAAGAAGCACCCAGATGTGCTCTTCCTATCTGCAACACTGCCAACCCAATCTGAATCAACATAACCCTACAGGTTAAACTTTTGATTCGCTTCATACTTGAGCCCATAATCCACTATACCCTTCAGGTACCTCAGAACATGCTTTACAACAACCAGGTGAACACTCATCGGATCCATCAGGAACTGGCTCAATGTGTTCACAACAAAGCAAATGTCTGGTCTCGTATTCGTCGAGTACATCAAGGACCCAATCATCTGACGATACATAGAGACATCAACTGGCTCAGATGAAGCATCACATAGAAGCTTCAGATTCAATGCCATAGGTGTGGCCATGGCCTTGCAATCCATCATCCCAAATCTCTTCAGGATATCTACTGTGTACTTCCCTTGACCAAGGAAGATCCCACCTGTACTCTGCCACACCTCCATACCTAGGAAATAGTGCATCATTCCCAAATCTTTCATATCGAATTCAGCAGCAAGCTTCCTCTTAGTATCTGCAATCAGTCTATCATCTCCTGTTACAAATAGGTCATCCACATACAGGAGTAGAATCACAGGATTTCCTTCCTCAACCTTGTAGTAAAGGTTAGAATCTGCTTTACTCTTGGTAAAGCCCAAACTAGATCGGAAACTGTCCATCCTACCATACCAAGTTTTGGGAGCTTGTTTCAAGCCATACAACGCTTTCTTCAATTTGCACACATATGACTCCCTGTCATGTATTTCAAAACCGAGTGGCTATTCCACATATACTTCCTCTTCAACTACACCATTCAAAAAGGCAGTCTTAACATTCATCTGGTGTATTTTCCATTTCATAGCTGTAGCCAGGGAAAGTACTGATCTGATGGAAGTATACCTGGCTACAGGTGCAAAAGTTTCTTCATAATCTATTCCCTCTTTCTGAGAGAAGCCACGAGCTACGAATCTTGCTTTGTATTTTTGTATACTGCCATCTGCAGCATGCTTGATTTTGTAGATCCACTTGGAAGTCACAACAGACTTCTCTTTAGGTCTTGGGACAACATCCCAAACATCATTCTTCATTATTGATTGGTATTCCTCAACCACAACATCCTTCCATTCTTTCTTTTTTGCTGCCTCTTCATAACTGGAAGGCTCTTTGTTCATAATGTCACAGAGTAAAGCAACATAACTGGTATGTGATCTGGTTCTCTTCTTTGCTCTGTGTTCTTCTTCTGGAATGCCAAATATTTCTGCATCTTGAATGAGCCCTCTAGCCCATGCAGGTTTCCTCTTGTGAGAGTTATCCTCACGGGGTGGATCTACAGGTTCTTGCGGATTTTCAAACTCACGAACAACTTTTGGACTGCTTCAGTCATGGTAGTGTCTTGAAATCTAGCTTCCTTAGGTTCTTCATAAACTTCGATAGGTGCCTTCCTTGATTTGATGAATGCTGAGTTTTCATCAAATGTTACATCCCTGCTGACATCAATCTTCTTCAACCCTGGAAAGTATATTCTGTAGGCCTTTGAGCTTTCACAGTAACCCACAAAGATACCCTTCTTTCCCGAAGGATCTAGTTTAGTCCTCTTTTCCTTTGGGACATGAGTGTATACTGGACAACCAAATATTCTGAGATGGCTGAATTCAGGTTTCTTACCAGAAAAGACCTCTTCTGGTGTCTTGTTGTCCAATATCTTGTGGGGTGTTCTGTTGTGCACATATACAGCTGTTCTAGCTACTTCTTCCCATAGATGCATAGGTAGATCCTGGTCATGCAGCATTGCCCTTGCTGCTTCCATGATAGTTCTGTTCTTCCTTTCTGCAACTCCATTCTGTTGAGGATTATAAGGAGCAGTCAACTCCCTCTTAATCCCTGAATCATTGCAAAGCTTATTGAAGTCACCTGAGGTGAATTCTCCACCATTGTCAGATCTGAATGTTTTGATCTTCTTGTCAGTTTGATTCTCCATCAAGGTTTTGAATTCCTTGAACTTATCAAACACCTCATCTTTGTTCTTCAAGAAGTATCCCCAAGTCTTCCTGGAGAATTCATCAATAAATGAGACATAGTAAACATACCCACTCAGGGAAATGGATGACATAGGGCCACATACATCTGAGTGGATGATTTCCAGGATGTATTTTGCCTTGCTTTCACTGCTTGGGAAAGCCTTCTTAATGTTCTTACCTTTTTCACATCCTTTGCAAACACCTTCATGTTTGGTCTTGATTTCAGGAAGACCTTCTACTACCTTGCTTGCAATTGGAAGTGCTCTATAGTGCATATGAGCAAGTCTTCTATGCCAAAGTTCACTTGGCTCCATGGATTCATGCACCATGGCATGTTCAGGTTGTCCCTTCAATTTATACAATCCTCCCTCTTGCTCTCCAATCACTACTGCATCATCTATGTTCTTTCCCTTTGGCCACATTAGGACTTGGCCATCCACAAATGCAACCCTCATACCTTTTTCATCCAATGCAGAGATGGAGAGTAGGTTCTTCTTGAGCCCAGGTACATAAAGGACTTCTTTCATATTCAAATATTTTCCAGAATCTAGGTTGTAGGAGGCTTCACCACTTCCTTTGATTGGGTATTGATAATCATCCCCAAATTTCACCTTATGGGGTGATTCATGTTCAGATAGGTTCACAAAAGATTCCTTAAACCTAGTCATGTGTTTGGAAGCCCCACTATCAATCAACCAATCATTACAACCATGAGAGATAGTACCTTGAGAGCAGAGATCAGAACATACTCTTCTTCACTTGATGAGTCATCATCACTATCACTTTCTACCCTAGCCTTCTTCTTTGGGGGTTCATCATCTTCGGCAGCATGAGCATGAAACCTTCTTTTGCTGCCCTTCTTCTTCTTATTGGAGTTGTTGTTATTATCCCTTTTGTTCTTGGGACAATCTGAATCAAAGTGACCCTTCTTATTGCATGTGAAGCATCTTAGGTCCTTCTTACTCTTTTGATAGGATCTATTGTGGTGAGAGTGCTCCTTCTTGGTTTTGCTTCTTTTGGTGTGAGTTGCAAGTGCTTGATCTTCACCTCCCATCTTTTCCTCATGAGCTGTAAGTCTAGCTTCTTCTTGATAACATTATTCCCGCAATTTGTTGAAGGAGATCAACTTCTTCCTTGCACAAATTCCTTGAATGAAGGAATCCCATGACCTGGGTAGGCTATTTAGAGTGGTCATCACTACTTCACCATTCTCCACCATTTCATCTACAGCTTCTAGTTGTTCCGTGATCTGGGAGACCCTTGAAAAATAAGATTGAATGGTTTCTCCATTCTGAAACTTCACTCCTTTCAATTGGTTCTGCAGGGTCATCTTCCGATTTATGTTCTTTCCTTCAAATAGCTTGGTCAAAGATTCAAACATCTCCTTGGGTGTATTAAGAGAAGACACATGGGGTATGAGATGGTCTTTGATAGAATCAACAATGATTCTCTTTGCCTTGACCAAGTTCTTCTTATGCAATACCTTGGCCTCTTCATCCTCTGGGATAGGGATGTCTTCTTTCACATATGAGTCCAACTCATTCTCTTCCAGGATTAACCCAATCCTATACTTCCAGGCTCGGAAGTTATTAGCCCCTTCAAGCTTATCCGTAGGTTTGGTGTGGAGAGACATCTTAAAGAGTACTTCAAATGGAAATAGAAAAAGATTTAGATCTTACCACTTGAAATGCTGAAAACTGGATTTGGTCCTGGATTAGGGTTTGTTAGAGAAACCCTAAAAATTCAAAATGTGAATTTCAAATTTCTGAAAGGATAGAAAGATGCGCTTTGATGAGTTGATCAACCTGGTGCATTCAGAATTTGAGATCAGCAAAGTCTTGCCCTTCAGAATTGCCTTTTTGTCCTCCCAGGTTCACTAGAGAGAGCCCTGAATTAGGGTTTGAGTTTCCCGGAGATCTACCCAACCAAAAATCTTGATCCAAAGCTCTAACCTTCGATTTTTGCAAGGCACTTCCAGCTGTGTCTTCAGATTCCATAAATTCCTATTTTTGTGGAAATCCTAATTTTTAGGGCCAAATCTGAAAATGCTCAAAACTGAATTCTGATTGGACAGATAGATGCGCCCTGATGAGTAGAGTCAATCTACTATACTGATTTTCAAAAATTTGTGGAGAGAAACCCAATAAACAAGGATCTCAAGCTTCTGTCACTGCAAAATGTCTTCTTCTCAAGTTAGCTCTGATACCATGTTAAATTTTGAGCATTAATTCATTATACTCTAGGATCTTTGCTGAGAGAATAACATATACAGTATATCAATGCATGACAATCACAATATGACAAGCATCACAAGAATCAAAAGCATAAGAGACAAGAGACACAGAGTTTCCGTGGGGAAAACCCTAAGGTGAAAAACCCCACAACTTCCTCAGAGATGGAGAGAGCAATGGCTCAACCAAAATACAACCAAATAACACTGAGATAGTCTCCTAGCAGATGATCCTCCTCTTCCTCACTAGTGCGCCACTTCTAAGAGTGAGAGTGAGTTACTTTTTCGAGTGAGTAAAATAGAGATCTCCTATCTCTATTTATACTCACCTTTTTACCCAGTGACCTTATGGGGCCGACTTGTCTATCTAGATACATCCACATTATATTATATATAATTCAGGGCCGACCCCACATGGTGGTCTAATAACCCATCAGCAAGTACACACACTTGCGACACTTGTCAATCCACATGACGACACTTCCTTATAGAGGAATAACACATCTCTTATAAGGGTACAATAAATATATATAAAATACACAGATGAAATACATTCTGAAGTTACATATACATCAACACTTGGTGGGATATATTCATGTGTGAGGTAGATGGGACTATCCCCTGGTAGCAATGACAGTCCACGCTTCGACTTTCCTGGTGCCTTCAACTTCTCAAGTTCCTTAAGGGGTCCCTTATCCTTTCACTGCATATTGGTTGTGTTACGGGGTGAGCTTCTTGATGCGGAACCTCTCTCTGAAATAGACTTCTTAACGGGCGTTTTCATCAACCATGCAAGCCCTGAGCGTTTAAAGTCCTTCAGAACCTGTTCAGCTGTAGATTGCTCAAAAATTCACCTAGAATTCGATCTGTATGATATCGATATTTCTTGGCACTCACTAGTAAAAACTAAAACTATTCTTGTGGAAAAATTGAAAACTTACGGTAAAACCCGCGAGTCTGGTCTTAGTGATTTTTATTGGCACAATTAGGCTTGAGCCACACCCATAAACGACTAGATGAACATTAAATGTCATGACCATTGGCCAAATCTACCGAGGATCTTGGTCCTTTCCTTCATTGAATGCATCAAAATAACTGAATTTGCGTTAAGTGCACAAGCAACCGTCGGTAAAAACGTTGTACAACGGCTAGTTTTCTTATCAACATTTTAATGGCTAGTTTCTTCCAACTATGCTCACGGCTCGGACCAAATATTTTTGTGTGGTTCCTCTGTGCACTTGTGCTCCTTCATTTTTAACTTAGCAGCTGCGCTGCCTCTTTGCACTTCACAACACAGCTTCCCATGTGCACTTCGCATCCAACTCCCTTCGTGCACTGGGCATCCATGTTTCATGCGACTTCGCATTTCAACAAAATTGTGTACAGAATCTGTTCAAATTTTAGTGTCCAATTGCAATTGTTCTTGACACTTAAAATTTGTTCGCTCCTGATCACTGAGGGTCAAGTGAAGTAGGACTATTCCTGTAGGGCTTTATTCTACTTCCATTAATCATACCTAGTAGGTTTTCTCCCGCTAATGTGGCTAACTGAACTACACCACCATTAGAAACATTCTTGACAACATGTGGCCCTAGCCGATGCATCTTAAATTTTCCAGGAAATTAATGAATTTACTGTCATAGATGAGAACAAGATATCCTACCTGAAAGGATTTGTACTTGATGTGGTGATCATGCCATGCTTTTTATCTGTCTTTCTACACTTGTTGGTGAAATCCTGCACTGAAGTGATCTTCTTCTAAGCCAACCAAGTGTAGTACCATTTCTTCCATTGTCTCATGATTTGCCATGCTTGTGAAAGCTGTAGGTACTATGTATTCCGTTGGCATTGCAGCTTCCTGTCCATATGCTAATATAAACGATGTATGTCCTGTCAAATTCTTACAAGTTGTTATGTATGCCCATAACACAGCTGGTATTTGCAAATCCCAATCATCCCCATTTGTATTACATACCTTAGTTAGTGCATTTTCCAACACTTTGTTAAATGCTTCAATAGTGCCATTGGGCTGTGGATGATATGGTGTGTTCTTCTGATGGTAAATATGGAATTCCTCAGTCAGGGATTCAATAGTTCTATTCAAGAAGTGAGTTCCCTGATCGCTCATTAGGATCTTTGAACATCCAAATCTTGTGAGGATGTTATAATGAACTGCGTGACAGTAATTACGCTACAGTCCTTCACTAGTTTTTCTTTTTCCCATCTGGATAGATAATCTGTAGCTGAGATAATATATCTCGAACCAGTTCAATTTCCTGGTGGGTTGATAAGTCCCACAAAATAAATAGCCCATTTATCAAAGGCTTGCAATATCAACTGTGGCCTCAATGGCATCTCATCTTTGTGAGATTGCTTCCCTATTCTTTGGAAACCATTGCAACTTAGGCAATGATCCTTTGAATCCTTGTGGAGTGTAGGCCAACATAGTCATGCTCTTAATATCTTGTGCGTAGTGGTTCTTCCTGCATAGTGGCCTCCAGACACCCTTGAATATGCTTCAACAAGTATCAATGGTTTATCATGTTCTAGCACACATCTGCGAAGTACTTCATCCAGTCCTAGCTTGTATAATTGTCCTGCAATTATGGTGAAGTCCTCTGCTTTAACTACCAGTTGTTTCTTTTGCTGCATAGTAAATTTTGTAGGTGCCAACCCTGTGGTTAGGAATTCTATGATATCCTTATAATAGTCATCTGCTATCTGAATAGAAAACAACTGCGCATCTGGTAGATTATCTTCCAAGATGGTAGGTTCTTCGCCTAACTCAATTCTAGAAAGATGATCAGGTCCTGAGTTTAGCCTCCATGGCTTAACAACAATTTGAAAGTCATACTCCTGAAAGAGTAGCAACCATCTACAGATTCTTCCCTCTAACACTTGTTTATTGACCAAGTATTTAAAAGCTGAATGGTCAGTAAACATACAAAAGTGTGCACATAGAAAATAGTGTCTGAACTTTTTTGGTGCGTATATCATACTAAACCTTATCTTTCAAAGGTGGTATAATTCTTTTCTGCTGAGGACAAATTCTTGCGAGAGAATGCAATAGGATGGTCAATGCCTCCCTCACCTCGATGAGCTAGCACAATTCCAAGTGCGATGGATGAAGCATCTACATGTATGTGGAAATGTTTGTTCCAATCTGGAAAAACTAAGATAAGCATAGTTACCATCCTTTCCTTTAGTGTGTCCAGTCCTTTCTGGAAGTCTTTAGTCCAAATGAACTTTGCTTATTTCTTCAATAATTTTTCCATAGGTGCAGTTATTTGTGCATATCCTTTGATGAACTTCCTGTAGTAGCCCGTATGTCCCAATATGGTGCGTAGTTGTTTTACTAAATTAGGCACTGGCAAGTTCACAATAACTACGATTTTAGATAGATGAACCATCAGCCCCAGTTTACACATGATGTGTCCCAGTAGAATTCCATAGGGAACACAGAATATGCTCTTCTTCAAGTTCAGGGAGATCTGATGTTGTCTACACTTCGCTAACATCCGTCTTAAGCTGGCATAATGGTTCTTTAGTAACCCAAAATAATGTCCAATCATCAAAATATACTTCTAAAAATTTATGGATAAAATCTTTGAATGCAGCAACAACTACTCTTGAGAAAACAGCAGGTGCATTCTTCAGAACAAAGGGAATAACTGTGTACTTAAATGAGCCCCATTCAGTGGAAAATGTGGTGTTGTGCCTATCTATTGTATCAATTCTGATCTGGTGATATCTGGAAAATCCATCAGTGAAAGAGTATGCCTCATTTCCTCCAACATTGTCTAGCACTTCATATGTGAATGGAGTAGGGAAAGGATCATGCAATGATGCGTCGTTCAACTTCTCGACATCTACGCAGATCCTAATTTCTCCTTTGGTTTTCTTTTCCTGGATGACCATGGGACTTATCCATTCCGACTCTTCTATAGGTTCAATGATTCCTGCATCGAGGTTCTTATCGAGCGCCACTTTTACCCTTTCTTTGTATCTTGGATTAAGTCAATAAGGTCTCCGCTTAATAGGCTTCGCATCTGGCTTGAGAGGTATTTTCATGACCCCCAAGTCACCCAAAATGCCTTTCATTTTGGAAAACTTCGTAGGAAATAAGTCTTCATATTCGCGGAGTAAATATGCTATCTGCACAACCATTTCCTCATCCCAGTAATCACCTATAGAAGCAAACTCCAATTCTTCGGTAGTGTCAATGTTCACTTTCCTAGTTTTCACAGGATTACTCAAATCTGGGATTTCCATTGGTGGTACTTCTACTTCGCGTTTTCCTTCTGACTCAGGTATCTTAACATTGCGTGGGTTGTCATCTTCTTCACTTCCGTCTTCATCGCCATCTAATGCGAAGTTGTAACATTCCAGGGCATGTTCTATCTGTCTTTCCCATTTTGGTTGTTGATACATAGGTTCTGATGTGTCATTGAATACCTTCTTTTTGATGACCTGTAGTGCCTCATTGATACTTGGACATTCATCCTCAAAGCTGAAAGTTGCGTTGAAATTCTGAGTCATGGTGGACCATTCCACTGTTTCTCTGTGAAGTTTTGTATTTGTGTACCATTTCTTCGGAATTAGCTCCAATGTGTGTACAAACCGATCGACCCATTATGCTTGTGTTATGTGTGTCCATGTTTTCATGCAAAGGTCTATGTGGTCTCTATGATCAGTTTGTTTGTTATATTTCACTTGTACAAGATCAATTTCTTCCAGAAATCTGATCTCCATCATGTGATTACACTTTTCCCATGTGTTTATATTTTTCTTATGCACAACCCACCATCTAGCAGGTGTAGCGCGCAGTGCTGTATCTAATGCTGTTAACTTATGTTCATCTGAAATTTATATGAGATATTCTTGAAAAAAAGCATGAATATTACTTAAACAATCATAAGTAGGGATTGAAATTAGCTCTGTTCTGATCCAGCGCAGTGATCTAGTGAGCTGTGCACATCTTCTTGCTGATACTTCATGCATTATGCTTTGCTAGTTCTCCAGTCCTGCATCTGAGTCTGATATGCAAGAACTGTCACATCCCCATCTCAAGGTTCCATCATCTGTTGGGTTAACGTAGTCTCCTTGATTTGCTGTCATCTTGTAAATATGATCTAGATCTTGAGCTCTACATTCTTCTCTAATTGGTTTAGTGTATCTAGGTCCTTGTGCAGGGTCTAAAGGTGCAATGACCCTGATATCCTTTCCTTCGAATATCATATGCTTATTTTTCAAATTGATAACTACGAGTTTATCAATTTCCCAATCTATCCCCAATAGTGTAGGATATGGATTGTTATCATCAATAATTTCAATAACCTCGCACTCCATCGGTGTCAATGAGGACACTGGATAATCTCCCAAAGGGTATAACCTTCTGTTGATTCGCTAGTCTCAACTATATGGGTGACCACGATAACTTCCGCTTCCCTATTTTTTCCCATGTCTACTTTGTCAAGACATTCACTTCTTAGCCTAAATAAAGGATGATCTCATCGATTTCAAATTCTCTGATCTGCGTAGTTAGTCTCATTTCTCAGTTCTTTTGTGACTCTTAATATGCTGAGTCATTTTTTGTGCTTCGTTCACCACATTATGCTTCTCATAATGACTCAACAAGATTTGTAGTTCTTCTAAGGCATTCTCATGCTCTAATAACTTTAGGTAGCTCTGTAGAAGCTACGCAATAGGACTCACTAGTTCTGTTGCAGTGCGCGATCGATAATATGAAGCTGGCATATCCTTCATAGGTGCAGTTTGACTTCACAAATGGATTCTTGGAGTTACAGGTGTTGGCTCTTTGAAGGTTTCTCTTGTTTCCATGAAGACTTCTTTTTCTTTGTTCACATTGAAATCAGGTGTTTTTCCAGTCGCTTTTCTTATCCAAGCTCCTTTAGTCGGCTTCTTCCTAGCTTGGTGATCCTTAGAAATCGAAGCTTCAGTTCTTCAATCTTCACCTATGGTAGCTCCACTTCTAGTCACAACATTAATGCTACAATTTGTATTCCTTTTTTCTACCGCAATCATCTATATGTTCTGATTCTGTGGTTCTGCTCTTCTCTCTTGCATGTTTGCTTGCAAAACAAGACATGCCTCAATAATGTGCTCAAATTATTTACAATATTTACAAGTGGTGCAAGGGTTCATGCAGTCTCTAGGTAGATGTCTTAGTTGAACATAGTTATAACACACGATCTGACCTCTGCCTCTTCGTTGTCCTTGTCCAGTGTTTCATCCTCTTCCTCTGAATTTGCCATGTCCTCTGTACGTGCGTTAGTCATACTGTGCATTTTCATTGTTATTCTTTGTCACCCTTTGAACTCTGTAGACATCGTGTTTTCTTTCTATCGTAAGTTCATATGCTCTAAATTTGTTATCATCATGACGAATTGATTTATAGAATGTGCAGTATAGGTTCTTTGGGGTTTGCACATATTTCTGAATCAGGTAACAGTCTTCTGGCTGATGTCATCTACATCAAAAAATCTCACACCATGGTCCTTGCTATTGGTTCAATGGGTTTCTTTCTCCACTAGCGATGCAATCTTTAAATACAGGACAAAGTTATTTAGGGTGTCCTTCTCCTTTACAATTTGTACACCAAACCTCTTCTCTAGTTTCTTTTCCATTCTTCATGTCTTGTAGTTGTAGTGTCATATTTTCTAGCTGGCTCTGTATCTGAACCATACCTGCGCGAGTCTCTCCTATAGGAGAAGCCTCTAATTTCATCACAATCTCTAGGGACTTTGTCTGTGGGGTAAATTTTTGTTGCATCAATGGTAGTTTGATATGTGGCAACAACACAACTATGAACCACTCTTGGTGCTGTTGCGGTGCTATGTCGAAACTATCTTGATCTAGCAACACTTTGAACTTCTGGTCAAATTCCCATACTAACTCCCTGGGTTTCTGCTTGATTTCTTTGAGCTCTGTAATACATTGTAATTCTGACTTTGGTTTTTTAAATTCTGTGATCAACGCAATTCTGATATCCACTAGGGTCCTGGTCTGACCAACAGAGTACTTCATGAACCTTGTCAAGGCTCTATCCCTAAATGTTGTAACTAACTCCGCTTGTCTAATAGCGTCATCGTGCACTTGTTTAACATTCCATATGGCTTCACTAAGAAACCAATGTTGTTCTAGGTCCTCAAGATGAGTTCCTTTCAATATCGACAGCTTAATGTCGTCTGTCATTCTTCTTCTAGGAGGTGTAGTGTTATGCAATGTGTTACACATACTACTACTTGGAACGTTCTGAGCACTTGCTCCTGCGGTGTTACTATGATTGTTGTTATGTGGGTTAGCAGTATTTTTGTTGTCAACTGGAGGTTTCTGCAGAGTAATAGGCTGATAGGTAGTTTCTCTAAGTTCTTCTTCACTATCAGTCTCAGCCTGATACGAGTCCCTATTACTTCCTAACTCAGTCTCTAGAGATGTGCGAGGTTCATGTTCCTTAGACCTCTTCTTGGTACTATACTTGTATCTTTTACCACTTCGTAATGTGTAAATATTTTCCTCGATATCACTCTCTATATTACTGAACATTAAAGATTGAAATTTCTAGGAATATTATTACATTCATAAGACACCTTTCTCTACTAACAACATTTTAATGTACAGGTTGATATTGTTTAGGTACTTACCTATAAATACTTTGAAAAAATATTCCTCTGCTGCACTGAAAGACTTTAGAGTGTTCACAACAAATTCTGTAATGTAGCATTCCAGGATACAGTCTATCCAAAAGTCTACTGCTCTTGAGATTGGGATATATACTGCTTTAAGTCTTTGAATCAGTTCCGGAGTCCACTCTGTAGGTTCTCCACCTTGATAGCAGTCCTTTTGTCCAGATAGTCTTGATAGCCACTGGTATAAATCATTGCTGAAGAATGTGAAGAAAATTTCGTAAATGTCAAACCATAGGTATTTCTGCAACCATTCTCTGTCAGAGAAGCACAGATGTCTATTCTCTTTTCTTGCAAACTCTCCTGTATTATCCACCCAGTTCTGTATTTCTGTTCTCTCGGGATTCCAATATTCAGAGCACATCACTAGTTCAAGCACAAAAACAAAACCATTTATTGGCTATTAACCTTGTTCTTTAACTTTGTCTTACAGACCCAGGTTCTACGCAGTTATGGGCCAACAATGCCACTTCTCCACCAGCCCTTTCGGCAACAACATGAGAACAGGATGAGGTCTCACCCGAGGATAAGTTATGGGGGATTATAGAAGCAAGTTTCAGTAATTAGGTGATGTGTGGTTATGGCACTGGTGCAAGCAAAGTTCTCCCAACTTTGCATATACTAGAGGTTACAACGCACTTGCGGGACTTCGCACTTCAAAAACTCATACAATTTGATGCAATACAACACGATCCACGCGACCTTAGGACTGCACTTCCAGGGAATCACACTTAACATAGACTTCGTTGTCTTAGTGTTTACCCAAATACTAATACATTTAACAACTAAGAATCACTTGCTCATTCAGTCATATGTTCAAGACTTAGCATATTTTTCTCATTCATCAACACATGAACATGTATATGACAATGCAACAAACATAAATGTAAGAATGAATGTAAACATAACATAAGTATACACAATCAAACATTCATTGCATAAAACAAGTATTTACGTGGTTCACCCCCAAGATTGGAGCTACATCCATGGGAATTGTTGCTTATATTAATGGGAAGGGTTCAATAGTTCCAGTCTACGCACCCAGCTAAGGACTCTTCTCTCTATAGTAGGTCTCTGTGCACACAGTTACAGAGCCTCTTTAAAATGATTAGTCTTTCCAAAATATTGTGAGAGATCAGAGTAATCAACAAGGATCAATGTCCATTAGAGATCAACAAAATATCACTAAGTCCAACAAAGATCAACCCTTCGCTTACAAAATTTCCCTAGTTATAGATCGTGTCTGAAGGTCACGTCTTAATAATGAATGTGGGCCAAACCCCCCCCAAAATGGCGTGGCTACCCCACTAACTCGGCCTGTCATAATCGACAGCTCCTTCACTTTCCTTCTACCACCTTTCTGCGCCGCTTCTGGCTCTGACACCTCTTATGACAGGTGTAGTTCTGAATGCACAGTTTTGACTGTGCTTTGGCACGTCCCTTTCAGTTGCTCTAGCTTCATTTGTCATTGTCGTCCCGCTATTCCAATTCTAATGGTATTAGTACTCTATGCTAGCGACATGTCGCTTTCCTCCACTTCTGTGCTGCTCCTTACCCTGCTCCGAGGATTTATGGAGTTGCTTACCAAAAATAGGTCACTTTTGAACCTCACTGCGCTTGTACTTCTCTTCCAAAAATAGTTGCTGTGCTGGTGCTACACATCATCAAAACTGCGCTAGATTTAGACTTCGCATTCCCAAAAACTTTGTCACTTGGGCCATGCCCAACAGGCCCCTAACACTTACTTGTGGATCATCTCTGATCCACTTAGCTCTTGCTCCTCGTCCTTTGGAGGGCTCAATTTTGAAGTGAAGCCCTGAATAGTTGCACTCAGCTTCACAACTGCTTCCTTTTTTTCTTGCTCAAAGTACTTAACAGTTTCCAACATATGCTTGGAGATGTCTTCCTGAGCATACTCATGTACTGTATTCTTCATTGTACAGAGTTCCTGTAGTTTATCTTCGATTTCATCAGTGAGGGCAAGTGTGTCTTCCTGCACTGGCTGTGGTCTCTCTAATGTCTCAGTCTCCTTGTCCCTCGAAACTTTCAGTTCTCTTGTCAAGTCCTTGAATTGCATGAACTTTTTGATTTTCTCTCTAGGCTTCAAGGTCTTCATGGCCGCATTCACAACATCCAACTATGCTTACTGTTGATTCAAGTCATCTTGAATCTGTTGTAGAGCAGGGTCCTCCTGCAGTGTAGCTTATACCCTCGTAGCCTCTTCCAGAAAGTATTAACATTTTTCTATTTCGGTAGAGATAGTCTCTGCTGAAGCTATGAGTGTTGCGAATCTTCCTTCTCCCATAGCTGGTGGTGTAGTAGGTGGCTTCTGGGTTGCGAGGTTAGCAACCTCTTCCCTGTGGGAGATATCCATGTCCGCTATATCTGCTTTTAGATCGCTGACCACCTTTCCAATCTGAGTTATTGTATCTTCTAACTCTAGCTGCGCTTCACATTCAGGTATCTGTGCGCAGAGAGTAGCAACTGTATCTTCCAACCTTCTTCACTTTTCTTGTGCCTTGGTTAGTTCTTTGGTCTTCTATGCACATTCCTCTGTTATTTCTTTGTAGCTCTCCTCTAGGTGTATGTTCTGGTTATAAGAGACAATGTATCTATCTCTTATCTCCTCGAGAACCTATAGATTGAGATTGTGTAACCCCTCAAGAGGTAGCGAGCCAATGTTAATGTCAAGGTGCTCCACCTGCTTCACACCTTCAACCATCTCCTCATTCGAGAAAGTGATGTTGAGTGGCTACATTCTAACTAGGCGGGGTTTCATTGTCATGGCCGGTGGCCTTCTCCTTCTTTGACTAGGTTCATCTATCTTGCCTTCTGAATCTGATTCTCGAACCATTTCCTGCTGGACTTGTTCTATCTTTGCAACCATAAGCTTGACCTCTGCGAGGTTTTGGTTTAACTACGCTTGCGCTTCTTCATTCTTGCTGTCTTTTATAGAGAGCGCCTCCTCCAAATGCTCGCCTATGCGCAGTGCCATGCAGTCGTAATCGTCATGTAACTGCGCCTTTGGGTTAGTCTTGGTTGACTTACTTTTCTTCCTTGTTTCTTTTTTTGGTCCCGAAACTTCAGGACCCATCCTCTTTTCTCCTTTTGACACTTTAGTAGTGTCTTTTCCTTATTCCTCTTCAATAATTGGAGCCTTAATTTTTCTTTCATCTGATGTAGAATGGATTTCTAGTGGTGCATCCACCTTCCACTCTAGTGGCCAGTCTTCTATGGAAAGCTCAAACCTTGGCGCATCCAACTGGTAATCCATAGGGAACCATACAAGGTTCTGTTGTTCGACCCTTGGATGAATGTAAATAGAGTGCAAATCAACCTTAAATAACAACTTCTGAAGATACATTGTTGTCATATCTTTTGAAATGCACAGAGTGCGTAGTATTACATCACACAATTGGCCATGGTAAGTGTAGAACTGCTCATTATTTACATGCTCTCATTCCGGATACACGTTTTCCCACATATTGGCATACTTCGCAGCTCAGCAATATCCCATTATCATTGGAAGGTTGTGCTGCCACAGAGGCTCCTTCCAACCTATAAAAGCAATCAATATAATCATTCAAATATAGTGAAATGAGCTTCTCGTCTCCTTAGTTTCATGGAAATCCTCCAAGAACTCATTCAGTAGATAATGAGCCTAATTGTATGGGTGCCCATCTTTGGCCTTCGCAGTGAGAAGAACTGCTGCGGCCGACACTTCACTGGTCTACACTTTTCAGGATTCTTCCTGCAAGCAATTGGATGGTGAACTTTGTGGATCTGTCTTCAATTCCGTCTGTGATAAAGCCTTGTTTCCCCTTTACTATTTTATATTCTTCTTTCATTTGCTTTGTGAGCTCTTTATCCTTCCTTTTTCCCATGAACTCCGCTGCAACATCATCGCCTCGATTACTGAGATGAGTGATGCTGTAGATGAGGTCTACATTGATATTAATATTGCGATCAAGACATAGGTATCCTTGCCCTTGGTGCGTGCACGATATCAGAGTGTGCACCACTGCAGGAGACTTCACTCAAAGTGTGGTATATGCAAGAGATGTAGCAAGCGGGAGGGCACCAAATGCTTAAGCCAATCCTGCAGAACGATCATAGGTTTTCCTTATTTTACATCCTCCCTTCGGCACATGTACTGGTTAGCTTGGAACTGAGGATATTTTGTCTCTTTCGGGTCTTTCACCTCTAGGATATTATGGTATGTGAACTTGCATCCTTCTACTTTCCCAAGTAAGTTCCCTTGGATTTCCATATGGCTGGAAATTGACAGTAACAGATATCATACTGCGCATTCTTTTATAGTGTAACTGTTGGTGCGTCAAGCCTTCTTGGTGGGATATATTCATGTGTGAGGTAGATGGGACTATCCTTCGTGGAAATGGTGATCCAGGCTTCGAATTTCCTGGTTCCTTCGGCTTCTTAGGTTCCTTAAGGGGTCCCTTATCCTTTCGCTACATATTGGTTGTGTTGCGGGGTGAGCTTCTTAACACAAAACCTCTCTCTGAAACAGACTTCTAAACAGGTGTTTTCATCAACCCAGCAAGCCCTGAGCATTTAAATTCCTTCATAACCTGTTTCAACCATAGATTGATCAAACATTCACTTGGAATTCTATCTGTATAATCTCAAGATTTCTTGGCACTCACTGGTAAAAACTAAAACTGTTCTTGTGGAAAAATTGAAAACTTACGGTAAAACCCGTGAGTCAGGTCTTAGCGGTTTTTATAGGCGCAGTTAGGCTTGAGCCATGCCCATAAACGACTAGATGAACATTAAATGTCATGACCTTTGTCCAAATCCACCGAGAATCTGGGTCCTTCCCTTCATTTAATGCATCAAAATGACTAAATTTTCATTAAATGCACAAGCTTCCATCGGTAAAAACACTATATAAAGACTAGTTTTCCGACCAACATTTTAATGGCTAGCTTCTTCCAACTGTGCTCATGGCTCAGACCAAATATTTTTGCGCGGTTCCTCTGTGCACTTGTGCTCCTTCATTTTTAACTTCGCAGTTGCGCTTCTTCTTTTCACTTCGCATCCCAGCTTCCCATGTGCCCTTTACATCCAACTTCCTTCGTGCACTACGCATCCATGTTTCATGCGACTTCGCGTTTCAACAAAATTGTGTACAGACTCTATTCAAATTTTAGTGTCCAATTGCAACTGTACTTAACACTTAAAATTTGTTATCTCCTTATCAGTGAAGGTCAAGTGAAGTAGGCCTATCCTTGTAGGTATTTAGTCTACTTCCATTAATCAGACCTGGTAGGTTTTCTCGCGCTAATGTGGCTAACTGAACTGCATCACCATTAGGAACATGCTTGACAACATATGGCCCTAGCCAATGCATCTTAAATTTTCCTGGAAACTTAATGAATTTACTATCATAGAGGAGAACAAGATATTCTACCTGAAAGGATTTGTACTTGATGTGGCGATAATGCCATGCTTTTTCTCTGTCTTTCTGCACTTGCTGGTGAAATACTACAATGAAGCGATCTTCTTCTAAACCAACCAAGTGTAGTAGCCTTTCTTCCATTGTTTCATCATCTGTCATGCCTATGAAAGCTGCAATTCTCAAACTTGGTACTATGTATTTTCCATTGGCATCACAACTTCCTATCCATATGCTAATCTGAATGGTATATTTACTATCAACTTCTTACAAGTTGTTATGTATGCCCATAACACAGCTGGTATTTGCAGATCCCAATCATCCATGTTGGTATTACATACCTAAGTCAACGCATTTTCCAACACTTCCATAAATGCTTCAACAATTCCATTGACCTGTGGATGATATGGTGTGCTCTTCTGATGGTAAATTTGAAATTCCATAGTCAGGGATTCAATAGTTGTATTCAAGAAGTGAGTTCCCTGATCGCTCATTAGGATCTTTGGACATCCAAACCTTGTGAGGATTTTTTCAAAATTGAACTGTGCAGCAGTAACTGCGCTACAATCATTGATTGGTTTTGCTTCTGCCCATTTTGGTTAGATAATCTGTAACTATGATAATGTATCTCGAGCCAGTTCGCTTTCCTAGTGGGTTTATAGGTCCCACAAAATCAATAGCCCATTTATCAAAGTCTTGCAATATCAACTGTGGCCTCAATGGCATCTCATCTCTGCGAGATGGATTCCCTATTTGTTGGCAAACATCACAACTTCGACAATGCTCCTTTGAATCCTTGTGGCGTGTAGTACACCATAGTACTACTCTTAAGATCTTCTTCATAGTGGCTCTTCCTGCATAGTAGCCTCGAGACACCCCTGAATGTGCTTCAGAAATTATCAATGGTTTCTCATGTTGTAGCACACATCTGCGTAGTACTTCATCCGGTCCTAGCTTGTATAATTGCCCTGCAATTATGGTGAAGTTTGTTGCTTTAACTACCAATTGTTTCTTTTGCTGCGTAGTAAATTTTGTAGGTGCCAAACCTGTGTTCAGGAATTCTATGATATCCTAATTATAATAGTCATTTGCTATATGAATAGCAAACAACTTCGCATCTGGTAGATCATCTTCCAGGTTGGTAGGTTCTTCGCCTGACTCAATTCTGTAAAGATGGTCAGGTCCTGATTTTAGCCTTCCTGTCTTAACAACAATTTCAAATTCATACTCCTGAAAGAGTAGCAACCATTTATAGATTCTCCCCCTATTTTGGCCACAACAGATCCCATGCTTAATTGAAGCACGGGAGCCCCATTGTTTTTTTTAAATAAACACAAAAAGTGTTTGGGTAAGTTATTTTGTAAACACAAAATCTTGGGATCCATCTTGAGGACACCTTACCCAATGCTTTTAGTCTGTCTATTTGCCAAACTTTTGATTCCTTTTTCTAAGTGTTTTGTCTGGAGGAACTTTAACTTTTGAGTGTTTTTTTGTTTGTTTATTCCAACCCGAAACCCAAAATTTTGTGCCCTCGAAACCCGAAACTTGACAGTTGTGGGTTGTGTGATCCCTTTCTCTTTGTTCTTTGGTTATGGAAACCCGAAACCCGATAGTTGCGGGTTGTGGGTTTCTCCTTTTAATAACTCTGGGATATCTGTTCTCGAAACCCGAAACCCACTATGGCGGATTTCGGATTTCGGGACTTCATTTCATTTTATCATTATTGTGTGTTCCCGAAATCCAAAACCTGACAATGTCGCATTTCAGGATTCGGGAAAAAGTTTCGTTCTTGTTTACTTTTATTCTGATCCCGAAACCCCAACCCGGCCTTTTGGGTTGTGGCTTTCGGGAATTACTTTTCTTGTTTGTTTTGCCAGTGTGTGATCCTGAAACCCGAACCCGACTTTTTTGGGTTGCGGCTTTTGGGAAACTTTTTATTTTTTGTGAATAAAGCATCAACGGCCTGATCCCGAATCCCGATTCGGGTCATCTAAGTCGTTCATCCATTCCAATCGCATGGTCAGGATTTATCCTTGTAAATTTGATAAATAAGGGTTTTTCTATTTTTTCTTTTACAATTTTTACTATTGGAATTACTACATCGTGCCGACTTTTACCACGATTATGGTTGCTAAGGGTTGCTATTACCATTTTGTTTAGTTATTTTAGGTTGGGTTGTTGCTGTAGTTTCTTTCTATGTTCGAATTTTTTATTGTTTTTGGATTCAATAATGGCCTTCTTCTATTATTTGATTGGATTCCGCGAGGCTTTGTGAATTGTACCTTTTCGGTTTTGAGGATTCGTTTTGGTCATTCTATTGAATCGATGATCCAACCCGGTGTGATGGGAGAAGTCAGGTAGCCTTGTTTGAGCGTGCTAAACTCCTTGTCTTCGTCTTTTCGTAGTCAGCTCTCCCACTGTTATTCCCATTTTCCTCCCGATATTGGAGTCATCATTGCTAATATGACTAGATTGGTAATAATGAGCTTTAAAATCCAATTTAAATCATGGGAGTCTTGATTGGATTTGTACTTTCGCATTGATCTAGATTCGGTTAACACACGTTATAGCTCTTTTCGTCACAGTCTGGATGGTTGCAGTGTCCTTATGGTAATAATTTGATCATTATTACTGGTTCTGCTCAATCATTACCACAGGGGATTCACTAGAAGGTAATATAATATCACGTTAGTTCATATTGCGATATTAAATATTCATGAAAACCTAAAAATTATATTGCTTATATATTAAGGGGCAAAGGGTTTTTTTATTTAATGTAATGATACAAAAATACTTTGTGGTCCTTTTTATATGGGCGGGCTAACAAATATCCGCCAAATGGAGATGGCGGGATCACGGCCAGATGAGAAATTGGGTTGAGGCAAGGCTCGAACTTACCAGTATGTAGGGAAATCACATCTTGAGGCATGCTTGAGGCCAGGGGTTTCGTGGTGAAGTGGGTTTCCAGTCGATCATAGTCGAGAGACAGTGGTCATTGACAACCAATTCTTACCAATAGCACTTAGCCAGTTGTTAGCAATAGCCTTGGGAGGCTCTCAGCCTCCAGGGCCTATTATAGGCCCTCGATAGGCCTTGGGGTATTGAATACCCAACCACTCGTTCCTATTACATGCCTTGGGAGGTTTAGTCAACCTCCTAGAGCTTGTTACAGGCCCTGGGGGCTTGGATACCTAGCCCAAAATAGGCTTAGTCAGTGATTGGGGAACTGCAACATGCAATCTAAATGTTGTACTACATACATTGGCTCTAGTGACATACAAGAAGTGATCTCCTATCTCTTCATTAGACCATTAGATGTTGCAAATCATAATGATATGTGGTTGAGTAATTACATTGTGGGTGAAGTAATGTGCATCCACAATATACATCGAAAGAAGCAAGGTGCATTATAGAATGCATGTGGGGTCATTAGAGGGGTATCATATCAATATACTAGGTAGAAATATAAAGGGGTATAAAAAATGTTAATGAAAAAATTGATACATACAATATCTAGTGAAAATAGGGGTTTTTTAAAATTGGGAAGGCATATTGGGAGGGGGTTAAAAAAATGATTTTGGAAGGTATTTTCCAATATTTAGTGATATTAGGGGTATTGTTTCATATGCCACGAACGAACGTGATATGATAGTGGTTTATTGAGTGAAGTCCCCGTGATCATTACCATCCTATCAATTGGCCTTAAATTGTTAATAAACATGAAACCTTCTTTTCATCCTCTATATTCTTTAAGAAGAAAATTTGCGTGCTGATGTTGTGAGTTTCCTCTTGACGCATTTGGTACGAACAATATGCAGACAGGAAATGAATCCCTTGATACATGTTTTGAAGATGAGCAATTATAGCCTTTGTTGTATCAAGAATCTATGTCTCCTCCTTTTGATGCAGGTATTCCTGATATGAGTAGCGATAACGAAGAAGAAGGTTCTGAAGTTCTATCCGTCTGCATGCAGCTCCTCAGGAAGAAGGAAAAGAAATATCCTGAAGAGCCGATTGATAAAGATGATACTATTATACGGGACTTTATAATTAACGAAGAACCTAATATTCTACCAACTCCTTCTGAGGTGGACCCCTTGACAGATTTCTCTATTTTTGAGAGCGTCGTTCATAATCCAAAAATTCCCGTGGGAGATACTTTGGAAGCCGAATCGCCCATTGTTGATGCTCATCAATTAAGAACTGAATTTCTTTTATTTCACGAGGATATTTTTAATTAGAAGGCGAATCCCTCAAAATCATTTTGGAGAAAGGTCATTGAGGTAATGTAAGATGACGAAAAATGGAAAGATTTCCTGGATCCTTGGTGAGATCCTAATTTGTAATCCCTTTTTTTGGGGGAAAGACCCAGCCAGACTCTTTTGTAATTTCCTATTTAATGAGCAATGCTTATCCTGGTTAAGGGTTGGGAATTTTGGAGTTATGCATCAACAGGAGAAGGGACTGGGGATACTCTGCTCATCAGAGCTTTTGTAATTTTTGTACAAGACTCTTTGAATACAGTAAAGTTGATCCACATTGTAGTTGGCATTTGTTGTCGGATACTAACTTCTACATCCTCGACTAGTCTTCACTGTTGACACAACTTCGACAAGTTTCTTTGCGAGATGACTTCAACAAATTCATTGCCTTCAACATGTTCATCAACCTCACAGTTCGCGACATCGACATGCAGTGTCGACATGCAACCAGTGACTGTTGAACCTCAACAGACTATCTCTCTATCTTCCAGTCGACTGTAATGGTTGAACACTTGAACCACTTTAACTTCTTCTTGTAACTGAACGTAACGGGAAGGCACCCAAGCGTCTTATATTTCTTTATAAGCATGCAAACTATTGTAATAGACAACGTATCTTGATCAATCTAGAACAGTTTGCATTCCTGCATATTGTCTGTGTGTATTGTGTCATCTGTATTGCATAATCCTGCTTTTGCTCATTCGGTTTATTAAGCTTCCATCATAACAGAGCCGATTTATTCAGCCGAAGTGTTGTCCCCCTCGTGCTTCCTATACACGATATGGATCATTGGTATCAGAGCATACTCAATTTTCTTGCTTAAGTTCTGCGTATACACTTCTCTCGAAGTTACCTAACTTATTCTGGTTCAAACTCTCTCACAATCTCAACAATCCAAGCAGACACGATCTCCAGCTATGGCAGAAGAAATAGACATAGACATGCATCCGACGAGATAGCATAACTTATTGAGAAAGCTCTGGCTCGACAACGAACTGAAATGTTCACCCAGTTCAATGAGATTCTCTTGCGATTTGCTCCGACATCCGGAGGATCCTCGACGAGAACTCACTCCGATAAAATTAGCCCCTTCAAAGTGCAAATGAATCTCGACATACTGAATCTTGAAGGAAAGATTGACACGGAATCTGTCAACAATTGGGTGCAACAATTGGAATCCTATTACACTGTAAATCAACTCTCCAAAGCTGAAAAAGTCACCATTGCATCCTTAAAGATGTCAACCTCCGTGCACTGCTGGTGGGAGAACCTCTCGACAAAGATGGAGAAAAACGGAGACCCCCTTGACACATGGGATAAATTCATCGAACACATCCGAAACGAATTTTACCCGCTGAAATACCTCGAGCAACAGTATAAGAAGTGGCAGCAGCTAAGGAAATGGAAATACTAATCAGTGCAGAGTTACACTGACGAGTTCTACCGACTCATGGCAAGAATTGGCGTCCAAGGAGAAGAGAAATTGCTTGTTTTGAAATACACCAACGGATTGTCTCAGTACATCCAGCAGGAGATGGAATTTTTGACTGTCAATATGCTTGCGGATGCTTTCCACTATGCCAGGAAACTAGAAACCAAGCAAAAAGGAAAAGCACGTTTCGTGCCAAAGCCTATGTTAGGAAGACCACCCAATAAGAAGACACCATCCAATTATGACAAGTTGAGATCTTCTCAGCCAACACCACCAAAGCCTGACAATGGTAAGAAGCCTTTTCACAAAAGGGAATGTAGTAAACAACCGCCGACCGGAAAATGGTGCGATTACCACCACTCATCTTGGCATGATACATTTGAATGCAAAGCTTGGAAGACATTTTTGAAAAAAGTGTCAACCTCTGACACGTTCGACAAGACGGTGGAAGAATCTGATCCAGACGCAACAACTCTTTTGACCTCGACAACTCAAGTAGCCTCGACTATTGTCGACAAGGAGGAATGAGAGCACCTATTCCATACATAGATATGGGTCTAGAGCACCCCATTGCATCTGATCGTGGACAATGGGAGCCAAAAGAATTTTGTTTCTGAAGAAATGGTGAAGAAATTAGGTCTTGTTACCACCTCGCATTCTCAGCCTTACAACATCGGTTGGATGAAGGATGGACAAGAACTACAGATCACTCAAGAATGCAAACTTGCCTACTTCATAAAGCCTTTTGAAGATGAAGTACTCTGTGACGTGGCACCACTCTCCATAGCCGACGCCCTATTGGGAAAACCTTACCTCTGGGATGGAAGTTATCATTCACGGCCTCAGAAGGTGATTGTCAGAATCCAAAATCGATGGTTCAACATACCAAAGCGTCAACCTACACCGACGGTTGCATTAATCATGATCAAGCTGCAATATTCTAAGAAGACTGCAACAACAAGTCGAGTCATTGACCAATGCAGCTCTCGACAGAGGCAGCAATTCGATCATATTCTTGATGAGTACCAGAACCTCTCTTAAGCTCCAAACGGAGTACCTCAGCATTTCCAGGTAAAACACTCCATTTAACTTGTTCTTGGTTCTTCTTTGCCTAATGCATCTATTTACAAAAGATCCATTCTCGAAAAATGAAGAGATTCACAGACAAATCCAAGAGTTAATCGACAAAGGTCATATCCGACCTAGCTCCTCTCCTTGTGGAAGTCTAGTCGTCCTAGTTTCGAAGAAAGATGGGACTTGGCGCATGTGCATCGACTACAGAGCTCTCAACAAAATATCGGTGAAGAATCGGTACCCTCTGTCGCAGATAGATGAGCTTATCAACTGTCTGAAAGGTGCTAAATTCTTTACTAAGCTCGACCTCAAGTCGGGATACCATCAGATTCCAATCGAGCACTCAGATGTGTGGAAAACTGCTTTCAAGACCAAAGACAAATTGTTTGAATGGTTAGTCATGCCTTTAGGCTTAACCAACACACCTGAGACCTTCATGCGGCATATGGATAACCTTCTTTGACCTTTCATCGGCTAATGGGTTATTTTCTATCTCGATGACATATTGATTTTTATTCGATCATGGGAAGAACATGTCGGACATCTCCGACAAGTCCCCGACACTCTCCAACAACATCAGCTCTATTTGAACATGGACAAGTGCTCTTTTGCGATGACCAGCATCAAATATTTGGGGTATGTAATTGACTCTACAGGCATTCACGTTGATCCAGACAAAGTATAGATCCTCAAAGATTGGCCCATTCCTAGAAGCATTCAAGAACTAAGAAGTTTTCTTGGTTTGGCGAATTTCTATCGACGATTCATACTCGGCTTCAGTCACATAGCCTGGCCCTTGAATCAGTTGGTGAAGGGAAATGGGAAAATTGTCTTCCATTGGACAGAAACACATCAAGCAGCTTTTGAACAACTCAAACATAGGCTCTGCACTGCACCAGTAATTGTGTTACCTGATTTGCATTAGCCCTTTGAAATTGAGATGGACGCATCGGACTATGCCTTGGGCGCAGTGATCACTCAGTCTGGTCACCCAGTCGCTTTTCATTCCAATACTTTTAACAACACGGTTAGAAGATACTCGACATACGAAAAAGAACTGTATGCCATTGTGCAAGCTCTCAAGCAATGGAGGCATTACATCCTTGGCAAGGAAAGGGTCATTCTTACTGATCACAAGCCTCTACAGTTCACTTCGACACAATAAAAGTTGCAGACAAAATGACAACTCAAGTGGATTAATTACCTACAACAATTTCAGTTGGTGATTAAGTATCGAAAAGGCAAGGCTAATGCCGCTACAAATTGCCTAAGTCGACCACCCATTACTCTCCTCTTGACAGTGATGAGTATGCAGGGTTATGACACGACCACTTGGCAATAGTTGTATGAGGACGAAAATGACTTCTTAGCAGTCTGCCGATAGTTACAAACTAACAAGTCATCGACCACAGACTCCAACTACTTCCTGAAAGATACATTGCTATACAAGCTTTGACAGCTTTGTGTATCAACCGGTGAGAAACGACAATAGCTCATTTGGGATACTCACTACAGCAAGACCGCAGGACACTTTGGAGTAGCAAAGACACTTGCTATTCTACAGAAGTATTTCTTCTAGCCTACACTTAAATCTGACGTCAACAATTTATTCAATCATGCATGGTTTGTGCGATTGCTAAACTGCCTAATCGACGATAGGGATTGTACACACCTCTGCCAGTTCCTAGCCGACCATGGGAATCTATTTCTATGGACTACTTGACGGGTTATCCTACTACCAAACATCAACATGACGTGATATTAGTAGTAGTTGACCGATTTTCCAAGATGGCCATTCTCATACCATGTAAGAAGACCACGATAACATAGTAGACTACTCAGCTCTTCTTTACACATGTTTGAAAACACTTTGGTTTACCCACAACCATCATTTCTGACCGAGATGCCAATTCATTAGCATCTTTTAGAGGACCCTATGGCAACAACTAGACACGCGACTCTCATTGTCGACAGCTTTCCATCCTCAGACCGATGGATAGACAGAAGTTGTGAATCACTTGGTAGTACAACTTCTTCACATGTACAATCACTAGCATCAACACACATGGGATGAAAGTCTTCCATACATTCAACATAGCTACAATCGTGCTCAACACATCTCTATAGGAAAGAGTCCCTTTGAAGTCTATTATGGATTTCAACCCTCAGCACCTATCGACTTGATCATCTCCTTGACACAGCCAAACTCTAACATAGATCGCAGTAAGCGAGAAGTTGATAAAGCAGTCAAGTTTCAAGAACAAATTTGCGACATTAAGCGACAAGCATAGGATATGTTGCATAGAGAATATGAGAAATCTAAGGCCTGACACAACAAGCATCGCATTCCTCATACATTTCACATTGGGGATAAAACTTGGCTACATCTTAAGAAGGAGCGCTTCACAGGTCCTTTCAAGAAGTTAAAACCTTTGTGATATGGTCCATACAGTATTCTTCGATAGATTGTCGAGAAAGCTTTCTAGCTCGACATTCCTACTTGCCTGGGTCTACATCCAATCTTTAATGTGGATCTAATTCGACCATACCATGCACCCTTGTTGGAACATAATGACTTCTCAACAGCAGAACCCGAAGACATCCATCTAGATGTTTAGGAGCCTCTTCCTAGCGACACCATTGTGGGACGATGGGTACGCCTTAAAAGGAAAAACACAATTCCCTTGTTTCAGGTTTCCAAAGCTGGCCAGATCCCATCTCAAGGAATGTGGTACTCTGCTATTGAAGTAATCAACAAGTTTCCTCACCTTCGCGAGCAAACAATAGGGTCCATTATTTCTTAAGGAAGGAGGTCTGATCCACATCGCAGTTGGCATTTGTTGTCGGATACTAACTTTGACATCCTCAACTAGTCTTCACTATTGATACAACTTTGACAAGTTTTGACGCGACATGACTTCGACAACTTCATCACCTTCGACATGTTCAGCGACCTCACAGTTCGCGACATAGACATGCAGCGTCGACATGCGACCAGCGACTATTCAACCTCAGCAGACTGTCTCTCTGTCTTCCAGTCGACTGTAATGGTTGAACAGTTGAACCGCTCTAACTTATTCTTGTAACTGAACGTAACGGGTAGGCACCCAAGCATATCGGATTTCTTTATAAGCATGTAAACTATTGTAATATACAACTTATCTTGATCAATCTAGAACAGTTCGCATTCATGCATATTGTTTGTGTGTATTGTGTCATTTGTATTGCGTAATCCCACTTTTTCTCATTCTGTTTATTAAGCCTCCATCATAACAGAGCCGACTCATTCAATCGAACTAGTTTCCCCCTTGTGCTTCTTGGACACAATACGTATCAAAAGTTATATTTAATTTACCTCTTGTTGTTCCTTAAGTTTATTTGAGAATTGCTAATTGTGTACTTCAGATTGTCATCTGCAGTGAATGTTATCATTTTTCATATATATAATTTATGAGTCTATCATATTGGTTTCCCTATATGATTGATTGATGCTGTGAAGTATTTTATTGAGTTTTTTCAGTATTAGTACTTTCTTTATCGATTTCTGCTAATGATTCATTGCAAATAATAATCATGGTTAATTTTTCAATTAACAGGATGATTACAAATTGAATCTTGAACAGGCTTAAGCACTTGAATTATTGTCTCTTAATTTTTATTAATGGATCGTGATTTAAGTTAATAAGTAACACATCAAAGACATTTATGTTGAAGGTGGTAATTTACTTGTTCATCATACCTCAAGGTTGATCTGCACAATATCAAGCTTTCATTTTAGAGTAGAACTAACTTAGATTAGTTTCTTCTTCTGAAATAGGTTAGGTTAGGTTAGCTTTACCATTTTCACACCCCTATTTTCCTCGATTGGAAAACTGACCTATCTGGTCAAATCACCAACTGTTAGAGTGCCAGCATAGGCTAAATATCTATGGAGGATCACTATACCAAACAGGTTGGGGATAGAACTGCCCTTGCACAGGGTCTTTTGAAGCCTTTCAAATTGGGTTTTCTTCCTCTGTTGGGAGCCTTGGAACCATTCCAGCACCTTTGCATCTAACCTGCATAACCGAGAAATCACAACCCCCCTAACACTAGTTTATTGACCAAGTATTTCAAAGATGAATGGTCAGTAAAAATACAAAAGTGCACACCTAGAAAATAGTGTTTGAACTTTTGCAGTGCATATACCATAGCTAACCCTTCTCTTTCTGTGGTGGTATAATTCTTTTATGTTGATGACAACTTCCTGCTAGAGAATGCAATAGGATGGTCAATTCCTCCCTCACCTGGATGAACTAGAACAACGCCAAGTGTGGTGGATGAAGCATCTACATGTATGTGGAAATGTTTGTTCCAATCTGGAAAAACTAAGATAGGCACAGTTACCAGTGTGTCCAGTCCTTTCTGGCAGTCTTCAGTCCAAATGAACTTTGCTTCTTTCTTCAACAATTTTTCCATAGGCGTATTTATTTGCGCATATCCTTTGATTAACTTCCTGTTGTAGCCTGTGTGTCTCAATGTGGTTTGTAGTTGTTTTACTAAATTAGGCAATGGAAAGTTCACAATAACTATGATTTTAGCAAAATCAACCATCAACCCCTATTTACACACGATGTATCCCAGTAGAATTCCATAGGGAACAAAGAAGATTCTCTTCTTCAATTTCAGGGAGATCTAATGTTGTCTACACTTCGCTAACATCAGTCTTAAGATGGAATAATGGTTCTTTCGTAACCCAAATACTGTCCAATCATCAAAATATACTTCTAAATATTTATGGATAAAATCTTTGAATACAACAACAACTACTCTTGAGAAAATAACAGGTGCATTCTTTCGACCAAAGGGCATAACTGTGTATTGAAATGAGTCCCATTCAGTGGAAAATGTGGTCTTGTGCCTATTTGCTATATCAATTCTGATCTAGTGATATCCGGAAAATCCATCAGTGAAAGAGTATGCCTCATTTCCTCCAACATTGTCTAGCACTTCATCTGTGAATGGAGTAGGGAAAGGATTATGCAGTGATGCGTTGTTCAACTTCCTGAGATCTACGTAGATCCTAAATTCGCCTTTGGTTTTCTTTTCCTGGATAACCATGGGAATTATCCATTCTAACTCTTCTATAGGTTCAATGATTCCTGCATTGAGCATCTTATCGAGCTCCTCTTTTACCCTTTCTTTGTATCTTGGAATAAGTCGATAAGGTCTCTGCATAATATGCTTCACATCCAGCTTGAGAGGTATTTTCATGACCCCCAAGTCAACCAAAATGATTTTTATTTCGGAAAACTTCGTAGGAAACAAGTCTTCATATTCACGAAGTAAATATGCTATCCACACAATTGTTTCCTCATTCCTGTAATCACCTATAGAAGCGAACTTCAGTTCTTCAATAGTTTCAATGTTCACTTTCCGAGTTTTCACAGGATTACTCAAGTATGGAATTTCCAATGGTGGTCCTTCTACTTCGTGTTTTCCTTTCTATATGTTAACATTGCATGGGTCGTCATCTTCTTCGCTTCCCTCTTCATCGTCGTCTAATGCGAAGTTGTAATATTCCAGGGCATGTTCTATCTGTCTTTCCCATTTTGGTTGTTGAAACACAGGTTCTAATGTGTCATTGAATACCTTCTTTTTGATGACCTGTAGTACCTCATTGATATTTTGACATCCATCCTCAAAGATGAAAGTTGCGTTGAAATTCTGAGTCATGACAGACCATTCCACTGTTTCTCTATGAAGTTCTGTATCTGTGTACCAGTTCTTCAAAATCAGCTCCAATGTGTGTACAAACCAAGGGACCCATTCTGCTTGTGGTACGTGTGTCCATGCTTTCGTGTAAAGGTCTATGTGGTTTCTAGGATCAATTTGTCTGTTATATTTCACTTGTATAAGATCAATTTTTTCCAGAAATTTGATCTCCATCACATGATTACACTATTCCCATATGGTTATATTCTGCTTATGCACATGACACCATCTAGTAGGTGTAGCGCGCAATGTTGTATCTAATGCTGTTAACTTATGTTCATCTGAAATTGATATAAGATATTCTTGAAAAAATGCATGAATATTACTTATACCATCATAAGTAGGGATTGAAATTACCTTTGTTCCGATCCAGCGCAGTGATCTAGTGAGCTGCGCACATCTTCTTGCTGATACTTCATGCATTCTACTTTTCCAGTTCTCCAGTCTTGCATATGAGTCTGATATGCAAGAACTGTCACATCGCCAACTCAAGGTTCCATCATCCGTTGGGTTGACGTAGTCTGCCTGATTTGTTGTCATCTTGTAAATATGATTTAGATATTGAGCTCTGCATTCTTCTATGATTGGTTCAGTGTATCTAGGTCCTTGTGCAGGGTCTAAAGGTGAGATGAACCTGATATCCTTTCCTTCGAATATCATTTGCTTCTTTCTCAAATTGATAATTGCGAGGTTATAAATTGCCCAATCTATCCCCAATATTGCGAGATATGGATTTCTATCATCGATAATTTCAATAACCTCAAAGTATGCATAACTTTGCACTCCATTAATGTTAATTAGGACACTGGATAATCTCCCAAAGGGTATAACCTTCTATTGATTCGCTAGTCTCAACTGTAAGGGTGACCATGATAACTTCGACTTCCCCATTTGTTCCCATGTCTGCTTTGTCAAGACATTCACTTATGAGCCTAAATCAAAGATGATCTCATCCATTTCAAATTCTCCTATCTGCGCAATTAGTCTCATTTATCTTTTAGCTCTTTTGTGACTCTTAATATGATGAACCATTATGTGTGCTTCGTTCACCACATTATGCTGCTCATAATGACTGAACAATATTTGTAGTTCTGCTAAGGCATTCTCATGCTTTAATAACTTTAGGAAGCTCTGTAGAAGCTATGCAATAGGACTCACCGGGTCTGTTGCAGTGCATGATCGATCATATGAAGCTGGCATATATTTCATAGGTGCAGTATGACTTTGCAACTGGATTGTTGGAGTTGCAGGTGTTGGCTCTTTGAAGGTTTCTCTTGCTTCCATGAAGACTTCTTTTTCTTTGTTCACATTGAAATCAGGTGTTTTTCCATACTCTTTTCTTATCCAAGCTCCTTCAGTAGGATTCTTCCTAGATTGGTGATCCTCAGAAGTTGAAGCTTCAGTTCTTCGATCTTCACCTGTGCTTGCTCCACTTCACGTCACAACATTAATGCTACAGTATGTATTCCATTTTTCTTTTGCAATCATCTATATGTTTTGATTCTTTGGTTCGGGTCTTCTCTCTTGCATTGTTTCTTGCAAAACAAGACATGCCTCAATAACGTGCTCAAAATGATTTACAATATTTACAAGTGGTGCAAGGGTTCGTGTAGTCTCTAGCTAGATGTCCTAGTTGAGCACAGTTATAACACACAATCTAAACTCTGCCTCTTCCTTGTACTTGTCCAGTGTTTCATCCTCTTCCTCTGAATCCGCCATGTCCTTTTTATGTGCCTTGGTCATACTGCGCATTTTCATTGGTATTATGCGTCTCGCCTTAAGTTTGTAGACATCGTGTCTTCTTTCTATCATAAGTTCATATGCTCTACAGTTTCTATCATCATGACCAAATGATTTACAAAATGTGCAGTATAGGTTCTTTCAGGTTTGCACATATTTTTTAATCGGAGAACAGTCTTCTAGCCAATGTCCTCTACATCGACAAATATCACACCATGGTCCTTGCTATTAATTCAATGGGTTTGGTGCTCCACTAGTGATGCAATGTTTAAATACCGGACAAAGCTCTTTAGGGTGTCCTTCTCCTTTACATTTTGTACACCAAACCTCTTCTCTGGTTTCTTTTCCTTTCTTCATGTCTTGTAGTTGTAGTGTCAGATTTTCTAGCTGGCTCTTTATCTAAACCATACCTGCGCTAGTCTCTCCTATAGGTGAATCCTCTATTTTCATTGTGATCCCTAGGGCCTCTGTCTGCGAAGTAACTTTTTGTAGCATCAATGGTACTTTGATATGTGGCAACAACGTAGCTATGAACCACTCTTGGTTCTGTTGCACTTCTATGTCACTAACTTGATCTAGTAGAACTTTGAACTTCTAGTCAAATTCCCATACTGAATCACTAGGTTTCTACTTGATTTCTTTGAGCTCTGTAATACACTGGGATTCTGACTTTGGTTTTTTAAATTATCCGATCAGTGTAATTTCGATATCCTCTAGGGTCCTATTCTAACCAACAGAGTACTTTATGAACAATGTCAAGGCTCTGTCCCTAAATGTTGTAACTAACTACTCTTGTCTAATAGCGTCATCATGCATTTGTTTAACATTCCATATGGCTTCACAAAGAATACAATGTTGTTCTGGGTCCTCAAGACTAGTTCCTTTGAATATTGGCAACTTAATGTTGTCTGTCATTCTTCTTCTAGGAGGTGTAGTGTTCTGCGATGTGTTAGGGATACTATTACTTGGAACGTTCTGAGTACTTGCTCCTGTAGTGTTACTACTACTCTTTTTCTGTGGGTTAGCAGTATTTTTGTCGTCAATTGGAGGTTTCTGCGGAGTAATAGGCTAATAGGTAGTTTCTCTAGGTTCTACTTCACTATCAGTCTCAATCTGATATGAGTCCCTATTACTTCCTAACTCAGTCTCTAGAGAGGTGCGACGTTCATGTTCCTTAGACCTATTCTTAGGACTATACTTGTATCTTTTACCACTTCATAATGTGTAAATATTTTCCTCATTATCACTATCTATATTACTGGACATTACAGATTGAAATTTCTAGGAATCTTATTACATTCATAAGACACCTTTCTCTGCTAACAAAATTTTAATCTACAGATTGAGATTGTTTAAGTACTTACCTCTGAATCCTTTGAAGAAATCTGCCTTTGCTACGCTGTAAGTCTTCAGAGTGTCCACAACAAATTCTGTAACATAGCCTTGCAGGATACTGTCTATCCAAATGTCTACTACTCTTAAGATTGGGCTATCCACTGCCTTAAGTCTTGGAATCAGTTCTGGAGTCCATTCTATAGGTTCTCCACCTTGATAGCATTCCTTTTGTTTGGCTAGTCTTGATAGCCACTTGTATAAATCATTGCTAAAGAATGAGAAGAAAGTTTTGTAAATGTCATACCATAGGTATCTCTACGACCATTCTATGTTGAAGCGCGGATGTCTGTTCTCTTTTGTTGCAAACTCTCTTTCTGTATTATCCACCCAGTTTTGTATTTTGTTCTCTCAGGATTCCAATATTCGTAGCACATCACCAGTTCAAGAGTGGAAACGAAACCATTTGTTGGCTATTAATGTCATTCTTTAACTTTCTCTTACATACCCAGGTTCTGCACAGTTATGGGACAACAATGCCACTTCTCCACTTGCCCTTTCGGCAACATCCTGCGAATAGGATGAGGTCTCACCCGAGGCGAAGTTATGGGGATTATAGAAGTCGGTTTCTATAATCAGGTGATTCACGGTTATGGTATTGGTGCAAGTGAAGTTCTCCCAACTTCGCATATATTAGAGGTTACAATGCACTTATGGGGCTGCGCACTTCACAAACTCATACAATTTTATTCAATACAACATGATCACCACAACCGTAGGAATGTGCTTCTAGGGAATCACACTTAACACAGACTTCGATGACTTAGTGTTTACTCAAATACTCATACATTTAATAACTAAGAATCACTTGCTCATTGAGTCATATGTTCAAGACTTAGCATATTTTTCTCATTCATCAACACATGAACATGTATATGACAGTGAAACACAGATAAATGTAAGAATGAATGTAAAAATAACATAAGCATACACAATCACACATTCATTGCATAACACAAGTATTTACGTGGTTCACCCCGAGGATGGGAGCTACGCCCACGGGAACTATTGCTGATATTAATGGGAAGGGCTCAACAGTTCCAGTCTATGCACTCAGCTGCAGACTCTTCTCTCTATAATAGGTCTTTGTGCACACAACTGTAGAGCCTATTTACAATGCTTAGTTTTTCCAAAATATTGCAAGACGTCATAGTAATCAACAAGGATCAATGTCCATTATAGTCTGAAAAAATATCATAAGTCCAACAAAGATCAACCCTTCCCTTACAAAATTTCCCTATTTATAGATCATGCCCAAAGGTCACGTCTTTATAATGAATGTGGGCCAAAAATCCCCCCAAAATGGCATGGTTACCCCACTAACCCATCATGTCGCAGTCGACAACTGCTTCACTTGACTTCAGCCGCCTTCTTGCGTCGTTCGTGGCTTTGACAACTCTTCTAACAGCCGCAGTTCTGATTGTGTGGCTGTGACTACGCTTTGGCATGTCCCTTTCAGTCACTATGGCTTTATCTATCGTTTTCGGCCCGCCATTCTACTTCTAACGATCTTAGTACTCTGTGCTAGCAATAGGTCTCTTTCCTCGACTTTTGCGCCGCTCCTTACCCTGCTCCCGGGAGTTATGGAGTCACTTACCCAAAATAGGTCACTGCTGGACCTCGCTAGGCTTGTACTTCGCTTCCAAAAATAGATGTTGCGCTGGCGCTATGCATCATCGAAGCTGCAACGAATTTAGACTTCACATTCCCAACTGCGCTTATCCAGACTTCGCATTCCCAAAAACTGTGTCACTCGGGCCATGCCCAACACATCCCTATTCCAAGTACGAATCTTGGCTTTAAGAGCCTGTAACTTTTGTTGAAACAAATACATTTGAGTTCCCACAGGGGGACCAAATCCTACCACCATTGTCCAAAAATATATTTAAAATCTTTATGATCCAACCAAAATTGTTCAAATCTAAACAGTTTGAGAAAAATGGCATCTGACTCATCCCAGTGAAGACATATGGGCCAGTGGTCAGAGCCTGCACCCGGGAGGATACTGGTACTAATTTCCCCAATTTCCCTGCCAATATCCTCAGTGACCAGAAATATGTCAATTCTAGAAGCCATAAGATGGGTACCGCCACATCTATTCTCCCATGTGTGCCATCCATTCCCTGTATCGATATCTATAAAAGGACTATGCACAATAAGATCCCTAAAGGCTTCTTGAAAATGATCCAGAACCTGCCTCCCCCCATTTTTTTCACCGAGAGAGGTTATCAGGTTGAAATCCCCGCCAATTATCCATGATCCATTTCCATCTTGGTCCTGCAGTTAGGTCAGGAAGGACAAGAAAATAGGTTTCTGAGGGAAGGCACTTGGGCCATAGGCATTCACCATGGTACCCTTTACCCCTGAATATGGTTTAGTGCTAGTAATTAGAGAAAATTGATTAGCCCACCACTCTGAGAGGCATATGGAGTTAGGTTCCCAAATCATGGCAAGACCTCCTTCCATTCTAGAAGCATCAATTTCCATAACCTCACTTCCCCTCCAGATATTCTGTCCTAGCTTCTCCACTACCTTTGAATTGCATTTTGTTTCCTGCAAAAAGAGAACATCTGGCTCTTCCTGTTTGACCTTTTTTGCTAAGATCTTTATTTTCTTGGGATGGTTTCATCCCCAAATGTTCTATGACACAATATTCATTGACTAACCTTATTGACTTCAGAAAATCTATCCATTATCATCGGATACTGGCATGATTCTATAAGTTTTACTCCTACCTCATCTATCCTTTGCTTGTTAATTTTTCTTCCTCTTTTCAAATCTTCCTTGGGCGACTTCCTTTTATTCCCTTTTTGTGGATCTGTTGTTATCCCCAGTTGATGGCTAGATTTGGTTTTGATTATTGCTTCTTGGAGAAGTTCCAGTTGATGCCTAGAGACATACCCCTTCCCCTCCTTATCACGTTCTTTCTTAATCTTGTCCAAATCCAGCTCTCCCAATTTCATTTCTTCCTCTCTTTCCTCCTCCATAGCAACAGTTTGATCTTCATTATCCTTCCCACGATTGTAGGCTTCATCAACACCCCCTACTTGATTATTCAGGGTTTTTTCCTTGTTCCTTTCTTCCTCGGTCTCCTCTCCCGTCTCCTCCAAGATATGGAATGGATTATTGCTGGTAGACCCACTACCTTGATTCTCCTTCCACATATTCTGCTGCCCCCCGATATTTTTTTTTTCCTATTCTGGACTCGTGTAAACCCATCCTTATTCCTCTCTCCCTCCTAGGGTTGCTTGGATATGGGAGGCGGCTGGAGCATCTATGGACAATTCCTTCCCAGGTGCCCATATTCATGACATTGTTGACACCTAAATGGGAGCTGCTCATAGTCGATCAGCTGAACCCATTCCTCATCATCCCAGTTCAAGCTAATAGCTTCCAGTAATTCCTTTGAGAGATCCATATAAACACAGGTATGGGAAAAAGCGGTATACCTTTGTTTTTTGGCCTGCTCTGCAACTGTTAACGGACAATCCACTCGAGCGGACGCTAGTCGGATCTCCCTAGTTCAAGTGAATCTAGAACAAATAGTATAGAATACAAAACTAATTTCCTAGATCTAGTTACAAATTGAGTACTTAGATATCATACCTTTCAGATCGTGGATCCTTCTCCTTGTTGTTCCTCCAAGTCTCGCGGTCATCAGATCTCTAGCTGCAAGACCTGTCAAGGCAATATGGAAACAATACAAGCAGTACAAGATATCTAAACAATAACTGATCTAAACTAACAGTTGAGGAGAAAATTTCTTAACATCATCAACGAGACAACATTTATGGAAAGAGATTATATTAACTATATAAAAAGTGGGAATACATAGAAAAGATGAAGCTACAACCAAAGCCTCATTGTTGCATCCTCCATCCAACATGTCCAAGCCAAACCTCCAAGATGGTACAAGCTTCCCAATCACCAATATGGGTTCTACCAACATAAGGGTACCATAGACCTTCCCCCCTCCCATGGAGAGAGTGGGTGTTTATATAGGGCTAAAGAGATAGGGTAGGTTGAGGATTAGGGGGAGATGGTTAAGGGATTTTCCCATTAGGTTAGGAACTGAAATGCCACCTCACCTAGAGTCTAGGGATAGGCCTCCACCTCAACAAACTTCTAGAAAGACCTCGAGACTCCCCAAAATAGCCTTTAACCAACCTCATCGCACCTTGGTAGAGGACATAGAGCAACAAAGAGGGGTCATCGCACTCTGTAGGAAGACAAAGTGCTACAGTGTCTCACCCTAGCTAACCATAAACTGCGACGTCGCACCCTAGATGAAGGAGAAGTGCGACAACCTATTCAAATAGGTCAATTAGGCAGGGAAATCTCTCAGTTGGATGTGTTTTAGCCCAGAATGAGGTTAGGGGTCAGAGCAAAGAGTTTACACAATGGTCAAGATGATGACATTATCACAATGTTCATGATGATGACACTTGGTCATAAGGACGATACTTGCAACGGCCATGGTGACGACACTTGCAACACTTGTGACACTTGCACAAGGGTGACGACATTTTGGTGTAACAGAATGCCCCCCAAAGCATGAAGCTGACAGAATGAGACAGGTGAAATGCTTTGTAATAAGAAAAATGGCAAGGACTTGTTGGTTGGAAGGAGCTGCTGCAGAGATGACTTGAGATCCACAAGTCTCATACAACACAAAACATGGCTGCCGACCAATACATTGCAGATCCATGATAGTAAAGACTGACTGAACACAATCATGGCTACTAGATAGAATCGTAGATCCATGATGAGATAATAACACAGCCACGACCAATACAAAAGTGGATCCATGTAACTCTGAACTGACAACACAACCACGACCAATACAAATGTGGATCTGTGCATCTCAAACAATCTCCATCGCAACCTAGGTAGAAAATAACTTCCACAGGGTCTTCAAGCTGAACCCACAATGATACGAATCTATCCATGTGATTACAATGTTTTGGAGTCGAACATGGTAGAAACCACTTGATTACTGGCCATTAATGTATATCGTTAACAAGTGCGAGGGAGATCACCATTGATGTCAATGATTCCCAAGGTATCATAGTACATATCATCAAGCATGAATAAATGAGTTGAAGTCGAACATGAGATGAAATATTTCAATCAAGACTCAATGATGTAAACTCATGATGAAAGCAAGGTAACCTGCCATTGAGGCATGCAGGCCCAAGGTACTTGGTTGGTTTCTAAGTTCAAACCTCGGATGATGATTTGAGGTCGATGAGGTTGAACCCGTCGAAGGAGGGCCATGATGAATCCCCCACCATCAACATGAAACTTGATAACAGATGTTTGGTGTAGATCGGACGGTAGAGTAATGTGCAAGACTGACTCAAGGTAAACCAACATGATCGAAGGTATACTGACTGTAGATGATGAGTAATGAAACATCTCTTGAACATGGGCATGGCATGACTTGGCAGTATTGACATGAAGAGAATGATACTAATTCCCAATGCGACTGATGGTGGAAGCATTCTTTGGCTGACCCAAAGGAGCAACATGACTCATGGAATTGACAAGACTCGAGGACAAACAAATTACACAAGTACTGAATGCAAATGAAAATGAGTGCCATGTTCAACAGTGACTATGTACTACCGTAATTAAGATGTAACACAAAATATTCCCTTTTTCCCCATCATGATTGATGAGTGCCTCATGTGTTTTTTAACAAGCTTGATGAGGGTAACCAGATGCTCAGTATGGCTCATCCAATAGATGAGTCCAATCCCAAATTTTTCATGAACCTAGGAAAGGAGGGGTTCATCCCATAATGGGTCCTTCAATGTTTAAAATTTAACGAGTCCAGAGAAGGAAAACGTGGCGTCATTTCATGTTTAGAGAGTCTGAAAAGAACTAAAGGAGACTCCAACAGTCCTTTTTCATAAAGTTAGCCTCATCGCCCAAAAAAGGGTAAAACATCGCGGGAGAGGACTCTTCCAATCATGATTGGCTTGAGTATTCTTTTTTCGTAAAGAGTGCTTCCTGGTCCAAAAAAGTGGTAAACTATCACCAGAAAGACGATCATTCAAATTCTTTTACAAGCGTGAAAGCATCAAGTTCGCTTGGCAATCTTTTCCTATTTAGGGAGTCTGAAAAGATCTTAAAAAGGACTCCATGGACAACTTTGTCATGGTTGATGACCGAGTATGACAAAGGAAAAAGTAAACTCGGTACAGTTCCTTTTCCATAAATAGTCTAGTGAGGCCGGATAAAGTGATAAACCTATACTTGTTAGACACACCTTTTTACTCAAATTTTTAATGAGCACGATAATGGTATCAAAAGCACTCAGAATCTTTTTCATGTTTGAACCAGAGCATGAAAAAGTAAAAAGTAAGCTCAAATCACTTTTCATGTTTCAACTAGAGCACGAAAAAAAGTGAAAAGTAAGCTCAACACCATCTTACTATTTTTAACAAGCTTGAAGATAGGTTGGAAGAATGCTCATGATTTCTGCTTCATTTTTAAACAAGCTTGTAACAGGAAATGAACTATGCTCAGAATAATTTTCATGGTTTAATGAGCTCGAAACCTAAAAAAGGAAAGTATGCTTGAAAATGTTCCCAATGGTGAACTTTTTCCCAACATGGCATCCAAAGGTTGGTGTGTGCCCCTAGCATGATTGCTAGAAGTAAGTGACTTAGCTCCAACGTGGTGTGGAGAGGTGATCAAGTTGACTTCAACGTAACTTCTAAAGGTTGAAGACATGCCCCCATGCTTCATTTCATCCACCTAAGGCATAGGCGGGTGAAAAGAAGGTTTAGGTACTAAGTCTACGAGGAGACTCAACTCAAAGGGAAAGGATATGTTTCATTTTTTAACGAGCTTGACACAAGATTAGAACTCTACTCGGGAGCCTAACATAGAAAGGGGATTATGCTCATAGGTTAAGGCCCATTGATGGGTTCCTTCCCAACATGATGCCCATAGGTTGGTAAATGCCCCTAGCATGATTGCTAGTGGCTTATCATGGTAGTGTTCCCTCAACATGATTGTTGACAGTACGACATGTGGCATGCCCCCCAAGCTTCATTTCATCTAAAAATGTTTCTTGCTAACCCAACTACCAACCTGGCTACTAATATGAAAATGTTCACCAAGGGGGGGGAAACGAGAATCAAAGGAAGTGAAGGTTCAAGTTCTAACTCTAGCGAGAGACTCGAACTGAAGGGAGGGAGATCTATTTCATTTTTACCCAAGCTTGAAATAGACAATAAATATGCTTGAGTAGGCCCATCTTATTTTTTAACGAGCTTGAAATGGAATAAAACTATGCTCGAGGGGGCCCATTTTATTTTTTAATGAGCTTGAAATGGAATAAAACTATGCTCGAGGGGGCCCATCTTATTTTTTAACGAGCTTGAAATGGAATAAAACTATGCTCGAGGGGGCCCATCTTATTTTTTAACGAGCCTGAAATGGAATAAAACTGTGCTCGAGGGGGGCCATCTTATTTTTTGACGAGCTTGAAATGGAATAAAACTATGCTCGAGTGGATGGTTTCATTTTTATGCAAGCTTGAAACCAAAGGTAAACTATGCTTATAGGGGTCTATCTCATTTTTTAATGAGCTTGAAATAGAATAAAACTATGCTCCAGTGGATGGTTTCATTTTTATGCAAGATTGAAACTGAAGGTAAACTATGCTAGGGTGGTTGGTTTCATTTTTTAACAAGCTTGAAACATAACATAAATCGTGCTCGTACCCCCCATCCTCAAGGGGAAGAAACCACTAAAACATGTGGAACATTCAGGGAAGTCTGATGACTAGGAGTCATATGATGAGTGGGTGTCACGAAGGAAAGCTGATCAATGGTCACAATATTCCCATGATGAGGAAAATACATCACTCGAAAGAGCGTGGACACTACAGCTTTCATAGCATAGAAAAAATCACATCCAAGGAGCATATTGAAATCTAAAGGACCTTGGACAACCATGACATCAACATAAACAATTTTACCTCTCAACATGATAGGTAACTGCGAGAGAATCCCTAAAGGTCCGATATGCCTTCTATTAAAAGCCAAAATATGGTTAGTTACTAGCACAGGCTGAGGAGAACCTATAGCTTGCCATGCGGTTGAGGATAAAATACTAACAGAATCTCCCTCATCAACTATCGTACAAAATATTTCTTTATTGAAAACTCCTACAGATATTTGAAAAGGAATACTTGAAGGAAGACGAGATTCTATTAAACCATTCCAATCAAAGTTAATGACCTTATTACTTGGAGGTGGTCTTGTAGAAATGGACAGGGTTTCCCCTTGCCTAGGACATTCTAAACTGACTAGGAAAACATCAGTGGTTTCCAATTCACTCTCACTTGGAAGATAAGAATGAGATGAAGATTATGTCATGGTGACTGCTTCAGTCTGGACTTTCTCCAATGAAAGAGTGGGATGGAGTGGAGATGACAACGACTCGATCACTTCACTCTCGGAAGGAAGAGTGGGACCAATTACAGATGAAACTGAATTGATCACTTGGTGAACCAGTGGGGGATCGAGGGACAACTTACTATCACTTGTTGGAAGCACCTGTTGAGAACTAGTAATATCTTCCAACCACTGTGAAGCTTCATCCATGCTTGGACAAAGGTAAGTATGATGCAAGCCCTTGCATATCTAGTAAGGGTCTGTAGCTCTACCCTTCCGACCCGTCACCAATGGGTCACTGGTTGAGGGAGTATCATCAATATGATGGTCAGAGGTTGACGATACAAGTGGTTTTGGTTTTTTATACCACACTTCTGACACACGGGAAAGACCGGGACAATTCTTGAGAAGGTGATCACCCTTGCAAAGTTTGCAAGAGAACTTTGGATTATGAGGTGTTCTCATAGAATGAGTGACATCAGAGGTAGATGGTTGACGCTTGGTCTCTTTCTTATCTTTCTTCTTTTTAATCTTCCCTTTCTTCTTCTTCACACCAGCCTTCTTACTAACATTAGGGTTTTCAGTAGGAGAAGAGGAAGAGATGGAAGCTGATTCAACTTTCGATGGAGAAGGAGAAGGGTCATCATGAGATTGATGCTCATGTTGTGAAGGACCTAGGTCTAACACGATTGGTGCACTTGGCATAACTGGGTTGGAGAATAACCATACTGGCAATCCTATCGTCAATCCAGGAAGACTCAACGTAGCCATAAAGGGAGGACCAACAGTTCCACAAGGGGGAATAACAAATGGCATACCTTGGAAAGGGGTGCCTTGGTTGGTAGTCCCAGAAGAATCTTCCATATCTAAACTTCCTAAGAGTCTCTAAAGGACCACACAAGACAAACACTACTCAAGTCTAAAAGCAACAAGCAAACTGTGTGAATAGGAGTGGATTCAAAGTCTGGAACCTCACGGGATTATCAAGGCATCGCAAACCGCTATATACTGCAGGGTCCAACAATATGATGTGACAAGGAGGATTGGGATTGTACCCTTTCCTGCATACCCGATTACCTGGACAATACATGCGTGCTAATCTCCCCGAGTGTTGTTCTTGGTGTATTGCTTTTCCAAGATGGCCAAATGGTTAACTCGGTTGGTTTCAGGAATCCTAATGGTGTCTCCCAATATACGCAAGGTACGTGGGAGATCAAATCCGTAGTGGTGCTGTCTAATGCACAGCCGTTGGCACGAGACCTTCTAATATATGTGTCGAGTACGTGATACACCCCTCGATATACGCCAAGTACAGATTATGGTACTTGGTGGGTACGTGAAGGAGCTCGATATACCGATGTACATGGAAGACTACAATACCCCCAGACTACAGTGCTGGGAAATAACGACAGTTGCCACACTTAACGACGCTGGAACACGTCTCTAACTTACACACAGTTACTAAATGGTTTTAAACTAAGCTAGCGTTAATTTTATCTTGTACGGTTAGGTGGATGCATGAGGTGAGTACATAAATGTAAACATAATGCAATCCTCAACTACATGATAATGCACATTTTCCTTTCCTTTTCAATGAAAACTACTTAAGGTAAGGAGAGATCTTTTTTCTTTCAAACCAAAAGTACTTAAGTAGTAGCAAAAAGAAGAATTCCTTCCTAGAGTGCAATAATTCTAATTCTTTGCAAAGATCAGCCAAAAAGCGTAAAGAAAATGAAAGATGCAGCTAATCTTAACAATGTATAAGACAAAATGATGAAGCACTTTCAATTTTCAAATACATGTATCAAAAATGGAACTTGATAACTAAATGCTTTTCATATCTATATACAGAAAGTGAGAGAATATCTACAACACTCTAATCATTCAGAAATTCCCAAGGAAAAATGGCAAACACCCAAACAACTCAAAGGCACTCAAGAAAGGCTCAAAATCTATCAAATGCAATAATTATAACTCATTTCCTATCTTTTTACACTTGAAAAAGACACATCTAAGCTACGGAAAGAAGGATTCCACAAACATTTCCAATCAAATGCAAGACAAAGATAAGCACCTAACAATCTTATCTAACTCAAATGCACACAAAACTGAAACAATCCTTTCTTCTTTTTATAAATGTGAGACCAAGAATTTCAAATGATCAAATTAAAACAAGAAGAATACTTATGTCTTCCAATTTCATGAATATAGCAAAAGAGTGACAAAATCAAGCTTTTCTTTGAAACAAAGTGGAGACAAAGAATCAATCTTTCCAAATAATCATTAGATAGCTTAGCATGTAAAGGAAACAAGATGCATAACCCAAGAAAGAGAGGCTAAAAAAGACATGGATATCCCACACTTTTCAAGTCTTTAAAACAAGTCAATCACACCAAACCAAAAATGATCTCAAAACCTTGAGATGGGTCAAAACGACTGAAGGATGCACAATTCATGGCCATGAGGGGGAATTTATTTTTCAAAAATAGAACCCATTTCACCTAAAAACACAAGCCAAACACTAGTTTTGACTCAAAGGGCCAAACATGAATCCAAATCTTAAAAGACCCAAAAACCAATACAAACAAGCCAAAAAACACTGTTGGACAAAAAGGGTCTCTGCTTGGAAGGTACAGTGCCAAGGAGTCTGTACACAAACCAAAACTCAAATCAGAAATGGAGAAGGGATGCATGTATGGCAACTTTTGGCAGATCGTCGGACTCTGTGCTTGTGCACAGTGCGATGTCGCAATTCACCAATGCAAGAAGCGCGACGATGTCACAGTATACCAATGGAAGGGTTGCGACGAGAATCCAATAGACAAAGAACATAGATAAAAAAGACAAAGTGTCACTCTGAGTACATTGACCAGGTGCGACAGGAGAGATCTAGATTAAAAAATAAACCAATTCTCCAGACAATGAGCAATGAAATGGTATGAAAATGAGCAGTACAAACTCAAAGGAAGGTAATTAGATTCTTCAAAGTGAAGATTTGATGGTGAAAGGGCTTAAGAAGCAAATGGCCAAAGATATGGCTTGGAAAAGCAATCAACTGAAACTGACATTCAGATTGAAAACAACAATGTTCTTCCCCAGTATGGTCGCCAAATTTGTTAACGGACAATCCACTCGAGCGAACGCGAGCCGGATCTCCCTAGTTCAAGTGAATCTAGAACAAATAGTACATAATACAAAACTCATTTTCTAGATCTAGTTATAGATCGAGTACTTAGATATCATACCTTTCAGATCGCGGATCCTTCTCCTTGTTGTTGCTCCAAGTCTCGCGGTTGTCAGATCTCCAGCTGCAAGACCAGTCAAGGCAATATGGAAACAATACAAGCAGTACAGGATATCTAAACAATAACTGATCTAAACTAACAGTTGAGAAAGAAAGTTCTAAACATCATCAACGAGACAACATTTATGGAAAAATATTATATTAACTGTATAAAAAGTGGGAATACACAGAAAGATGAAGCTACAACCAAAGCCTCAACATTGCATCCTCCATCCAACATGTCCAAGCCAAACCTCCAAGATGGTACAAGCTTCCCAATCACCAATATGGGTTCTATCAGCATAAGGGTACCATAGACCTTCCCCCCTCCCATGAAGAGAGTGGGTGTTTATATAGGTCTAAAGAGATAGGGTAGGTAGAGGATTAGGGGGAGATGGTTAAGGGATCTTCCCATTAGGTTAGGAACCGAAATGCCACCTCACCTAGAGTCTAGGGATAGGCCTCCACCTCAACAAACTTCTAGAAAGACCTCGAGACTCCCCAAAATAGCCTTTAACCAAACTCATCGCACCCTGGTAGAGGACACAGAGCGATAAAGAGGGGTCGTCGCACTCTGTAGGAAGACAAAGTGCGATAGTGTCTCACCCTAGCTAACCAGAAACTGCGATGTCGCACCCTATATGAAGGAGAAGTGCGGCAGCCTATTCAAAGAGGTCAACTAGGCAGGGAAATCTCTCAGTTGGATGTGTTTTAGCCCAGAATGAGGTAGGGGTCAGAGCAAAGAGTTTACACAATGGTCAAGATGACAACATTATCACAACGGTCATGATGATGACACTTGGTCATAAGGACGATACTTGCAATGGCCATGGTGACGACACTAAGTCAGGATGATGACACTTGCAACACTTGTGACACTTGCGACACTTGCACAAGGGTGACAACATTTTGGTGTAACAACGAAGGGAAAACAAATGAATCCAGACAGGGGCCACCTTCATATCCTCCATTTCCAGGTTGAATCATTCTTTCCAGGGTCTGAGAAAGAGACCAGTCGAAAAGAAAAAATAGGGCCCTCCCTCCAAAACCCTATCACGATCTTCAGATGGTTTTGGGGGTCCTCACCACCCTTCCCCTTGAATGTTGGGATGTCCAAAGGGATTTTTATAGTCATGGAAGGCCATGTAGGGTAATGTCAGATCGGATCGTTAGTCAATCAGGAAATATCAGGCAGGTTGAGGCTGGCCATGAATGGAAAACTAGCAAGAGGATGTGACATGTTCGAAGTGGCCTGCGTGCTATCCATGGAGGCGATCATGGGGCCACATCCACCAAGTGGTGGGGTAACGGCATGTGTCATAATGGGGATCGAGGGACTGCCAGTAAAAGGAAAAGGGATTGAGGTGGAAGGGGCACCTCTCCCAAGGGTACCATTGGTGACCAAAGGGACAGTGGTTGAAACAGATCTGCTCCCAATGGGTATAGAAGTAGTGACTGAAATGCTAGGTGTAGATCATGTAGATGGAATAGCAAGGATGGATGCTGAAATGGTGGCTAGGGTATTTGTGGATCCACTACCAACAATCCCACCGTAAAAGGGGTTGGTATTTATGCAAGCCATGGGGCTAGACGAAACAGTGTATGTGGGTAACTCTAACTCAAGATCAGAGGTGAAATAAGGGGCTTCAGGATGAACATCTGACAATGAAGATGTGTGTCTGTGACGGGTGAGGTCAAGTGGAACCTGCTACAGGGATAGTCCCCATAGGATACGAGAGTGTCTTGGTGAATCAATGGTCACAAGTGTAATAGTGCTGAGGGGCTATAGTGGAAAAAATGCTCAAAAATCCTAGTGCAACCATGTGTGCAAGAGGAGAGATAGTAAAAAGACCACACTCAAGCCAACAACAAGCTGAAAAATGCTTGTTGCAACAACGTGCTACAAAAGGTGAAGCAACAATCAAATGGTCAAAATACCAACAAGCAACACTCCTAGAAATAAAAAGGTGAATCGCTAACCAATGGTGGTATAGGAGAATGCAAAAACCTATGTAAGAGATATGGAAGCTCACACAAATCATATCCCCTACAGGGTGATGAAATTTGCAGTTAGGAAACATGAAATGTAGAACCAAATGGCTAAAGGATATCCCTCTACCGAGAGACAATCTCGGTAAAAGAGTCCTAGAAGAATGGAAACTAAGCTACCCTGTTCATGGCAAGTTTGGAAAGTGTCCCGTGGATTCAGTTCTTTGGCTGTCGCACACCCAGTATGGATGCCAACATGCATGATGAGAACAACGAGTTGGTGTCCTTTAGTACAAAATGGAGAGTGGTATTACACTCAGAATTTTGGAACCAGTCTTTCCACTTTCCCTTGAAAGGGAGAGGCCCTCCGACAAATATGTGTTAACTGTACTAATAAATAATAGGGGATTTTGGATCCCTAAAGGACAACTAACTATGTCTCAAATGTGTATGACAAAGGGGGTGTTATTTGGATTCCTAACCCCAATGTCCTACCTAGCTACAAAGTTGTTTTTGGGTTCCCCAAGTGGGGTTAAAGTGTGTTTGAATTAAGTTAATTTTAGTCTCACTTGAATTATGGGGAGTGTGTGGGTGCACAAGTGGTGTGTAAACCCAATATCGCTAGTGATAAATGCTGAAAAATAAACAATTGAGACTTAAAATAAAAGTACTAACTGCTATAGGATGTAAATAAATGAACTCACTGAAAATATGATGCAAGAGATAGTAATACAGTAAGGAGGTATGCAAAGTGAAATGTCCCAAGTGCTATAGCAAGAAAACAACAGAAAAGTACCAATTGCAAAATGGATGTAGGAAAACAGGAAGTTGTTTGGGAAAGAAAATACGTAAACGGGACTGCAGGGTGCAGCTGTGAGGTGAAAAGTCATGATCTGGGTGCTGCAAGCTATAGAAAAAGGCACGCCGAAATAGAAAAACAGAGAAAGAAATTAGGGCATGGGTTTGAGGAAAAGAGGCGAGCTGGGGGCATGGGAAACATTGTCAAAAGCGCACTAAGGGTGCGGGTTGCAGGATGATAGGAGTGCAGAGGGCATGGCTTAGAGGCCCGAAGGTGTACAGAGAGCGCGACTTACAAGCAGAAAAGCATGCTCTGAGCACGATTTTTAGGCCGAAATTTGTGTTGGGGAGTGTGGGTTTAGGGCCAGAAGTCGCATTCGAGCTGTAGGTAAATGGTAGAAATTCATGAGACGGGCCGTAAAAATGATACTAATGGAGGACACTATGAAGGAAAGGGCTAGATCTGCAAGTAGAGGGCATGCAGCTAGGCCAGAAATGTAAAATGCAAACAAAATAACAAGTACAAAACTTAAAATAACTTAAACCAATGATCGATGGGAATCGTCTGAGTGGAGTTGCCAAATCTATAGCTCATGTTTTCACACTAGCCTGTGCAAAATGGAACCTACTAAGGATTATGAAATCTGTAGTAGCAAACTCAAATATAGATAAATAATGATGTGTGAGTAAAAATAACAATAAAATAAATCTAACTAATTACTACAGTGAAAAAAAAAGATCGGAGCCCATGAAGTATTTTTTTATTATTGTGCAAACAAGAGTTTACAAAAGGACTTACCTCAAAGATGAGTAGATATGGACCCTCACAGCTATACAAAGAGTAGCGCATTAGGTCTCCAGAGTTCCTTTCTCTTCTCCAAATGCTCAAGAGGTGGCCAAGACTCAACTGAATGGAGAACAATAGCTCAAGGTGATAGGATAAAGTTCAAGATGAATTTTGGCAGCATGAGGGTATGAAGAGTTGATCATGGATGTGAAATGGGGGGCCTCCATCACCTTTTAAAAGTGATTTTGCATGGTGGATTATTGACCCATGGTCTTGGGCAACCAATAGTATTGTCTAGTGGTATTTTGAGTTTTCTCTCTTTTTTTATTTTATTTTTGACTTTTCCCCTTTTTATTTCTTTTTTTCTTTTTTTGGGGATTTGAACCCCCTTTTCAGGGATTTTAACCTTTTTGAATGATTTAGACCTTTTTTGAAGGATTTTTTATTAATTGATGAGGGAAGTAATGATTTTATGCCCATTTCGTTACCAATTTAGGGATTTTGGGGGTTTTGGAGGCCAAAAATATAGGAAAAAATGGTAAATGGGTTATGTGACTAGGGAGATGAGCTGTGTGAAAGACATTTGGGTGTTAACAAGAAGAATGTATAAATATGATATAAAGGATTGTTGAATCCAATGTGAAGCGAATTCTCTTCTCTTTTTGTAAGGTATTGTTTTGTTGGGCACACATCCGATTGATCTCTCTTCTCTATTGCTTTTGTATCTTCATCAAGAGTGTTTGGTGATCTCTTATATTCTAAAACAAATATGTTATGTTGTAAAAGAAATCATTCTCTTCTATCCATTGTATTATATTGAGAAGAATTGTTGGGGGTTTTTGTCCTCATAATTTTGAGGGTTTTCCCCAGGGTATATCTTGTGTTATGGTTGTATGAATTTCATGGATTGAATTGTCTCATTGCTTCAAGTCTCTACATCTAGGAGAATTAAAGATCAAATATCAACCAAATTTCAACATGGTATCAGAGCTCAAGGTGTGAAGGAGATCCATTTTGCATGCCATCTAGAGCCTATGTGTGGGGCACCTGCAACAATTAATTAATACGAATATGTGAAATAGCAGAAATGACAGAACTCAGAATCACTTTTATATTGATCACAGGCCACTTCGAGGGGGAAAGCTCAATACAAATAACTTCACGGTGCCTTCATAAGTCTAAACACGCACTTATATACTAAGTCTAGGCGCCAATACTATGGGTCAAAACCATGGGCCACTACAAACTATGGATCAACAATACTACGGGTGACTTACAAAGCATATGCGCCAACAACAATAACACAAACTATTGATCAACAACTACTACAGGATGAATTACAAAGCATATGCGTCCAACAACAACATACTAACAAAGTAAAGACATGGGTTCCTAACACTACGTAGATCCTCCAAAGTTGAGCACAAGATTTGAAGACTATGGCATCAATTTTTGTACGACCGGAAGACCATCTTGAGGGAACCTCGAACTTCAACAATTGGAATACTAGGATTCTCAACATCCTAGAGGAACATGACTTGGATGGCTATGTATCCACTTGGTGGAGAAGCCTACATCTAATGTAGGGTGCATCAAATTCAAAGAAGAAAATATTTCCCCCACGACAAGAATGAAGAAATGAAAGAAACCCTTCTTCCAAAATAATTTCTCTCATTCAAAGAAGGAGGAGTTCAACAAAGGCTTTGACAAGTCAAAATCTAGATGCTTCAATTGCAACAAGAAAGGCCATTTATCAAGAGACTGTAGATAAAAGCGGAAAGGAAAGTTTCATGCTTATACTGTCATAGAATGTGAAATCACTCAAAAGAATGCATCCAAAGAAAAGGATACAAGAAGGGAGTATTATCTTGTGTTATCCATTTTGGGAACCGTCATCACAAATGAAAACACATGGTTGATTGATAGTGGTGCATCCAAACATATGACTGGTAACAAGAGTATCATCACCGATCTAAAAGAGAAATAATTCACATGCATGGTAGAGTTGGGGGACAACTCAACTTATTCGATACAAGGATTTGGATCCACCTCATTCCAACTGCAGACCGATGATATTCTACATGTGGAGGACATTCTATATGTTCCAAGATTGAAGAAAAACCTCCTCTTAGTTTAAGTTCTTGAAGAGAAAGGCTTCCAAGTTATCTTCATGGATAACAAAGCAATTTTATGGCTAAAGAACAAAATCCTAGAATCTATTGCTGTGATTGGATTTAGAGAGAGAGGACTCTACAAGGTACCCAAGAAGTACATTCAAGTTATGATTCACCACACTATCAATCCATGCGAGCTTTTGCAGCAAAGGCTTGGAAACCTACACTACAAAGTGCCACCAGGACTTCAAAAGATGGTAAAAGGTATGCCCATATTTGATTTTGAGCATGATAGTATGTCAGGGTTGTGCACTTAGGAAGAATGTTAAGAAAATATTTTCTAGTAGTTCTACTATATCTAAAGGGATTTTAGATTTAATACATTCTGATGTATGTGGTCCCATGGCATCCCCCTTTGTGAATGGCTATGGCTCGAAAGGGATCTGGAACAGCGCCAAATGGATTGAAAACGGCTGGATCTGGAATGACTTGCAAAATGGATCTGAAACGATGCAGTAGTGATGGAAAATAGTTCAGCTGAAAGTAGATATGGACCCCAGGTATGTGCGGCTTCCTAACAGTTCAAGGTTTTCACTCGGCCACCAATGATGTCTGACGGCTTGCGTATTGGGGCAGTACCCCTCACTCCACGGCTTAGGTAAAACTGATAACCGCTTTGCCACAAACGACAACTCTTGGTTTACCTCACGGGCAGGAACTAGTCAATCAGGTAGGGGTCGTTGCCCTTTTCGCTGGAAGGTCCTCTCAATGGGCCAGCTACTTTGGGGTTCCTGTGGTACTCCTCACAATGAGTTTTAGGGCTTATGCCCAAGTACTTCCCACAATTAAGCGGTTAGGGATTATTCCCAAATCCGAACCTGCAACAGATGCGAAAAAAAAATTGGCAGAAATTTCACCCAGCGAGCCCAAGAAAGTGCTCTGATACCAGATGATACGAACTGTTACACCAAAACCTCAAGATGTTAGTGAAGGCCTCCCACCAGGATCTTAACAATATCCTTAGCTAATGCGCCCTCCATGAGTGGATAAGGAAATCTAACTTTCCTTCCTTTTTCCTTTTTGCTTTGGTTTCCTTCTTTTTCCTTTTATGTTTGCTTTTCCACCTTTTGTTTGCTTTTCCACTTTCTATTTTAGTTTTTTCTTCTTTTTCTAGATTTTCTGATTTATCCTGCTTTTTTGAACTTTCATTCTTTTCTGATTTATTATGCTTTCTGCTTTTATTCTACTTTCTGCTTTATGCTATTTTTCTTGAGTTTTTGTTGCTTTTTTTATTTGCTCCATCTTTCTTTCCTTTTTCCTCATTTTCTATATTTCGATGCTTTCTCCTTAACTTATTCTCCAATCCATATCCAAGTCAACATCATCCACTAATGTTCCCTAGTGGAGCATTATCCTAATTTATTTAAGATAAAATGATTAAATGCATGAAAATTAAATATTCCACGTGCATAATAAACTTTCGATAAAAATTAATCCACACTCCTAGTTAATTAAATGCCTGGAATTCAAAATTAACCCCTCATTAATTAATTAATTCCAATATGTCATTAGGATCCATGGGGTTTGATGTGCTTCATGGTGTTGACAAAATAGGAACATGACATGGAAACCCCATTCTGTTGAGGGTTGTATGGTACTATTAATTGTCTACATATTCCTGCATCACTACATAGATCATTAAATGCATGTGAATCAAATTCACCTCCATTATCAAACCTTAATGCATGGATGTGATTTTCAACTAGCCCTTTAGAATCTTTAAATTTGCTAAGAGTTTCACTTTTATCCTTCATGAAATAAATCCATGACTTCCTAGAAAATCAGCTATGAATGATACATAATATAAGAAGCCACTCACGAAGGGGGATGCCATGGGACCACATACATCAGAATGTATTAAATCTAAAATCCCTTTAGATATAGTAGAACTACTAGAAAATATTTTCTTAACGTTCTTCCTAAGTGCACAACCCTGACATACACTATCATGCTCAAAATCAAATATGGGCATACCTTTTACCATCTTTTGAAGTCCTGGTGGCACTTTGTAGTGTAGGTTTCCAAGCCTTTGCTGCGAAAGCTCGCATGGATTGATAGTGTGGTGAATCATAGCTTGAATGTACTTCCTGGGTACCTTGTAGAGTCCTCTCTCTCGAAATCCAATCACAGCAATAGATTCTAGGATTTTGTTCTTCAGCCATAAAATTGCTTTGTTATCCATGAAGATAACTTGGAAGCCTTTCTCTTCAAGAACTTAAACTAAGAGGAGGTTCTTCTTCAATCTTGGAACATATATAATGTCCTCCACATGTAGAATATCATCGGTCTGCAGTTGGAATGAGGTGGATCCAAATCCTTGTATCGAATAAGTTGAGTTGTCCCCCAACTCTACCATGCATGTGAATTATTTCTCTTTTAGATCGGTGATGATACTCTTGTTACCAGTCATATGTTTGGATGCACCACTGTCAATCAACCATGTGTTTTCATTTGTGATGACGGATCCCAAAAGGGATAACACAAGATAATACTCCCTTCTTGTATCCTTTTCTTCGGATGCATTCTTTTGAGTGATTTCACATTCTATGACAATATAAGCATGAAACTTTCCTTTCCGCTTTTGTCTACAGTCTCTTGATAAATGGCCTTTCTTGTTGCAATTGAAGCATCTAGATTTTGACTTGTCAAAGCCTTTGTTGAACTCCTCCTTCTTTGAATGAGAGAAATTATTTTGGAAGAAGGGTTTCTTTCATTTCTTCATTCTTGTCGTGGGGGAAATATTTTCTTCTTTGAATTTGATGCACCCTACATTAGATGTAGGCTTCTCCACCAAGTGGATACATAGCCATCCAAGTCATGTTCCTCTAGGATGTTGAGAATCCTAGTATTCCAAGTGTTGAAGTTTGAGGTTCCCTCAAGATGGTCTTCCGGTCGTACAAAAATTGATGCCATAGTCTTCAAATCTTGTGCTCAACTTTGGAGGATCTACGTAGTGTTAGGAACCCATGTATTTACTTTGTTAGTATGTTGTTGTTGGACGCATATGCTTTGTAAGTCGTCTCGTAGTATTTGTTGATCAATAGTTTGTGTTATTGTTGTTGGCGCATATGCTTTGTAAGTCGCCCGTAGTATTGTTGATCCATAGTTTGTAGTGGCCCATGGTTTTGACCCATAGTATTGGCGCCTAGACTTAGTATATAAGTGCGTGTTTAGACTTATGAAGGCACCGTGAAGTTATTTGTATTGAGCTTTCCCCCTCGAAGTGGCCTGTGATCAATATAAAAGTGATTCTGAGTTCTGTCATTTCTGCTATTTCACATATTCGTATTAATTAATTGTTGCAGGTGCCTCACATCTAGTATCAGAGTCTCCACCCAGGTTCAAGTCACAGAGCGGGTGGCAACGCCAGCATTGCAGTGTTCGCCCGGGGCTCGTACGGCGCAAAGGGGACACCACCGTACATGCGCACATCCAGCCCAGAGTCTGGACTGCGGAGCGTGGTGGGATGTTAAGATCCTGGTGGGCAACCTTCACTAACATCTCGAGGTTTTGGTGTAACGGTTCGTATCAGATATTTGCTCCTCAATTAATCCACTCTCTAAAAATGAACCAGTGTGCACCACATTCACTTATTTGGTTAGTTTGATGTTTTGATTGAGAGCAATTGTGCCTCAGATACTTGGGAGATGTGCCCCTAGTCCAAGATGGGAGATGTGCCCCTGCTTCCTGTGAGAGGATGATGGTATTCATCCATTATCACTAATTTTATTGGTAGGTCCTGTAGCTGATCAAGTCGAATTTTAATTTCATAAGAAGCACAATTCAGTTCATGGTTTGAATCTCCAAGCTTCCTATGGATTTCTAGAGTTAGATTCTTGTGTAGAAGAGGAGATATGTTTCTATAATGTTTTGAGAGGAATATTGGCCCACATATGATTTAATGAAAGTAAATGTAAACCTATGATATCATTCATGTCAATTCAAATTGCAGAAGTCTGAATTATTCTCATATTTCTCCACCCTCTCTAGATTTGCATAGAAATTGACTAGTTTTTAGACTATGTTGAATAAATGAATGAGTATAGGTCCAAATTAGTTTATTTATGTCCCTAATGTTAATTAACATCTTGTTCGGGTATACAGGGTACTCCCAAAAGACCGAACACCTAGAGAAACCACTTCACACAAACAGATCACAGATCGATACACCAATGTTTTGACATGGTTTAAACCCTCGTGAGGGAAACACTCCACGGCCCCGACCAAATAGCTTCTACGGGAAAATTTATTATGCAAAGAAAGAAAGTTACAAATGAGCTTCTCATAATCGATCAACTTTCCAATGACCCTCCATGCTCTTTAAATAGAGATCATGAACCAATTGGGTGTTAAGCTACGGATCAAGGGTAGGTATGATCTAAGAGAAGTTGAGCCGTCGGATCACTCTATGTCGGGAACATATCGTGACCGTTGGATTAATTATTTACAAATGCATACTAATTCATACTAAAGAAACACACTTTTCCTAACGGATATATTACACAAGTTGATCTTAACTAACTCCTAAGTGTCTAAATATCCTAACACCCCCCCCTTAAGAACAACTTGGGATAGGATTGTAGGATTTACAAAACAGACACTATTAGGAGAAGGAAGGAGGCATTAGAGCCTATCCCCCCTTAATGACAAGTTCCTGAACTCCTAACATAGATCGAAGTTTAGAAAACATCGCTTCTATAAGAGACTTGGTGAAGATGTCTGCAACTTGATCATCAGTAGGACAAAAGAGTACTTCAAGAATACGATCATGAACAAGATTTATAATGAAGTGCATATGAAGCTCAATGTGTTTGCTACGTTGATGTAGGACTGGATCTTTGGAAAGCTTGATGGAACTTTTATTGTCACACCAAAGTGGAGTAGGCTGCTGTTGCTCGAATCCAAATTCTGAAAGGATCTGTCAAAGCCATAAAGCTTCCTAACTGACATTAACTGCGGCTCGATATTCTACTTCTGCTGAAGAAAGAGTAAGAGGTTTTTGTTTCTTACAAGCCCAAGTGATAGGTCAAGATCCCAGACTGAAAACATAACCTGCAGTAGACTTTCAATCATCAGGATCGCCGACCCAATTTGAATCAGTGAAACCAACCAACAAAGGTTTCCCCCCCTATATTGTAATGAATCCCAAACTGAATTGTACCTCGAATATATCGAAGTATTCTTTTAGCTGCTTTCCAGTGACTTTCATGAGGTGTCTGCATATAACGGGCAACATGATCACCAGAAAAGGAAAGGTTAGGAAGGGAATGAGTCAAGTATAAGAGACTACCAACAAGTTGATGATACAAGGTGGCATCAACTTCAGGTGAAGTACAAGTGGCAGAAAATTTGACTCCAAACTGGAAGGGAGAAGGGGTTGGTGTACAATCATCCATGTGAAAGCGACGAAGAAGGTCACAAGCATACTTAGACTGAGAAAGAAAGATTCCTTCTTTGGTTTGCAGGACTTGGAGACCAAGAAAATAATGCAAATGTCCTAATTATGACATTTCAAAGTTTTGCTTAAGACTAGATTTCACATGGGTTATAAGCTTAGGGTCACTACCAGTAAGAATAAGTTCATCAACATATAGAACAAGTATGATGAGATGGTTTCCTACTTTCTTGGTATAGACATTGGGGTCAGAATGGCATCTAGAAAAAACCAGTGTCAAGGAGAAAGCTATCCATTTTGGCATACCAAGCTCTAGGAGCTTGCATGAGGCCATATAAGGATTTCTTAAGGCGACAAACAAGGATAGAGTTATTCTGAACATATCCAGGAGGTTTTTCCATGTAAATTTCCTCCTATAAATCACCATGTAAGAAGGAAGTCTTGACATCCATTTGATGGACTTCCCAATTATGTAAGGCTGCAAGGGAAAGAACAAGGCAAATGGAGTTCATTTTTGCAATAGGAGAAAAGGTTTCATTGTAGTCAATCCCTTCAACTTGGGAAAAACCTTTGGAAACTAACCTTGCCTTAAGTCTTTCAACACTTCCATCTGATGCATACTTAGTTCTGTAGACCCATTTACATCTGACAAGTTTTCTTCCTTTTGGAAGAGGTACAAGATCCCAAGTATCATTCACCATTAAGGAACGATATTATTCATCCATAGTTGCATCCAAATCTGGATTTCCTGAAGCTTTTGCAAAGGTTTCTAGATCATGATTCTCAGAAACTTGAGCCAAAAGAGAAGAGGCTCACTGAAACTGAGAATGTGTTCGACATTGATCTCTAGGATCACCGGAAAGATCACCAGCTGCTTCACATGTTGAATGGACCCATCGAGGAAGCACTTGTGCTGGTGCAACTGGAGGAACTTGAGCAGGTGGAAGTGGATTTTCATCCTCACTATCATCATTAGAAACTGAAGTTGGAAACCTGTTAAGGAAGTTGGAAGAAGAAGAATAAGGCACAATCGCTGAATCAGGATGGCAGACCAAAGATGGCACAATCGCCAAGTTAGGCTCGTAGGCCAAGAGATTTTCATCAAATTTAACATCTCTTCTAATGATTACATCATGAGAATGTGGTTGAAGAAGTCTATAACCTTTTACATCTTCAGAATATCCAACAAATATGCACTTTTCAATTTTAGGCTGCAATGCTTTCCATTTTTCATCTGGAATGTGAGCCCATGTTTCACTACCAAACACACGGAAGTGACTTACATCATGTCTAGTTTTACTCCATGCTTCTTCCAGTGTGATATCTTGTAATGCTTTAGTGAGGGTGTGATTAACTATGTAATTTGCACAATTAATGGCTTCAGCCCAAAATTAAACTTAGTCCCTTAGATTAGATCATACAATTAGCCATTTCTTTTAAAGTGCGGTTATTCCGCTTAGCTACACCATTTTGTTGTGGTGTATATGGAACATTGTGCTGTTGTTGGATGCCTTGTTCAGTGCAGAAAGTAGTGAAATTTTAGTTAACATATTCTCCTCCATTGTCAGATCTTAACTTAGTAATTTGATGACAAGATTGTTTTTCAACAAGAGCCTTGTAGGCCAAGAACATGTTAAATACTTCACTCATAAGTTTTAGGAAATAAACCCAAGTGTGTCTGGTGTAATCATCAATGGAAGTTAAGAAATATTTGAAACCAGAAAAGGAAGCATATGGAAGAGGACCACACACGTCACTATGCACAAGCTCCAAGGGAACCGAGGCATGCCAAGAGGCACGTTTGTCAAAACTGTCCTGATGATGTTTTCCAAGTACACAACCAAAACAAACACCTACCCTGCAAGATACCATCAGAAGACCTACCACCATATTGTCTTTACATAGTTGTTGCAATGAGTTATAATTTAAGTGACCAAATCGGTCATGCCAAAGTTTGTTGAAGTTATCACTATGAGCAACAAAAATTGAAGGAAAATGTGATGACCCAAAGTTGTTAAATTTGTACAACCTGGTAATATCATCAACAATTCTGGTAGCTAGGACCTGTTGAGGATCTTTAAAATCCTTGATTACAACTTGGTGAGGTGTAAACATCATAGTTTTACCTTCACTAGAATGAGTGATCTGACAGACTGATAAAAAATCACAGGAAATTCTTGGAACACATAGTACATCACTGAAATGACCATTATCTACTGGAACTGTTCCAGCTCCTACAACACTTAGAGATCTATCATCACCAACAAATATTTTTTTGGTGTTACTTTCATGCACAGTAGAAAATATGGCTTGATCCTTAGCCATATGATAAGATGCTCCAGAATCAATGAGCCATTCATTTGAAGTAGAAGAAGAAGATGCATTATAAGAATAACCAGAAGCATAAAGTTCATGTCCATGAGAGGTAGATTATGAAGATGAATCTAGGTTGATGTGGTGCTTCTTCATTGCTACGTCCAAGGCTGGCATCTTCTTGAAACACTTAGATTCATCATGATTATCTTTCCCACAATAGTTGCAATGACGCTTAGTCTTCTTGCCTTTTGGCTTGGATCCTTTGTCATTTTTTAAAGAAGGAGTTGACTAAGAGGGTTTTGGACCCTTGTTTGACTTATTATTGTGAAAATTTTGTTTCTTGGGAGGCTACTGAGGGCTAAAAACAATCTCTAGCTGGTGGAAAATAGGCTCCAGGTGTCGGGGAGACCACCATACTGATGAATGGATGCATGCAAATGCATGCATGATGACTTGATGTAAGCATGATGACTAGATGCATGTATGCATGCAGAATATAAAAAATTATGGTGAGAATATTCCAACACCCCCTCGCAAGACAAACTATGAGGAAGCAACAGAAAGAACTAATGGTAGGGCCCTGATGACTAAGACCAAAGTTCAGCCTGTACAACAATCTAAATAAATAAAGTGAGGAAAGAGGGGAAACCCAGTAGGAAGAAATCCCTCCCTCAAAATAGACTAAAGGATGCTAATGTATCATGGCATCACTCACCCCAGAAGGAGGCAAGTGACCTTTTTTACCGAAGAAGGATCGATCGGTAAGAAATGGATCACTATGTGAATCATCAATGTGAGAAGGATGAAACCTTCCATTCTGAAAATCATATATGGTTCTCCTTTGATCAAGTGGATCACCAACAAGATCTCTGGCAGATATAAGAGTAATGGCTTCCCATCTCGGAAGAGGAGGATCATCAGGTGCAAGATCATCAAGTTCTTGTGGATCTGGATCTTCCATTAGCTCATCTTCATTGTTAGGTGCTAGATCTTCATGTTCTTGTGGATCTAGATCTAGCATTCACTCAAAAGGAGTTATCTTCCTCCTGGGAAGAAGTGGATCATGCTACAAAAACATGTGCTTGAGTTCTCCAACAATGGATGCAAGTGAATCTGGAGGATTCCTAAACTTGCTCTTCCTCCCAAGCATGGTGAGAACAAATCCAAAAATATGAACATCATTATGGAGCATGTGATTCGAACTAACTGAGGTAGAATCAACTCCATGAATGTGTAGATAGTTCTTTGATATCTCCTTTGAACCAACATAGGTGAGATCATAACCAAATGAACTATGATATGATAATGGTATCTTGGACATCAAATCAGATCCAAGAATTGACAGATGGCTTCTTATGATCTCCTTTGAACCAGCAGGGGTGATATCAAAACCAAATGAACCATGACATAATGGTAATGGCTTGGACTTCAAATAAACTCCAAGAATTGAAAAATGGTTTCTTATGATCTCCTTTACACCAACAAAGGTGAGATCAAAAAAAAATACAAGGATATGCATGAGACTTGAACCCAAGTGAATGATGGTGTCTTCAATCTTCGGTGAAACTCTATAAACATGTGCCAATGACCAAATATGAGTTCATAGGAAGAATTGGATCAAGGAGTGCAAATGCATCACCTCCAAAATCTGAGTTTACCTCCAAAATACTCAATAGATCATCATCTCGCACATCAGGAAGCTCATGGGAAGTAGATATTTTTAAAGTCTCTTCAACTTCTAGAGTAGTAGCTAACATCTCTTGCTCAGAATTTGAATTAGAAAATGGACCGACTTCATCAGTAGTGTTACTTTCATTCCATAGTCTACTCTTTCCATTTGCATGTGTGTGAAGAAAAGATTGTTTGGAGAGAGGTAGAAAGTGATAGAACTCATAGAATTTCGAATTGTGGTTTGCAATGATATTTCTTGATACCATGTCTTGTATTTTGACTTCATATTGAACAACTTCATCATGAGAGATGATTGAGGCCGAATCATGAATAGAGAGAGAACTTGAGGCAATACTACTGGGCTTGTTCTCCAAATGGATAACATCATCCTCTTCCTTCTGCTTTCCAAATAACTTGTCCAATCTTGTCCACTTATCATTTGGATGTTCAACAAAATCAATGAAGTAATCCATATTGGAAAGCATAGCAATGCATATTGTTGTTGAGGCTCTGTCACAATCATCTAGCCAATCTTCTTCCTTTTCATAGGAAGCATAATGTTTCTTAACACCAATACACATATTGAAAATACTATATCTCTTCAGGTATGATGTCATATTTGGTTTCCATTCTTCATAGTTGTATGAAGAGAGATAAGGAATTGCTTTCAGATTCATTGAAGCTGTTGTTCAATTCGAATCTACTGCTGAAACTACAGGAAAAAGCTACAACTGCAGAGAACTATTGCAACTGCAGAAAAATACTACAACTGTAGACAAAATTTGAAACTGTTGCAACTGCAGAAAACTTCAAATAACCTGAAAAGACAATGGAGATCCATAGTAGATATTGAATTCGAATCTGTTGAAGATGGATTCGAATGATGGAATGAACCTGCAAAACAAATGAAATTGTTGATGGAGATTTGCTACAAATCGAGAGAACATTGCCTTAGGAAAATGAGCACATGTGATTGGATCCTTCACACTTGGCTAGAACTCACTGTATTTCTCCAGTGAATTCAAGACAATTGCACCAATAATTTATGTGGAAATCTAGAGGCTTTTGGTGCTCAATGAAAGACAACTGCTACTGTTGCAATTCGAATAGCTGACTCCAGCTTTGATACCATGTAATAATCTATAGAATAGATCACATAGCTAGAGTAAAAATCACAAATCTCACTCAAGAATTGCAGATAAGAAGAAGAAGAAATGGATCAATTATCACTCAAACTCATAAATGGAGAAATATGCAGTATAATCATACATCAACTGTAAGCTATCACTATGAAAACTGAATACAATGATGAGACTGTCAAGTGAATTCAAATTAGCGTAAGGTCATTCAAATTCTCCTCAGTGTGTGGCTTCGATAGCATTGGAGACATCATCCAATCAGTGGTAGTAGTCACAAATTGTCAAAATTCATTCAAATGATTCTAACTGAGTCTAACTGAAGCATGTGAGCACAAATTAGGGGATGGAGACTCCAAGGAGGGCACATGAGGATTTCAGTAGGCCAAGTGGCACTCCAATAGAGACAACTAAGATCTACAGGCAGTTAAACTGAGTAATAAATGCAAGAACTAGTCAATCAATGCTCTAATTGATTGTGGGTGATCCGATTAGTGTAGTAGGGTGCATATTCCATCCAGGTGAGGAAAACAAGGCACACTAGGTAGGTAGGAGGGCTACTGAGGGATAAGAACAGGCTCTAGGGGGGATGAAAATAGGCTTCAGGTGCTGGGGAGACCACCATTCTGATGATTGGATGCATGCAAATGCATGCATGATGACTGGATGCATGTAGTATGTATGCATGCATGCAAAATATAAAAAATGATGGTGAGAATATTCCAACAAAGAGGGTATATATAGGTAAAAATTTTCCCTACCACTACCAGGAGTATCTAGCTTTGAAAGAAGAGATTCATAAAGCCATTTCCTTCAAAGATTATTTTTATTGTAGATTGGGATTTGATATAAAGAATGAATCTTTGGATTTAATAGAGAGCAGGAAACCACCCATAGAGGAAACAAGTTGTTCCACCTCTGTGAGCAAAGAATAAGAAAGAGGAATTGAAGGTGAAGCCTCATTGGATTCCATTGTTTATAGCATGAAGATACTTTTCAGATTCTCTTCAAATAAAGTCTCCAATAATACTACTTCTAAGGTTACCATGGAGCAAGATTCATCAGCTAGCTTGAAGGAGAAAAAGTAGATTAACAACCAGCCAACAAAGGAGAGGAGAAGCAATATTCCATTAGAAGAGTCATGTGTTTCCTCTAATAAATGCATTGAGCAAGAATAAGAGGACTTCAACGTAAGGAAGGAAGGTAAATCTGATCTTAGTAGCATCAATTATTTTTTTCATCAATATGAAGAATATCCCACTAATTTAATCACAAAAGAGAAAGGATCAACCCTTCAAGCATTCTCAAAACATCGTTGTGGAGAAAAATACAACCACACTCCAGTTGAGAGTGAACCTGGAGATTTGGAGGGGCAACATGCCATCACCACTCCACATCATGAAGGGATAGAGGTGTCACAAAGGTATTACAACTATTATTATTTTTTCATTCACCAAATTTCTTTGTTTCATCTTGATATGGCAACCATTTCTGGTGATAAGGTTGGCAGAAAATATCCTTCTAGTACTGAGATCCAAAATTTTGAGAAGGATGAATTTTTAAAAGAGATTTTGCATTATTCTCAAGAGTGGCATGAACACACATGTGATCATATATTTGTTCCTAATAGTACACATGAAAATATGGAGCAGCATCCTTTCCAAGGTAAACATAAGGAGTCCTCAGATTTACAAGTGCTTCAAGAAAGTATTGACTTACAGGATGATTTCCAGGCACTTGTTTCACTACAAAGAGATTATGAGCATATTTCATGTAAGTAAGGCTCATCCTTAATGAATATGGCTGATTACATTCCATTTGTATCAGCAAGCAAATAATCCTATTCATCATTGAATTGGATGGATAGCTACATCACCGAGATGGAGACTCAAGATTGTGGAAGACTAGCTCACATGGGTAAGAGTTATTTTTGCATTAGTAATGGATCTATTGTTGCATTCAAATTTGTTATGATCAATGAGCAACATTCAAGGAATATATGGATGAAATATGATGCTTACCATACATTTCCATTCATACCTGGGAGGAAAAATTACATAGCAAATGAGGAGATATCCCATGGAATGATATTCATAGTAAAGCATGGTGACATTGTGGGGGACTACTGAGGGCCTTGCCACCATTCAAGGCACAAATATGGACTAATTACATCAGATTGAGGTCATATGGAAGTCACTACAACAACATGAGAAGGATCTTGAATACCACCCACCGGGTATACCACCTGACAAGGTGAAGAAGCATGAGGACGAATTGATGATGGATGTGCAATCCACCAATATATTTCATTACAATTAATTGAAAAGGTTCAAGGAAGGAAATGAAAGGGACCTCAAGAGTTTATTTGACTGGAGACACATAAAACCAAGTCCTCTTTCATTTATTATGGGCCTAGTGAAGATGAAGGTCGGAATAGAGTACATGTGCATAAGGAACACAATCCTTAACATGGAGAAGATTCAGAAAGCAAAGAATAGAACCCAAGGTAAATTTTCACATATGTTTTCTGACAGAAATTATTTGCACGATCTTCTTCATATGTTGTAGAAAGCATACTTGAAGGATTATGAATATATTTTCAAGCTCAATGATGAGTTGATGGCCACCCAATATTATTTGAGAAGCATTCAAAGTTCCCTCTTGGAATCCCATATGGAGATAGAACAATTTCACCAAGAATTGCAGAAATCACATACTCCCTCCTGCATTCAAATCATCCATCCTCTTTCGGTTGATGACATTCAGAGATCTATGGAGGAACCTCATAATATGGTGTTTCATGAGATTCGTGATGACATGCATGTGCTTGAGTATTTTAGAGATGCAGATGATGAGTTCCAAGCACATAATACCTTCCAGAGCCAAACCAAGCTTCTTCTTGGAGTTAGTCATTCCTCCAATGAGGAGTCAGAAGAGCTCATGCTTTATGGACCAACCTTTGATGGAGTTTATGCATCCACATATTTGGTGGATACTTGTTGCAAAACTTTGGTTAATATTTGGACCAATGGGAGATATTTGAGCCATTGAGAGCACTCACATAGGGAATCATCTTGCTTCCTATTCGAAGCATTGGGTTGGAGTGTTTCTTCTTTCCCTATTTGGGAGAAAAGAAACATGAGTGATATTCTTGCTTGCATATATGGAGACTTATTGGATACATTTTACACTTTTTGTGAGCAGCATGAGCCTCAATGAACTTTTGATGATGCATATTCTCTTTGGGATTGGACATGGGACTTTCACCCTTGTCATTGGAACAACAATGTTTTAATTTTTGGTACTTCTGTGCATTGGGAATATAAAGTACAATATGATTTCAAGTTCTTGGAAATTTTGAGGTCAAGGAGGATGAATACCAAGCACCTATTCATTAACAGAGAAATTATGAGTTTCCTCTAGGTGATGGTTGTACATTTTTGAAGGATACACATGATATCCCTTCGGTTGAGCCTACCATGATGGATGAATATTATAGAGAGTTGATTCACCATTCTCCACCCCGATCACTAAGTTGGAGTATGCATTCATCCACTGATTGGGTGGATAGTTACATAAGGGAGTTGAGTATCCCAAGAGGTAAGTTTGTTTCTTGCATAAGTGGAAATCTTATGAACACATCATTTATCTTTTGTGATCAGTTGTATATACATTTATGGATGCCATGTGATGTCTTCAGTTTACTTGAATGGACATGGGATTTCCATATACGTATTAGGAATGGGAATTGCAGTGCTAGTTTGTGCAGGGTTTATGAGGAGATTCAATATTCCTTTATGAGAGATGAAATTCTAGTTTGGTGGAGTGTTCGAGACATCCCCCATGATGACATATTATGTTTGTTGATACTGATGTTTGGGAGGATGCAGTTAATACAATGGGACCCTGGAATAATTGGGATGATAGTTTTCCACAAGAAACAGTGCTATTGGGAGACATGCAACAATGGCAGTGGGATCCAGGAATTGATGGGTCATTTCAGTTTGCATTGATGTCTGGAGGAATGCAACATAAGAAATGGGACCCCAGTATCAATCTTGAAGATCCAGATATAATCAAAGTGGTGGAATAGAAACATGGTGGACTTTTGGTATTTTGCTTGGAATTCAAGATTTCAATTCTAGACAACCAACAACATATTTTGAGGAGTCAAGTCATTGGTTGGCTTCATAGATGGTTGGAGTTGGTTTCTTGATTGAGGAAAAGCAATCTTGGGAGGGGAGGACTGTCATGTTCCTATTTTGTCAACACCATGAAGCAGATCATACCCCATGGATCCTAATGAAAGATTGGAATTAATTAATTAATGAGGGGTTAATTTTGAATTCTAGGCATTTAATTAATTAGGAGTGTGGATTAATTTTTATTCAAAGTTTATTATGCACTTGGAATATTTATCTTTCATGCATTTAATAATTTTATCTTAAATAAATGAGGATAATGCTCCACTAGGGTGCATTAGTGGATGAGGTTTACTTGGATATGGATTGGAGAAAAAGTTAAGGAGAAAGAACCCAAATCTAGAAAATCAGGGAAAAGGAAAGAAAAATGAAGCAATTTAGAAAAGCAGCAAAAACTCAGGAAAAGCATCATAAAGAAGAAAGCAGCATAAAAGTAGAAATAAGAATAAATCATAAAAGAAGGAAAGTTTAGAAAAGAAGGATAAATCAGAAAAATATAAAGCATAAAGTGGAAAAGCAAACAAAAAATGAAAAAGAAGGAAACCAAAGCAAAAGGGAAAAGGAAGGAAATCTAGACTTCCTTATCCACTCATGGTGTGCGCGTTAGCTAAGGAGGCTTGCTCCTCAATTCATACACTCTCTATAAATGAACTAGTGTGCACCACATTCACAAATTGTCAATTTGATGTTTTGATTGAGAGCAATTGTGCCTCAGAGACTTGGGAGATGTGCCCCTAGTCCAAGCTGGGAGATGTGTCCCTTCTTCCTATGAGATGATGATGGTATTAATACATTATCACTGAGTTTATTTGCAGGTCTTGTAGCTGATAATGTTGAATTTGAAGTTCATAAGAAGCATTACTCAGTTCATGGTTCAAAAATCCAAGCTTCCTATAGATTTCTAGAGCTAGATTCTTGTGTAGAAGAGGAGAGGTGTTTCTATAATGTTTTGAGAGGCATATTGGACCATATATGATGAAATTAAATTAAATGTAAACTGATGATATCATTCATGTCAATTAAAATTACAAAATTCTGAATTATTCTCATATTTCTCCACCCTCTCTAGATTTGCATAGAAATTGACTAGTTTTCAAACTATGTTGAATAAATGAATGAGTAGAGGTAAAAATGAGTTTATTTATGTTCCTTATGTTAATTAACATGTTATATGACCCAATACATGTCTGATTTGAATAATTTGTGAGCCTTCTCTACCTGTTTGGGAGCTTCTAAATTTTTACTAGTTGTGCCATCCTGAAATGCAATTTTGCTTGTCTCTTTGTCAATATTTCTCAGAAATTCCTAAAACTTGATGGAGTGACCTATGAATTTGTATTGAATTATATTTAATTTTATTTATAGTCTCTAAGTCTGAAACATCCATCCACAGCTTCCATTCAAATTTTAGATCCATATTAGTATGCATATGCTGAGGTGCCCAAGAGAGTTGAAGTAGATTTCAGCCTTGATGATATTGAAACATAAATTTTATCATTAATTTGTGCATAGGTATTAACATATATCATATAATTCCTTCCATCCATATATTTTGATCTTGTCCACCCTCAACCAAACTAGCTTCCAGAATCGTTGTTTTAATTGATTTTGTGTAGAAGAGAGTTTTTGTATCACTACTACTAGTTGGTACATTACATGCTGAAAGAAATAATAGAACCATATTTGAGGCTGCAAAATCCATGATGCATGATCAATATATGTCTACCTCATTATGGGAAGAAGCAACTCGTACAACTGTGTGCATCCAGAATAGAATCCCACATGCCATTCTAGATGAGAAGACACCAAAAGAAGTGTTTACCGATGAGAAGCAATACATATCACACTTGAGGATATTAGGGAGCCCATCATACATTCATGTACCAAAATAAAATAGAATAAAGATGGATCCTTCTAGAAAGAAATGAACCTTTGTGGGTTATAGCGAGACATCCAAAGCATACCGAATATATGTATTTGGTGAGAGACACATTGAATTCATCCAAGATGTTACCTTCCATGAGGAAGATGCTTTCAAAATATCAAAAGAGATTCAATGTGATTCAAAGATGGAGGATCCTGAGTCTAATTCTCCCCCTTTAGAGTTAGAGAGAGAGAAACTAGAATATGCCTCAAATTCGCTAGCTCCTGAAGAACCAGTAGAACTGGTTGAGAGGTCACCTGGTGAACCTCCCTCTAAAAGATATTCTTGATACCGAGACATATTACAAATTGCAGAGAAACATGGAGAACCAATAGGTTCATCCAGAGAGCGCAAGCAACTTGACATATATTCAGGGTATGTTGCACTAATGAGTCACATCAATGATTTAGGACCATCCTCATATGAAGAAGTTGTAAAGAATAAATTTTGGAAAGATGCAATGATAGAAGAGTACAACTCTATAATTAGGAATGATGTTTGGGAGGTTGTTCCCAAAACTAATGGGAATTCCATTGTGACTTCTAGATAGATTTACAATATAAAGCATGCTACAAATCACAGGTATGAGCTGATGTGGAGTAGGACAAGTAACAAGATGAAACAAACTGACACCAGGATGACCGACACATGAAGTGAAGGTATGTTGGCTATAACTGACCTAGAGGTTTTCTATAAGATCCAGGTTCTTCGTGATTCCCCTTTGACCAACAAAACCCCTTCGCACCGGCCCTTTCGCAAACAACCTGCGAGCAGGTTGAGGTCTCACCCGAGGTGTATCTATGGGGTACTACGGAATCAGATTTCCACAATAAGTGATAAGTTGCTTGGATGGACGTACTGCACAAAACAACAGAGAATATGTGCTGCAAGGTGAGACTGCGCAGCGATGGGAAATGCTATGGTCTGCACCACTATACTCTTCTACCATGGGACCTCTACTGAAGCTGCAAACAATCCAACTTTATTCTATACTTGGATTATCTTGAAAACGCTTAAGGCACTAAAATGAATATCGCTCACCCATTCATTCAGGTGCTTAACTGACTATCCTTCTAACATTCATTCATTTACTCAAGATGTCATGATTTCAACATAGACGACTGATCTAATCCACTGTGTATGTTCCTTTACTGTGTGTAAGAAAGTACTTAACAAAATGACTGATTCACTGCCTTCATACACAAGATAAATGTTAACCATTCAACTATTCATACGGAACTTAACATATCATTTCCATACTTCTCTAATGGAAAATGCATATAAAAGCTCTCTTCGTAACAGTATGCAAGGAAACATCTAGACATTCATTGACAGAAAACACAAGTAAGCATTCATTTATAAATCACAATCACACAACACGAGATTTAACGTGGTTCACTCCCCTGGGTGGGAAGCTACATCCACAAGAGCAGTTGGTAATATATTTGTTTAAAAGGGATGGGGACAATTGTTCTTAGTCTGCGCACTCAGCTGCAGACTCTCCTTCCTCTCAGATAGGTTTCTGCGCACATAGTTGCAGAGCCTTTACAATCTTCTTAGCTCAAAAGAGATTTTACACTAAAACAACCAAAGTAACTCCAAAATGTAACCCCATCCCATACAAATTTTTTTTCTTAAATAGATCATGCCTCTAAGGTCATGTCTTTACAAAGCCAAAGACCTAAACCCAAAAACCCTTAGGGTTTACAAAACTGCACCGGTTTCCCTAAATCGGCTTGCTCGCATCTGGTAGCGTCTTCTTCATCGTGGTAATTATCCACGTCTTCATTCTGTTGCTATCGGCCTCCCTGTTGCATATGTACCAATAGATCTCTTTCACAAAACCATTAGTCTCTAACAGTTTTGCCCACCAGGCGTGCCAAGACATCGCTTTCCTCAACAAACTCATGCATTGGCCACCTTCCTGATTTGCTCGTGCCCGCCGCTCAGCACTCTTGGAGAATCTTTCCAAAATTAGACCATTACTGGTCCATCCGATACCTGCACCTGATCCTTGTCTAACACTCATTTTTGCTGGCTCCATGTGTACTGGCTGCTTCGTAGCACTGCTTCCTCGTAGCGCTGGTCTTCGTGGTGCTTCCAAAACTTGGATGCTACGCACAGCTTCACAGCACCCTCAACACTTAGACAAAATTATATTTCTGAGTTGCGCTAGGCTCAGCTTTCCCTGCTTATCAAAAAAAGGTGTTACCAAAACTTTGTCCTAACCTGGGCCCAACATGCCCCTAACACTTACATGTGGCTTGTCCCCGAGCCACTTGTTGCTTCGGTCGTCTCACTCTTCTCCGTGACTGGCGGAACTAATTTGGCTGCGAACTCATTATATGCACCGAGCAACCGCTTCTCTGGTATCCTGTTCAACTTGCTGTACTGTTTTAAGCAGTGATGGAGTTATCTCTTCTCCAATCTATCCCTGTACCTGCTCCTAGTTGTCGCGCAATTCCTTTAGCTTGTCTTCTATCTACTATGACACTGCTATAGCATCCTCCAGGAGTTGCTGTGACTGATTATCCATCTCAGTCTCTTTATCTCTTAATGCCTAGATTTTCTTCTTCAAGCCTGATACTTCCTTATACCTGGATAGCCTCTCCCTGGGTGGTTGAGCCTTGTGCTCTGCATCCAACTTCTCTAGAGCGGTCTGCTTGTACTTTACCACGGTCTTTACCTGCAGTAGCCCCTGATCCTCTTCAAGGGAAGTGAATTCCTTTGAAACTTTTTCCAAGAGATCTTGGCACTTAGCCATCTCACTCGATATGTTCTGCGCGGTAGCACTCACTGCTTGCTCTCTTAATTGCTACTCAGTTAATGGCGTTTGCTTATTCAGTTTTACCTTCAACGTGGCAATATCAGCCTCATAAAAAATCTCTTTGTCCTGCATCTCTAACTTCAAGGATCTCACCTTATCTCTGATCCTCAGAACTGTGTCTGAAGGATAATCCTGGAGTTCTATACCTTCAATATCCTGGGCAACAGTGGATATGGTATTCTCCAATTGTTTCCGGCGGTCCTGTTCATCGTGCAACTGCATGTCTGTGCGCAATTCGAGCTGTCTATTTTCTACGGTTAGCTCCGCTTGTGACTTCATCGACTCTACCATTCATTCATGCATCTCCTCGATGATCTGCATGTGGATGAAGTGCAAGCCTAGTAAGGGAATTTTGGCCAAGTCGAGCTCTACCTGCTCGACTCCCTTTGTGTCCAGGGAGACCTGTTCTATCATTGGCAATGCAATAGCTAATGGGTCCACATGGACAATCATGGTCTTTGACGGTAGCGTTATGGCTAGCTGTGGCGGAGTTTGTGTGCGAGTTTCCTGCCAACCTCCATTCAGTTCCTGCTTCGCGTGGCAACGTTATGCTCTTTTGGACCTTGCCCATTTTCTTCATAAGGCCTTGCAGTGTGAGCTTGGTCTTTTGCAGGTCATCTTGGATGACTTGATCCTTTTTGTCTTTGTCAGTCATGAGCTCTTGCATCTATTCTGAGACCCTTTCTACTATCATGTCAAAGTCATCTTCGTTTAACACTATCTCAGCTTGAGTCTTTGCGGCCTTCATCTTCTTCTGCGCCTTCGGCTTCTACGAGGTCTCGGGCTCTTTCCGCTTTCCTGTTTCTTCAACAATCAAGCATGACAGCGGGATTGGCTTGTCTTCATCAGAGTCTGTCTCAACATCCATGAATTCCACATAGAAGTCGGTGGGCCAGTCCTTCATGAGGGATTCAATGTCCTCCTCATACATATGGTAGTTACCTGGGTACCATTCTGGCTTCTTCATTCTCGCCTTGGGTGAAATGAAGATACATCGCATGTATGCGCTGAAATCAAGAACGCGAATGTACTTCGACGTTATCTACTTTGTGATGCAAGGTGTATTGATAATCGCATCACACAGCTGAGTGTAATATTGATAGAAAACCTCAGCTGTTGCATGTTTTCGCTCTGCGTTGATATTTTTCCAGAGGTTGGCATACAAGAATCCTCTGGGATCATTGGTTTCTATATTGACACCCACATAGTCCCTTGGCTCCTTCCATCCGCAAAAGGTGATGAGGATGATCAGCCATGTGAAGTGGAACTATCTGCCATTTTCCTGGGTATCATTGAGCTCATCCAAGAACTCATTTATAAGATATTGACACCAATTGAACTCGGTGCCTTCAGCCGCTGTGGCACCGAGTAGTACTACGCCCACAGGAACCTCTGGTGGCCTAGTTGTTCTGAGGATTTTTCCTGCAAGTAGCTGTGTGATAAATTTTGTCATTTTGTCTTCAATTTCTTCTGTGGGGAAACCTCTTTTCCCTTTCACCAATGCATGGCTTTTCTTCATCTTTTTGACAACTTATTTTTCCTTGCTCTTCCCTTGGAAGAACTGCTTGGGATCCTTACCATGCTTGCTGAGGCCTATTATGCGGTGGATCAAAGCAATGTTGACATCAATATTTTTGTCTAGCCACAAGTATCCCTGGTGGATTCGCGCCATCAATGTGCGAACCACGGAATTAACTTCTGGTGAGCAATCAAAATGTGGCAATCTGAGGAGGTTCAACAATCCTGACTGAACTACAAGTGTCAGCTAGCTTTCGGCAACCAAGTTAAATGTGCCTTTGGCATCCTTTTTCCAACACATATACTGGTAAGGCTGGAACTGTGGGTACTTAGGCCTGTGGGGCTCTTCCATTTGCACGCCTAGGAGGTCAAAATATTTCCACCTATAGTCTGGAATCTTTCTGAGCAGGTTCTTGGAAACCTCTACATGTTTTGAGATCAGCGACAATGGGATTTCATATTTAGTGGTCTTGACCAATTTAAAGACTGGGGCATCCAACACCCGTGGTGATATATACTCTGGTGTCAGCTTCAATGGTTCTTTCTAAAAGACCAACGATCTTTGTGCCATCTAACCCATCTTTAGAATCTTGCTTCGTGGTGCAGTTACATCTTTTCCTTTATCTTTCCCTTTGTCCTGCATGATTGGAATATGGCGAGGTGATCTACGGGATCCTTGGCCTTGTTCTGTTACAACCTTCTTGGCAGGGGTTTTCATTAACTCTACAATTCCCCCGTGCTGAAAGACTCGGATTGCTTCTTGAAGTGTAAGCTCTTCTTCTCTATCTCGTGATTTGGACATTCACTGGAAACAGTAGGCAATTGTTTTTGAGATATGAATAAGGATTGCTAACACAGGAATGGAGGCATGAAAAATTCTAAGTGTCTGGTAACGCCCGCGAGTCCTTATGCAACGTTATTTAAAGGCACATCTGATTCCTCCCTGCACCTTCCAACAGCTAGATGAGATTTTAATGAGGTGTTCGTTGGTCAATTTGAATGAATCCTTCGGTCCCTTCCATCGTTAGTGTGTTCAGAATGGCTATCTTTCCTTTAAATGCTGAAGCGGTTGCTAATCTAATGGCTATTTTCTCAAAAGTACTCTAATGGCTATTTTTCTGAGTGCTGCGCCGAGCTGTGCGGCTAGCCATCTGCGATCCTGCGCAGTTACTTCGCAGTGGTACTATTTTTAACTGCGCGGTTCCCTTTTTCTTTTCTCACTTCATTTTTTTTTTTCGCAGTGCTGCATGCTACACACATTGTTCTACTTATCATACATGTACAGACTTGTTTGCATTTCTAGTGTCCAATTTCAACTGTACCTGACACTTAGAATCTCTTCCTCTACTTATCATTCAAGATTCTGCAAAGCAAGGCTATCATGGTACAGCTTTAACCTGCTTCCATTTATCAAAGTTGGTAGGATATCACATGCTAAATTGGCTAACTAGACAGCACTAGTGTTAGTAACATGTATTACAGTCTATGGACCAAGCCAATGCATCTTAAATTTACCAGGAAACTTCATGAATTTTCTATCATATAGGAGGAATAGGTCACCTACCTGAAAGCACTTGTTCTTTATATGGCGATCATGCCAAGCTTTCTCGCGGTCTTTTTGAGCTCGCTAGTGGAAGCCAGAAATGAAGCGATCTTCCTCCAACCCAATAAGGTGTGGCAACCTTTCTTCTAATGTTGCGCGGTCTTCCATCCCTATGAATGCAACAATCCTTAAACTAGGGACAATGTACTCCATTGGAATTATAGCTTCCTGCCCATAAGCCATCTAAAAAGGTGTATGTCCTGTCAATTTCTTACATGTGGTCCTGTATTCCCATAACACTGAAGAAATGCGTAGATCCCAATCATATCTATTTACATTGCAGACCTTAGTCAGTGAGTTCTCCAGAATTTTATTGAAAGCCTCAACAGTGCCATTCTCCTATGGATGATATGGAGTACTGCGCTAATGACGAATGTGGAATTCCTCTGTAAGTTCCTCAATAGTCTTGTTAAAAAAATGCATACCTTGGTCACTCATCAAAATCTCTGGACAGCCAAATCTTGACAATATTTCTTCAAAAATGAATTGCGCAGTAGTACTGGCGCTGCAGTCCTTTACTAGTTTTGCTTTTGCCCATCTGGTGAGGTAATCAGTAACAGTAATAATATACCTTGCACCAGTTCTTTTTCCTGGTGGGTTTATAGGACCCACAAAATCAATTGCCCATTTCTCAAACGCCTGCAAGGTCAACTGTGGATTCAATGGCATCTCATCCCTTCGCGAAGGTTTCTCTTTCCTCTGACAGACATCGCAGTTCCTGCAGTGTTCCTTGGAATCTTTGTGGATCATGGGCCACCATAGACCTGTGCGCAATATCTTCTGCGTAGTAGCCCTACCTGCATAGTGACCTCCCACGATCCCTGAATGCACCTCTGCTAAAATAAACGGTTTCTCATGCTCTAGTACGCATCTGCGCAGGACTTCATCCAGTCTGAGTTTGTATAACAGACCTACAATTATAGTGAAGTCTGTGGCGCGCACCACTAGTTGATTCTTCTGCTGGACAGATAGTTCCTACGGTGCCAGCCCTGTTGTTAGAAAATTAATGATATCCTTATAATAATCATCGGCAACCTGTATAGAAAATAACTGCGCATCAGGCAAATTGTCTTCAATGTTCATCGGTTCTTCTCCTGACTCAATCCTTGATAGATGATCAGGTCCCAAGTTTAGTCTACTTGGCTTAACAACAATTTCAAAATCATACTCCTGGAAAAGCAACAACCATCTGCATATGTGCCCCCCTAACACTGGCTTATTGACCAAATATTTCAATGTAGAATGGTCAGTGAACATAAGGAAGTGCGCACCAAGCAAGTAATGCCTGAATTTTTGTAGGGCATATACCATTGCAAGGCCTTCCCTCTCGGTAGTAGTATAGTTCTTCTCTGCAGTTGAGAGCTTCTTGCTCAAGAATGCAATATGGTGGTCAATACCTCCTTCCCCTAGTTGGGCTAATACGATTCCCAAAGCAATGCATGATGCATCAACATGGACATGGAATGGCTTCGTCCAATCTGGAAAGACTAAAATCAGCGTAGTTGCCATCTTTTCTTTTAATGTATCAAACCCTTGTTCGCATTTCGCGTTCTAGATGAATGGTGCGTCTTTCTTTAACATCTTTTCCATTGCTATGGTTATCTGTGCATAACCCTTTATAAATTTCCTGTAGTATCTAGTATGGCCTAAGGTAGAGCGCAACATCTTGACTAAGGTTGGTGTTGGCAAGTTCACAATAATAGCAATCTTCGCAGGGTCGACCATCAGTCCTTGCTTACAAACAATGTGGCCAAGTAGAATTCCATAAGGAACACAAAAAATACACTTCTTTAGATTTAGAGAGATCTGATGCTGTCGACACTTCTTAAGCATCATTTTGAGATTCACACAATGGTTCTTCAATAGACCAAACACAGTCCAATCATCAAAATAAGCTTCGAGAAGCTTATGCATAAACTCTTTGAATGCTGCGACAGCCACTCTGGAAAATATGGCAGGTGCATTCTTCAAGCCAAAGGGCATTACTGTGTACTGGAATGACCCCCATTCTGTAGCAAAAGTTGTCTTATGTCTATCTGCGGGATCAATCCTAATCTGATGATACCCTGAAAAACCATCAGTAAAAGAAATAGGCCTCATTCCCTCCAACATTGTCAAGCACTTCATCTATAAAAGGAGTGGGGAATGGGTCGTGCATAGAAGCATCATTCAGTTTTCTGAGATCCACACAAATCCTGATCTCGCCCTTCGTTTTCTTGTCTTGAACGACCATGGGACTAATCCACTCAGATTCCTTGATAGGTTCAATGATTCTTGCTTCTAGCATCTTATCCAGCCACACACGCACTCTTTCTTTATAGCGCAGATTTAATCTGTATGGTCTCGGCTTGACAGGCTTTGCACCTGGCTTCAAAGGTATTTTCATGACTCCTAGGTCTCCTAGAATTCCTTTCATTTCTATCAATTTTGTCAGAAACAGCTCCTGATACTCATGCAAGGTGTCTGCGATCTCTGCAACAATCTGATCATCCAAATAATCTCCAATTTCTGCGAACTTTGGTTCTTCTTTTGTGCCAATATTCACCTTCTGTGTCTTTACTGGTCCACTCATGTCTGGGATTTCTAACGTAGGTCCTTCTACATCGCGCGCACCCTCCGATTCTGGTATGTTTATGTTGCATGGATCATCATCATCATCTTCCTTGCTATCCCCATCTTCTTTAGCTAGGTTATAACACTCGATAGTATGTTCTTCATGTTTCTTCCATTCCGACTGTAGGTTCGTAGAAAAGGTATCTGCCTCGAAGAATTCCTCCAATGTCATATTTCTATGAGGACAGTCTTCCCTAAATATGTGTTCCCTAATTATTTGCAATGCCTCATGGATCAATGGGTTTTCATCCTTGAAGCTAATGTCCCTCTAGAAGTTCACAGTCAACATTTCCCAATCAGTGGTTTCTCTACGCAACTCCAGGTCTAGGTACCATTTCTTTCGAGTGTCATCCTCTAGGGTATGCATGAATAGGTGCACCCATTCTTCACGTGGCCTTCCCAGCCATGACTGTGAATAGACTTCAATATGTTGACTAGGATCTGTCTGTCCATTAAACTTATGAAAGGGTAAAGTAACTATGTCGGCAAACCGAATCTGCATCTTAATCTTGCATTGGTCCCAAGTGGTTAATGTCTGCTTGTGCGCATTCCACCATCTTGCGGGTGTGTCACACAGTGCCATATCCAATGCTATGAATCTGTGCTCATCTGCAATAGCTACAGTGTATTCTTGGATGAAAGTATAAACATTAGCAGAACCATCATATGTGGGAAAAGGACTTACCTCCTTCCCGATCCAGTGCAGTGATTTTGTAACCTACATGCACCTTCTTGCTGATACATCATGCATCCAAGTTTGCCAATTTTCTAGCCCTGCCTCCGAATCAGAGACGCAGGAGTTGTCACATCTCCAATTGAGTGTGCCATATGCAGTAGGGTTAATGTAATCTTCTTGGTTCGCTGTGAGCTGGCATAGTTTGTCCAAGTCTTGAGCCTTGGATTCCTCCTGAATCGGCTCACTGTATCTGTCACCATCTGCAGGATCCAACGGTGTGATGACCCTAAGATGCTTTCCTTCAAATATCATCTTCTTCGTCTTTAAGTTGATAATAGCCAAGTTATCCATAGCCCAGTCAATTCCTAGCAGAGTAGGAAAAGGCTGACTGTCATCCACAATCTCGATAACTTCGGAGTCTGTATGACTTTGGACTCCATCGATGTCGACTATCACATCAGCTAACCAGCCAAAGGATATGACTTTCTCTTGGTTAGCCATTCTCAACTAGATAGGTGACCATGACAACTTTGGTCGACCCATCTACTGCCATGTCTGTTTAGTTAAGACATTTACTTCAAATCCTGGATCAAGGATGACTTCATCCATTTCAAAATCTCCTATTTGTGCGGTAAGCCTCATTTCTAGACCTATTCTTTTATGCTTCCTTATGTGATGTACTGCGCTATCAAAAGTCTCTATTCCGGTCTGCGACTCATATTGGTTTATGAGCTTCTGCAGCTCAACTATGGCATTTTCACTTTTGAGTAACTTCATGCAGCTTCGCAGGAACTGCGCAACAGAAGTGCTGACATCCGTCGCAGTGATTGTTTTGTCATAGGCTGCTGGCATGTCTTGAACATGCGATGGTTGACTGCGCAACGGGATCCTCTATGTTTCTGTTGCTGGCTCTCTGAAGCTATCTCACGCGTCGATAAAGACTACCTTGTTCTTTTGTAGGTGAAGAGCAGGTATTTTTCCTGGAGCTTTCCTTATCCATTCTATCTCAAGAGCAGACCGCTTTGTGTGAGCCTCCCATGATGTGGATGCTTCTGCTCCCCTATCGCGGCCTGTATGAGCGCCACTGAGGGTGACCACATTGATACTCGGGTCTACTTGTCTTTTCTCTACTACGATCCATTGGACGTTTGTGTTTGGTGTGTCTGTCCATCTTCTTTTCTACATTTCCACCTCTAGTACTGGGCAATCTTCAATAACATGCTCAAATGATTTACAATAATTGCACGTAGTGCATGGGTTAACACAATCTCTAGATACATGACCTGGCTGGCCACAATTAGAACAAATGACCTGGCCGTGGCCTCTCCCTTGCGCCGGGCTAGCATTTCTTCCTCTTCCACGGTATCCACTAGCATAGCCTCTGTATCCCCCTTGGTCATATTATGCATTCTCTTGTTTTGGTTGGGTATCTTCTTGTATGCAATACAAGCCAACGCCTCTCATTGAGTCCATATCCCATTTTCTCTCACTCATTAATTCATATGCGCGACAATTCGATTCATCATGTCCAACTAATTTACAAAACTTGCAGTATAAATTTTTAGGTGTTTTGACATATTTCTATATAAGATAGCAGTCTTCAGGTCTGTGTCCTGTGGTTCTACAGATTTCACACCATGGGGCCTGATTCTGATTTAATGGGTTGGGCACACCACTATTAAGATAGTCACGGAATAACAGGCAATGCTCCCGGTCATGGCCTTCTCCTTTACAACCTGCACACCAAATCTCATGTCTAGGTTCATACCTTTGTTCTTCGCCATTCTTCATGCTTTGCAGCTCTAATGTCAGGGTGGTCAGCTTGTTCTAGATCTGAGACATTCCAAAACTAGTCTCACCAATTGGCGAAGCCTCTAGCTTCATTGCTGTTAACACCCAAAAAGTGCTCACTAGCTCATTTCCCTATTCACATGACCCATTTGTCCACTTTTTCACCATCTGAGCCTCTGAAACCAACAAAAGGTCACCAAAAGACCTGAGTACACCCCTTTTTCCATTAAAAAAGATTATTTTTCCTAAAAAAGCATAAAAAACCCTCAAAAAGGGTCCAAATTCCCAAAAATATTAAAAAGGGAATAAAAATATTGATTTTATTCAAAAAAGGAAAAAGGAGGGAAAAGTACCTAAACCATGTTGGTAAACCAAATGGTATTGACCAACATCGTTTAGGTACTTTTCCCTCCTTTTTCCTTTTTTGAATAAAATCAATATTTTTATTCCCTTTTTAATATTTTTGGGAATTTGGACCCTTTTTGAGGGTTTTTTATGCTTTTTTAGGAAAAAAATCTTTTTTAATGGAAAAAGGGGTGTACTCAGGTCTTTTGGTGACCTTTTGTTGGTTTCAGAGGCTCAGATGGTGAAAAAGTGGACAAATGGGTCATGTGAATAGGGAAATGAGCTAGTGAGCACTTTTTGGGTGTTAACACTTTGTTTCTCCAAACAATTCTTATTTCAAAAGAATTGATTTTTTTTTTTTATAACAATAATTATTATTAAAAATTTAATAATATTATTATTATTAATATTTTGTTTTTGAAATATGTTCTAGTAGAATAATAATAATAAAATATTATTATTATTATTTTAAATCAAATTGTTAAACTATTATAATAATATATTATAATAGTTTTAATATATGCGTTTTTTTTTTTTTTGCAGGTGTGAAGGCCGTGGAGAGCGGCCGCGATGGAGATGGCAGGTGGGAGGGCGATGTAGGAAGAGGTGGTGGTAGGCGCAGCAAGAGGAGAGGGAGACGGGTTGGATGGTCATAGGGAGGGATGGTGCCAGCAGGTGAGGGAGCACGCTGGAGGGAGTGGCGATGGAAGCGATGAGTGGATGCAAGGAGGAAGGCGCAGAGTAGGAGATGGAGTATTCAGCAGCGCAAGGGAGGAAGAGGCTCTGCGTGGAGTGGAGGAAGTGGGAACGGGAGTGCACTGGGAGGGAGGAGGAGCTGTTGAGTGCAGTGCTGAGGGAGAAGGCCAGCGGCGTGAGCAGGCATGGTAGGTGGAGCTGAGGCATAGGTGGAGGGAAATGGAAGGATGGCGTGAAGCTGCCGTGACCAGGGATGCGGGTATGGTGACGTGGAAGATGGCGTAGGATTGCAGGGAGTGGGGGCTATGCGAAGGCTTCGCAAAGAGAAGCGTGAGGGAGCGAGGGTGATGTGTTGGGTAGTAGTGCAGGTAGCGGTGCAGAAGTGGAGGTCAGTGTGAAGGATGCAATTTAGGAGTAGGCACAGGATTTATGGCTGCAGAAGGGGAGGCGTGAAATGGAGTGTGGACTGATGGATGAGCGTGGAAGAAGCACAAGTGGTGGAGTTGAGTGGAGTGTGGTGGCGCGGATTGGATGGAAGGGGTTCGAAATTGTGCAAATTAGTGCTGAGACGTGTCCTATGGCGATCAAGGTTGTGACGGGTGATAGGTGACTATTGGATATGCCATTGTACTAAAAGGAAACGTCCTTTTAATTAGCACCTGACTGAATAATTCCAAAATTTTAGATTTCCTTCATGGAATTCACCTCACGGTTCGTAACCAGTTGACGAATTGGTGGTTTTTTTTTTTTTAGCTGATGATTCCTTCCAACGTTCTGAAGCAACTTAACAACAGGAATTTCCCACTACAGTGGTTCAATACTTTGTCTTTCTTCCTCACGACAGCCCAAGATTTGGTCCTTTATGATTTTTTTTTTTCAACTTTAATGATTTCTTGGATTTGAACTCAACTGATATCGTAATATTTGAATTGGATTGGTCCGAGCTTAAGTAGGAATTGATGAGCCGAGTCTAAGCTCAAAGTGTACGAGCCAAATCCGAGCTCTGATACCAAATGCAGTGAATGTATCCATTCACTAAGTTAATAGTTGAATCTAACTCTCATATTGGATAATAAGATAAGAAAAATATATTTGATTTATGATATAAAAGATGATATGTTACAATGATGGCCCTGCCTTAAATATGGCTCGGGCATTTGATGTTGAGGAGACGCCTCATTTCATAACCTAACTTTAGTTAACCTAATTATTAATTATTTAATTATTATCTTATTTTATATTCGTAGCAGGGGAGTCCTTAAGGGAGATGGCTAGCATAAGACAAAGTAGAGTATGAGTCTTTATCACAATGTCATGGCGTAACTACAAAGGACTCCCAATCCTAAGGACAAATAATGGCATGGGCACCAGAATGCACAAAGGGGTTCTGACGAGGGTACCCATGTCCAGAAAATCCCTACCACCACATAACGACACTTCTGTAGCAGTGTGAAGGTTCCGTGTCAGTTACGAAGTGGGGTCGCACCTAAAGTTTATGAAAGTGGTCAAAAGGTCAAATGCATAATTCATGTGGAAATGGCATCTAACCTATATGCCAGGTGTGAAACGTACCTACCGTAGGTATGAAATGGTCCAAAATAACTTTCACCGAACAAATCTGATTAAAAATTCTACTCCATGACATGATATTAGTCCATAAGAGCATTAAACGGTAAAAACTATAGACAAGTGGGTCCTGAAAATTATAAATAGTAATAAAAAATTACAATTTACTATTCACCCATTTGGAGCTTTGTGTTAGATTTCACCTTGAAGTTCAACTATCAATTCTAAGAGCTAGAAGCGTCCATTCATCCAACCGCCCAGAGCAGGTTGGTAGTCTCATCCATACCTTTAATTTCATTGCATTCATTTTAGTTTTCAATGGTGAGATTTTTAGTTTGGCCAAGCCCTAAATGGCTTCGGTGCTACCCGTGGGCTATCACTATGCGGGTCATGGGTAGGGCACAATACTCGCAGTCAACACACAGGTTGACCGCGAGTACTCGACATTGTACACAAATTAGCCCGTGGGTACGGCCGTGAAGTTGATTTTGCAAATAAAATTGACTAGAATCCTTGTTTTTTCTCACTCCAGGATGGTTTTAGAGTGGAGGGAGAGGGAGCATGGCCAAGTAGATGAGGCTGTGTGCAACGATGTGCAAGCACAGTAAGCATTGCAAGCATGTGGGTTGTACAAATTCTGGAGTATGGGGGGTTTGAGGGCCCAAAACCTACTACTCTGCTGCTTGATAGATTATTGGGATATTGATGCACAGAACTTCAATCTCAATGGGAAAATCCTCACACTAGAAGTGGAAGACATCTACTTCATTACCGGTTTGTCCCATCGAGGTGAGGTGGCCAATCTTTGGTCTCGTACTATGGGTGGTGGGATCACCATCCTTGATTACATAACGTGATATTGTCCCGCAAACACACGAGCGGTGGGAAATCAGGTGCCCATCAATGCCATAGTACATCTGAGCATGAAGATCATTGCAGCTACCTTAGTGCGAATATCGAGTTCAAAAGATCTGCACCAGGCATCCAGGCCAGTGATGTTCTATGCATCACAATGCATGCAACCTATGGTATTTGATTGGTGTACCACACTACTAGTGTTTATGAAGACCCAACTAACAGAATGCAAAGAAGGGAAGGCCAAAAACTTCGGTTATGGAAGTATCTTATGCAGCTTCTTCTTTGAGAGAGTTCTGGGGCTTAGTCCGAGGGTGGATGTCCCTCCTCATAGTCTCCACGATCCAGCCCTAACCCGATGGGACGAGATCTTGACACAACAGGGTGATGGCCATCTTGCATCACCATATACTGAGGAGTTCTTACGCTGGTGGGACCGACAGGTCATTTCCATAGAGGACTATCCCTATGCGGGGATAGACTTCCACCGAGATCGAGACATGCCACTCCCACCAGACGTAGCGTTTGGATACATTGGTGAGTACTCTTTTTAGGTTTTTGTGTATATTAAACTTTTATGGATTTTTTATTATAGATGTGAATGCAAAAATATTTTTGGTGGTAGTATCACATGCTAATGGTTGACTGTTTGCTCGTAGACAAAAGCCCAGTGATACCCGATGGCTTCCCGAGACATGGTCGTCGGGGCAGGGGTGATGAGGTAGGTGATGCTGCAGTAGGGCACACTCTACAGACCTTATGGTGCAACCTATCACGGATGGTTTCCAGGATTCCATAGATAGAGGTGGAACGACTACCTGAGGCCATGCAGTGCCAAGTAGTGGGGGTTCCGGGTGACTGGGTGTGGTTACTGCAGTGAGTAACCAATGTAGTTCATTATTTCTATGAGATACATCCTATCGGGGTAGCAGCTAGGCCTCCTTGTAGGGATTAGATATCTGGGGATCTCATTTTGAATCGATATGTATATTTTTTTAGGGCTATGGGCTCCAGTTTTGTATGACACTACCATTTTTGGACATATTTATAAAAAACTTTGGCTCTCTGATTCTACGATATGTGTGTATATACAAATGTATGAATGTCTTATTTTATTTGTGTGCTTGTTGGGCCCAAGTAGGGACAAATTTTTTGTAACACTTTTGATAAGCAGGAAAATTTGAGCTGAGCGCAGCTCAGAAAAAGATGTAATTTTGTCTAAGTGTTGAGGGTGCTGTGAAGTTGTGCGCAGAATCCAAGTTTTGGCCATACTATGAAGTTGTGCATAGCATTCAAATTTTGGAAGTACCGCGAAGACCAGCACTGTGAGGAAGCAGTGCTGCGAAGCAGTCATGCCATGTGGAGCCAACAAAGCGGAGTGCTGGACAAGGATCAGGTATAGGTACCGGATGGACTAGTAGTGGTCTAATTTTGGAAAGATGCTCCAAAAGTGCCGAGCGGCGGGCATGAGCAAATCAAGAAGGCGGCCAATGCATGAGTTTGTTAAGGAAAGGACAGCTCAGGGAAAGTGATAGCTTGGCATGCCTAGTGGGAAAGACTGTTAGAGATGAATGGTTCAGTGAAAGAGACCTGTTGGCACGCGTGCAACAAGAAGGCCGATAGCGATAGAGTGAAGATGTGGAGAACTGCCATGATGAAGCAGACACTACGAAATGCCAACAAGCCGTTTTAGGGAATCTGGCACAGTTTTGTAAACCCTAAGGGTTTTTGGGGTTTAGGTCTTTGGCATTGTAAAGTCATGACCTTCGAGTATGATCTATTTAAGAAGACAATTTTGTATGGGATGGGGTTACTGTGTGGTTACTTTTTGTTACATTTTTGGGTGTTGAATATTGTATTGTAAAATCTCTTTTGAGTTGAGAAGATTGAAAAGGCTCTACATCTGTGTGCACAGAGACCTATCTGAGAGGAAGGAGAGTCTGCAGCTGAGTGCATAGACTAAGAATGGTTGTCCCCATCCCTTTTTAAAGATATATATTACCAACTGTTCTTGTGGACCTAGCTTCCCATTCGGGGAAGTGAACCACATTAAATATTGTGTGATGCACCTGCAACAATTAATTAATAAGAATATGTGAAATAGGAGAAATGACATAACTCAGAATCATTTTTGTATTGATCACAGGCCACTTCGAGGGGGCAACCTTCTTTGAGCAAGCTCAATACAAATAACTTCATGGTGCCTTCATAGGCCTCAACACACACTTACATACTAAGTCTAGGCACCAATACTATGGGTCAAAACCATGGGCCACTACGAACTATGGATCAACAATACTATGGGGGACTTACAAAGCATATGCACCAACAACAATAACATAAACTATTGATCGACAAATACTACGGGACAACTTACAAAGAATATGCGTCCAACAACAATATATTAACAAAGTAAAGACATGGGTTCCTAACATCCCCTCCCCCTTAAAAAAAGCTTTGTCCTCAAAGCTTTAGATGTGGAAATTGTTGTTGAATCTGAAGGAGTCGTTCCCATGTAGCATCCTCTGGTTGCATGCAGTGCCACTGAATTAAGACCTCTGTGATAGAGCAAGAGCGAAGCTGACGAGTGCACTAATTGAGGATGGCCTCCGGCTCCAAAAGGATGGATCCTCCATTATCCAGTTCGGGTAAAATTGTTTTTCCACTGATGTTGGTGCCAATGACTTTCTTCAGACAAGAGACATGAAAGACTGGATGAATGCGGGAAGAAGGAGGAAGTTCCAATTTATAAGCAACGGACCCAATCTTCTAAAGAATCCGATAGGGCCCATAGAAATTTGGAGCAAGCTTATGACGCCCTTTGATTTTCAGGGAGGATTGCTTGTACGACTGGAGACAAAGAAAAACCATATTGTCGACTTGAAAAGTGTGCTCAAAATGGTGTTGATCAGCTTGTTGCTTCATGCGATTTCTTGCCATGTGAAGATTGTCCCGCAAAATGCAAAGAATCTGATCGCGGTTTCGAAGGACCGTGTCAACTTCCTGAACTGGTGAACTGGTGGGGGTGTATGGAAGAAGAATTGGAGGTGCCTGACCATAGAATGCTTCATATGGGGTCATTTTAGAGGTAGTGTGGTAAGAGGTATTGTACCACCATTCAGCGAGAGGGAGCCACTTTTCCCACTGATGTTGTTGTTCAGAGGTGAAGCAACGAAGATAAGTTTCCAAGCATTTATTGATAATTTTAGTCTGACCATCTGTTTGTGGGTGATACCCTGAACTCATCTTCAGTTTGGTGCCAGTGTGGCAAAATAGTTCTGTCCAAAAATGACTGGTGAAAGTTGCATCACGATCTGAGACAATGGAAGAAGGGATTCCATGAAGATGAAATATCTGGTCCAGGAAAATTTGAGCGATTGAGGAGGATGTATAGGGATGGCTGAGAGCACAAAAATGATTATATTTGGAGAGGCGATCAACCAAAACAAGAATCATTGTATTCTCGCCAGATTTAGGGAGACCTTCAATGAAATCCATAGAAATATCTGTCCAAATCCATGTAGGTATGGGCAAGGGTTCGAGCAATCCTGGAAGGAGTGTTGTTTCACCCTTATTGCGCTGGAAGGTATCACATTCGGCCACCATCTATTGAATTGTCCTTTTCATGCCCTACCAAAAGAAGTTACGTCGTGCCCGTTCATACGTTTTGAGGAACCTAGAGTGACCTGCCAATGGAGAAGTATGGAGTTCATAGAAGATAGCTTGTTGAAGATATGTGCTCTGGGGAAGCACCAGACGACCCTTGTATCTCAGAGAAGCACCATCCCAAGAGTAATGTGGTACAACAGAAGGGTTGTTGGTCAAGCGTTGGATTATTTGAGATAAGGAAGAGTCATTGACATAACCCTGTTGAACAGATTGCAACCAATTTGGAACAGGCATAGAAATAGCTGAAAGAGAACCTTGGGCATCAAATGTGCGAGAAAGAGTATCTGCCACAATATTGTCTTTACCCTTCTTGTAAGTGATCTCATAGTCATAACCCATGAGTTTGCTAACCCATTTCTGTTGTGCCGAGGAGGAGACACACTATTCCAAGAAATATTTCAGACTCTGGTGATCAGTCTTGATGCAGAAATGATTCCCTAATAGGTATGGGCGCCACTTCTGTACTGCATGCAAAATAGCCATCATTTCCTTCTCATAGGTAGAGGCAGCTAAATTCTTACCTGAAAAGGCTTTGCTGGTGAACGCAATGGGGTGTTCATCTTGAAGGAGAACAACACCAAGTCCATTGCTGCAAGCGTCACTCTCAATAGTGAAGGGCTTGGAAAAATCGGGCATAGCTAGAACAGGTGTAGTACACATAGCTTGTTTTAGTTTGTCAAATGCACACTGAGCAGCATGTGTCCATGTAAAAGCATCCTTTTTCAATAGAGTAGTTAATGGAGCTGCAATATTCCCATAATCCTTGACAAACTTGCGGTAGTAGCCAGTCAACCCCAAAAAACCACGAAGGCTCTTGAGTGTCTAAGGATGCGGCCACTTGTTTATGGCATCGATTTTGGCAGGATCCACGTGAACCCCTTGTGCTGAGATAATGTGCCCGAGATACTCAACTTCCTTCTGTCCAAAAACACATTTAGACTACTTGGCATGGAGATGATGGTCAGAGAAAATTTGCATGACAAGTTCCAGATGCTGGAGATGTTCATCCCATGTTTTACTGTAGATGAGGATATCATCAAAGAATACCAGAATGAATTTCTGCAAGTAGGGTCGAAATATTTTATTCATTAAGGCCTGGAATGTGGAAGGAGCATTAGTGAGGCCAAAGAGCATGACCAAAAATTCATAATGGCCATCATGTGTGCGGAAAGTTGTTTTAGGGATATCATCCTCATGAACCCGAATTTGATGATATCTAGAATGAAGATCCAACTTGGAGAAAAAGTGAGCCCCATGAAGCTCATCAAGAAGCTCATCAACGACAGGAATTGGAAACTTATCCTTGATGGTGAGGTGATTAAGTGCTCGGAAGTCAATGCAGAGGCACCATGACCGATCTTTTTTGCGGACAAGAATAATTGGAGAAGAAAAGGAACTAGTGCTTGGGTGTATAATACCTTGCTTCAATAAGTCCCGAACGAGCATTTCAATCTCCGTTTTTTGGTGAAATGGGTAGCAATATGGCCTGATGTTGGGAGGAACACTACCAGGAAGGAGCTGAATACGATGGTCTTCTGGCCTGGAAGGTGGCAATCCCACTGGTTCAGCAAAGACACCTGTATATCGATCCAGAATTTGTTGTAGCTCCAAAGGAGTAGTGGAGACCGCTGATGGTTACATCTGAATGGAATGGAGCTGAGCGATGACACCATGTGAATTCCTCTTGAGGAGTTTTTCCATGCGATGTGAACTGATGATGCTGAGAGAACCTGGTTGTAATCCTGTCAATGTGTGTTTTTGTCCATTGAGGGAAAACTGCATCCAAAGTTCAGCAAAATCCCATAATATAGGTCCAAGTGTGCGTAGCCATTGAGTGCCCAAAACCACATCACATCCACTAAAGGTCAAGGAAAACATGTCAGAGCATAAGGTATAATATCACATAGAGATACGCACATTTCGATACTTCCCTTTGGAAGGTAAGGTGCCCCCATTGGCAACCATGACTTCAAATTTGGAGCAAGGATAGATAAAACAATCAGCTTGTTTGGCGATCCGAGGGTCAATGAAATTATGAGTGCTACCAGAATCAATGAGTATGGTAAGAGGAAGCTTCTTGAAGTAACCCCTGACCCGCATTGTTTGGGGGGTGGTGATTCCAGCTAAAGCATGGAGAGATATCTCTGGCTGGTCATCCTGAGACAGAGGGTCAATAGGCGGTTCCTGAATGTCGACCGGAGCATCTAGTGTTTCTGGATCTTCGTCACCAATTTCAAAGGCAAGCGAAGAATCCACATCCAAGAGATAGAGCTTTTGCTGAACACATCTATGTCCTCGAGTGAATTTCTCATCACAATTATAGAAAAGCCCCTTTTCTCTATGTGCTTGCATCTCTGTTTCAGACAAACGCTTGATAGGAGTTGGTCGAGGAGCCTGCGGTATAGGTGGTCGTTGAGAACCCATAGTTTGGAAGGGAACAAAAGTGGTCTTGGAGCGTTGTTGGGTTGCAATCTTGTCTTCTTCCAACTTAGCCAACCCTAGGGATTCCATCATTGTGTTGGGACAGAACATTTTGACCTCAGAGCGGATGGCATCCTTTAGACCACCGATAAAACAACTCCGGTAAAAGTCATTAGACAATCCTTCGGTGTGGTTGGCTAGTTTCTCAAATTCGGTTTGATACTCTCTCACAGTGCCAATTTGGTGAAGTTTAGTGAGGGATCCTGTGAAGTCATCAAAAGCACTAGGACCAAATCATTGCAAAAGGAGCTGGCAAAAGTATGGCCATTTTGGCTCTTCATGAGCCTTGATGTACCAATGGTACCATTGAAAAGCTTCCTGTTCCAAATGAAAGGATGCCAGCGGAACTTTGTTGACATCAAAAGTATTATGCAGACTGAAATACTGTTCTGCATGATAGATCCATCCAGTTGGATCAGTAGCATTGAAGCGAGGAAAATCAAGCTTCGGACCACGGAAATTGCTGGAAGAAGAGAACCCATTGTCTGATGAAGACTTGGACTACCGTTTGTTGTTCATAGCTAAATATTCAAGATGGAGGCCGAGAAATTTTTCATCTAGATCCTGGAGTTTGGCTTGGATGGCTGCAAGTGCATCTTCCATGGTTTTTGCTCCTACACAGGTGACAACCATAACCAAGAGTTTTTTTTTTTTTGGGTTGACTGGGTAGGAAAACAAAAACAGAAACTGCTTCAGTAAAGGAAAATCTAGACTTGGGAAAAAATCTGAAGGGTAATTGGGGTTTGACTAGGTTTTGGACACTATCGAATAGACAGGGAAGCAAAAATGAGGATTTCAGAAGCGGGGTGAAAGAATGGGAAAATTTGGCAGAGGGGAACAAAGAAGCAGAATTCAGAAAGGAACTCTGTGGTAAAATTTGAAGGTGATTGGGTGAAATCTGAGGAAGTTATGGCAAACCCTAAAAATAGACAAATGTGGGATTTCGTGCTTTGGGAAGGGGAATTGGGGATAGGGTCCTCAGGAATGAAATATGCAGAATGGGATGATAGGGGTTCCCCGAAAATTTCAAGGGAAACAGAGTGAAAACAAGGGAGATATGGAGAAAAATATTGAGAAATCTGGACTTGGGAAAAAATCTGAAGGGTAATTGGGGTTTGACTAGGTTTTGGACACTGTCGAATAGACAGGGAAGCGAAAATGAGGATTTCAGAAGCGGGGTGAAAGAATGGGAAAATTTGGCAAAGGGGAACAAGGAAGCAAAATTCAGAAAGGAACTCTGTGGTAAAATTTGAAGGTGATTGGGTGAAATCTGAGGAAGTTATGGAAAACCCTAAAAATAGACAAATGTGGGATTTCGGGCTTTGGAAAGGCGAATTGGGGATAGGGTCCTCAGGAATGAAATATGCAGAATGGGATGACAGGGGTTCTCCGAAAATTTCAAGGGAAACAAACTGAAAACAAGGGAGATATGGAGAAGAATATGGATAAATCTGCTACGGCTCGGAAGTGATCTGAAATAGAGAAATCTGCAATGGCCCAGAAGTGAGCAGAAATAGAGGGGTTTGAAACGGCACCGAATGGATTGAAAATGGCTGGATCTGGAACAGCTTGCAGAATGGATCTGAACGATTTTTTTTTTTTTTTTGTCAGACTGGAGCGGCTACAGCTCGGAAGGGATCTGAAATAGAGAAATATGCAACGGCCCAGAAGTGAGCAAAAATAGAGGGGTCTGAAACAACGTCAAATGGATTGAAAACGGTTGGATCTGGAACGGCTTGCAAAATGGATCTGAACGGCTGGATCTGAAACGACGCAGCAATGATCGACAACAATTTAGCTGAAAATAGATATGGACCCCAGGTATGTGCGGCTTCCTAATAGTTCAGGGGTTTCACTCGGCCACCAATGTTGTCTGACGGCTTGCATATTGGGGCAATACCCCTCACTCCACGGTTCAGGTAAAACTGATAACTGCTTTGCCACAAACGACAGCTCTTGCTTTACCTCACGGATGGGAACTAGTCAATCAGGTAGGGGTCGTTGCCCTCTTTGCTGGCAGGTCCTCTCAATGGGCCAGCTACTTCGGGGTTCCTGTGGTACTCCTCACAATGAGTTTTAGGGCTTATGCCCAAGTACTTCCCACAGTTAAGTGGATAGGGATTATTCCCAAATCCGAACTTGCAACAGATGCGAAAAAAAAATTTGGCAGAAATTTCACCTAGCGAGCCCAAGAAAGTGCTCTGATACCAGATGTGATGCACCTGCAACAATTAATAAATAAGAATATGTGAAATAGGAAAAATGACAGAACTCATAATCACTTTTGTATTGATCACATGCCACTTCGAGGGGGCAACCTCCTTTGAGCAAGCTCAATACAAATAACTTCACGGTGCCTTCATAGGTCTCAACACACACTTATATACTAAGTCTAGGCGCCAATAGTATGGGTCAAAACCATGGGCCACTACAAACTATGGATCAACAATACTACGGGCGACTTACAAAGCAAATGCGCCAACAACAATAACATAAACTATTGATCAACAAATACTACGGGATGACTTACAAAGCATATGCGTCCAACAACAATATATTAACAAAGTAAAGACATGGGTTCCTAACATATTGTGTTATGTGATTGTGTTTTATGAATGAATGCTTATCTATGTTTTATGTAAATGAATGTCTAGATGTTTCCTTGCATGTTGTTATGAGAGAACTGTTGTATGCATTTGCCATCAGAAGAGGTATGGAGATGATATGTTAAGTTCTGTATGAATAGATGAATGGTGAACATTTAGCTTATGTTTGAAGAACAGTGAAACAGTTAATGGGTTAAGTGTTAAGAGATCACTTAATTACTTCCTTATGCACAATAGAACAATGCATAACAATTAGATTGTATCAATAGAAGGTGCTCAAATCATAACCATACCAAGTGGATGAATGAATAGTAGATGGATAATCGGCTAAGTAGTTGAACAAGTGGATGAGTGATACTTAGTTCAGCACCTTAAACATTTCTGTGTGCTCCAAATATAAAGTTGAATCGAATTGTTTGCAATCTCAGTAGAATTCCTGCGGTAGAAGTACTTGGTAGTGCAGACCGCAGAGTAGTCCATCACTGCACAGTCCCACCACATAGCGCATACCCCCTGTTGCGCTACGCAGTACGTCTATTCAAGCAACTCGTCACTTACTATGGAAACCTGATTCCGCAATACCCCATAGATACACCTCGGGTGAGACCTCAACCTGCTCGCAAGTTGTCACCGAAAGGGCCGGTGCGAAGGGGTTTTGTTGGTCAAAGGGAAACTGCGAAGAACCTGATTCTTATAGAAAACCTCTGGGTCAGTTATAGCCAACAAATGGTTCCATTGTTGCACTAGAATCTGTGATGAGTTGCAATCGTGATGTGTGACGAAGAATACTAGTTCCCGGAAGGCTCTGACAACTGGAATCCTGAAAAGACAGAAATCCAAGCATGGTGGGACAAGACCATAAGAAACTTTGCAAGGCAAGAGAATAGACATTCACGTCTATGTGACACACAGTGGTCAGATAGATATCTGTGGAAAGATATTCACGAGATTTTTTGGGCATCATTTCGAAACAAGCTGCATGCATGGATCTCGCGGCTCGCAGAAAAGAAAACCTGTTTTCAAGGAGGAGTTCCTACAGAGTGGACTCCTGATCTCATAACGCAACTCAAAGCAATAGATAGCCCGTTGACATGCGCAGTTGATTTTTGGGTCGATCATATGATAGAAGGCTTTGTAACATAATTTGGTGTAGACACACTCAAATCCTACATCCAAGCAGAAGCATACATTTTCGGAGGATTCCAAGGGAAGTTATTGAACAATATCGGTCTATACATTAAGATGTTGTTAGCTAAGAAAGGTGTTTTAAGAATGTAGTAATATTCTCAAATTTGTCATGGTAAACAGTATATATAGTGATTCTGATGAAGATACCCATAATCTTAGAAGTGGTAAGCGGTATAAATTTAATAAGAATCTTGGAGGCCGTGGACTCCATATCGATAGCGAGATTCCTTGTGACCTTGACAATGAAGCCGCACCACCATTTAACCCTAAGAACCCACCGACTGCAGAGACCGCACCACCTTTATCTCAAAACCCACCCACTATGCAGCCCACCCTGCAGAATACTCATCCCAGTACGTCTATCCTGATAAGCCCATTTGTTTTCACTACACAGAGACCTTTACAGTAGCCGCGCACTAATCCGAGTGCCCCGCCACCTAATAGGACAATGGAAAACACAGATATGAAGCTACCGATATTCAAAGGAACTGGACTAGAAGACCCTGACCAGCATTGGTTCCTTTGCAAAGCCATATGGAGTGTAAGACAAATCCAAGATGATGCCGTGAAGAGATCACATCTCATCACCACTTTCAGCGATAGAGCTTTACATTGGTTCATGAAGTACTCTAACACACAGCCTAGAACCCTTGCATAAATTAAAGTTGCGCTTGTGGCAGAGTTTAAGAAAACCAAATCTAAATCTCAGTGTATAACAAAGTTGAAAGAAATAAAGCAGAAACCGACTGAAACGGTTTGGGAGTTTGATCAGAAGTTCAATACCCTATTGGACCAAGTAAGCTTTGTTATAGCTCCGGAACAGCACAAGGAATGGTTTATTGCTGCGTTGTTGCCCCATATTATATTACCATTGATGCAGCAGAAGGGTATGTCGCAGGCAGAGGCCTTGGAGATCGCAATGAAGCTAGAGGCTTCGTCGATTAGCGAGACTAGTTCTAGGATGTCTCAGACCCAAAACCAGCTGACCACCCTGACATTAGAACTGCAAAGCATGAAGAATGGAAAAGAACAAAGGTATGAACCTAGACATGAGGTCTGGTGTACAAGTTTTAAAGGAGAAGGCCATGACCGGGAGCATTGCCCTTTATTCCGCGACTATCTTAATAGTGGTGCGCCCAACCCAATAGATCATAATCAGGCCCCATGGTGTGAAATTTGTAGAACCACAGGACACAGACCTGAAGACTGCTATCTTATACAGAAATATGTGAAAACACCTAAAAATGTATATTGTACTTTCTGTAAATCAGTTGGACATGATGAATCCAACTGCCGCGCATATGAGCTAATGAATGAAAGAAAACGAGATATGGACTCAATGAGAGGCACTGGCTTGTACCGCGTACAAGAAGATAACCATTCAAAACAAGAGAATTCACAATATGACCAAGGAGGATACAGAGGTTGTGGTACTAGATACCGCGGCAGAGGAAGAAATGTTGGCCCAGCACAGGGAAGAGGCCCCGGCCAGGTCATTTGTTATAATTGTGGCCATCCAGGTCACGTATCTAGAGATTGTGTTAAGCCATGCACTACATGCAACTATTGTAAATCATTCAAGCATGTTATTGAAGATTTCCCAGTGCTAGAGGTCGAAATGTAGAAAAGAAGAGGGACGGATGCACCAAGCACGAACGTTTAGTGGATCACAGTGGAGAGCAGACCAGTAGACCCAAGCATCAATGTGGTCATGCGTAGTGGTGCTGAGATAGGATGTGATAGAGGAGGAGAAGCTTCTACATTAGGGGAGGCTCACACAAAGCAGACCCCTCTTGAGACAGTATGGATAAGGAAATCTCCAGGAAAAATACCTGCTCTCGACCTTCGAAAGAAAAAGAAAGTCTTTATCGACGCACGGGACACCTTTAGAGAATCGACAACAAAGTCACAGTGGATCTCGTTGCGCAGTGCAACACCGCATGTTGAAGACATACCAGCGGCTTATGATAAAACGAGCACTACAACGGATGTCAGCACTTTCGTTGCGCAGTTCCTGCGAAGCTGCATGAAGTTACTAAAAAGTGAAAATGCAACAGTAGAGCTGCAGAAGCTCATAAACTGGTATGAGCCATAGACCAGAACAGAGACTTCTGAAAGCACAGTACATCACATAATGAAGCATAAAAGAACAGGCTGAGAAATGAGACTTACCACGTAGATAGGAGATTTTGAAATGGATGAAGTCATCTTTGATCTGGGATCTGAAGTAAATGTCTTAACTAATCAAACATGGCAGCAGATGGGTCGACCGAAGTTGTCATGGTCACCTATCCAGTTGAGAATGGATAACAAAGAGAAAGTCATACCTTTTGGCCGATTAGCTAATGTGATAGTTGACATTGATGGAGTCCAAAGTCACGCAGACTTTGAAGTTATCGAGATTGTGGATGATCGTCAGCCTTTTCCTGCACTGTTAGGAATTGACTGGGCTATTGATAACTTGGCTATCATCAACTTAAAAACAAAGAATATGGTATTTGAAGGGAATCATCTTAGGGTCATCGCACCGTTGGATCCTACAGATGGTGACAGATATAGCGATCCGATTCAGGAGGAATCCAAGGCTCAAGACTTGGACAGACTATACCCACTCACAATGAACCAGGAAGATTACATTAATCCTACTACAGATGGCACACTCAGCTGGAGATGTGACAGCTTCCTGCGTCTCTGATTCGGAGGCAGGGCTGGAAAATTGGCAAAGTCGGATGCATGAAGTATCAGCAAGAAGGTGCGCGTAGGTTACGAAATCACTGCGCTAGATCGGGAAGGAGGTAAGTGCTATTCCCACATATGATGGTTTTGCTAATGTTTTCACTTTCATCCAAGAATACACTGCAGCTACTGCAGATGAGCACAGATTACCAGCATTGGATATGGCACTACACGACACACCCACCAAATGGTGGAATGCGCACAAGCAGACATTGACCACTTGGGATCAATGCAGAATTAACATGTAGATTCGGTTTGCTGAAAGGGTTACCTTACCCTTTGAAAATTTTAATGGACAGACAAATCCTAGTCAACACATTGAAGTTTGTTCACAGGCATGGGCGGAAAGGCCACACACAGAATGGGTGCATCTATTTGTACATACAATGGATGATGACATTCCAAAGAAATGGTACCTAGACCTGGAGTTGCGCAAAGAAACCACTAATTGGGAAATGTTGACTGTGAACTTCCAGAGGGACTTCAGCTTCGAGGACGAGAACCCACTGATCCATGAGGCATTGCAGATAATTAAGGAACACATATTTAGGGAAGATTGTCCTCACAGAAATATGATGTTGGAGGAATTCTTCAGGGCAGATCGCATTCCTGCACACCTATAGTCAGAATGGAAGGAACATGAAGAACAACCCATCGAGTGTTACAACCTAGCTGAAGACATCAATGATAGAAATGAAGACGATGATGATGATCCACGCAACATAAACATACTAGAATCAAAGGGTGTGCATGACGTAGAAGGACCTCCGTTAGAAATCCCAGATATGAGTGGACTAGTAAAAACACAAAAGGTGAATATTGGCACAAGTGAAGAACCGAAGTTCGCAGCAATTAGAGACTATTGGGATGATCAGACTGTTGCAGAGATCGTAGACACTCTGCATGAGTATCAGGGCCTGTTTCTGACAAAATTTACAAAAATGAATGGAATTCTGGGAGACCTAGGAGTCATGAAAATACCTTTGAAGTCAGGCGCAAATCCTGTGAAGCAAAGACCATACAGACTAAACTTGTGCTACAAAGAAAGAGTACGCGCAGAGTTGGATAATATGCTTGAAGCAGGAATCATTGAACCTGTCGAATATTTTGAGTGGATTAGTCCCATGGTCATTCAAGACAAGAAAACAAAAGGTGAGATCAGGATGTCACGTCCCCATTTTGACCCCCTTGCATTAAATCGTGAATGATGTAAACATTGTAACTTAATCATGGTGAGGAGCTCAAGGCCAAGGCCCCACCACTGATTTAGCATTTTATGTACTGGAAATTAAGGAGATAGATGCCTATGGTTCTTGTGCTAGAAGGGCACGATGTAAATAAGACATCATGTAAATACGAATTTATTGAAAGATACCCACAACCAGCTACGCAATGCAACAAAGAGATGAGGGCATGATCTTTACAAGGAATAGGGAGGGAAAATAACCAAACCCTTGAGCCATGGTGTTAAGCCATTTCATTGAGGAAACCCATGAACTCTCAACTACCCATTTGGCCTCATGCACCCAATCATTTAATTCTTCAAATAATTGGTTGAGACAATTAATGCCTTGGGATGGGAGAGGTATGGCTGTCAATTTTCGTGTATGGGAAAGACAGCAACCTGGGAAATCGAGTTTTGGATGGCTGGGCAAGAAAAACCCCACGAAATTGGCCCAAAGCCATTCTTCACCCATGGCATTCTTCCTCTCACGCAGACTGAGCTTACTGGAGTTGATCCTCACGTTTTTCACCATAACCCTGCATTTTTCCATGCCTAGGAACTCCTTTTTGGTATTGTGCAGTAGCTGGGAAAGGAGGGACGCGATTTTGGGATGAGGGAGAGGTCGTTTTTTCCCTTGGGGCGTTTTTCTGGAATGGGTTGCTCTCCCAGTTGAATTTACCCAGTTTGCCAATTCGTTTTGAGTCTACCCACGTTTTTCTGAAGCTCAAGAAACCCCATCTTGTGCATTCCACTGTGGAAACGTTTTTCTCATGCCTAGCACTTACACTTTTGCTGTTATATGCATCCCTCTCTTAGCAGCCTCAGAAACCCAACTGCTGGGTGGTGGTATGGCGGATTCTGGTGTATCTATGGTTATGTGAGACCCTGTTGTTCCCTAGTTCCTTGTGGAGATCATGCTCAGCTCGGGGGGTGGCAGTGGCGCTGAGGGATTAAGGAGCACACTGGCCTACGGTTGGGTGGAACGTTGCAGAAGCATAGCTGGTTGCTTGGGACTACTTCATTAAGATAAGTATCCTCTTGTGCTATCTTTCAATTGTTTAATGGGTGAATATCTTGAATGTAAAATGAATGAGTAATTGAAATTACTTCTGCTGTGTATAAACAAATACTGATGCATCCTCATATGTCTTGCATGCTTACTTCATAAGTACATGGGGCTAGATGCCCGGTTTGGGATCACGATCCTCTCCATTGCACTAGTATAATGGGAGGGGACGTGACACCGGATTTGTGTGGATCTCAGAAAACTGAATGATGCTTCCATGGACGACTCAATCCCTACTCCATTCATGGACGAAGTGCTTGATAATGTTGGAGGGAATGAGGCCTATTCTTTTATTGATGGTTTTTCGGGGTATCATTAAATAAGGATTGATCCTGCAGACAAGCATAAGACAACTTTTGCTACAGAATGGGGGTCGTTCGAGTACACAGTAATGCCTTTTGGCCTAAAGAATGCACCTGCCATATTTTCTAGAGTGGTCGTCGCAGCATTCAAAGAGTTTATGCATAAGTTTCTCGAAGCATATTTTGATGATTGGACTATGTTTGGTCTATTGAAGAACCATTGTGCGAACCTCATAATCATGCTTGAGAAGTGTCGATAGCATCAGATCTCTTTAAATCTAAAGAAGTGAATTTTTTGTGTTCCTTATGGGATTCTACTTGGGCACATTATTTGTAAGAAAGGACTGATGGTGGACCCTACCAAGATTGCCATTATTGTGAACTTGCCAACACCAAATTCAGTCAAGATGTTGCGCTCTACATTGGCCATACTAGATACTACAGGAAATTTATAAAGGGTTACGCACAGATAACCGTAGTAATGGAGAAGCTGCTAAAGAAAGATGCACCGTTCATTTGGAACGCGGAATGCGAACATTGTTTTGATACACTAAAAGAAAAGATGGTGACTACACCGATTCTAGTCTTTCCAGACTAGATGAAGCCATTCCATGTCCATGTTGACGCATCATGCATTTCCCTGGGAATCGTATTAGCTCAACCAGGAGAAGGAGGTATTGACCACCTTATTGCATTCTCGAGCAGGAAGCTCTCAACAACAGAAAAGAACTATACTACTATCGAGAGGGAAGGTCTTGCGATGGCATACGCCCTACAGAAATTCAGACATTACTTGCTTGGTGCACACTTCCTTATGTTCACTGACCATCCTACGTTGAAATACTTGGTCAATAAGCCAGTGTTAGGGGGATGCATACTTGTTCCAGGAATATGAATTTGAGATTATTGTTAAGCCAGGTAAACTGAACTTGGGACCTGATCATCTGTCAAGGATTGAGTCAAGAGAAGAGTCGGCGAACATTGAAGACAATCTTCCTAATGCACAGCTATTCACTATATAGGTTGGCGATGATTATTATAAGGATATCATTAATTTTTTAACAAGAGGGCTAGCACTGCAGGAATTATCTGTCCAACAGAAGAAGTAGCTAGTGGTGCAAGCCAGAGACTTCACTATAATTGTAGGTCAGTTATACAAAATCGGGCCAGATGAAGTCCTGTGCAAATGCATACTAGATCATGAGAAACCGTTTATTCTAGCAGACGCGCATTCAAGGATCATGAGAGGTTACTATGCAGGAAGGGCTACCGTGCAGAAGATATTGCGCGTAGGGCTAGGGTGGCCCACAATCCACAAAGATTCCAAAGAACACTGCAGAAACTATGATGTCTGTCAGAGGACAGGGAAACCTTCGCGAAGAGATGAGATTCCATTGAACCCACAGTTGACCTTGCAGGCATTTGAAAAGTGGGCAATTGATTTTGTGGGTCCTATAAACCCACAAGGAAAAAGAACTGGTGTGAGGTATATTATTACTGCTACTGATTACCTTACCAGATGGGCAGAAGCAAAGCCAGTAAATGACTGTAGCGCCAGTACTGCTGCGCAATTCATTTTTGAATAAATATTGTCAATATTTGGATGTCCGAAGATTCTAATGAGTGACCAAGGTACTCACTTTTTGAACAAGACCATTGAGGCACTTATAAAGGAATTCCACATCCGTCATCAGGGAAGTACTCCATATCATCCACAGGCGAATGGCACTGTTGAGGCTTTCAATAAAATACTAGAGAATCCACTCACTAAGGTCTGCAATGTAAATAGAGGTGATTGGGATCTGTGCATCTCCTCTGTGTTATGGGCATACAGAACCACATGCAAGAAATTGACAGGACATACACCTTTTCAGTTGGCTTATGGGTAGGAAACTATAATGCCAATGGAATATATTGTCCCTAGTTTGAGGATCTCTGCGTTCATAGGGATGGCAGACCGCGCAACATTACAAGAAAGGTTGCTACACCTCATTGGGTTGGAGGAAGATCGCTTCATTGCTGGCTTCCACCAGCAAGTTTAGAAATACCATGAGAAAGCATGTCATGATTGCCATATAAAGAACAAGTGCTTTCAGGTAGGTGACCTAGTCCTCCGGTATGATAGCAAATTCATGAAGTTTCCTGGTAAATTTAAGATGCATTGGCTTGGCCCATATACTGTGATACATGTTACTAACACTAGTTCAATCCAGTTAGCCAATTTAGCTGGCGATACCCTACCAACTTTGATAAATGAAAGTAGACTAAAGCTGTATCACGATAGTCCTGCTTCGCAGAATCCTGAATAACAAGTAGAGGATGAAAGTTCTAAGTGTCAAGTACAGCTGAGATTAGACACTAGAAATGTAAAGGAGTTTGTACATGTATGATAAGGAGAACAATGTATGTACCGCATAGCACTGCTGAAGCTACGCAGGAAAAATAAAATAAAAATAAAAATAAAATTTTGAAACCGCGCAGTTGAAAAATTTTGGGCACTGTGAAGTAACTGTGCAGGATTGCAGATGGCTTGCCGCACAGCTCGGCGCAAGACTCAGAAAAATAGTCGTTATATGACCGTTGCAATGAATCGCTTGAGCATTTAATGAAAAGATAACCATTCTAAACACGCTGACGATGGAAGGGATTGAAGGATTCGCTCAAATTCACCAACGGACACTACATTAAATGCCCATCTAGCCATTGGAAGGCGCAGGGAGGAACCAACTGTGCCTATAAATAACATCGCATAAGGACTCGCAGGCGTTACCAGACACTTAGAATTTTCATGCGTTGCCTCTTGTATTAGCAATCCTTAGCCACATTCCTGAACAGTTGCCTACTCTCACCAGTGAATGTCCAAATCACCAGAAAGAGAAGAAGAGATTACACTCCAAGAAGCAATCCGAATCTTTCAGCATGAGGGGATTGCAGAGTTAATGAAAACCCCTGCCAAGAAGACTATACTCGAACCCGGTTAAGCGTCCAAAAGATCACCTCGCCATAATCCAATCATGTAGGACAAAGGGAAAGACATAACTGGACCACAAAGCAAGACTCCAAAGACGGGCCAGACGGCGCCAAGATCACCGGTCTTTTAGAAGGAACCCTTGAAGTTGACACTGGAGTATATATCACCACGAGCGTTGTATGCCTCAGTCTTTAAATTGGCCAAGAATGCTAGATATGAAATCCCATTGTCGTCGATTTCAAAACATGTAGAGGTCACCAAGAACCTGCTCGGAAAGATCCCGGACTGTAAGTGGGAGGACTTTGACGTCCTAGGCATGCAAAAGGAAGAGCCCCACGCACCCAAGTACCCATAGTTCCAACCTGACCAGTACATGTACTGGAAGAAAGATGTCAAGGGCACGTTTAACTTGGTTGCCAAAAGCTGGCTGACACCGGTAGTTCAATCAGGATTGCTGAACCTCCTCAAACTGCCATATTTTGATCGCTCACCAGAAGTTAATGCCGTAGTTCACACTCTAATGGCGCGACTCCATCAAGGATACCTATGGCTAGACAGAAATATTGATTTCAACATTGATTTAATCCACTACATTACAGGGCTAAGCAAGCGCAACAAGGATCCCAAGAAGTTCTTCCAAGGGAAGAGTAAGGAAAAAGAAGCGGTCGAAAAGCTGAAGAAAACCTATGCATTGGTGAAAGGGAAAAGAGGTTTTCCCACATGAGAAATTAAAGACAGAGAAACAAGATTTGTCACGCAGTTGCTCGCAGGAAAAATCCTCAGAACAACTAGACCTCCGGAGGTGCCTACGGGCGCAATACTGCTTGGTGCCGCAATGGCTGAAGGAACCCAATTCAATTGGTGTCAGTACCTTCTTAATGAGTTCTTGGATGAACTCAATGATACCCAGGAGAATGGCGGGCAGTTCCACTTTACATGGCCACAATTCCTCATTGTTTTTTCTAGATGGAAGGAGCCAAAGGACTATGTGGGTGTCATTATAGAAACCAACGATCCTAGAGGTTTCCGTTATGCCAACCTCTGGGAAAATATCAATGCAGAGCGACAGCACGCAACAGTTGAAGTTTTCTATCAGTATTACACTCAGTTGCACGATGCGATCACCCATACATCCCGCATCACAAAGCAAGTAACGTCGAAGTACATTCGCGTTATTGATTTTCAGGCTGACATGTGATGTATTTTTATTTCACCCAAGGCAAAGATGAAGAAGCCAGAATGGTACCCAGGTAACTGCCATATGTATGAGGAGGACATTGAAATCCTCATGAAGGACTGGCCGGCTCAGTTCCATGTCGAATTCATGGCTGTTGAGACAGACTCTGAAGAAGACGAGCCAATCCTACTGTCATGCCCGATCGTTGAAGCAATAGGAAAGCGGAAAGACCCTGAGACCTCGCAGAAGCCAAAGGCGCAGAAGAAGATGAAGGCCACAAAGACTCAATCTGAGACAGTGCTAAATGAAGATGACTTTGAGATGATAGCAGAAAAGTTATCAGAACAAATGCAGGAGCTACTGACAGAAAAAAGATAAGAAGGACAAGGTCATCCTGGATGACCTGCAAAACACTAGGTTCGCACTGCAAGGTCTCATGAAGAAAATGGACGATGTCCAAAAGAGCCTAACCTTGTCGCGCGACACAGTAGCTGAAGGGAGGTTGGTAGGAACCTCGCAGCAAACACCGTCGCAACTAGCAATAACGTTTCCTTCTAAGACCAGGGTTGTCCATTTGGACCCAATGGCTATTTCATTACCAATGGCAGAACAGATTATCCTAGACACAAAGGGAGTTGAGCGGGTAGAGCTCAACTTGTCCAAGATTCCTTTAACTAACTTACACTTTATGCACATGCAGATAGTGGAGGAGATGCATGAACGAAAAGTAGAGTCGATAAAGTCACAAGCGGAGATGCACACAACAAACAGGCAGCTCGAGGACTCTAGTTCATGCACGTAGATACAATTTTATGATGAACAGAACCGTCGGGTACGACTGGAGAACACCGCTACTAATGTCGCAAAAGAGATTGAAGATTTAGAACTCCAGGACGATCCTGCGGACACCGTTTTGAGGATCGGAGAAAGGGTGAAATATTTGAAGTTCGAGTTACAAGATAAAGAAATTCTTCATGAGGCTGATCTTGCCACCTTGAGGGAAAAACTGAATACGCAGATGCCAGTAACTGAGCAACAGTTAAGAGAGCAAGCAGTGAGTGCTCCCGCACAGAGCATAATGAGTGAGATAGATAAGTGCCAAGATCTCTTGGAAAATGTTTCAAAGGAATTCACTACCCTTGAAGAGGATCAAGGGCTACTGCAGGTGAAGACCGTGGTAAAAGAAAAGCAAACCGTGCCAGAAAAGTTGGACACATAGGTCAAGGCTCTGCCACCCAAGAGAGGCTGCCGAGGTATAAGGAGATATCATGCTGGAAGAAGGAAGTCCAAGAATTAAGAGAAAAAGAGACTGAGATGAATAATCAATCGCAGCAACTCCTAGAGGATGCCATGGGGGTGTTGTAGCAGATAGAAGACAAGCTGAAGGAACTGCACGACCACCAGGAGTAGGTACAAGGACAGATAGGAGAAGAGATAACTCCAACACTGCTTGAGACAGTAAAACAATTTGAACAAGATACCAGAGAAGCAGTGGAACATTTGTTCGGCACATATAACGAGTTGGCGGCCAAATTAGTTCCACTAGTCGTGGAGCAGAGCGAGACGACCGAAGTAGCAAGTGGCTCGGGGACGAGCCACATGTAAGTGTTAGGGGCATGTTGGGCCCAAGTTGGGACAAAGTTTTGGTAACACTTTTGATAAGCAGGAAAAGCTTAGCTGAGCGCAGCTCAAAAACAGATGTAATTTTGTCTAAGTGTTGAGGGTGCTGGAAAGTTGTGTGCAACATCCAAGTTTTGGCCATACTATGAAGTTGTGCGCAACATCCGAATTTTGCAACTACCACGAAGACCAGCACTGCAAGGAAGCAGTGCTGCGAAGCAGTCAGGCCATGTGGAGCTAGAAAATCGAAGTGTTGGACAAGGATCAAGTATAGGTACCGGATGGACCAACAGTGGTCTAATTTTGGAAAAATGCTCCAAGAGTGTCGAGCGACGGGCACGAACAAATCAGGAAGGCAGCCAATGCATGAGTTTGTTAAGGAAAGGATAGCTTAGGGAAAGTGATATCTTGGCATGCCTAGCAGGGGACACCGTTAGAGGTGAATGGTTCAGTGAAAGAGACCTGTTGGCACGCGTACGACAGGAAGGCCGATAGCGATAGAGCGAAGACATGGAGAACCGCCATAATGAAGTAGATGCTACCAGATGCCAGCAAGCTGATTTAGGGAAGCCGACACAGTTTTTTAAACCCTAAGGGTTTTTGGGGTTTAGGTCTCCGACATTGTAAAGACATGACCTTCAGGCATGATCTATTTAAGAAGACAATTTTGTATGGGATGGGGTTACTGTGTGGTTACTTTTTGTTGCATTTTTGGGTTCTGAATATTGTATTGTAAAATCTCTTTTGAGTTGAGAAGATTGAAAAGGATCTACAGCTGTGTACGTAGAGACCTATCTGAGAGGAAGGAGAGTCTCCAGCTGAGTGCACAAACTAAGAATGGTTGTCTTCATCCCTTTTTAAAGATATATATTACCAACCGTTCTTGTGGACGTAGCTTCCCATCCGAGGAAGTGAACCACGTTAAATATTGTGTTGTGTGATTGTGTTTTATGAATGAATGCTTATCTGTGTTTTCTGTAAATGGATGTCTAGATGTTTCCTTGCATGCTGTTATGAGAGAACTGTTGTATGCATTTTCCATCAAAAGAGGTATGGAGATGATATGTTAAGTTCTGCATGAATAGATGAATGGTGAACATTTAGCTTATGTTTGAAGAATAGTGAATCAATTAATGGGTTAAGTGTTAAGAGATCACTTAAGTACTTCCTTATGCACAATAGAACAATGCATAACAATTAGATTGTATCAATAGAAGGTGCTCAAATCGTAACCATACCAAGTGGATGAACAAATAGTAGATGGATAATCGGCTGAGTAGTTGAACGAGTGGATGAGTGATACTCAGTTCAACAACTTAAACATTTTCGTGTGCTCCAAGTATAAAGTTGAATCGAATTGTTCGCAATGTCAGTAGAAGTCCTACGGTAGAAGTAATTGGTAGTGCGGACCGCAGCATAGTCCATCGCTGCGCAGTCCCACCTCGCAGTGCATACCCCCTATTGCATTCTGTAGTACGTCTGTTCAAGCAACTCGTCACTTACTATGGAAACCTGATTCCGCAATACCCCATAGATACACCTCGGGTGAGACCTCAACCTACTCGTAAGTTGTTTCCAAAAGGGCCGATGCAAAGGGGTTTTGTTGGTCAAAGGGAAACCGTGAAGAACCTGGGTCTTATAGAAAACCTCTGGGTCAGTTATAGCCAACAATGCTTCATGGTGAATGTGACAAATTCCAATATAATACATAGTTAGCATATGCATCAGATATATGATTAAGACTTCTCGGTACATGAATGTATGTAATTGAAACAAAATGTCTCTCCAAGAGTCTTACCCTTAGGAATTTCCGTAGAAGTGTAGGATCTCGCACACAGTACTACCCATTCAACTGAGACACAACTAGTTGTGAATCCAGGTGGACCTCTAAATACTAGAAGCCATGTGAAATAGCATCTCGAAGTAGCTCAATGACGAAACTATACTCAGCCACATTGTTAGATGTAGAACCGTGACAAGCAACTCCTGAGGACACAACTAGGTGGTCAGGTGAGAAAATAACCCAGGCAACAGAAGCAAGCTGCTGCGTATGCCGGCTAGCACCATCCGTGAAACCTAAGAATGTAGGAGATCCTGCTAACATCTGTCAATCAAACGGAAGCTAATCAGCAGACTCGAAAACCAAAAAGCAAGGTAAACTATGCACAAAAACAACTATACAATAATATATAAAAGTATCATCCTGAACCAGAGGTTCAAGTGTAATACCACTTGAGATAGAGCCCATTTCTAGGCTCGTTCAAGATAGTCCCCTCATAGTCTTCTAATTCATAGGATCCTTTTTCCAGGACACGCCTCACGATGTAAGGACCATGCCACATGGGGTTGAACTTACCTGCCCCCAGGGTTCTTTAGCTTGGTCATATAAGAGGACCAAGTCACCTTCAGCATACTATCGAGGATGGATAGACCTATCATACTGAACCTTGACACGATGTTTGTTGGCATCTATGGCCACAGTGGCATCTCAACATTGCTCGTCAAGTTGCTCAAGGTGGATTAAATGTTACTCAATACATGTCATATCAGGGAGGAGCTCTATGCCCAGTTTAAGTGAAGGGATTTCACATTCAATTGGTAAAAGTGACTCCACACCGTGAACTAGCTGGAATGGTGAGAATCCAGTGGCAGTCTTGACCGCGGTTCGATATGCCCACAAAGCAGGATATAACATGATGTGCCAATTGTTCTTGCTTTATTAGATGGTACGTTGGAGAATGGTCTTCAAACACTTATTAACTGCTTCAACTTGACCATTCGCTTGGGGATAATACGAATATGAGTGTTCTTGACGAAACCCAAGATTGAGAGACAAATCCTCCATCATCTTGTTCTGAAAGTGACTGCCATGGTCAGGGACAATCTATTTCAAGGTACCGAACCGAGTGATAATCTGATTGAACATGAAATGAGTTGTAGTAGCACCGTCGGCTTTAATGGTAGGCATGGCCTTAGCCCATTTGGAAAAATAGTCCATGGCCACTATGATATGGTGATGCCCCCCAGTCGAAGCTAGTTTGCAATCCATGAAGTCCACCCCCCACTTAGTGAAGGGACCAACGGTGACGACCGGATGAAGGGGCACTGGATGCAAGTGTATATTCCGAGAGAGCACCTAGTAAGGGTGGCATCTCTTCACAGCGTTAACACAATCCTTAAAGATTGAAGGCCAAAAGTAACCAGCTTGCATAATACGCTAGGTTGTAGCAAGCCCGGATAAGTGACCGCCACACGCCCCTGCATGGCAATCATTAAGTACCCGCTCTGCTTCTTCGTGAGTTAAGCAACGATGGAGAATAGAATCCTTTCCTCGGTGATACAAAGTGTCACCAATGATGGTATAGTCTTTAGCGTGATGTCTCACACGTCGTCACTAGTCTCGTGAATAATGTGGAGGTAACTTCAAATTTTGGATATATACAATGACATCCCCATACCAAGGGTCCTCGAATGAGATAAGAAATAAGTGCTCATCCACAAAGGAATCTTCATGAACGACATCCTCATCAAGTCTCGGGAGGTCCGACATAAGCTCAGCAAACACCAATGATTTCATCGATTTCGCCGAAGCAAAATCGAGATCGAACTCCTAAAGGATTACAATCCATTTATTATACTTCCCCCCTATAAGGCGTCATGATAGCACGAACTGAAATGGATTGATGTGAGCTACAACTGTGGTTGTTCTCAGAAAAATGTAATGTTGTAACAGCTGGACTGCATGGACAGTCGCAAGCGCCAGCTTTTCCACGTGAGTATATCTTAGCTCAGTGTCTACTAGATTTCGAATGAGGTAATAGATAACATGCTCGATGAGCTCGTCATCAACCTGAACCAAGACCATGCCAATCATCTCTTGAGATGCGGAAACATAAATGATAAAATCTCGTGCAAAGTCTGGTGGACTAAGCATAGGGGCTGATACCAAATCTTTCTTAAGGGCGTCGAAAGAATGATGGGCTTGCTCATCCTAGATAAAAGGTGTGTCTTTCTTCAATAAGCATGCGAAACCTTTGGTAAGATTAGCATAATTAACTACAAAGCGACATAGAAAAGTAGCTCTCCCTTGGAGGCTCTAAAGTTGTAACAAGTTGCGCGAAGGAGGCAACCGAGGTATTGCCTCAACTTTTAGAGGATTGACTCTAATACCCTCTTTTGAAACTATGAAGCCTAGAAGGAGACCAGTCCTTACAGTAAAGATGCATTTATTGGGATTCAATCGAATTTTGTAGTGTATACATTGTTTGAAAATCATACGGAGGTGCTTGGGGTGGACCGCTCTCTTGCGAGAATGGCCAGCAAGATCATCCAAGAAAACCTCCATAATATTCTTAAGATCGTGAAAGGCGTAGGTCATGGCATGTTGAAACGTAGCTCCGGTGTTTTTAAGGCCGAAGGGAATTTTACGATATGAAAACATTCCCCATGGACAAATGAATGTCATTTTATGTTGGTCCATGGGTTTGATTTGAATCTGGCTATATCCTGAAAATCTGTTCATAAACAAAAAAATCTCACTCCCCGCACAAGCGTCCAAGATCTAATCAATTAATGGCGTGGGGAAGTTGTCTTTCCAACATCCACGGTTCAAATCTCTAAAATTGGTGCATATGCAGATTGTTCCCTACTTCTTATCCAAAGGAACGAGGTTTGACACCCATTCGGTAAGGGGAACGGGGTAGATGAAACCCGCTTTGAGTAGTTTCTCCACCTCTTCCTTAATAGCAGTTGCCTTCCTAGGTTTCATAGCACATAAGCATTGTTGAACCAGTTTAGAATTAGGATACGTTCTAATCTCATGTTCAACAATGCGGGGGTCTATTTCTGGCATCTCCTCATATGACCAGGCGAAAGCTTCCCAGAGTTCTGTAAACAAATCAGTGTAAATAGCAATCTCCTCAGGAGTGTAATTGGCACCGATGTAGACATTATCCACGTTTCTGGGGGTACAAGAGATGTTGATCGACATGGTTGGGGAAATATTGGACATATTTCCCTCCGAAAAAACATCATGCAACTCCAAAAGAGCCACAGGGTGACCAACCATCTTTGCTAGAGTCATCCTAAACTCTTCTTGCTCAGCGAGCTCGATGTTGGGAAGGAAATAAGAGCGACGATGCATATCCTCCCAAGGCCTCTCACTACCGCATATGGCCTCCATAATAGCTTCATCAGATGGAAAAGTATCATCAAGGCGGTTTGTGAACAAGATGAGTTGGTTGCCCAAACTGACAGCGTAACAGGATCTTCTTCGACTGTCTGAGAAGAAGAGAGATCTGGTTCTGCGATGGCTTGTTGAATATGCTCGTAAGCAAGCTCACCTATAGACAATGGCACAGACATCCTGACATCCTAAATGTCTCCAGACGTAGAACTCGTGGATGGTAAAGTCCATGGATCAGTATAATAGGAAGTCCGGAATGGCATACTATGCAAAGGAGGAGATGCATCGTCGGAAATGGTTCCAATGAAGTTCACAGGTGCAGAAAACCTATAAGTTCCCATCAATGAAGGGTACATACCAACACCTATGTTCCCAATTGCCGGCTGAGAATCAGTACCTTGCGGGACTATGGATCCCGTGAATGTTGTGGAAGGAGTGTTAATGAAATCCAGCTGATCGATGGTCACAATCTTTCCTTCATGGGGAAAGTAGATAACTCTGAATACAGTGGACACGACAGCCTTCATAGTGTACATCAAATTCTGACCCAGTAACAGGTTGTAGTCGATGGGTGCATTAACCACCTTGAATTCAATAGGCACAGACTTACCTCCCAAGCAGACAACAAGGGAAGGGATAATTCCATGTAGCTTAAATGACTGATTGTCGAATGCAGTGAGCGTGGTTCTAGACACGAGTAGAGGAGGAGAGCCAAGAGATTTCCAACATGTTAACGACATTACTGACGCAGAAGCACCTTCGTCAACCATAGTACATTTGACAAAACTCTGAATGCACACCACCTGGATTTGAAAAGCCACATGGTAAGGTAAGTGAGGTTGAACATCAGTAGTATCGAACTTGATAACACTGGGATTTACCCCATCTTGAACTCTTAACACACTCAAAAGGGCATGCTTCTGAGAAGGATAGGCTTGCAAAACTTCAGGAGCCGACATGGCACATGGAGTTTGGCCTAAATGTTCTACAATGGAGTAGTTCTGGGTAGCTTGAGCATTAGGATTATGTGTAGAGCGCTTGAGAACACCTTTCGGTATCTGTGGCATATTAGAGGGCTTCTCGATATGCAAGGAATTGTCAGGAGGAGGGGGAGGCTTACTCCCCATATTAGGTTGTGGTGCACCATAATCGTGTTGACGAGTAGCAACACTAACCTTTGATTGAACCATATTCACACATCCATAACCAATAGTATTGGAAGAAGACATTACCGTTTTGGTAGGTCCATAACCAATGCTGGGAGCATGCGAAGCCATGTTTTGATGATGAGGAAGGGGATCCTTTAACATAGCTGGGATCTGTGACAAATGGTTCAATGCTTCTCAATTCGAGGACATAAGTGAGTAAGATGATCTTCCCCACAGAGCTTACAAGTGAATTTCACCTTACGCCTAGGTTTATGATCCTCACCAATATTTCTGCCTTCCTGAGGAGGGTTGGCATTCTCTTTACAAGGGGTATTGCAATTGCTATTATTGTTATTCCCATTGTTTCCACCCCTACAGTTGTTTCTCCCCTTTTTCTTACCACCAGGTTGTTGGTTACCTGACGGCTTCATTGATTGCACATTGTGTACATCAGACGATGGGATGGAAGTGGACAAGGTGTGAACCTGTCCGGGAGTAGACTGGTTTAGTGACAAATTTTGCATTTGATTAGCTACCAAGTCTATAGGACAAGTGCTTGCGGATCCCACGATGCCATCGGCATGGGGTCAGGAACTGACGTAGGATCATGTTGTGTTCTCGGTGCGTCAGGAATAATGTCATATAAAATGCCAAACTAAGAGTATAGTAGGTCTAACTACTAGACTTTCAAGATGGCTTGTTCCTCAGTCACAATTCCGGACATCAAAACATCCTTATCAATGTATGGGAGTAGATACTTGAGGAACCATTCTAACATAAATTCTGGTGGAATGCTGGATTTCACTAATCTCTTCCATCAGCGCCACTCTTGAACGTGGTCAGAAATATGTGTGGCCTTATTTTGACAGAAGCTAGACAACAGTTCAGTACCAGTATCATAACGAACTGGCAACTAGAAATGGTCCAAGAAAACCGAAGCAATCTCATTGAATCCCCTATAGGTGTTCCGAGGAAACTCCACATACCACTTCACAGCTGCCCCCATGAGGGTGCATTGAAATAGTCGTAATATAACAGAATTGTGGTTCAATGAGTTGGAGGAGCACCAAAGGTGAAACGTTGTGACATGATCACCCAGATCCTCACCACCTATGCCCTCAAACTTAGGAATGTCTAAAGGGAGCTTGGTAGGGACCGAGGGACAATTAGGGTCATGACACATTGGGTCATTCGTGAGCTTCGAAAGATCCAAAAGAATCAAGCATGCAAGGAATGGGAGCTACGGCTGGAAATCTTGATTATAATCTCCCATAAAATTTTCGTTGAATGGAATCGAATTATAAGGTGGACCAGAAGCTTGACCATGAGCATTAAACTACTGATAATGAGGACCTGACGTACCATAAGCTTGACTATGGCCATAAGGTTGATAACCTCCCCCGACTTGACCCGTATGAGAGTAAACAGGCATATAAGTATTTTGGGTACCATATTGAGGTGGGTTGAACTGGTGGCCAGCATCGATTGTATTGTAGTAAGGGTTGCCACCATAAGTATGGGGCATATATGTACTGTTCGTAGGGGGAACCGAGTTGTAATGACCATAATGGTGAGGTATGTTCCCACCCGCAGCATTAGGATTAGCATGAGTAGTCGTGTGGTGACCATAATCATGAGAAGTATCCCCAACCCCAATGTTGGTGTTACTAGTAGCAGGAATGGTGGCATTATGATCATGAGGATAAGATATATTCCCACCTCCTACATTAGCATTACTAGTAGCAGTGGTGGACACAAAAGTGTGTGGTACATGTCCACCCCCATGGTTGGGAGGAGCATTAACATTTTCGAAAGTGATCCTGGGTTGATGGGTAGCGATATGTGTGTTAGGTGGTGGATGGCGAGTCGTGTCTCGAACAGTGTTGCTATTAGGTTGGGAAGTCCTCAGAGGTGGTCTTCTTCCAACATTAGCATTGTTAGGAGGATTATGACCAGTCTCAGTACTATGTGTGTGAGTGGACAACGTGGTGCCCCCGGCGAGGGTATTTCCCCCAATGGGTGCAGTGTTTCTAACACCGCGGCTAGTGCCATCATGACTACCAAAAGTAGTGGGAGGATCAATTGTGCTGAAACCAGGCATACTCTATGAGAATAGGTTAACATTGATCACAGTATCTTCGTCTTCAGATAAGGTTGGCATCCCATAAAGATAATTATTTGGATTTGAAGGATCGAATGGATCATTCTCAAGTGGATTCGGCCAAATTGAACCAGGTTGAGTCTCAGGTGGATCACCCCCCCAGGCCTCTCGAGGTGTGGGGGTGTCTAAAATGTGTTCAACTCCACCCAATGGAATCGTGGGGATTTCCTCTGTGTCGGAATGTGCAGCCGTCATAACGTCGGCTATGTATGTCTCGTAAGAATCTGAAGACTCAGAGGGAGCCCACCGGCATCCCCGAGCAACACGGTGTGAAAGTTCGATCGATTTTAAACCAGCTAACTGATGGGATTGACACAGAGTAGGACTCCGCACCACAATATCTCTGAAGAGAATATCAAATCACAATGTCTCCTATGGCCAACTATCGATCAAAAACAATAAATCAAAAGCACACACCTAGAGAAACCACAACCAAGAGCAAACAAACAGAGTGGCTAAATGAGCTCCCGACACTAGAGCTGGTATGTCTCTACTAGGAGAGGCTTGAGACTCCCAAACTATAGCTGGAGGTAACAGAATCAGTTATAGAGACACCCAGGCTTCACTACGTGCACATGGTCAATTCCACTGTACAAACACAACTGTGTTGTCCAATCCCTATTTGACTCAGGACACAAATATCTTAACCACTGCAAGTGCACTATGCAATACCTAGGTGTTGTAGAAATTTCTCCCTACGGATAGGTAGAAACTCGCTTAGGATAAAGCAGGATGTACTAACTCTATGCTAAGACAAAAAGAAAACAAATGCTACCTTGAGTTCCTAAACTAATCTTCACAACAAGATTAAATGCATTCATAAGAGATGGAAGACATAACTCACCTTCCAATTCGACGTTTGTCCCGCTTCTAGCTCTTGATCCTAAAGCTTCAATGTAGAACCTGTTGAAATCAAACAAAGGACAAGCATGCAAGCTTCCAAATACCTTGAAGCAAAGATTAAGTTCAAATCTAAACTAGATACATTTCATGTCAAAGATTCATACAATACACATGAAATGGGAAAAACAAGACAAGTTATCTTTTATTACAAACTTGAAGAGTACTTACAAAGGTTGCTTGATATCCAAGCCAATCCTCCAGTAACAAGTGCTTCCTCTAACTATCTCTGCAGAAGTCAGAAGATCATAGGTTTGATGCCTCGAAAGTCCTCCCTTTGGCCCATGGAAAGCTTCTCTCTTATAGCACATGGGAAGGCTAACCAACAAGACAGAAGTGTGGATCTATGGAGGGTTTAGTGGATCAGGCCAGCTAAACAAAGAAGGAGTTAGGATCGAACCAAAGGTGGTAATCCCAACAAAATCTCCTCATAGGTTGAATCCCAAAATCCAAGGCAAAAAGGCTAATTTCAGATTACCGTGCCCCTATAACTGAGCATAATGCGGTAGTACTGCGCCCCAGAGAAGGAGCAATGTGCGGTAGTGCTAACTACCGCACCCCTGTAGATGTGCAGGGAGAGGTAGTGCTCACAAATAGGGCTAAGTTGGGCTGGAAGATGGGAGAAAAAGGTTTTTCTTTCAGTATTCAGTCAATGGTTTTCACTCTGGATGTTCAGATGATCTTTAAGGGAAACTGTCGTTTAGGTTGCTAGTACAAGGATGCGACACTAATACATAATGTGTAATATTGAGGTATAACAGATGCCCCCTAAAGTGTGAGGTCAGAAGAGACTGATGGCCGAAAGAATTTACAAATATGGTTCAGAGATAGCATCGAGGAGAGCAACAAGGAGCTGAAATAGAAACAAAATGTCAAATATACCACCGAGGCAGGCATTCCCATGCTCGAAAACAAATGACTCAAAGCATGGCTGCCAACCAATACATTGCAGATCCATGAGTACTGAGATGATATAGACTGTAGACAAATCATGGCTACTATGAACAAGCGTAGATCCATGAGATGGTAATGACACAGCCACGACCAATACAAAAGTGGATCTGTGTGACAATACAGAGGAAATCTCCATTGCAACCTGGACATAATCAAAATACAAAAGGGTGTCCAGGGTCTTCTACCCGATCGTAGATGATAAGAATATAGCCATGTGATTACAAGGTGTTGAAGTCAAACATGGTAGAAACCATTTGATTACCGGTCAATGATGTGAACCATTAACAAATGCGAGGGAAATCACCAATGATGAGGATGATCCCCAAGGTATCTATAGTACATCTCAATGAAATGCGAATAAAGGAGTTGATGTCGAGCATCCGAGAGATCATTCAATCAGAGGTCATTGATGAAAACCTACTGTTGAATACGAGGAAACCTGCCATTGAGGCATGCAGGTACCAAGGTACTAGTGGTTGACTCCTAAGCCTAATTCCTGGATAGTGATTTGGTGTCGACAGGAATAGACTAGTCGAAGGTGGGCCATAATGATTCCCACATCATCGACACGAAATCAGAACGAGAGATAGTATGGACCGATAAACAATAGAATATGTACTGACACAAAGGGAAGGTTTGACATGAAGTGGAGGTGGACTCAAGGTAATAACCCTTTGAACATATAACGGCATGAAACAGAGCTTGGCAGCAGGGATTACTTTAACAGACAGAACCACAGGAAGTATGAACTCATAGCAATAATGAGGACGCATGATCATAATGATGACACTATCAGTAAGACTGACTACCCAAAACAGACAAGGTGAGGATGCATGCCATGTTCAAAGGTGACGACTCACAAGCTGCCAACAAGGTAAACTTGACTCATTTTCTCATTTTCCCCTGACATGATGGACGAGTACCTCTTTGTTTTTTTATGAGCTTGAGGAGGATAACAGATGCTTGGTATAGCTCATCTCGTAGATGAGTCCAATCTCACATGTTTTTCGAACCTGAGAAAGGAGGGGTTCGTCCCAAAGTGGGCCCTTCGATGTTAAATTTTAACGAGCCCAAGGAAGGAAAACTCAGTTGTCATTTCATGTTTAGAGAGTCTGAAAATAACTAAAGAAGACTCCAACAGTCCTTTTTCGTAAGGTTAGCCTCATTGCCCGAAAAAGGGTAAAAAAACACGGGAGAGGACTCTTCCAGTCATGATTGGCTGGAGTATTCCTTTTTCGTAAGTAGTGCCCCCTAGTCCGAAAAAGGGGGTAAACTATCACTAGGGAGACGATCATTCAAATCCTTTTACAAGCGTGAACGAATCAATTTCGCTTGGCCATCTTTTCCTATTTTAGGAGTCTAAAAAGAGCTTAAAGAGGACTCCATGTACAACTTTGTCATGGTTGATGACCGAGTATGACAAAGGAGAAGTAAACTCGGCACAGTTCCTTTTCTGTAAATAGTCTAGTGAGGCCGGCTAAAGTGATAAACCTATACTCGTTAGACACACCTTTTTACTCCAATTGTTTAACGAGCACGATAATGGTATCAAAAGCACTCGAAATCTTTTTCATGTTTGGATCCAGAGCGCGAAAAAGGAAAAAGTAAGCTCAAACCACTTTTCATGTTTTAACCAGAGCACGAAAAAAGTGAAAAGTAAGCTCAAACACCATCTTACTATTTTTAACGAGGTCAAAGATAGGTTGGAAGAATTCTCATGATGTCTGCTTCATTTTTTAACAAGCTTGTAACAGAAAATGAACTATGCTCAGGATCATTTTCATGGTTTAATGAGCTCGAAAACTAAAAAGGAAGGCCTTGCAGCCCCAAAGAAAGGAGTCAATCATGGTTGGGTATGCAGAGGATTCCAAAGGATACAAGCTCTTTTATCCATCCACTCTCAAAACCTTCATTGAAAGAAGTGTCCAATTTGAAGAAGAAGAGTTTTTACAAGCTAGTGAACAAGGTGATGGGGAATGCACATATCCTCTTCTTGATGATGATGTAAGTAGTGGTTATTCTTCTGATATTTCTGAAGATGATGTTGATATGGACTTTGATCATGACCCTCCATTAAGGCCCAAGTGGGCAGAGAAAACAATACAAGCTGCTGGAGAGCTTGCGGGTGATCCCCAAGATCCCAAGAAAACTAGATCTTGGTTTCACAATTCCTTTGCATGTGATAACTCTGATTTGAGTAATACATGTTATTTAATGGTTGGATCTATCCAAAGTCATATTCATAATCATCTACAGACCCAAAGTGGCAATCAGCCATGCAAGAAGAGATGAACTCACTCCATGAGAACAAAACTTGAGATTTGGTCCCTCTTCCTCCCAAGAGGAAACTAGTGCAATGCAAATGGGTTTATAGAACCAAAGTTGGATCTGATGGCTCTGATATAAAGTATAAGGCCAGGTTGGTGGCTAAGGGTTACTCTCAGGTCCAAGGAGTGGACTATACAGAGACATTTGCACCGGTGGAAAAGATGGGCTCCATAAGACTAGTTTTGTCCATTGGGGTTTCCAAGCGATGGGAGATTCATCACATGGATGTAAAGAGTGCCTTTCTTCATGGGGATCTGAATGAGGAGATATATATGCAGCAGAATGAAGGTTTTATTTCTGATCATACACTTTTTTTCAGGTTGAACAAGTCACTCTATGGGCTCAAGCAAGCTCCTAGAGAATGGTATGCAAAAATGGACAATTTTCTGCTATCTTTGGGGTTTGAGAGGTGCAAGTCTGATCCAAATGTGTATATGCAGAAGAATGGTGATATGATATTGATCATAGTACTGTATGGAGATGATATTTTGATAACATGTAGCAGCACCAAAGAATTGGGCTCATTAAAAGCTTCATTACACAATGCATTTGCAATGACCGATCTAGGCTTGTCGAGACAATTTCTAGGCTTGGAAATTGAGCAAACTGTGAATGGAATTTATGTCACTCAAGCAAGGTATGCTTCAGATTTGCTGCAAAAATTTAAGATGTCTGAATGTAAACCAACAAATTTCCCATTCCTATATGGATTTAACCTAAATGAGTGGGGTTCTTCTCCACTAGTTGACAGCTCGTTGTATAGACAGCTTGTTGGAAGCTTGCTATATCTTACTCATTCTAGACCAGATTTGTCATATGTTGTTGGGGCTGTTGATAGGAACATGGAAGAGCCTCATGAGGTTCACTAGAAGGAATCCAAGAGGATCCTTCATTATGTTTATGGTACTAAGCACTTTGGTATCCATTATGCTACTGGTTCATCTCTTGAGCTAGTAGGATTTACTGATTCCGATTGGGCTAGTGATTGTATTGATCAGAAATCAACTTCTGGTTATGTTTTTATGCTTGCACATGGACCTATTTGTTGGTCAAGCAAGAAACAACATACTATTTCCCTATCTTCAGCTGAGGCCGAGTACAGGGGAGTAGTAAATGCAGCCACACAATGTGTTTCGTTGCAAGGTATTCTTGCAGAATTCAAGATTTTTTTTATTCACCCACTATTCTTTGGTGTGATAATCAAAGTACAATAAAGATTTCTACTGATCCAGTTCAGAGGCAAAGGACCAAGCACATACAGATACACATGCATTACATTCGGGGTTTGGTGCATGACCGGACCATAGATTGCAGTATTGCCCTTCAAGTGAGCAAACTGCTGATATTTTCACCAAGTGTTTTATCGAGAAGACCTTCACTTACCTTAGATATTTTCTTAGGGTGAGTGATGCATGGTGATTATTGGTGTATTCTGATATATGCCACATGTCCATTTTAGAGGGGAGGTTTTATTTCCCATGTGGTTTTCCTCCTTACCTTGGTTACATGGACACATAAATTTTTATGATGTAAAAGGTGACTTGAGCCTAGTTGCCAAGGCCTTATTTTGATATTTCACTAAGTCTAGATTAAGGGGGGGTGTTAAAACATTATTACACCTAGGTACATTAATCATTTATAAAATGATGGTTAATTAGTACCAAACAGCTTAATAATTGCATCCCCAAATTGGTTAGTGGGTAAATGGTCATTTAGCTTGAACCAGTTGGCAATGTGGACAAAATTGAGCATTGTACCAAGTCAAACTAGCTATTTGGTGCGCCCTCCCAGTCATTTATTGCTTCCTCCATGCCTAGGGTGCTCTTATCCCTTGTTTTGTGGGATTCTCTTTGACGAAGGGCACACATGCTCAGAATGTGGACAAACTTGCCTCTTTTTCCCATTTTTAGCCAATTCTACCTGCCTAACCTCTAACCAACTAGATTCTCCACATGTGTGAGGTCACATGGACCTGTCTAGTCATTACCAACATTCCCATAGCAGTTTTGAGCCAGTTTGGGATGGTTTGGGATATTTTGGTCAACAATGCTAAGATAATGGAGAATGTAACCAACCTCAATCCAAATGTTTGATGTAGATCCCCGTTGGAGCTTTCAATCCGTGCACTTGAATCTGCAAATTAGTCTTGACAGCCAATATACAACAAGTACATAATATATAAACGACATTAACATCATCAATAGCAATGGTCCATGATATTATAAGTAAATGAAACCCAATGTAGAATAAACAACATTCACCACATTAATGGATGAGAATATGAGTATTTCTATTAATAAACAAGAAGAAGTACAAAGTGATACGACCTCTTTCTGGCAACCAATCTGAACCAAGATCTGGATCAATTCACTTGTGCCTCCACCACTTCAATCCTCCATGAATGGAAAACTCAAACTATGGTAGGAGTTTGGAAGGTAAACATAAGGGGTTCACAACTACAAGGATCAATGAGTGTAGACTCAAGATAGGGAAAAAATCCATTAGAGTTCTCTTGCTCTTCCTTCTCCTCCCATCCATAAGCCATATGTGCTCAATATATAGTCCTCCCAAAGGTAAGTGAAAGGACACATCGAGGCATTTCTTGGGCAGGTGGAGGGTCAAAGGTCACCCAATAACCGCTTTTTGGGAGTAAAAAGTAATAAACTAGTGATTTTTACCATTTTACATGCTACCCATGGGCTATAGTGATGCAACTCGTGGGTACGCCTGCTATAATGATGCAACAAGCGTACAAGGGAAAAAATAGGGAAAAATAGTGTCTAAAGGATATAAAGTGGATCTGAGTCAATGAAATGGATCCTACAGGCCAAAGAATGTTGATGCTCACAAGGTGGAAAATTACATTGTAACAGGATCGGTGTTGCGACCATCTTCTCCTTCAATATGTCCAAGCTTTTCTGACATTCCTCGGTCCATTCAAACTATGCATCCTTCTTTAGTAACTTCTCCATGGGTGTTGTAATAGCTGCATAACCTCGAATGAATTTTTTGTAGTAACCTGTGTGTCCCAATGTTGCTTGTAGTTGTTTGGTCGTTGTTGGTGTTTGGAGGTCAATAATGATGGAAATATTCACCGGATCTACCAACATTCATTTGCGGCAGACAATATGTCCCAATAGTATGCCGAACGGAGCACAAAAAATACATTTCTTGAGGTTCAGGGAAATTTGGTGTTGTCAACAGCGTTCTAGCATAAGTCTGAAGTTTGCAACATGATCTTTGACTAGCCCATATACAGTCCAATCATCCATGTAGATAGTGAGTAACTTATGAATATAATCCTTGAATGTTGCTACCACTATTCTAAAAAAATTGTGGGAGCATTCTTTAATCCAAACGACATCACTATGTACTGGAAGCAGCCCCACTCTGTAACAAATGTAGTCTTGTGTCGATCTTCTTTGGAAATCTTGATTTGGTGGTAGCCTGAAAATCCATCTGTAAAGGAATATATCTCCTGACTGCCTACTCCTTCAAGCACTTCATTCGTGAATCGGGTTGGAAACGGATCATGTCGGTAGGCATCATTCAGTTTTCTTAGATCAACACATATTCGTACCTCTTTGGTTTTCTTGTCCTTAACAACCATTGGACTTATCCACTCTAATTCCTCAACTGGTTCAATAACACCTTCCTCCAACATTCTTTCAATTTCATCTTGCACTCGTTCCTTGTATCTCGGGTTCAATTGATATGGCCACTGCTTAACTGGTTTTGCACTAGGTTTCAGGGGAATCCTCATTTCCCCTAAATCTCCAGAAATTCCCTTCATCTTTGAGAATTTCATTGGAAACAAATCCTGAAACTCATGTAGTAGGTCGGTCATTTTCGCAATGGTCGACTCGTCCTAATAGTCACCAATGCTTGCAAACTTGGGGTTTTCCTCCGACCCAATATTCACCTTCTTGATCTTCAATGGCTACTGAAATTTGGTCGACGGAATGTCTGGTTCCACAACACTGTGATTACCCTCTGATTCCGGTACATGCATGGCCTGGGGGTAATTGTCATCTTTGGGTTCTCTAGTGACTTTATAACACTCCATCAACATTTCTAGTGTCGCAGTCCATTGGAGTGCCATTGGTTGTCCGGTTGGTACCGCTTCAAATATATTTCCGGGAATCTCCTATAGCGTGGTGTGGATTAAGGGATTTATATCTATGAATGAGAACGTTTGGCTGAAGCCAATCGTAAGATGCTCCCAAGATGTTGTCCCATGTCGTAGTTCTGCTATGACATACCAACCCCGCGGTACCTCATCCAATGTGTGTACGAATGCATGTACCCACTCTTGTCGTGCTCTCAATCCCCATCGATGTTGACAGGCATTTAGATGTGCCTTCGGGTCTCCCTATCCATCATATCGCATCTGGTCGTACCTCGTGGCTACATTGAACCGAACCCCCATGAGGTGTCGGCATAGTTGGACCAAGATGTGATGTTTGATTTATGCGCTTCCCACCATCACGGAGGAGTAGCCTTCAAGGCTTCCTCCAGGCCAGAAGACATTGTGGCTCTACCGCATTCTCCTCAAATTTGGTAAGAAACGTGTCCAAGTTGGTCATTCCTTCGTAGGTAGGTAATGCATATTCCTTTGATGCTACCATCCGCAGGGACTGGGTTATCCGTGTACATCTGCGAAAGGACACTTCATGCATTCAGTTCTGCAAGTTCTAAAGGGCCTCATTTGAATTGGAGGATGCCGAGATGTCACTGTGCCATCCTAGCTCTGCATTTGTGGTAGGGTTAACATAATCCTCAGAAATGTTGTACAAATTATCCCATCCTTCCGTAAACGCATCCCTGGTTGGCTCCGTATAGTGCAGCCCTTCCGCAGGATCTAGTGGTGTGACAACTCTCATTCCTGATTCTTGAATGACATTATCCTTTTCTTAAAGTTGATGGTTGCTTGAGTTTCCATGGCCCATTGTATCCCCAGCAATATTGAATAGGGATTGGTGTTATCCACAATCTCAATAACATCAAAATATGCATACGTTTTGAGCCCTTTGATTTCAATATGAACTTGGCATACCCAACCGAGCGGGGTGACCTTGCTCTGGTTCACCAGTCGCAGCTGTACTGGTGACCAAGTCATCTACAGTTTCCCATTGTCTCCCATGTCTGTTTAGTCAGGATATTCATGTTTGAACCCAAATCCAAAATGATGGATTCGACATCAAACTCTCCAATCTGTGCTGACATACGTATCTCCCTGCCTGTCTTCCTTTTATGTATGCGATTAACCCTCTGTTCGAGTCATGCACCTCCTCGTCATTGTAGTAGACTTGCTATTTTCTTCAATACATCTGGGTCTTTTGCTAAATCCAGGAAACTACCCAAGAAGGATTTTAGGGTGTTTGCCTTCCTTCGCGGCTTCGTTGGGTTGAACATTGGCGACATGTCATAGATTTCTTCCTCAAGAGGTACCTATCTCCTATTTCTCATTGCACCCTGTACCTTCGGAATAGTGTCCTTTTCGGTTCCTACGCCACCGTTGGCCTACTTTTGTCGTGTTTGCATTGGCCTAATATTGGTATGTGTCTTTTCATCCCCAGTCACCACTCCTCCTTGTGTCACTATTCCAACCGTCACGTGGTTGCCTCTAGCTTCTGTCAAAATCATTTGTATGGCAGGAGGCACATTTGTTATTGGTTTGAGTTCTTGTTCTGCTTCATTTTCCATTTCGCGATAAGTTGAGGGATGTCTTCTATACTATGATCTACGGCACTGCAGTGTATACACTATGGCATGGAGTTCGGGCAATCTCGTTGGTAGTGCACCTATTTTCCACAATTGTAATAGATGATTGGTCCTATTCCTTGTCCGGAAGCTCCTCCACGTCCCATACCTTCACCTCGGCCCCCACAGAATCCCCCACTAAAGCCCCCACGTGGTGGTCCATATTGTTGATATTGTGCTTGTCCGTACTGCGGTCATTGATACTGTTGTTTCCCATATTGCAGCTGGAAATACGATGGTGGTCGATACTGCAAGTGCCCATACTGCGGCTGCCCGTATTGCCCTTGGTCATATTGCTGCGGTTAGCTATACTGCGATTGTTGCTACACCACCAGCGGCTCTTCTCCCTTCATAAAATATGTTTCAGTTGTTCGATATTTAGTAGGTCATAGGCCCTGCAGTCCCTCTCATCATGACCAACTGATCGGTAAATCTTGCAGTATAGGTTTTCTAGCTTTGATACCATCTTTTGTAGATATACGCACTCCTCTGGTCGATTCCCTCTGGTCTGACAGATAGTACACCATGGAATACCTCCTTGATGAAGGGGGTTTGGCACCCCTTCCTGCAAATACTCACTGAATTCTAGGCAGTTATCCTCATGGTGCTCCTCCCTTCTGCATCTGGTACACCATATGTCTCCAGGGTGTCCTTTCCCTTCTTGATATCCTCTAATTGCAATGTTAGATTGGCCAAATGTGCCTGAACTCTATCCATTCCCATTCCTATGTCACCAATTGGTGAAGCCTCCAGCTTCATCGTGATTTCTAATGCTTCTACCTGTGTCGCAACCTTTTTTTGCATCAGTGGTCCTCAAATATGCGATAACAAGCCTACAATGGACCATTCTTATGTTGCAGCTCATTTATTGGAAAACTCACCTTCGTGATCAGTGTCTTCTACCGCTGATCAGATTCCCACATCAACTCATTCGAGAATTGCTTAATCTCTTTAAGCTCAGTAACATATTGTGACTCAAACTTTGATTTTTTGAATTCATCAATCATTGCCGTTCTGACCTGCTCCAATGTTTTAGTTGTCATTCCCACCAAAACCTTTACAAACTTCATGTACCAATCTAATTCCTGACCTCTAACGGTCGTCGCTAGTTGTCCCATCTTTATCACATCATCCTGAACCTGCTTCATGGTCCAGATTGTTTCGCATACAAAGAAATATTGTTCAGGATCCTCGGTCCCATTCCCCTGGAATGTAGGCGTCTTTTCCTCATCTGCCATCCTAGCGTTGCTAGTATTGTTGTTCATAGAAGCACTACTCTTGTCGCTGCACGTAGGGAAACTTCGCAAATAGTTTTGATTTCTTCCTATGAAATTCAAAGTAGTGTGCGGGGTCGAAGGTTCGTGGTAACTTACGATATGACCTCCTTCTGCCTTTGGGGTAGTTTGGTCAACGTCTTCTCCACAATGAGGTCGCTTCCTCCCTTGTGGTCCTGTCCTGCAGTTCTCTGTTCCTGTCCTCTCAGGAGACTCTCTCTCAGTCCTCCTCTTCTTCTCAGGATGTCAGAATGTTGCTCCACTTCTCAAGAGACCACAGTCTTTGTCAGCTTCTCTTTCAAATTCATCGTCACTCATGTCCATCTACCACATCTTTATGTCAGACTCACATTTATGTGATACCTTCACCCTCGCACACCAATTCTTCTACTCATCAGATGACATCCTCAATATTCCTTTTTCACAAACAAGCATTTTAATCCATAGTTTTAACGATGACAAAAATGTTCCTCTTGGCCCCCTTAAGAAATTTTTTTCGGCATCGCTGTATGACTTGATACTATCTATTGTGAACTCAGTTGTGTACCCTTCAAGGATACTCTCTACCCAGAAATCAATAGGTCGTGATACCTTGTTATTGACTTGCTTCAGCTGTCACACCAACTCCGGGGTGCAACACTTAGGTTCAGTCTTCTGGTAGTGGTTCTTCCAGAATGTCAACTGTGCTAGCCACTCATGTAATAACACCAGGAATTCGCAGAAAAAATATTTTGTGAATATCTAAATAAATGTATTTTTATAACCAATCGGTTGTTGTCTACTGAGGATCTCTCTTTTCACTTCCTGTGAATTCTTCTTCCTTCTTATCGAACCACTCCTGGATCTCTGGTTTTGTTGGGTACCACAACATATCCTCTTTTCTTCTTCCTTAGGGTCCTGGCAATGGAACCATTTGTTGACATAGAGTCTATCGACAGGGATTCCTTCTGCACTGTCTCCAACAAACTATCAACCTAACTCCCTCATACACCGGCCCGGAAAGGTGTAACCCTTCCCAGCAACACTTGCGGAGTAAGTGCAGTCTCACCCGAGGTGACTAAGAGGGCTGCTATAACCAATTTTTCGCAGTTGTCTAGAGGATATGCACACTTTACTTTCGCACTAACTAGCTATTATAGCATTCACAACATATTATTAACTTATCATTCGCATCTTAAATTATTCTCAATTTCTAACACATGCATTCATAACATACTCAACAACATATGCACACTAATAAACAGAAAGCATTCACAAAACCTATTATTCATCACGACATCATTGCACAACACTAGAATTCATGTCATAACCAAGCCTCCTCATTCATTCATCAAAACCTGCGGAACAAACCTCACAGAAACTATCAAGTCATCATATCGTGGATACAGAACAGACCCAAAAGATAGGATTAATCTCCAAAACTTCGATGCCCTTAGGCTTACAATCCTAATCTATTTATATTCTTCTATCCTATTACAAAATGGCCCACATGGCCGACTTGACTAACAAATCGTATCCTTCCACAAAAAATGGCAAAAGCTCCTTTTTTTGCGGAATGACCCTTTCGCATCTGTCGGTTTCCGCACTTCCTACGAATCTATCCCGTGCCAACACCTATGTTATTCGTCTTACAGTATGATTACTTCTTTTCTTATGTGAATGTTTCTCTCACTATTTAATTCATACTGTTATGCTTTTTCATGATTAGATAAGTGTTGTATTGGGACAGAATTCATAAATATTATGCTATGTTGCTTTGATTTCAAGCATCCACTACCATTTTCTACTAAATTCGGTATAGAATCTATTATCATATGCTCTATATTGATGGCTTGTTCATATCTTATTCTTTAATCACCAAACAAAATATGTTTGACTATGAGAAGGTGGCTATCCTGCCTCTAATTAGTTTTCTTTGCAAAGCACTGTCATGTTTAATCATATTTGTATGTTTTGACTCCACTTCCGAATGAGTTTGTCCACTTTGCTTTCAACCAAACAACATTTCAATTACAATATTCATTCATATGTATCTGGCCTTATTTAAAATTCTCTGAGATATCCCTCTCTGGAGAGGAAGAAGCCAGCTTACCTTTCCTGAAGTGGTTTTGTGGTTACCCCAGCTTGGCCTTTCTGCAACCTTAAGGTACAATTTGGGTGCTAACAGTCAGTATCTTCCACAGTTTGTTACGAGATACTCAATGTGCCAAATTTGAAGTCATAGTCATTGATACGACTAATCTATAATGATAAGTTGTTTAGATTTGACATCAAATTATACGTGATATAATTAAAATTGTACTTCATCTTAATCCAAATTTTGTTGGCGAATGCTATATGTTATTTCGTTACAGATGTGATGATTCCATTTCTCAGACAGAAAGGTTCTAATCATGGCAATTCATTATAGTTAATCATTATGGGATCTTTATTGCTCTTCTTAAACACAAATACCAATATGGGAAAATTGTTAGTCGTCATATTCCATAGAAAAAGTCTTCTTATTCAATTTCCAGAGATTTCTTGTGAACAAGATGTAGAAAGTCACAAATCTTCAGTCAGATTTTGTGGCGTGAAAGAACTTCAGACTCTTCAATATCATGAACCTCTGTCGCCACCTTTTACAACCAATGTTTTGGATGACAGCACTGGCAGTGAAAAAGAAGACTCTGAGATTCAATCCATGTATATAGGACTCCCTCATAGGAAGATAAGGAAGATCATTGAGAAACATGTTGATCGAGATGATACAGTCATCCAGGATTTTATAATTAATCAAGTATCTATGACTCCACCAATTCCCCCGAAGGAGGGACAAGTGGACGATTTTTCGGTTTTTGAGGACATTGTCGATCATCATGAATCTTCTAAGAAGCATCTTTCAACTTCCATCATAGATAGCTAGTGTATTGTCGGTATCTTCCATAGTTTGTTATGGGATACTTCCTGGAAACCATGTGATGAAAATCTATTGGGAATTTTGTGAAAAGGGTCGATATTAGTCGCTCCTGAGGATGCCTTTTAGTTTCGATTTGTAATCCCTGTTTTATGGGAATTCTATATTGTGTAACTATTTTTGTAATTATTATTTAAAGGGTAGAGGTCTCATGGGGTACGGGGGAGAAAATAAGCAAAGAATACTGGAGACACTCGGATTGATGTAGAGATTGTAATTTTTTGCAAGTTTGAAGTAATACAGTTAGTCCTTCTCTTCATTCCTCTTTTGTTAACTGATCAAATTTCTTTGATGAATGTTGATTTTCACTTCGGATTATTTATAAACACTGTTTAATTTTTGCAATCAATAATCCATACATTTAACTACAGTTTGGATTTGTCTTTACTCATGATTTGTGTGTCTTTTATGTTTTAAGTGAATTTATTTAATTAAAACATTTATCTATTTCTACAAATGAGTAACATAAATTAATAAATTCATGTTAATTTTTCAATTAGCATTCCAGCTACAGGGTAATCTTGCATGTGCCTAATCCTTAAAACTAGTATGAGTGAATTTTCATTTCCTGAATGTGTTGTGGTTAAACCCACATTAGTAACCTCGGTATACTCAATGTGCCAAATCAAATAAAAAATAGTAACCTCCCTATACTCAATGTCCCAAATCAAATATTCCACGTGTCACAATATGATCATTCCATGTGTCACCCTAGGATACTAGATATCAACATTTTAACAACAAAATTTATAGACGTTTTGCTTTAAAGACTTTGCTGGCAAATGGAAATATTCTCAGAGAAAGAGTGGTCACTCTTATTCTACTCTTTCTCCAAGGTGTTCTATTGTTACAATTCCCTCCTAAATGAAGGGTCGACAGACCCTTCTTATTACCAATATTCTTTTCATAATAGTTCGACATTGCAAGAAGGGTTGCTCTATCCTTCTTGTATTATCCATTATGGCTATATCTGAATTGATGGATAAAGGTTTTGACAATTAACTAGGAAAAGAAGGGGTGGCAAATCCTTCTTGTCATAAAATGGAAGTAGGGACAAACCATTTTTATATGATATAAATTCCAAGGTGTTCTATTTTTACAATTCCCCCGTAATTGAAGGGTCGGCTGACCCTTCTTATTCCTCACATTATTTTTATAATAGTTCGACACTCCAAGAAGGGTCGGTCGACTCTTCTTATTACCAATATTAATTTCATAATATTTTGACACTACAAGAAGGGTTGGTCGATCCTTCTTGTGTTCTCCATTATGGATATAGCTGAATTGTTGGATAAAGGTGTTCACAGTTAACTACGAAAAGAATGGGCAGCCGATCCTTCTTGTCGGAAAACGGAAGTCGGGACAAACTATTTTTATATGCTATAACTTCCAAGGTGTTCTATTTTTATAATTCCCTCAAAATTGAAGGGTCGACCACCCCCTCTTATTCCCAATATTATTTTCATAATAGTTTAACACTACAAGAAGGTTCAGTCGATCCTTCTTTTGTTCGCCATTATGGATATAGCTAAATTGTTAGATAAATGTTTTCACAATTAACTACGAAAAGAAGGGGCAACTAAACCTTCATGTCGGAAAATGGAAATCGGGACAAACAACTTTTTTATGTTATAACTTAGCCAATTGACTTGTTATTCAAACAATGACTGAATATTTTAGACATTGATTTTTTCACCTTAAAATTTTGAACATTTACAAAAGAAAACTGCAATTTTCAAATAAACAATTGCATTTTTTATTTGAAATTCACACTTTTCAAATTGGAAATTGCATTTTTTTATTTAAATTCAAGTTCACAATAATTTAAAGTCATTGAACATTTTAGATTCTCCTTATCCTTAATCATATCATCTCCTTTGAAGGAGTAATAAAATACTAAACTTTTATTGGAGCTTCGACTTGTAGACATAGAAGCATTAGACTCATCCCCTACAACCGCAAAAATAATCAGTCATTATTCCTCAACCATGTAAGCGTTGCATCGGACTGTTCCATCATTCTGTTGGAATATCAAGCAATACTGAGAGGGGGGGTGAATCAGTAAGTTTAATATTCTTAAATTTTATCACAATTAAAAATGAAGGATGCACCAACACCTTGTTTTGTCAGCTACAACTAACTGGATGCACTAACACCATTAACAGGTAGCAACCTACCCTAGAACCACCCTTCCACCCTTGTATGTCTTCATCAGATTTCCAGAATTTATTCCCTTCAATTCTGGGTAGTTATCTTCTTACAGTCAAGGTCTTAATTTGTGGGTTGATAATAAGAAAAGAAAACAGTCCATTAATGTTGGGCATTGGTCATAAATGAATCCAATATCAATTTTAGTAGAAAATTGGTGAATACTTAGATGCGGTAAACCACAGCATAAACATATAAATTTTGATTTAATATTACTTTCATCCAAGCATGAAGAATAACACAATGGAAAAGATTTACTCGAAATAACAATTAATAGAGAAAGGAAGGAAATTTACAGACTGGCATAATTTACTATAAATAACAATTAATAGAGAAAGGAAGGAAATTTACAGACTATCATTACTGGAAATAACAATTAACAGAGAAAGGAAGGAAATTTATAGATTGTCATTAATGAATAGTTTTGTCATCAGAGGTACATTTATATTCAACACATTCCATGTATAATTTCAAAAACAAGCAACACATGCATGCCTTCCCAGACACACCATAATGCTAATTAAAATTTAACAGTGATCGACAGGACGGTTCGACATGATATCTGAAGTGGTCGAACGAAGCACCTAGTCGAGTGGCTGACCTAATATCCTCCAACATATCCCCCACAAACAATGCCTTTCATCATCTCGAAAGATGGTACCGGATACTCCCTTGGCTGGAAATGGGTCGTCATGTCTGTAAAGCACAGTCCTACCTTCTACTTGCCGCTACTTCTTCTTACTGTGGCAAGTCAAAGGCATAAGGACTATGCTTTCCAAACATGAAGGATTATAATAAAACAACATTCGACGACTTCTGCAAGTGTCTTTGAAAGAATGAAACCAAATCATTCACTGAATACATTATACCTCCTGCACGAGGTGGTAGTATAAGGTAACCTTCAAAAAGTGTTGAAAATCCCATAGTAATCCAAGGATTCAGATTTCCATCCCATTAACTTGGCCTATTTACTGGTGGATGCAAGCTGGAGAAACTTTAAAAAGCCTCCTACCCTAATGATTTTCCCACCTTCAGCTACAAAGGGAATATTCTTGCAAAGACTGGTAAGCTCTCCGGGCCAGATGTAGTTATTTGTTGATGAATAGTGCAAAAAATGTGTGATGGTGATAACAAGTTTACTGGCTATTAGGTCTGATACTACATCATCTAAGAGTCACTGAACAAACTTTGAGATAGAATGCTCTATAATTTAAGATGTTGATTCAACCACTCGCACAGTTTCTCACCTTCCTGAGGACCGAAGCCTTCTACTTGGAGCAGTTAGAAGAAGCTGACAACATGATTTGGAGGCACAGACATTCGAAGATTAGCAAGTGGATAGCCTAGACACGACAGTATTGCATCTCTCTCGAATACCTACATAGCAAACAAATAAATTTTTATCACGTTGTAGTAAAAAGAAACCATTTCCAACAAATGCAGAAATAATCATTTTATTGCAGCCAGGGTAGAGCATGAGCACACATATCATCATGAACAATAAAAACAGAGAAACTATTCCTAAATTGCCAAGTGCACCATAAACAGGGGATGGCCAGACAGTTGGTATTGGCATCCCGCTTGGACGAGTTAGCTCCTAACGCCGTAGTTAGTGGAATCAAATGTGAAAATCCTCACAGCAGATCTAAGAGATGATGTACACCTCACAAGAGAATAACTATGATTAAGCAGGAAAATAGAAGAAGAGTGGTCAATACAGTATAATGAGCAACAGAATAATAATATAGTAGAACTCAGATAGAAGTAGAAATACTTCACACACACTAATTAATTAATCACAAGATGGACAAATAAGTAGTACAATGCATGAGGATTCGAATGCCAAGGTGGCAATTCGAATTAGCCTTCATGGAGTGATCAAAAGATCACTGGAGTGTCATCGGATCACAACTAGTAGTCTATCTCATCATCAATGGAGTCATCAATGCTCAAGTAACTATCAACCATCAGTCAAACTGAGTCTAACTAAATGTGGTAGGTGTAACTGGAACTAACTGAATGAAGGAGGCTTAGTGGAGGGTGCATGAGGAGCTAACTGAAGTCATAATGGGCAGTCAAGTCTCAATGGAGGTCCATCGGAGTGATACAGTCAGTTGAGAGTCAGTCTAGCCTTAAATCAAGGAGAGAACTGAAGATAACTAAATGGTAGGTAAGGAAGGGTGCCTTTCTCATGCAATATGTGAAAGGAGGGCGCACTAAGCTCTAGGAGGGATTAAAATGAGTGGAAAGAAGCTCTGGGGGCTAGTTAGCTAAGGGCTAGGTGCTGGGACTGATGACTGGGATCCATGCAAATGCATGCAAATCCTAAAAGTGCATGCATGACTGAAAATGCAAATAATGAAAATGCTGCTAGGACTAGGATGGAGTATAGGAATATCCTAACACCCCCCCTTAATCCATCATGGGCCCTGGTAAGTAAGACCAAAGGTCACCCAATACAATGAATACTAACAGTCAATAAACCGAGGAAATGGGGAAAACCTCATGGGAAAAATACCCCCCCTCAAAATAGACTGTAAGGTACACACAAAAAATAAATGCTCCAAACTCAAGCAAGTGTGATGCTTGGTCATATGTCTGGAGGTATCTTCTTCTTGGGAAGAAGTGGATCATGCTCATAAAGCATGTGCTTGTACTTGCTCTTCAGATCGAATGTGATGAGAACAAATCCAAAAGGATGAGGATGATCCTTGAACCTGTGATTCGAATCAGCTGAGGTAGGATCAAATCTATGAATGTGCAAATAGTCTTTTGTCTTCTCCTTCGAACTATCATGGGTGAGATTATGCCAAAAAGAACCATCACATGATTGCTTGGAATCCAAATCAGCTCGAAGACTTGATAAATGGTTTCTTGAGATCTCCTTTGAACCAGCAGAGGTGAGATCAAAACCATCATATGCATGAGAAATTATCGCAAGTAGTAATTGCTTATAATCCAAATTAGATCCAAGACTTGAATCATGGTTTCTTGAGATCTCCTTTGAACCATAAGACGTGAGATCAAAACCAATAAATGAATGAGAAATTATCCCAAGCGAATGGAAATGGTTTCTTGAGATCTCCTTTGAACTAAGAATGGCAATGGCCATATTCTTCAATAACCTTCTAAAAGCATGGAATAATGATCATATAGTAGTAAATAAGAGGTGATTGCTTGAGGAGAGCAAATGCATTACCTCCAATAGCTGATTTGACATATGAAACATTCAATAGATCATAATGCAGACCAATAGACCTTAGTGCAAGAGAGGATTTAGGACCTTCTGCAATATCTAGAGTGTGAGCTGGCATAGAAAGAGAAGAAATTTGGAGCATGAGTGTAGAATCTGCAAGTTCTTCTTCTTTGTGAACAAATTCAATATGAGATGTGTTTGATACTGGTTCATGATCAATGAGATCATCAAGGAGGGCGAATGCATCACTTTGCTTGCTCTTGAAGGGGTTTGTACCAAATCCTTCATTCTGTTTGCCAAATCTTTCATCCAGATGGGCCCATAGCTCTTTTGGAGTTTCAACATCATCAATGATTTGGTACATTATGTAATCAGAAATAGCAAGCATCATCCTTCCAAAGGTGTGGTCACCTTTATTCAACCAGTCAATCTTCTCTTCAGAGGATTCAAACTCTCTTTCAAAATAACAATCAAAGAGATGATGGCTCTTCAAATATGCTATCATTTTTGGTTTCCATTCATCATAGTTGAATGGAGAAAGATGAAGGATTTAATCTTAATTCATTGAAGCTATAGAAGACCTACAAAAACAATAGAGAATATCTGCAACTGCTACTGCTGCATAAATGCAGAAACTGCTGCACTCAAAATCTTGATAATAACCTGCAAAAAACTCTCAAGAATAGAGACAAACAATACTCTCAACATGCTCTGATACCATGTGAAAATCTTCACAGTAGATGTCACATCCCCTCCCATCATTCCAGCTAGATGGAGAGGATCGTGAGGTTAAACCGGGCATCTAGCCCCCATATCCATTTATTGAAAAATTGCAATTGAGAGACAAGTATATGTTCATGCAATAGAAACACAACGGAATTTAAGTAAATGCTGTTGATATCTATCATACATTCAAGATGTTGTGACAGTCAATTAAAGACGTTTGCAGATTTATAAAAGATCATATGGAATTGTATAAACTCGTAAAAACACAGCGGGGCGTCTAGTCCCCATAAACTTCAAACAATCATTCAGATTTTATAATAGAGATATGAAGATGCATAATTATCAGAAAACACAGCGGAATTTATTTATGAATTACACAATCTTCACACATGGAAAATATTCATCAAAGGAACAATTGCAAAGTTACAAACACAGGAGAATACTTATCTTATGCGAAAGTAGTCCCACGCAACTGGCTATGCAACTGCAACGTTCCACCCAACCGTAGGCCAGTGTGCTCCTCAATCTCTCAGCACCACTGCCACCCCCGAGCTGGGCATGATCTCTACAAGGAACCAGGGAACAGCAGACTCACACATAGCCAAGCCTACACCAAGATGAGCCAAGCCAATCTACAATTGGGTTTATCAGGCTGCTAGGAGATGGAAAGGAAGAGTTGCTAAGCTAGTGAGCTCCAGCACAGAGCCAGGGATAACCTTGCAAGATCTATCTAGCTTGGCACCCACAATACTTACACACCTAGCACAAGGAAGTATTCTTTTCACTACTGTAGAGTCCCTCAAGCCATACCTTCCCTATCTAGTGCTCTCAGGGTATGCATAGAAGAGTAACCAAAGCCCTCTTGATCTTCTTGAGAGGTTGTCTCCCCCACTAGGTTTATCAAGCCACTTCTGTCCACTACCACTCCCCAAACTTCAGCTCATAGGTTCAAACCAAAAACGAGGATGCACATAGCAGTAGAACACAATTATGGGCATAATGAAAATCGTTTGTACAGTGACAGGCATGAAAATGATCCCCTAGGCTTCAGAAAAACGTGGGAAGGTTAAAAATGAGCAATGGAGGTTTGGAGAAAACCCCAGGTAGCAGAAAACGTTTTTAGGAAAAATGCCCATGGCAAATCGGGGACCAAATGAACTCCCTACAGTCCCAAATCGCAGCCCCTCCTTCCCAGCTACTATCCAAAACCAAAAACGGGTTTTTGGGCAGGGAGAACCCTGCGTTTTTGCTCCAAAAACGTGACTGTAACTCCCAGCCTTCTCTATCTGCGTGAATGAGTGAAGACTGCCCCTTCCCCATGGCCTTGGGAACCATTTCGTGGGTGTTTTCTTTCCCCACAAGCAAAAACACGAATTTCCAGGTTGATGGCTTGCCCATGCACGAAATTGGCTACCATACTTCTTCATTTCCAAGGCATTAACTGCCTTAACCAATTCCTTGGAAGAATTAAATGATTGGGTGCATGAGACAAAATGGGTAGTTGGTGGTTTATGGGTTTCCCCATTGACACATGGATTAACACCATTGGCTCAAGGGTTCAAATAATTTCCCTCCCTTTCCCTTGTAGAATCATGCCCCATCTCTTTTGTTGCATTGCATAGCTAGTTGTGGGTATTTTTCATTAAAATTCGATTTTACATGATGTCTTATTTACATCGTGCCCATCTAGCACAAGAACCATAGGCATCTATTTCTTTAATTGCCGATACATAAAACGCTAAATCAATGGTGGGGCCTTGGCCTTGAGCTCCTCACCATGATTAAGTAACAATATTTACATCATTTACGATTTAATGCGAAGGGGGTCAAAATGGGGACGTGACAGTAGATCTAAGAGATGATGTATACCTCACAAGAGAATAATTATGATTAATCAGGAAAATAGAAGAAGAGTGGTCAATGCAGTATAATGAGCAACAGAATAATTATACAGTAGAACTTGGATAGAAGCAGAAATACTTCACACACATTAATTAATTAATCACAATATGGACAAATAAGTAGTACAATGCATGAGGATTCGAATGCCAAGGTGCCAATTTGAATAAGCCTTCATGGAGTGATGAAAAGATCACTGGAGTGTCATTGGAGAACAACTAGTAGTCTATCTCATCACCAGTGGAGTCATCAATGCTCAAGTAACTGTCAACCATCATTCAAATTGAGTCTAACTGAGTGTGGTAGGTGTAACTGAGTGTAACTGAGTGTAACTAGAACTAACTGAATGAAGGAGGCTCAGTGGAGGGTGCATGAGGAGCTAATTGAAGTCAGAATGGGTAGTCAAGTCTCACTGGAGGTCCATCGGAGTGATACAATCAGTTCAGAGTCAGTCTAGCCTTAAATCAAGCAGAGAACTGAAGATAACTGAAGATAACTAAATGGTAGGTAAGGAAGGGCGCCTTTCTCATGCAGTAGGTGAAAGGAGGGTGCAATAAGCTCTAGGAGGGATGAAACTGAGTGGAAAGAAGCTCCGAGGGCTATCTAGTTGAGGGCTAGGTGCTGGGACTGATGACTGGGATGCATGCAAATGCATGAAAACCCTAAATAATACATGCAAACCCTAAAAGTGCATGCATAACTGAAAATGCAAATAATGAAAATGATGCTAGGACTAGGATGGAGTATAGGAATTTCCTAATAGCAAAGGCATTCAACCAATGAAATATACTTTGCAAATGATAAGCAAATACTTAAATTAGAAGTGTGTATAATAATGACTACAAAAATTCTTTCTTACCGAGAAAATCCTTTTGCGTATATGTAGTCTTTCAAGGTTAGGAAGTTGCTCCAATAAGTTGAGAAGAGGAAGAGGCTTCGAAATATGGATATCAAGATTCTTCAATGATTTCAAGCTACCTATTATCTCAACAAATCTCTCTGCTAGAAAATGGTGCATTATGGTCGAATTCCAATTCGAACGAAGTGCCAGTCCAAATAAATTACTTCCACATTCCATTTTGAGGTCCGCAATTGCATGAGAAAGCTCGTAAAACAACACCCTGTTGACTCTTAGATCCATTATATGAGAATGTTTATTCATAGCTATAAGATTCTGGCAGTTCATAGTTAAAGCCTCTATTTCAGCATCCCATTCCATTACACATAAGTGTGCAATGTTGGGAGAGGAGATAATAGGCTTCCGCGGTCCATAACAATAGATTAGCTCAAATTTTTGCAGAAGTGGGCAAAGAGAAATAAAGCGAGCTAAAGAGTCATATGTCAAAGTTATCATGTGGAAGACACAAGTAATGAGATGGTTGAAGCCTTTAAAATGGGTGGGAAGAAGGGAGACAGTGTAGTTGGTCAGTTCCAGTGTTCTGAGACTAGTGCAACAGAAAATGGCTGGAAATGGGTCGTCATGTCTAGAAGAAGAAGCTGACAGCATGGTCTGGTACTAAAACAACATTCGATGACTGCTGATGGGATTTCCTCCCATCATATCCCTTCATGTCTACTTTTAACACCCAAAGATTAGAAAGCGGATAGCTTAGACACGCTGGTATTGCATCTCTCTCTAATCCCTGCATACCAGATAAATAACTGGTCATTCCAGCTGCCATCCAAAAACATGCGTTCTCACGCATAGCATCATATACAATTCACAACAGAGAAGGTATTCCTAAACTTCCAAGTGCACCATAAACAGGTGATGGAGAGACACTTGGGTTGGCCAATACATGTAGTTAGTGGAAGCAAAGGCATTTAACCAATGAAATATACTTTGCAAATATTCAACAAAATTTTTTGGCAGACATGATTATAATAATGATGATAAATTATTAAAAATATATTTCTTACTGGGAAAACCATTCGACGTATATGTAATCTTTCAAGGTTAGGAATTCCCTCCATCAAGTTGAGAAGCAAAAGAGAGTTTTAAATATGGATATCAAGATTGTTCAATGACTTGAAGCTACCTATTATATCCACAAGTCTCTCTACGGAAAAAAAATATGTGTATGCCCCCATTCCAACGAAATTCTAGTCCAATGAAATTACTTCCACATTCCATTTTGAATTCAAAAATTGCATGTGAAAGCTTGTAAAACAACACCCCATTGACTCTTAGACCATTTTCATGAATTGAAACAAGAGTAAGAAGCAGCTGGCAGCATGGTCTGGTACTAAAACAACATTCGATGACTGATGCAATTGTTGACGACCGTAACAACGCATATTGTCTAAAGAAGAAAGCTTCCAAGACTGCTAATCTGCCTATGTCCCCTGCTAATATCCCTTCCTGGACGATTTTAATTTGTTGTGATATAGGGCATGGTTAGCCTATATATAGTGAGTGGCCACTGTGTTGATGGATTAAATGGGATGGGAGTCTAGGACGGATGGGGAATGGTAATTATCACAGTATGGAGGGATCATGGTGTTCATAGATATCATCTGTAGCGACTACATATTTTGCTGGAGTAATCGTACATGTATCACTCCAATCGATTCCTTGAAAAACCAACGGCCAACATGCCTGCTGTGAGCGCATTAAATGGCCTACAGCAGGCTGAGTAATATTCACCGTAAATGATGGATTGTATCACTTGTGTGAATAATCTCATGATGCTTCAGTCCACATTATGTTTATGTCTTGTCACCAAGAAATTTTCTAGATGGGGAATGGTAATTACAGTATGGCGGGATCATGGTGGTCATAGATATCATCTGTAGCAACTACAGATTTTGCTGGAGTAATCATACACTTATCACTCCAATCGATTCCTTGAAAATCCAACGGCCAACATACTTGCTGCCAATGCATTAAATGGCCTACAGCAGGCTGAATAATATTCATTGTAAGTTTCAACCTATGTGAATCAAGTATACCATATATTAAATTGTGCAATTACTTCCCATGATTTTTTTTAAGAAACAAAATTGTTTATGTGAATCAAGTATACCATATATTAACCCTGGATGCAGGTGTCTCATTTTTTGTAATAGTTATCTAATGCGTTTTTTGTATGATCTCGGTTAGACTATTTTTTGGTCTTGGCCAAGCCGTTGGAGGTAGGTTTTTTGTATAACCCACAAGTTGTTCTATAATACTCTGCTAGTTCTAGTTTTTTCTCTTACTATAAGACATTCATGTATTGATTATAAAATCTAACATGAAAAATTTGATTTGAGCTCTCTTTTCGGCTCGATAGAAATGAGAAGGATAGCTTGCAGTTTGTGGAGAAATGAGAAGTAGTTGGAGATGAAGATGGTGTAAGGAATTTATGGTTGATTTGTTGAGTAGAAGTTCCTTAATGAAGTTTAAAACTGATACACTCCAAATCAAGTAAATATAAATATCTAGCTGGTAAATATAACAAAGTTTATATTTACCTATTTTGGAGTGTATCAGTTTTAAACTTCGTTAAGGAACTTCTACTCAACAACTCAACCATAAATCCCTTACACCATCTTCATCTCCAACTACTTCTCATTTCTCCACAAACTGCAAGCTATACTTCTCATTTGGACCCTGTTGATATAACATCCATGTTGCTAGTTCAGAAAACGCTGGAACTTAAAACAGTCCCCAAACTTTAAATGGTACCATTAATATCCTTAATATTCATTTAAACAATCTTTAAACTCATTTTAAAAATCAAATAAGTCACATGTCACAATATAAGCGTTCCACATGTTGCAAAATTTATAGAAGTTTTGCTTCGAAGACTTTGCTGGCAAGTATAAATATTCTCAGAGAAAGAGCGGCCGCTCTTTCTCTAAGGTGTTCTATTTTTACCACTTTCTTGTAGATGAAAGGTCGACCGACCCTTCTTATTCCGAATATTCTTTTCATAATAGTTTGACACTGCAAGAAGGGTTAGTTGATCCTTCTTGTGTTCTCCATTATGGATATAGCTTAATTTATGGATAAAGGTTTTCACAATTAACTACGAAAAGAAGGGGCGGCCGATGCTTCTTGTTGAAAAACAAGGATCGAAGACAAAAGCCGTCAGAAACCATTTTTATATGTTATAACTTACAAGGTGTTCTATTTTTACAATTCCCTCGTAATTGAAGGGTCGACCGACCCATCGTATTCCCAATATTATTTTCATAATAGTTCGACACTACAAAAGGGTCAACCGACCCTTTTTATTCCCAATATTATTTTCATAATAGTTCGACACTCCAAGTATTTATATCAACCTGGCTGGGTCTTTTCTGTGCCAACCATTTTGATGTCAAACCGTAAGGCTTTCTATTCAATCTCCAAGGTTGATAGTAGACATCGAAATTTCTCTATATGACAGTTTTTGTCTCAGAAGTGCAATGTGAAAAGAAGACGTATGTTATCTTTTTTACCAGTATATAATACAAAGTTTCTCTTTTTTGCTTAAAAAACAATCCTTTCAATAAACATGAAAACTAGTGGCACTGTCAGGGATCAAATTTGAAGGTCTGAACTTAGTTTCAGGTTGAAGGTTATATATTCATATTGCCCTTCTAGCATGAAGGGATTTAATTAAAAAAAGATAATAACTAAAAATACTTTTCATTCTTTTTATGATATTTCATTCTATTTAACAAAAAAGGAAATAATGCTTCGATTTAAAAAAACAAAAGGAAAGAATGTTTGTATTTAAAAAAAAACAAAAGAAAGAATTTTTCTATTAAAAAATAATAATAATAAGAATGATTCTATTTTAAAAAAATAGAATAGTTTTCGTATAATGCTACTATAATGATACTAATGTAAATATGTACTTATTTACAATTACTTCCAAAAGTAAACTTCAGTTCAGCAAGCATTATGGACCACCAAGGAGAAAGAGGAGAATATAACCTGTGGTCGTCGCAGAGTCGCAAACGATTGGTGGATTAAGTAATTGAAACTGTTGGTGGATTGAAGTTTTATTTTAAGCTTTGAGAGGATCCCTCGATTCAGTCTCTTGTCTGACCTCTCCTCTCAGTTCAATGGCGGACCTTGCTGATGGAATGATGTTCCTAAGGCCTAGTGTGGAAGACTTCAAAAACCACCTACTAAAGGTTTATGAGGCAGTCTGCTTGGGCATCAAAGAGCACAGAGAGTCAACCGACCACATGAGTGATATCTCTCAGCAATTAACCTATCACGACTCTAGAATTGATCATTTGGAACGCAATTTGATTGAACTTATGGGGACAGTGGATTTTATAAAAGATCAAATTTTGAAGATGGCCAGGATGTCACAGTGCAACCATTGCCAGGAATCCCCCTCTGTGGATATGAGAATTGCTAAGGAAACCTTTGTTCAGTGGTAGAATTTTTTGTAGAAGAGATCCCTACTTGGATGAGTTTTTACATCAATTTTGGATTTTTTTTTGCATCCGCTTGTTAGATTTACAGAGCCATACTGGGAAAGCTATTTATGCTCCCAGGATCTCCTTTTTGTTATGAATGGTTGTGCAAATCCATTTGAATAAATCCATCTATATGCTTCAATATAATTATAGTGAAGTATTTTATAGAGAAATATGGTCAAATGATGAATATATCTTTCTTAATATAACTCATTGTATTTTACATCTTAAGAACAAAAGTATATTATATATAAAGAACAAAAATCTGGCTAAGTGATGAACTGGCTATCTATTTATAGGATCAGAGTTTCCTCTAGAGTTCACACGTGTGAAATACAGGCCTACCAAAATGAGAAAAAGGTTGTTATGTTTTGCATATTAATAACAAAAATTTGGCTAAGTGTTGAAATTCACACTTTTTGAATTGAAATTCATAGTTTTATAACAAAAAACTGCAATTTTAAGGTTCATAAATAGTAAAAAAACACACTATTCGAATAGAAAAACACACTTTTCAAAGCCAATATTGCCACTTCCAGAACCCGTTTTTGCACTTTATAAAGGTTGATATTCATACTTTCAAAGTCTAAATCCCTTTGAGGGGCATTAAAATATTCAAATTTTATGTGTTCTTTCTTTTTAAACAGTTCTCAAAATTTTATGTGTTCTCTTTTCAAACATACATATTATAGAATTAAATAACAGAGAAATCACAACACTACAATTAACAGAATATAAAATAATATTGCACTACATTTAAGAAACCAAATCACAAGCTTAGTTAGAACATATAAAAAATGTTTGTCCCAATGGCGCTAATGGTAAATGATGGTGGTGATCTTGGTGTTTGTGACAAGACATAATTTCGACTAAAGCATGATGTGATTATTTTCTTCACACACGTGATACAAGCCATCATTCACCATTAGCACCGTCGGGATAACCGCCATTTCATAATTTCATCGTATAAACCATCGCCATGTCAACATACATTCCTTTCTCAAGGCATCGATTGGAGTGATACATGTACAATTATTACAGTCGATACAGATCATATCGATACTCCAACAAAATATACAGTTGGTACAGATCATATCTATGACCACCATCCCACCATAATTATCCTTCCCCATCCGTAACATCCAAGTCAATTCACTATACAAAGACTAAAGCATACCCGGTATTGTAGCCAAATGAAATCTTCGGGAAGTCATGGCACTCTTCTTTACTGCCTCTGTTTTGTTTCCTTTGTTGTTTTATCATAAATACAAAGGAAGTCATGGAGTCTTATGGTCACTCTCTTTGTGATATTTGAGGATTTCGACAGCAGTTCCTTGACAAATCCTCACCACAACATGATATATGGGCATTTCGAGCATTTTTGAAGCCCCAAGACCAGGATTCGTCTCTAATGTGACTCATAGCTTCTAGTTGAAGCTTCTAGTGCAAGCAAAAATAAAGTATAGCTTCTAGTTGAAGCCAAAATAAACTCTGTAAATTCTCTATAGTAGAAGAGTCTGTGTTTGTGAGCTCAAGCTCGTAGTCCTGAAATGTATTAAGAACCCAAGCTTTGTAAAGGTGAAATATCAAAGTAAATTTCATCTATGTGTAATGCGGCGAAGTTGCACTGTTTTAACCCAATATAACTTCTACTGATTTTTATGTCTAATTAGTAAGAAATTTTTTAATATAAATCCTGTAGGAGAAGAGTCTGTGTTTGTGAGCTCAGCTCATAGTCGTGAAATGTATTGAGAGCCAAAGCTCTGTAAAAGTTGAAAGATCGAAATAAATTCAATTGCCAGGAATAACTTCTACTGATTTTTATGTCTTAATAATAAATCTGTAACAAAACATTTCAATTGCCACGTATTTATATTAATCAAACCATAAATCTATAACCATAAATCTAGTTTTTCAATTGACAGGTATTTATATTTTTCAATATCTCATAAGTTGGGCGCATGAAACCATTTGGGTTTGATGTCCGATTAGAACATAAAACATAGGCACAAAACATCAAAACATGGTCTTTGCCTTCAATAGCTTTGTTTTTGGAGGATTTAGGTGTCAATATTTCCAATCCATAGGTCTGAATGATTGCAAGTATCTAGATCAATGTGAATGACCAAGATAATAGGGTGTACTGACAGCTAGAGAGGCAGTGATAGTGTGAGAGCACAAATGCTACTATAATTATTCACTTCATCTTGTAGTTCACCCAAGCATATCTAAAACATAGTGTTTAATCGAGAATAAAACGTAGCATGGATTCAGTGGTGCTCAGAGGACAAAATATTTTATATGAGTCAATATTATAATTAAACTATATTTCTAATACTCAATGTGCCAAATCAAATATGCCATGTGTCACAATATGATCATTCCACGTGTCACCCTAGGATACTAGATATCAACATTTAAACAACAAAATTTATAGACATTTTGCTTCAAAGACTTTGTTGGCAAGTGGAAATATTCTCAGAGAAAGAATGACTATTCTTTCTCCAAGGTGTTCTATTGTTACAATTCCCTCGTAAATGAAGGGTCGGCCGACCCTTCTTATTCCCAATATTATTTTCATAATAGCTTGACACTGCAAGAAGGGTCGGTCGATCCTTCTTGTGTTCTCTATTATGGATATAGCTGAATTGTTGGATAAAGGTTTTCACAATTAACTACGAAAAGAAGGGGCGGCCGATCCTTCTTGTCAGAAAACGGAAGTTAGGAGAAACCATTTTTATATGTTAAAACTTCCAAGGTGTAATATTTTTACAAATGCCTTGTAATTGAAAGGTCAACCCACCCTTCATATTCCCAATATTATTTTCATAATAGTTCGACACTGCAACAAGGGTTGGTCGACCCTTCTTGTGTTCTCCATTATGGATATATCTGAATTGTTGGATAAATGTTTTCACAATTAACTACGAAAAGAAGGGGCAGACGATCCTTCTTGTCGGAAAACAGAAGTCGGGACAAACCATTTTTATATGTTATAACTTAGCCAATTGACTGGCTATTCAAACAATGAGTGAATATTTTAGACATTGGACTTTTCACCTTAAAATTTTGAACATTTAAAAATGAAAATTGCATTTTTTGATTTGAAATTCACACTTTTCAAACGAGAAATTGCATTTTTTTATTTGAAATTCACATTTTTCAAAGTACACTTTACATTTTTTTATTTGAAATTCACACTTTTCAAATCAAAATTTGCATTTTTTGATTTGAAATTCACACTTTTTGAATTGAAATTCATAGTTTTATAACAAAAAACTGCAATTTGAAGTATCATAAGTAGTCAAAAAACACACTATTCGAATAGAAAAAAACACTTTTCAAAGTCAATATTGCCACTTTCAGAACCTGTTTTTGCATTTTAGAAAGGTTGATATTGACATTTTCAAAGTCTAAATTCACACTTTCTTAGTCCAAAAATTGCTTAATATGTCCAAATTTAATGAAATTGGCGTTTATTCATGGTATATTATTTGGTTATATTATCCACATAACATTTGGATTTAGCTTTGTAATCATTCTTTGTAAACTACTGAATTCCTTCTGGCTCAATATGTTATTCTATGCATATAAGTACAGATTTACTTTTATTGAGTACCTTTGCTTATGACATTTTCATCACCAAAAATTCATTCAAGTTTTTTACTGGTATATTGAATTACTACCCACATTACTCTAAGCTTAGTTATCAACATTATTTTTTAATAACAATAAATGTGATTTCGATTAAGTATAAAAGTCATATAGTAAATCTTATTGATGCCCAGGCACAGTTCTAAAACAGCCTTAGAATGTCTCTGGGACTAACATGGGGGGAAACAAAAAAGGAAGAGTCATGGAGGGTCATCTATCTTGTTTACAGGCTAGCGATTGGGCTAATCAATTTTCTCATCTAGCGGCTTGGTACCTACGACGCATGTGGGAAGAGAGGGAGGATGCGAGGCATGGGGATGATAACCTGGCTATGCTCCATGCGGTTGTTTCCTTGTCCATCTGAAGTAATCATGGACCTCCTCCTTAGGATGATGGTTGTACTAACCAATTTAACATCCCCTCGAGATAACAACTAAGTACCCCCTCTCGTCATGATGAAATGAAGTTATGGAAAGGTCCTTGTTTGGAGGATTCAGTATGATAATCTAATGGGGAAAGATGGTGTATTTGCAGGGATTATCCTGTGCTGATATTTGCAGTACTTCTTATTAATGCAAGACATTTGGATGCAGCATGAGTGAGCTGCTATAAATATGGAGGGAAATCTTGGGCTTAAAGGAAAGTCTCTGCTCATAGCTTTCTTCTGTGTGCTAATGCTTTCATGTAATTGTAATTTCCTATGTGTGTAAGAAATATTTTCCTTGTGGCAAGAAATCATGGCTCCTAGGAGAAAATATAAGAGGGTTTGGAAGGATGAAAGGAAGGGTCGTGCTATGAGGGTGCGTGTTTCTTTAAGGAAAGGATTCCCCCCATTATCAGAGAAGAGATTGAGCATGTGGAGAAATATTTATGGGAGCAGGTTAAATCCATGAAAATGGAGAAAGTCAAGGAGGACATTGCAGAGTGGGTTAGTGACCCTGGTTCGACTACTGGGCAGTTTTTTGCTTACGACCGCATTATCACAACCTATTGGGTCAAGAAAGGTTTTTTGTTGCATGTTCTAAAGGACCGGGAGAACAAAGCGGCGGGGGACGTGGAGCCTATTAAAGCATGGAAGGAGCATAATAATGATAACTGGCTAAAGGATAAGAAAATCGACCTCGTTTCTATGAAATTGGGCATCATTCTCTACCTCTCTCTAGGAGCTAATTTTGTTTTGGGTCCCTCATCTCCTAGCATTCGTGGTCAAGGATTGGCTCTTAGTTCGGGTCAAGGATTGGCTCTTAGTTCGGGTGTCCCTACTAGTGCAAAGAAATATAGTGGTTGTCTCTTCATTCGCTCTGGACGTCTATGCCAAACCACATATTCCTTGGGTGATGCCATGGTCAAGAAGATATAATGTTTGTTCATCTGGTTATATTTGATGTCTTTCTATATGTCTAAGTATCTAGTTTTGAGCTATTTCCATAGTATACTTGATAGTATGTAAACAATAAGTATTTTGGGGGATGGTTGGGGTTTTACGGTCGATTTTGTAATGGGGGAGGGGAAGGGAATCATTTTTGCATATAATGGGTGGACTTGTGTTTTTAGACATTCATGGGATGAGTATCTAGCAGCCAAGCAATCTATAAGCCGACAAGGCCATTTGTTTTGAAAGCCATGTATCTCTTCTTTTTATAGTGATATAACGTTCTTGCTTTAAAAAAAAACATAAATTATAAACCAATTTCCGTCATGTTAATATTTGTCGATGATAACATTGGCATTAATCGCGATCTCCAACCAATTTCCGTCGTGTTAATATTTGTCGATGATAACATTGGCATTAATCGCGATCTCCAACAATGTTGTTCTGTTTATATAGATGGTAATTCTTCCTTCTAATATATATTCACCATACTCTAAAATCGCTTGAAGTCTATTAATTAGACAGCTATCTGTAACATACAATTATCTAGATTCCTAGAGTTTTAACGTTTGTTTGATAACGTTTTATTTATAGTTACATTATGTTTTTTAACTTTTAAAATGTGGTTAAATGCATAGCTAGTAGGTTGGTCATGTTACTTTATTTAGTAGTTTTTGATGCTTAGTTAAATCATATAGGAAATAAGTTAGCCACATTATTTTAATTTGTTGATTTCCTTGCTTTATTTTGTAATCTTTATTTGTTAGTCAAGTTACTTCGTAAATATCTAATAGGTTAGTCCCATTACTTTATTTTCATAATATTTGTTAGTCACATTACTTTATTGTGTAATTATTGGATAAGTTAGTTACATTACTTTGTAGACTATATATATATTCTTTTGTAATTTATATATTATTTTAATCTCATTATGTATATACAAATTAAGATAACCTATTAATATGGATGCACGACTAAGATTAATCTTTGTATCACGATAAATCTATAATGTGTATATTGTTGGATCTAAAGAAACTTAGATCTAACTGTAGTAGAAACATAATTATCAAGTTCTTATTGCAATTTTGTTTTCATTTATTCTTTTTCACCCATTATAAATTAAATGACTATGCTAGTAATATTAGTCTACATGAGCAATATGATTCTATATATTAATATTGATGCATAGTATCAAGATCATTTTTTGTGTTTTTCCCAGCTAATTCTCTAATATCATTTTGCAAATCCCTCCAAATCCAAACACATTTCTTTCCTTTGTAAATGGAGCACATGCCTGTCGAGGCAGCGACCTTTCGAAACTGGAGATCTTTACCCTAGTCCACTACCTCCCAACAAAATACAAGTGTGCACTATTTATCAAAAAATATCCTATGCTTTTTAACTTTTTTAATGTAGTATATATGTGTAAGAAAACTTGTACATAATCACATGAATGATGAATATACGAGGGATCTCTATGATGCATATTCAGAATATTCTTACACTTCATGAGTGCTCTAGTCCAGTCCATCCCAAATGACAGGATCGCCTTTTGAGATCATTATACAGATCTCCAAAATGGTGAAGTAGTAGAATCCACGGTCATTAACCATGGGGACTGTACACAACAACAAAAAATCATTGAATGAGAAAGCCTCAAATTTATATGGTTTGTTGGAAGGCGGTTTGGTAAGGTAGCATTGCAGCATCGTTGATGCTGCGACAAGTCAGAATATATCGCGGAAGGCAGAGAGCTGGGCATAAAGAAGATTATTTTATGCATTTTTCGGTCAATTGTACCGCAATTTGCGGGTTTTGGGTCATTTGGACCGTATATTATGTATTTTTGGGTCAATTTTACCACAGTATGCGGGTTTTGGGTCATTTTGGACTATGTCGGTTAGTTGTTGGGTCAATTGCTTGAAGTGTCAGTTAGGAAGTTAGAAAGTGGACAAGCATTGTAAGGGCGAAACCCTATATATAGACAGAAGTTGTAAGTGTTGAGGCATCTTAGTATGGATCCTTGGATGTGGGATGTGTGTGTCTTTGAGTCTGTATCTGAGATCAAGAGTTACTGGTGAGATCTATGTTTTTGTGGAGATATTGTATCTGGGTTTTGCTAAGTTAATATGACATGACAGAGCTGTTTTGCGAAATCCTTGTGCATCTTTTGTTCAATTGTGGTAATGCATGTTGTGATATATGAATAATGCTATGTTTTATTGCTGCAATTAATGCTTTACTGTTATACTTGTCACAATGAATGTTTTTATTGAATGATGCTATGGATACAATGTTGCCGAAGTTAAATGCATAGATTTACTTCTAAATGTCACAATAAGTTTACGTGATTGTTTCTGCAAACATCCTCCTCCATTCAGCAGAAACATGGTTCCGTCGACTCTCCCTTGAACATCTCGAGTGAGACCTCATCTGCTTCGCAGGTGTTGCTGGATGGGGTAAAACCTGTATGGGTCGGTGCTCAAGGAGATCGCGGTGGGTTGGTGTCGATAGCAATGGGAACCCCTATCGACTGGGTTTGAGTCAACAAATGGTTCCGTTACCGAGACTGTGTGCAAAGTGAAAGGAGGATATGTTGTGGTATCTGATGCAACCGGAGATACAAAACTGGTTTGATCAGAAGTTGCAGGAATTTGCTGAAGAAGAAATTCGGAACACTCGACTGACACTAGATCAATGGGTGGGAAGATATATTCACGACGGTCTGCACGAATGGTTTTTCTGTGAATTCCCGGTCATCTTGTACGAGTGGTTGGCGAAGTTGACTTTCCAGAAAAGGAACTTCCAAGGCGGTGAACCGACAACTTGGACCCCAAAGCTGATCCAAAAATTGCAGGAAGTCGACAACAAAGCGTCGCGATCTATTGAAGTGTGGCTTGATAGCATCTTGGAAGGGTATATCACTGAATTTGTAGTTGATATGCAAAAGTCCTATAGTGAAGCTGAAAGATCTTTCTTCCGCGAAACCCGGGGAAGGTTTCTGATGTTGCTTCAATTGTCCATTAAAATGCTTATTTGCGAGAAGGGTATATTGAAGATGCATCTAGATCAGTAAACATCCTAGTGGGCGAAGGTCATGGGTATCACGACGGCAGGGGGCGGTGCATGGAATGATAAGGGGTAGATGGGTGCAGGTCATGACGAGACTATGAGCGAAGCCGAGGAAGAGAGTGGTCTTACAAGGAGAGGAGAGAGGTTTCGACAGGAAAAGAGGCAGAGGACAGGAGAAGGTCCTGCTGCGATCGAACCGCAAGTTCGCTGAGGAATACCACACAAGACAAAGCAACCTCACAGTTTGGACAAGGACAACGAGGCTATGCCCAGGATAGAGGCAGGACCAAACCCCAGTAGCAATGTACCCACACCTCCGCTCAATATCTGTCAACCGGTAAGAAAAACAACTTCAACCCCACCAAGTCAACAAAACTCGATTGCAAGTAGCTCAACGACTGCAGGAAGAAAGCCCAGGATGGCAGGAGAAGATGCTAAGTTACCATTGTTCCACGGGAGTGGGAAAAATAACCCAGAGCAGTACTAGTTTTTGTGTGAAGCGGTATGGACTGTAAAATAGATCACTGATGATAATGCTAAGAAATGATAGTTAGCGACAACTCTGTGAGGTCGCACATTAGATTGGTTTATGATGTTTGTTCTAGTCGCTACAGGAGCTCCATAGAAGACACTAGACGACATCAGGGATGGCTTGATTGCAGAATTTAGAAGGACCAAGTCTAAAGCATAGTATATTATAGAATTGAAATAAATTAAGCAGTATCCTAATGAGACGGTGTGGGATTTTGACCAGTGGTTTAAGACGCTGATGGAGAGGGTTAGTTTTGATATGAGCACTGTCCAACACAAACAGTGGTTCATCATGGCACTGCTACTGCACATTCGACTACCACTGATGCAACAGAACATTATGATGCCCATTGAAGCTCTGTTGATTGCAATGCAGTTAGAGGCGTTGCCGATTGGTGAAAATGCAGTTGGGATGTCACATATACAGACACATCTAGCTAACTTGACCATACAGCTACACGATTTGAAGAAGGGCAAGGAGCACCGTGAATAAGTATGGTGTACGCGATGTCGAGGAGAAGGGCATACTAAGGATAATTGCCTTGACTTCCGCAATTATCTGGTTTCAGGAGCACCAAACCCGTTGAGTGGTGGTGGCATGCCATGGTGTCGTGTTTGTGAGGTATATGAGCACCGCCATGAGGAATGTCCATACATGTAGAAGATGGTCACCAAACCAATGAATCTGTATTGCACATTTTGTAAATCTATGGGACATGACAACAAATATTGTCAGGCATACGGGTTGCTTCAGGAGAGAACATACGATGCATTCTATGTACAGGACGATCAACGTGCCGTACAACAACCGCAACCGCAACCGCATGTAGCCTAGTCGCTACCTCAACTGCAGGTATAGTTTGTACCGCAGCATTTTGTGCCGTAATATGCTCTGATGCAAGTGGCTACACCGCAGCCATAGTACGTTCAGTAACCACAGTATGCATAGCAAGGGCAGGGCATGCAACCAGCTCCTATACAACAACAATACAACCAACTACACTACCAATAGCAGGGTGGATTCCATGGAGGATTATGGGGTGGACGCGGTGGAGGATTTGGTCATGGAGGAGGATGACGAGGTCGTGGACCTGTACAATGCTATCACTATGCGGTATGGGAAAATTACCAGCGCGATTTCCCACTATTGCAGACGTAGTGTACATTTTTCTTTGTTACTGACAATAAAGTAGAGAACTGCTCGCAGTTGATTTCACGATGGCAAGCAGGGAATGTTCCACAATTGCAGAATCAAAATCAGGCATAGCAGCTAGTACATAATTAGGTGCAGCAACTGGTGCAGAACCAAAATCAACGCTCAAACCAGAATGCTAGACAGAATGTGAACCAACCGAGGAATCCACCAATGAACCAAAATTAGGGTGCGAGTGTTGCAACAATTTCTGCGAAGCCAAGACCACAGGATGCGGCTGTCGCAGTCATCATGCGGGGAGGTGCAGTAACAGGAGGAGATAGTCCACAACCACTCATTCGATTGGCCGGGAAGAAGAAGGTATCATTCAACTTTTATTCTGAGCGTGATACATTCTTTCAGGCACGCCGTTCGATGGACCAGGATTGCGGTAAAGCCATTAGCTGTGATATGCCCCCTATTTTTTATGCTACTTCAGAGGTTGATCCATCGATGTCGTCTTGAACCTTGCAAAAAAATTTTGAGAGCTGCTTATTATTAGCAAGGGAACCTGCTGCTTTAGCTGAGATCGAGGGGTTGCTGCAGCGACCAACCAGGGGACGACAAGAGTCTGCGGTCAACTCCTTACAATGACAAAAGATCGGTAAGGAGATGTGCATGAACATACAAATTGGGGACTATGATATTGATTCAGTTATTTTGGATCTTGGTTCAGATGTCAACATCTTAACCAAGCAAGCATGGCAGAAAATGGGGAGCCCCCCATTGAGCTGGTCTCCTTTACAGCTCAAGTTAGCTAATCACACTAAGGTAACACCGATTGGGAAAGTCCCATGCTTGGTAGTGGACATTGAGGGCATGAATTCCTATGCTAGCATTGATGTCATCGAAGTGGTTGAAGGAGGAATCTCATATCCCACGTTGTTGGGGATCAGATGGGCTAATGAGAGTGGAGCGTTAATCAACTTCAAGCGACGGATGATGACTTTGAAAACTGTGATCTCGGTGTCATAGCCCCATTGGATCTTGCTGAAGGATGCATATACATTGAGCTAGTGAAGGATGAAGATCCTAGTGGATGGGACCATGCATTCAATATTTCCGAATACTATATTCATATGACTTCCAACAGTGAGCTGGGATGGCACAGTGAGAGCTCTGCGTTGTCCAACTCTGATGATGCGTTAGAACACTGGCATAACCGCTTGCACGAGGTATCACTCCGCAAGTGAGGATTAGTCACACAATCATGATGCCGCGTTGCGACTGTAACAGTCACACTGCCAATATATGAGGGGTTTCATGGTCTGTTTGACTTTCTGGCGGAGTTTGAGGAAAGAGTCTCCACACCACAGTGACTGTTGGAATTAGAGGAAGCACTGAAGTCTGCTCCAGCATGCTAGTGGGAAACACACAAGAAATCAATTAACGAATGGTCACAATGCAGGAGATTGATGATGGTTCGCTTCAGTGATACCGAGGTCTACCAAACAAGGAAATATGATAGTCGAAATAACCCTCGAAGCCATCTGAGGGAGTGTCAGACATTGTGGGCATCGCGATCGCAAGATGAGTAGGTCCATGCCTTTATCCATACTTTAGATGAGATGCTGCGCTCATGGTATACTGCAGCTGAGTTGCGAGGAGAAATTAACACTTGGGTGGAGTTGACGGTATGCTTCACTCATATGTTCAGTTTCATGGATGCCAACTCTGATGTCAATAATGCTTTGCAGCTCATCCCCGATGTGGTTTTGAAGGTTGTCCAAGTGGCATATCCCGCAGATCCGCATACGCACTGTCATATGCAATCCATGATGGAATGTTACAATATCACCGGTGGGCCTGAAGATGGTGGATGGTGATGATCTATGGAATGTTAATATTACCGAGTGTGAAGGGAGTCGTGATGTGATAGCACCTGATGCGCCAAGTGATTTGATCAACCAACCATTGAAGCTCTGTAAGATCAATATTGGGACAAAGGCCACCCCCAAGTTCATGAGCGTTGGAGACTACTGGGATGATGAGATGATGGAAAAGGTCACTGACTTGCTGCATGAATTCCGAGACCTCTTTCCTACAAAGTTTTCTGAGATGAAAGGTATTGTGGGCGATTTAGGTGAGATGAAGATCCCCTTGAAATCGAATGCTAAACTGATCAGGCAGCGACCATACCGGCTGAATCCATGACATAAGGAGAGGGTCAAGGTAGAACTTGATCGCATGTTGGATGTTGGTATCATTGAACCGACCGAAGAGTCAAAATGGATCAGTCTTATGGTGTTGCAGGACAAGAAGACTGGTGAGGTGCGCAGTTGTGTTGACTTGCGGAAGTTGAATGATGCCTGCTTGCATGATCCCTTTCCGACTCTGTTTACTGATGAAGTACTCGAAGTTGTGCGTGGCTAGGAGATGTATTCTTTCACGGATGGGTTCTCGAGTTATCATCAGATCCGCATTGCGAAGGAAGACCGCCACAATATGACTTTTGTGATAGAATGGGCCATTTTCAGTACACTGTGATGCCATTTGGATTGAAGAATGCGCCTGTGATCTTCTCATGGGTTGTTGTTGCTACGTTTTGGGACTTCATTCAGAAGTTTCTGCAGGTATACATGGATGATTGGACAGTCTATGGTTTGATCTATGATCATCTGGCCAATCTGCGATTGATGCTAGAGCGATGCCGACAACATCAGATATCTGTGAATTTGAAGAAGTGCATATTTTGTGCACCGTTTGGGATATTGCTAGGTCACATTATGTGAAAACAAGGGTTACTAGTCGATCCAGCAAAGATTGCGCTCATTTTGAGTTGAACACCACCAACTAATGTAAAGCAGTTGCGGTCAACGTTGGGGCATACTGGGTATTATCGTAAGTTCATCAAGGGATATGCAGTGATTACTGCCCTTATGGATAAGTTACTGAAGAAAGATGTGGTATTTCAATGGAGCCCTAAATGTCAGGATAGATTTGAGCAGCTGAAGGCGAAGATGGCTTCGGCACCCATACTGGTCTTTCCAGACTGGAGTAAGGAGTTCCATGTCCATGTCGATGCATCGTCGATTGCACTAGGAGTGGTGCTAGTGCAACCAAGAGAGGGGGATCTCGATCACCCTATTGCTTTCACAAGTTGGAAGTTGTCATCCGCAGAAAGGAATTACACCACTACCGAGAGGGAAGGTCTAGCGATGGTCTATGCGCTGTAGAAGTTTCGATATTACTTATTGGGAGGCCATTTTAAGATGTTCACAGACCACTCTGTGTTGAAATACATGGTCAATAAGCCTATGTTGGGGGGGAAGATATGTCGATGGCTATTTCTTTTTCAGGAGTTTGATTTTGAAGTAATTGTGAAGCTAGGGAAGTTGAATATTGGCCCCGATCATCTATCATGGATTGAAACAGGAGAGGAGTCAACTAACATTGAAGATGGATTACCTGATGCGTAGTTGTTTAAGGTTGAAGTAGCCAATGGCTATTTTGAAGAAATTATCTAGTTTCTAGTGATAAGTACTGCACCAGAAGAATTCACCACTAGTCAAAAGAAGAAGTTGGTATTTGAGGCTACAGATTTCCAGCTAATCGCGGGAGAGTTATACAAGATGGGCACAAATGAGATATTGTGATGGTGCATCTTGCCACATGAGCAAGCGCAGATCTTGTCAAAAGCACATGCAGGTGCAGCTAAAGGGAATTATGGCGACCGTGCGAATGCCAGGAAGGTACTTCGTGCGGGGCTCTGGTGGCCCACGCTGCACAATGATGTGATCGACTATGCGCGGTCCTGCAATGTTTGTCAGGGAATCGAGAAGCCATCCATGAGAGATGAGATATCGTTGATACCTCAGCTCACACCGTAGCCATTTGACAAATGGGCAGTGTATTTTGTGGGACCAATCAATCCGCTGGGGAAGCGCACTGGTGCAAGATACATCATCGCGATGACAGATTATTTGACAAGATGGGAGGAAGCTGCACCGATCGTTGATTGTTCTGTGGCCACGGCTGCGTGGTTTTTGTTCGATAATATTGTCACTCACTTCGTCTGCCCCAAGATATTGTTGAGTGATCAAGGTAGCCACTTTATCAATCGCACCATCAGTGCATTAACAAAGGAATTGCAAATACAACACAAGAAGAGTATGTTGTATCATCCACAGGAAAATGGCATGGTGGAAGCTTTCAATAAAGTATTGGAGCATGCGCTGACAAAGGTGTGCAATGCGAACCACAATGAATGGGATATGAAAATCCCAGCAGTGTTGTGGGCATATCGCACCACGTGTAAAAGGTTGACGGGATAGACACCATTCAAGCTAGTGTATGGACAAGAAGTGATTATGCCAATGGAGTACATCGCTCCAATTCTGCGCATCCCGGCAACGACAGGTATGGATGTTGTAGTAGCATTAGAAGAACATCTAGTGTAGTTAGTACAAATGGAGGAAGATATCTTTATTGTTGGATTCCACCAAACTATGGAGAAGGATCGCCAGAAGGCTTGGCATAATCGCCACATCAAAAACAAACAGGTTCAACATGCAACTTGGTGCTGTTGTATGACAACAAGTTTATGAAACATCCGAGAAAACTGTAGATGCATTAACTTGGTCCGTATCACATCAGTAGCATCACTTCAAGAGGTGCAGTATAGTTGCAGTAGTTGGATGGAGCGATGCTCCCAAAGTTGATTAACGGTAGTAGGTTGAGTCCCTACAGGTCGGGATTGGAACAACGCGATGCTTGAGTCGCATCAGGAAAAAAAAACATGCAAGTTGATTGGTGGCAGGATCGCGCACCGAAAAAGATGAGAATGCGCAGGTAGGGAAGCTTGTACCTTACGTTAGGAGCATTCTGCGACAGTAGCAGGGTTGCGACTGGGTCAAATCAGAAATCATTACGACTCATTAGCAAACAGAACTTTTTCCATCTGGGAAGGTATGATGGTTAGTCAACTCGGATCGTTTCCAGTAGTACGCACATTTGGCACAAGGAGTACACCATGGCAGCATGGCCGACAACACCTAGGGTGATGGTTCGCACACTTGGCACAAATGGAGACCAGCTACAGTATGGTTTCCACACCGCACGTCAAAATTTCTGGTTCATACTCACACAAAATAACGGAATGATACAATTTGCATCTAACATAAATGGGTGGTGCAAATGATTGCTAAGGCAGATGACCAACTGAATGCGATGTATAAATATAGGAACCAGAGGATAGTAGAGCACAAAGGATTTCCAATGGAGAGGTGTTATGCTGCGAGAGGTTCAGGTATCTAGCTAAGTTATGAATTCCAAGGAGGCTATGGAAATGATTCATTTCATTTCGTGTGGTAGCACACCAGGAACGCTAAGGACCCGAACAACAAGTGTGCATGAGTGCCTGGAGAAAGTTGCATCGTGGACACTCAGGGGTTACAAGCATCAAGTCCCTTCTGAGATGTCTAGGTAGTTGGTGATAGTTCAAAGTCTAGTGGTCCCTGTGACCACAAAAAGGATGGGGGTGGCAGCCCCTTGGTTCCTGTAGCATGTGCTTACCAGTGCGAAATAGATGTGCCAGAACTGCTGGCCTGTTTTGCATTTCGGCGATGTTTGTAAACTTATCCTCCGTCTGCAATCGATCCCTCGAGACTGGAGGATGAGTTTGCAAGGTTCATGACAACAAGCCGGGAAATTCCCACTTTCAGGTGAGAATTATATGAGAGCGAGTCAATGATCAGTGTAGCGAATGGAGTAGGACAACACTGCGCGATCCAGACAGGAAGAACAGTTGCAGAAATATAGTTCAGCCATAGCAGAGTCAAGAACAATGAATACACCATGTCCAGTTGATGTGGCTCGAGGGTGAGCCACAATATTATGTTGGGGGCCTGTTGGCAGGCGGTTTGGTAAGGTAGCATCGCAGCATCGTTGATGCTGCAACAAGTCAGAAGATATCGCGGAAGTCAGAGAGATGGGCGTGAGATCTGTGTTTTTGTGGAGATATTGTATCTTGGTTTTGTTATGTTAATATGACATGACAGAGATGTTTTGTGAAATCCTTGTGCATCTTTTGTTCACTTGTGATAATGCATGTTTTGATATATGAATAATGCTATGTTTTCTTGCAACAATTAATGCTTTACTGTTATACTTGTCGTGATGAATGTTTCTATTGAACGATTCTATGGATACAATGTTTCCGAAGTTAAATGCATAGATTTACTTCTAAATGTCGTAATAAGTTTAAGTGATTGTTGTCGCAAACATCCTCCTTCATTCGACGGAAACATTGTTCCGTTGACTCTCCCTTGAACATCTTGGGTGAGACCTCATCTACTCCGTAGGTGTTGTTGGACGGGGTAAAACCTTTCTGGGCCGGTGCTCAAGGAGATCGCGGTGGGTTGGTGTCGACAGTGATGGGAAACCCTGTCGACTGGGTTTGAGTCAACACCATTCCAGTTATGTTCGGAGAGGACGTTTGAATCCTTGAACATGATGACTTGGTGGATTCTGTGGATCTCATGCTGAAGAATTATTGTTTGTGATATGTGGGTGGGATCGTGTGGGTACTCAAAATGAGATTTAGTACATCCCATTCCCGGTACCCCAAAGAAGTACTTCCCATCAAATTCACTCGAAAGATTGTCATTAAATCAGTTTGATCGAACTTGTGATCATTCAAACATGACTAAGGGTAAACAAAACTAAACAAAATTCCCCTTTATAGGTCTGCTCCAAAAATTGTTGTCCAGCATTACCACTAGTCAACACCCAACAAAAAGAAAACAATGTATGTTTTCAAAATAGTAGAAGAACAATCTCAAACTCCACTCAAGAAACAAGGGGCTTATTGCTTCAATGCTAAACTTCCCATTGCTCAAATCTTAACAAGTGAAAGGAATGAGGCTTATATTGCTAATAGAATATAGTATTATTGGGATTCATTTCACATGTCAAGAATAGTTACATGAGTTTTCATAATAGAGCTTACAGTAGGGCCCTAGGGTTTTTTTTTGTGACATGTTCTAAACCACAAAACTCAACGATTTCCTGGGTTTCATTGAAGAGCTGCTAAGTATGGAAACATGGGTATCTTTGGGATTTGTGGGTGGGTGACCCTATACAATAAAATTTTGCTCATAGAAATCTCCAGATACAAAAACTTTTTTAGTTTTCTTTTAATTACTGATAGATGGTACGGATTCCTTTAATTTTTCTTTGTGCTCAAATGTAGATTTTAATTCAAAGAATTTATCATGTAATGAAGAATTCCCACTCCAACTACCAAGCTCCTTTTTGCTTTTAAAATATATCGATCTAGTTGAAGAAGCTAGCCTGGAATAAAGAGGGTCTTTTTTGGTGGCTAGTCCCATGTTTAATGTATTTCCAGAACAATGGTGTTTGTTTATCAAACAAAACCATTCATCTTAATGCTTCCTTGCAATGGCCAAAATGGGGGATTAATCACATATATTTATAATACAAAATTGTTTCAAATTTGGATACGAAAGATATTACTAAAAAAAATTATTTTCATAGATCTGGCCTAATATAGATGGGTATTTTAATAAGATTTCTTGCATGAGGAGCACTCAAAATAAATCTTAGTGCTAAAGATAGACATGAATAACAAAATAGAATAAGGATCCATGTTTAGGACAACATAGTGTTAACAATCAAATTAACACCCTAGTCATGTGACAGAAGAAGCACATTTTTACCATGCGCCCGCAACATGAAGACAGAAACATAAGTACATTCAGAGACAAGTCCTCTCTAATCTAATCACTTCTCCTATAAATGGAAGGATTAGGTGAAGACAGTAAGAACCTAAGAAGACCAAGTTCAGTGACTGAACCGCTCATAAATGTTCTAAAACTAAGCTACACTAATCAATAAGTGAAGATGAATGCATTAAAGTGCATTAATTGTACTTAAAGTATGTTAAAGTTGTGCAAAAAGCCTAAAAAACTATGAAAGGTGGGTTTTGAGCTAAAATAATAAAAAAAAGATGAAAAGGGATAATCCCAAATTGAAAAGAGAAACATGAGGGATCATTTCCGAATGCTATATAAGAAAGGCATGGGAGGCATTGTAGGGGGGAGAAAAGGAGGAGCAAAGGCATGCTGGAGAGATTCTGAAGGAGGAGAAGGAGCTCAAATTCTTCAAAAGAAAAGGTGAAGGAAGGGAAGCTCATGACAATAGAAGAGGGAATCATACCAAGATCATTGGTAAGTAAGTACTTCTTCTTATTTTTAATATGAATGGATTCAAGTTTATACCATTTAAGAGTTTGAATTTGGCTTATCATGCATGAATTTAATTCTTAAATGAATCTAGATCTTAATGAGTTTTGATTAATGAATATAGATCTTTGTAAACATGTGATAATATTTTCATGTTGCTGACATAAGAACTCACCATTTGTTAGTACGATAGATTGATATGTTGCATATCTAACTCCCTACATGCAAACATCATAATCTATTATCAGTTTGGCAACCATATGGCTTGAAATCTCTTGAAATTTCTGCATATTTCATGATTTTTCTTCATTTTTTGGTGATCTCCATCCTTTAGATCTACTCACTTGGAGCTTAAATATCAGTCCAATATCCATAGATCCAACAATATGACCTCCAAACTGGCCTCCTCCCACCTTTCTTGCAGCAAATGCTTCAAAATCCCACTCTACATCTAGTTTCTTGAATTTTATGTTTCCAATTTGCAGCTCATCCACCTAGTTTGTGAGAAAAAAAATTTAGATCTATTTTGGAGGCTTAATAAGAAAATTTGCAGACCTGTTTTGGAAGCCTAATTTGCTGCTCATGATTATCCTATCACTCATTTAACAAGTTTTCATATGCTTTGCATGATTTGTACTTAGATCTTCACCTTTGGACTCATCTTTCAATAACTTGTAAATCTGCCCCAAATTTGAAGTTCTTTGTCAAAATTGTGATGGATCTTTAAATATTTGCTTGTGTTCTTTAGCTCAAGATCAGTTTGCTTCTCATACTTAGCATCTTACTCTTTTTGAGAACCTTTGAAATTTTTTTTTGCATCATTTGGATCAAAGATATCTCCCATTGGAATGACCTTCCAAAAACTTTAAAAATTGCTCCAAATTTGCTTTCTCTTTTCAATCTTTTCTTCAAGTTGTAATAGATCATGTAGCTTGAGAGCATATTAGATCCTAGATCCCTGATATGGCATACTTATGACTGATCTTTAACTTCATTTAAACCTCCTTTACCTCTTTGTAAATTTTACACACCTTCCAAGCACATTAATTCAAACTTGTAATCTTACACTAGTTGGAGGAGATCTCTTTCATCTTTGGATCTGTTTTGAGACCTGTTTTGTATCAAATTTACACACTTTTTTAGAGCCTTATGTGCAGCTTTAAATCGGCCTTATACTCCTCTTGAAAAGTTAAGAAAGTTTTATAACATTTGGATCTAGACATTCACAATTGGAATCCACTTCCAAACACCTTTAAAATATGCTCCAAATTGTAATTCATTTTCAATCTTTTTCAATTGGTAGTATATATATTTTTCTTACAACCTTATGAGATGATAGATCCCTGTTTTAACATGTTTAAGGACTGACATTAACCTACCTTAATGTCTCTTTACATGGCTGCAAGTATCCAAAATCACACTTAAGAAATTGTTTACCAAAACACCTTAAGCACTTTCAATATTTCAGACCTTTACCATATGCTGATTGGAAACATTAATTAAACATAAACCATACATATTTGGAAGCACCATACACACTTTGAATAACCTTTCACACACATTTTCATTTGAAGAACACCTTGAACATCACATGATTAAGATAATTTGAGAATAATTTCTTTCCAAAAAATAGAATTAAAACTTTAATTAGTGGCATTTTGTTTTGGAGTTAGAATGTTTTCATGATTTTCATACACAATTAGAGAGAATTGCACCTTTAAAGTTCAGTTTTCTTGAGATATATTGTGTATGAGGCACCATATCCTCTTCACTCGCATTTTATGATGACCTTGTGAATGAGAAAGTGTATCTCGCGTGTAATAGTTTAGGGGTTGATTTTCAAGCATCTTGTATGAGGCACCATATCCTCTTCACTCACATCTTATGATGATCTTGTGAATGAGAAAGTGTATCTCGCATGTAATAGTTTAGGGGTTGATTTTCAAGAATCTCATACTGAGGCATTGTATCCTCTTCACTCGCATCTTATGATGACCTTGTGAATGAGAAAGTGTATCTCACGTGTAACAATTTAGGATTTAATTCAAAAGCATTCCAAAAGGGCTCTGCGTATCCTCTTCACTTGGGATTTTGGGTGATCTTTTAAATGAGAAACAAGGATCCCCCGTGTAATAGAATTAGATTCATGTTTACTTGAGATATCTGTTTGGATTACATTGATCTTTACACATCGATTATTATCCATATTTCAGGAAAACTATGCATGAACATAAAACATCTACTAGACATTTTGCATGTTTGAAAGATGCTCAAGAACCTCTAACCCTTCCTTCAGTTAGGATATTCATCGAACTGAAAGATAGCATCGTGAGCATCTTGCATTGTGTGGTTTATTTTTTTTTCGAGTCAAAACACCATCAGTTTCACTTCCACTCCTGAGACTAAGCGAACTTCCGCTAAAATTGGTGCTTAATCTAAAATTGACAAACTTTTGATTTTAATATCACCAACAAGATTAGGTTAGTTCCCTAGATTAGGTTTGGAGAGTTAACACTCCTGGCTACAAAACTTTGAAACTAGCATTGATTAGGTTAGTTCTCTGATTTGGGTATGTGTTATGGTCAAGTTTTATTTAGCTTTGTAGCATGATTTGAATTTATGTTTTCTTTGCATGCAATTCATACTTGCATGTCTTCCACATGCAAAATGAGCCTTCATGTGTTTTCATGATGTATATTAGGTGTATAATTTTTTTGCAGGTCTCTACGTGGATTTGATCAACTAGTTAAAGATAAAGACACTAGAAATTCAAAAGGCTATGTATTCTATGTATACCAGGTGTGTTTCTTCTACTTTTGTGATAGGTTATCAAAATTGCAAAGGTTTTTGGTTTCTCTTCCAAGTTTGCAATCATTTTCACAAGAATTTATCAAGTTTCACATACCTACAAGACTAAAGAAATAATCCCTAATGTTTTGGGATCCAAGTGTAACATATATTTCCTATGTTGCACATAATGGCTTAAAAATTAGTGACAAAACTTTGACTATTCATCGTGTTATAGTCATGTAGAGATTTACAGGATGTCAAAACTTTGATATATATTTTTAGTGTGAACTTCGATTCCATTTAAGGGTTTTAGATCAATGGAAGAGAATCTTCCTTACATGAAGGAGGTTAGTGGTTCGATTCCTCCATTCCCTAACTACATAAATCAATGACTAATTAAATGACCAGTTAACAACAACCAATGAATATATAAATGACCACTTAATAACAATCAATGACTAAATAAATTACCAATTAACTACAATCAATGACTAAATAAATGCCTAAATGTAATACCAAACAATTATAATTAATGACCAAATAAATGACTAAATGCACTACTAAATAAATGACTAAAGATATTACCAAATAGCAACAATTAATGACCAAATATCAACAATTAATGAACAAATAAATGACTATATATAACCAATGCATGAAGCAACTCAAGCAATTTATGACCAAGTGATAAATGACCAATTTGGTTGGGTGATAAGTGACTTCTAATTTATGACTAGTGGTCACGTGACCAAATTTAGTCATTTATCACCCATTTTTAGTCACTTATCACCCATTTTGTACTAGTGAGTCTCGAACATGTGTTCTAGGTAAAGTTGTTATATATAAAGCTTGAGGACTCCAAAATGATTGCTGCCTATTGCATTAGATAGAAAGTGGGCCACATTGTTTGTGTTAAAATAATTAGAAGTAGAAAATGAAATTTAGAGATGCGTCATTTCATGCAATTGTGCTCTCTTGAAAGGGACAAACACAACAAGTTTTGAGGAAGTTACAATAAATTTCTCTTTGCATATCAAAATTTAGTCAAACTTTTGGGATTGCATAGAATACATACTAGGCTACTACAAGGAGAGATTTCAGACTCAAAGGGGGGGAAAGGGGGGGAGGATTTGAGAGATAATTCAAAATAAAGGATGATAGAAAGAAAGCCTACAAATAGGGTTTTGAAAGGTATGCTAACTTGAAAATTTTATAACTTTTAATTGGAATACATCTTTTGCATGATTTAAAAGGTGTGACAAAGAGGAAATAGAGAATACATATAGTAAATATTTGTAGACTCAAATGAAAAGAAGTGGAGAAAAATTTTCTACACCTATGAAACCTCCTATACTTTGTCCTTTTGGCACTTCTTGGAGAGTTACAACTTCTGAAAAAAAATGTCCACCTTGCAAATGGAGTGAAAATAGAATAACTTGAAATGAATAAATATGTTTAGACTATTAACAAGGTAAAGTTAACTAAATAAATTTTCCATCTCAGCCTTGTGTCACTTTTACCTCCTCCAAGTTTTCCAAAATTGCCAAAAAGTATCCTAGAAAAGTGGATTACTGGATTTTGACATGTTTTTAAATCTCCACTCCAAATCCCTTGGGATTTTTCCAAATTGTCCACTAGGTATCTCCAATGTCCATGCCTAGTCATGTAAGACATTTTCCAAATTTCATCCTCAATAGTGTCAATGTCAAAGAGTTGGTTTTGGGTCTTCAAAATTCACTAATCCTCTATTTCTAGAAATCTAGAGTCGAATGGGACAACATCTCTCTCTGGAATAATTGTATTCCTCCTCACCACATACTTACCTTAAAATTTTGTCAAATTCCATATTAATATGCTCTTGTTATGGTCAACATAAAAAAATGGCTCCATAATTTTTTTATCACTTTATCAAGTACTACCATGGCATGATATTGATTTGACATGACACATCGGTGCATTGGTGTCTATCTGTATTTTGCATATCACTCATAGGATATTCCATGTCATATTCCCCTCGACCAAGTACTCCATGTCATCTATTTACTTTAAACATTGCTAATCCTCCAGGAAACTTTTTCCCAATGTAGTGCAATGCGATATAGGTCATTGATCTCCTCTCCCAAAATGATTTAGGTCAATCACATGGATTTATCCATCACCTTTTACCTTTACCTAGTCCCGTGAAGAGATCTAGAGTGTTGATCTACATGGCCCAATGAAATATAGTTTGTTCACATTGTTACCCCCATAATTAAGGTCTGATCACTTTTCCCAACATGAACTATCATGATTTATCTTTCCTATGTGTCAAATGAAATATTAGTCATTTGCTCGATGACCCCTCATATTATTTCATAATCACTTTTTCCAATGTGAACGCTCATAATCGATTGATCTCATGGGCCTGATAACATCTCCACCATTTGCATGATTGTTATCGATCAAAATGACACTTCTCTGTCCGTGACTGCTTGCCTTGTCGGTCACACAAAAGGAGCCTATTTGATCATAGATGCTTTGGCATAGAATTTGCAACATATCTCCTTTACACAACCATCTTTGTGACATGTTTTGAGATATAACCATAGCTCTCATATAAGCAAACTCGCGGGTTAACCGTGATAGTCTATATTGAAAACCCACATGTAACAATTAAAAATTTGCACTCGCGTGTTGCTTGACACTACACTTGTGACTCACTCGCTAGTTGTCAAGAGACATACCCACGGGTATCTCTAAATCATGAGAAAAAAATATTAAAAGATGATTAGAGATCAGTTATGGAAGTTATCCTAACTACCACAACCTCCCTAACCAATTTCCTTTCGAGTCTATCCTCTCATCCTTGTTATAAATACAAGGAGAGGGCCTTGAGAAAGGGGAACCAACTTTTTCTAAAGAAATGCTAGAGAAAATTCCACTGAAGGAAGAGGAGCAGGAACCCAGGGTTAGGTTTCAATGGTGCAAGTTGTAGTGCAGGTTTGGTTGATTTCCTTTAATGCTAATAATACATAAACTTTCCATTCTATAAATGTTTATCCATTGTCCATTACAAAGCATTCATTTCTATTTGGTCAGAATCTTTGAGAAAGGTATGCGTTTTATTGCAGGTAATCTATCTAGAGTAGTGAAGCAGAGAGAATAAATTTTGACAGCTTGGATTGAACGCCAGTTTTTCAGGCATTCAATTTAATTTTATATCTTAGTTCTTTTCATTAAGAGAAGGATTGCTTATTGCACCTATGTATTATCCTACCTCTGTAACTAAATTATATGTACGTTGATGATCTCTTGAATTCCCTATCATAGGTATTTTTACCGCACAATAGAATTAGCGACTTTACTGTGGAGTTCATGTTGTTGCTCTAGGAGTCCTAGGTTGATTTTCTTCAGTTTTATTATTTATGTTGATCTCTGGGAGAGTTTATAGGATTTTTGTACCCTTTTTAGTTACTCAGACCTTGTCTAATTTGATTTTTTATTCATTGTTTGCTTTTTATTAAGGAAGACCCGCGAGTTGTATTCAATTACAGTCATGGATTTTTCCCTGTACCCACGTCTTGCTGACTTCTAGACCTGTGGGTCACCTGCATGGTGCTTTTACTAACAGTCATAGTTATTTCATGAGATTTTAGGTTTTATGCTAGGTTTTGAGCTTGAGGTCTATACTGTTATACCTCAAAGTCCCACTTTGAGCACCATTTCATGTTTTCATGTCATATCACCATGTGGAACCCAATGGTACAACTTCCTACCAAGTGTGGAGCCTTACTTTTACCTTGTTGGTCCCCTCCTTGGCCTTCCTTGGATTCCCTGGAGACAAATCCAACTGACCTCAGCTAAATTCCAACACATTGAGCCAAATGCCACCTCATTTTAGCACACTTTACCATTATTTATGCGCCCTGCTAGTGGTGCAAGGAACAAAAATTTAGCATTTTTGTGCCCTACGTGCCTACAGGGACGCGAAAATTACAACATTTTCACGTCTTGCACAATACATTGGGCATGAAAATACGTTAACTAATCCTTGGATTGGAAAGTGGATCTTAGCTTCGAAGATATTTTCTTGGGATTGGGATTCCCGTCAAATCCTAACTCATCCTCCCTCTTTGGCCTGGGTCAACCCCTTGACCCACCATTGAATCACCTAGATACAACTTCCTATATTAGTAGTTTGCCTCCCAAATCCTATAAGAAGGAGGCCATCCATGAGCTAAGGGGAGAACTTTGGAGGCATCAAACCTATGGTCTTGGAGGTTTTGCAGAGATAGCAAGGAGGAAGTCTTGGAAGGAGACATTATTGCTTAGACATCAAGGGTAACATTGTATTCATCTTCTTAAGTTACCTTAATATAACTTGGCTTATTCTCCCATATTGTTTTTCTTACTATTTGGATTCATGATATGTTTAATTAGGATTTAGATCTTAATCATTGTATTTGGTACTTGGAGATATTGTGTTTTTTCTTCCTTAAACAGGTTCACATCTTGGACATCAAGCTTGGAACTGGAGCTAGGACAACCGTTTGATCTAAGGTAACGCACACCTTCTCTTCTCTCTCAGCTCTTTGATCTTCATACATTGAACTAGATCTAGGATTTTAAGGTTCCATTTGTTACTTTGATGTATTATATTAGAATTATTTGATTCTGGTTTAATCTCTGAGTAAGTTTAACTATCTATAGGACGAATTTTCTAGAACAAAAATTGGCGACTCTGTTAGGGACATCCCAATTTTCATGTGGTTATTAAATATATGGTTTTTACCCATTTGATCCATTATCTCTGCATTTTATCAGTCCTTGACCTCTGTTTATCAGTTTGATTCTTAGCATTCAATTCTCTAGGTCTTCAAACTTGAGAAAACCATAAAAAATTTCTTATACTTTCGCCCTCATACACCTATAGTGAAATTTCGAACTCCCCCCATACACCATAGGGTGAAAATATCTAGATTTGCATGCCCCAGCAGTATAGCAGAGCGCAAAAATTCCTAAATTTCGTGCCTAGGTGATCTCCAAGGGAGCAAAAATTCCCTGTGTTGCACTAAATTTTGGTTTCTTGCTTGGTTGATTTTGGTTTCTGATTTTTGGCTTGAGCTCAGCTCTTTGATCCTAATCAGACCTGTGTGATCCCAGTTTGATACTTGCACTTCTTGCATTTTCTTTTGAACTTTCATCGAGATTGGTTTGCCTGATTTATTCTTGTTTTGGATTTTTTAGTTAAGGTGACAAGAGTAATTAGTTTTTTCTTGGATTCTTGGCTTCTTTGTTGCAAAAGTGATCATTTTTGTGAATTCAAGGCATATTTTTTATAAACTTGTTTGTATCCTTGAAAGAAGGTTGCTAGAAATTCCATTGCTTGGAAAAATCTCTTTGCATTTTTAATTCTTTGAATTGGCTTAGAAAATTTTTCAAGATCCATTTTTTCCTCTTCACCTAAAAGATCAAGTTATTTTTTTTGCAATCATAAGACATTTTTTCCATTGACTTGTCATGCTTTACACTCATTTGAAGTAGAAAAGAAAACAAAGAATTTGCTTTTCAACTAGTTTTTGGATTGATTCGTTGTGAAAGAGTAGTTTATTTTTTGGTTTGGCATATAAAAGGAAAAAATAAAAGTGAGTGTTTTTTCTCTTTTTGAAAAGTTGTGTTTATGCTTATTATATTTTTGGGAACAAAAGAACTCTCTCCTTTCCATAGCTAGAAATTCATTGAAAAGAAAGATTTGCATTGATTCATTCTAGATGCATGGTTTGAGTCAAGTCTTAACACCATCAAGTTACACTTTTGTCACCTCTTGAGTAAAACAACAAGCCCTTAAAATCAATCTTTTAACTAAACACACATTAACCTCATTTGAGGACATAAAACAATTGTGTAGTTAGGTAGGACATTGGGGATAGGAATCCAAATAATTCCCGCCTATCACTTTACATTTAAGACAGTTTTTTTCCTTTAGGATGCCCAAATCCTCTTTTACTTTTTGATATGGCTATAGACCAATTTATTGGGAGGGCCTCCCATTCCATGGGGGTAAGTAGTGAGGACTGGTTCTAGACGAACTTTGTGGAATACCACACTCCACTTAGCACCTAAGGACATTAATCCATTGTCTTCCTTATAGTTTCTGGCCTCCATGTCGGTTTTATGAGGTCTCAAAGGAAGAAGCTCCAGTAAACCTTCTCATATGTGTCATGAACGAGGTATCTAGTGACCTTCCTTCTAGGGATCTTTTACCTGGGATCCCTTTCGATAGAGGGATATCCTTTCAACTTTTGGTCTCTCACTTTGCATTGTTAGACTTGGATTTTCACCTTGCGAAGGATAAAATCTGTTGAGGTCTCCAAACCTTAGATAGGAGGATTGCCTGTTATTCTACCTTATAGAGGGTCTTTTACTTTTAGCGTTGCTTGTTGGATTTCTAGCCTTTTTATTGTATCTCTCTTACTGTGACACAAGTCTAAGTGTAGCTTTTTGAGCTTTCTTTTTTGGCCTATGCACCTCTTCTTTTCCTAGCTCCCCTTTTGCACAATCAGTTGCTTCAGGGTTTTTGAGTTCTTTTTCAACGAGACTTCCCCTGAAACATTTATTCCAATTCCATGGTAGACCAAAGGAAATCTCAAATACAACATGGGAAGAGTCTCAAACCCATGCCTAGAACTAGTCGCATGCCACCTTCACGCATACCCACCACCCTACTAGTAGCCCAACAAGTTGGGGGATTGTCCCACAATCACTCAATATGACACCACCAGCCGCTACGGTACCCCAAACTCATAGCACAGTCACAAAGACTAGTACAGTACCAAAGAATAGTGCAGTACCAGAACCCACTGTAGTACCAGAAGTTAGCACGTCAGTGGAAACATCTTTAGCATCGAAGGTTAGTATCCCACCCCAAGCTGATGTTATGTCGAAACTTTTTATCATTCTAAAAGCTAGCACCGCTCTGATTATGCCATCACAATTTGATCTCCTTGAAGGATATGTCTAGGTTAGCAAGGAATCTGATCCCTTCCCCTCTACGATGATCCACTTCTCTACGAACTTTAACTGGACTCTTGTATATTTTGTAAACCCACCTGTCATACCTTCTTCTCCGATTATGTGTAGCTACGAAGTCAGATCTTCTAGTAATAGATAATTCAGAATGCCTTCCTCCGACCTCCCTTCAGGCCATGACATCATGGCATCCATATGAGCATAAATGATTATCTTAGCCCAAGAACGTGTGGAAACAGACAAATTTAGACATGAATTTGTGCAAATAATTGTAATTTCCCTTGTTAGGAATTTTATTAAAATGGCAATTTTTCACTTTTTCCCCAATTTAGGCCTTTGACTAGTTTTGAGCTCTAGGTCACCAAATTGCTCCAATTGCTCCCAAATATTCTGATAAGGTATATGGATGATGTTAGAACATAAATATGTGTTTCAGGGATGATTTTGGACCTTTAAAATACTTCTACAAATCCTCTTTCAATTTTGGCCAATGTAGGGAACTTTACTAGTAATTTCCCTTTGACTAGTATTGGTCTCTAGGTCTCAAATTGACTCCAAATGCCTTCAAATATTCAAGGAAGGTGTATGAATTATATTATGAATTGAATATGATATTCAGGGATGAGATATGGCCACCAAAAGACCTCTGCAAACTATCTTAAGATTCTAGACCAAGTATGCAATTTTACTAGTAATTTGGGGTTCAAATCCCCCTAGGGTAAGTACTAAAAATGGCTTCCCAAATGACTCCAAACCCACTCAAATTTATGAAAAGAGGTATGGAATGTATTAATGATGTTATTAAGGTCTCATGTGCACCATTAATTTTTTATTATATATGTTCCAACCCTCTCCCATTCAACTGCAAAAATCACCCATTCGACTCTTGGGGAAATGACACTATTTCTTCTCCCAAAGCAATTAAACTGAGTAAAAAAACTTCAAATGCTCAAGTACAGTACATTAAAATTGTAAAATACATCCATGGTAGTCTATTAATCACCAATGTATCATAGAATCATCCATTCATTTGAAATCATCAGCATTACATTGGTTCACAACAAGGTAGTGGGGAAATGGCATTCTTCTTTCATTAAAAATGCGATTTACACATTTCTACTTGGAATTTAGACCTGAAATTTTTTGGAGATGAAGAAAAGAGAATTTAATTCATATTAAAAAATAAATGGGGCATTAGAATCTCCCCCAAAGAGTACAATAGCTCACCAAAAACGCCCTCCCTCAAGGATCAAGAATATGCCATCAAAACTGGAAATGGTTGAAGGAGTGAGCTGCAGTAGAAGAAACCATGAGCCTCCCTATAGATTGCACCTGAAAATAAATATTCCATTAAAGCTCCAAATGAAATTTCTCAATGGCCTTTCCAATTACCAACTTGGATGGGAATCTTTCACCCTCGAATTTGGCTAAGGCAAGAAACTAGTCATCCACTAGCTCTCCCTCTTCACAAATGCAATTGCAAATTATACAAATGATCAAAATATGGTTTACTTATTTTTTATTGACATTTATAAACTTATAATGTCCTCCATGGGTCGAATTCCTTCCAAGAGACTCATGCTAACTCAAGTTGGGAAGAGATTCCAAAGAATGCCACTTGTACAACAATTCCTAGTCTCCCACTTCCACCAAATCACATGTGAAAGCATCTTAGCTTCCCTAACACCCTTGAGCACCCTCTTGGAGTCTATTTTTATCCCTGACATGTCATATATGTCATATGTCATCCTTCAGGTCTGATTTGTGTCATAGGTGTCATAGCATCTTCATCATTGTTGTCATAGAGCTAGGGAATCTAGCCCAAGTGTCTCACTAGCTCCAAATTGCCTCTTCCTCTTCCATGGGAGTTACTCTTCCTCTATATTTCAACCTCATTGACTCATGAAAAGTATTATTGATCTTATAACTCATCCCAAGAACATTAGGATTCCCATAGATTCAAAATTGCAAGAAGAGGATGCCATGTGGCACATACATTCTAGCTTGTGTCGGTCCCACTTCCTCCATGTGTCTTCATGATTAAATGCCACTTTGATTTTCACTTGTATATATTTATTTATCTCCTTTATTAAATATTTATTCCATCCTAATGTTCCAACATCATTTATTATCCCCATTATTCACAATCCCAAAGCTTCCACCCCAAACCTAGGAAACCAGTAATTTTCCTCCTTGGCAATTATTTGACCTTTAGCATCAATTTGACAAACTCTAATGAATAGGGCCAATTTTATTAGGCCATTGTGACCCAATATCAAATTTGGGACATGAGAAATCCTCCCTTCCCAATATTGCTTGTCCCCAAGCAATTTCAAACATGGGTGTTGAAGAACCTGCTTTCTGTATAGTTCTTTGAAGTTGCCATTGAATTGTCCAACCTTGAGTCTTTGAGTTTCCATGAATATTTTAGAGAGGAACCACCATGATTGTTGTTGCACTACTCTAATTTTATTAAGTGATGAATCCATCCCCCATACTACTTGTTTCCCAAAAAAATTGAAACCAATGAGACAAAAATGATCCCAAGGTCCCATTGCTTGTATTGCACCCCAACAATTAAGAGTGCCCTCCAACCCATACCATCAAATAAGAGGATTCCTGGATCCCATTTTCTTGTTTGCATTCTTCCAAACATCATGAGTACAAAATATATATCATCAAAGTACATAAAAACATAATGAAAATGTACATCAAGGAGATGCTTCATCAAAGAGTCATGAAAGTGCTTATACCTCCAAGCATGTAGACCACCATTTTCCAAGTGCATACAATATTCAAGTGACCCATCAAATCTGCTCCAGTGACATAGGTGAGGATCCCATGTCCTATAATGCTGCTCCAAATGGATGTGATATGCATCAAAATATTCAACCATGTATTCCTTCATCCAAGAAGTGAAAGAATAATCTCCCCTAAAATCTGAAGCAAATAATGAGCATAAAAAACAAGGAGACTTCAAAGGACTCAAATAAGTCTCACCCATACATCCTTGAATGTGGGAATAATAAAGATGTAACAAAGTATGTGGCTTCCAACAAAAATGTTCTCCCATTATAAATCTATTCACCCAAGTGTTGGATGAAGTTCCTCTAACATCAAATGAACCAAGTGTTGAGCAAGAAAAACCATGAGTCTTCAAGTGACTCAAATGCATATCATAGGTGCATCCATGTAGATGTGCATCATCATAAAGTGACAAATGATGCTTCTACAAATGTGAGTAAGAATGTCCTCCAACCAAATCATCATAAAAAGTAAATCTAGGAGTTCCATACTCCTCATCTGGAACCATCAAAAAGAACCCTTTCACCCATTATTCATTGAGACTAATGCTGCAAAACATGGAATTGTAGGATGTAGGATAATGAACTAACTGACCCAAATGATCAAAAAGTGTAGAAGTTTTATCAGGAGAAGGATCCTTATGGGTAGTATCATGCAGCTCCTTCAAAAGTGTGAAACCTTTGTCATGGATTGGTTCCAATGTGGAGGAATCATGCTCTTCTTTAAAAATTGCATAACCTTCATCAAGAGACAATTCAAGTTCTTCTTCCACCACATCAAGTGTCTGGATCTCTTCAAGTTCATCTTCAAACACATCAAGAACATTCAAATTTCCACATTTCTCATGATCCACCATGTCATGAGAATCCTCCAAACAATCTACCATTTGACAATCTGAAACATAGGAGGAAAACCAAGTATCTTGCAACTTTTTAAGAAGTTGCTCATTTTGAATTATGAGATTGTTGGCAGGCGGTTCGATGGGGAAACGTCGCGGTACTGCCGACACTGCGACACATTAGATGAGGGCGTGAAAGGAGTATTTTGTGTTAAAGAACATCGCAGTTGGTGGCTTTTTAGGTCACTTGGACCATATGTTATGTATTAGTGAGTCAGTTGTACCACGGTATGCGGGTTTTGGGGATCATTTGGACCGAGTCAGTTAGATATTGGGTCAATTTTCCATAGTGTCGGTTAGGAAGTCAGTTGTAAGTGGAAAAATATTGTAATGGCAGAAGCCTATAAATAGATGAGAGTTGTAAGTGTTAGATAGAGAAGAATACAAGCCTGAACGATACAAGGAGAAATAAAGAGAGAAGACAGAGAGAATAGAAGGTGAGAGATAAGGAGATGTATGCAAATCTATGTTTTGCTTCTGGTATATGACCGCGATAGTAATATAATGATGATTTTTCGGTACGATCTTTGTGGAATGTTGCGATATATGAATGTTGTTTGATGCAATATTTGCTTACTGTTGCTGTGATGATAAATGCTGTGATTAAGTAATATGTTCTATGTCGAATGTGATGATAAATGTTGCGATTAAGTAATATGTTATAACTCCTTGCCAAATGTTTAAAGTTTCTATTTAAGTATCGCAATAGAGTTAGTCTGTGCAGCCACAACTCTCCTCCTCCCTTGGTAGAAACATGGTTCCGTCTGCTCTTCCTGGATGCCTCGAGTGAGACCTCATCTGCTCTGCAGGTGTTGCTGGGTGGGCTCAAACCTGCCCAGGCTAGTGCCCAGGGAAACTGCGGTATGTGTCGATAGTGAGGAAAACCCCTATCAACCGAGGTCGCGTTGGTCAACAAATGGTTCCATTGCCGAGACCATGTGCAGAGTAAAAGGAGGTCATGTTGTGGCACCCAACGAAGCCGAAGATATAGAGTTGGTTTCACCAAAAGTTGCAGGAGTTCACTGAAGAAGAAAGTCGGAACACACGACTGACAGTAGATCACTAGTAGGGAAGATATATTCATGACAGTCCGCACGAATGGTTTTTCTGTGAATTCCTGGTTATTCTGTATGAATGCTTGTCAAAGATGACCTTCCCGAAGAGGAACTTCTAGGGTGGTGAGCCGATGGCTTGGAACACGGAGTTGATTCGGGAGTTGCAGGAAGTCGATAATAAGGCATCGCGGGCTGTCGAAGTTTGGCTTAATAGTATCTTAGAGGGATATATCACTGAATTTGTGGTCAACATGAAGAAATCCTATAGTGAAACTAAAAGATACTTCTTCCGAGGACCAAGGGGAAGGTTTTTGCTGTCGCTCCAACTGTTGATTAAGATGCTAATCTATGAAAAGGGTATATTAAAGATGCAACTTGATCAGAAGACAGCCTGGTGGGTGGAGGTCGCGGATACCGTGACTGTTAGGGAACGGTACATGGAATGGTAAGGGGTAGATGGGTGCAGACCATGAGGAGACTATGAGCGAAGTTGAGGAAGAAAGTGGTCTTATAAGAGGAGGAGAGAGGTTTCAACAGGAGAAGAGGCAGAGGACAGGAGAAGGTCCTGCTGCGATTGAACCGCAAAACCACAAAGGAAGACCACACGGGACGAAGCGACCTCACAGTCTTGATAGGGACAACCAGGCTACGCCTAGGATAGAGGCAGGACCAAACCCCAACACCAACGTACCCACACCTTCGCTCACTGACTCACAAACAACAAGAAATACCACTTCTACATCGCCAAATTCGTCAATTGGTAGTAGCACAACGATAGGAGGAAGGAAGCCCAGAATGGTGGGAGATGATGCTAAGTTACCGTTGGTCCATGGAAGTGCAATAGACAACCCATAATAGTATTGGTTTTTGTGTGAAGCAGTCTGGACCATGAAACAGATCACTAATGCCAATGCTAAGAAAGGACAGTTAGCCACCACTCTACGAGGTCGTGCATTAGATTGGTTCATGAAGTTTATTCTAGTCCCTACGGGGGCCCCAGAGAGGTCACTGGATGCGATTTGGGACGGGCTGATTACTGAATTTAGATGGCCTAAGTCGGAGGCCCAATACATTACTGAATTGAAGGAAATTAAGCAGTATCCCAATGAGACGGTATGGGATTTTGACCAGCGATTCAAGACACTGATGGCAAAGGTTAGTTTCGATATGAGCGTCGTCCAACATAAAGAATGGTTCATTGTGGCATTGTTACCCCACATTCGACTGCCACTGATGCAGCAGAACATATCGACGCCTAGTGAAGCTCTAGAGATTGCAATGCGATTGGAGGCATCACCGATTGGAGATAATGCAACCGGGATGTCGCAGATACAGACACAGCTTGCCAACCTGACTATGCAATTGCAAGATTTGAAGAAGAACAAGGAACAGCGCGATGAAGTATGGTGTACGCGATACCGAGGAGAAGGGCATACGAAGGATAATTGCCTAGATTTTCGTAAGTATTTGGTGTTAGGTGCACCAAACCCATTGAATGGTGGCAGTATGTCGTGGTGTCACATTTGTCAGATGTTTGGGAATGGTCACGATAATTGCCCATATATGCAGAAAATGGTCACAACCCCGCGAAATCTTTATTGCACATTCTGCAAGTCGGTGGGTCATGATGACAAGGATTGTCATGCATATGGGTTGCTAGAGGAGAGGATGTGTGATGCATTCTATGTCAAGGACAATTAGCACATTGTGCAACAACCACAACTACAACCGCAACAGTTCATGCCATGATACACTCCGATGCAGATGACTCCCCCATAGCCACAGTACGTACAGCAACCGCAGTATTCACCACAAGGGAAAGGGATACCACCAGCACCAATGCAGCAACAGTTTAACCAACCTCAGTACCAACAGCAAGGCAGCTACCAAGGAGGATACAGGGGCAGACGTGGTGGTGGATTTGGTCATGGAGGAGGAGGTCGAGGATGTCATGGACCTGTTCAATGTTACCACTGTGCGGTATGGGGGCATTATCAGTGTGACTGCCCACTGCTACAGAATCAGTGTACGTTTTGTTTTGGTAATGATCACACAGTTGAGAATTTCCCACAGTTGATTGCACGATGGAACGCTGGGAACGCTCAGCAGCTACAGAATCAGGCCCAGCCACAACAACCAGTACAGAACCAGCCCTCGTGACCACCGCCAAACACCAATCCAAATGTCAATCAACCAGGGAATCTGCAGTAGAACCAGACATAAGGTGCAAATATTGTGACCATTTCTGCAGAACTGAGACCATAAGATGCTTCGGTGGCTGTTGTCACTCATGGAGGCAAGATGACTGGGGAAGATGGTTCATGACCACTGATTCGGTTGGATGGTTAGAATACAGTTCCTTTCGACATTAATATAGAGTGGGAAACATTCCTGGAAGCACTTCGCACCTTGGAGAAAGACCGCGGTAAGGCTATTGTTTGTGATATGCTGCCTGTCTTTGATACTACATCAGACGTTGATCAACCACCACCACTGGGGACATTGCAAAAGTTTCTTGAAAATTGTCTATTATTGGCCCGAGACCTGGCTACCCTGGTTGAGATTGAGGGATGGTTTTAGCGATTTCTAAAAGGACGGCAGGAGTCAGCAGTCAACTCCCTACAGCGACGGAAGACTGGCAAGGAGATGCAAATGAATATTCAGATTGGTGAATATGATGTTGACTCTGTGATTCTTGACCTTGGTTCAGATGTTAGCATCTTAACCAAGCAGGAGTGGCAGAAGATGGGGATTCCCCCATTGAGTTGGTCTCCTATGCAGCTTCGGTTGGCTAACCATGCGAAGGTAACACCCATTGGGCGAGTTCCGCGGCTCACGATTGATATTGAGGGCATGAAGACTTATGCTGACTTTGATGTTATTGAAGTGGTTGAGGGAGGAAGCTCTTATTTGATTCTCTTGGGGATCGGATGGGATAATGATAGTGGAGCTGTAATCAACTTCAAGAAGCGCATGATGACCTTTAAGAATCGTGATTTTAGAGTCATAGCCCCGTTGGATATGGCTGAAGGACGTCGATACGTTGAACCTGTAAGAGATGATGATACTGCTAGATGGGACCATGTATTCAATATTTTTGAATATTATATTCATCCTACTGTCCACGGTGAACTGGAGTGGCATAGCGAGAGCTTTGTGTCTTCCGACTCTGATGATGCCTTGGAGCATTGGCAGAACCGATTGCATGTAGTACCATTCTGGAAATGTGGCTTAGTTATGCAATCCTTATGTCGTGTTGCAACAGAAATGATCACATTGCTTGTCTATGAGGGGTTTCCTAGCCTAACCACCTTTTTGACAGAATTTGAAGACCGCGTCTCGGAACCATAGCGATTGCTGGCATTGGAAGAAGCACTGAAGGTTGCTCTAGCATGCTGGTGGGCGACACATAAGAAATTCATTAATGATTGGTCACAGTGTTGAAGGCTGATGATGGTTTGGTTCGGAGATATTAAGTTTTATCACACTGGCAAATATGATGGCCGGACTAATCCCAATGATCATGTGATGGAGTGCCAACGATTATAGGTAGCGCTACCCAGAGATGAGTGGGTCCATGCTTTTTTCCATACTTTGGATGAGATGCCGTGCTCATGGTACACTACAATCGAGTTGCGCCGAGACATTACAACATGGGGGGAGTTGATGATCTGTTTCACTCATACGTTCACTTTTGCGGATGCCAACCCTGATGTTCATAATGCCCTACATCTCATCCATGATGTGGTACTCCAAGTTGTTTCGGTGGCCTACCCTATCGACCTGCACACACATTGTCAGATGCAGTCTCTCATGGAGTGCTTCAACATCAGTGGTGGTCCCACCTGCTGTGCCAAGTAATCCATTCAGTCAACCATTGCAGCTTCGCAAGATGAATATCGACACCGAGGCTACTCCCAAGTTTGCTAATGTTGGGGATTATTGGGATGATGAGATGATGAGTAAAGTTACTGAGTTTCAAGATGTGTTTCCCACGAAGTTTTCCAAAATGAAGGGAATCCTCGGTGATTTAGGAGAGATGAAGATTCCATTAAAACTAGATGCTAAGCCAGTCCAACAGTGACCTTATCGGCTGAATCCGTGACATAAAGAAAAGGTCAAGGTGGAACTTGATCGCATGTTGGATGCTGGTATTATTGAACCTATGGAAGAGTCCGAATCGATCAGTCCTATGGTAGTGTAGGACAAGAAAACAGGCGAAGTGCGAATTTTGCATCAAACTGCGAAAGTTGAACGATGCTTGCTTGCATGACCCTTTTCCGACCCCATTTACTGATGAAGTACTTGAAGGAGTGGGTGGCCAGGAGATGTACTCCTTCATTGATGGATCACTGGCTACCATCAGATTCGCATTGCTAAGGAAGATCGCCATAATACAACTTTCATTACTGAATGGGGTTGCTTTCAATACACGGTAATGTCATTTGGTTTGAAGAATGCACCTGCGATATTCTCCCGGATCGTTGTTGCCGCATTCAAAGATTTTATTCAGAAGTTTTTGCAGGTATATATGGATGACTAGACTGTTTATGGATTGATTCATGATCATCTGATCAATCTATGGTTAATGCTTGAGCGATGCCGACAGCACCAGATATTGCTGAACTTGAAGAAATGTATTTTATGTGCACCATTTGGGATATTGTTGGGTCATATCGTGTGTAAGCAAGGATTGCTGGTCGATCTAGGAAAAATTGCTCTCATTTTGGGGTTGCAACCACCAACCACCGTTAAGTTGCGCGCGACCTTGGGTCATACGGGATATTATCGCAAGTTCATTAGGGGGTATGCTGCGATTACTGCCCCTAGGTTGTTGAAGAAGGACGCAACATTCCAGTGGAGCCTGGAATGTCAAGATAGCTTCAAAACACTCAAAGCAAAGATGGCGTCGACCCCAATTTTGGTCTTTCCAGACTAGAGTAACGAATTCCATGTCCATGTTGATGCTTCATCGATTGCATTAGGTGTTATGTTGGCTCAACCTAGAGAAGGTGACCTTGATCATCCCATTGCTTTTGCTAGTCAGAAGCTGTCCTCTGCAGAACACAATTACACTACCACAGAACGAGAAGGTCTCGCCATGGTTTACGCGCTGCAAAAATTCAAGCACTATTTGTTGGGTGGCCACTTTAAAATGTTTATTGATCATTCTACATTGAAATCTTGGTCAATAAGCCTGTGTTGGGGGGAAATATCTTCCGTTGGCTACTCTTATTTCAGGAGTTTGATTTTGAATTCATTGTGAAACTAGGGCGATTGAATGTTGGACCAGATCATTTGTTACGGATTGACATAGGGGAGGAACCGACTAATATCGAAGATGGGTTGCCGAATGCCCAACTATTTCATGTTGCTGTTGCTGATCAATATTTTGATGACATCCTTCAGTTTCTGGTGCCCGGCACCGTTCCCACTGACTTTACCACCACTCAGAAAAAATAGTTGGTTGTCAAGGACGCTGACTTTCAGCTAATTGCGGGAGAGTTGTATAAATTGGGCGCTGATGAGATATTATGCAGATGTCTCTCGCCGCATGAGCAAGCACAGATATTAGCTGAGGCACATGGTGGAGTAGCGGGAGGACACTATGGTGGTCGGGCGACTTCCTGGAAGGTATTGCGTGCAGGGCTTTGGTGGCCCACATTACATAATGATGCGATAGACTATGCACGATCTTGCGATGTTTGTCAGCGAACTTGAAAGCCATCCAGATGCGACAAGATGCCACTGCTACCTCAAGTGACACTACAACCATTCAAAAAATGGGCTTTGGATTTCGTTGGGCCGATCACTCCACCAGGGAAATGTAGAGGTGTGCGGTATATTGTCACGACGACATAGTACTTGACCCAATGGGCTGAGGCAACACCCATAGTTGATTGCTCCGCTACAACGGCTGCTCGATTTTTGTTTGATCACATTATCACTCACTTCGACTGCCCTAAGATATTGTTGAGTGATCAAGGAAGCCACTTTCTTAATCACACTATCAGTGCCTTGATGGAGGAGTTGCAGATACAACATAAGAAGATACACCCTATCACCCACAAGCGAATGGAACGGTGGAGGCATTTAACAAGGTGTTGGAGCATGCATTGACAAAGGTGTGCAATGTGAACCGCGAAGACTGGGATCTGAAAATCCCAACAGTGTTGTGGGCCTATTGCACCACATGTAAAAGGTTGACTGGTCAGACACCTTTTAAGCTGGTGTATGGGAAGGAAGCAATTATTCCTATGGAGTACATTGTTCCAAGTCTACGAATTGCAGTTGTTATGAGCATGGATGGTGTCACAGGATTAGATGAACGTCTAGCACAATTGGTGGAGCTGGAAGAGGATCGATTTATCGCTGGATTTCACCAAGGGGTGGCATGGCGTGATTGCCACATCAAAAGTAAACAGTTTCAGCAAGGCAACTTGGTGTTATTATACGATAGCAAGTTTATGAAACATCCAGGAAAATTGCAAATGCATTGGCTGGGTCCATATCCCATCAATAGTATTACTTCAGGTGGAACGGTTCAATTGCAACAGTTGGATGGGGTGATGCTCCCCAAGCTTGTAAATGGTCACAGGTTGAAGCCCTATCAATTGGGCTTGGAGCAGTGCGATGTCTAAGTCACATCAAAAAAAAAAAAAAGTATGTGTTGTAGGTTGCTTGGTGGCAGATGGCGTACCAACTAAAGAAGGCATGTGCAAACAGGGAGGCTTGTGCCGGAAGTTTGGAGACTCATGGCAGTATTACGACCAGGACCGATGGTAGATTTTGTTGAAGGATTTTGTGATGATTATGGAGGATTCGGAGGGTACGGGGCAGTGTTGTGACTACTGTTCCGCTAATATCTCGTGACCTCTACCCATCATCCCTATACATGATTGCACCTGACACATTCGGGCGGATTACCACATGAAGACGGCATGTTTTGCACATGGCATGCTGGGCTGGTACAATCAACACAATGTAAGGAGATTGCTCACACATCGACACGTGATATTTTTGGTGACAGCATGGCCACCCCCCCATTGTGTCATTCGATGGGTTCACACATGCAAATGAGAGGTAGTGGGGCGTCATTCCCACTATCGTGACCCAGGAATGGTCTGGCTATAAGTAGCCGAGGCAGCTGGTAGTTCGCTACAACAAAGTTGTTCTGAAATAGAATGGTTATGCTAGTTGATCAGTTTACGAGTTGAGTTGTGAGGAATTCCAAGGAGGTTGTGGAAATGCTTCACTTCATTTCCCGTGGCAGCACCCCAGGGGCCCTGCAAGCCCGAATGATGAGTGTGCCTGAGTGCCTTGATATGGCGAGTGCACTTACACTATGTTTTTCCCGAACCGAGGGTCGGTCCCGCATGATTAAGTACGCAGTAGTTGTTTGAATGATTGTTCTCTTCTCGACCCCTGAGCTGGTTGGGGCAGTAGCTCCCCGCCCACAGTAGGAACCGGTTTCCAGTACGAAACAGATGTGCCAGATTCATCTGCTAATTTTGCACCTTGGTACTATTCATCCTCTTTTTCTTCCCGTCATTACCTTTCCAAGAGACTCGAGGATGAGTTTGAGAAGTACATGACAGCAATTCGTGCGATGACGATTTTGCGTTAAACATACAGCATAAGGATTCGACGATCAGTGTCGCAGAAGGAGTGGGACAACACTGTGTGATCCAGACAGCAAGAATTGAGTTACTGGAACATAGTTCAGTTTGAAGGTACTATGTCCAGCAGTTGACGTGACTCAAGGGAGAGCCACAAGATTGTGTTGGGGGCCTATTGGCAGGCAGTTCGATGGGGAAATGTCACGGTATCGTCGACGCTGCGACACATCGGATGAGGGCACGAAAGGAGTATTTTGTGTTAAAGAACAACGCAGTTGGTGGGTTTTTGGGTCACTTGGACCATATGTTATGTATTAGTGAGTCAGTTGTACCGTGGTATGCGGGTTTTTGGGGTCATTTGGACCGAGTCAGTTAGATATTGGGTCAATTTTCCATAGTGTTGGTTGGGAAGTCAATTGTAAGTGGACAAATATTGTAATGGCAGAAGCCTGTAAATAGATGAGAGTTGTAAGTGTTAGATAGAGAAGAATACAAGAAGAGCAATACAAAGAGAGATAGAGAGAGAAGACAGAGAGAATAACAGGCGAGAGATAAGGAGATGTATGTAGATCTATGTTTTTCTTCTTGTATATGACTGCGACAGTAATATAATGATGATGTTTCGGTACGATCTTTGTGCAATGTTGCGATATATGAATGTTGTTTGATGCAATGTTTGCTTACTGTTGCTGTGATGATAAATGTTGTGATTATGTAATATCTTCTATGTCAAATGTGATGATAAATGTTGCGATGAAGTAATATGTTATAACTCCTTGCCGAATGTTTAAAGTTTCTATTTAAGTATCGCAATAGAGCTAGTTTGTGCAACCACAACTCTCCTCCTCCCTCGGCGGAAACATGGTTCCATCTGCTCTTCCTGGATGCATTGGGTGAGACCTTATCCACTCTGCGAGTGTTGCTGGGTGGGCTCAAACCTGCCGAGGCCAGTGCCCAGGAAGTCTACGGCATGTGTCGACAGTGAGGCGAACCCCTGTCGACCGAGTTCGCGTTGGTCAACAGAGCTTATGATTATCCTCATTATTCTTCAAGTATGCATCATGTAACAATTCATTAATCTCAAACAAATGCTTAAGTAGCTCTCCTTTGATGTGGCACATTGCTCTTTGAATCTTCTCCATGTCTTTAGGGAAGGATGTTTCCTCCAATGAAGTAGCTCTCCAACAAGAATTTGACACCAATGCTTAAGTGTCATGGAAAATGCTAATGTACTCTTGGATCTTCTTTTCATTCATCTTTAGATATCCTTCAGGAAAACGAGGCTCTTGCAAATGAACCTCCTCATCTTCTTCATTTTTGCTTGGACCAACTTCATGAAGCTCAAGTGGTGATGGGGAAGTTGATCTTGGTTCTTCTTCAAATGATACAAGGTCTTCATTATCATGCTTAATGGAACTTGGGCTTGCAGCAACACTTTCAAAAGTGATCTCTATGTCACCAACATAGAGGTGTGAGCACCCATCGGTAGGTACTCATTCATAGTTTAAGAATCCATCAGTAGATGCTCTTTGGTTCATGTCTAAGCTAGAAGGTGTCTCGAAATGATCTTCCATAATTTCAATAGAATCTTCTTCATGCTCTTGTGATGTCTCTTAATTTTTATCCTTCAAGCAAGATGATGCATTTTTCCCCTTGTTTTCCTTATGATCAATATCTTTGGAATCTCTTTTTAAAGAATTCCCAAAAGCTCTACTTAAGTGGGACATAATTTCATGCACACATATATGATACTCACTCCAAGGTTCCTTACAAGAAGGGCATAAACCTTTCTTTACTAACTCCACATCTTCATTTTTGGGCCTATTTTCAAAAATATGTTTAGCAAAATACTCAAAAGACATGACATTTTGTGTATTTTTGCTCAAAGAAAGATATTTTTGATATTGTTGGGACAATGTGTTATATGTTGCTTTACATCTTTGGAACTCATTCATAGAATTATCCTTGGTTGGTGTGACACACTCATATTCATAATATTTAAATTCATAAGAATAATCTTCATTTCTCCTGAAATTGTAAAAAGTTTTGCATGATGGCAGCTCTTCCTCATACCATTCACATTCTGCTTCATATTGCTCATAAGCATCTGCATATTCCTCATAAGCATTGTACTCATAGGATTCATCATAATAGTAAGGTGTGGTTTCCAATTATTCTTGAATGTATGTACCTAATCCATAGGTGCAAGGACCATGCTCTGATACCACTGTAATGTCCCCTGTTAGGAATTTTATTAAAATGGCAATTTTTCACTTTTTCCACAATTTAGACCTTTGACTAGTTTTGAGCTCCAGGTCCCCAAATTGCTCCAATTGCTCCAAAATATTATGATAAGGTATATGGATGATGTTAGAACATAAATATGTGTTTCAGGGATTCTTTTGGACCTTTAAAATACTTCTGCAAATTCTCTTTCAATTCTGGCCAATGTAGGGAACTTTACTAGTAATTTCCCTTTGACTAGTATTGGTCTCTAGGTCTCAAATTGACTCCAAATGCCTTCAAATATTCAAGGAAGGTGTATGAATGATATTAGGACTTGAATACGATTTTTAGGGATGAGATATGGCCACCAAAAGACCTCTACAAACTCTCTTAAGATTCTAGACCAAGTATGCAATTTTACTAGTAATTTGGGGTTCAAATCCCCCTTAGAAAAGTATTGAAATGGCTTCCCAGATGCCTCCAAACCCACTCAAATTTCTAAAAAAAGGTATGGAATGTATTAATTATTTTATTAAGGTCTCATGTGCACCATTAATTTATTATTATATCTATTCCATCCCTCTCCCATTCAGCTGCAAAAATCACCCATTCGACCCTTGGGGAAATGACACTATTTCTTCTCCCAATGCAATTAAACTGAGTAAGAATACTTCAAATGCTCAAGTACAGTACATGAAACTTGTAAAATACATCCTTGGCAGTCTATTAATCACAAATGTATCAGATAATCATCCATTCATTTGAAATCATCAGCATCACATTGGTTCACAACAAGGTAGTGGGGAAATGAAACTGTTCTATCATTAAAAATGAGATTTAAACATTTCTACTTGGAATTTAGACCTGAAAATTTATGGAAATGAAGAACAAAGTATTTAATTCATATTACCAAATAAATGGGG